>JARBWK010000010.1:95268000-96764076 GCA_030556195.1 Anolis apletophallus
TGAGTGCAACTCTGGCTGACTGCTTTCCTTGAGAATGCCCTGTTGTATTTGCAGACTCCAGGCAACGATCCTTCCGTCTCTCCCAGTCAGCTAGAAGTCTAGCACAAATATATTGGAGGTTCAATTGTGCTTGTGGAAGTGACTCTAGAGAATTCACTATCCCATCAAACAAATCATCCATGGATGAAAGCACAATAAAACATTTGTTTGCTTCTGTGAGATGAAAGTCTCTCTCCTCCAATTGCAAGAACAAATTCTGCAAAACTTGCAAATGGTCTCTCAGACTCTCATTCTTCTCCAGTCTCTTCCTGTAGAGTCGTCTCGCCAGCACAGCCACTGTTGCTGCCGAACTGGAAGCATATACTTCTCTGAGTCTTACCCAGATGGCATTGGGAGTTGGCAAGCTGCATATATGAACCAGTTGTTCATCGTCGACCCCCAATATCAGATTAGACCTTGCTCGTTCCTGAGCCCTCAGCTGCTCTGCTGAAGCTGGTTGCTGCACTGGATTCTCTGTACATTCCCATAAGGATTCTCTCCTCAAATAACTTTCCATTCTGACTTTCCAAATGGAATAGTTATTGCCATTTAATCTGGCCATGGGGAAAGACATATTCACTCCAGAATCCATCTTCTTGTTTTGCCACCAAACACACAATGCAAAACAAAATTGTCTTTCAAAAAACTGGAACAAAAATATATATATAGTCCAACTATGCAACTGGACAGACTGGACAGTCTGGGCCCATAACCTTTGCAGTTTGTCAGTCTGTGCGGAAGCTCAGTAGTCTTTCCAGTTTTAGACCTCTGCTAAATCACACAGAGCCAGAGTAAATGAAAAATAAAACTTTACTCTTAAGTAAGCAGCTTTAACAAAACCAGCATTACAAATTAAACATAGTCCATTGCAGATATCTTACTCAAAAATCCAATGCATTATAATCATGCATCATCTGCATCCTGGATGGTGCAAGAAGTCCTTTGTTACATGTTCATAACAAGTCCAGTGGTAGATCCATGGCAGTCTTCATGATCTCCTTCTTCACACACAGGGTCAAGGAAAAACCCTCCTCATGATATACTCCAGGGCTGTCCAACTGGTGGCCCTGGGGCCGTACACGGCCCCAGAGCCCCTTCCCTCCGGCCCCCTAACTTGTTTTAATAAAATAAAAATAAAAAATAAAATAAAAAAATTACCCACTTCCGGGTTCTGGGAGTAGAGGCAGATGCGAGTCCCTTCTGCTTTGGCCTGCCTCCGTCCCGCCTCTCCCCTCGGTGCTCCAATCAGGAGCGCCGGGAGGAGAGGCAGGAGGCAGGCCAAAGCAGGAGGAAGAGACGCGAGTCCCTTCTGCTTTGGCCTGCCTCCGTCCCGCCTCTCCCCTCGGTGCTCCAATCAGGAGCGCCGGGAGGAGAGGCAGGAGGCAGGCCAAAGCAGGAGGAAGAGACGCGAGTCCCTTCCTCCTGCTTTGGCCTGCCTCCGTCCCGCCTCTCCCCTCAGTGCACCAGCTTCCTCCCTTCTCTTTTTCCTCCTTCTTCCTCCCTCCCTCCCCTTCTTCCTTCTCCCTCCCTCCTTCCCTTTCATCCTCCTTTCTTTCCTCCTTCCCTCTCCCCCTCCCTCCCTCTCTTTCTCCTCCCTCCCTCCTTTCCTTTCCTTCCACTCTTTCCTCTTTTCTTCCTTCCACCCACCCATCCACCCTTTCGTCCTCCCTCCCTCCTTCCCCCCTCTCTTTCTCCTTCCTTCCTTCCTTCCACCCACCCATCCACCCTTTCGTCCTTCCAAGTTTTATGCCAAGTTTGGTCCTGATCCAACATTGTTTGAGTCCACGGCACTCTCTGGGTGTCGATGAACTACAACTTCCAAACTCAAGGTAAATTCCCAAGCAAACCCTTTCAGTACTTTCTATTGGTAATGAGAGTTCAATATGCCAAGTTTGGTTCAATTCCATTGTTGCAAGAGTTCAGGATGCTCTTTGTTTGTGTGTTAACTATAAATCCCAGAAACTGTAACTCCCAAATGTCAAGGCCTATTTCCCCCAAACTCCATCTGTGTTCATATTTGGGTATATTGAGTATTCATGCCAAGTTTGGTCCAGATGCATGCATCATTATAGCCTTCCAGTATTTCCTGTTGGTCATGGGAGTTCTGTGTGCCAAGATTGGTTAATGCCATCATTGCTGGGGTTTAGAATGCTCTTTGATTGTAGGCGAACTACAAATCCCAGCAACTACAATTCCCAAATGTCAAGGTCTGTTTTCCCCAAACTCCATCAGTGTTCACATTTGGGCATATGTAGTATTCGTACCAAGTGGAGGGGGTGGAGCCGGGGAGGGGGCGGAGCCGGGGAGGGGGTGGGGAGGGGGTGGAGCCGGGGGCAGGGGCAGACCCTTCAGCCCCCCAGGTCATCAGTGACCGGAAATCAGGCCCCTGGGTCGGTAGAAGTTGGACAGCCCTGATATACTCAATGCTCAAGCTTAATTGCTTCATTGTCCAGGTGTTTCTCCTCAACACACACATTCAAACAAGAAGATCCTGCAATTACTTAGCTAAACTCCATATACTGTAACATAGTATTCATACAAGGCAATTGGGTTTCTCAGCTGTTAGACTAATATACCTAGATATCACTTTGAACTGTTAGAACAAAGATATGCCAAGGCACAGAAAACATCAGAGTTTCAGAAGTGCTGTTTCAGTTGCCCCTAAACATCTATTCCCCCTTAAAACATTTTGGTTTAAATCATGTTTTCAAGAGACCAAAAAGTAAAGTAGTCTTTGTTAAGATAACATACTGTATATACTCGAGTATAAGCCTAGCTTTTCATCCCTTTTTGTAAGCTGAAAAAATCCGCCTCGGCTTATATTCAAGCCAAGGTTATTTATTATTTTACTCTGTTGTTATTATTATTTTACATTTATTATTCTACTCTATTATTATTACATTTATTATTTTACTTTATTATTGTTATTATTATATTGATTATTTTACTCTATTATTACTGTTATTATTATGTTTCCCTTATTTTATTCTATTATTATTATAAAATTTATGATTTTCCTCTCATTATTATTATTGGAAGGAAACTTAAGCACATTTACATTCATGAAGGTTAGAATAATGGTTTAATCAGTGTGGGGGAGTCTTATCTTAAAATTCAGTTTTATGTAAATATTCAAAAACATTTAACCTCCCGATGTCTCAATTAATGGAATTTTATTGGTATCTATTTTTATTTTGAAATTTATCTGTAGTGGCTGCATTTCCCACCCTCGGCTTATACTCGAGTCAATCAGTTTTCCTGGTTTTTTGGTAGTAAAATTGGGTGCCTCGGCTTATATTCGGGTCAGCTTATACTCGAGTATATACAGTAGTTGGTTTCCTCACAATGTATTCAGCAAATAGATATATTGCTTATCAATACAGTTGCAGATAGGATTTGAAGTAGTTCCTCTGTAGAGGTAACACGGGGCATCTTTCTTAGAATCAACAGTCCAAAGTTTAAAGCATTTCTCTGTTCTGAGAGTCTAAAGGAGTCTCATAGAGTCTCCAAAGCATTCTGTTTCTACTAACTTCTGTAAAGCATACTACAGTATTCCCTCATTTATTGCTGGGGTTACGTTCCAGGACCTCCCACAATAAGTGAAAACCATGATGTAGGGACACTGTATTTATTTTAATATTTATTCATGATTTTAGTAGTTATACACTATTTTAACTTTATAAACTTAGAATAAAGCGGAGGAAAGGAAGGAAAGGCTCTTCAAGGCTGGAAGGAGGACTGAGGAGGGAAAGTGCCTTGGAGAGCGATGGCGGCAAAACCCCACAAAACAGTGAAAATACCATGATATATATTTTAAATTAATATTTTTTGAAATTCGCGAAACAGCGAGTCTGCAATAAGTGAACTGCGAAGTAGCAAGGGAACACTGTATTTCTAAAATGGAATCTGAGATCAGAACAGTCCCAGATCTGATCACATGGTCTGCAGTCCCTACCACAACATAGAGTTAATGAAAACTGCATACCAACAACACATATACAATACTGTAAGCCAGTGTTTCCCAACTTTTTGAGCTGCGGCACACTTTTAACATAAAAAAAAATCCGGGGGCACACCACCAACCAAAATGACACAAAATGACACTCTAACACAGTAATACATATAGTTAATTGACCTTGAGTTTTGGAGTTGTAGTTCACCTACATCCAGAGCGCACTGTGGACTCAAACAATGATGGATCTGGACCAAACTTGGCAAGCAGGCCCCTCAGGCAGTAGCGCAGGCCGAGGGCCGCCACCAAGCCCAGGGTCCGGCCCAGGGTCCCGCCGCCAGCCTCAGCTGCTCCCATTGCCACGGGTAACGGCTCACGAGCGAAAGGGGCAGTGGGGGAGAGGGAGAAGGTGGCAATTCCCCGTCCCCAGCACCGCTCTCCACCATGACTCCGGCCCCTCGCTCGCTGAGGACGCGCGGAGAAGGAGCATGAGCAGTGGACGGGCTTCAGCCCCGCCCACTGAAGCCTGTCCACCACTCATGCTCCTCCTCCTCCGCGCGGCCTCAGCGAGCGAGGGGCCGGAGTCATGGCGGAGAGCGGTGCCGGGGACCGTTCTCCGCCCTGACTCCTGCCATGACTCAATCAGAAATGAGCAAGCTTTTGCCACTGGGAAGGGGGCGGGGCCTGAGCGACGTCACCCTTCCTTCCTCCCTCCCTTGATTGCAGGCTGGCTGGGGAAATGGCCGAAGGAGGCGGCGCCCCGGCCTCTTCTTTTTTTTCGCCACCGCCTGGCCCTTCCTCCTCTTCCTCCTCCCCCAAGCAGCAGGAGTTCGGCAAGAGAGGGAGAAAGGTGGGGGGGGGAGATGTTTTTTGCAGCACACCAGATGATCCGTCACGGAACAGTAGTGTGCCACGGCACAGCGGTTGAGAAACACTGCTGTAAGCAATCACAATTATACACATAAGAAATAGCTGGTATAGGAGGCTTGAAGAAGGTTGCTATTCCCAACACAGACTGCATAGAACAATCCAAAAGGCTGCTCTGTCACCACGATATATATTTCCCACCTCTAAACAAAATTGTGAAATTCTCTAAAGTCAAAATGTGAGAGAAAATGTACTACCCTGACATGGCATGTCAATATGAAATGAAAGAAAAATACTGTAGAAAAGGAGACTAGGACAGAAGATAAACACCGTTAGATGAAGATACGTCTCTCTTTCTCAGCCAGAATGGACAAGAGGCAAAATAACGTGATTCACTGGTAAAAGATTGTGGGCAGTGACATAAATATTGTCTGTGTGGGAACAGTCTCACAAATCATTATTTATCCGCCAGTGCTTATGTCCCTGCGGTAGATTCTTCTGCCATTACTCACATTGAGGAGCACCTTACATGGCAAATGATTCAATTGAAATGAATTATTGCTTCAGATGTATTTAGATATGTTTTTATTGCATCTAATTGTAAGGAAGTACAGGTTGAAATTCAATATACTTCAACCTGGAGGGAATATCTTTTAAATTCAATCTGACTTCTAAGGCATTTAGATTATTGTACTGAAAAAACAATCTTTTGGAGTATATGTTTTGGAAGTAAGTAACTGCATCTGACCCCAGGGCCTGCAGGGTGAACATTTCAGACAATATTTCTGAATTAATATAATTATTAATCAGAAAAAATTAATAACAGATATGTTAAAAATATTATATGAAGTCAGACATTATTTTTACAATGCATTATAACTTCAGGCGTTGAGGAGCAATAGTTTACCCTGTCTTGTTTTGTCTTTTTAACTCTTTATTCCATGCAACTCTTTGTTCCCATGCAATCCTAGCTAGTTATTTCCTATACTTTAGGAAGGAAGGAAGGAAGGAAGGAAGGAAGGAAGGAAGGAAGGAAGGAAGGAGGGAGGGAGGGAGGGAGGAGGGAGGAAGGGATTGAAAGAAGAAAGGAAAGAGGGAGGGAAGGAAGGAAGGAAGAAGGAGGGAAAGAAGGAGGGAGGGATGGAAAGAAGAAAGGAAAGAGGGACAGATAGAAGGAAGGAAATAAGGAAGGGAAGGAAGGAAGGAAAGAAAGAAGGAGGGAGGGATGGGAGGGAGGAAGGAAAGAAAGTAGAAAGGAAGGAGGGAAAGAAGGAAGGAAGGAAAATTTGTCAGTTGGTACGAGGGCGGGTCAATAAGTCAATGACTTTTTGAATTTCCCGCCTCTTAACTGAAAGAGCAACACTGCTCCTGTCAACAGACACCTGTCAGTTGACTCCTGTCAAAATTTGAACAAGCTGCATCATTTAGTTTGTGTTTGACAGTCATTGATAGCAGACTATAGTGTGATTTGAGGAGAAAATGGAAAAAAGTGAATTTCATGTGCTCATTAAGCATTATTTTTTGCAGAAAAATGCCATCACTCAAACCAAGGCTAAGCTTGATAAATACTATAGGGACTCTGCACCATCAATTTGAATGGTAAAAAAGTGGTTTACTGAATTTTCTTGTGGCCGTACAAGAACGGAAGATGTCGAACGTTCTGGACACCCAGTTGAGGTTTGTATACCCGAAACAATTGAAAAAATTCATGGTGTTGGCCGATTGGAGATTGAAAGTGCGAGAGATTGTGGAAGCCATAGGCATCTCACTTGGCTCAGTGGTTTCAATTTTAAATGATCACTTGGGTATGAGAATGCTTTCCGCAAAATGGGTGCCGCGTTTGCTCACATACAACCACAAACGCAAACGTGTGACAATTTCACAGAAGTGTTTTTAGCTTTGTACAACCGCAATATGGACGGGCTTTTGCACCGTTTCGTAACCGTGGATGAAACGTGGATCCACCACAAAACACCAGAGACCAAACAGCAGTCAAAGCAGTGGGTTTCTCGGGGTGAATCGGCGCCAAAGAAGGCCAAGGTGGGTTTGTCAGCCTATAATGTCATGGCGACCGTTTTTTGGGATGCATGCGGTATAATCCACATTGACTACCTTCAAAAGGGTAAAACAATCAATGGCAAATATGCCAACTTATTGGGTCGATTTAATGAGGATTTGGGGGAGACCGCATTTGGCCAAGAAAAATTCTTTTGCACCAGGACAATGCAAGGGTGCATACATGTGCAGTTGCCATGGCAACAATCCATGAATTGGGATACGAATTGCTTCCTCATTTGCTCTATTCTCCGGATTTAGCCCCAAGTGACTATTTCTTGTTTCCAAACCTGAAGAAATGGCTCAGCGGAAAGAGATTTGACTCCAACAATGAAATCATCCCACAAACAAATACCTATTTTGATGACCTCGACAAATCTTATTTTTTGGAAGGGATTAAAAAAATGGAGAAACGTTGGACAAAGTGTATAGAGCTCTAAGGAGACTACGTTGAAAAATAAAATGATTTTTTATCCAAAAACCTGTGTTTTATTCAAAAAGTCACGGACTCATTGTCCCGCCCTTGTAGTATATTGTTGGTAGCTAAACAAGAATATGTATTTTAATCTTTTATTGTTGTTGGATGTTTTATCGTAGCATTGAATATTTGCTGTGAACTGGTCTGAGTCCCTCTACGGAGGTGAAAAGATCGGGATACAAAGTTTTTTTTAAAAAAATTCTGAATTTGTTGTAATAATTGTATCAACTGATTGTTCTAAGACAGGAAACAAATGGAGTTCCTTAAATTATAAAATTTTAGGGCTAAAGGGTTCCTTTAAATAATGTCATGTCAGCAAGGGAGGAAGTGAAAGAGACAGAGTGGGAAAGAGAGAGAGAAATAAAGGAGTCCACTTGAGTTTTTGTTTTGTTTTCCAATCCCGGCAGGCATTAAAATTCCACTGGAGTGCTGCCTTTAAATTGCTTCGATGCTAGGTGGGTCTCAGCCCTGACCTGTCCTGATGGCAAGTGATGGCTGTTACAAGCTCTGGATCAATATTCATAGCGGGTGTCTTGGACTGATAACACTATCCAAGACAATGTTCCCTATCAGTGTGGACAGCTGAGATATTGTACCATTAGTGGTGTTGTTTTAAATAACCTGATCCATTTCTGGGTCTATATAATGAATTTTACAGTTTAGATACTATCTCTAAGAAGAAGTGACTCCTAGCACGGAGGCAAATCAATGATTCCGAGGCTCCTTGGTTTGACTTGAAATAAAGTGCACTATAATTCCAAACCCGTTCCTTCTACATTCTTGAATTGTGGCATGTCCGGTGATTGCGCTGACAATCGAAAGCACCTGATGTTTATCAAGGAAGTACGAAAACACATTATCACTTGATAAAATCTCTCATATTGCCATAAAACAGCATGGATCAGACCTCAAGCTAATGAGGTTTTTGAGGCATTTATGTGAGGTGGTAATCTGGCCCTAACCTCAGCCCTTATTTGCAAGTATCCAGTAACACCTCTGTCAGCAGCAACTAGTGGTTTCAATATCAGGAGTTATTATTGTTATTATTTAATACATAATAAGAGTAGTACACAGCAAACAAGACCACCATGTTGGCTTTTATATTTGATCACACGCCAGACACTTCTGGCAAATAGTGCATTCAGATCCAAGTAGGGTGGCCTTTTGCAGTTGACAGGTGGTCATTTTGTCCATGCTGATTGTTTTTAAGTGCAGGTCAAGGTGTTTAGGCACTGCACCCAGTGTGCCGATTACCACTGGAACCACCTTTACTGGCTTGTGCCAGAGTCTTTGCAGTTCGATCTTTAAATCCTCATATTGTGTAAGCCAATGTTTCCCAACCTTTTTTGAGCCGCGGCACACTTTTTACATTTGCAAAATCCTGGGGCACACCACCAACCAAAATGACACAAAATGACACTCTAACACAGTCATACATATAGTTAATAAGTTTTAAATGTATTTATACACTCAGTGTGAAACCTGGGCCTGTTTCGATGAACACAACATAGAAATCCTGGCAGGAATGGCAGAAAGACACAAACTTCCCACACAGAACTCCCATAACCAAGAGAAAATGCTATAAGAGTTTGGTGGGCATTGACCTTGAGTTTTGGAGTTGTAGTTCACCTATATCCAGAGAGCACTGTGGACTCAAACAATGTTGGATCAGGTCCAAACTTGGCATGAATACTCAATATGCCCAAATGTGAACACAGATGGAGTTTGGGGAAAATAGACCTTGACATTTGGGAGTTACAGTTTCTGGAGGGGGGGCTCAAAAGACCAGCAGTGTCCCTCCCTCTTATGTTGCCCCCTCCCTCCTCTCCAGGCTTCAGTTGGGGTTGTGGGGAGCAGGAGCCTCACTCACCACCTGCGCAGCTCCTCAAGGGTCAGCGGGGTGGCACATGTGGGCATCTCGGGGCTGGCGAAGCAGGCGGCGGCGGGCAGGGAGCCAGAGGGCGGTTTCGAGTGCACCGGGGAGGAGGGAGGGGCAGGGCCAGTGCTGGACTGAACCATCCGGCATTAGGCCTGGGGGGGAGGCAAGAGGAGGTCTCTACTTGGGGAAAGGGAGACAGGCCTTCCCAATGCATGGCCTTCCCAAGTAAACAACGGATGGTGGTGGGGGGGGTGTGTGTTTGTAATTTTGTGCCTTTATCGAGGTAGGTTTCTTAGGGTTTTTATACTTCAACACACTAGACTCTCCCCCCTCCCCTCCTGGAGGTTCCAATTTCCCACGGCACACCTGATGATCGCTCACGGCACACTGGTTGGGAAACACTGGTGTAAGCTTTTCCAGTTGCTTCTTGTCAATATTGCTTGTTGTTGTTGTTTGTTAGCTTCTTTTCCTTACACCTCAAGGTGGAGAACAACAAAGTTCAAACACATAATCATAACATATATACCATTAGGGAGCTTATCACGTTAGAATGTAATCTGCTTGAATCCCCCTCTCGGGGTAGAGAAGGACAGGGCACAAGTATGGCAATTAAATAAATAAATAATATTGATATGTAGCCCACATTTTTTAAAGAACTGGATGTATACTATTAGTCTTAGTGCGAGCTCTCAGGCGGCTTAAGTTGACAAGCTACCATCAGTACGATAGCGTGCGCGCGCGTGTGTATGTATATATATATGTATGTATATATATATATATATATACACACACACACACACTGTCTTCTTCTTCAAGATCTGCCGTAGCCCTTTGGAGCATCATGCCGAAAAAGATTGTAAATAAGGTTGGTGCAAGAACACAGCCTTGTTTCACTCCATTAGTTATTAGAAAGGGCTCTGAGAGAGCATTGCCATATCTGACTTGACCACGCTGGCCCTCATGTAGGATAATCATTTTGAGGAATTTGGGGAGACATCCTAGTCATTCCAGGATCTGCCACAGACCTTTTCTACCCACAGTGTCGAAGGCTTTGGTGAGGTCGACAAATGTCACATAGAGTCCTTTGTTCTGCTCTCTACATTTCTCTTGCAGTTGTCTAAGGGCAAATACCATATCTGTGGTGCTCCTGTTAGCTCTGAAGCCGCATTGGCTTTCCGGGAGAAGTTCTTCTGCAATAGCAGGAACTAATCTGTTCAGGACTACTGTATACAGCAGGGGTAGGGAACCTATGGCTCGGAAGCCAGATCTTGCTCTTTTCATGATTGTATCTGGCTCTCCAGAGCAGCCCAGGCCTCGGTTTCCCAGCATGCAGCGGGGAGGAGTGATGCAAATGTGTCGCGACTGCCGCTTACGCACCGCCATCGCCGCCTCTTCCTCATCCCCCACTGCTCTCGGGGGCTTGCGCCCTCTTCGCCTCGTCTTCCTCTTCGTCCTCCACCATGGGCCTAGGGGGGAGGTAGCGGAGCCGGGCCTGGCCCTGGTGGCACGGACTTAGCCTCGCTGCCCCCGGGGGATGCCCAGCTCCTCACCCTCATCATCGGGCAGCTCAAGAGCCACTGCCTCTTCGACACCTTCCAGAGGGACTGCCTCGCAGATGTCAACACCAAGGTCCACCTTGGCCCTGCGCCCTCCTCCCCCTTCCTTTCTCTTCCTTTCTTTTCCCCTCTCTTTTTCTTTCATTCTTTTTCTTTCCTCCCTCCCTCTTCATTCCTTCCTTCCTCTTCCATTCTTTCCTTCTCTCCTTCCTCTTCCTTCACTCTCTCCCTTCTTTCCTCCATTCTCCCTCTTCCTTCCTTCCTCTTTCTTCCTTTCTTTCTCCCCTTCACCCTTTCCTTCTCTCCTTCCTTTTCCCTCCCTCTCCCCTTTCTTCTTTCTTCCATTCTCCCTCTTCCTTCCTTCCTTTCTCCCCTTCACCCTTTCCTTCTCTCCTTCCTTTTCCCTCCCTCTCTCCCCTTCCTTTTTCCTCCATTCTCCCCTTTCCTTCCTCTTCCTTCCTTCCTCCCCTTCACCCTTTCCTTCTCATTTTCTCATTCCTTTTCCCTCCCTCTCTCCCCTCCCTCTCTCCTCTTCCCCTCCCTCTCTCCCCTTCCATCTTTCCTCCATTCTCCCTTTTCCTTCGTCTTCCTTCCTTCCTTTCTTCCCTTCACCCTTTCCTTCTCCTTTTCTCCTTCCTTTTCCTCCCTCTCTCCCCTTCCTTCTTTCCTCCATTCTCCCTTTTCCTTCCTCTCCCTTCCTTCCTTTCTCCCCTTCACCCTTTCCTTCTCCTTTTCTCCTTCCTTTTCCCTCCCCCTCTACCCTTCCTTCTTTCCTCCATTCTCATTCTTCCTTTCTTCCTCTTCCTTTTTTATCCTCTTCAACTTTTCCTTCTCTCCTCTCCTTTTTCCCCCTCCCTCTCTCCCCTTCCTTTTTTCCTCCATTCTCCCTCCCTCTTCCTCCCTCTTCTATTCGTTTTTCCCCAAGTATTCCTTTCCTTCTCCTTCCTTTCTCTTCACTTCCCTCTCTCCCCCTTCTTTCTTTTCTTCTTTTCCCTTCATTATTTTACTTCTTCCTCACTCCCTTTCCTTTCTTTTCCCGACACTTTCCTTTCCTCCCTTCCCATTTCCTTTTTTCTTTCCCCCTCCTTGTCTCTCTCCTGCTTTTCTTTTCTTCCTTTTCCATAGCTCGTTCTACTTTTCTTTCTTCCTCTCCCCTCTCTCCTTTATTTCCTCTTTCTTTCTTTCTTTCTTTCCCCCTTCCTTCCGTCTTCTCTTCCTTCCCAGAGTCCTGAGCATGCCTTTTGCAGAGCCAGGGGAATCCTTTTCTTATACTGTATACTCACATTTAGTTGAAGTCAGTCTTAAAATATATTATTTATATTATATGGCTCTCATTGAAATAAATTTCCAAATATTTTGCTTTCATGGCTCTCTGAGTCAAAAAAGGTTTCCGACCCTTGGTATACAGTGTGTGTGTGTATATATATATAAAAACATGCCAGATCATGTGTGTGTGTGTGTGTGTATATTATTTATACACACACACACACACACACACACACACACACACGCCAGATCGCACTGCTTTGAAAAGATAAGTCAAGAGGTGGCTTAAAAGTGCAGGCACAGAAAATAAGAGAAAGCTTTTCCTTGGTGAGGCAAAGGCTTCATTTTGCCCTTCCCAACCTGTTGGGGGAGTCTGGGAGCTGTGATGTTTCCAAAAGGAAAACTTTTGCAAGCTCAGCTGCAACCAGAGCCTCTCTGGAAGTGCAAACTACATTTCCCAGGTCCCCTTGCAGGCAGGAGGGGTTTGGGAGCAGGCAAAGCTTGCATGTCTGCTGGACTCAGTCGTGCTCCTCTGCTCATGATGGCCGATTGGGCAAAATCCCTTTTGGGCATCAAGGGGCTGCTGCTGGATATCAGTGGGGTGCTTTATGACAGTGGGGGCGATGGAGGCGGCGTCCCCATCCCTGGATCTATAGAAGCTGTAAAGAAGTAAGTGTGTGCATTGTGTGTGTGTGTGTGTCAATGGGGGGAAGATCCCCATTGAACAGCTGCGTTATAAATGACTTGCCTCCCCTCCAGCCCTTTACAGCCCTCTGGGGAAACACAGAAGTGGCTGGTTCAAAGAACTCACTTTGAATGCATCTACACTGTAGAATTAATGCACTTTCATGCCACTTTAACTCTCATGGCTTAATGCTATGGAATCATCAGAGTTGTAGCTTTAGAAGAGCTTTAGCTTCCTGTCAAAGCTATGGTGCCTCACCAAAGCATGATCGGTTAATGTGCTGTCAAACTGCATTAATTATTCAGTGTAAATAATAATAATAATAATACACTTTATTTATACCCCACCACCATCTCCCCAAAGGGGACTTGAGGCAGCTTATATGAGGCCAAGCCCAGAAGTGCATTTCAATACAGTAACATAAAAGACATAAAGAAACATTACAGTAAAAATAATAATTAAAAAAAATATAATAAAAGTCAAACGCAAAATAAAATAAACAGTGCAAAATAATACAATAGAGAAAATGAACACAATCATAGTGAGCGGGCCACATGTGCAAGATACCATGATTTTAAAAAAACCCTAAGGATGAGATAAAATTAAAAACCTATATATTTGTAGGACAGGTTCATGAACAGGAGATGTGCCCCTTTGAGATTCCTTCCTGCCTGCCAGAGCTTTCCAAGTATTTCATGTTGGTGATGCATTTTTAGGCAAGCATCATTTTGCAATACAGTTATCCAATGCCCTTCCACACAGCCCTATAACCTAGAGCATTTTTTACATTTACAAAATCCTGGGGCACACCACCAACCAAAATGACACAATATGACATTCTAACTTTCATTTTACTAACTGTCGCCCTCCCCCCTCATGACGCCGCTGCTTCCCCCAAACCCCCTCCCCCCAGGAGGCCCACGCGCAGGAGGCCCGTCACTGTCCCGCGGGGGAGAGCTGCGCTGAGTGGCCGAATCGCACGCGGGCTCGGCTGAGGAGGACAAATAGGAATTGAGTGCACAGGGTGGCTCCAAGCCTCGAAATAAAACTGCAACAGAGGCTCACAGCCATTGCCACCCCCAGCTCTCCTTCCCGAAGGGGTTCAGCACCCCCCAGGAGTGCCTCCCCCCCCCCCCGGTGCGTCCCTTCGGCTTCCCTGCCAGATTGGGAAGGAACCAAGCTGGGCTGTGGAGCTGCGCTGCGCTGCGCTGCGCTGCTCCGCTCTGCTCCGCAATATCTGCTTTCAACTGGGTTATCTGAGGGCCGTTCCACACAACCCTATATCCCAGAATGTCAAGGCAGAAAATCCCACATTATCTGAATGTGGACTCAGATAACCCAGTTCAAAGCAGATTTTGTGGGATTTTCTGCCTTGATATTCTAGGATATAGGTTTCTGTGGAAGGGCCCTGAGTCCACACTCAGATAATGTGGAGTTTTCTGCTTTGATATTCTGGGATATAGGGCTGTATGGAATAGCCCTGAGTCCACACTGTCATATATTCCAGTTCAAAGCAGAACATGAGAGATTTTATTTAGCTGTGTGGACAGGGCGATAGTTTTACAAGCAATTTGGATTTTATACCAACCCCTTACAAGGGGTTCGGACACACTCATAAATTGTAATACCGAAATGTATGGGACACAACCTATTGCATTAAAGCCTTGTGTGTGTGTGTGTGTGTTTGTGTATGTATATGTCTGTCTGTCTGTCTGTCTCTCTATTATCTATTACATATAATAAAAGTCAGTGTTTGTGGTGGTGCGGCCGAGCGACCGAGCGACCATTGTGGGATTATTTGCATAACGGCCTCTAACTGGCCAGCCTCAAAACTCCAACATTCTACAGCCCCAGACAGAGGGGATTTGCATAACTGCCTCCAAATGGCCAACAACATTCAAACATTCTAAAGTGACTCAGAGGGAAAAGGAAAGGCCTCAGTCAGCCAGCCACTGAAGCCCACAGCACTGACAGATCAGGACCAAACTTGGCAAACAGGCGTCCAATGGCCCACTTCACTACCTGGTGTGGTTTAGGGCAGGAGGGGCCGCGAATGATGGGATTTGGAGTACCTTCACATCATTCACTTCCCAAACAACACTATAGCCCCTATAAATCACAAACCAGGCCCAAAATTGACAGAAAGGCTTCCTTAACTTGATTTTCCTGACTAGGCCCCTGGGACTTGCAGTACCTTCACTAAGTTCCTGAGACCACTGCAAGCCACATAAACATCTAATAGGAACCAACCTTGGGACACAATGCCTTCCTCAAATAACCCGGGCACCGCCGGGTCCTCAGCTAGTATATATAATTTGCAAGATAATAACATCCACTTCCAAGATTTTTGTTATTTATGGGTAACAATATATACAGTAAATACAGGCAATAATTTTTAAAACATTACGCTAATAAAACAACTACAGTACTTATTAGATGAGGATGATGGGACGTACAGTACATGGATATTTGATGGAATGTTAAATACAGACACTCACATTTTGTCGTCACTTTAAGACAGAAAAGACTCAAAGCATACAACAAACAGCAACAATGCTCAATGTGGCCAGTAAATAGGTTGCCAGAGTTAAAATGCCTCACCTCTTTCCATTTCAGTCATGGGAGAAAAGTAAAATACAAATACAGGAGAATCTTGCTTATCCAACCTTCGCTCATCCAGCGTTTTGTATTATCCAACGCAGCCTACCTCCCGTCTGGATCCACAGCTGTTTCAATACATTGCAATGTTTTGGTGCTAAATTCATAAATATAGTAATTACTACATAACGTTACTGTATATTGAACTGCTTTTTCTGTCAATTAGTTGTAAAACATGATGTTTTGATGCTTAATTTGTAAAATCATAATGTAATTTTATGTTTAATAGGCTTTTCCTTAATCCCTCCTTATTATCCAACGTTTTCGCTTATCCAACATTCTGCCGGCCTGTTTATGTTGGATAAGCAAAACTCTACTGTTAACAACAACAACCTCTGAATTCACCCTTAATTTTGCTGCTTATGTTGATAGTAGTAAGGAGCACCCTGCATTTCCACTGTAACTGTAACATTGCTGTGATCCTGCCAGTGTAGCTGTTCAGATACATATTTACAAAATATCTTACAAAGTTTGAGTTGTTATTGTTACATTGTTTATAGTGTTTTCTTGGCAAGATACATTCAGAGGAAGATTGCCATTGCCTTCCTCAACAACTGAGGAAGTTCCGACTACTTCTCAGTTCCGACTAACGGTGACCCTAAGACAGTCCTATCACAAAGTTTTCTTGGAAAGATTTGTTCCCTGTAATGGGCAGTAAAAGCACCTGAAGCAGCATGCAATCAAACATTGAACTGAAGTGTGTATACTATTTTGCCATATTGTGACCTGTATCACCCTGTGACAGATAAACAATAATGGTGCTATTATAGATTTTTTCCCCCCATGGTATATGCATTTACTTTGGACTATGTCTTCTTGTGCGCTAGAGTGTACTTTTGTATAGATATGTGGATTGTTAAATAGAAAAGTAAACATAACTTTATACTTTGGGTAACCAGCAACACAAAATAGTACACACATGAATGAATGAATTTTATCATTACGGTCACAGACCAGGAGTATAAAACCATAAAACATTTTTTAAAAGAGTTGTTGTTGTTTTAAGTGTTAGCATTAAGACCAGGAATTCACAACATTAAAAGCAGAAAATTGATAATATGGAGTTGATTTATTTATTTATTTATTTATTGCTCATTCTTGTATACCGCTCCTTCCAGCAGCCTCGGGGTGGTTTACATAAAATCAATTTATAAAACAGCAACAATATAAAACAGAGCATAAAACAACAGTTTATATAGGATTCAAGAATTTGACGTCTTCCTCAGGAGCCATTTAGGTTAAAAGCCTGCCTAAAAAGGGACGTTTTACAGGCTCTCCAAAATGGAGCCAATTCCTTAATGGCACGGACTTCGTCTGGCATTGAATTCCATAGCGATGGCACCGCTACGGAAAAGGCTCTTGATCTGGTTGTGGACAACCGGCAGGAATGAATGGATGGAACTACTAAGAGATTTTGCTCTTCCGAGCGTAGTGATCTCAGGGGAACATATGGAGTAAGGCGGTCCCTCAGATACACCGGCCCTAGACCATACAAGGCCTTAAAGGTCAACACCAGCACCTTGAAAACAATCCGGTGCTCTATTGGTAGCCAGTGCAATTGCTGCAAAATAGGTGTCATGTGCTCTTGTGCTGATGCTCCCACCAGCAGTCGAGCAGCAGCATTTTGCACTAGCTTGAGTTTCTGGATTTATGACAAAGGAAGGCCAATGTAGAGGGCATTGCAGTAGTCTAGTCTCGAGATGACCGTTGCCTGGATCACCATGGCTAGGTCGCTCCTGGGCAGATAGGGAGCCAGCTGTCTAGCCTGGCGTAGATGGAAAAACGTAGTCCTGCATACATGGCGCGCACATGTTTTAATAGCCATTTTGGTTTGCTTCGGATGTTACTGCGATAATTACGTGTTGATTTTTAATGCATTTGCCTAAAACTTACTTATTAAAAATCTAATATTCTTCTTTAAGAACACTAGAGAAGTACTATAAAACAACTGTCACTTCCATCGGGTAATTAAATCTTAATTTGTCTGTACAGGATTTCTGAGATACCTCCTTCCTTCCACAACCAGCCTGAAACATATTGCTGTGTTGTTCATGATTGTATTTACTGTAGTTTGTTTACTGTAATCTGTGCAGACAACGTAAGCTGCAATTGAACGTAGGGTGATGTCAGGCCACCTTGGCTGAAATGGCAACAACACTGGAGCCTTCAGGCAAAATGTGACATGCTAGAGTCCTGTTTGAAATGCTGAAAACCTCAGAGTCCCAGTTGTTTATTAGCAATCAGTTTGTTTCAACGGTTAATTTGACTTCTCCGCTTATTTGACCCAAGGGAGAGAAGGAGAACATATTGAATCTTCAAAGTGTGCCTTGACATGCTCACTAACGATGATCCTCGGGATGTTTAGCCCAAACAGTCAACATATATTTGGGGCCGGTCCGTAGCTGTTGTAGAAGGGGGTGAAATCTGCCAAAAGCCCTTGGAGCCCAAAATAAGGATTGCATCAGCCGTAGCCTGGAGCTTGCTTTGGGGTTGAGAGGATGCCTCATCTCTTCATTGGAGCCAGCGTTTCCTTGCGCTCTTGTCACTAACCCTAAAGGTTGCTCATGAATATATTCTGCAAAGGATTATCTTAGAAGGAAAATGATTCAAGTTGCATATCTTTCTGATGAGAAAATGGAAAGAGATGCATTGAAATGTGGCTGTTTTTTAAATAGAAGGACGAGTCAATGGCATTGCTGAGCATTTATGCTGAGAGACTCATTCTTTCTTATTTTATGCAAGAACCTAGCGAGAGAAGCAAGCTTGGTATTAGAATTGTTCATGAAGTTGGTATCATTGCTCTTTCCCCTGTTTAGGGAATTAACATTTCAAACGTGGAGGTGGTTTTGTCATATCCATTTTTGATTGTCTTATTCCCGTTATTATTTAAAATCTACATGCGGCCACTTGGTATTTTGGTGCAAAGTTTTGGGCTGGAATATTATCAGTACGCTGATGACACCCAGCTTGTTCTGAGGATGGAAGGACGGCCAGACTCCGTACTAGGGTTGCCATATTGTGATGGAAGAAATAAGGGACATTTACAGGATTTTTCTCAAAAATAAGGGACACTTAAAAACTTGAAAATCAAAATCAAACACCAGGAAGGCCCAACCGCCCATGCCTGATCTACACTGTAGAATTGATGCAGTTTGAACTGCCATGACCCAATGCTGTGTAAACATCGGATTTGTAGTTCTACAAGGCCTTCTCTGCCAAGTCACCAAACTACGACTCCATTGTGGGAGTTGGAGTCCAAAACATCTGAGGGCCAAGTTTGCCCAGGCCTGATCTAGAGTGGTCTCGACACTACATGGAAGAGGCTGGACTAGATGACCTTTGGAGTCCCCAGACTCTACGTGGAAAGGGAATGGACTAAGGCTTTGGAGGCCTTTATTGTTGTGATATTTCAATAGATATTTGCCTATTATTATTTCAGTATATTATTTCAGTAGATATTATTATTGTTCAGTAGATATTCGCCTATTATTATATTTCAGTAGATATTGAGCTATTATTAGTAGTATTATTATATTTCAGTAGATATTTGCCTATTATTATAATACTTCAGTAGATATTAGTCTATTATTATATTTCAATAGGTATTTGCCTATTATTATTTCAGTATATTATTTTGTATTATTTCAGTAGATATTATTATGGGGGATTTTGGAAGTTGTAGTTTACAAAAAATAAACACATCTGAATCTATAGCTGGCAACTCTCTCGGTTTCTATAGAACAGGTATGGGCAAACTTTGGCCCTCCAAGTGTTTTGGATTTCAGCTCCCACAATTCCTCACAGCCAAGGAAAACCACCAGGCCCAGGTTCTGCCTGGCCATCTGCGGGGAGGGCTTTGTCCCGGCGGGAGGCCCTTGGATACGCACCGTGAGCGGGCAGGCGTGCTCGGTGGCTGGGAGGGCTGTGCGGAGGAGGAGGCCGGGCTGGGCCGGGGAGGCCAGGGGAGGGGAGGCCTCCCGGCTGAGCTGCTCGAGCACGGCCACGCTGTGGGCGCCGCTGATAGCCAGGCGGAGGTCCTGGGACCAGGCCAAGGGCTCCGCGCTGCCGCTCAACGCCCCTTGCAGCTGCACCGGGGTCTCCCTCCTCCGCCACGCCACCAAGCGAGGGCGGGGACCAGGCCCAGGAGGAGCTGCAGCCGGCTCCCTCACAGCCGCCGCCATCTTGGGCCCTGGGTCCTGGCCACGCACGCCCCGTCCCCTTCTGACACAAAGAGGTGCCCAACGCGTTCGCCTGCCTACGTGTCTCCCCACCCACTGCAATATACACTCTCAAATTTCAGGCACCTCGCTAGTTGCCCCAACGCGGGGTCCTTCCCTTCCCTCTTCACCCTCGAGGCCTACCCACACCAGGGCAGCCTGCTCCGAGCCGGCCCCTCCTTTCCCAGCACCAGCCAGAGGACAGGCCAGGTCAGAGGAGCGAAAAATGAGGGACAGCAGGTGTAAATACGGGACACCCAAAAAAGGGCCAAAATACGGGACATCCCGTATAATATGGGACATATGGGAACCCTACTCCGTACCCTCTTGTTTCCATCAGTGCCTTGAGGCCGTCACTGGAGGGCTGCGTGCCAGTAGATTAAGGGTGAAACCAGCAAAGACGAAGATACTGTGGCTGGGGCGTCCGGTGGGCGGGGCGGTCCAGCTGCCTACCCTGGTTGGCAAGGCATTATGCCCGTCATCTTCTGTAAAGAGCCTCAGGGTTATTTTAGACCCTTTGCTGACGATGGAATCTCAAATTTCCAGCATCAGCAAAACCGCTTTCTTCCATCTGTGGCAGGCTAGGCGGCTGGCTCCCTACCTATCCAGAGAGAAAAAATTGCGCCCCCCCCAGTTGCTCCCGAGGGGAGCCCAGTGGCGCATGCGCCAATCTGTGCGCATGCGTACGGGCTCCAGAGCGCGCCTCCCGCTTTGGAGCCCAGTGCGCATGCACGAACCTGCGCACACGCGCACGGGCTCCAAAGCGGGAGGTGCGCTCTGGAGCCAGTATGCATGCGCAGAGCTTTTCACACATGGGCAGAAGCTCCTACAGGCGCTGTAGGAGCTTCTGCGGCGCGGCAGCGCAGCGGCAGCGCAGTGCAGGCCGCGGAGCCGGCTGCGGAGGCCTGGCCGGCGCAACGGCAGGGCAATGCGGTGTGGGCGGCGGGGCGGGGTGGAGCCGGCGTCGCGGCGCCCCTCCCAGGTGGCAACGCCCCTCCCGGGTGACGCCGCCCTATGCGCCTGCGTAGTCCGCCTAATGGACGAACCGGCCCTGGCCTTTTGGCAACCATCCTAAGAGAAGGAAAACTAATTTCAAAGCTGGGCAGATGGTGCTCGTCTAACCCTGTAAGGTCAACCATCTAGAGAAAGTAACTCAAATCAAACCTACAACCTGAGGACCTTGCTGCCACTGTCCTAAGCTTGCTAGACCCTGGCAGACGAACCTTTGATTTAAAGGGTGAGGCCAGTTCTGTGCATGCTGCGCTACACCAGAAAAATCAATTGCATAGGCTCGAAGGACACATCCAACCTCCAAATCATCAACGTGCTTATGGAAAGCGTAGGATGAGTCCTTCCTAAGAATCTTCGTATGCGAAGTAATGCCAGAGAGATATATATACATATTTTCGGTGTTTGGCTTTTGTTCTTGTTCAACTGTTCAACAGGGTGCTTACAGGGCCATGGGCAGCATAACATAACAACTTTTGCAGTTCCCCGTGTGATCACTAATAATGTGTAGCATTAGCTCTCTACCTGTGTTCATCTAAAGGGCCTCATGGGGGGAAACTAATTTATACTATAAATTATTACTTTGTAATTAACTTTTTGCTCGATAGTAGCTTGTTATTCTGCCCGAAACCCATTATAAAAAGTCTATAAATTCTTTAGCAGGAATGCTGGTTCTTTCATAATTCTGTGGGACTTTAGTCTGATTTGACACATATGACACGCATACTGTGCAATTTGTATAATTTGATTTAATTTTAGAGTTTGATGATATAAAAAAATAAAATAAAACCACAGAACAAAGGAGACATTTCTATGTATTGTCAAAGGCTTTCATGGCTGGAATCAATGGGTTATTGTAGATCTTTCGGGCTGACCATGTTCTAGAACAGAGGTGCTCACACTTTTTCAGCATGTGAGCTACTTATAAAACAACCAAGTCAAAATGATCTACCTACCCACTACAAAAATGTGAAACATATAACACAGTATCTGTTTTGAACTGGGTTTTCTGAATCCACACTGCCATATAATCTGTTTCAAAGCAGATGAAATGGGATTTTATTCAACTGTGTGGAAAGGACCTCAGATAACCCAGGACCGGCAGTACTTGGCCTATACCAGTGACTCGTCCGGCTTCGCCCAAAAGAAAGAACTTCCATTCTTAATGCAGCCACATGCGGCTTAGATTTGTTGCCGCACATTCGCCAAATAGTCTTCCCTCGCGGTGAGAAATACCACCGTGACTGGATATTGTGCTGGAACTCTGAGTGAGTAACCTCAGGATCTATGGGAATTATTTACTTATGAATGTTCGCATTTTCCCTTGATTTAGCATACTGTTAGTATCCATAGTAACCCGTATATTGTGTACTTATGCATTGATTGACTACTTGGATACAGTGACGCGCTTCTAGTATTGTGTATCTAAACTAAGATTTTATATTGCTGATATTACCTACCTATTGATATTGATATTGCTCAACTGCTTCCTGTACACTGTGAATGTACTTTGTATGCAATTACTACATGTTCTATTCTCTCATTGTTATAAATGTATATTATATATGTGAAAACTGTTTGAAATAATGAATGATTGATTGACATTCACTCAGTGTCCGTCACTTTTATGATATGTAATTAGCCTCACGTATGCTTCATCTCAGAGCTCCTTTTGCTTATACCATTGTGTTAGGTTTGTTGTGTCATACCTACTCCTAGTACTTGGGTGGCGTCAGGAGCTTGCGGGGTGGGACTGAGCCTTCCTCCTGCCCTGCCTGAGATCTACCAGGATGCCCTAAGCGATCTCCCAGTAGATCGCGATCTACCTAATGAGTACTCCTGTTCTAGAAGCATTCTCTCCTGACGTTTCACCTGCATCTAGGGCAGGCATCCTCAGAGGTTGTTTAAGGGGACCACTTTCCATTGGGCAAGCTGACACCCTGGCCAGTCCACCACTGCAGATCCATCAAACGCTGTAGGAGCTTTTGTGGATCAATCATACATATAAATAAACTCTGACTTATATAGAAATATTCTACAGACGCACACTGTGTCGTCGAATTCTTTCATGGCCTGAATCACTGGGTTGCTGTGGGTTTTCTGGACTGAATGGCTTTGTTCCAGAAGCATTCTCTCCTTACGTTTCAACCACAGCTATGACAGCCATTCTTAGAGGTTGAAGTGTCTGTGGGAAAACTAGGCAAACGAGGTTTATATCTGTGCAGGCCTGATTACCCATAAGGCCAGCCTAGGCCATGGCCTCGGGTGGCAGGTTTGGGGGCAGCGGATTCGACCCCTGAAAACATTTTTTAAAACCCGCCCCTTTAGCGCTTTCCCCTGCCCTCTCCCGAGAGAGTCATCATACCTCGGAGAGGGCGGGGGAGCGCTGCTAGGGGCGGGAGGAGGGAATGGCGCCTCCTCGTCTGGGCCGCCCCCGTGCAAAGGAAGGAGGCGGCGAGGAAGGGGAAGGGAAGCTCCGCCCCACCGGCGGGCATGCATGCATGCGCACGCCTGCCCGCCAGCGGGCTTCCCTTCCTCCTCCTCCTCCTAGCCGCCTCCTTCCTTTGCAAGGGGGTGGCCCAGGCGGCGAGGAGGAGGGCGGGACTTCCCTTCCTCCTCCTCGCGCCTTCCTTTCGGTTGCGGGAGGAGGAGGCGGCGACGGAAGCCGCACGGCCGGGGCTGCTGCCACACATGCGCAGCAGCGCCCTGGGGGCATGGCTTTCCGCACCCTGGGGGCGTGGCTTTCCGCGCCCTGGGGGGGCGGCGCGGGGCATCTTGGCCTCAGGCGGCCAAAGAGGCTAATTCGGGCCTGTATCTGTGGAATGTCTAGAGTGGGAGAAATAACTCTTGTCTGCTTGAGGCCAGTGTGAATGTTGCAATTGATCACCTTGATTAGCATTTAATAGGCTTGCAGCTTCAAAACTTGGCTGATTGCTACCTGGGGGAATCCTTTGTTTGGAGGTGTTACCTGGCAGTCAGATTAATTCTTGTCTGGAATTCCCCTTCTTTTTGAGTGTTGCTCATTGTTTACTGTGCTGATTTTAGAGTTTTTAAAAACTGGTAGCCAGATTTTGTTCATTTTCATGGTTTTCTCCTTTCTGTTCAAATTGTCCACATGCTTGTTGATTTCAATGGCTTCTCTGTGTCGTCTGACATGGTGGTTGTTAGAGTGGTCCGACATTTCTGTGTTCTCAAATAATATGCTGTGTCTAGGTTAGTTCATCAGGTGCTCTGCTATGGCTGACTTCTCAGGTTGAATTAGTCTATACCATTCATATTTCTTGATTCGTGTTTGAGCGCTGTGTTTGGTGGTCAATTGCAACATTCACACTGGCCTCAAGCAGACAAGAGTTCTTTCTCCCACCCTGGACAATCAATAGATCCCTCAACCTCTAAGGATGCCTGCCATAGATGTGGGAGAAATGTCAGGAGATAATGCTTCTGGAACATGGCCATCCAGCCTGGAAAACTCATAGTAACCCTCTATATATATTGAGCAAGGCTTTCTGCATTAAAAAAAAATAATGGGCTTGGCCGATTTACCAGCCGAGCTGGTTGCGGGGAAGGGTTGCCCTCGCACCATCTTGTGATGTTGAAGGGACTTCTCCTCCCCAGAAGACCTTGGGGTGGCAGGAAGATTCCCGCCAAAAACGCCAGCTGGCCAATGATGGGGCTGGCCCCGCCCTGCCCCCTCTCAGTAGCTGGCTGCCCTGCACTTCCACCCGGGCAGCTTACTTAAGGCTGTCCGGGGACTGCCCAGGCCACACGTGGGGCCAGTCCTGTTTTTCCTCCCACCCTCCATACTTTTTGCATTGCTTGTTGGTGTTCTTTTTGTTACCACTTAACTTCATTGTTGCACTGTTACTGGTTATGCGTTATTATGTTCTTTGTCACAACTCTGTGTTTGGCGTGTGGCGTGGCCCCTGGATCAGGCTGGCTTATCGCCCCTTGGTTGTATGGGGGATAATGCCCAGGCTCCTTGGGGTGCAGAGTTTCCGTGGGCAGGCATTGGGCCACTTGCACCCCAGGCTTGCAAACGCCTTTGGACATTCATGGGGGCTGTTCTACTCTGATCCAGGACCCATGCGTGGCCACCAACCTCTTTGTTCATCTTTTCAATAAATGATTTGTGGCCATTTTCATCCAACCACTTGTGTCTGTGTTATTGTTCTTGGCGCGAGGCGTGTCACCCTTGCACACTCAACATAGGAAGATGCTTTATGTAAACTTAGCCCTTGGTAGGAACGACTTGTATAGCTCAGTTTATTGCTGTGATAGGCAAGAATCAATAGCAAGTCTCTTGTTTGAAACCCTGTAACATATCGGCCAGACCATCTCCTCTGTCCTGGGCCATTATTGCCCTGATTGGTTTATACAGCATCTACATGAGGCAAGCTATTTGCTTTTCCTGTTGCAACCAGTAAGGAGCTGGCCTGTTACAATACAGAGGGTGGTTACAGAGCAATAAAACACCTCCTCCTGCCTAAGACCAGCTCTTTGCATTTACAGCTGCATGCTGGTAGCATACCTATTAACGTGTGCATTTGAAAAGACCACAACGGTTGGACATTTACAACGTCCTGTTGTTTGGCCGCAATAGGGCATCTGTCCGCACAATGTCCAACGGGGGACTTTGTAAAAGAGAAGGGAAATCTAAGGCAGAGCAGCTGGACAGTCGTGTTAGAATAAGCTACCTGCAGAGTCTTACAAGAGAAGAGCTGTAAGGGAAGATAGCCCAACTCCAATTGTAAAACAATTCAAGATGGGGCAAGCGGGTGAATTGGTGGACAAGGAGCATGACGCTGGGATTTGATGGAGATAATTGTGCTATTTGAGCTATAAAACCCCTTCTTGGAGGGAATGTGACATCTGTTAGGTTTGGGTGATGCTGACACTTTCGAAAATCAGCCTGTAGAAAGATAGTGAATAAATAAATAAATAAATAGCAAGAGTAAGTAGTCACACTTTTTTGTCCGTCACATACCAACAGCACTTTATTACCATTTCTCTTTAAAATCAACACTGTTACATTGTTCAGGTTAGGTTTTATCTATTTATTTATTTCCAACATTTCTACCCTGCTCTTCTCAACCCCCGAATGGGGACTCAGAACGACCTAACAAAGGAAACAATTTGATGCCGAAACACAGTATAAATACAATATAAAACCAAAAACATTGAACATTAAAATACATTAAAATACAATTAACATTAATACACTGTATACATTCACTTAAGTTAAAAACAGTGTTCCCTCCATAATAGGAGCATTGAGCCATATCCATCAACTTGCCATTACAATCAATCCAAAGTGCTGTATTGTGCTAATGTGCAAACGCCTGGTCCCATAGCCAAGATTTCACTTTTTCCTGAATGCCAGGAGGAATGGGGTTGATCGTATGTCACTTGGAAGTGAGTTCCACAGACAGGGAGCCACCACCCAGAAGGCCCTCTCTCTCGTCCCCACCAACCGTGTTTGAGAAGTCGGCGGGAGCGAGAGCAGGGCCTCGCCGGATGATCTTAAATTATAAGGTGGGACGTAGAGGCTGATGCGTTCGGACAAGTAAGCTGGGCCAGAACCGTATAGAGCTTTAAAGGTCAAAACCAGCACTTTTAATTCAGCTCGGAATTGGACAGGCAGCCAGTGGAGCTGACACAACAGGGGGTGGTATGCTCCCTGTATGTAGCTCCAGTTAGTAATCTAGCTGCCGCCCATTGGACTAGTTGCAATTTCCGAACTGTCTTCAAAGGCAGCCCCACATAGAGTGCATTGCAGTAATCTATTCGGGATGTGACCAGAGCATGGACGACCGTAGCCAGATCAGACTTCCCAAGTTGTTTTGCCATACAAAATTCTTGGGAACAGAAATGTTTTGGATTTTGGATGGTGGAGGGGATTTTTTGGGTGGATTTTGGACAACCTATATTTACATATATGTCCATAATGAGATATCTTGGAGATGTGACTCAAGTTTAAACACAAACTTTATTTATACTTCATATACACCTTATACACATAACCTGAAGGTAATTTTTTAACACAATATAATTAAAATAATGGTATGAATAAAACAGTTTCTGTACATTGAAGCATCAGAAAACAAAATCACTGTATGGGCCATTTATAATAATAATAATAAACTTTATTTGTACCCCGCCACCATCTCCCCGAAAGGGACTCAGAGCGGCTTACATGAGGCCAAGTCCAGAAATACATATCAAAACAATAACATAAAAACAGAAAACAACATTTCAAGTAAAATAAAACAATCAAATAAAATAAAAGGAGTGGGTCACATGTGCAAAATACAGTGATAAGAAACTAAGGATGTGAACAATTTTGGATTTCAAAATTTTGGATAAGGAATGACCATTCTGTTTATAAGACACAGACCTGTATTCTCAATGAGTACAATAATTCAATAGGGAAGTGATAGGACAGTGTTTTCAACCTTCCTAATGCCACGACCCCTTAATTTGGGTTCGCCCAAAGAGACTAATGGAACCTAGTAGGTTCCTGAATGCTCTGAGGGATCTGGAGCCTGTCAACATCTCGATCGAGATGCAAGTGGACGCATGGAACACCAAACTGTCCAATGCACTTGACGAGATTGCCCCTAGACACCCTCTCCGACCTCGTAGAAATTGATCGCCTTGGTTCACTGAGGAGCTCCGATCGATGAAACGAGAGAAGAGACGGCTAGAGAGCGTGTGGCAGAATTTCCGTGATGAAGGATTGAGATCAACTTAAAAACAGTTCATGGATGCTTATGAGTATGCTATTAAGGAGGCAAAGAAATTACATTATGTAACCTTGATACCGTCTGCTGACTCACACCCAGCTCAATTATTTAAGATAATTCGGTCATTGACGATGGTCCCTACCATCCCAAACAATGATGATCAGGCCCTTACTACCGAGGTTTTCCAGAGTCATTTCACAGACAAGATCTTGACCCTCCGCCGGGACCTTCCAGCCACAATTGATACAGTGAGCGAACTTGAGACCCTGTGGCTACTCGCTGGGCCCACCTTCAACTGATTCCAACTGCTGGATGCAGAGGCTGTTGATAGGATTGTAACTGTATCTAGACCGACCACATGCTCCCTCGACCTGTGCCCCTCCTTGGAGATCCAAGTCTAAGCACAACCTTAATTTGTATTTCATATACACTTTATACACATCACCTGAAGGTAATTTTACTATGATATTTTAAATAGTTTTGTGATGTCACAAAGTCTTTATAGCCTACATCCAATCATCAGAAAGCAAAGGTGTCACTATTTCATCCATTTATATGGGTGATTTTGATTTGGACCATTTCAGATTTTGGAATGTTCAACCAGTAGTAGGAATCCTAATAGTTCTTTAAGCAGTAAATGAGACAAAGGTACTTTTGCTTTGTAGTCAGTTACCTCTGTTTGGAGTTTCCACTATTTAATACCACCATTTTTGGTTTGTATCTCATGAAATATGCCATGTTAAAGTTATAATTTTTTATATTTTTCATACACTTCTATATTTTCCTGTTTAAATATACAAACAAGAGCAAATCAATGAAATAAATGACCAGACATAGGCCAGACTTCCACACTGCACACAGATGTTTGTTATAGTTTAGCAAAATATCACGATTTGTTTTATTTGCTATTTAATTTACTTTCTAAATTGTTATGTGTTGATTATTATTATGATTATATTATTTTTCCCTGTTGTAAGCTGCTCCAAGTCCCCTTGGGGAGAGGAGGCAGGATATAAATTTTTCATTGTTATTATTATTATTATCTGCCTTTCAGCAGAAGGGGAGAGAAGAGGAAGCAATTAAAACCACAAAGAAAGAAGGTCTCAGAGTTGCCAGATACGTAGAGTTGCCAGATTGCCAGATAAGCAGCTGCAGAGCTGTTTGGGCTGGAAGTCAGCCTGAAGAAAATGGAAGTCCTCTACCAGCCCGCAGATGCCAAGATTGACAAAGAGATAGATCACAGATTAGCAAAGGCATATAGTGCATTTGGAAGACTTCACAAAAGAGTCTGGAGCAACAAGCACCTGAGGCAAAGCACCAAAATCAGTGTGTACAGAGCTATCATACTGTCTATTCTCCTCTATGGGTCTGAAACATGGGTCACCTATCGCCAACACCTTCGACACCTCAAACACCTTCATCAGCACTGTCTTCGCTCAATCCTAAATATACACTGGACCGACTATGTGACTAATGTTGCTGTCCTTGAGCAAGCAGGGATCACCAGCATTGAGGCCATGCTATTGAGAACACAGCTTTGCTGGGCAGGGCACATCTCTAGGATGGAGGACCACTGCCTCCCAAAGATACTACTCTATGGTGAACTCGCCACGGGTCAGCGCAAGAGCAGCGCCCCCAAATAGAGATATAAGGACTCCCTGAAACAACATCTCAGGCTCGGCCAGATTGATCATCAACAATGCTCCACCCTGGCCTCACATTGGGAGGCATGGAGAAGCACTATCCACAATGCTGTGGCCTCTTTCGAGAAGACACGCTGAATGGGTCTTGAAGAGAAACAACAACGCAGAAAGAACCGCAACTTGGAAACAACATCATCCAAGGAGACTTTCTGCTGTGCTTTCTGCAACTGAACTTGCCTATCTCAGTTTGGCCTTTTTAGTCATCAACGCGCTTGTAAAAAGCGTGGGATGAGTCCTTCCTAAGAATCTTTGTTCGCGAAGTAATGCCGAGAGATGTACGAGTATGAATTGCTTCCCTCTCCATCTCTGAGATTACAAAGAGTAACAGTGGTGTATGTGTGACATGGCTAGGGTTGCCACGTGACCTGTATTATACGGGACATTCCATATTTTTATTCTGAATTTCGTGTCCCGTATTTTCAGCTCTTGTCCCGTATATTTCCTCATCCAATCCTCTCTCTACTTCCACCTTTCTCCGCATTCTTTACTTCTGCCCTTCCTTTGGCTTCAGTATCTGTATCTGTCTCTTATTTTTGTGAAAAATCCCAAATTTTTAGGTAAATGTCCCTTATTTCTTATATCAAAAGTGGCAACCCTAGACATGGCAGACTGTGAGAGGTTTTGGGATGGGGCTCAAGGGACAAAAGATTTGTTTTCAGCACCCCAAACAAAGACTTCCAAATGCACGAACTGCATTTATATGAACTTAAGTCACTTCTAGGATTCAAGCTGAGGTATATCACATTGTGTTATGAAAATGTCCGTCCATGTCTGTGGCTTTGGAGCATTTTTACATTAAAATGTCAAAAGAGTGCCTTTACACCCAATACTTTTCAGCGCAATCTTGTTGTTTTTCATTCAGACATAAGCCCCATCATGGTTTTTTTTTTTAAGGGGAGGAGGTGGGGAGTTAATTCCCATAAATGTGACAAGGATTACAGCTTTGATATCGTAAGGAAAATACCTTGTCTGACATTTTTCAGTACTTAATCCAGAATCTAATAGAAGGATTCCACTTTTTCCAATAAAGAAATAGATGTGTTAAATCCACCCTCTCAGAGCTATTTTAAAAGACTTACAATAATCATCAGTACTGCCTGCTAAGACCACCTCGGTTCTTCTACAATTGGAGCATATTCTTGCTTTTTTCCTTCCTTCCTTCCGACCGTCCGTCCGTCCTTCTTTTTGCTATTGTTATCTATGTTGGAATCTATAATTTACGCACCAGCTCTCCCCATTCAGATTAAATGCTATTTTTTCAAAAACACTATGCAACACATTTTTCCCCTTGGGTTATAAATGTCATTTCCTAATTGGTTCTGTCATAAAACATGGGTAAAGTTTATTAAAATGCAAAAAAAAATGTTTTTTGCAATTTACACAAAGGTTAAAAATAGCATATTTTCATTAAGGAAAATTACAAAGGAAATACTAGCACTACCCTCAGTCAATAAAACAAAGTTTATGGAGTATGACAACTACATTCAAAGTAAGTATTGCACAATTAAACAGGAAATAACACTTTCAAACCAGGAATAGTTCCCCCCCCCTAATTTTGTTACATAGTAAAATCATAATAATGTACTTTAGAGGCTTGTGTTGTTACTCCATACCGATAATTTAATTCTCATTGTGTAAGACAGTTTTCCAATATTGGTTTACATTTGGAAATGGACCCCCCTCTCTCTCGACATTACTTCGTGAATGAAGATTCAGGAAAGACTCATCCCACGCTTTTTACAAGCGCGTTGATGACTAAAAAGGCCAATCTGAGATAGGCAAGTTTGGTTGCAGAAAGCACAGCAGAAAGTCTCTTTGCGTGATGTTGTTTCCAAGTTGCAATTCTTTCTGCGTTGTCATTTCTCTTCGAGACCCATTCGGCGTATCTTCTCGAAGAGGTCGCAGCATTGTAGATAGTGCATCTCCATGCCTCCCGATGTGAGGCCAGAGTGGACCATTTCCAAGAAAATGTGCTTCATCTTTGTTGTATCTCTAACACGGTTTTTATGCAGCTGAGTATCTTTAATCTTGTGAGCTGTGGAAAGCATTCTTGGTAGATTACTCATTTATTGGTAAATTAATAGAAATTTAGAACTTGCACTCTGCACGTCATTCAAAGCCTTTTACAGTGATGTCATTGGAAACACAGAAATGGGAAGGTCTATTGCCTTCCTCTTTCTGGAGAAGTAACTTTTTGTTTAATGGTTTCTCCCTCCTTTCTTTTTATGGAGGGAGACACCATTAAACCATTTTTAATGGTTTCTCCCTCCTTTCTGAAGTTGAGTCTATTTGGGTTGCTGTAGGTTTTTCGCGGTGTATGGCTGTGTTCTAGAAGCATTCTCTCCTGACGTTTCACCTGCATCTATGGCAGGCATCCTCAGAGGTTGTGAGGCTTATTGGAAACTAGGAAAATTGGGTTTATATACCTGTGGAAAGTCCAGAATGGGAGAAAGAACTCTTGTCTGTAGGAGCTAGGTGTGAATGTTTCAGTTGGCCACCTTGATTAGCATTTGATGGCCTGACAGTTTTTAGGTGTGGCTTGTTCCTGCCTGGGAGAATCCTTTGTTGGAAGGTGATTAGGTGTTCCTGATCGTTTCTTGTCTGGAGTTCCCCTGTGTTTGGGTTTTGTTCATTATTTACTGTTACAGTTTTTAGAGTTTTTAAAATACTGGTAGCCAAATTTTGCTCATATTCATGGTTTCCTCCTTTCTGTTGAAATTGTCCACATGCTTGTGGATGAAAATGTTTGTTCTTGAAAATGAATTATAACAGTAAATAAACAACAAAACACAAACACAGGAGAACTCCAGGCAAGAAACGATCAGGAACAAGAAACGATCAGTATATCTGGACTTTCCACAGATATATAAACCCACAGATATATAAACCCAATTTTCCTAGTTTCCAACAGACCTCCCTAATTCTCTAGAACATGGCCATACAGCCCGAAAAGCCTACAACAACCCAGTGATTCCGGCCATGAAAGCCTTTGACAATACATTGATTCAGTTTTCCCCCACTGAAGGATTCTGCAAGCTTGTGTAGTATAGCAGGGAGATTCAATGGAGAAAGGGGTCAGCAAGAACACATGCCCTGAATGGCTTGAGCAGCAGCAACATTAGCTAAAGAGCTGAACTGTGGGCTACATCCAGCCCTTGGCTGCTCTTTCGGAAGACTGGGCTACCAGATGCCTCATCATGTCTTTTTGTATCAATTGAAAAGCAGGGAAGACATAATACACCCTGTCTAGCAAGGGAAAATACTGATAGATGTCAAGATGAAAAAGAAGGAGGTGAGGAACTTTGTCTCCACCTTCTCCTCTAGAAAATCCCTTGAGATTACTTTCTTTCATGACAACAACAGTGAGATAACAGCAGTCTATATTGGGGCTACATTCACTTTCTCGCCCCCCCCCCCCCACCTTTCTGTGCACATACACAGCTCCCAATCCAGAAGTGCATGTGGCATTCAGCAGCCAAACATTTGCCCACTTCTGCAACTAGAAACTATAACTGCAAGGTATATGTTTTATTTTTAAATTTTCATTTTCTATTGAAAGCATTAAGGAATCTCTTCAGGTCATCTGCCTCCATGGAGACTCCGGTGGCGCAATGGGTTAAACCAGGGGTGGGCAATTATTTTTTCCAAGGGGCCACACGAGAGCCAAAAAATATTATGGAGGGCCGCACCTAAAGGCTGAACTACAGTCTAATCTACATTATTTATTTATTTGTTTGTTTGTTTACTATATTTACTATATATTACACATCATTAATATTAACATATTAATATATCAAGAAATATTCATATATTATTAGTATTAATATCATAATTATTATATTATATTATAGTATATATATAGACATTATAATATATTGAAATTATAATATAACGTTATTATATTATATTATTTATTATATTATTATTATTATAATAAAATTATTATAAAATAATAATAACCACTTAAATTAAATTCAAGAAGACAAGGTGTGAACCAAGATGAAGGCTGACATCCTCAAGAGAGGAAGTATCCCAAGACAGAATGGCCCAATGACCCCATCCCAGAGGATGGCAAAGCGGACCCAGCTGCCGCCGCAGCAAATCAGAGCAGAGCAGCAGGCGATCGGAGGCTACAGGCCTCCGCCCGCTCTCGCCCCCAGCCGTTCCCCAGCTGATCGCCCTGCTATGGAGTGCCTGCCATCCCTGGAAGCGATCCGGGCCTGCAGGGGGAGCAGTCGGCGATCTGAGGCGGCTTATTCGACTTGGTGACCCAGAAAACGATAAAGTCTTCTGGGTCGCCAGGGCGATCAGCCCCCTGCAGGTCGCCGAGTGCTCCCACTGCAGGCCTGGATCGCCTCCAGGGATGGCAGGCACTCCAAAGCCGCCACTCCTCCGGCCTGTCTGCCGACACAAGCCCCACAGAGCCTGCGATGGGATAGTGGCAGCGGCACCCCTTCCTCTTGGCCCAGTCCCTGACGCCCTTCTCCCCGGGCCGGACAGAATCGGCTGCCCTTGTGCTGGCTGAACTGCTGACCGAAAGGTTGGCAGTTTGAATCTGGGGAGTGGAGTGATATGTCAGCTCCAGCTTCCCATGTGGGGACATGAGAAAAGCCTTCCATAGGATGGTGAAACATCAGGGCGTTCCCTGGGCAGCATACTTGCAGACGGCCAATTCTCTCACACTAGAAGCAACTTGCAGTTTCTTAAGTCGCTCCTGGTTTTTTTTTTAAAAAAAAAGAATCTGCCTTCATATGTAAAATGAAGTCTCCGATACTGAATTGGCTATGCTGGAATGTTTATGGAAGCAAGCAGACAAACTCAGAGATTGGGGACTAGGCAAGGACTTTTAAAATCTGAGGACCCTCCTACACAGCTGCATAAAATCCATATTGAACTGGATTATATAGCAGTGTGGACTCAGATAAACCAATTCAAAGCAGATATTGTGGATTATCTGCCTTGATATTCTGGGTTATAGGATTATGTGGAAGGGCCCTTAATATTTTCATCTTCGCCTCCATTTCTGATCTTCTATGCAAAGTTTCATTGTGGCTGAGAACTAACAATTATTAGAAGGAAAAAAGGCTTCTGGAGCGACTAGAAGAATATATAATCCTAGGATAGTAGAAATATTGTTTTCAGATGTTGCATCAGTTATCTTAGTAATGAATATTATATGTTCCCCATATTCATTGGGGATACGTCAAAAGACCACCCCCACCCCTGTAGATACCTTAAACTGTGGATAATAGCAAACCCTATATTTTGACTATCCTTGGGCTGGAAACATACTGAGGAATTGCACTGGAGGACATAGAGAGGGCCAGAAACATTGATTGAGGGGTTTTTTTGGGGGGGGGGGGGGCATTTTTGAAGCATGGATAAGTGAAATCATAGGTATAGAATCTGTGGATATAAGGGTCATATTGCAATAGTAAGAGGTGATGTAATGGGCTCATATAATGTTAAGAATGGGTCAACTTCCTTAGTTGGAAACTGATTGTTGAAACTACCTCAGATCCCAAATAACTGTCAAGTTAGCGGATATGTCTATTTAAATACCAGTTTCCTATAATCAATTATTAAGTGTGGAATGTGTCATTTTAGGAATCATAGGTGCACAGAGCTTAACGCATTGGAAATTGCCTTGCACTGTTCTTTTACCTTTAACCAAAAACTAGGATCCAGATGCAAACCTGCCAGGGATGAAACCATTTCCAACACTCTTCAAAGCCGTGGTTCTTAACCTTCCTAATGCCGCAACCCCTTAATACAGTTCCTCATGTTGTGGTGACCCCCAACCATATAACTATTTTCATTGCTACTTCATAACTGTAATTTTGCTACTGTTATGAATCGTAATGTAAATATCTGATATGCAGGATGAATTTTCATTCAGTGGAACAAATCGGGCACAAATACCCGATATGCCCAACTTTGAATACTGGTGGAGTTGGAGGGGGGATTGATTTTGTCATTTGGAGGTTGTAGTTGCTGGGATTTGTAATTCACCTACAATCAAACAGCAACCAGATTAATAACTGGGGCAAATTACAAGGAACGGTCAACCCCACTGTTTAAGGAGCTTCATTGGCTGCCGTTTATCTTCCGGTCCCAATTCAAGGTGCAGATTATCACTTATAAAGCCCTAAACGGTTTGGGACCCACCTACCTTCGTGATCGCCTCTTCCCCCACAAACCTGCCTGGCCCCTTCGTCCCTCCTTTCGCCCCCTCCATTGTCACAGACCCGACTTGTGGGAACGAGGGAGAGACCCTTCTCCTCTGTGGCCCCCCGACTTTGGAACGCATTGCCCAGCGAGATTAGGTTAGCCCCCCACCCTGGAAACTTTCAAGAAGTACATCAAGACATGTCTTTTCCATTGCGCTTTTGGAGAATGATTTCACATTTCCCTTTTCATTCTCCCCTAAAATGGGTGTCCTCATATTTCATTGTCTCTGAACCTCCCCTATAAATATATAGGTTTTAATTTTATCTCATCCTTAGTTTTTATCACTGTATTTTGCACATGTGGCCCGCTTCTTTTATTTTATTTGATTGTTGTTTTATTCTATTTTTAATGATGTTTTATGTTTTTATGTTATTGTATTGAAATGCATTTCTGGGTTTGGCCTCATGTGAGCCGCCCCGAGTCCCCTTCGGGGAGATGGTGGTGGGGTACAAATAAAGTTGTTTATTATTATTATTATTATTATTATTAATAACTCCACCAATGATGGAATTGAACCAAACTTGACACAGAGAACTCCCATTAACATCAGAAAATACCGGAAGAGTTTGATGGGCAGTAACATTGAGTTTGGAGTAATAGTTCACCTATATCCAGAGAGCACTGTGGATTCAAACAATGGTGGGTCTGGACCAAACTTTGAATACAACAACAATCTGACTACACCTAGTTACGTATCTGCAACTACAATAGGGTCAAAACAAAGGAAAGTTCTATGTAGCTTTTATATCAGAGACAGATGGAATCACCTCTCTCTTAGTAGAGTCCTTCAAAATCAATAAATTCAATATTTAAACTTCAAATTTTAACAATCACAAAGTGTGGGGGGACAACACAAATACACTCCCTTATTCCCAAATATGCAAATTCAAAATGGTTACAGTCACAAAATGTTCAAATGTGGGAGGCAACCCCCTTGTGGGTACTTTACCACAACTGCAATGTTTTCAATAGTCTCTACTCACGCTCCTAGGTATCGTCCCGTATAGCGTGTTGATTCTCATAAATTCCAATGTCAAGAGGACTGAAACACCCCAATGGGTGTCAGTTAAGGATGAGTCTACACAATATTTGTAATCCAAATGTTCAGGTACAAATCCTTAGCGTCTCTGGGTGGTGTGGCAAGGCAAAGATCCATGATGCAGTATAATATAGGGGAAATTTTAATCCACGTGCCACACGCTGCAATGCTGCTTGTTTTCCGCCTAGGGGGAATCGATATATGAATCCAACTCGTTTCGATATAACTTCCTCAGGGCAGTTCCAAGCAGATAATATCACAGTATACAGTGTTCATTACCAATTTTCCTGTATATTCTTCAACAAACCAAAGTGGTCTCAACCGCTAATACAGTTTGAACATTTTGTGACTGTAACAATTTTGAATTTGCATATTTGGGAATAAGGGAGTGTATTTGTGTTGTCCCCCCACACTTTGTGTATCTTGATTGTAAAAGATTGAAGTTTAAATATTGAATTTATTGATTTTGAAGGACTCTACTAAGAGAGAGGTGATTCCATCTGTCTGTGATATAAAAGCTACATAGAACTTTCCTTTGTTTTGACCCTATTGTAGTTGCAGATCTGGACCAAACCTGGCACGAATACTCAATATGGCCAAATGTAAACACTGGTGGAGTTTGGGGGAAATAGACCTTGCCATGTGGCAGTTGTAGTTGCTGGAATTTATAATTCACCTACAATCAAAGAGCATTCCAAGCTCCACCAACAAATTTGGCCAAACTTCCCACAGAGAACCCCCATGACCAACAGAAAATATTGTGTTTTCTGATTATTGGGTTGCTGTAAGTTTTTTTGGTCTGTATGACCATGTTCTGGAAGTATTCTCTCCTAACGAATATTTCTGTAACATGGCCGAACAACCTGAAAAACCTACAGCAACCCAGTGATTCTGGCCATGAGAGCCTTCAATAGCACATTTTCTGATGATCTTTGGAGACCCCACTGACACTCTCTCGTGACTGCCCCCCCCTTCCAAGGATTCCGACACCCAATTTGAAAAGCACTGCTTTAAAGCAAGGATGGAACGTTTTCCCCTCCCCAAATGCTGTTTTGCCAAAATGTATGAGGCACCAGCACTATTTGGCAGAGAAGGTAAAAGGTTTACCATGCCATGATTCCATAGCATTGAGACATCAAAGATAAAGTGGCAGCAAACAGCATTAAGTTTACAGTGTAGATCAGGGCTGCCCACGAAGGCGATCGCGATCGACCAATCGATCACGGGTCCACAGAAGGTTGATCGCAGCCGGAAGGGGTGCTTCTGCCCTGCGCGCGGCGCACCTACTGCGTGGCGCACCATCTACTGCCTCTGGGACAACTCTCCCACCTCCATCCTCAGTGCGGTCGCAGCGTGGCCTGAGGGGGAGGGAGAAGGAGGGCAGCAGAGCAAAGGAGGGGGTGGGCGCCCGGCCCGTGCATGCGCTTTTGGAGTGTGTGGCGGCGCGCGAAGGAGCCACGAGGGAGGACAACCAGAACGAGGCTTTGGCAGCTATTTCCTGCCAAAGCCATCTGCGACTGCAAGGTTTTCATCTGCTTGGCCACATTGATCAGCATTGAATGGCCTTGCAGCTGAAAAGTCTGTGTGCTTTAATTCTGCCTGTTTATATCTGTGGAATGATGTCAGGGTGGGAAAAGGAACTCTTGTCTGGATGCATTTTATGAAGTGTCCCTTATTTCTGCAAATAATCACGTAAATGTCCCTTATTTCTTATGTGGGTAGGTAGATCTTTTTGATTTGGCTGTTTTATAAGTAGCTTGCATGCTGAAAAAGTGTGAGAACCCCTGGTGTAGATTCATCCTTTGCTTAGGCACTTCTAGTCAAATCCAAGTAGAATGTGCTTGTCTTCCTATGGGAGAACTGACAGTAGTGCATCATTCTCATCCACCTGCCACCGACCTGTATACGAAACAGTGTATCTTTGGTGCCTAATATTATTGTTCCCAAAGAAATGAACATGGCATACTGTCTGTAACTTCCAGGATAGCCGTAATTGACATGTCTTTGTAGCTTTTGCAATGGGAGACAGCTGGATGAGCTACTCACTTTACTTCCTGTTGCAAAGCATTAGCTAAGCAATTATTAAAATGAGGCAAAGAATTGCTTCCTTTCTGTTAGTCTCGTTAATTGTTTACCAACAGATGCTCTTTAAATACAAAGTATCATAATGATTTCACAGTGGAAGTGTTGTATTGGATTTGATTGGCTTTTATGGATGATAATTAGTGGCTTCAAAGGCAAACAGTTAACTATCCATCAGTATTAAACAAAGGCCAGCGTAATATGATTACCAGGTTATATTGCCCATAAAAATGTTGTGATTAAGGCAGCTCGCTATAGTGGTAATGGAATATAAATTTATTTCCTGGGCTGTTCTAGCTAATTAAATAATAGTTGAACTACCAAGGTTCATAGGTGTCTTTGGGCCAAACACAGGCCAGGACGGAATGGCTTTACAGCTGCATGCCTATAAAGATAAGCTTTTTCATGCAATTTTGACTTACAATTAGATCCCCTTTCAGAAAGATCAGAGAACTAATTGGTGAACTTTTAAGCCGTGGGTTGCCGTTAATAGATAATAAATCCCCGTGGCTACTGTTTTATCCTTTGGGTTGGAACAATAGAATTGAGGGCCCTGCATTGTTGGACAGAAAGGGTTGCGTGTTTGTTGAAGCTGAATTGTGCCTTTTCAAAGGGTCACTGGTTGTATGGCTGTTAAGACATGCTGCTTGTTGGATTCCTTTCGAACTCTAGCTGCTTGGCTATTCTTCTCTGTTTCTATCATTTTGGACTTCCTTGCATGGCATCTGTTAATAGTATTTGTACTGAACACAGCTGTCAAAAGTCCTCCATCCTCTATGGCTAGTGGCAGTTTCCATCCTGTTCTACTGATTTTGCAGTACATAAGTCAGATGGGAAATTTTCTAAGGGAAATTTTTGAATACTGCATATTTGGGGGGGGGGAGATCCAAATCACGCACACACACATATCCAAAATCCATCCATAGTTCTTTAGATTGCAATACTGTTATCATTTGTGCTAGATGGCTATGTATACAATATTGACTTTTAGTTATTATTGTGTGTGTGTGTGTGTAGCGATTTAAGAAACTGCAAGTTGCTTCTGGTGTGAGAGAATTGGCTGTCTGCAAGGATGTTGCCCAGGGGACGCCCAGATGTTTTGATGTTTTACTATCCTTGTGGGAGGCTTCTCTCATTTCCCCGCATGGGGAGCTGGAGCTGACAGAGGGAGCTCATCTGCGTTCTCCCTGGATTCAAACCTCTGATTTGTCGGTCTTCAGTCCTGCCGGTACAAGGGTTTAACCCATTGTGCTACTGTGGGCTTTATAAGTTATTCTTCTCAACCAAGACCACTTCCAGGTCCTGGTTGAGAACTATTATGTATCTGAGCTCTGTTAGTCTATGTCAGCCCAATTTACCACCATAGGCCACATAATCCAACCCACACAACTTTGTTGAATATCAAGTTGGCTTTGTAAATTACTGTGGACAATTATTTAGATTTTATGTTAAAAAGCTATCATCAAATTAAACCTAATATCAGTGAGTTAAACATAGCAATAAATTAAACCAACATAGTCAGAACGAGTCAGAAAAGAGGACCGGGAAGTGGCGCAGCTGGCTAAGTGTCACTTGCATAAGATCTCTCTGACCAGTAGGTCATGAGTTCGAAGCCTGCCCGGGTCGAGGTGGGTGCTCGACCTTAAGTGTAGCCTGCTGTTGACCTTTGCAGCCCAAAAGACAGTTCATTTGTCAAGTAGGAGATAAAGGTACCACATTAAGTGGGGGAGGCAAATTTTGACTGATTTATGAAGCCATAAGAATTCCAGGAGTCGCTGAGGATTGCGGAAGAACAACAAGGGACGCTGGAAAAACATTGAGAGAGATGAAGAGTGCGTCAGCTCCCCCTGGTGGCCAGAAGTTTGCCTCTCTGTTCATCTATGTTCGTCAATATACTGTATGTCTAAATATGTCTATATATGTTGAACTGCAGGGATTCTCTGCAAGTATATGTACTGTAATCCGCTCTGAGTCCCCTTTGGGGTGAGAAGAGCGGAATATAAATGAAGTAAGGAAGTAAATAAATATATAAAGTTATATAACTCTTTTCCGACTCATTCTGACTATGTTGGTTTAATTTATTGCTATGTTTAACTAACTGATATTAGGTTTAATTTGATGATATTATTATTAGACAAGTACTTTCACACCTTAGTGTCCAGATGAATAAACTAACAAATGAATGCTCTGCAAAGCTTGTCTCTATTTTGCAAAATCATGTGCTTCTCAATCAGTCACAAGGGCGAGCAGTTGAGACAAAATGTGATCAGTTGCCTGCACCCAGAGGTGCACCTCCATTTGTTAGTGAAACAGAAAAATTGATCAGTTCTGCAGTATCCATTATCCATTGGGGATATATTCCTGACCATATTGCTGTTACATGAAACTGTGGATATGACTGAATGACACTGTGTTCAAATATTATATACTGAGATGGCTTTGGGGTGGTCTGGCAAAGTCTCAGTACTTGCAGACTTTGCTCAAACCACTGTTGTCTTTTTAGTGTGTTTGGTGAACATGTTCCTCTAATTTTTCAGAACCCTGGTATTGTCTTACTTTGAGATGAAAAAAATGTATCCTGTCCCAAAGTGAAGCTGTGATACCACCTGAGCTGTCATGTTTCCATGTTGCAAGGATTTGTAATTTGGTGAAGTACTTCAAATTTTCTGCTGGAGAACTTTGGCCCACTCCCGAGAGCCAAAGCACTAGATTCTTCCTCTAAGCCAGTGTTTCCCAACCACTGTTCCGTGGCACACTAGTGTGCCGTGAGCGATTACCTGGTGTGCCGAGGGAAAAGCTCTCTTCCCCCCTTTCTTCCCCCTCCTGCTGAACTCCTGCTGCTGCTGCTTGGGGGAGGAGGAGGAGGAGGAGGAGGAAGGGCCGGGCGGCAGCGGCGGCAAAGAAGAAGGGGCTGGGGCACTGCCTCCTTCAGCCATTTGCCCAGCCAGCCAGCCTCCAATTGAGGGAGGGCAGGGAACGGAAGCGGAAGTGAGGAGCACAGTTCGAGGCAGGCCCACCGGCTTCTTCTTTTGAACTGCAGGAAAGAAGGAAGGAAGGCAGGCAACCGCGGACCGAGTGAGTGCCTTCCCTTCTGGTGTGGAAGAGGGAGAGAGCCATTCAGGAAGGGAGCCACCTGGGGGTTCTGTGTGGGAAGTTTGTTCCAGTTCTATCATTGGTGGGGTTCAGAATGCTCTTTGATTGTAAAGGAACTATAAATCCCAGCAACTACAACTCCCAAATAACAAGGTCTATTTCCCCTGAACTCCATCTGCGTTCATATTTGGGCATATTGAGTATTCATGCCAAGTGTGGTCCAGATCCATCATTATTTGAGTTCACAGTGGTCTCTGGGTGTAGTTGAACTACAACTTCTAAACTCAAGGTCAATTCCCAAGCAAACCCTTTCAGTACTTTCTGTTGGTAATGAGGGTTCAATATGCCAAGTTTGGTTCAATTCCATTGTTGCAAGAGTTCAGGATGCTCTTTGTTTGTGTATTAACTATAAATCCCAGAAACTGTAACTCCCAAATGTCAAGGTCTATTTTTCCCAAACTCCATCTGTGTTCACATTTGGGCATATTGAGTATTCATGCCAAGTTTGGTCCTGATCCAACATTGTTTGAGTCCACAGTGCTCTCTGGATATAGGTGAACTACAACTCCAAAACTCAAGGTCAATGCCCACCAAACTCTTATAGCATTTTCTCTTGGTTATGGGAGTTCTGTGTGGGAAGTTTGTGTCTTTCTGCCATTCCTGCCAGGATATCTATGTTGTGTTCATCGAAACAGGCCCAGGTTTCACACTGAGTGTATAAATACATTTAAAAACATATTAACTATATGTATTACTGTGTTAGAGTGTCATTTTGTGTCATTTTAGTTGGTGGTGTGCCCCAGGATTTTGTAAATGTAAAAAATGTGCCCCGGCTCAAAAAAGGTTGGGAAACACTGCTCTAAGCTGCTCCAATGATGTTGCATTGATATAGCCATGGTATCTGAGCATAATCCATCTGTTCATTATTCATTGATTTATTCTTGAAACTATAAACAACTTTTAATAGCTGGCAACCTTAAGCTGTTCTATGGTATAGGCCAAACTCATTAAAAATTACCCTCTTAGTTGCCCCAGTTTTCTGTCCCATAACTGTCCCATAAAAAAGATCTCCTGTATGCTTACTGTACATAAGCTCAACTCAGTTCATCGCCTTTGCTCCAACTCTCTCTGTTGGCCTACCTTCTGTTTATCATGACCCATTTCCTTTTCTGCTACTTTTTGCTTTTTCTTGCTATTAAAATGGTTAAATGAGAAGGAGGTTAAAGAAATAGAAGATGGGAAAGAAGGGCATTGCCATTGAAAATAAACAAAGAGGACTTAATAGGTAAAGGTTTTGAGAAAAGACCAAAAAGGCCAAAAAGGAAATAAAAGCTTATGAATCCAGGTTATGGAATGGGGATAAAGAAAAGTATGGTGGAATGTAATGGCGAAGTTATTTTAAAGAGATACAGGTTGAATGTCCTTTATCTACTTTCCTTGGGACAAAACGTGTTTTGGATTTCAGATGTTTAATGCTGAATACTTGCAGCACAAAACCGCCCAACAGAGCTGTTTTGGGTGGTTAGAAGTCTAATCCAACCTGGCCCAAAAAAGAATATAGGCCATTAAGATCACTTGGATTCACTCTGCCTTAGGCACCATAATTCATATAGCTTTGGTAGATAGAACGTTGGCACCTGCTTGTCCAGTGTTGATGGATACCTTTCAATTTGTGCAGCCTGAGGATTTTTGAAGAGGTGAGAGCCACCACTTGTGCTCTAGACCAGTGATTTTCAACCTTTTTTTGAGCCGCAGCACATTTTTTACATTTACAAAATCCTGAGGCACACCACCAATCAAAATGACACAAAATGACACTCTAGCACAGTAATACATATAGTTAATATGTTTTAAAATGTATTTATACACTCACTTAGTGTGAAACCTGGGCCTGTTTCGATGAACACAAAATAGATATCCTGGCAGGAATGGTAGAAAGACACACACGAAGGTCTTGCTCAACAGCTGGCAGTCTCTCTCTGTTTTTAGTTTTTATCACTTTCGCTGTATTGCCTCGAGCTCACTGTCTTTTCTTTTTTCTTTTGTCCCCCACTCATATTAAGGCCTTCATCTGTGTCATAATTTTGTCCAGGGCCCTGTTCGGCATTTGCATTTTCCCTTCTCAAAAACTTCTCCATCACTGTCACTCGCTTGTCTTGCTGTGATCCCAAATTGCCACTGTCACTTGACGCGCAGCTGCAGCACTAACTCTAACTTTGTTTACTTAGCCGCGTCTGAGCGAATCCAAGATGGCGCAACCATAGCACTCTCGCGTCACTTCTTAGGTGACGCGAGAGTGCTATGGTTCCATTTCTTAAAGGGACAGATGCGCCTTATAGTTTATATATGAATGAAGTTTGAAAATAATTTCCCACGGCCAGGGCCGGTCCTACAGGTAGGCCAAGGAAGCGGCCGCATGGGGCGCCATCTGGGAAGGGGCGAATTCCTCCGCCCGCCGGGCACCAGCACCAGACAGCGTCCTGGCCCTGCCGATGTTCCTCAGGCAGCGCCGCGGCTGCCTGCTTTTGGGCCCCGGCCTTGTGCACTCCGACGCCGCTTCTGGGCATGTGTGGAGGTTTTCGCGCAGGCGCAGTTGCTCCGGAGCTGACGTTGAGTGCAGGAGCAACTGCGCATGCATGAAAACCTCCGCGCATGCCCAGTAGCTCCTGTGCTCAGAAGCCAGTAAGCAAAGCACTCCCTATCGGGCAGGCAGGGAGTGCTTCCCCTCTCCCTTTGTCTAGGCCCTGCCGAACACGGTGGCCCAATTGGGCAGGCAGGGGTGGAAACAAGGGGGAGAGGGAGTGGTGCCAAAGGGGTATTGGCGACGTATTGCCTCCTGACAGCCGCCACCGGAAGTAGCCACCGCGCGCTGAGGTGAACTCCCTCACCAGGCCCAATCACGTGTGAACCCTACCACACCCACCCACCTACCCACACGCGCGCCGGCCGGGAGCATCAAGGAGAGACAGGCACAACTGCGCAGGCAAATAGTAATATATAATATTTTATTTTACTTTATTTTGGGTTATTTGAGTTTTATAGGAGTAATGAAAATATTTAGTAGAGGATAATTTTATTTAAATAAATAATTTTATTTATTATTTTATAATTATAATAATAATAATATAATATAATGTTATATTATATTATAATGTCAATATATTATAATATAATTATATTGTAATGTAGTATAATATAATTATGATACAATATAGTATGAGTATGTACTATAATATATTGTATATACATTGATACAATATAATACTACTAATGGTATTGTGAAATTATAATTGTATATTTGTTTTACATGGGGGGCGCCAAAATAATGTTCGCTTACCATATAAAATTACCTTAGACTGCCCCTACCCACGGCACACCTGATGATCTCTCACGGCACACTAGTGTGCCACGGCACACTGGTTGAAAATCGCTGCTCTAGACACTTATCCTTCCTCATAAAACAGGCCAGAGAGGGGCTGGTGGAGTGGGCCAGGGAAGTGATTGCCTCCTTACATCAGGGCAGTGTCCCCACAGGCCTCTAGAATGCTGTGGTAAGACCACTTCTAAATAAACCTTCTCTAACTCATCTGTACTGGACAAACACAGACCAGTCCCCAATCTCCCATTTTTAGACAAGGTGTGGTGGCTTCTCAACCTGGATGAAGCAGATTATCTGTACCCATTTCAGTCTGGTTTCAGGCCTGGTTATGGGACAGAGACAGCTTTGGTCACCTTGGTGAATGACCTACGCAACAACCAGGACAGGGAGAGTGTGTCCCTGTTGCCTCTCCTGCACCTTTCAGTGGCTTTCAATTTCATTGACCATGGATCCTTCCAGGTTGCCTTTTTGAGATGGGGCTTGGAGGTACTGTTCTTCAGTGGCTCTGTTCCTTCCTAGAGGAATGTTCTCAGAAGGTGGTGCTGAGGGACTCCTTTCAACTCCTTGGCCACTGGTCTGTGGGGCCCTCAGTGCTGCCCCCCACGTTGTTCAACATAGACATGAAACCTCTGGGAGAGGTCATCCAGAGTTTTTGAGTGCATCTATATGCAGATGTCACCCAACTCAATCACTCATTTCCACCTAATTCCAAGGAAGCGGTTCCTGTGCTAAACCAGTGCCCGGTAACTGTAATGGACTAGAAGAGGGCAAACTAATTGAAGCATAATCCAGACAAGACAGAGATGCTCCTGGTCAGTCATAAAACAGATCTGGGAATAGAGATTCTGCCTGTGTTCGATGGGGTTGCACTTCTCCTGAAAACTCAGGTTTGCAGTTTTGGAGTACTCTTAGATTTGGCTATGAACGTGGAGGTCCAGGTATCAACAGTGACTAGGAATGCCTTTGCACAGTTAAAGTGAGTGCACCAACTGTGTCAATTCCTTGAGAAGTCAGATCTGGCTGCGGTGGTACATGCCTTGGTTACATCCTGGTTGGATTGCTGTAATGCACACTACATGGGGCTGCCTATGAAAATAATAATAATAATAATAACTTTATTTCTTGTGAGTCGCCCTCCACCGATGGTGCTCCGGGCGACTTACATCATTTAAAAAATACATCTAATTAAAAACACGGGTTCAAAGAATCACAAAGGGCCCAATCCCCAAGATTAGTCAATCCCCAAACGCCTGGCGGAAGAGCCAAGTTTTCAGCTCGGACAGGAATCTGGCTGGGGCCGATATGGCCCTAAGAGCAGGCGGAAGTGTATTCCAGATTACAGGAGCCACCACAGAGAAAGCTCTCCGTCGGGTCTTTGTCAGCCGGGCCTCTCTCACCCCTGGGATAACTATACAGTCACCATTTATTTCACGCGATGGTCTTTCACTGTGTTGGTCTATTAACCGGTCGCCCAGATAGGCTGGTCCGGTTCTTTGTCGTGCTTTGAAAGTTATCGCCATGAGTTTATAGACCACTCTGAACTCTGTAGGGAGCCAGTGAAGAGCTTTTAGGATTGGCGAGATATGGTTCCTAGCCGAAGCCCCGGAGATGAGTCTGGCCGCTGCATTCTGGACAAGTCTCAGCCTCCGAGTCGTGGACAGCGGTAGACCCGCATACAGGGCATTGCAGTAGTCAAGACGGGAGACTACGGTGGCATGTATCACGGTCTTCAGCGCCTCTGATGGTAGGTAGGGGCCAACCGTCGGGCCCTGCAGAGATGAAAAAGGCACCCTTGGCTGCAGCCTGGATCTGGACTTCCATCGTCAGCCTCGTCCAGGATCACTCCCAGGCTCTTCACCGCCGGAGCCGGGGACAGGGGCTCGCCTTCAAGTGTGGTTATGGTGTGTGAGGGTCGGGTCGACCGGGCCAGAGGATCTCCGTTTTTGCCGGATTGATTTTTAGTCTGTGTGCTCTAAGCCAGTTTGTCACCGCCCTTAGTCCCTGACTGAAGCTTTCAGGCACCGACGACATCCCTGGATCAAGCTTCAACAACAGCTGTGTGTCATCGGCATATTGGTAGCAGCTGAAACCATGACTCCTAGCAATACTGGCCAGGGGCTGGACATAGATGTTAAAAAGGGTGGGGGACAAGATAGCACCCTGAGGGACCCCGCACTCCAACCCGCATTTCCTGGAGACTTGGCCCTGCCACTCGACCCGCTGCGAGCGGTCCCGCAGGAACGATCCTAGCCAAGTGCTTGTAAACTTCAGTTGGTCCAAAGAGCAGCAGCCAGACTGCTAACGGGCTGGCTACAGGAAGTGTATAAAACTCCTCTCTTGCGACAGCTCGACTGGCTGCCAGCACATTTCTGAACACTGTTTAGAGTAGTGGTTTTGACCTACAAAGCCCTATATTACTCCACTCCATGTTATCTGAAGGACCTTATCTCTTTCTATGAACCTGGGAGACATCTACAAGCTACTGGGGATAGCCTTCTCTCGGTCCCATCACCTGCTCAAGCACACTGGGTGGGAACATGGGAGAGGGCCTTTTCGGTGGCTGCCCCCAGGCTGTGAAACTCCCTCCTGCCTTCCACAAACAGGTCAAGACCTTCTCCCACCAGCTGGCATTTAGGGAAGGATAAGGGGTCGGCTTTGGGAAGGTTGGGTGGGATCGGGGGGTTGAGTTTTAAAGGCTATTTTAAGTTTATTAATTGCATTTTAATCTATTTAATTGTTTTATAACTTTTGCGTTGCACTTTTAAAACTTGACTAAATGTGGAATTGTTAGCTACCATGAGTTTCCTCAGGGAGAAAGGCGGAGTATAAATAAAGTTTATAATAATAATTTTTGCATAGATGTACATAATGACATATCTTGGAAATGAGACCCAAGTCTCAACATGATTTTTTGTGTGTTTTCTATACTTTTTATATACATAAGCCTGAAGGTAATCTTAAACACAGCATTGTAAATAAATGAAACAAAGCTTGTGTGCATTAAACCACGAAAAAGCAAAGAAGTCACTATCTTTGCCACCTATGTGGGCAGTTTTGGATTTGGAAAAACTTGGCTTGTTGTGGAAACAAGTATAGGTGATAAAGCTTCAGTTGAGACACCATTTCCCCATGATAGTTCTTTCAGGAGTTCATTTCCCTTCCTGGGGATAGATTTCTCTCACTTCCTGTTGTGTCATCCCTGTTCTTAACTATGAATTGTTTGTAAGTTGGATGTTTGTAACTTGAGGACCACCTATATAGAAATAGGGGATATAATAGCATGGATCATCCCTACTTTAGTATTCAGTGATATATCTTTATCCAGTTCCTTCATTGTTGTCCTTCTAAATTGAAGTATTTTTCTGATTTCCTGACTTTTATTGTTGATTAATCCAAAGTACGCAAGGTCGTGAATTTTGGTGCCTTAATCATCTACTTTAAAGTTATGTAAATCACCTGTGATCATTATTTTCTTTTCTTAATGTTCAACTTGAACTTTCTGCTTTGACTTTCTTCATCAATATCTGAATTTGGACTTTTGCCAACTACGTCTTGTTTCCAAAATAGGAGTAGAAATGGTCGTTTAAACCAGTGATTTTCAACCAGTGTGCCGTGGAACACTAGTGTGCCGTGAGAGATCATCAGGTATGCCGTGGGAAATTACAGTGTAGAGAGGAGAGAGAGAGAGAGAGAGAGAGAGCCTAGCAGGAAACTTCAGGCAGCGAAAATGAGGCTTTTCTGGCCAAAGCAGCAATGCCAGCCAGCCTGGCTGCAGTCAGGGAGAGCCCTCGGCATCCAGAACTTTCCTCCCTCCCTCCTCTCTCTCTCCTTCCCTTCCTTTCCTCCCTCTGCGCGCCAAGGGCTACCTGGCCGGGCTGTGGTTCCTCCTGCTTCCTGGCTCCTGGGCGCTCTTTGCCCTCTTCCCCTCCGGAGGAGGAGAGGGAGGAGGAGTCCGCGGGAGCTGCTCCCGTCCGACCCTGCTCCCAGAGACTCAAAGCGAGGCTTTCTGCCCTATAGCCCCTCTGCGCCAGGGAAGGGAAGCAACCCCTCATCTCCTGGCCTCTCCTGGCTGGGCTCCAGGTTCGCTGCAGAGCAGAGGCCAGGATGCGCAGCTCCACAGCCCAGCTTGGTTCCTTCCCGATCTGGCCCCAAGGCGACAGCAGGGAAGCCAAAGGGATGCCGGGGGGGGGGAGGCACTCCTGGGGGGGCTGAACCCTTCGGGAAGGAGAGCTGGGGGTGGCTTCAGACACTCAGCGCAGCCCTCCCCCGCGGGATGGTGGTGGGCCTCCCGGAGGGCGGGCAGGAGGGGGGTTTGGCGGAAGCAACACTGTCACGAGGGGGGAAGGTAACAGTTAGTAAAATGAGAGTTAGAGTGTCATTTTGTGTCATTTTGGTTGGTGGTATGCCCCAGGATTTTGTAAATGTAAAAATTGTGCCGCGGCTCAAAAAAGGTTGAAAATCACTGGTTTAAACGAGACTTACTAGTTCTAGGTAAGAAACTAGCCAAGGTTTGCTAGGAACTAGTGTAGGGACTACCATAGGAGAGACCTGAAACTCTCGAGGAAGGGGGAAAGGCTTGTCTGCATCTAAAAAGGGATAATCTAACCTTTTAAAATCCCATAATCTGATGTATTATCCCCAGATGGGATAATAAAACCTAATCTGAGGCAAACAAATCCATCACTTGTCAGGCAAACCTCAGTTATTTGACATCATTGTTGTTTCCCAGGGATATCTGGATATCAAATCATGCATTTTCGTTGTATTTCAGGATGCTGGTACATATTTGGCAATGTTTAAATGGAAAATTATAGACAATGTGAACAAATACAAGTTTAGATAGTGAGACTTACTTTATCCTAGAACAGTGTTTCTCAACCTTCCTAATGCCATGACCCCTTAATATACTTCCTCATGTTGTGGTGACCCCTAACCATAAAATTATTTTATTGCTAATTCAGAATTGTAATTGTGCTACTGTTAGGAATCATAATGTAAATATCTGATATGCAGGATATCTTTTCATTCACTGGACCAAATTTGGTACAAATACTCAATATGCCCAAATTTGAATACTGGTGGGGTTGTGGGGGGGGGGGCATAGACCTTGACATTTGGGAGTTGTAATTGCTGGGATTTATAGTTCACCTACAATCAAAGAGCATTCTGAACCCCACCAACAATAGACTTTGGCCGAACTTCCCACACAGAACCCCCATGACCAACAGAAAATACTATGTTTTCTGATAGTCTTTGGTGACCCCTCTGACACCCCCTTGTGACCCCTCCAGGGGTCCCGACCCTCAGGTTGAGAAATGCTGTCCTAGAAAATGTTCTGAAGGTACCTGATATAATCCTGGACTTGGTTCATCTTTGTGAATAGGTTCAAACCCATGTTAGAAGAATGATAAATTAAACAATAAACTGTTATATTTTTTTGTGTGGGAAAAAGCAAATGGAGAAATTAATGAAAGGGCATAATATCTACAAATGGGAATGGGTAACAGTTTTTGAATCTGCTTGTATGTAGAGAACACCCACACATTTTACAGTTTCCCATGTTTTGTGTAACTCATATTACTAGAATCCTTCTTGTTTCCCCATGTTGTGGGTTGAAGATATAGGAGATCTATGAAAATATTTTTTTTAAATTTCCGTGAGGAGCTGTCTCTTGTGCTATGCCAGTTCTTTGAACTGACCTTTACCTCATTCTGACAGAACAGAACAAGAGTCTGAGTGACAATGTCCCACAATGCAATTACTGTGCGTCAGATGAGCTGGTCCCTTACAAATCACCTCGAACTTTACACATCTGCTGGCTGTCAGCATCTGCCAGGTTCATTCACCCGAAAATAATGAAAAAAACCTCTCATTATTGTGCCATAACAGGTAAAGTGTTAGGACAATTATTGGACATCCTGAGTGACCTTGTATAGTCTTAGCCACCTGCCCTTGCCAACGTTTTTTGGGGTCAGGCTGTGGTTATGTAAAATGTAGCCCCTCTTTCTCCTCTTCCTATTTTTAGATGACACAAGGTGATGACACAAGTTGGACACAGCGGGCAGGGGGAGAAATGAAAGGATCATCTCAGAGCACCATTACTTTCTAAAGAGCTGCTGCTGTTTCTTCTGGAAAAAGGCAGAAGGAAGAAAAGATTCACATGCATCAGCTGAGCCAACTTTACGTAGACTTCTAAAAGCATCAGTATCTGAAGTTGTCTTTGCACTCAAATATGCCTTAGTACATTTGTGTCCATAGAATTCTGCAAGTATAGGTCCTTTCTTAGTCCTATTGCAGATTCGCTAGACCAGTGCTTCCCAACCAGTGTGCCGTGGCACACTAGTGTGCCGTGAGCGATCATCAGGTGTGCCGTGGGAAATTGGAACCTCCAATACCCTTTCTTCCCCCTCCTCCCGAACACTTTTTCTTCTCCACTTGGGCTCCCTTCTTCCCAGCTTCGCTCTGCTTGCTTTGTCTCGCTTTGCTCACGCTGCCGCTTCTGCGGGAGGGAGGAAGCAGGAAGATGTAACCCATGTGGGCGCTACTGCGCAGACCCGCCCCACGACTTCCTCCCTTCCCTCCACAGAGCTCTCTGGATATAGGTGAACTACAACTCCAAACCTCAAGGTCAATGCCCACCAAACTCTTATAGTATTTTCTCTTGGTTATGGGTGTTCTATAACTCCCAGCTGTTGAGCAAGATCTTGGTGTGTGTCTTTTTGCCATTCCTGCCAGGATATCTATGTTGTGTTCATCGAAACAGGCCCAGGTTTCACACTGAGTGTATAAATACATTTTAAAACATATTAACTATATGTATTACTGTGTTAGAGTGTTATTTTGTGTCATTTTGGTTGGTGGTGTGCCCCAAGATTTTGTAAATGTAAAAAATGTGCCACGGCTCAAAAAAGGTTGAAAAACACTGCACTAGAATATTTACTCATAATAACAACAATGAAAACATGCTGTAGCCTGCTCTTTGAAAAATAATTCTCAGATTATTTTTTGTATGATCCCAGGTATTTAGGTATGTAAAATAGGTGTACAAATCAAACATTTACAGTGTTCCCTCGCTACCTCGCAGTTCGCTTTTAGCAGAGTCACTGTTTTGTGGTTTTCAAAAAGTATTCATTAAAATATATATATTCCAGTATTTTCGCTGTTTCACAGGTTTTCCCCACCACTGTTCTCCAAGGCGCTTTCTCTTCTCAGTCCTCCCTCCTTCCAACCTTCAAGGGCCTTTCCTTTCTTTCCTTCACTTTATGTTAAGTGTATAAATTCTTAAAATAGTGTATAACTACTAAAATAATGTATAAAATTTAAAATAAATAGAGCATCCCTACATCACAATTTTTCACTTATTGCGGGAGGCCCTGGAACGTTACCCCCCGCAATAAGTGAGGGAACACTGTACTGGAAATTAATTAGTCACACACCCTTTTTTCAATCAAAAAGTGTGTGTGTGGGGGGGGGGGAGTGCAACTATTGCTAAATGAAACGTGGTATGTTGTTGTTCTGTTCCATTTTTCCAGAAGGTTAATTGTTGGAAAGATTATTCTCCCTAAAATACTTCCTGTCTGAACTAGGATTAGCATCTTTTCTGTCCTTTGATGATGCCATGGTAGAATTAATCTGTATACCTTTATAAAGCGGAATGTTTGTATGTATGTATGTGTGCGGAGGACGGAAGGGCGGGAGGGCAGGAGGGCGGATATGTGGCAGCCACTTTCACAGGCCACAGCGACCAGCGCGGGTGATGGACCTGCACCAAACTTGGTACACATAACCCCCTAACCCCTTTACGTCCTGGTGCGGTTTGGGGACATGGGACTTGGACCTCTTATGGGATTTGTAGTACTTTCAAACACTTTGGTTCCCACAGACCACTGAGGCCACCAAAAAGGACCAATACAGACCACACTTAGACTGATCACACAGCCCCCATGACCCACTCTACGTCCTGGTGCAGTTTGGAGGAGGGTGGACCATGGATGATGGGACTTGAAGTACCTCTACTCACTTCCCAAGTTCGCTGCAACCCTCATCCAATCACTGATCGAGACCAAACTTGGCATACATAACCCCTATGACTGCCTTCACGTCCTGGTGAGGTTTGGGGGAGGACTGACAATGGATGATGGGATTTCTAGTACTTTCACACCCCTCTGTTCCCACAGACCACTGTGGCCCCCAACAAACACTGATAAAGACCACACTTGGCACACAGAGCCCCAGTGACCCACTCTACATACTACTGAAGTTTGGAGGGGCCAGAACATGGATGATGGGACTTGCAGTACCTTCCCTCACTTTCCAAGGCTGCTACAAACCTAATCCTATGACTGATCAACACCAAACCTGGCACACAGAGCCCTCATGACCCACTCTACATCCTGGTGCAGATCGGAGGAGGGTGGACCATGGATGATGGGACTTGAAGTACCTCTACTCACTTTCCAAGTCCGCTGCAACCCTCATCCAATCACTGATCGAGACCACACTTGGCACACATAACCCCCATGACTGCCTTCACGTCCTGGTGAGGTTCGGGGGAGGACTGACAATGGATGATGGGATTTGTAGTACTTTCACACCCCTCTGTTCCCACAGACAACTGTGGCCCCCAACAAACACCGAGAAAGACCACACTTGGCACACAGAGCCCGAGTGACCCACTCTACATCCTACTGAACTTTGGAGGGGGGCAGAACATGGATGATGGGACTTGCAGTACCTTCCCTCACTTTCCAAGCCTGCTACAAACCTAATCCAATGACTGATCAACACCAAACCTGGCACACAGAGCCCTCATGACCCACTCTACATCCTGGTGCTGTGTTGTCTGAGACGGACCACGGATGATGGGACTTGAAGTACCTTCACTCACTTCCTAAAAACAATGCAACCCTCATCCATTCACCAATACAGACCAAACTTAGCACACAGAGCCCCCATGACCCAATCTACATCCTACTACATTTTGGGGGAGGGTGGACCAGAGATGATGGGACTTCCACTACCTGCGGTAATTTCATGATACCACTGCAACTCCCAATAATGATGTATCAAGACCAAACTTGGCACACAGAGCCCCCATGACCCACTCTACATCCTGCTGCACTTCTCAAATGACCCGGGCACCTCCGGGTCCCCAAGCTAGTTTGGTAATATAATGAGACAGGCTTACATTGGAAAATAATAGTAAGAGCATAGAAAGTTTGCTTAAGTTCTCGGGACTTTTCTTGAGTCAGCGGGGCTTAATCTTGTACTCTGATTCCCTATATGAGTTTGGTCCTGAAGCTGTTAATGAGGTAATAAAGAAAAATGTGTTATTGACATAGAATCCAGAAGCCACTCAGTGCCTTTACAGGAATTGCAATACCCTGTCCCTTCCATTTTGGTTCTCTGTGCTGGTGCTTTCCATATGATGGAAGTGATTTTGTTGGCTCAAAATGAGATAGAAGAAAAAGCTGGTGACCTTCAGAATATGTTGTTGGCAAAGCTAATGCTCCATCTACGTTTCTTGCATTTGTTGCAACCACTTCCCTTACCTTAATTCCAAACGATTTTCAGGAATAATTCTTAGATTTTGTTTAGATGGCAACCTCTATGGCAGTGGTTCCCAAACTTTTTTGGCCTACCGCCCCCTGTCCAGAAAAAAATTACTCAAACCCCCCCCCCCCAGAACTTGATTTTAAAGGCACCTTTAATTAAACTCCTTTCACGCGACCCCACCTGCGCGCCCACCCGCCAAATAAGCAGGGCGGCGCCCCGCAGCTATGGCAGAAAAAAGAAGGGGCCGGCACTGAACAAGCGAGGCCCACCTTGAAAAGCGCCTCCCGCTCGCCCTGCGCCGAGCCCAGCAAGGCGCGCTTGTGAGGACGTCCCCATTGGAAGAAAGAGGCAATACACAGGACTGCGCCGTGGGCGAGGTTGACGAGAGGAAGGAGGCGCGCGCTGCCATTTCCGCGGTGACACCTGCTTGGGGATCGCGCGCTTGTGACTGTGTCCCTGCGAGTTGGAATCCCCGGGCAAGTGTTGCCATGGAAACTGCAGCGCATGCCTCCTTCGTCTTGTCAACCCCACCCATGGCACAGGCCTGTTTATCGCCTTTTTCTTCCAATGGGGACATCTTCGCAAGCATGCGACCCTGCAATTGGCAAGCCTGGCTCACGCCACTGCCCCCTTACAGGGGTTCAGCACCCCCCAAATTCTCCTGAGCCTCTCAGCGCCCCCTTAGATTGCCCCACCGCCCACCAGGGGGTGATACCGCCCACTTTGGGAACCACTGCTCTATGGTAATGAAGAATAGCAATCAAACAGGAAACGAACAGAGACATACTTCAAGGAAAATGTACAGGCTGAGTCTTCCTTATCCAAAATGCTCGAGACCAACTGTTTTTTCGATTTTGAAATATTTGCATATCATAAAATGGGACCCAGATCTAAACATAACATTCATTTTTCTTTCATATACATCTTATATAGCTAGCCAATTGTCATTTTATACACAATATTTATATTAATTTGTACATAAAACAAAGTTTGAGGATACTGAACCATCATATAAGAAGAGGTTTACTATCTTAGCCACCATGTGGATAGTGTTGGATTTTGAAGTATTTCAAAATTCCAGATAAGGGTGCTGAACCTGTACTCACTAATTATGAGGTTGGTTCAGTCTTTCTGTTTTGTCTGGCATTTATGTCTTCAAAACACATAAATAGGCCAAGCCCCATGATGTTGGTTTAGCCTGTTTATTACACCCCACTATAGCCAAACTGTCTACCTGGAACTGTTGCTTACATTTTTAATCGGAATTAAAACATTACCATATTCAGGACCAGCTCTACCATTAGAAGGAAGGAAGGAAACCTCTTATTGGTCAGGAAAACACAATTAAGTAGTTTAAGTTTATTTTCATTGTATTTTTACTTCCAGAGATAATCACTTCTGAATTATACACTGTGAACCACTCCGAATCCCTTTTGGGGTTGAGAAGGGCGGTATACAAATACCGCAAATAATAAGTAAATATATGCGACGGGCCCCAAAAACATGTTTAGAATTTGCAGGTAGAGCACTAGTGTTGTTCTGTCTCATGTATAAACATATTTTGGGCTGGCCCTGGCTGTTTTTAAAGCAATCCTTGAAGGTGTCTGTCTTCATATGAACATACTATTTGATTTACTGTATGTGATCCAGATCTGTATGGATTAATCTTTTAACCAATCACTAGCATCTAAATCAGTGGTTCCCAAACTTTTTTGGCCTACTGCACCCTTCCCAGAAAGAAAATTTACTCACCGCCCCCTTAGAAATTATGTTTTTAAAATTTTTGAAATAGCAATTAAACAGAAAGATATATGTATTAATATTTCTACCTTTTTCGTAAGATATAATAAAGTTGTAAATTAGAAACATTGAAGTTTGAAATTATGAAACTATGTATTGAACTTAGAATAGAAAAGTAATACAAAAAAAGTTAAAACATTCAAAATCATCTTAATGAGAAGGATGAACCTGGTATGCTGCTACCAATCTAGTAATCCTCGGCTCTATGTTCGTCAGCAGTAATCTCAAATCATCGCGATTGACTATTTTGCAATCGGTTTCTTTTAATGTTAATAAATTGGCTACCGCACTGAATATGTTGAAGGACATTATTATTATTATTATTATTATTATTATTATAAGACTCAACCAGTTGGAAGGGAACCCCAAAGGTATTATTATTATTATTATCCCTTGTTTGGCGAGAGGAGGAGAGAGCAGGAGGAGGGAAGAAGAGAGAGAAACACACACAGAGATGGATAGTAGCCTGTCACCTGGCTCATGCCACCGCCCCCACCACCCCCTTACAAGGGTTCAGTGCCCCCCAAATTCTCCTGAGCCTTCCAGCGCCCCCCTAGATCGCCCCACCGCCCACCGCCCCCCACTTTGGGAACCACGGATATAAATGAATGATCTAATTCAAGTCAATCATGTCCTCCAATCATTATTTACTAAATATGACAATTTCTTTTTCAAGTAAGATTTTTGAACCATATAAGTGTTCTTAGAGCCCTTGTTGAAGACAAATACATAATTTTTATACAATGGTTTAAACCATATTTGGAATAACAGATGTGCCGTGCTGTCACTTAACTGTCACACCTATTGTTCATTGTTCTGAGAAGGTCACATCATAATTCATTAACAATAATTATTCCCTGGGTACATGCTGCACTTCTTTACTCAATTGCTTCATTAGCTCATGAGTGAGTCTCACATTCATTGCTCCAATCAATGAAGATATATTTATAATATACAAGTGGATGCTATTAGTTACAATTTATTAACTGCTTAATTTAAAATAAAAAGCTATCTTTATGAAGGGCAATTAACCACTAAGTATAATTGATAATTCACATACCTGCGATTAGGAAAGACAAATAAGGGGGGGGGGGAACCTGCATTTGGAGATGACATTTTTGATATTTGAAATGATCACAAGCTGTTTTTAACTTTAGAGCATTGCTTCCAATAAATATATTTTGTCTGGCTTGAGCTGATACTTATGTATGTCAACAAGGTTTGGTGTCTTTTTTTGGAAAACAATTTGAATTCCTAGATTTTAAATCTCTGAAGGACATAGGTAGTATGTTTTAAACAAGATATAATAAACACATGCCACTACCAATTTTGAGATACTTATAACCTGACTCCTTTACCCCCAAAGTGAGCTCTGCTGTATTGAATAGGCCATACTTTCAGATAAATACGTTTGGCATTGCAGCAAACTGTAATATTCATTTTTAACTTGTACTGAACTTTACTGCTAAATATTGCAATTGTATATCTGTTCTATAGATCAGGATTAGTGAACCTATCTTTTGTACTTGTGTAAAAATCAACTGAAGGTTGGGTCAAGATGATGAATTTTGATATGACCCATGTCATTGGGTTATTTTGTAGAGAAAGAAAAGTGCTAGTGCCACTCTGATGACCACCACTACCACCATTTTCAAAAAGGCCACTCTGTTCAGAGACTTTTTGATAAAAGTTAGGGTTCAGTATTAACTTTTATTTTTAAAAACAAACATACCATCCCTTTTTCTGAGTAGACAAGACTTAATCCATTTTGGAGGAACCTAAAAGAAGCAATGACCCTCTGTATTTTATCAGCATTTCTTTGAGGTGAAGTATCAACAATTTTTGCCACAATTTTTCCGCTGAAGCATTCACAAAGGGCAGAAGACACACCACAATGGAGAAAGTAGAGAGTTTAGTGCTTCTTTGAGGTTCTTCTGAACCAGTGGTTGCCAACCTGTGGTCTGTGGACCACCAGAGGTCCACAAGAATAAAATGGCCTCACCATTACTACACTGTTGGCTTGAAACCACATGGCAACGAGAGCAACTGGTCTCACAAAATACTCTTATAGTGCCAAGGCAACAGGAATGTCGAGAGGGGAGAGGCTGACAATCCACAAAAGATTACTACTACCACATCAGCTCTAGATTATTAAATATGGTTTTCTGTGGGTGAGCAGATGGCGATTACTGAATTCTGTATTAGAAACTAGAGCTGATGTGGTCTATCCAATGCAATTTTCTGAATCAGCACCCCAAATAGCCCAACTGAATCTAAAGTTGTCCAAAAACTGATTCGTAACCCATTTGGTACTAATGTTGGAGAGTGGTCTCTGGTCAAAGTGGTCCCTGGAAAAAAAAACGTTGGGAACCACTGAACAAACAAAGGTCTCACCTTTCACCATTCTACTCGGAGAAGGGGATAATTCCTTTGTTGATAAGAATTATGGTGCAGTATTGACATGAACCCATTGATAAGTCGACTCATTTTAAGTCATTTTTTGACTAAAATGTCTTTACTTACTCATATGTATATACACTCTGTTTCCTAGTTTTGTTGGACTTTAGCCCCTACCAGTCCTAGCCCACATATTCCCGAAGACCACAGATTAGCTTCCTGTTGAAAATGGAACTAGACAGACACATATTTAAGATGGAAAAAAAATCTGGCTCATGGTTTGCATTCTCTTGATATTAAAAGTGCTGCTTTATGCCCAGAAATCCCAAGAACACAGGAAAGAAGGCTCTTTATAGTTATGAAAAGCATGAGAGACTCAAAAGTCAGATCTCTGAATTCTGATTCTTTAGTCTTCAGTCCAGGTTCCAATATATTGTATGAGTTCACATTGTATAGAGCAGTGTTTCCCAACCGTTTTTGAGCCGCTGTACACTTTTAACATTAAAAAAAATCCAGGGGCACACCACCAACCAAAATGACACAAAATGACACTCTAACCCAGTTAATAACCGCTGGGGGATGGTGGCCTGCTGGGAGCTGCTGCTGGGAGTGCCAAACCCGGGGGAGGGGGAGGAGCCAGGCCGTGCCATGCCCCGCCCTCTCCCCCCAGCTTCAGCTCTTCCAGAGCTTCTCCAGCCTTGAGGGGGCAGTGCCAAGCCAGCGGTGGCAGAGCCAGCACAATGCTGGGTTGGCACTGCCCCCTCAAGGCTAGAGAAGTTGTGGGAGAGCCAAAGCCGGGGGAGGGGGTGGAGCCAAGCCACACCATGCCCTGCCCCCTCCCCCTGCTTCAGCTCTTCCAGAGCTTCTCCAGCTTTGAGGGGGCAGTGCCAAGCCAACAATGGCAGAGCCAGCACAATGCTGGCTTGGCACTGCCCCCTCAAGGCTGGAGAAGCTGTGGGAGAGCTGAAGCCAGGAGGAGGGGGTGGAAGCCACACAGAGGAGGAGGAGCATGAGTGGTGGACGGGCTTCAGTGGGCGGGGCTCCTCCAGCGAGCGAGGGGCGAGAGTCATGGCAGGAGTCATGGCAGATTGGAGGCTGGCTGAGGAAGCGGCCAAAGGATGCGGCGCCCTGGCCCCTTCTTTTTCTTCGCCACCGCCCGGTCCTTCCTCCTCCTCCCCCAAGCAGCAGGAGTTCAGGAGGAGGAGGGGGGAAGGAAGGGGTGTAGAGAGCTTTTATCGCGGCACAGCAGGAGGTCTCACATGGCACACTACTGTGCCGCGTCACAGTGGTTGGGAAACACTGGTATAGAGAACTAATGTTGCTTAATTAATGGAAAAACAGTTAATACAATTAATGAAGGCTAAATATTTGTTTTAGGTTTTGTATTGCACCCTGTAATTTCAGATGATATGAAAATTATTATTCATAAGAACATAAGAACATAAGAAGAGCCATGCTGAATCGGGCCTCAGCCCATCTAGTCCAGCATTCTGTATCACACAGTGGCCCACTAGTTGTACACAGGGATCTCTAGCAGAAAGGAGGGCAAAACCCTCACCTGCTCCCGACCCCCACAACCAGTACCCGGGGAAATCCTGCCTGCCTCCATCAACACAGAGGTGGCACTTGGATGTCCATTTCAGTAACTACTGATTCCCTTGGTATCCATGAATCTGTCATAGTCCGTTCATCCGTTCCCCCATCCGTCTGTCCCCCATTACCTTTAGGGATCGTCAAAGCCTATTCTGAAGGGCTGGGAAATCCATCTGGATCAATTTGGAAGGCAGAGGGGAAGAAAGCCTAGCTGAACTAGTAGATAGCTAGATTTAGGTCAGATGATAAAGTGTTATTATAATAATTAATATATTTTCACAATTGGTTCTTTACCCATAGTGTCTATTAGTCTTCTGATCTAGTGATTATTTTACAAGAGTTATCAGCCATATACTTTGTCATAATAACATTATGTAACAAAATTTTAAAAAATGTTCTGCTCCTTGTTTCAAAGTGTTACTTCCTGTTTAATTGTGCAAGTAGTTATACTCCAGAAACTTTTGTTTTTGCGACTGCCAAAAAGTTTTTAACTTTGTATGTATTGATGGTTTTATATACTATGTTATTGATTGTGGCATTGAATTGCTGCCTATGTTAGCCGCTCGGAGTTGCCCTCTCCTCCCCGGGGGGTGGGTGGGTTGAGAAGGGCGGGTAAAAATGCTGTAAAATAAATAAAAATAAAATAAAATATGTTGGATTGGTTGAAACTCTACAAGATATTCATTGAAAACTATGGAAAAATGTGCTGCAGGATATCCTGCAAAAATAAACTTTTTCCATGTTTGTATGATAGAACCAATTAGGAAATGACATTTATAACCCAGGGAGAAAAATCGTGTTACATAGTGTAATACTTAACTTGTGGTTTTAAGTTCTCACCATTTTGTTCTGACAGGATCAAGGCATCTGGTCTGAAGCTGCGATTCTGCACCAACGAAACTCAAGCTACTCGAGAAAAGTTTGTAGAGAAGTTGCAGCGTTTGGGTTTTGACATTGTGGTGAACGAAGTCACTGCTCCAGCACCAGCAGCCTGCCGAATTTTGAAGGAACGTCAGCTGAGGCCACATCTCCTTGTTCATGATGGTTTGTTGGTTTTTAATGCTACACATCCAGTTACAATCACATACGGGATAAATGAGTAATCTGAACACATTTCAGAAACCACAGAGTATAACTGAAAATAGATAATTTGCAGCTTTTATGCCATCTTTCATGGGGAAAACGTGGGCACTGTACAATTTCCAAAGGGAAAATATTTGTTATAAGCTCATAGCTGAGATCCAGGCAGTATCTGAATTATATCTTTACCTGCACATACTATTTATTTATTTATTTATTTATAGTATTTATATTCCGCCCTTCTCTCCCTGCAGGGGACTCGGGACGGATTACAATGCACATATACATGGCAAATATTCAATGCCACTTAGACATGTGACATATATAGACAGACACGGAGGCAATTCAACATTCCAGCTTTTTCCGGCTTCATGAGGGCACACCTACACAGCTGTTGAGATATATTGTCCACCTTTGATGTTTTTTGATGTACATGCCCTTTTTGGTGATTGATTCCATGCACAATGCACCTGGTAAATTTGATGTATCCATGACGCCTGGATCCATGGGCCTACGGTATGGTCCAATAAAATGTATTCGAGTTAAAGCATAATTTTTGAGCCTCTCGTATCCTCTCTCATTTTTTTTCAAAGCACCTACATGGCCACATTTTCAGATATCACTACACACAATTATAGCAGAGACTATACCGATAAACACACTAAAAGACTGTAGAAATGTATATATATATAATCAATGTTTCATATATTAGAACCCTTGATGAGTTAATGAACATTCACACTTCTCATTTGCACAACCATAATTGGTACATAATATTACAGGTAAGTAAACCTTGCAACATGGATACAAATAAACACAGTGGAAAACAGTTAGAGAGTCCATAGGATGTAGGGAATAGTCCGGGGGTGGGTGTGCAACCCAAATGAAACAGATACAATCGTAGCAATCTCAGTTCAATGCCGGTCTCCCACTGGTCAGACCAAATAGGTGGGTATTCCCAAGTTCTCACAAAGTCAATTGTGAATACCCACCAATTAGGTCTGACCAGTGGGAGACCGGCATTGAACTGAGAGTGCTACGATTGTATCATTTGGGTTGCACCCCGGGTCTATTCCCTTCATCCTATGGACTCTCGAACTGTTTTCCACTGTGTTTATTTGTATCCATGTTGCAAGGTTTACTTACCTGTAATATTATGTACCAATTATGGTTGTGCAAATGAGAAGTGTGAATGTTCATTATTAACTCATCAAGGGTTCTAATATATGAAATATTGATTATATATATACATTTCTACAGTCTTTTAGCACATTTTCAGATATGTCAATTCATCTTAAAAATCAAAAGCATTAAGTTTTGACACAACAGTGATATATACTTTTGCTCTTAAGTTGTATCCCTGGACACTGCTAAAGTGCTGAGCTGCATATTTGTGGTGTCAAGTTGATTTCCAATATCTGCTTGCCATGTTACAGCTACACTTGCTTTCTTTCCGCCCAACAATCAAGTGTCTACATTTTGAGATACCCTGTAGCTTATGACCTGACCTGAAATTGTGGCATATTAGCAAAAGCCACTCAGAACGAGGAAGGAGGAACTGCACAGGCATAAAGCAGCATTTAACACAGTATGTGTATGCTATCATCACCGTTAGATCTTTAAAACCAAGGTGTGCTTTATGAAAAAAAAACACCTTAGCAAAGTCCCCAAAATGATATTTTGTGCATGGAAGCTTGCTGCTGAGATATGAGGCGTTAATTGTATTGTTTGATTTGGATTTTGAATTGCCCTTTTCTGTGTTCTTCTACTGAATGGTATGACAAAAATGAGTCAGATGTGCAACAAATGGTTGCTATATAAAATGTGCAGGATGTCAGTCAGTAACACCCATCTTTAGATATTTACTTCTCTTCTTGTTTTCTACTTCTTTTTCCTGTAACAGTCATGATTCTATGCCTACTTACATAAGTAAACTTGGTTCAGTTTTCCACCATTGTTATTTTATGTTTAAGGGGAAAAAATCCTACCACAGAATTTTGTGCCCCTTGCCCCAAGCCTGTTGATAAGTAATATCTATATATTGCTGTTATTTTAACTACATATTTTAACTACATACCGTGTTTCCCCGAAAGTATGACACCCCCGATTGTAAGACGTATCGGGGGTGTCAGGGGGGTCAGCTAATGTAAGCCGTACCCCGAAAATAAGACGTACCACCGGCCGCCACGTCACTCGGTCCCGCCTCCTCCTCGGTCCCTCCTCCTCCTCCGCCTCCTCCTCCTCCTCCACCTCCTCCTCCGCCTCCTCCTCCTCCTCCGCCGCCTCCACCTGCCTCCGCCTCCGCCGCCGCCGCCCGCCGCTGCCCGCCTCCGCCGCCGCCTGCCTCCGCCCGCCTCCGTCGCCCGCCGCCCGCCTCCGCCGCCCGCCTCCGCCCGCCTCCGCCTACCTCCGCCTCCGTCACCGCGCTTTGCGGCCCCTATGCCTGCGCTAGACGCGCCTGTGTCAGCACACTAGGCGCACCTGCGGACATGGCGCGCATGGCAGTAGGTCCCGCCTAGCGCGCTGGCGCAGGTGCGCCCTGGCGCAGGCGTGGGGGCGGCTGTGCGGAGGAGGCGGGAGGAGGTAGGTGGAGGCGGGCGGAGGCGGGCGGCGGCGGGCGGCTGAGCGGAGGCGGAGGCGGGCGAGGAGGAGGCGAGGCGGAGGCGGGGCGGCGTGGCGGTGGCAGAGGCGGCGGAGGAGGAGGAGGCGGAGGAGGAGGCGGACCGAGGAGGAGGCGGGACAGTGACGCGGCGGCCAAGGGGAAAGGCTTACTTTCGGGTACGGCAGGTACCGTCGGCTAATGTAAGCCGTACCCGAAAGTAAGCCATAGTGGGGATTTTGGGGTCAAAAGAAAGTAAGACGCTGTCTTACTTTCGGGGAAACACGGTATGCAACCAGGTTGCATTTCTTTATCAAAAAGAATGAAAAAATGTATGATTTCTTGGGACTTTGCAATACAGATATGTGGTTTGAATGAAATTGTATGAAAGGTGTATAAATGGGACCCATAGAGGCGGAAAATACCATTCTAAGATTGAAGCCTGGAAACTGTAAAAGTCCGATGAAAGAAAAACTACTGCACTACTGACATGACCAGAGACGATGATTAACTCTGTGGTTGAAAACAACATGTTTACATAGTCAAAAACAATTCTTTAAGTTAAGGAAGTAAACACAATGCACCTTACTTAAGAAGAAAAACCAACATCAGTTAAAAAGAAAGAAAAACCAAACCAACATCTGTCTGGAACTCATGGAGTCAGCAAGTTTTAGCTGCAAACAGGACCGTAGCCAGGATTTTGATTCGGGGTGAGTTTGGTTCGGGGGGCTGAGACTGGGTGGAAGAGGGTCTACCCTAGTAAACCTTTTGTATTGTTATCCCAATAACCCCATTAATGTGGGATATAATGAGCATGGTGATCAGATCATGTTATGAATAAACATAACAGTTTAAATAATGTACCAGTAAGGCCTTTTCGCGGACCACCCTGAGAATTTCCGGGGGGGGGGGCGAAGCCCCCTTAGCCCTCCCCCTGGCTACATGCCTGGCTGCAAAACAACCTGTCAGTTATTTACAACTTTTTGGAACAACAACCACAAGATATATGCTATATAAGAGACCTTTTTACTTTCCAAAAGTGTGGCAGACTGCAGGAGCGCAGGTTCTGTACATCCGCTGCTTTTTCCAAGGAATGGAGAAAGGTGGCGTATTTGGCAGGGAAAAACACAAAAGAGGAACCACTATAGGATGACGCAGATGAAAGCTCACAGGTGGTCGCTTGCTCTACCTCACCACGCTTAGCCCTTCTTTCATTCCTGGACTTCCCTGTCGTGAGTAACACAGAACTGCATATCACCCTGAACTTTTGCCCTTGTTGCTCCTGTTTCAATGGATGCATTGTCTTTCTATCGTCGTGTACTCACGTGACCAGGTTGTAATATTGTGTATATGGGCTATCATTGCGTGCGTCCAAGAACTTTATACTACTGTTGATATATTGTTGTTTATATTCTGCATTGATAAATGTTATTTTGACTCATTGTGACCACCTGTGAGCTTTCATCTGCGTCATCCTATAGTGGTTCCTCTTGTGTTTTTGCTGCTTGTTAGCCTACCCCTCCCTTTTGTGTGCTCAGTATTTGGCAGGGAACACAATCTAGCCTACGTTCAAATCTATTCTCCAGTACAGGGGTGCCCACACTTTTTCATCATGCGAGCTACTATATGAACAATCAAGTTGAAAAGATCACCTGCCGTGCATGTGAGTGTGTGTGTGCGCGCGCACGCTCCTACTGCAGCCTTCCATCCGCGCGGGGCTTCTTTCTTGCCTGCCCACGAACTCACCGCCGCGTGCACCCGGGAAGGGGATCCTCCTTGCCTGTGCACACTCTCTCTTAATGTCTTCATTGCCTTCCTCCTTCCTGCTGCGTGCTTTCGCGAAGCAGGAAGTCCCCATCCCATCCTGCTTCTTGCGTGCACAGCAGGCCCCTCCCACACACGCAGCAGGAGGGTATTTATAGGCACACCCGCCAGCGCTCCAGCCAGATATGGCTTCGGCAGTGGCTCGGAAGGCGCAGGGCTGGGAAGAGGGGCCGCCTGGCTGCTGCCTGGGCCGGGAAAGTCAACCGAGAGAGGGACCCACGTGAGGCTGGAGCCTCCCCACAGCAGCCTCCCCCCCTCCCTCCTCCCTCGAGGCTTCCTTACCTGGGCAGGAGAAGGAAGAGTGGAAGAGGTGCTTCCCCAAAGTGACAGATGCAGCGGGGGTGGGGGCGCCCTTCCTTCCTTCCTTTCGAGGGTGTCACTCAGAAAGGACACCCAAGTGGATGGCTGGCAGGAAAGAGGACCACTCCCACTGGTGGCAGTCCATGCCCACGGGGGAGAGAGAGAGAGAGAGAGAGAGGGTGGCTCTTCCCAGCCGGCTCTGAAGAGCCATCCTCTCCCCCCCCCCCGTGGGCCCTCGCCGCCTTTCTCCTTCAAGGGCGAGCGAGGACGAGGCGGAGAAAGGCAGCGAGGGCACAAGCAGCAGCAGCAAGTGGAGTCTCCATCCCCGCAGCCCCCTCCTCCTCAGGTTCAGCCCCAGGAACATGGTGGAGCCCTCCCTCCTCGCCCCCAACCAAGGAAAGAAAGCAGCCCCACACAGCTCGCTCGCCCAGGTCTCGGCTTGGAATGGGAGTCCTGAGGGCAGCAGCAGGGTTTGTAGCGGGGCTTGCTTGGCTTTGCCCCACTTTGCCCGGCCTCCTTCGCCTCTTTCTCTCTCTCTCTCCCTCTCTCCTTCCAGCGCCCGCCCGCCTGCCTTCCTGCCTGCCAAAAGGATCTCCTTGGCTCTCTCTCTCTTTCACACACACACACACACACACACATTCCCTCCATCCCTCCCACAGCCTCGCATCCTATCCGTGCGCGTGCCTTCGCCTTGCTCCCACCCTCCCCCAGCAGCAACCAATGGGCGGTCATGTCACCACACAGTGCGTGGCAAGATGAGCGGCAGGGCCCGCCCACTAAAGCCTCATTTTGGCAAAAGCCCCGCAAAAGCAGCGGCGGGAACGCACGTGCGCGTGCATGGCAGGAGCGCGATCTGGCTGGTGAGGCCCAAAGATCACCTGGAAGAGGGCCGAAGATCACCTAGGTGCTCCCGATCACCGTAATGAGCACCCCTGCTCCAGTAGAAGGAAGAAGAGATGGTATTGTATGCATGGAGAATGAATGAACAATGAATGAATGAATGTTGGAGCATATGTAAATGTTTCCCTTTTTTGTTTGTTGTGTAACTAATGTAGCTATAGTCTGTGTGTCTACCTTCTTTCTCTGTAAAGTGCCCAATACTCTATCTCACTGAAAATGAAATAAAAGATTTTTTAAAGTATTAATAACAATTATACACCAGTATACTTAGCAGTTCAAAAACATGCAAATATGAGTAGTTTAATAGGTACCACTCTGCTGGGAAGGTAATGGCTCTCTATGCAGTCATGCTGGCCATATGACCTTGGAGGTGCCCACAGACAATACCAGCTCTTCTACTTAGAAATGGAGATGAGCACCAACCCCCAGAGTTGAACATGACTGGACTTAATGTCAGGTCAAACCTTTACCTTTACCCTATACACCAGTGGTTCCCAAACCTTTTTGGCCTACCGCCCCCTTTCCAGAAAAATTTTTACTCACCACCCCACTAGAAATTAATTTTAATTTTTTTAAATAGCAATTAAACAGAAAGATATGTGTATCAATGCAGTGGTTCTCAACCTTCCTAATGCCGTGACCCCTAAATAAAGTTCCTCATGTTGTGGTGACCCCCAACCATATTTTCGTTGCTACTTCATAAATAATTTTGCTACTCGCCGGAGAGGGCTCTGAGGGGACAGGCAGCTGCGGCCTGAGGGGATGAAGAAACGAGGCCTGCTCTCCCCGCGGAAGCCCCGGGCTCTCCTGCTCTCTCTGCCGCCTCCGCTTCCACCAGGGAAGGCCATGCTTTCTTCCGTGGTGGAGGGGAGGCTCCGCCAGAGGATGCAGAGGCCTTTGCACTGCAGCCTTCGCACTGCACTGTGTGTGTGGGTCAAATCGAAGGGGCGGGGCCAAAGAATAGGGCCGCATAACCCCTCCTAAATGGTCAATCATTCACTGCCCCTTAAAAGGTTCACTGCCCCCCAAATTCCCCTGAGCCTCCCACTGCCCCCATGGACCGCCTCACCACCCACCAGGTGGTGCTATACACCAATAAATATGTTCCAGAGCATTGCTTCTTTAAAAAAAGAATTTGGTACCAAAAGCCAAATGACATAGAAAGAATAACAATAGGTATGCAAAAGAGAATTTCCACATATTTCTGCAAATCTTTTGTTCAAAACCAATAGTATGCACTAGGCATGTTTTAGAACCCAAAAATAGGGAATTGAAAATCTAATGGGGGGGGGGGGATTTTTTTTTATTAGTAATAGGAAGACTTACAAAAAAAAAAATTCCAAAAATTTCTAAAATGTAACTTAATTACTAACGAAATTCTTTAGTAGTTCGTATGCCAGAGCATGCGCATTCCAGATGGTTTTGGCCTACAACTCCCAGAAATCCTAACAGCTGGTAAATTGGCTGTGATTTCTGGTAGTTTTAGGCCAAAACTTGAATAAATCACACTGAATTCTAGATGGGACTCTCCAAATAGTAAGGAGGTAGGGAAGGAGGGAGGGAGGGGGTATTCTATTCTTGGAAGCAGCAAAGAAAAGGAGGAGGAGCCCCCGGCTCCTCGCTGCCTCTCTCACCCGATCCCAAGGGAGCGAGGGCCCAAGTTTGCCCAGGCTGGTCATATACCTACATTCCATGCACATGCAATAATACAGCAGTAATAACAATGGGTATAAGAAGAGGGTAAAATTCAAACCAAGTATTCTGACTGGTCCCTGCCTCATGCGGTGCAAACGGGCTCTTCTCTGTGAGCGAGGGAAAAGCCAGCGTTTTCTGCTTGGGTGCACACACATACATATTCTTTGGGGGGGATTTGCTGCAGAATCTTCTCTATGAGCCCTGGATTCTGCAGCAAAAATCCCCCCCAAAGAATATGTATGTGTGTGCTCCCAAGCAGCAAACGCTGGCTTTTTCGGGCTAATTTCCGGCTAATAAGAGAAGAGCCCGTTTGCACCGCATGAGGAGAGACCAGTCAGAATACTTGGTTTGAATTTTACCTCTTGTTATTGTTATTACTGCTGTATTATTGGATGTGCATGGATCAATGTAGGTATGACCAGTTGGATTACTTATAATATTAGGCACTTACAGTAGCATTCATTCTATTATACATTAGGTTGGTTTCTCACCCCAATACTCTTTGATGCTTTAGATCCTGGCAGGGCAGGAGGCAGGAAGCCTGGAAAAAATGTAAACGGAGAGGTTTACTCAGAAGTAAATCCACAAAGGAGGGCCCTTCATCCAAAGTGCCCTCCTTTGCAGATTTACTTCTGAGTAATCCTCTCTGTTTACATTTTTTCCGGGCTTCCAGCCGAAAGGAGCAAATTTAGGGCTTGCCTTGCCATAATATTTATTGGCAAGGGAGACGGGAGGTTGGTGAGAGAGAAGGAGGGTGCCCCCCCCCTTACGACCTAATAACGACACTTAAGAAAATCCTGGCCCCCGAAGTTCGAAAAAGAAAGTCCACTTCCTGGTTGGCGTTCCAAGTGCGGAAATACTCGAAAGTAGCATTTCTTACGAATTTCTTACGAAACGAATCATTTTCATAACTTTTTTCTCATGCCTAGTATGCACGTGTAAAAAACAAAACAACTAGATCAGGGAAGCCTTGCATAAATAAACACACAGATTTTGAACCTTTTAGAGCAGAACTATGCATCATGACATGTTAGTGTTTCAGCTGCAGTGTGTCATGGGAATGTAATGAGAACTTTGTATGCCTATGAGAAATAAGCAATAAATCATATTTTTATAAATATAAATGGGTGTTTTTAATGAAATGTTGTATCTCCATACAGTATGTAATTACAATTCATGCATTTGTCCTTATCTCTTATAAAGGGTTGGTTTAACCCCCAGTTTGCTAGTAAAACTGAATTACTGTGTTGAAAATTAAACATATCTAGAAAGTATGTCACCGAAATGAAATGTTTGGAAAGCTCTGCTTGAAGGCTTTTACAATCATGCACCAAGGAATTATCTTTTTTTTAAAAAATAAACGAATTCCATTTGTTATGATTTCTCTTTTGGTGGCCAAAATAATAGCTCTATCTTTTCTTAAAATGTCAGGGGACTGGTTTATCTGCTGTTCCGCTTTCTCTCTATTTCGCTGTTCACAAATATTGTTTAACATGTTCTAGATAGGCACAAAATGCTGTGGTATATAATCTTGCTAGTTTATGATCCTGCTGTTCGCTTATTGTTTCCTATAGCAATATTCCGATCCCATGTCAAAAGTCTGTTTCTCTACTATCTCTTCACCACCAGAGGAGTTATTAATGGAGATATCTCTGTGCTTGGTTTATTTTATTTTAGATGTTCTCCCTGAATTTGATGGCATTGACAAATCAAATCCAAACTGTGTGGTGGTTGGTGATGCAGCAGACAATTTTTCATACAAAAATCTTAATGATGCCTTCCGAGTTCTCATTGGTCTGGAGAATCCAGTGCTGCTGTCTCTAGGAAAGGGGTAAGTTACATCTTTGTAAAGTTCCCAATCAATGAAAGTACAAGCAATACTTGTATTGCTGGAAATTGAACAGCTATGCTAGCTTCTTGTCACTTCACACATTCTCTTTAATTTGGGAAGAATACTAGTTAGCTCAGTGTTAAGCATGTGCTTCCTATGCAGAAGGTCATTCCTACCATCACCAGTTCAAATAATCTGGTGATCTCTGTCTGATAGGCCTAGTTGATCCCCGCCCCAAAAATGGTTCAAACCTCATTCTGGAAGTTGGCGCTTCGAATCTGATTGACTTTTGAAATTTTCTGAAAAAATTCAGAAATTTCAGAATTGATTCAGAATTGATATGGAATTGATTTGGAATGATTCGGAAATGGCGGACACGCATGCGCAGTAGGGAAGAAACAGCACTGGCACGGGGGGGGGGGTTTCAGGGGATTGTCCCTTGCTCATTTTTAGACCAATCATGATGAAACTTGGTATAGTGGTAGAACACATGGACCACTGTTAGCTCACAAAATTTCATAACTTTTGACTTATCCATGGATTTTTGGCAAATTTTCAAAGTTTTTATAAAAAGTAATTTTTTTAATAATAAAGGAAATATATTCCTGGTTTGAATGTTGAAAGTGTTTTTCTGTTTCGTTGTGTGGTCATTACTTTGAAAGTAGTTGACTGTTCTACTCCAGAAATTTAGTGGCACTCTGCTCAGGCTCAGGAGCCCCTTTTGGCCGGTTCCTGCACCTTTAGACTCCTCAAAAGCCTTGACCTGGGCAAAATAACTCTGCTCATGCTCAAGAACCCTTTGGGTGTATCTGATTTACAGTATGCCAAAGTACAACTTGGTGTTAGCTGGCCCTGATTTTGTGTTGGATTATCTGATTTACAGTATGCCAAAGTACAACTTGGTGTTAGCTGGCCCTGATTTTGTGTTGGATTATCTGATTCACAGTATGCCAAAGTACAAATTGGTGTTAGCTGGCCCTGACTCTGGAGGTGGTGCTCATCTTCATTCCTAATACAAAGAGTCTGCATTGTACATAGATACCTCCTAGGTCATGTGGCCGGCATGACCGCACAGAGCGCTGTCACCTTCCTGCCGAAGCAGTACCTATACAGCGGAAAGTGTGCTCTGACATATCAGGTGCAACGAATGCAGCTTGGCACCACTTTAACTGCTGTGGAATTTTGGGAGTTATAGTTTGATGAGGCACCAGCACCCTTTGGAAAAGAGAGCAATACTACATTTCCCAGGATGCCATAGCAACGAGTCATGGCAGTTAAGCCGCATTCATTCTACAGTGTTTAGATGCACCCATCCAGCTACTTTCTGAGCAAAGTCAATTTTCTAGAAATAGTATCTCTCTAGGAATCTCTAAGTCCTCCGGTGCAACATTGGGGTATTTTGGGAGTGGAATTTAATAGCATTTTTCCATATCCACAATTTCAGGTAACGATGGTCTGGCTGGGAATATATCCCTCATGGATATGTGTGTTTTCTTGAACTGGTTGAGATTCAGAAGCAAGATTCGGTGTAGGAACTGCTGTTTACTAGTGACTTCCTATGGCAGAGGTGTCAAAATAATTTTCATTGAGGACCACACCAGCCTTATGGTTGTCTTCAGAGGGCCACAGAATCCACTGAGAATCTGTGGATTCCAAGAGCCAACTATAATTTTTGACACAGTGGTTTTACCTAGTTTGGATCTCCAGATGTTATTGAATGATAACTCCCATCACTTTTAATTATCTGCCATATGAACCAGGGAAAATGGGAATTGCAACCCATCAGCACTTGTGGCTCTGAGGTAGTGGAAAGGCGAAAGGACATTTTAAAGAGACATCATAGCCACAGGATTTATATTTAAATTCAAACCCCACTGTTCTGACTAAACAGATCAAACTCCACTCTTTGGGATGTTCCTTTATCACAACTCCCATCACCAATATTCATGATATCTAATAATGAGGAATGCATAAGAACACAAGAACATAAGAAGAGCCATGCTGAATCGGGCCTCAGCCCATCTAGTCCAGCATTCTGTGTCACACAGTGGCCCACTAATTGTACACAGGGATCTCTAGCAGAAGGGAGGGCAGAACCCTCACCTGCTCCCGACGCCCCACAACCAGTACCTGGGGAAATCCTGCCTGCCTCCATCAACACAGAGGTGGCACTTGGATGTCCATTTCAGTAGCTACTGATTTCCTTGGTATCCATCAGTAGCTACTGATTCCCTTGGTATCCATGGCATAAGTGGTCGTCCATTATCTGGAGGTCCACTATTGCGCCCCGTGGGGCTTGTTTTGTACCTGTACTGTGTACCTGTTTGTCCTTCACCTGCATGGGCCTTTGTTCCATTGTTCAGCCATGTGAACTGTGATGGGAGGAGTTGCGTTTGGTGCCAACCTGGCATCACCACCCTTAACTCCTCCCCTTCCTGAGTTTACCTGAGAGGCTGGACTTCCTCTCTGGCCTCATCCCAGCAAAGAGCACATGGACAAAGCAGGCGGAAATCTGGAGCCATCGCCCAGACAAAGCACCTTCTTTCACGTATAGCCTACCCTACACTCTCAAACCAAGGAATTCAGTAATAGGAAGGGCCAGCCCTTCAACAGAGACTGTCTTTCTTTGGGGACCCGAGGACTTTGTGAGCCAGAGGACCATTTGAGGAGCAACAGAGGAACCTGGAACCTAAGAGAGGCACCTTCACTCTGCAAAGGCAAGTGGACGCTATCCCTTTTCTCAAATGACCCTTTCTAGCAACCAACCTCAAGCTTTTTGGACTACCAGCATTTTTACTGGTTGTTAAACAAATAAACTTGTTTTGAGTTCACCCTTTTTGAGTCCTGAACTCATTGCTTAGAGCAGTGATTTGCAACCTTTTTTGAGCCGCGGCACATTTTTAACATTTACAAAATCCTGGGGCACACCACCAACCAAAATGACACAAAATGACACTCTAACACAGTAATACATATAGTTAATATGTTTTTAAATGTATTTATACACTCACTTAGTGTGAAACCTGGGCCTGTTTTGGTAAACACAAAATAGATATCCTGGCAGGAGTGGTAGAAAGACACACACGAAGCTCTTGCTCAACAGCTGTCAGTCTCTCTCTGTTTACTTTGTTTACTTAGCCGCGTCTGAGCAAATCCAAGATGGCGTGACCATAGCACTCTTGCATCACTTCTTAAAAGGACAAATACGCCTTATAGTTTATATATGAATGAAGTTCGAAAATAATTTCCCACGGCACACCTGATGATCTCTCACGGCACACTAGTGTTCCACGGCACACTGGTTGAAAATCACTGGCTTAGAGAACCTCCAGGTCTCTTGTACATGGGAAGGCTAGAAGGCGAACCCCAGGGCCTATAAAGCTCGTCCATCCTTTTAAAGTCCCTTTTCTGGCCCTGGCGGGATGACACATCCACATAAAATGACATGAAAGACCACAGGCTTTGAGCTTGACACATGTGTCCTATTGTACGGGCCTGCCTAACAGGCGGCCCGGGGCGCCCGCACGCGGCCCGCCAGCCTCTTGCCTGCGGCCCACTCAGCTTTTTAATAATAATAAAAAAGAAAATATAACTAAATAATAATAAAAAATTATCCACTTCCAGGTTCCGGAGGAAGTATCGCGAGACTACGCCAGCCACACGGGATTTTGATCTCAACGCAGGCGAAATCCTGTGTGTAGCTGGCGTAGTCTTGCGATAGTTAATACAGTTGCCGAAATCTCAGGATTCAGTGATAGTGCCGGCCTTGGTTCAGCGGCAGTGCCAGGGCGAGGCCGTACAAGGCCAAGGCGAGGCCTGCGAGGAGCTCCGCCTGGGCTTGCTCGGCGCCTGCAAGGGCCCGGCCCTGGTTCCCTTCCTGCCTGAGGCCTCCGCCGCCTTCCACGCCGGCCTCTGGGACCCCTTCCCACCCGCACAGAGGCAAGCCTGCGACACCATCGCCGCCTCCGCCCGCGCCTCCCCAGGTGATGAACCCACAGCCTCAGGGGTTGGGAGGGTGCTAGTGCTAGTTCAATAATGTATATATTATTATATACATTAATGTATGTATATTCCCTCCCTCCATCCATATCCCTTCCTGATATTATTATATTTTATTAATGTATGTATATTCCCTCCCTCCATCCATATGCCTTTCTGATCTTATTATATTTTATTAATGTATGTATATTCCCTCCCTCCATCCATATCCCTTTCTGATCTTATTATATTTTATTAATGTATGTATATTCTCTCCCTCCATCCATATCCCTTTCTGATATTATTATATTTTATTAATGTACAGTATGTATATTCCCTCCCTGGAGCCGGGGAGGGAGCGGAGTCGGGGGCGGAGGCAGACCCTTTGGCCCCCCAGGTGATCAGTGACCAGAATTCCGGCCCTTGGGCCGGTAGAAGTTGGACAGCCCTGCTATAGTATAATGTGTAGTATGCATAGAACTATGAAAACTGACTTGGGTGAGATACATTTTGCAAGAATATGAAGTATGCAATGGCTGTGCGATGGATGTTTCAAACTATTTGAGTTTGTAAGATTTCCAAATGGAAACAATCTGTCATTCCTTTGTGATAAAATGTGATGTGGTCGTTCTTGAAGTGGAAACAATGCATGGGTGGTAATACGAGAAGAAGTAATATACTGTACATTTTTTTGTTATTGTGTGATATCAGCAACATTATATGAAGCATACAAGTGTTAACAACATTCATATCTTCAAACTCTCTTTTATGAAAGATGTATTGTGTGGGCTAAAATTTTTAGATTGATCTCTAGAAACCCAGAGCATCCGAGTTACTGGAGCAGAATGTTCTCCTTTTGAAGATGGAGTGATTTACATTTAGCATCTGTTTTGGGCTGAGAGTGGGAATTGGCTTTGTAATTTCTTCTGTCATGCCACTGTCAGAAAATTAAGCTGTTTACGCTAGACTATAGAAGGTTAATGGCTGTTCTAGCAAAGGTCAAGTGGTCATTTTAAAGAGAGGCTGTGCTGAATAATTGAAAATGGCAGAAGGATAAAGCATAAAATCTTATCTGACTGCTCATACTACACATTTTTGTTCTCTATCTATCGAGATTTGAAAAGAAAATGCTTGCATTATGCTGGCTTTCTCTCTTACAATTTCATTAAAAGAAAAAAAAGAAAGAAATACTCCAAATAATATTCTGAACACCCATTTAAAAAAGACATTGTTATAATTGTATTGCCAATCGTGGTTACTTGAAAGTAAATCCTATCTTAGCATTTCCAAAGAGAAGCACCAGAATTGGTTTGTCAAGCCTAGGAAAGATACTCCAGATGACTTAATTTTGCATTCCTGGTTGGGGTCAGTTAAGGAAATACTAATAGTTAGGATCGTTTATTTATTTATTTACTTTATTTCTATTCCGCCCTTCTCACCCCGCAGGGGACTCAGGGCGAATTACAATGTACACATTACATTTAGACACACAAACACACAAGACAGACAGAGGCAATTTAACATCTGGCCACCAGGGGGAGATGTCGCACTCCTTCATTCCTCAGTGTTTTTATGGCCTCGTAAGTCAGTTAAATTTACCCCCCCCCCCACTAAGTGGTATCTTAATTTTCCCGGATGCCCTAAAAGAAGCCGTGGTCCGCCCACTCCTGAAAAAAGCCAACCTGGACCCTGCGATACCAGCGAGCTACCGTCCCGTCTCAAACCTCCCGTTTCTCAGTAAGCTGATCGAACGCGCAGCAGCAACCCAGCTACAAAACTTCCTTGAGACCTCGGATGGCTTGGACCCCTTTCAATCAGGGTTCCGCCTGGGCACGGACTGAGACCGCCCTGGTGGCCATCTCGGACGATATCCGCTGCCAACTGGACAGGGAGGCTCAGTAGTTCTGGTATTACTGACCTTACCGCTGCATTCGACACGGTGGACCACGACCTGCTGGCACGACAACTTGCCACCATAGGGATACAAGGAGCAGCTTTAGCTTGGATTAGCTCCTTCCTGCGCGGATGTAGTCAGCGAGTTGAATGGCTAGGCCAAACATCCAGGAAATCTTTCCTCGAGTGCGGAGTACCCCAAGGTGCCATACTATCACCAATGTTGTTTAACATCTATGTCCGGCCTTTGGCTGGTATAGCCCGGAGCTTTGGCCTAGGGTGCTACCAATACGCCGATGACACTCAGCTCCTGCTGAAGTTGGAGCCTGGCGCAACTTCGGTGCCCGAAAACTTCACTCGAGGCCTGGAAGCAGTGACAAAATGGCTCTGCGCCCACAAACTCAAAATAAATCCATCAAAGACGGAGATTTTATGGCTGGGCCGCCCAGAACCACCTTTCCCATTGCCCCCTTCGAAGGGGAACCGTTGATTCCGTCCCCTCAGTAAAGAGCCTTGGTGTTATCCTGACTCCAAATTGTCGATGGAGGCCCAGGTTGCCTCCACAAGCAAAAGGGCCTTCTTCCACCTGCGCCAAGCGAGACAACTGGCGCCCTACCTCCCGACGGAAGCACTGGCTACGGTAATCCATGCCACAGTTACATCACGGCTGGATTACTGTAACGCCTTATATGTGGGTCTACCCCGGTCACTAACCCACAGGATCCAGATTGTGTAGAAAGCGGCCACCAGGCTTCTCACAGGAACATCGATGAGATGCCACATTACACCATCCCTGCAGCGTCTGCACTGGCTGCCCGTTGAGTACAGAGCCCTACATAAGACCTTGACCTTGGCTTTCAAAGCCCTGCGGGGCCGGGGCCCAACATATCTGAAAGACCGCTTGCTGATGCCTGTCTACTCAAGGACACCGCGGCCAGCAAACAAGAACCTTCTTTGCGTCCCGAGCTTGAAAGAGGCCCACCTGGAGGCCACGAGACGGAGATTGTTCTCCGTTGTGACCCCCGTTCTTTGGAACTCGATGCCAACGGAACAGAGTGCCTCCCTCGACCTGCCCCAGTTCCTGACCGCTCTGAAGACCTGGCTATTTAGGAAAGCCCATGGCTAATGCAGAACCAGGAACTCAACTACCTGAGCCTGGCTCCCGCATTTAACACCTGAATATTTTAATCTTATTTTAATATTTTAATTGTTTGAATTGCTGTGTGTAAGTCGCCCGGAGCACTAACGTGGAGGGCGACTCAGAAATAATAAAGTCAGTTCAGTTCAGTTCTTTCGGGTTGCAAAGGTTGACAACAGGCTACACAATAGGTTGAGAGCCCACCCTGACCCGGGCAGGCCTCGAACTCATGACCTTCTGGTCAGTAGAGATATTATACAGCTGACACCCAGCCAGCTGCGCCACACTCCCAGTTTCACATATAAGGGGAAAAGGAAATATGTGTTAAAGATGTATATGTTCAGAAGGATGCTTGGGCAATTGTCATCAAAGTAGCAAATTCACCCATCTTTTATAAAAATTGACCTGTCTGCAGAGACCAATTGGACAAGACAGTTATTTATCGTGTCAGAAGCAAATTGAGGGTACAGTTTTAATGCATTTAAAAACACAAATAAAGTCACAAACTTGGCATTATGCGAAATGTCCTTTGACCAGAACCTGGCCACTTGGAGTGCCTCTGGTGCCACTGTGAGAAGGTCCACCATTGTGCACGTGGCAGGGCTCAGACTGCATTGTAGTAAGTGGTCTGTGGTTTGTTTTTCTCCGCACTCGCATGTCGTGGGCTCCCAATTTGTAGCCCCATTTCTTAAAGTTAGTTCTGCATCTTGTGGTGCCAGAGTGCAACCTGTTCAGGTCACCCAATCTTTGGTGTGCCCAGGAAAAGTTCTCTCATCTGGTCTCAGCCACTAATTGAGGTTCTGGGTTTTCACCTGCCACTTTTGGGCTCTTGTTTGCTGAGGTGTTCCTGCATGTATCATTGTAGATCTTGGGAAGCTATTTCTTGATTTAAGGCATTGGCTTGCTGGCTGATATCAAAACAGAGGATGGGCCAAAGATGTCAATACCTTGGTCCTTTCATTATTTGTGTTTTTAAATGGCTATATGGATTGATGACAATGTTTTTAATGTGATTTTAACTTAATGTTCTATTTACTGTTATAAACTATTGGTATATTTGTTCATATTTGTATACTATCTTGTGGCATCGAATTCTTACCAGTATAAATTTCTCTGAGTCCCCCCTCGGGGAGAAGGGAGGGTTAGAAATATGGGAAATTAAAAATAAATAAATAATGGAAGTTCCACGGGACTACATTACCCATCCCCACAGGATTCCGTCCGCACCTACTTTTGGGATACCCGTAAGAACTGTGTTTTTGTGTTAAATATATTTGTTTGCATGGACAGTTGGACTACACATCTACAGCCTGTGCTTTCCAATGTGGGATAAAGCACGTATACAGACTTGCGGATGGTATCTTCTGTGTTGAGAAACTGTAATATTGTCTGTGATGAGAAATTGTAATATTTATTAGTGAATGTATATGATTGGATTTCTGCGACCAGCATATTGGGTTATACAGGCACACCACACGTGTCTTGGTATTTAAATAGAATATTTTGCATTTTGATAAATCCATTCTTATGTGATTATTGACACATGTTTCCTGGTCAGTTGTGGTTTAGCTTTTGAGCAGCACTTCCCTCTGTTTATTACTATATTATTATTATTCCAATTCAGAATTGTGACAGTCTTTTCCAACTTAAACACCCATAGAAAACATAGTCACAGAACATACATTTCTGATAGTCAGACAAATAGTTACCTACAGAGCATAATTTTTATTACGAAATTCACATCTTTTTCCTAACTGTTTGTCACTGCTTTACAATAAATGTACAATTATTTATGATTGCAGGCTTAAATTGAGAAGAGAGCTCATGGTTACAGCAGGCTAACCAAAAAGGCACAGAACATTTGATTATGGATTGATTTCCATTTATTTCTTTTATAAAAGGAAGTAGAGATAATCTTGGTTCATCTGATTCTCATGTAGGCCTTTCAAATGACAGCTTATATCAAAGGCTGTGAAATAAGTGTGTGCATATATGCGTACACTACATGTTTTGCTAAGGCATGCTCTCAGGTTGCAAAATTTATTTTGTTGTGTTGAATTTTTTTAACTTGTACAGGTTGAGTATAGCATACCTGAAGTGCTTGGGACCAATACTGTTTTGGACTTTTTGCATTTTGGAATATTTGTATTTGCATATATGTACATAATGACATTATTATGATGTTTATTTATATCCCACATCTTCTCTCCATAAGGAGACTCAACACGGCTAATATTAAAAGCATGAGAATACATCTTAAAATATACAAATATTAAAACAGTATTCAACGTCATTAATATTGGGTTGCTGTGGGTTTTTCGAGCTGTATGGCCATGTTCCAGGAGCATTCTCTTCTGACCTTTTGCCTGCATCTATGGCAGGCATCCTCAAAGTTTGTTCCAAACCTCTGAACAAACCTCTGAAGATGCCTGCCATAGTTACAGGTGAAATGTCAGGAGAGAATGCTACTGGAACATGGCCATACATCCTGAAAAACTCACAGCAATCCAGTGATTCCAGCCATGAAAGCTTTTGACAACAACATTAATGTTGAAAAAAAATCGAATCAAATTCATAAAAATATATAAAATGACAAATATATAAAATATTTAAAAACATGTCTTCGGAGATGGAACCCAAGTCTAATATGTCATTGATTTTTTATATGCACCTTATACACATAGCCTGAAGGCAATGTTATACACAACATATTCAATCATTTTGTGCATGAAACAAAGTTAGTGCACACGGAACCACCAGAAAGCAAAGATGTCACAATCTCATCCACTCAATTGGACAATTTTTGATTTTGAAGTATTTTGAATTCCAGATAAGGGATGCTCAACCAGTATTGCTTTCAATAAAAGTTTGTTTTTTTAAAAAAAAAGCTAGCATTTGTAGATATTTTCACATAAGACCTACTATTGGGTAATTCTTCTCTGCATCTGATGTAGTCGTTTTTGAAGCCACAGGATGTCAGTATCATGAACCTCTGGCTCACAAGTTGAGGAATGTGTGTGACTTACCTAAATTCATGTACTACAATGGCAGTTTTTATATTAAAGGAAGAAATTGGTGTCTTGTATTAAGGAGAAACAACTTCAGTTTTTGTTTACATTTTAACCTTTTCATTTTCAGACGCTATTATAAAGAAACTGATGGCCTGAAACTCGATGTTGGAGTGTATATGAAAGCATTAGAGGTATGTTACAACTCGAAATGATATGTAGTTTATTATAATATAAAAATTAAGCCCTGCTTGTATCACTCTTAAGGCACCTAATGGCTTAGTGGTACTTTATACTAGGACATAGATGTGCAAAGTGAAAACCTGGGAGCAGCCCTTGAAGCATCCCTGAAGACCCTTCAGGCCCCAATTTTCAAAATATTTTGGGATTTTTAAAACTTGTAACTTCCCCCTCCTCAAATGACTCATGCAGTGGCTTGGACCTTACTATACTTGGCTTTTCTTTACGAATGAAGATTCAGGAAGGATTCATCCCATGCTTTCTACAAGCGCGTTGATGATTCGGAGGTTGGATGTGTCCTTTGAGCCTGTGCAATTGATTTTTTCTGGTGGAGCACAGCGTGCACAGAACTGGCCTCACCCTTTAAACCAAATGTTTGTCTGCCAGGGCCTAGCAAGCTGGGACGGTGGCAGCGAGGTCCTCAGGTCGTAGGTTTGGTTCGAGTTTCCTTCTCTAGATGGTTGACCTTACAGGGTTAGACGAACACCATCTGCCCGGGTTTGAAATCAGAGTTTTCCTTCTCCTAGGATGGTTGCCAAAAAGGCTAGAGAGCCCGTCCTGCCCTTTGATGCGCTTTGTGAGACCCTTTGGTTGTGACCTGTCTGGCATGGGAGGCCCTACCAGTGGCTATTATGCCACCGCCAGCATAGCTCACAACTTCATTAGGGTACGCAAGCCTCTCCCCCACAACAAGGGGGCGCCAATGGAGAGGGAATTGGACCACCACACTAGCATATGACAAAAGCAAAATGCCACCACCAACAGCCCCACAAATCTGTTGAAATCAAAACCAGAAATAATGCAGTGTTACTTCCAGATGTCTTTGGTGTGCCTTGCCTCCTCAGTTGCCCACTTCTGTACTAGAACAAAGTTCAGGACACCTGTGGCCTTCCAGATGCTATTGAATTGGAATTACCATCGGCTCCTATAACTGCTCAGCTTCTGATGGCCACATTATTCCAGCTTCTATGATAGAAACTGAAGATCTAGAAACTGAAGGTAGGAAGACACTATACTGGATTCTGTAGAAAATGCCCAGCTGCTCTATTTCAATCTAGCTTTGACTTTTTAAGAAACACACATTAGAAAGATAATGCTTTGGACGACAGCTTCTGGAAAGTCCTTGCTCGCACAGCCATTGGCCTTGGTGGTCAATAGATTCTGGGAGTTGTAATCCAACTTTTCTTGTTACTCTACAAACTGGAGCCCCTGGTGGTGCAATGGGTTAAACCCTTGTGCCTGCAGGACTGAAGAGTGACAGGTTGCAGGTTCAAATCCGGGGAGAGTGCAGATGAGCTCCCTCTGTCAGCTCCAGCTCCCCATGCAGGGACATGAGAGAAGCCTCCCACAAGAATGGTAAAACATCCAGGCATCCTCTGAGCAGTGTCCTTGCAGACAGCCAATTCTCTCATACCAGTAACGACTTGCAGTTTCTCAAGTCGCTCCTGACATTAAAAAAAAATCCTACAAACCAAAATGCAGGTTACAAAGCAAAGAGTGAGGCAAACATTAGCTCAATATCTCAAATGGGAGAAGACTTTTGGAAATGGAGGATGAGAGTATAACAAAGCAATCCTTGATGGAGCAATTGAAGGAGGGAGCCTGGGCTCAATATTGGTTGGCCCAGCTCCATCAGTATTTGACGGGTCAACAACAACCCTATTACAGTTGGACAAGAAGGTGATTCGAGATAAAATCTTTGCGATAGATGCATCTGACAACTTGTGGGCAGGGTTTCACTACGTGGTATCCCCTAATAAAGAGTGACCAATATTGCAACAGTAACTTCAAGACTTAACACCTGTAGTCCTCAGGAAAGCATTTACAGCCCTGTGCTTCCACACAATGCCATCAGGCTGGTTAGAGGGGAGATATAGAAGGATCACGCATGCTCAAAGACTTTGTGGATTGGGGGAAAGAGGTTTAATACACTATCTGTTACTTTGCTCTTCGTATCATGGCCCCAGAAACAATCTCCTGGGAGCCCTTCTGGAAGAAAGGACAGTATGGCAATAGTCACCAGTTATCTGTGACCTGTTAGCGCAGTGGTTCTCAACCTTCCTAATGACATGACCCCTTAATACAGTTCCTCATGTTGTGGTGACCCCCTATCATAAAATTATTTTTGTTGCTACTTCACAACTGTAATTTTGCTACTGTTATGAAGTGTAATGTAAATATCTGATATACAGGATGTATTTTCATTCAAATTTGGCACAAATTTATTTATTTTATTTATTTAAAATTTTTGTACCCCGACCTTCTCACCTCTATAGAGGGACTCAGACCGGCTTACAGCAAAAATTCAATGCTATACAAATTAAAACCTGTTACAACAACATTATTAAAAATGTAAACACCAAATTACATACATACAAATTACATACATACATACAAATACCTGAATAATGGTGTGATTGGGGGGGGGGGGTAGTTACTGGGATTTGAAGTTCATCCACAATCAAAGAGCATTCTGAACTCCACCAATGGTGAAATCGAACCAAACTTGGCACACAGAACTTCCATGACTAACAGAAAATACTGGAATGGTTTGACAGGCAGTGACCTTGAGTTTTGGAGTTGTAGTTCACCTACATCCCAAGAGCACTGTGGCCTCAAAACAATTATGGATCTGAACCAAACTTGGCATGAAAATCAACATGCCCAAATGTGAACTCTGGTGGAGTTTGGGGAAAATACACCTTGACATTTGGAAGTTGTAGTTGCTGGGATTTATAGTTCACCTACAATCAAAGAACATTCTGAACCCCACCAAAGTTAGAATTGGGCCAAACTTTCCACACAGAACCCCCATGACCAACAGAAAATGCTGTGTTTTCTGATGGTCTTTGGTGACCCCTTTGACACCCCTTCGCAACCCCTCCAGGGGTCCTGACCCCCAGGTTGAGAAACACCGTGTTAGCGGATTTTTCCAAAAAATATAATATTAAAGGTTGCCACATTTGCAGTTTTAGCCCCAAAAATCCAAGCTAAATTTGTAAAGTCCGCAGCGGAGGCTAGAAATGGAAATGGAAACAGTTTAAGATAATACAAATCAGATTTTGTTATTGTTATCATGCTTATGGGGATTGTCACTGCTACTGTAATTTGAAAGAGCTAGTTTATAGAATAAGTTTTAATATTTATATTGGAAAGTGTATACTGTTCTTTTAAAAATGTATATTATTTGTTTCCATGGCCTATGGGTAGTACAATAAACAACTCATTCATTCAATGTTTTGTTAGGAGGTACACATTATTTATATTTTTAATACTTGTTATGGTTTTAAATTATGTGTTAATGTTTTTAAATGTTTTATGCTGTTTTTAGACCTCAAATCATTGCTGCTGTAAACCACCCTGAGTTGCCTGTGGGCTGAGAAGGGCAGTATACAAATACAGTAAATAATAATAATAATATACTAAAGTGAGACAAACAGTAAGGAGCAAGTGTCATCCTATATGAAATTGAGATGATCTTTAGAGCAGAGTCATGGCCCTACAACAGTGGTTCTCAACCTGTGGGTCCCCAGATATTTTGGCTTTCAACTCCCAGAAATCCTAACAGTTGGTAAACTGACTGGGATTTCTGGAAGTTGTAGGCCAAAACACCTGGTGACCCACAGGTAGAGAACCTTCCCTACAAGAACTCCATTGTCATGGCCCTGTATCTCTTTTCTTTCTTATTTAAGAGTTTGTATATAGCAGTGTTTTCTAACCTTTTTTGAGCCACGGCACATTTTTTACATTTACAAAATCTTCGGGCACACCACCAACCAAAATGACACAAAATGACACTCTAACACAATAATGCATATAGTTAATATGTTTTTAAATGTTTTTAAATCGAGTGTCACATGTATGACTATCTGCCTGCTGGGCAGAAGTCTTGGGTGTGCGTTCGCTGCAGTGAGCTCCTGGCTCTCAGGGAACGTGTTTCTTCCCTTGAAGCCAAGGTAGCAGACCTGGAGAAGCACAGAGAGGAAGTGAGGCTGGAGGATAAGATCTCCAGAGATGCAATAGGAGCATCCCACTCCGTGATGAGCAGCCCTCCAGCTGCCTTGGAAAATGGGGGTCTTGGGCAGGGAGAACATCAGTCTGAGGAAGAGGGACCAGCTCCCTTAGTTGGGACCCCTCCCTCAGAGGCTGTGCCCATATCTTCGTGCACCGAAGATACTTCTCGACGGGTGGTAGGAGGTGGGCTTCTTGTAGTGGGTGATTCGATTGTCCGGAACATAGAAAGCTGGGTTTGTGATGGACGTGATGACCGCATGGTAAATTGTCTGCCGGGTGCAAAGGTCGCGGACATTACGAGGCATCTAGATAGGCTGGTAGATAGTGCTGGAGCCAGTGGTCGTGGTACACGTTGGTACCAATGACATTGGGAAGGCTAAGCGGATGGTCCTGGAAGCCAAATTTAGGTTGCTAGGTAGAAGATTAAAGTCCAGGACCTCAAAGGTAGCATTCTCGGAACGCTACCTGTTCCACACGCAGGGACTGCCAGACAGGTAGAGCTCAGGAGCTTCAATGCGTGGATGAGGCAGTGGTGTCGAGAGGAAGGATTTAGATTTGTTAGGAACTGGGGAACATTTTCAGGAAAGCCAGACCTGTACAAAATGGACGGGTTACATTTGAACGAAAATGGAACCAGACTGCTGGCGATTAATATTAAAAAGATTTCAGATCAGCTTTTAAACTGATTCCTAGGGGAAAGTCGACAGGAGATGGGCAGCTTCCGGTTCGAGAGGGTGAAATGCCAAGTATGGAGGACAAAATCCACACACAAATGGCTGAGTCAACAGAAAAGATAGATAGTAGTAGTCGAGAGGTAGGACATGGTAGGTCTTCTACAAATTCTCACAAACAGCCAAAGTTGAAAGTGCACCAGAGAAATAAATATAAATGTCTGTACGCAAACGCTAGAAACCTTCGAACAAAAAGGGGAGTTGGAATATTTGGCAAAGAAAAAAATATTGATATTATTGGCATAACAGAAACCTGGTGGACGGAGGAAAACAAATGGGACACAAAGATTCCAGGTTATAAACTGTACAGGAAAGACAGGAGAGGGAAAAATGGTGGCGGTGTGGCCTTGTACATAAATGAAGAGCTAGAATCTCATGAATTAGAACTTCAAGAAATTTCAAACTCACCTACAGAAACATTGTGGATAAAAGTCCCAGGACAAAAAACTAATCTAGCACTAGGGATCTGCTATCGCCCTCCCAACCAAACTCCAGAGGCAGACTGCTATCTGGAAAATGAAGTTAAACAGGCCTCAAAAAGAAATACATTAGTCATAATGGGGGACTTCAACTATCCCCAAATAGATTGGCCAAATTCTTGTTCTACGCATGAAAGAGAGACAAGGTTCCTCGACATGCTAGCTGATTATTCCCTTGAGCAGATGGTCATGGAACCAACCAGGGAAAGGGGATCCTGGACTTGGTGCTAACTAATGAACAAGATCTCGCTCAAGATGTCCTTGTAACTGAGCCCATAGGTACCAGTGACCATAACACAATAACCTTCAATGTAAGTTTGATAGCAAACTGTCAGTGAAAACTAACACGGAGACATTAAACTTTCACAAAGGGAATTTCACCAAAATGAGAAAAATTGTAAAGAACAAACTAAAAGGAGCAGTAAAAAAATCAAATCCCTCCAAAATGCTTGGAAACTGTTTAAAAATACCTTAAAACAGGCCGAACTAAAATGCATTCCAATAAAAAGAAAGAGGCATGGAAAGTCCAAAAGGACACCAGTATGGCTTACAAATGAAGTAAAAGATGTGATTGGAAAGAAGAAAAACTCATTTAAGAAATGGAAGGCTCTTCCTACCGAGGAGAACAGAAAGGAACACAAGCTCTGGCAAACTAAATGCAAAGCAACAGTCAGGAAAGCCAAGAGAGATTTTGAGGCACACATAGCAAAGAATATTTTAAAAAATAACAAAAACCTCTTTAAGTACATCAGAAGCAGGAACCCAACTAGAAAAGCAGTTGGGCCACTCGACGACAATGGTCAGAAAGGAAAAATCAGTGAAGACAAAGAGATTGCTGAGTGGCTAAATGACTTCTTTGCCTCCGTTTTCACACAGGAGGACAGACAACATATGCCTGCAGCTGAGTCAGTTTTTTCGGGGAGGGAATTAAAAGAATTAAAACAGATAGAGATAAACAAGGAAGATGTTCTCACATGCCTTACTAAACTAAATGTCAACAAATCACCAGGTCCAGACGGCATCCACCCCAGAGTTCTTAAGGTACTCAAGTGTGAAATTGCTGAACTTCTAGCTAAGATATATAACCTTTCTCTAAGATCAGGCACTGTACCCGAGGACTGGAGGGAGGCAAATGTAACACCGATCTTCAAGAAAGGATCCAGAGGTGATCCAGGAAATTATAGACCAGTCAGTTTAACCTCAGTTCCAGCTAAAGTGATGGAAACCATTATTAAAGAAAAAAATACTAGGCACATAGAAGAACAGGCATTGCTGAAAGAAAATCAACATGGTTTCTGCAAAGGCAAATCATGTCTTACTAACTTGTTAGAATTCTTTGAGGGTGTAAATAAACACATAGATAAAGGGGACCCAATTGATATTGTTTACCTTGACTTTCAAAAGGCTTTTGACAAAGTCCTCACCAAAGGCTCCTAAATAAGCTCTTCAGCCATGGAATCAGGGGACAGGTCTTGTCCTGGATTGGAACCTGGCTAAACTGTAGGAAACAAAGGGTGGTAATAAACGGACATTTCTCTGGGTGGAAAGAGGTGAGAAGTGGCGTACCCCAAGGTTCAGTTTTGGGTCCGTTACTTTTTAATTTATTCATTAATGATCTGGATGTAGGAGTGAATTCTGAGGTAACAAAGTTTGCAGACGACACTAAATTGTTCAGGGTAGTTAAAAATGAAACTGATTGTAAAGAGCTCCAGAAAGATCTCTTGAAATTGAGTGAATGGGCAACAAAGTGGCAAATGCATTTTAACCTAAACAAGTGTAAAGTCATGCACATCGGGGCAAAGAACCCCAACTACACCTACCAATTGATGGGGTCAAAGCTTTCCGAGACAAACCAGGAAAGGGATCTTGGGGTTTTGTGGACAGCTCAATGAAGATGTCAACCCAGTGCGCAGCAGCAGTGAAAAAGCAAATTCTATGCTTGGCATGATCAGGAAGGGAATCGAAAATAGGTCAGCAAATGTTGTATTACCTCTCTACAAATCTATGGTAAGGCCACATTTGGAGTACTGTGTACAATTCTGGTCTCCGCACCTTAAGAAGGATATAACGGAACTGGAAAAGGTACACAAAAGGGCAACAAGAATTATTCAAGGGATGGAGCGGCTCCCTTATGAAATCAGGTTGCAACGCCTTGGTCTTTTCAGCCTTGAAAGACGGCGTCTAAGAGGTGACTTGATCGAAGTGTATAAAATCATGCATGGGATAGAAAAGGTGAATAAAGAAAAATTATTTTCTTTGTCACAAAACACTAGGACTAGAGGACACTCCTGAAGCTCCAAGGTAGGAAAATTAGGACTAATAAAGGGAAATATTTCTTCACCCAGAGGGTCATTGGGTTATGGAATTTACTTCCAGAAGAGGTTGTGACAGCTGTCAGCCTGAACAACTTCAAGGCAGGATTAGACAGATTCATGGATACCAAGTGTATCGGTAGTTACTGAAAAGGACATTCAAGTACCACCTCGGAGTTGGTTGAGGTAGGCAGGATTTCCCTGGGTACTGGTTGTGGGGGGTCGGGAGCAGGTCAGGGTTTTGCCCTCCCTTCTGCTCGAGATCCCCGTGTACAACTGGTGGGCCACTGTGTGATACAGAATGCTGGACTAGATGGACTGAGGTCCAATTCAGCATGGCTCTTCTTATGTTCTTATGTTCTTATACACTCACTGTGAAACCTGGACCTGTTTCGATGAACACAACATATATATGACTTCCTCTCACATACTTATACATGGCTATCATGCCTTCTCTCAGCCTTCTCTTCTTCAGGCTAAACATGCCCAGCTCTTCAAGCCGCTCCTCATAGGGCTTGTTCTCCAGACCCTTGTGAAATTTCACCCTGAGTGAAACTTGCTTCCAGATAACTATGGATGTCATGAAGCTGTTATAAACAGTTCCTGGGGGGGGGGAGGCAACTCTTGAAAAATCCAGTAAAATAGTAAAAAAAAAAACATTTCCAAGCGGAGAGGCTCAATTTGTTTCTTGGAAACCTGTGAATGCTTCAGCCTCCCGATGCTCCCAGGTTCGCTCACTGCCCAATTCACCGTCGTGGAGCTTCCGGCATTCAGCAGAGCCCTTCCTTTGCCTCGGGGAGGGTTTTTGCGGAGGGAAAGAGGGAGAAAGAGCTGCTAGGAGGGGGAAGACTGCCAATTTCCCACGGCACACCTGCTGATCGCTCATAGCACACTGGTTGGGAAACACTGGTATATAGGGTGGAAGGCTACAAAGAAAGACAAGAACATTGACGGAGAGCTAGTGATATAGCTTTAATTTTCTTCATAGTGTTGCATGTTCATATGTGAACTGTGGTGTTAGTTCAAAAAAGAAGATACTAAAGTTGAGTCTTGCATTGGAAGACATAAGATATTCAAAGAGGAAAGCTGTTCTCCTGGAATAAAAAAGACATAGCTGTAGCAGAGCAATGAAGCTTTCTACCTTGCACACCAATAAGATCACTAGAGGTTTTCCAAAAACAAGGACATTTAGATCTTTGTGACTAACTTTTCATTTCATACGAGGGCGGGTCAATAAGTCTGTGACTTTTTGTATGAAACACAGGTTTTTGGATAAAAAAATCATTTTTCAACATAGTCTCCTTTGAGCTCTATACACTTTGTCCAACGTTTCTCCAATTTTTTATCCCTTCCAAAAATTAAGATTTGTCGAGGTCATCAAAATAGGTATTTGTTTGTGAGATGATTTCGTTGTTGGAGTCAAATCTCTTTCTGCCGAGCCATTTCTTTAGGTTTGGAAACAAGAAATAGTCACTCGGGGCTAAATCCGGAGAATAGGGTGGATGAGGGAGCAATCCGTACCCCAATTCATGGATTGTTGCCATGGCAACTTTACATGTGTGCACCCTTGCATTGTCCTGGTACAAAAGAACTGTTTTCTTGGCCAAATGCGGTCGGTTTTTTTTCCAAATCCGCATTAAATCGACCCAATAAGTTGGCATAATATTTGCCATTGATTGTTTTACCCTTTTGAAGGTAGTCAATGTGGATTATACCACGTGCATCCCAAAAAACAGTCACCATGACTTCCTTGGTTGACAAACCCACCTTGGCCTTCTTTGGCGCCTATTCACCCCGAGAAACCCACTGTTTTGACTGCTGTTTGGTCTCTGGTGTGTTGTGGTGGATCCACGTTTCGTCCACAGTTACGAAACAGCGCAAAAACTCTTCCATATTGCGGTTGAATGACAGCAAACACTCCTGCGAAATTGTCACATGATTGTGTTTGTGGTCGATTGTGAGCAAACATGGCACCCATCTTGCGAAAAGCTTTCTCATACCCAAGTGATCATTTAAAATTGAAACCACTGAGCCATGTGAGATGCCTATGGCTTCCACAATCTCTCGCACTTTCCATCTCCGATTGGCCAACACCGTATCGTGAATTTTTTCAATTGTTTCGGGTGTAGAGACCTCAACTGGGCGTCCAGAATGTTCGGCATCTTCCGTGCTTGTATGGCCACAACAAAATTCAGTAAAGCACTTTTTTACAATTGAAATTGATGGTGCAGAGTCCCCATAGTATTTATCAAGCTTAGCCTTGGTTTGAGTGATGGTTTTTTCCGCAAAAAGTAATGCTAAATGAGGAATTCACTTTTTTCCATTTTCTCCTCAAATCAAGTCAATGGCTGTCAAACACAAACTAAATGATGAGGTTGTTCAAATTTTGACAGGAGTCAACTGACAGATGCCTGTTGACAGGAGCAGTGTTGCCCTTTCAGTTTCCACTTTTGACCTCCTCAAATGTTCAGATGCATACCTTGTATGAAATGCAAAGTTAATTTCTCTTCTCTTTTAGTATGCCTGTGACATTCAAGCAGAAGTGGTAGGAAAGCCGGCCAAATTGTTCTTCCTATCAGCCTTGACAGAAATGGGCATTGAACCTCACCAGGTAAGATATCTTTACAAACATTATAGTTCCAGCCATCTTCCCAGTGGCCGAAGAGGCAAATACATACAAATAGTCTACCCTCTCAAGCAATGCAGCATACAAGTTGTGAAGTCACAAAAGATGGCTGCTCCCCTTCTGTAGAAAGAAGAAGGGCGTGCATCTGCACAAGCATCTAACTCTCACAAACAGGGTCTTTAAAAAGTCGGCCCAGGATTATTGTCGAGATGAATTCATAATTAACAGGACAGGGATAGCCTCTTCCATTCTTTGATGCTCTGCTGTGGTTTGGAACACAAGAAATCAGTTTGTGTCTGAGGCTCAACTGAATCATGCCGGATAAGTAAGAAGGCTCATACCCTGTTCGAATATCAGCCAGCACGCCAAAGTCTTAAATCAAGAAATAGTTTTCGAAGATCTACAGCAGGGGTGCTCACTTTTTCAGCATGCGAGCTACTTATAAAACAACCAAGTCCAAATGATCTACCTACCCACTACAAAAATGTGAAACATATAACACAATATCTGCTTTGAACTGGGTTTTCTGAGTCCACACTGCCATATAATCTGATTCAAAGCAGATAACATGGGAATTTATTCAACTGTGTGGAAAGGACCTCAGATAACCCAGGGCCGGCAGCACTTGGGCAGCGTCGGGAGCCTGCGGGGCGGGACTGAGCCTTCCTACCGCCCTGCCTGCGATCTACCAGGATGCACTGCGCGATCTACCAGTAGATCGCAATCTACCTAATGAGCACCCCTGATCTACAGAGACACCTGCTGGAACACCTCAGCAAGCGAGAGTCCAAAAGTGGCAGACTAAAACCCAGAACCTCAATCAGTTGCTGATACCAAATGAGAGACTCCCTCCTGGGCACACAGAAACCTGGGCGACTTGGAAGGCGCTGAACAGACTGCGTTTTGGCACCACAAGATGCAGAGCCAATTTTAAGAAATGAGGCTACAAAGTGGAGTCCACAACATGCGAGTGTGGAGAAGAGCAAACCACAGACCACCTGAGCCCTGCCACATGCACAATGGAGGACTTTCTTATAGCAACACCAGAGGCACTACCAAGTGGACAGCTACTGGTCAAAAGGCATTTAATAGAATGCCAAGTTTGCAAACTGTGTGTGTGTTATTTTTTCCAAAAATGCAACTGTTTGGTTTGCTCCTGATACGATAAATAAATAAATAAGAAGAATATTGCACATACACATCTGCATTTTTGTATACCTGTGAAATATCAGTTAGAGTTAGAAATCTTATATATGATACTACGGTTGAAGAGAGCAGATTCAAATGAGATATTGGGCAGTTGTAAATCTGCATGGATGGATTTTTCTTGTGTCCAAGGAATCAAAAGTTAGGACATATGAATTTGGAGAGAGAATCTCATGACAGAGTGCATCTCTTTAATAAGATTCTTTGTGGGTATGCAAAACAGCGAGACAAGCTAAGAGCCGAGGTTGGCCTGAACAATACATTCACCCAAGGCTAGTGAATCCATTTCACATTAGTTCTAAGGGACCAGGTTGGCTAAACCAGTGTTTTTCAACCTTTTTGAGCCGCGGCACACTTTTTACATTTACAAAATCCTGGGGCACACCACCAACCAAAATGACACAAAATTACACTCTAACACAGTAATACATATAGTTAATATGATTTTAAATGTATTTATACACTCAGTGTGAAACCTGGGCCTGTTTCGATGAACACAACATATATATGACTTCCTCTCACATACTTATACATGGCTATCATGTCTTCTCTCAGCCTTCTCTTCTTTAGGCTAAACATGCCCAGCTCTTCAAGCTGCTACTCATAGAACTTGTTCTCCAGACCTTTGTGAAATTTCACCCTGAGTGAAACTTGCTTCCAGTTAACTATGGATGTCATGAAGCTGTTATAAACACCTCGGGGGAGGCAACTCTCGAAAAATCCAGTACAATAGTTTAAAAAAAAACTTTCCAAGCGGAGAGGCTCAATTTGTTTCTTGGAAACCTGTGAGGGGGCTGCTAGGAGGGGGGAGAGTGCCAATTTCCCACGGCACACCTGATGAACGCTCATGGCACACTAGTGTGCCATGGCACACTGGTTGTGAAACACTGGGCTAAACAATGAGAGAGTCTACTACACCACTACATAGTAGTGGTGGTGGGAAAATGCTATCTATGCAAGCAACCACAAAAGGAATATGAGTGGAAAGGCACAGTTGGAAATATCTCAGTGATGGTTTATTGTATAGATGTCAATGACACATAGCTGGGATGATGAATCCATTTCTTAGGCACATTCTTATCCTTTATGGCACCAGAATCTAAGCTGAGAATGAAGTATTGATAGAGTATAGATCTAGGATCAGGTCTCCTAAGATTTCTAGGTGTGAAAAAATTACACTAAAATTACTATTGATTATAGAATGAATGCACGCTCACATGAAAAGAATATGAATTATATGATAGTAATTCCACGCTGTGGTATGGATGGTATAAAAATAAACCCAGCATATGCTGGCATTGTTTCCTGGTTTGTTTGCTTTGATTATAGAATACAGGCATTGAAAAGATAGTCACCTGGATTCAATTCCATGTTTGAAGACTGTGCCTTGGAGAAGAAAATGAAGGCATTGCCACCCCAAACAAAGTTTCTGCCCCACTCAATGAAATTTTGTTTCACTCTAAATGTTTAGAATTGCAGTTACTTCTGTTTATTTATGTATTTATTTTGAGTCAAAAGTATTGCATAAATAGGTAAGTATAAAACTGATAAAAATAAAGGGAGCACGAGCACCTAAATAATCTTAGACCAAAACCGGGCAACAGCGACCGCATTGTCTGTAGCTTTAAACAGTTCTTCCTCTGTGCATGAAACAGGGCATTGTGGGCAAGCATACAGATGCTGAGTTGTTTGTTCTGCTCCACAGTCGCACAAGGTGGAGGATTCTTCTAGGTAGTGCCATTTTGCCAAGTGGTCTTTTGATCTGCCCTCTTGACTTCTGAGTCTGTTGAGGGACTTCCAAGTTGCCCATTCTGGGTTTGTCCATGGAGGAAGATACTTGTGTGTGGGCGGAGAGGAGGGCATCCAGTTGGAATTGTCTGATTTTCCTGCCCACAGGATATTCTTCCTGCTGCTGGAGGAACATTTAGAGGAGTGGTGGTTTCCATTAAACTTTTCCTTGATTTAAGTCTATTGGTGGAGGTTGATAGCAACGCAGTGGGTGGTTTTCAATGTTCAATCTTATTTCTCTCGCCACTAGTTTGGCTTTGACATGCGAGCAGTGTTTTGAGTTAAGTTCTCATCATGCAACAAATTAAACTCCTAAGTCAAGGTATCACTGTAGTTCATTAGCTAGGAGGAGCTTGTTTCAATAAACTGAATTTTGAAGTCTATACACAGTTACGGTGTAGACAAAAAAAAATTCTTGGCATAAACAAAATACTTTTTTCATATAAGTCTATTCATTCTAACCTTGTTTTATTAATCATTCCATTATCTCTGATTTTCCAAGGTGGCGTTCCTCAAAATGGTGCTTAGTCTGATATAAAATTAGTTTCTGTTTATTACTCGTCAGTTATTTGTAAATCGTTTTCCTGATATTTCCTCCTGGTTATCTTGTAGCTCAGGTCTGTGTTTCACTTTCTTTAATCTTCCTTCACAAGTCAATCCCTCAGCAGCCTGAGTTGTTTTCACCACTCTTCTCCAAGCTTCTTCCAATTTGTTGCTATCTCTCTCATAATGAAATGATCAGAACTGAGCACAGCCACCCACTTTAATAATCCAGTAATCTCAGTTTGAAGGGCCCGGTGGAGCCTCAAAATGGCAACAACTCTTAAATACCCTGCAGACATAAAATATATTGATGATGAATATACTGTGCCAAGATTTTGAGGAAAGAGTTCAGCAGACACCAGCCCAATTGTCTCAAAAGCAAAAAGAACAGAAACTACATAGCAAACAGAAATCTTAGACTTCAGCTTTAGAATACGAGAGATGAAATACCTTTTCTGCTACTTTAGTGATAAGATTTCCATTGAATTACAAAGATTCTCTTCTGCCTTCAGGACCTAAAAATAGGCATTAAAGGTATGGACATGCAAACTATGGCCCTGAAGGTAGAGTAAAGCCGTCCCACATACAGGGAACCCTGGAATAGCTTTAAGAATGAGTGCTACACTCAAAAGTAGTGAACCAAACAAGATTGATTGAATAACAACCAGTAAAAATGCTGGTGGCCCAAAATGCTTAGTTGGTTGCAAAGGAAGTCCTTGAAAAAGGAAGCTATCGCTTGCCTATAGTTTGCAGAGTGATGGTGCCTCTATTTGATCCCAGGTATCCTGTTGCTCTCCGGCTTGTAGGCTCGCGAAGTCCTGTATAAGCCCCCAAATCCACAGTCTATGTTGAGGACAGATCCTTCTTTGTACTGCAGGGTTCAGTTGAGAGCGAAGGTTAGGCTTAATAGGTGAACTAAAATGCTTTTTCGCAGCTGTAGCTTAGGTTCCACCTTGCTATGTCCATGTGGTCCCTGGAATGGAACCAGAAAGGAAGTCCACTCCCTCAGGTAAACTCCGGAAAAGGGAGGAGTTGAGGGCGGTGACGCCAGGTTTGGAGCCAAGACACAACTCCACCCCTAAGTGCCCACATGGCTGGACAATATAACAAAGGCCCATGCAGGTAAAGGCAAATAGGTACAGAGTACAGTTGTAAGAACAGCCCCTTGGGGGCGCCACAGATTCACTTTGGCTCTCCTTGCTTTGCAAGACCCATGGCCCTTCCACACAACCATATAACCCAGAATATCAAGGCAGATGATCCACAATATCTACTTCAAACTGGATTATCTGAGTCCACACTTCCATATAATCCAGTTCAATATGGATTTTACACAGCTGGATGGAAAAAGCACCAGGCCTTTTCTACACTGCCATATAATCCACATTATCAAAACAGATAATCCACATTATCCATTTTGAACTGGATTATCTGAGTCTACATTACTATATAATCCAGTTCTAAGCAGGTAATGTGGGGTTTTTACGGCTGTGTAGAAGGGGCCTTTGTTGTGCCAAAGTTTTGTTTCACTGTCTGTTATCCAACATTAAATTTCAAAATTAATTTAACATGGATTCTTGATAAGGAAGAGGTTAATTCAATGACTTTAACAGCTGAGAAGGCCGAAATTTAGGTTGTTGCATTAATCATAAGTTAGTTCATTAAGTCGCTTGTTAGTGTTAGAAGAATCCATGGGAATTTCCGAGAATGTCATTTTCGGTGTCACTGTTAACCCTCAGAGAAAATGTTTATTATTGATTCCTTCAAAAGTAAGCTTTCCCCCTGTTTTTTATTGCCTTTCCCATTTTTTTCAAGCGATATTAGACTGCATATTCCACAATGTCATAGCTGGGGATGTGATTTGTAGTGTAAGTTGGAAACCAATGGGTTTTGGAAGGCCGTCCTAAAACATAGAATATACAAATCATTTCCATTAAGTGCAGAAAGACATTTCTTCCCTTTTCAGTTCACACTGTTCATTCATTCATTCATTCATTCATTGATTGTTTGAACTGAAAAATGCTAATGAGAAGTATTATCTTTATTTTAGAAGACAGTGGACCAGCTCAATTTGAAGTCAATTAATTAAGAGCAGAGCATTATTAATTAAAAAAATATCAGTATTCTGAATTTTTTCTGAGTATATGTGGACTATTTTTCTATATTGCTGAATAAGACAATCTTCTGCTTCCCTCTTACTTTTAATTACATCAGTACCAGAAAATATGTTTTAAATGCAAAGGCCAAGGTTCCCAAGTTCAGTCCTTGGACCACAAGAAGTTTAAGTGCTGCTAGTTAAGCCTATTTTCGCAGGAACGTAAATGCAAACTAACACATTACTAAATAGTTCCAAACTCTGGTAGTGACCATTGTTATTTGGCTTAGCATTGCCGAGTAAAATGAGAAATTAATTAATAATTAGTTATTTACGTGGGTATTTCCTAGCTTTGTCTTAGCTGTTGTCTTCAGTTAAAATGCACCAACAACCTAAGCACCTTTTGTCCTACCAGCGGCTGTCAAACTTCAAAGATCCAGGAGGCAGATTTGTATCCTACAAACTCAGTGCTGGCTGAATATCTCCTCCAAAAGAAACCAGAAGTTCACTTCTCTTTTCATAAATCACTTTTGGAGAGGTCAAAACAAGATGTGTGTGTATCTTGATTAAAAAGGAGAATTGCAACTCCTAGAAGAAGTTCCCAAGCAAAGAAATTCTCCTTTTCCAGATAATTTTGTTCTGATAACACAGGGGTTGGGAACCTTTTTGACTCAGGGAGCCATGAAAGCAAAATATTTGGAAATTTATTTCAGTGAGAGCCATATAATATATATAATATATTTTAAGACTGAATTCAACTAAATGTGAGTATATACGTACATACTATGAGAAAAGGATTCCCCCGGAAGAATGACGGGACATGCTCAGGACTCTGGGAAGGAGGAGAAGACGGAAGGAAGGGGGAAAGAAAGAAAGACAGAGGAAATAAAAAAGGGAGGGGGAGAGGAAGAAAGAAAAGAACGAACTATGGAAAAGGAAGAAAAGAAAAGCAGGAGAGAGACAAGGGGAAAAGAAAGAAGGAAATGGGAAGGGAGGAAAGGAAAGGGTGGGGAAAAGAAAGGAAAGGGAGTGAGGAAAAAGTAAAATAATGAAGGGAAAAGAAGAAAAGAAAGAAAGGGAGAGAGAGGGAAGTGAAAAGAAAGGAAGGAGAAGGAAAGGAAGACTTGGGGAAAAAGAATAGAAGAGGAAGGAAGGAACCAAGAGGGAGGGAGGGAAGAAGGTAGGGAGAGAGGGAGGAAAAAATGAAATAAAAAGAGAGGGAAAAAGAAAGAAGGAAGGGGGAGGAGGAGGGCACGGGGCCAAGGCGGACCTTGGTGTCGACATCAGCGAGGCAGTCAAAGAGGCAGTGGCCCTTGAGCTGCCGGACGATGAGGACGATGAGCTGGGCATCCCGCAGGGGCAGCGAGGCCCGCAGCACCAGGGCCAGGGCCGCCTCCGCCACCTCCCCTGAGGCCCGTGGTGGCAGACAAAGAGGAAGAAGAGGACGAGGCAACGTCGCCGGGCTCCGCCATCCCCGGCGAAGAGGGCGCGGGGCCTCGAGAGCAGCGGGGGATGAGGAAGAGGCAGCGATGGCAGCGCAGAAGCGGCAGTCGCGCTGCATTTGCGTCACTCCTCCCTGCTGTATGCTGGGAAACCAAGGTCCGGGCTGCTCTGGAGAGCCAGATGCAATCATGAAAATAGCCACATCTGGCTCCTGAGCCATAGGTTCCTTACCTCTGTGATAACAGAACATATGAGGTCTGGGAGGGATGAATACGAAAGTTGAATGAAAAGTAATGCCTCAACTTTTGTAACTACTCAACAGATGCCAGTACTGGTATGCGGCAGGTACTGACTTGTTCAGTAGACTCTCCTCTACAGTTCCATTTTGGCGGGAAGCCTTAGCATTGAACGGTTGTGTTGTTACAGTGCAAAGTATTGAACCCTGTGCAGACGGTTGGTCAATGCGACTTAAGCAACGTGCAGTCATTGAATTCTTGATAGCAGAAGGTGTCACCCCAAAGGAGATTCATCAGAGAATGCAAGCTGTTTAAGGTGATTGAGTTGATGTGAGTACTGTGCATCGTTGGGCGAGTAAGTTGAAAGTAGTTGAGGTGGGAACATCTGACTTGTGTGACAAACAAAGAGTTGGACGTCCTGTGACAGCAAACACCGAGTTTCCCAAGCAAAGAGTTGACAGATCAATTCAGGGCGATCGTTGTATCACTCAGAAAGAAATTTCAAGCATAATCGGCATTTCACAAGAATGTGTGGGTCACATTATTGCTTTGCTTGGCTATCAGAAGATCTGTGCACAATGGGTACACAGCAGAACTTCAGAGACTGAATCTCACCACTGTACGCCATCCTCTGTACAGATTTAGCACCGTCTGACTTCCATCTGTTCCCGATAATGAAAGAAGATCTGCAGGGACATCATTATACTTCTGGTGAAAACGTTGAGAGAACTGTGAGACGCTGGTTGTGGGAAAAGTGTGTCAGCTTCTTCCATGACAGCTTGTTCATTGTTGGCAGAAATGTATCCTATTGCCTGGTGATTATGTGGAAAAGTTAATAGTGTTAGTTAAAGAACCCATTCTAAGGATTATTTCTGCATTTGATTTATTAAAATATTCCTAGCAAACCCAAGTAATGAATTGGAGGCATTACTTTTAATTCAACCCTCATACATCACAAAAAACATGCAAGAGTGTTTTGTGATCCATACAGTTCCAATCTAAGCATATCCCTCTCTATTTGCTTTCAGAAGTTGATGATGGAAGTGGTTGTTATTTTTCAAATGTCTGAATCACTATTCTTTGTAAAGACCATTTTTGGTTTTGTGCAAAGGGCAAAGGTGGCACAGCGGGCTAAATCGATAAGCTGTTGAACTTGCTGACTGAAAGGGTGGCGGTTTGAATCTGGGGAGCGGGGTGAGCTCCCACTGTTAGTCCCAGCTTCTGCCAAATTAGCAGTTCGGAAACATTCAAATGTGAGTAGATCAATAGGTACTGCTTCTGTGGGAAAGTAATGGCGCTCCATGCAATCATGCTGACCACATGACCTTGGAGGTGTCTATGGACAATGCTGGCTTTTTGGCTTAGAAATGGAGATGAACACCACCCCCCAGTCGGACACGGCGACTTAATGTCAAGGGGAAACCTTTACGTTTTAATAATGTTGTGCAAAACACTGGCTGGAATCCTGTTTGGTTTTTTGTTGATGTTCAAGTTCCTCTATGGAAGTGATCAGGCATTTTTATAGCATCATAGAGTTGGAAGAAACCACAAGGCTCATTCAGTCTGATTCCCTGCTATGCAGGAATACACAATCAACACACTCCCAACAGAAAGCCATCCAGTCTCTGTTTAAAAACCTCCAGAAAGGGGGGCTCCGCCACACTCCAAGAAATCATATTCCATTGCCAAACAGCTCTTACCATCAGAAAGTTCTTCCTCATGTTTAGGTGGAATCTTTTTTCCTACAGTTTGAATCCATTGCTCTGTGTCCTAGTTTCTGAAGCAACAGAAAACAAGCTTGCCCTCTCCTCAATGTGATGTCCTTTCGAAAGTTTAACCATGCCTATCATGTCCCCCTTTCTCATTCTTTTCTCCAAACGAAACATACCTCGGCTGTTCCTCATATGGCTTGGATTCCATACCTTGGATCATTTTGGTTGCCCTTTTCTAGACACATTTCTGTTACTCAATATCCTTCTTGAATTGTGCCCAGAAGTAGGCACAGTATTCCAGGTGAGATCTGACTAAAGCAGAATAGAATGGAAGTATGACTTCCCTAGATATTGACACTATAATTGATACCGCTTAGAATCACATTGGCTTTTTTGCTACAACTGTTGACTCATGTTCAGCTTGGGTCTATTCAAATTCCTAGATCCCTTTCACATGAACTGTTTTCAAGCCAGGTGTTACCCATTCGGTATCTGTGAATTTCATTTTTGTTGCTTAAGTGTCGTACTGTACATTTCTCCCTATTGAAATTCATTTTACCAAAGTTTTCCCCCAAAGTGAAATGTCTACATTCTGTTCAAGATTGTGCATTTATTTATTTCATATCAAAAGCATTGTACATAAAGTGCCATTACTCGTGTATATGCTCATTGTTCGTGGATATAGCATTGGTTGCACATTTGGTGGGTCAATAAGTCAGTGACTTTTTGAATTTCCCGCCTCTTAATTGAAGGGGCAACACTGTTCCTGTCAAAAGGCATCTGTCAGTTGACTCCTGCCAAAATTTGATCAAGCTGCGTCATTTAGTTTGTGTTTGACAGCCACTGATAACAGACTATCGCATGATTTGAGGAGAAAATGGAAAAAAGTGAATTTTGTGTGCTCATTAACCATTATTTTTTGCAGAAAAAAACCATCACTCAAACCAAGGTTAGGCTTGATAAATACTATGGGGACTCTGCACCATCAGTTTCAATGGTAAAAAAAGGTTTGCTGAATTTCGTTGTGGCCGTACAAGCACGGAAGATGCCGGACATTCTGGATGCCCAATTGAGGTCTATACACCCGAAACAATGGAAAAAATTCACAATATGGTGTTGGCAGATCAGAGATTGAAAGTGCGAGAGATTGTGGAAGCCATAGGCATCTCACATGGCTCAGTGGTTTCAATTTTAAATGATCACTTGGGTATGAGAAAGCTTTCCGCAAGATGGGTGCCGCATTTGCTCACATTCGACCACAATGCAAGGGGGCACACATGTGGAGTTTCCATGGCAACAATCCATGAATTGGGATATGAATTGCTCCCTCATCCACCCTATTCTCCAGATTTAGTCCCGAGTGAATATTTCTTGTTTCCAAACCTGAAGAAATGGCTCGGTGGAAAGAGATTTGACTCCAACAATGAAATCATCTCACAAACAAATACCTATTTTGATTACATCCACAAATCTTATTTTTGGAAGGGATAAAAAATTGAAGAAACTTTGGACACAGTGTATAGAGGTCAAAGGAGACTACGTTGAAAAATAAAATGACCCGCCCTCGTATGTCTAACTTGTCACCATTGTTTTTTGGAGGTGATATTTGTCACATAGAGATTTGTCTATCACTTAGATCCCCTAAAAAGTAAAGGTAAAGATTTCTCCTTGAGATTAAGTCTAGTCGTGTCCAACTCTGTGGGGTGTTGCTCATCTCCATTTCTAAGCATTGTCCATAGATGCCTCCAAGATCATGTGGCCAGCATGACTGCATGGAGCACCATTACCTTACCTCCAGAGTGGTACCTATTGATCTACTCACATTTGCATTCTCAAACTGCTAGGTTGGCAGAAACTGGGGCTAACAGTGGAAACTCACCCCACTCCCTGGATTTGAACTGCTGACCTTTCGGTTAGCACATTCAGCAGCTCAGCGGTTTAACCCGCTGCCACTGGGGGCAGACCTCTAGTGATGGCTTAAAGGTACAGTCTTCATTTTTCTATTTGGGGAAAATACCTGGTGGTTCTTTCTTGTATATGGAGTTCTCTGGCTGTGTCTTTATGTGAGGTTTAGTCTATGCCTAGCATAATGACATAAGGGTGTCATTATGACTTTGATCTCATAAAATGTTCAGGTCCATTTATGTATTGCACTTAAATATAAAATTAACTGCATCATTAAATCACTATAAATCCCCATCTGTGCTTGATAAAGCACCTTACAGTCTTCTGCTGTCTTCATTCTGCCTCTGTAACTTCTTAAATTGTCTGGTTGCAGAACAGCTTGACAGTAGACCAAGTTAGAATTTTATTTGGAGTTGTTTTAATCAATAAAGTTATCACCAGTCATTTCCCTTGATAGCTACCCTGGAGAAAGAGCCCAACGTTGCTTGCTGCAACTGAGATGTTTTCAGCCTGCTCTTCAAATAGAAGGTCCTTCCCAAAGTCCAATTTTCATTTTAGCCTTCCTGCAATTGCCTAGGCGGAATAAAACAGATTACTGGTATTACTTTAATAGATAGAAAATTTAAACTTCCTAGCGGTAACTACCCCCTTCTTATGATTCAGTAATATGACAAAAAATAACATATCTTTTAAAGGTGACTGAAATAGCCTAATTCATATTTTTAAGGTTGTTGTAACAGTGGGTGATTTTTACTGCTTTACGATAAAACCTAAATAATGCTAAGGTTCCAGTAGTTTAATGCCATCATAAAAAACAGTCGATCTGTTTCAAATTTTCCAGTTCTAAGAGGAGTTACAGTTGTTCACACAAGAGTGCTTAAACTACTGGTTGTTGTAGATTCCTGATTATAACAGTGCCAAATATAGGTATGAAATGGTCCACAGGAATATATTTTTCATGCCATACATGAGGCAGCTTTATCACCCCCTCCCAATGTCATTGTACTACACTATCAAAGCAAAAATGTTGTTTGCGTGATCCAAGCTCCACTGTTTTTATAGGGTTCTGCATTCATGGTAAACCCTAAACGATTCGGGACCCGCCTACCTTCGTGACCAGATGTAGCACCCTAGTTCTCTTTTGTGCCTGGGGGGCAGGGGGCAGCACCAGGGGTCCCACTTGCATTAGAGCCAGCCGCAGCTGAGGATGAAATGGAGGAAGGGGTTAATGAGCTAGCTGGACCTTCCTCTCCCACAGAGAGCTTGGCCTGGGATGAAGGTTGGCCGGATGCCTATGGGAACTGGGAAGGTCAGGCTGATCCTGAAAGTGCTGATAGCGATGATTGTTATGAGAAACCGGGTGGGTACGGATCACAGGAGAGAATTTGGGAAAACATGGGTGAGGAGGCCATGGAAGACGAAGGGGAGTTTGACTCTCATGAAGATAGCGAGCCAGGTGCTGGGAGGCAAGGTCGGAGCTTTGATAGGAGACGGAGCATCGACTCCAGCAGGAGGGATTGGCACCGCAGCCTAGAGTGCCAGAGAAGCACGAGGTCCCGTAGCACAGACTACCGCCGTAGCCTAGAGCGTCCGGGGGGCCGCCGTGAGGTTTAAGTATAGGATCCGTGGGAACGGATCGTCAGTACCTCGGCCACTTCTAACCTAGTGAAGTGTAGCGAGCTAAGGACCACGGAGCCAAGCTGCGGCTCGTTCCTTGCCAAGAAGTTTCTTGGAACCTTGCATTGAACTTTACCTTGTTTCTTGATCCGCTTGGATTTGCGGAGCTTTTGCCAAGTTTTTGCCAAGACCTTTGCCTTTGGGATACTCTCCTTTTGGACCTTTTATCTTTGACAACCAGCAATAAAATAGTTAGCTGATTACCCTCCGCTCCTCGTGGGATCTCCCTCCATGAACCCTCCTGCTCCCTGTCCCTGCCAGTCTCACAGACTCATCTGGTGGGCACAAGGGAGAGGGCCTTCTCCTCTGTGGCCCCCCGACTCTGGAATTCCTTGTCCAGAGAGGTTAGGAAAGCCCCCACTCTGGAGACCTTTAAAAAAACACCTGAACACCTGTTGCACCTCAGAACGCTGGCAGTCCCCCCTAGATCACACACCCCAGGCAATTGCAATGAATATAATTTTATTTAGAATAAAGAATAAAGAATAGTCCAAAAGGAAAAATAATCAATCAAAACAACAGTAAAATAGTCCAAAAAGTTTTTGAAGTATAAATCCAAAGGGCTTGAAACCACAAGAGTCCAAGAATCCAAAGACAAGGCAAACCGCCCTTGCGGTTTGACCGTGGAACTTGAAACCAGCCGCTCCTGCGGCCTCCGTGAACAGGGAAACTTGGCAAAGATCCTTCCGTACCAAACGTAGCTTTGCGTCTGGCTAGCATAGCCCGGGCACAAGCTAATAAAGACAACAAATTCTTGTGCGTCCAACGCACCCCCCTATTCACCCCCCCAATCTCTCCTTGAAGAACGGATACTGGCTCTTTGGTCAAATTCCTTCTCATTAGCGGGCCCAGGTGCAGAGTTCTGATCCTGGGAAACTGAATCCTCCCTAACATCCCAATCTTCATCCTGTTCATCTGGTAAGGGAGTAAAGAATCTTTCGTGGGAATCAAGGTCACGGGCGCTCTCATCATCCAGTTCAGAATTGACTTCCATGGAGTCATCAAAATTCTCTCCTGTAGTATCATATCCCTGAAGCCAGTCATTGTCCCATTCTAAGTCTTTCTCTTCAGACCCGTACACGTCTGGCCACCCATCTTCCCCTTGATCCGGGGCAGCTGGTACCCCCGGGGGCTGACTCTGACCACTAGGCAGGAACACCAAGCGAGGCTGGGATACCACAAAACCTGGCTTTTTCGTTGTGCCTTCAGAGATAGTTATTTAATTTCTACCATTGTTCTCCTCAATGCCCCCATTTTTGGAGTCCCTCCCTCCCTCATAAAAGATGTCCCGTCCTCCCGTAAAGGATGCCATTCCGCTTATCTCACCCTTTGTTTTTAACACTTTATATGTGTTAAAAATATGATTATTATTATCCCTCATCTGTTTCATGTTCCAGCTTTCATTAGGGGCCCCCATTTTTTGGAGTCTCCCAAAATCAGGAGGGCAGATATTTGTTTTTGCTCTCCAGTACCGAATGATCAGTTTTCTATCAGCATAAAGGCTGAATGCTCCCTGCCCTCCACGCTGCTGGGAGCTGCACAGGTTCGCGTAAGTGCCACCAAAATCTGTCCAAAGGAGCTATGCCCCCGTGGGACAGGCCCCGGAAAAATTATCCACAGAAGGCCACAGTCTCTAAACGCAAAATGCAATTATCTATACACTCTATATAGAACAATAAGTACAAACCCGAATCCCATGCGGCATGGCTTACCATTTCCACACAGTTGAGGTATTTGTTCCATACATATTTTGTTCAGGTCTTGCTACTCGTGTGTTCTAGTATTGCTGACAGGAATCCCCGTGTGTTTAGTGCGGTTTTCTATCAGCCCATGGGTGAGGGCTTCTCACCCAGTCTCCCCTTCCTGGCATGCGCTTTAAGGAGGCTTCTTCTCACCTGTTGTTTCTACTCTAGAGGAGGTGCTCAGCTGCAGGCCCTGGCAGGTGTGAAAAGAGAGTATTTATTTATTTATTAGGCTTCTATGCCGCCACTCCCGGGAGGCTCGGGGTGGCTCACAACGCCGGGTAAAAACAGCATATAAACAGTATTATACATTAAAACATAGCATAAAAACATCACAAAAGCATTTTAAAAAACCTGGTGTAAGTGCAACACCACAGGTAAGAATTTACATATAAGGTGGGCTGCACACAGATGAGACCTACAAGTCGAAGGCTTGTTGAAATAGAAAGGTCTTGCAAGCCCACCTGAAGGGGAGCAGTTCCTGGATGGCGTGCGTTTCCGGGGGAAGGGCATTCCATAACGTGGGTGCGATCACAGAGAATGCCCTTCTGCGGGTTGCTGTCAACCTAGCAGCCTTTGCAGAGGGGACGTCCAAGAGGCTGGTACCTTCCGACCGTAGTGATCTCATAGGGCAATATGAGGAGAGGCGGTCCCTCAGATACGCTGGCCCCAGGCCGTGCAAGGCCTTAAAGGTAAGAACCAACACTTTGAAGGTGATCCGGTGCTCAATTGGAAGCCAGTGCAGGTCCTGCAAGGTAGGTGTTATGTGACTACCAGCTGGCATGCCAGACAGGAGTCGGGCAGCAGTGTTCTGCACTAGCCTGAGCTTCCGGGTCACCGACAAAGGAAGGCCAACGTAGAGCGCGTTACAGTAATCCAGTCTCGAGATGATCGTGGCTTGGATCACCGTGGCTAGGTCGTTCTGGGATAGATAGGGGGCCAGCCGCCTTGCCTGTCTGAGTATGTGTGTGGGGTCCAAGCCCAGAGCCTGCCAGGGCCTGAAGCCAGTCGAGTATCTCTTACTCTAGAGTAAGAGGTGCTCAGCTGCAGGCCATGGCAAGCATTTCTGCAGGCCACACATACTCTCTCTTTCCAAGGAGTGTGTGTGTGTGGCATGCAGGCCAGGAGCCAGGACCCGCTCCCGCTTGCTTTCATGTGGAGCTGATTTCTGTAGCAGGAGGGGCTTTCCTGTTTTGTGCTCCCAAAGAAACGAATGACACGAAAGAAATGAAGGAAATGGGAAAAACGAATTCCACTCACAGCTCTACTGTTTGCTACAACATATTCTGGTTGTTCTGGAAAACAAAAGTAGTCCACAAATGTGGAACCTGTTGAACTCAGTGAGCACAGAAAATGGACTTCAGTTTCCTCGTTGTCACCTTCATTGTTGTGCCCCCATTTTCTTCCACTCAGTCCTCAAAATCTGTGTTCTCCTCTTCTTCCTTATCTGAGGTCCCATTTACACTGACCGTTTCATGTAGTTCCAAACTGCTATTGAAGAAAGTGTTTTCGTTCTGCATATGATTACATAGGGAATCCTGGGACCAGTTTGAGGCCCAGATGGTGATTGCAGAAACCATTGCATTGATGTGCTTTAAGGGCTTTCTTTCATGCACACTTTTGTGGGATTTTGTTGTCTAGCCATCACAGTTTGACGCTAGCTTAAAACTGGATTAAAAAGTCAATATAGATTATATCTGAGTGTTCCATAGGGTGAGTTATGACAATATTTTAGTCTCCATCTCTCTCCATATACCCAGGTCCTGTCATCAAAAGGATGTATGGTGCATCTATACTACATAATTGATGCAGTTTGACACCCCTTTAATTTCCAAGACTCAATGCTAGGGAATCATGGGAGTTGTGGTGTTATGAGGTCTTTAGTTTTCTCTTTCAAAAGATACTAGTGTCTCACTAAACTACAACTCCTCTGATTCTATAGCTTGCACCATGACAATTAAAGTGGTGTCAGACTGCATTAGTTCTACAATGTAGATACACCTCTAGTCTACTGTTGAAGCAAAGTAGTCCTGGTTCTGTACGCAGTATGGACGGGGTATTTCGTAGGAATTGTATCTAAGGTACTCTGCTCAAACAGCAAAATGTAAATTAGACATTAAAACTTTTACTTAACCTCTGCATTTATATTTGGACATTTTGTAGATGTTTACTCAGTGTTCCCTCATTGTTGTGACTCTAATCTTGTGTTTTGGTTAATAAAATAATAACTTATTTTATAGATACTTGGTTCCTTAACTTTGCTTAAAACCAATCATTTAGCCCTTTGAAGTATATGAAGTGTCTTAGAATTTCTACTCTATTTATTCCTGCTAAATTTACATTAGGTCAGGCTGACAGACAAGTCTTGTTCAAGGCCAGGGACCCATCCTGGTCCATTTCCTTTGAACAAGTTACTTATATCCTGAGTTCTTGGTCATCATTCTCAGATTAGCAGAGGCAGTATAGTATCTAGATCCAGGAAAGTCATGCCACCCCTCTATTCTTCCTTGGTTACACCACATCTGGAATACTGTGTCCAATTCTGGGCACCACAATTGAAGGGAGATGTTGACAAGCTGGAATGTGTCCAGAGGAGGGCAACTAAAATTATCAAGGGTCTGGAGAACAAGCCCTATGAGGAGCGGCTTAAAGAGCTGGGCATGTTTAGCTTGAAGAAGAGAAGGCTGAGCCATGTATAAATATGTGAGAGGAAGTCATAGGGAAGAGGGGGCAAGTTTGTTTTCTGCTGCCCTGGAGACTAGAATGCAATGGAACAATGGCTTCAAACTACAAGAAAGGAGATTCCATCTGAACATTAGGAAGAACTTCCCGACTGTGATAGCTGTTCAACAGTGGAACACTCTGTCCCAGAGTGTGGTGAAGGCTCTTTCTTTGGAGGCTTTGAAACAGAGGCTGGATGGCCATCTGTCGGGGGTGCTTTGAATGAGATTTTCCTGTTTCTTGGCAGGGGGTTGGACTAGATGGCCAAGAGGTCTCTTCCAGCTCTATGATTCTATGATTCTAATTGTTTTGAGAGCTGTTTTCCCCCAGTTCAACTGGGATCTATGAGGTTTATTTGTTGCCTTGAAAACAAAGATATGTACATGGGAATCTTAAAATTCCTGTTGTTTCAAGGCACATGCCCATCTGTGCCTATCTATGTACAATCAAACCTGGAAGTGAACCCTATTAAGATCAGTATGGTTTAGTTTTGAGTAGACATGTAAATGGGTGCCTTTTTGTGATACACTGGTGTGTTTTTTTCCTGATCCCTCTATGTCAGTGTTTCCCCCAGTGTTACCGTGAGCGATCATCAGGTGTGCCGTGGGAAATTGGCACTCTCCCCCCTCCTAGTAGGTTTCCAAGAAACAAATTGAGCCTCTCCGCTTGGAAATGTTGGGGTTTTTTTTTACTATTTTACTGGATTTTCTGAGAGTCCCCCAAGGAACTGTTTATAACAGCTTCATGACATTCATAGTTAACTGGAAGCAAGTTTCACTCAGGGTGACATTTCACAAAGGTCTGGAGAACAAGCTCTATGAGGAGTGTCTTGAAGAGCTGGGCATGTTTAGCCTGAAGAAGAGAAGGCTGAGATAAGACATGATAGCCATGTATAAATATGTGAGAGGAAGTCATATATATGTTGTGTTCATCGAAACAGGCCCAGGTTTCACACTGAGTGTATAAATACATTTAAAAACACATTAACTATATGTATTACTGTGCTAGAGTGTCATTTTGTGTCATTTTGGTTGGTGGTGTGCCCCAGGATTTTGTAAATGTAAAAATGTGCCGCGGCTCAAAAAAGGTTGAAAAACACTGCTCTATGTGATGGGCTGCACACAGACAATGTTTCCTGCTGTGTGTGCAGCCCATTCTAAATCTTTCCATGGGAGCTGTAGTCAATTTAATGTTATTTCCTTTCACTAATTACACAAGACAACTGTGCTCAGGGTGCAAAACGTGAGGACAAACTGGGGATCTTTTAATTCTGGCCTTCAACGGGTGTGTGACCTTTTAGTTTTATCTTTTTCTCCCTTCTCTCCCTCCCTTTCTCCTTTCCCCCCTCTGCTCACTATATTGCAGTAAGAGAGGAAGTTAAACCTAGGTTTGACAGGTAGAGTTTTTTATTTCCCTTGACAGTGCACCTCTTGACCTCTATCTTCTTGCCAATGATTTTTTAAATCCTAAATGATTTGGGAATAATTGCTCCTCCTTTAGTGATTATTGCCCTTCACCGATAGTAAATCTGTGAAATCCCAGGGGGTTGGAGTACATTTTTGTATGCGTATGCCACAAGCTGGCCTGGATAGGCACTGCTGCTCATGTGCAGCTGCACTTCCAATGTGGAGGGTCTTCCTGCATTAAAACTTCGGCACAGACAAAATGAAATACTTCGTCACTAATCAAGCATCCCAGTTAAGTGGCAGCATAAGAGTTTTGATTCTTAAGTGCCCCACTTTACAGAAATTTGCCATGGAACTCTTATAAACAACAGGAAAACCATGTTTCCTAGGATTGCAAATAAAAGCCCAGAACATTACTTCTTGTTGTGTGTTGAGCATTGATTTGTTGCCAAACTTATTCTGTTATAAAACAGTATCTTTGTTATCTTTTTGTTTTGTTCTTTATAATCGTGTCAGAAGTGACTTGAGAAACCACAAGTTGCTTCTGGTGTGAGAAAATTGGCCATCTGCAGAGACCCTGCCCAGGGGACACCCAGATATGTTTCCATCCTGTGGGAGGGGAGGCTTCTCTCATGTCCCTGCATGGGAAACTGGAGCTGACAGATGGGAGCTCACCCCATCTTGTGGATTCGAAACGCCGACCTACAGGTCAGCAGTTCAGCCAGCACAAGGGTTCAACTCATTGCATCACCATGGTTTTGTTATTTTAAAAAACGACCTTAAGATTGATAAGAGAATGGTACGAGACTTGGGGAAAATATTGCCCCAGTGCTCTTAAGAACACCCCCCCCCCCCCCAAAAAAAAAAAAAAAACCCAATTAATGCTACATACTACCACAAGAAGACAGATTTGTACAGACTTGATATAATACTTTGGAAATTTAATGTTATTAGGCTTTTATTGCACTTAAAATATATAAGAGTGTAAATACCTTATTTGTAAGTCATTGACTTTTTTTTTTATTTCCAACATTTCTACCCCGCTCTTCTCAACCCCTGAGGAGGGACTCAGAGCAGCCTAACAAAGGCAACAATTCGATGCCGAACACAATAAATACAATATAAAACCAAAACATACAGCATTAATACATCATATACATTCACATAAGTTAAAAACAGTGTTCCCTCCATAATTGGAGCATTGAGTCATATCCACCAACTTGTCATTACAATCCAATCCAAAGTGCTGCATTGTGCTAATGTGCAAACGCCTGGTCCCATAGCCAAGATTTCACTTTTTTCCTGAATGCCAGGAGGGATGGGGTTGATCGTATGTCACTTGGAAGTGCGTTCCACAGACAGAGAAGGCCCTATCTCTCGTCCCACCAACCGCATTTGAGAAGTTGGCGGGAGCGAGAGCAGGGCCTCCCCGGATGATCTTAAATTACAAGATGGGACGTAGAGGCTGATGCGCTCGGACAAGTAAGCTGGGCCAGAACCGTATAGAGCTTTAAAGGTCAAAACCAGCACTTTGAATTGAGCTCGGAATTGGACAGGCAGCCAGTGGAGCTGACACAACAGAGGGTGGTATGCTCCCTGTATGTAGCTCCAGTTAGTAATCTGGCTGCCTCCCGTTGGACTAATTGTAATTTTCAAAATGTCTTCAAAGGCAGCCCCACATAGAATGCGTTGCAGTAATCTATTCGGGATGTGACCAGAGCGTGGACGACCGTAGCCAGATCAGACTTACCAAGGTACAGGCACAGCTGGCGCACAAGTCTTAACTGTGCAAAAGCTCTCCTGGTTACTGCCGAGACCTGGAGTTCCAGGCTCAGCGATGAATCCAGGATCACTCCCAGACTGCAAACCTGCGTCTTCAGGGGGAGTGTAACCCCATCCAACACAGGCTGTAACCCTATGCCCTGTTCAGCCTTTCAACTGACCAGGAGGACCTCTGTCTTGTCTGGGTTAAGTTTCAATTTGCTAGCCCTCATCCAGACTAGGATCTTGTCGGTGAAATAAGCAAGCACAAATTTAACTTACGTCTGTGTAAATCTCTTTTTTTGTCACTAACAGGTTAGTACTCTTTTTCCATATGCTATGATGGACAGTCCTTCATGGACTGTCTGTTTTGCTACTATAACCTGTCTTCCGTGGCCACTCAGTGGGTCGTAGAAAACAGGGTAATTGCAGGGAGAATCAGAGAATGCACTGCCTTGGTGGAGTCTTCTCTGGAGATTTTTAAATAGCGGCTGGATGGCCATCTGCCGGAAGTGCTTTGATTGTGTTTTCTGCATGACAGGGAGTTGAACTGGAAGGCTCTTATGATCTCTTTCAACTTTGAGATTATATATAGGTATAGGCTTGCGTTCCCATAAAACACACTCTTCAGCACTGATCCTGTTAAGCCAGTTTATTTTATTTATCGTGTCAGAAGCAAATTGAGAATACAGTTAGAATGTATTTTTAAAAATTGGAAACTTGGCTCTTCGAGCAACCACTTGCTGTTTCAGCTTAATTAGTCAACTGATTTGGAAACTACCTAGGAACGACAACAACGATGGAATAGATAATAGATTGAATATGATGACATAGTCTTTTTTAAAAAATTAAATCTTTATTGTCTTTGTTTTTGATGTTTTGATGTTTTTAGATATTGTAATGATATGTTTTTATTCTATTGATATATGTTTTTAAATGGCATCGAATTGTGCCTATTGTTCACCGCCCTGAAGCTGTTGCTTCATCCTCCCATGGCGAAGAGGTTTATCCACCCGTCTGGATTCCACCTTTTTTCAGCCTTCCGGCAGCCGATCTTCCTTTTTCTGGCATTGTAAAAGTCCTTCCCCCGCTTTAAGCTTTAAGCGGTCCCTAATTTCTCTACTCACAGCTAGGCTGTTTCGAACTGCTTAGGTAAACAGTGGACAGGGCTGACAGTTGGTTGATCAAGCCAACCCGGGGTTCGAACTTACAACCCGGGGTTCGAACTTACAAGCTGCTGTTAACCGCTGTGCTAAACCACAAACAAAGTTAAAAACTTGGCATTATACTAAATTTCTTTTGACCAGAAGCTGGCCACTTGGACTTCCTCTGGTGTCACTGTAAGAGGTCCTCCGTTGTGCACGTGGCAGGCCTCAGGCTGCATTGTAGTAAGTGGTCTCTGGTTTGCTTTCCTCCACACTCACATATCATGGACTCCACTTCGTAGCCCATTTCTTAAGATTAGCTCTGCATCTCATGATGCCAGAGCGCAGTCTGTTCAGCATCTTCCAAGTTGCCCAGTCTTCTGTGTGCCCAGGGGGGAGTTTCTCATCCACTATCAGCCACTGATTGAGGTTCTGAGTTTTAGCCTGCCACTTTTGGACTCTTGCTTGCTGAGGCATTCTACAAGTATCTCTGTAGATCTTAGGAAGCTGTTTCTTAATTTAAGTTGTCGACATGCTATCCAAATACATGACAGGTCAGAGATGTCAATACTTTGATCATTTATTTGCTAGCTGTTATTTCCTGGTGGATATCATATGGTGCAATACTGGTTAAATATTGTAATTTCTCCAGTGGTGTTGGGTGTAGACATCCTGTGATAATGCAGCATGTCTCATTAAGAGCCATATCCACTGTTTTAACGTGCTGAGAGGTATACCATACTGAAATTGTTAAGCCAGTTTCCGCAGGTCATCCAGCTAATGAAGGCAAGGCATGGGGTGTTCTTCTTAATGAATGTATGAAATGACAAAAGATTCATCCATCATCATAGCAAGAGCAGTTCTGAAGAAAATTCTTGATCTCATGATGCCCGCACCTACGGAAACTGAATCAAAATCAAGGGTTGAATTCACATCTTTATGAACTTTAAGCTGAAGCAACAGAAGATTTTAACACTGAACCATTCACCCAAAGTTCCTATTTATTAGGGGTGGATATCTCCAATTTTTTTTTCTTTTTTTTTTCCCAATGTCTATTTACAGCAGATTCATGTTATTCATTTCTAGGTACAATACTTCAATCTTTAGCATCTGCCATTATGTTTTTCTTATACATTTTTGTATCCCTCACCGCTGTGCTCCCCTCCCCTCCCCAAGCCATTGCTTTACATATCATTCGTCCAAAATTTCATCTCTTCTTGTGGAGGTAACCTTCCTTCTTCCTTTTCTAATCCTTTTCAGTAAATTTTCTCCATACCTCATAAAAATCACTTTGTTTCCATATACCTCTTTTACTTTTAATATACATGTTAACTTGTCATTTATTGCCAGTTTCCATACTTCCTTGTTCCAGTCCTCTATTTTTATCTTTATTTCTTTGTGCTAATTCCTTGCTATAAGCAGTCTTGCTATTGTTAATAGGTTTGTTATCGCATCTTTATCCTTTGTTTCCAATTGTATACTATTATATAATGATAATAAAGCTATACTAGGACTTCTTTCTATTTTAATATTCATTATATCTTCTATTTCTTTTAAATACTTTCGCCCAAAATTTGCTTACATATTTACATTGCCACCACATATGTATGTATGTTCCTGTTTCTTGGCATCCTCTCCAACAGTTTTTCGAGTAGTTTTTATTTATATTTGCCATTCTTACTGGTGTAAGGTACCATTTCCATATTAATTTATAATAATTTTCTTTAATCCTTATTGATAAATTTTTAAGATGTCTTTGTCTCCATAATTGTTGCCACTCTGTTTCCTTTATTTTTATCCCTAAGTCTTCTTCCCAGACCTCCTTAAGGGTGTTATTTTTTGTTTTTCCTTCCTTTATTTCAATTATTATCTTATATATTTTACTAGTTATTCCTTTCAAGTTTTCGTGCTCTTCTACATCCCTCCCATTTTGTATTATTTGTTCAAATTGGTTAACCTTACTTCCTTTTTTATTGTTTTTTTAACCAATTTTTTAACCATTGTTCTAATTGTATACAATGGAACCATGTCAATTTTATTTCTCTAAATTCTTCCATAATCATTTCCTTCTTCGTTCCTACTTTTATCCAATCCCCATTTTATCTAAATTTTTTCCCCTTAACTTTTTTTATCCATTATTTGTTTTAAATTCTTTGGAAATTTCTTTTCCATTACAATTGGGGTTATTACTGATCCATCCGTTATTAACATTCTCCTGTATTTATTCCACACTTCTAATATATTACTCAACATTGGATTTCTAATTTCCCTAATTTCTTTCCTTGTGAATTGTTTAAAAAATATATTCCATATTTCTTCTTCCACTTTTCCTGAGTAATTTCTTAGCCATTCTACCCCATATTTTTTAATCATTCCTTCTATAACCAGTCTCAATCTACTCGCTTCATAATATTTTTTAATGTTAGGGAGTGCTAAACCTCCTTCTTTTTGCGATTTATACCATAACTGTTTGTTTAGTCTATTTCTTTTACTACCATTGCAATATTTATTTATCATTTGTTGCCATCTGTTTAGTTCTTCCTCTGTAATTTGAAGTGGCAGCATTCTAAATATGAAGTTTATCTTTGGGAGTATTTTCATTTTTACTAATGCTATCTTTCCAAACCAAGATAGATGTATACTGTCGTACTCTGTTAATTTTTTTGAACCTCTTTTCTCAATGCTACTACATTTACCTCTTCCATTTCTTTTAAATCTTTTGTTATTATTACTCCAAGGTATTTTAATTTGTTCTTTAATCTAATTCCCATTTTTCTTTGTTCTGTAAAATCTTTTTCTTCTTTCTTTGTATAATTAAATAGCATCATTTCTGACTTATTCCAATTAACTTGTAGACCCGTTGATTCCCCAAATTTCTCTAGATGTTCCTTTACTTTATCCATTTTACCTACTATATTTTCAATAAACAACAATGTATCATCTGCAAATAAGCTCACCTTCTGCTTTTCCTTTATTCCTACCCCTTCTAAGTTTTTATCGTTCCTAATGGCATTTGCAAATAGTTCTATCACCATCGCAAACAGAATTGGTGATAGAGGGCATCCTTGTCTTGTTCCCCTTGTCACTTATTTCTTTTGTCACCCCATCATTTATATTTACAACTGCTGAATTTCTTGAATAATATTGTTCTAGTAAACCTTTTATTCTACTTCCCATTCCAAATTTGTTCATAATCTCGCTTAAAGCCCGCCATCTCCAATTTAAATACTTTGAAACCCGTTAACAGTTCGTATTTGAAATTATTTTGACCTTATATTGACCCTCGGCATCCAACCCAGAAGTGAAGTTTCAAAACTGAACCGGCATCGTAACGTAAAGGTCACGTTATTAGGTCGTATTTTCCCTTCCTCAGTTCTCACATCGCGAGAGGGAGACTGGAGGGCAGCAGCACCCTCCTTTCTCCTCTCGCCAGCTGAGGCAGGCGCTTTGGAAGCAGCCCGGCCGAGCTTTCCTCCGTTTCCCCAGGCTCCTCCTCCCTTGCCAAGATCTAAACCACGCCAAGGCTTGGCGCGGTTTACATCTTGGCAGGGAGGGGTGGGCGTCCGCTCCTCCTCTCCTGCCAAGATCTAAACCGCTGAAATACTCGTAGTGGAAGTAAAGCTAAGCCAAACACACTAAAACTGGTCTAAATATACAAAGAAATATATTTAGGTGGATATAGCATCACATTTGATAATTATCTGCATCACAATTGCTAATAATCAAATCGTATATAAATAATATAGTATCTCTAACATAGAGCATCAACAACAAGCGCACATAAGTACACCATGCAGTATGAAACACGCTGGGAGGGAACTTTATTTGCTATAGAGTACAGTACCTCCTTAAAGCAACGACGCAGTCCAGACAGGTAGATTGGGACAGCAGTTCGAGGAAGGGGAATGTTCCAAGGTTATACGGTAAGTATCTGAGGGAAGTATCCGGGGGGGGGGGGAGGTAAACAAACCGTGCTTAGTTCACCACAAAAGTTGCCCGGCCGTGCCAATGTGCTCAGAGCAGGTGGGAGTTCCTGGAGAGGCAAAGAAAGCCGGGGAGCAGTAGCGTAATGCTAGGTAAACACAGTGTTCCCGGTGTTCCAAGAACTCAGCGCAAATCATATAAGTCCTTGAAAGTTAAAACTAACACCTTGAAGGAGACCCGGAATTCAATTGGCAGCCAGTGCAGTTCGCGCAGAAGTGGTGTTACGTGAGCCGTTCTTGTGGCTCCTAGGAGCAGGCATGCTGCTGCGTTCTGCACCAGCTTGAATTTCCGGATCGCCGACAAAGGTACGCCAATGTACAGCGCATTACAGTGATCGAGCCTTGAGATGACCGTGGCTTGGATCACCATGGCCAGGTTGCAGCGGGAGAGATAGGGAGCCAGATGTCGCAGGTGGTAAAAAGCTGTCTCGCAGGCGCAGGCAATCTGCACCTCCATAGACAGCTGGGGGTCCAGCCGGACCCCTAAGCTCTTGACTAAAGGCTTCGGGCATAGTGCCATGCCGTCAAACATGAGGCCAAGCCCTTCTAAAATACAATACAACACAAAATACAAAGCAAATACATCAGAAATAATATTAATTAAAAGCAAAGAAAAATACACTTACAATAACAAATGAAATGATACAAGAAATTCACACACAAGAACCAAATAGGTTGGGCAGGCCAAGTGGACACGATAAAATAATAAAAACCCTAGGTGAGATATGAGTAGGAGATAGAAAATGAGGGGGTCCAAGAAAATGAGAGAGTGGGGACAAACTTTCAGTTTAGGATGGGAGGAAAGTACATCTTAGGGAAACACTATGGGTGGAGCAACACACCTGGAGGGGATGCTCACTCTTCAAAGGTACAACAAAAAAGCCAGGTCTTCAGATTTTTCTTAAAGTCTGCTAAGGAGGGGTAGTGAGTTCCAAAGATGTGGAGCCACAGCAGAGAAGGCTCTCTCCCTTGTTCCCACTAATCTTGCCTGTGACAGTGGGAGAGGCGAGAGGAGAGCCTCCCTGGAGGATAGGAGAGGTTGTGCAGGTTGGTGGCAGGAGATGCGGTCACGAAAGTAGGCGGGTCCCAAATTGTTCAGGGCTTTAAAGGTAATGACCAAAACCTTGAATTGGGACCAGAAGATGAATGGCAGCCAATGGAGCTCCCAACAGGGGGTTTGACCGCTCCCTGTAATTCGCCCCAGTTATTAATCTGGCTGCCGCACGTTGGACTAATTGGAGTTTCCAGGCCATCTTCAAGGGAAGCCCCACGTAGAGTGCATTGCAATAATCCAATCTAGAGGTGACTAAGGCATGGACCACCATAGTCAAGTCAGGCTTTGCGAGGTATGGTCGCAGCTGGCGCACAAGTTTTAATTGTGCGAAGGCCCTTCCAGCCACTGCTGACACCTGCACATCAGGTGTCAGCGCTGAGTCCAGGAGGACCCCCAAGCTGCGGACCTGTGAATATGAATTGAATAGAGTTGTTGCACAGCAAAAGTGAGACAAGGGGTGCATCTGCACTGTAAAATTTGACATACTTGGCTCAGTGCTATGGAATCATAGGTGTAATCTTTAGACTTCTCTGCCAAAGAGTGCTGGTGTTTCACCAAACTCCAACTTCTGAAATTCCATGTCCTTTGGCTGGAGCAGTTCAAGTAGTATCAATGCGCTTTAATTCTGCAGTGTTGATTCCTGAGTCCCTTCAGGGAAAGAGGGTGGACTATTATTATTATTATTATTAATCTAGTTTAATATAGACTCGTCTTGTTGTGTTTCAAATAATAATAATAGTCAGGCATCATGATTATGGAAAAGAAAAAAGTTTAGATTATTGATGTCGCCATACCAGGTGACAGTTGAATTGATGAAAAAACAACAGGAAAAACTCACCCATTATCAGGACCTCAAAATGAAAGGCTCTGGCATAAAACAGTACAGGCGGTCCCAGTGGTCATCGGCACACTGGCTGCCGTGCGAAAAGATGTCAGCCAGCATTTGAAAACAGTAAACATTGACAAAATCATGATCTGTCTACTGCAAAAGGCCAAACAACGAAACCACAAGCGGGCTGGTAAACGAACCAGAAAAACAACTGTGGAAATAGAGTCTAATATGACCAGGCATTAAATATCTGAGCGTTTGTGGAAGATATTAGGATCATACATACGGTTTGTTGGTATCACAAAATATATTTTCCATCATAATTCCGTCACGTTTGAGAAAACCCGATACCAATGTAAACAAGCTGCCAATAGTTCGGTTTAGTCCCACAAGCAGTCTGCAAAGGTCCGTAAGAGTGACCAAACAGTGTCCTAGTTCGTATTATTGTCCACAGTAGTCCAAAGATTGGGAGATAGCCCACGGGTGGGGTGTGAGGTACTCAAACGGGCGGGGTATAATCCAAAAGACACAAGCACTGAAGCCTGGAAATGGAGCGGAATGCTCCAACAGGGAAATTCCCAGGACACGTTGGGGAGAGGCGGCATGGGCGTCTCCTCCTAGTAGATGCTGTGTTGACACTTGAGCCGACAGCAAACGGATGCTCCGATATCGTGGCCACACAGAAACCGTTTCGGAATCCTTTCTCAAGGCTCATATATTACATAGTACATCCAAAAATCTATAATAAACCATTACAGGTAAGTACACAGATATACAAAGAATTCACACCATACCATAGCCCATGTTATGTCTTTGTGTCAGTAAAATAATAATTGTTATTATTAGAGGCATCCACGAACACTTTATCTATGCAGCATGCTGGGAGTAGTTTGTTCAACACAGAGTCAACAGATGGTATGTGTGATACCCAGAGGAACCTGACTTTATTTATCATAGTTTTTTTTCCACCCAGCAACTATCCATATTCAAGGTGTATAGTGAAACTCTTCAAGGTTTTGGTTTATTTTTAGCCTGACTTGGTGGGCAAAGCTTGCTAAACTTGAACAACTTGCTTTCAGTACTAAATGCGATCAGAGAAAAACTTCAGATTTTTTTTCTAACTGGCTGTGCAAAACGTAGAGCAGAAACATGTTGTCAAGTCAATACATTTTCTATTACCCCAAGTCCCATTGCTCCAAATCTTTCCCCATTTCCACAATATGCTGATAATTGATTCTTGCTGCATGGTGAGCAATATTACTCTGTTCTGTGATGACGAAAAGCATATAACTCTACAAAAGAAGATTGGCTGTTAGAAAGAAAAGGGAATAAGAATACTTTGCAATGGCTCGAGCTATTTTTTTCTGACTAAAGCAGATAAGATGTGCACAATCTAACTCCGTGTTTTTCAACCTTTTTTGAGCCGCGGCACATTCTTTACATTTACAAAATCCTGGGGCACACCACCAACCAAAATGACACAAAAAGATATTCTAACACAGTAATACACATAGTTAATATGTTTTTAAATGTATTTATACACTCATTGTGAAACCTGGACCTGTTTCGATGAACACAACATATATATGACTTCCTCTCACATACTTATACATGACTATCATGTCTTTTCTCAGCCTTCTCTTCTTCAGGCTAAACATGCCCAGCTCTTCAAGCCGCTCCTCATAGGGCTTGTTCTCCAGCCCCTTGTGAAATTTCACCCTGAGTGAAACTTGCTTCCAATTAACTATGGATGTCATGAAGCTGTTATAAACAGTTCCCTTGGGGGGGGGGGGGAGCAACTCTCAAAAAATCCAGTAAAACTAGTAAAAAAAAAACAACCAAGTGGAGAGATTCAATTTGTTGCTCGAAAATTTGTGAATGCTTCAGCCTCCCGATGCTCCCAGGCTCGCTCACTGCCCAGTTCACCAACATGGAGCTTCCGGCTTTGGCCGTTCTCGCGAGAAATCCAAGCCAACGTGAAAACGCTGACTCAATCACTTCTACCCAGTGCTCTGCTTTTGCGGAGGGAGGAGGGAGGCAGCAAAAGAGGCCACACAGATCTATGAAACATATAGAGTCTATACGTTTCATAGATCTGTGTGGCCTCTTTTGCTGCTTCCCTCCTCCCTCCGCCCAGTGCTGAAAGAGGGAGAAAGAGCTGCTAGGAGGGGGAAGAGTGCCAATTTCCCACGGCACACCTGATGATCGCTCACGTTGGGAAACACTGATCTAACTGACCTGGTACTTGACCATTTTAAAAAAATACTTATAGTAAGACAAAACAACTACTGGACCTGAGGACTGTCTCATTTGAGGGACACGGGATACACTGTGTGGCATACAGTTGGTTCCCACAATACTTTCTTGCTGCCTTCTAAGGCAACTGCTTCCTATTGTCTCATAGTTGCGCTATCCCTGAGAATGAAATCCCTAACATTGGACCAATTAGATTTTGAAAGACGTAATGGTCACTTTTGAAATCGCAACAAACCTATGGAATTGTGTTAGAAACACTAGATTCGTCTCGTGGTTGTCTCAAAAAAAGTCTCCTATATATTTTAAGGATTCCAAGATGACGCTCTGGTTTCCATATATTGTAAACATGATATTTTGTGTTTTACTTTTCTGAGTAAAGCACAATAAATATCTCCTCGGATACCTATCATATTGCCTCTATGTCTAGTGCTTTGGCTGTAGAGTCCTTGTAGATGGACACTGAATTATATCCCGGGTACGTTGACTTTTAATCAATAGGGTGACAATATTATCTTGTTTAATTTGTATGATGGGGGTATTAAACATCAAAACAGGCAGTTTATTATGTCAAGGAAGATGAAATAGGACAGGAATCAAATGCACTTGACATCAATTTTGTCTGTATTTCATTGCTGTGACAGGCCATCATGATTGGGGATGATATTGTACACGACGTCGGAGGTGCCCAACAATGCGGCATGAAAGCTCTACAAGTACGGACTGGAAAATACAGGTCAGTGGATATTCAGTGTGCCTTATGCCTTGTACAACTACTGATGGCAATAACAGAGTGTAAAGTTTGTGATTTTATGTGTCTGTTTTACTCTATTGTCTTTTCCTCCATTACTCTACAGAATGGTTATAATATGTGGCTTTATAATGGGAGTAAAAGAGTTTTGCCATTTTCTCAAATACAATTTTGGAATGCATTTTGTCTGTATTTTATTTTTTTGGTTCTATTTATGTCCTAAGTTTCTTCCAAAAGTGGAAGCACACAGTATCAAAAACAAGGGCAGTTATTAGTACACTGAGTTACAGAATTGTAATATAATAAAATAGAATGGTAAAACATAAATGACTTAAACGTGGTTTTAAACAATACTGGTAAAAGAAAAATACAGTACCTATTACGCCCCTACGGGGCTTGTTTGGTACTGCATCATGGACTTGGTCAACCTTCTTCACCTGCATTCCTTTGTCCTCTACCATGCAGACTTGGTGGGATGGACCGTGTTGGGTGCCAAGGTGATGTCACCACCTTTACTCCACCCCCTTCTGAGGTCATCTGAGGGGCCGGACGTCCTCTCTTTGGCCATTCCAAGCATAGCACACTGACGAAGAAGGTTGATATCTGGAGCTAAGGCTCAGACAAGCACCTTCATTCACGTATAACCTACCCAACGCTCTCAAGCCAAGGAATTCAGTAATAGGAAGGGCCAGCCCTTCAACAGAGACTGTATTTCTTTGGGGACCCAAGGACTTCGTGAGCCAAAGGACCATTTGAGGAGCATCAGAGGTACCTGGAACTTTAAGAGAGGCACCTTCACTTTGCAAAGGCAAGTGAATGCACCCCCTTTTCTCAAAGGACCCTTTCTAATAACCAACTGCAAGCTTTTGGACCACCAGTTGTTTTTCACTGGTTGTTATTCAATAAACCTGTTTTGAGTTCACCTTTTCTGAATCCTGGACTCATTGCCTAGAGACTCTCCAGGGGTTGTTTTATATGGGAAGGCTGTAACGCGAACCCCAGGGCCTATAAACTTCGTTCCTCCTTTTAAAGCCCCCTTTTTTGGCCCTGGCGGGACGCCACACTACCTTCCCACTGAAAAATATAATTTTCTTAGTAACTATTGTAGATAGCAAAGAGAGAAGACACAACTTTACAGGGAACTTTACAGAGAAAAAAAAATCTAGCAATAGGGAACACCTGAGAACTTAATATATAAGGAGCTCAAGTGTGGCACGTTGTTGCTGGCACTTGGAGCTCTGACCTTGGGCTGTTGCTGATCTTGGATTCATGATCTTTGGATTTACTCTTGGACTCTGGCTTTGGGATTTTGGATTGGCCTTGGATTCCATACTCTCTTGGATTTGGCTTTAGATGTTGGAATGGACTATCAGCTTCTCTGGTGTGTTATCCTGCCGTTGTTGCCTCTCACCTGGACTATTTGGCTCAAATTCAGGCCATTTATTCACTCCACACTTATAAATGGGATCAAGGCTCATGACAATAACTATTAATTTGCCAAACCATGTCCAGAACATGAACAACTGGTTAATGTTCTGGATAGGTAATAGTTTCTTCCTTAGAGGGCAGTCAGTCGTGGAAAGCCTACTTGAATCTAAAGCTATAATCTGTTATTTGAAGGACAATGAGAAGCCCAGAACTCATTTTGAAATAAAAAGGAATTTTTGCAGTGTCCATCACTGCCCCACCAGCCTTAGAGTGTTGTAGTTCAGCCAGCTGATAATGATGATGAAAGGTTTGAGGGCGCAGGGCCTGATGCTTCTGGAGCAGGATGGTGATTCCCCGGTTGGGAGAACTGAGGTGGGGTTGGAATTAGATGTTGCTCCTCTGTGTGAAAATGAAACTGTTTTAGAAGCTGACAGTCAGAGAAGGGAGGAGATATGAGTTCACCCAAAAAAGGGGGTTTAGATAGAGAATCAACGCTGCTGCAGCTGGGGAAGAAATCCAGGTGCAAGCAGAGCCATGGGAAAGTGAGGCAGAGACAGGCTTCTCAAAGTCAATGGAATGCCTTCATTGAATTACTGCCTATGTAAGCCATCCTGAGTCCCCCTTTTGGGGTAGAGAAGAGATGGGGTATAAATATCGAAAATAAATAAATAAATGCATGCATTGCAGACCTTAATAAGGGAAAGAAAGCTTTAGGTTTCAGATCAAGCAATGTCGGGAATGGAGTGAGAAATTCCTGTTTTGTTTCTGGTTATGTTTTAGTTTCAAGCCAAGTTTCCTAGTCAAGTTTTGCTACCAGTGTTGGGGACTTTACCTATGGATTCAAGCTTTTGTTTTGTTCCTTTTTTGGGATTAATGTTCAAGCTTAAACCTTTGTATTGGAGATTTGCCTTTTGCTTTTTGGGACTTATCCTTTCTACATATATTTGGATTTTTACTCTTTTGTTTATTTATTTATTTCCATCATTTCTACCCCGCTTCTTCTCAACCCCCGAGGGGGGACTCAGAGCGGCCTAACAATGGCAACGATTCGATGCCACATAGTATACATATAATAAAAGCAAACGGTTAAGAATAAAATACATTAAAATACAGCTAGAATTAAAATACATTAAAAATACAATTAACATTAAATTGCATCATGTACATTCACAACAGTTAAAACAGTATTCCATCCATAAGCATTAGGTCTTGTCCACCAGATTGCCATCTCAATCCAATCAAAGTGCTGTATCGTGCTAAAGTGCAAACGCTTGGTCCCATAACCAGGATTTCACTTTTTTTCTGAATGCCAGGAGGGATGAAGCTGATCGAATATCAATAGGGAGTGCGTTCCACAGACGGGGAGCCACCACCAAGAAGGCCCTATCCCTTGTCCCCACCAACCGAATTTGAGATGTAGGCGGGAGCGAGAGCAGGGCCTCCCCGGATGATCTTAAGGTACAGGATGGGATGTAGCGGTTGATGTGTTCGGACAAGTAAGCCAGGCCAGAACCGTATAGAGCTTTAAAGGTCAAAACCAGCACTTTGAATTGAGCTCGGAATTGAACAGGCAGCCAGTGGAGCTGACACAACAGGGGGGTGGTATGCTCCCTGTATGTAGCTCCCGTTAGTAGTCTGGCTGCCGCCCATTGGACTAATTGCAGTTTCCAAACTGTCTTCAAAGGCAGCCCCACGTAGAGTGTGTTGCAGTAATCTATTCGGGATGTGACCAGAGCGTGGACCACCGTAGCCAGATCAGACTTCCCAAGGTACGGGCGCAGCTGGCGCACGAGTCTTAACTGTACAAAAGCTCCCCTGGCCACCGCTGAAACCTGTGTGTGTTATCAATAAACCGTTTATTACTACATTTGGCTTCCTGGTGAGTCCTTAGAGCAGTGTTTCTCGGCGTTCCTAATGCCGTGACCCTTTAATACAGTTCCTCATGTTGTGGTGACCCCCAACCACAAAATTATTTTCGTTGCTACTTCAGAACTGTCATTTTGCTATTGTTATGAATCTTCATGTAAATATCTGATATGCAGGATATATTTTCATTCCCTGGACCAAATTTGGCACAAATATCGAATACGCCCAAATTTGAATACTGGTGAAGTTGGGAGGGGATTGAATTTGACCTTTGGGAGTTGTAGTTTGCTGGGATTTATAGTTAACCTACAATAAAAGAACATTCTGAACTCCACCAATGATGGAAATGAACCATTCTTGGCACACAAAACTGCCATGACCAACAGAAAATACTGGAAGGATTCGGTGGGCATTGACCTTGAGTTTTGAAGTTATAGTTCACCTACATCCAGAGAGCACTGTGGACTCACACAATGATGGCTCTGGACCAAACTTTGCACAAATACTCAATATGCCCAAATGTAAACACTGGTGGAATTTGGGGAAAATAGACCTTAATATTAGGGAGTTGTAGTTGCTGGGATTTATAGTTCACCTACAATCAAAAAACACTCTGAACCCTATCAATGATATAATTGGGCCAAACCTCCCACACAGAACTCCTATGATCAACAGAAAATATTGTGTTTTCTGATGGTCTTTGGTGACCCCTCTGACAGCCCCTCGCGACCTCCCCAGCGGTCCCAACCCCCAGGTTGAGAAACACTGGCTTAGAGCAAGGTGAACTCCTGCTGAGGAGCAACATGCAGGAGTGTCTGGTAGGAAGAAAGAAGGTTTACTTGGTGGACGATCCCAGACTCCTGGAAATTTAGAATGACACCCTCCGTGCTATCTAGAGCAGTGTTTTTCAACCTTTTTTGAGCCGCGAGACATTTTTTACATTTACAAAATCCTGGGGCACACCACCAACCAAAATGACACTCTAACACAGTAATACATATAGTTAATATGTTTTTAAATGTATTTATACACTCAGTGTGAAACCTGGGCCTGTTTTGATGAACACAACATATATATGACTTCCTCTCACATACTTATACATGGCTATCATGTCTTCTTTCAGCGTTCTCTTCTATAGGCTAAACATGCCCAGCTTTTCAAGCCGCTCCTCATAGGGCTTGTTCTCCAGACCCTTGTGAAATTTCACCCTGAGTGAAACTTGCTTCCAGTTAACTATGGATGTCATGAAGCTGTTGTAAACAGTTCCGGGGGGGGGTAACTCTTGAAAAATCCAGTAAAATAGTTTTTTTTAAAATTCCAAGTGGAGAGGCTCAATTTGTTTCTTGGAAACCTGTGAATGAGTAGTCTATACATTTCATAGATCTGTGTGGCCTCTTTTGCTGCCTCCCTTCTCCCTCCGCAAAAGCAGAGCACTGGGCGGAAGTAATTGAGTTGGCGTTTTCACGTTGGCTTGGATTTCTCACAAGAACAGCCAAAGCCGGAAGCTCCATGTCGGTGAATTGGGCAGTGAGCGAACCTGGGAGCATCGGGAGGCTGAAGCAGCCCTGAGCGGGAGCTGGAGCCATGGTGAGTCGAGGCTCCTGAAGGCTTCCTCAAGGCGGCCCTGGCCCTGGCCTCCGGCGGAGCCTTTCCTTTGCCTCGGGGAGGATCTTTGGGGAGGGAAAGAGGGAGAAAGAGCTGCTAGGAGGGGGAAAAAGGTTCCAGTTTCCCATGGCACACCTGATGATTGCTCACGGCACACTAGTGTGTCGCGGCACACTGGTTGGGAAACACTGATCTAGAGGACTAATTGTTCACAGGGAAAGGGATTTTCAGAATGTACTATACTGTTTTATCTTCAGTGACTAGATTTTAACTGCATCTAATGTGAGTTGAATTATTAACTGTTCATTTTTTTAAAAATCCAACAACCCTTTTTTACCATATGGCAGTGTAGTTGTATCAATTTTAACCTAATTACTTTCCTGGAGGCAAAGTAACTTATGAATAAAGATGGTGATCCAATATGAAGGTGGTTTCCCCCATATCTTCTTTCCTTCTTCCTCCACTTGTTCTTCCTTCTTCTTCTGGAGGCCCGTGTTATGAACGGGTAGAACTGCTTGTTTGGCTGCCAGAAAACCTATAATTACCCTCTGGCCTTGAGGAAGCGTATGTGATATATTAGCACCTTTATTTGCTGCAAGAGCTGGGTGTGCATTCAGACCTTTCATAAACTTCAGTGGATGCATCATGGGGGTTATTAAGATGAATGAGCACAATCAAGACTCAATAAAGCTTTCATGCCTCCATCAGCATTTTATGGACCAGAAAAAATATTTATATACCTTTTAATAACTGCTTTTTGGTTAATTTATTATTTCCACGAAGCCAATTCTGGCTAAAATTTCTAAAATGAAGCATTCTTTCATCATTACTTCAAACCTTCCAGTATATCTTAGTTACCTTTCTTTTGTTGTTGCATGCCTTCAAAACACAGGGTAAACGGTGAGTAGTTCCAGGATATCCAAGAGGTAAGAACGGGTAAGAAGGAAAACGCCAAGGGTTCAAAATGTAGTAAATAGTAATCTTCAAGGTTTATATTTTCAAAATTAAGGCAGTATTCTGCATTCGTCGTTGTGAAACCAACATAAATTCTTCAATTAAAGGTCTTTTTTAGACAGGGTGTATCCAGCAAAGAGAAAGTCTAGAGAAACCACGAGATAAACTAATCCGGATTTCTGTTAATGTAAACAACATCTATAATCAATACATGCTACGAATAATATAAGACCCGTACATGGAACTAACTCGCTGAAGTAAACAATAAACATACATACCAATTCAATATTCAAAATATTTCATTGTGGGCGCAGCCACCGACGCGATGTAACCGAACACTGAGGGATGGAAAAGCGCATCTATTTAACTCTGTAAGGCAGCCCAGGTGTAATCACCCTAGCAGTTCGCTGATTGACAGGTGGTCATTGAGGCCTCCCGGATACTCAGTTTTTAAACTGATTGTCCAGAATTTCTCTCTTTTTAATAAGTGCATTTTAATATCACTGTGTGGTTTGGGATTGATTCGTTCAAGGATCAGCACTTTGAAATCCTCATGATGGTGGAGTTCCTTAAAATGTTTGTAAAGAATGGAGGAATCATTTTTTGTTCTAAAGCGTGATTTGTGTTCCTGGATGCGAACTTTGAGTTCACGCCCAGTTTCACCTATATAATATAGGGAACAACTGCATATTAAACAATAAATGACACGTTTGGAACCGCATGTACTCCACGTGTTAAAGTGGAAGGTGCGGGAGTGATCACTAGATACTATGGATTTCTGTTGGCTGATATGTTTGCATATCGAACATCGGCCACAAGGATGGGTGTAACAGCGGGAGGGTCAATGGGAACCGACTGAGGGGTGTCGGCATGCACCAGGATTTGTTTGATGCTTTGAGTTTTATGCACGCAATCATAGGGGGTTTCTCCAGGCCGGGGATAGAGTTGACTAGAGGCCAGAATTTGCGAACTATACTTTGAATGTTTTTAGAATGGGGTGTAAGGGTGAGGGGCCAGATCAATCTATCAATGGAAGTGTGTTCTTTGGGTTGTAGTAACTGTGATCTGTGTACTTTGTTAGCTCTATGATGAGCCTTCTCAATGATCCTAGAGGGATATCCTCGTTGTAATAATTGATTGGTAAGAAGCTTGGCTGATGCCTGGAAATCCTGTTCACGAGAAGAATTGCGTTTAAGCTAATTAACTGGGAGTAGGGCAAAATATTGCGTAGGGAATGATCATGAAAGGAACTATAATGTAACAGTGAGTTGCGGCTAGTGGGTTTGATGAAGTTTTTCACGAGAATTTTACCATTACATTTGAATACACAGACATCCAGAAAATTCACAGAGGTATCACTTGTTACAAACGTAAATTCTATATGTTCATTCCAAGAATTAAAGTAAGTCTTAATGTCATCTAGGCTACCCTCTGGCCCCATAATAAAGAAAACGTCGTCAATAAAACGGTAGTAATGCCTAATGGGTGCTGTAATATCATTGTCCATAAACAAAAATTGAGATTCAAGTTCACTCATAAAAAGATTCGCTACACTAGGAGCGAAAGACAGTCCCATTGAAATGCCACCTTGTTGGATAAAGAAATCACCATTGAATACAAAATAATTATAGTCGAACACAATGTCCACGATTTCCATCAAAAAAGCAGTAGGAGGATTTCTAGGTGGTGGTCTAAGGTCTAATAGCCGAAAGATAATGTTGCGGGCAAGAGGTAATTGGATGTTTGTGTATAAAGAAGTTATGTCTGCTGTTACAAGAAGGTCCATCGGGTTTACATTAATATTGTCTATTTTTGCGATAAAGTCCATGGTGTCTTTAATGTATGCTGGATATTGAGAAACAAATGGTTGTAGGAAAGTGTCCAGGTAAATAGCCAATGGTTGAAGGAGGGAATCCGTAGCGGCAATAATTGGTCTGCCAGGAGGGCAGTATACCTTTATGAATTTTGGTAATAGGTAGAATTTTGCAATGGAAGGATGCCGATTTATGAGGGATTCCGCAAGCTTGGAGGAAATGAAGCCCATTTCGACTCCAGATTGAATCGTGTGATTGATCGTGCGTAAAAAAGTAGCTGTAGGATCTTGAGGGGTGGGGCGATAGAATTGCTTATTGGAGAGTTGTTTTTCTGCTTCTTTTAGATAGTCATTAGAATTTAATAAGACTACGGCCCCACCTTTATCTGCTGGCTTGATTACTATGTTGGGATTGCGGCCTAATTCTCTTAGTCTTTGAAGATCTTGTGTGGATAGATTCGCTTTGGCTCTGTCGTGGTGGTGATTGATGGAGTTCACTTGTTGGGTAACCACAGTTTCGAAAATTTTGATCTTATCTGAACATACAGGAGGAACAAAGGTGGATTTGGGTTTTAAACGGGGTGGGATAGATTCTGTTCTGGATGATTCAGGATGATTATGGAAATGTTCCTTTAAACGAATGTTGCGGAACAGAGTAGCTAAATCCCTGCGGATGTCCACCGATGAGCAGTTTGGAGTAAAGACGTATGAGATGCCTTTGTTGAGAATCCTGATGTCCTGGGTCGAAAGGGGTAGATCCGAAAGATTAATTATCAAGTTGTCCTGGTTTTGTTGCGGCCCCTTCGAAAATTTGCCGGTCTGGGGGGTTGAGGAGGATTCCGTTGATTTCTCAAGTTGTATCTGGGGCCTGAGGCCGATGTGCCTGAAGAGTCCGAGAGTGCGCCAGTGTCTTCTCCGGAGGTGGTGTCTCCTTCGGGAAGCGAACCCTCCTGGGGAGGGCCTCTGGAAGAACGGTATTGCCATTTAAAGATCCGGTTATTGGAGTAATCTTTCTCATCCCGTTGGATTTTCTCCAGTTTGTTTTTCTTGATGTCTGCGTATAATTTATCGCATTGCTCCTTGATGGCAGTAAGATCCGGGGTATCCATGGGCGGGTCTAATGACGATTTCAGAGTCTCAATTTCTTGGGAAAGAGTATCAAGTTCTGTCATGCCACGTTGAATTATTAATAACATTAAATCTTTAGAGCACCGTTGGACTATATTTTCCAGTGTTCAACAAAGATTGGGTCATTGTCATAGATGTCCGAGCAAGGTGAATGCGGAGGCCCCTTTGGATGAGTTTCTTTCGGACATAATCAGAAAGCGTTGCTGTGTTTAATTCCACTCGAATGCGGCGTTGTTCTATATTTGAAATATTTGTGATGTCACACATTCTGTCATTGTGGGCTGGCGTTCGGGAGGACTCGTCGCCTTCATATAATGAATAATGGCGGATAAGTTCATTCTCTTGTTCTAAATTAAATGCATCAAAAGCAGCTGCTTCAGCCATGACTCCTCGAGAGGCGGGGAGAATCAAAACACAGGGTAAACGGTGAGTAGTTCCAGGATATCCATTGTCCAGAACGGGTAAGAATTAAAATGCAAGGGTTCAAAATGTAGTAAATAGTAATCTAATCAGTTTAAAAGTGCTGATCCTTGAGGAATCAATCCCAAACCACACAGTGATATTAAAATGCACTTATTAAAAGAGAAATTCTGGACAATCAGTTTAAAAACTGAGTATCCGGGAGGCCTCAATGACCACCTGTCAATCAGCGAACTGCTATTTTGATTACACCTGGGCTGTATTACAGAGTTAAATAGATGCGTTTTTCCATCCCTCAGTGTTATATTACATAGCATGTATTGGTGGCTTGCGCCCACAATGAAATATTTTGAATATTGAATTGGTATGTATGTTTATTGTTTCCTTCAGCCAGGTTAGTTCCATGTACGGGTCTTATATTATTCGTAGCATGTATTGATTATAGATGTTGTTTACATTAACAGAAATCCGGATTAGTTTATCTCGTGGTTTCTCTAGACTTTCTCTTTGCTGGATTTATACTGTCTAATATAGACCTTTAATTGAAGAATTTATGTTGGTTTCACAACGACGAATGCAGAATACTGCCTTAATTTTGAAAATATAAACCTTGAAGATAAAGATTACTATTTACTACATTTTGAACCCTTGGCGTTTTCCTTCTTACCCGTTCTTACCTGTTGCATGCCTTCAAGTCATTTATGACTTACAACCAACCATAGGTGACCTATCACAGATTTTTCTTGCTTGGGGTTTGAGCGTGCTTTTGTCTTTCTCTAAGGTAGGGGTCAGGAACCTTTTTGAGTCAGAGAGCCATGAAAGCAAAATATTTGGAAATTTATTTCAGATGGCTCTGCTCATACAAACTCAAGATCAATCCATCAAAGACTGAGATTCTATGGCCGGGATGCCCAGAGCCACCCATTCCGCTGCCTCTCTTTGAGGGAGAGCCACTGATCCCGGCCCCGTCGGTGAAGAGTCTCGGTGTGATACTAGACTCGAGACTCTCACTGGAGGCCCAGGTTGCTGTGACAAGTAAGGGAGCTTTCTTCCACCTACGCCAAGCACGTCAACTGGCACCTTACCTTCCATCAGATGCGCTGGCTATGGTGGTCCATGCCACAGTGACATCACGGCTGGACTACTGTAATGCCTTGTACGTGGGGTTGCCGCAGTCAACCACTCATAAAATCCAGCTAGTGCAGAATGCGAGCACTACGGGGTTTGTTGGCCTTCCGCAAGTCTGTGAAGACTTGGCTATATAGGCAGGCATTTGGTCCCAACTGATGCCTCCTTAGTTGCCAGCTGCCAACATACCGTCCTGCCATGTATTGCCTCTGCGTTTTTATTGCTTGCCGGGATCATTTGTGGGGAGGGGGGCTTTTGGGTATACGTCTTTTATCTGTTTATTGATGTTTTATTGATTTTATGCTGTAAACCGCTCTGGGCTCCAGAGAGAGCGGTCTACCAAATCGAATTTATAAATAAATAAATAAATAAATGCAGCCGCCAGACTCCTCACTGGGACACCACTGAGATGCCATATCGCGCCATCTCTACAGCACCTGCACTGGCTGCCAGTCGAGCTCAGAGCCATCCACAAGATCTTGTCGCTTACCTTTAAGGCCCTCCATGGCGCCGGCCCAGCTTATTTAACAGACCGCTTGTCCGAACCAGCTCATTTAAGGTCGCTGCGTTCAGGAAACAGGGACCTTCTCCGCATCCCAGGTGTGAGTGAGGCCCGCCTCGACACCACGAGACGGAGAGCCTTTTCCATCGCGGCCCCTGTTCTTTGGAACTTGATGCCGGCGGATCAGAGGGCTATCCGGGACATGCCCCAGTTCCTGACCGCATTGAAGACCTGGCTCTTTTGAAAGGCTTACGGCTAAGGACACCCTCCAGACTTAGCCTGAGTTACTGGAACTATTTTAATTAATTTTCCTATTCTTTTAGCTCTTAACTATTGAACTCTTTTTATGTGTTTTATGTGTAAGTCGCCCGGAGCACTGACGTGGAGGGCGACTCATAAATAATAAAATCAATCAATCAATCAAATCTATCTATCTATCTATCTATCTATCTATATATATATATGGCTCTCACTGAAATAAATTTCCAAATATTTTGCTTTATATATATATATATATATATATATATATATATATATATATAAAGACTGAATTCAACTAAATGTGAATATATACATACATACTATGAAAAAAGGACTGCCCCGGCAGAATGACAGGACACCTCAAACCTGGCTCTGCAAAAGGCATGTTCAGGACTCTGGGAAGGGAGAGAAGACAGAAGGAAGGGGGAAAGAAAGAAAGAGAGAAAGAAAGAGGAAAGAAAGAAGGGAGGGGGAGAGGAAGAAAGTAAAGAAAAACAAACTATGGAAAAGGAAGAAAAGAAAAACAGGAGAGAGACAAGGAGGGGAATAGAAAGAAGGAAATGGGAAGGGAGGAAAAAGTAAAATAATGAATGGAAAAGAAGAAAAGAAAGAAGGGGAGAAAGGGAAGTGAAAAGAAAGGAAGGAGAAGGAAAGGAAGACTTGGGGGAAAGAATAGAAGAGGAAGGAAGGAAGAGGGAGGGAGGAAGAATGGAGGAAAGAAGGAAGGGGAGAGAAGGAAAAGGAAGGAGAGAAGGAAAGAATGGAAGAGGAAGGAAGGAACGAAGAGGGAGGGAGGAAAGAAGGTAGGGAGAGAGGGAGGAAAAAGAATGAAAGAAAAAGAGAGGGAAAAAGAAAGGAAGAGGAAGGAAGGAAGAGGGAGGGAGGGGCAGCAAGGCTGGGTCCACAGTGCCAGGGACAGGTCCGCCTCCGCCGCCTCCCCCGAGTCCCATGGCGGAGGATGAAGAGGAAGACAAGGATGAGGCGCCACTGCTGGGCTCCGCCATGCCTGGCGATGAGGGCGCAGGGCCCCAGAGAGCAGCGGGGGATGAGGAAGCGGTAGTCGCGGTGCATTTGTGTCACTCCTCCCCGCTGCATGCTGGGAAACCGAGGCCCAGGCTGTTCTGGAGAGCCAGATGCAATCATGAAAAGAGCCACATCTGGCTCCCGAGCAATAGGTTCCCTACCCCTGCTCTAAGGTTTGGCTAAGGTTACCCAGTGGGTTTTTGTGGCCGAGCAAGGATTCAAACACTGGTCTCTAGAGTTGTAGTCCAGTGCTCAAACTACTAAAGTGTTACAAGATAATACTATGTAACATAATTTTTGTTCCTGGGTTAAAAATGTCATTTCCTAATTGGCTCTATCATAAAACACGGAAAAAGCTTATTAAACTGCAAAAACTTTGTTTTTGTGGGACATCCTGCAGCACATTTTGCTATAGTTTTTCAGTGAATATCTGCTAAGAGTCTCAAGCAATTTAGCAAAGTTTGTGGCAACCACAAAAATGAAGTTTCTGGAAGATAACAACTAATCTCACAGTGTGTACTGCAGAATTAAATAGGAATAACATTTTAAAACCAGGAACAGAAAAAGTTTTCAAATTTTGTTACATGGGATAGTTCAGAGGAGGTCTTCTTCTGAATCAAGCCAATACACTACAAAGAAATGGGATGTTTCTATGTACTAATACCCCTCACACAATTTTGTTTTTCTACCAAGCACAAGCTATCTTCTATATTTCTCTTGGATGATTTGTGAGCTATTTTATTTATTTATTGTTTCGACTTGTTAGTCGCCCCTTCCGGTAGGCTCGGGGCGACTTACATATGCATAAAACCATAAAAACACTGTAAAACAACGGACCAATGTCCACATACTAAAATTGAACAAACAGATACACATTAAAATACCTCTTAGACCTGCATTACAGTAAGAGGCCTAGGGATGTCTATGGACCGAACGCCTGTATGAACAGGAGCGTTTTACAAGCCCTACGGAAGGCTAGCAGGTCGGTCTGTGCTCAGATTGTGGAGGGAAGGGCGTTCCATAAGACTGGCGTGATGGCACTAAAAGCCCTCCTCCACGTTGTGGACAGATGGATGGATTGACAACTAGATACCACCAGGAGGTTCTGAGACTCAGATCGCAGTGGTCGTGGGGGATTGTATTGGGAGAGGCGGTCCCTTAGGTACATGTAGGTGTAACAGCTTTTATTTTCGAATGTTCATTGCTGGATGTAGATGTGTGTTCACTTAAAGATTTGCAATGTTCAATGCATCTGAAACCTAGAACATTATCATATGTTGGTTTGCTGGTGTCCAAGCAAATTTGAAAAAACAACAAAGGGTATTGCCGTATAGACTAACCACAAAAACAACACTGGAGTGGTATAATTCTTAAAGTAATCTCACAAGTCCGTGATCAATATTCATTCAGAAATTTATCTAATAAGTTAGTACTTCAATACCATTTAAGGTCATGGAGGACCATTTTCCATCTGGATTGTAAAAGCCATCCTCTATGCCTGACTATTACGTCTTGAATGATTGCATATGAAAGAGGACGCCAGAACAGATAACACCAGCCCTGACAAAGTTTTGCAAGAGATGAAATGGCACGGAAAATAGCCGACTCCGTATAACACTTCAGCCGTCGGCAGCCTTCTCCCATGGAGTCCTGTTACGCTGGTGCCAAATATTCACATCAACAGGAACCTTTGTGGCTCACACGGCTTATTTCTTGATTTGCACCGTTTGTTTTGCTTGAAGAAATCATATTTAACCCATTTGGATTACAAATCTATATGGGTCATTCTGCAGCATTATCGTCAATTGCTATACACCGCCCCCGACCGGGACATATGTACTAAGGTACTGACCTTTGGGCACTCATGAGACTATATTGAGATAATTGGACTGAATCAATTGTTTATTGAATTTATTGAATTAATTGAGGTCCTCCATGACCTTAAATGGTATTGAAGTACTAACTTATTAGATAAATTTCTGAATGAATATTGATCATGGACTTGTTGTGAGACTACTTTAAAAATTATACCACTCCAGTGTTGTTTTTGTGGTTAGTCCAAGCAAATTTAACAGGAAGACATCTCTTAAATTTGCTTGGACAAATTTAACAGATATCGTTCTGGAAGTAGGACGTGGGCGTTTCAAGGTGGTTATGATTTTGTCCAGCATTGCATATTAGGAAATTGTGAGTTGTACTGGTTGGATTAAGATTTAGGAGTTACATATTTTGATTCCCCATTCAAAAATCAAACTCACAGAGTGATCTTGGGCCAGTCCCTCTTAGGCCCCTTCTACACTGCCATATTATCCAATTCAAATCAGATAATCTGGATTTTATATGGCAGTATAGAAATGCCCTATGTCGGATCTACTTCATAGTTTGTTGTGAGAATTAAAGGAGGAAGAAGAAAACTATGTAGACTACTTGAGTTATATAGAGCAAAGGCAGATATGAAACTGTAACTATCATAATAACGACTAGATTCTACTGTTAGATTCTACTTAGGCCCCTTCTACAATGCCATGTGAAATCCAAATTATCTGCTTTGAACTGGATTATATGTCAGTGTAGACTCATGTAATCCAGTTCAAAGCGGAACTGGATTATATGAGTATATAAAGCAACTGGAAATATGTGCCTATTGTAAAAAGAAATCTAACTTACCAATTTACTGACCTCTAATATTATGAAAGTATGTGTAAAAAGGACTTATGGGAAGTTCTGCACGTTGCAGAAGAAGGGCTCAAACTCTTACTACTTGGCATATGATGCAATTTGAAGCTGTATTACAGTTAACTTCATTATATATTGAGGCAAAGCACCAAAATCAGTGTGTACAGAGCTATCGTACTGTCTATTCTCCTTTATGGGTCTGAAACAATGGTCACCTATCACTAACACCTACGACTCCTTGAACGCTTTCATCAGCGCTGTCTTCACACAATCCTAAATATACACTGGACCGACTATGTGACAAATGTTGCTGTCCTTGAGCAAGCAGGGATCACCAGCATTGAGGCCATGCTATTGAGAACACAGCTGCGCTGGGCAGGGCACGTCTTTAGGATGGAGGACCACCGCCTCCCAAAGATACTACTCTATGGTGAACTCGCCACGGGTCAGCGCAAGAGAGGCGCCCACCCAAAAGACTTTCGAGAAGACACTCCGAATGGGTCTCGAAGAGAAACGACAACGCAGAAAGAACCGCAACTTGGAAACAACATCACCTAAGGAGACTTTCTGCTGTGCTTTCTGCAACCAAACTTGCCTTTCTCAGATTGGCCTTTTTAATCATCAACGCGCTTGTAAAAAGCATGGGATGAGTCCTTCCTAAGAATCTTCGTTTGCGAAGTAATGCCGAGAGAAAGCAACTGGAAATACGTGCCTATTGTAAAAAGAAATCTAATTTACCAATTTACCAACCTCTAATATTATTAAAGTATGTGTAAAAAGGACTTATGGAAAGTTTTGCACATTGCAGAACAAGGGCTCAAACTCTTACTACTTGGCATATGATGCAATTTGAAGCTGTATTACAGTTAACTTCATTATATATACTGACCATATGATGCAGTTTCAAGCCTCATTATATGGCAGTTTAGATAGGGCCTTAGTTCTAAAACCCAATGGCATTTTTCAGAAAGATATATAATTTTCCTACAAGATGGATGTGAGAAAAGAATTCCTGGTAATGTACAAAAGGAGAGGTGATAAACATAGATATCTTGCTGAATTTTTGAAGAACTTATGTATATAAAATACAGGACAAAATCAATGCAATGAAAAAAAATGAAGACTGTATCGAAAGCAAAAAGGCTATAATTCGTGTTGAATTCTGGACCAATATTGCATATAGAAAGTGCTTTTGAGAGAAGGAAGTGTAATATATGTTAGTGCCTTTAGATGGTGCCATTAGTACATTTACTGCAGCTTTGACTGAAATTCTTTCCTAGAGACTTGAGCAGCATTGGACACATTGGAGGAGGGCTTTGATGTTTCATTATAACTGTGGTCTACAGTACGATACTTCTCCAGAACTTTGAAACTTTGCCTTTATGACTACTGCTCCCTGATATTCTCCATTTCTGGCCATTGCAGGCAGAGAGTTAGTGACTTTTCCAAGAAGTATTTTCCTGATCCAAGGCTTGTAGGACCTACTATACATAGCAATTCGCACTTTTTCAATTACATGAGCTGGAGTAAGGAAACTGTAATGTTTCAACTGCTGTAAAATACTGGAACAAGTTCGTAGCAGAGGTCAAGAAGATAGTTTGAAATCTTCAGATGGAAAACCGAAGCATGAAGTGGAGATCTGGTCTGTTCATTTCACTGGTACAATATGTAGATACTGTGCTTTATGAGAGCATGTGAGAGGGTTGCTGCAACCTTCATTCACATCTTGTTGTTTTCCATTTACAGTAGAGTCTCGCTTATCCAACCGTCGCTCATCCAACATTCTGTATTATCCAATGCAGTCTGCCTCTCGCCCGGATCCACAGCTGTTTCAATACATTGTAATGTTTTGGTGCTAAATTTGTAAATACAGTAGTTACTACATAATGTTAGCATGTATTGAACTGCTTTTTCATGTCCATTTGTTGTAATATTTTGGTACTTAATTTGTAAAATCATGATGTAATTTGAAGTTTAATAGGCTTTTCCTTAATCCGTCCTTATTATCCAACATTTTTACTTCTCCAACATTCTGCCGATCCGTTTATGTTGGATAAGCAAGACTCTACTGCAGTGTTTTTCAACCTTTTTTGTGCCCTAGCACATTTTTTACATTTACAAAATCCTGGGGCACACCACCAACCAAAATGACACAAAATGACACTCTAGCACAGTAATATTTTATTTATTTATTTCCGGCATTTTACCCTGCTCTTCTCAACCCCCGAGGGGGGACTCAGAGCGGCTTCCAAAAAGGCACAATTCAATGCCAACACAGTAAAACACATAAAAACGGGCGCAGCTAAATACATATAGTTAATATGTTTTTAAATGTATTTATACACTCAGTGTGAAACCTGGGCCTGTTTCGATGAACACAACATAGATATCCTGGCAGGAATGGCAGAAAGACACACACGAAGGTCTTACTCAACAGCTGTCAGTCTCTCTCTGTTTAGTTTTTATTGCAGTCAAGCTAGAGAAGCTCATCTCACACAGATATGTGGTTGAAAACGGAAGCAATGTCAAAATAGCTTTGATTTTGTCATTTGGGAGTTGTAGTTGCTGGGAGTTATAGTTCACCCGCAATCAAAGAGCATTCTGAACTCCACCAATGATGGAATGGAATAAAACTTCCCACACAGAACTCCCATAACCAAGAGAAAATACTATAAGAGTTTGGTGGGCATTGACCTTGGATTTTGGAGTTGTAGTTCACCGACATCCAGAGAGCACTGTGGACTCAAACAATGTTGGATCAGGACCAAACTTGGCATGAATACTCAATATGCCCAAATGTGAACACAGATGGAGTTTGGGGAAAATAGACCTTGACATTTGGGAGTTACAGTTTCTGGGATTTATAGTTAACACGCAATCAAAGAGCATCCTGAACTCTTGCAACAATGGATTTGAACCAAACTTGGCATATTGAACTCTCATTAGCAACAGAAAGTACTGAAAGGGTTTGCTTGGGAATTGACCGTGAGTTTGGAAGTTGTAGTTCAGCTACACCCAGAGAGCACTGTGGACTCAAACAATGTTATGTTATGTTGTTGTTTGTTTTCTATCCAGAATCACAATGTTGGAAGGAGGCTCACCACTTTAAGGTCCCTAAAACTGGCATGGGAAAACTTCGGCCCTCTGGGTGCTTTGGACTTCAACTCCCACCATTCCTAACAGACTGAGGCCCTTTCCTGCTGAAGTGGCTGAGGGGGGAAAAGGAAAAGGGCCCGAGGTTGCTAGGAATGGTGGGAGTTGGAGTCCAAAACACCTAGAAGGTCCAAGTTTGCCCATGCCAGCTTTCAACAGAGACCTCTTCCACCCCCTTCCCCTTTGCCACTTTTTCTTCTCCACTGGGGCTCCCTTCTTCAGGAGGGGGGGGGAGGGAGGAAGACGTGACCCGTGCGGGCGCTGCTTCATTGACTTGGCCCACGTCTTCCTCCCTCCCCCCTCCCCTCCTGAGCACGTTCACGCTGCCCCCTCGGATGATAATGGTGGCAGCGTGAGCCAAGTGAGGCAAAGAGAGCAGAGCGAGGCTGGGAAGAAGGGAGCCCGAGTGGAGAAGGAAAAAGTGTTTGGCAGGAGGGGGAAGAAAGTGTATTGGAGGTTCCAATTTCCCACGGCACACCTGATGATCGCTCACGGCACATTAGTGTGCCACAGCACACCAGTTGGGAAACACTGCTCTACTGTATTTTATTACACTTCTATGAGACAGGCAAAAAAAAGTGTTACAAATATTTAAAATATTCAAAACATTTGAGGTGGGGGGAGAGCAAGTAATACAGCATAGCCACGTCCTTGTGACTGGGATGGCATAAAACAGTGCGCAGCTGAGATGAAAACATGATCAAATGATGAGAGCCCAAGGCAAGAATACAAAGAGCTCAGTATGAATAAAATGATGCAATACACACACACACACACACACACACAAACCCAGCATAAAATGCCAAACTAATCTCCTTTCCACTGCTGGGATATCACCACAAAGAAGACCCCCTTCTTCATGGTGATATCTACGTGACTTCACCTGGTTGGTTCTCATGGGATATGGCTTCTAAAGAGGATTTAGGATTAGCACTCAATTAAATTCTGACTCAGCTAATGCAGACTTACTTCAGCCCAGGCAGCTTGCCACAAATTGTATTATACATTTTAAATGTGTTAATTGCTTATTATTATTAGAGTCATTAGAGCAATGTGTCCTAATTGTTCTATTTGAATATTTACATTTCTAATTTGTTATTTCTGAGTTGCGTTATAAATATATGGGCCACGCTGGCACAGTGGGTTAAACTGCTGAACTGACCAGAAGGTCGATGGTTCAAATCTATAGGATGGGGTGAGCTCCCATTGATAGCCCCAGCTTCTGCCAACCTAGCAGTTCAAAAACATGCAAATGCGAGTAGATAAATAAGTACTGCTCCAGCAAGAAGGAAACTGTGCCCCATGAAGTCATACCACCCACATGACCTAGGAGGTGTCTACAGACAACGCCGAGTGTTTGGATTAGAAATGGAGATGAGCACCACCACCACCCCTCCAGAGTCAGACTCGACAATGTTGAGGGGAAACGTTTACCTTTTAATAAGTATACCTTGATGTTGTATATTTTATTGTCCATGATTTGATGTGTTTTGTTAAGTTTTTCTTGGCATTGAAAGTTTGCCAATTTTTGTTGTAAACTGCCCTGAGTCCCTTTTGGGAGATAAGATATTTATTTATTTACTTACTTACTTACTTACTTTATTTATATTCCGCTCTTCTCACCCCGAAGGGGACTCAGAGCGGATTAGAGATACACATACTTAGCAGACAATCCCTGCTGTTTCCACATACACAACATATAGACGAACAGAAGCAAACTCTGGCCACCAGGGGGAGCTGATGCACTCCTCGTCTCTCAGCGTTTCCAGGGTCCCTTGTTGTTCCTTCCGCATTCCTCAGTGTTCCTGGAGTTCTTTAATGGCCTCATGATTCAGTCAAAATTTGCCTCCCCACTTAATGTGGTACCTTTATCTCCTACTTGACAGATGCAACTGTCTTTCAGGCTGCAAAGGTCAACAGCAGGCTACACTTAAAGGTTGAGCACCCACCTCGACCCGGGCAGGCCTCGAACTCATGACCTACTGGTCAGAGAGATCTTATGCAGCTGACACTTAGCCAGTTGCACCACATTCCCGGTGCATAAGGTAGGATAGAAATAAAGATTATTGCTATTATGTATTAGATTAGATCATTATTTTAAATTTGAATTAGGAATATATGGGAAATACCAGGTGTCAAGTTAGTAAGAGCTACTTTAAGGATTCCTCCATGAATTTTGAACTTTGGTATTGTTGTTTGGCCTCAAGTTATTTCTGACTTTTAGCAACTCTAAGGCAAACCTACCACAGGGCTTTCTTGGATAGATGTATTCATAGGAGGTTGGCCTTTGGCAATTTTTGAAGCTGACAAAGCATGACTAGCCCAAGATCATTTGGTGGGTTTCTATGGGCAAGTAGGAATTTTCAGATATAGTCCATTAGGATTTCTCAAAATACCACACCATGCTGGCTGTATATCCTTGGCTGCACTGGCTGGGGCTTCAAGGAATTCATATCCAAAACATCTGGTTGTACAAAAGTTCTCATCACTTGTTTAGCACTTTCTACTGGCACATTATGATCAAAATGTCCAGTAATTATTGATAATCTTGTGATTAAACAAAGGAAGCTTGCAGTTTACATTTAAACCCCAGCAAATGGCTAATGAAACCTTTACACATAAAATATCAATGCCAAAGAAAGTTAATGAATTGTACCGGGTCGGGGTGAGCTCACGACCAATTGTGTAGCTCGTTGTCAACCTTTGCAACCCAAAAGACAGTTGTATCTGTCAAGTAGGAAATTTAAGTGGGGAGGCTAAATTTTGCTGATTTACGAGGCCATACAATCTCCAGGAAATACACACACACAAATGAAGGAATGCGACAGCTCCTCCTGGTGGCCAGAAGCTGGAATGTTAAATTGCCTCTATGTCTGTCTATATATGTTGTATATATATCACGTCCCGCCTGACGCTCTGCTTGACGCGCTCCTGCCCGGAGTTCCGGGTTCGGCGACTTTGTAGCCATAAGTCACTCGGGGGGCTTTTTACTTTGTGTTGGGGCTCATTTAGCGTCCTGCAACCATATTGATTTATGGACACCAGTGCTGGGATTTCACAGTACTGCTTCATTTACTTTGTTATTTCAAGGAACGGGGGAACTGTGAGTAGCGCAACGATCCATAACTCATTGTATGGTGAGAGGTTTACACCTTGTTATACTTTTGTTTAGATGCGTGTGCATCATAATGCTTATGCATGAAATATAATTTTGATTGATGTGTATAAACTACTGCATTGCATTGCCTCTTTGTTGCTTTTTAATACTGATTGATAGAGGGTCTGACTGTATTATACACTGTTTGAGTACTATATATATGTTGTATGTCAGGGCTGTCCAACTGCCGGCCCTGCAGGTGTTTTGGCCTTCAAATCCCAGAAATCCTAACAGCTGGTAAACTGGCTAGGATTTCTGGGAGTTGAAGTCCAAAACATCTGCAGGGCCGGCAGTTGGACAGCCCTGTTGTATGTCAAATGGCATTGAATGTTTGCCTATATATGTGCATTGTGATCCACCCTGAGTCCCCTGCGGGGTGAGAAGGGCGGAATATCAATGATGTAAATAAATAAATAAATAAATAATGGACTGCCATCAAAAATTACAAATAATATATATTATTTGAACATTCTTATTGTTACTTTATATTTTTCTATGGCTACTGTATACATAATTACCTGGATGTTTGGGTTATTTTTGCATTATTTATGATGGAGGCCTGAGAAGTCCGCATGTGGTACAAGATCCAATGCGAATCTTTTCAAAGAAAATTCTTTGGCTCTTTGGTTGGTGTCATTCTTCACTTTAATTCTGTACAGACCTGGCAGACAAATTTTAAGAGCCACTTTAGCCTATTCAGATTGCCTGTCAAGCCAATTTGGGTTTCTACCCTCCCTCTAGTCCTGCTGCATTATTCACGAAGCAATGTGAGTAACTGGAATGAATGCATGAAAAGAAAAGCATGCCATGCAGCCCTTTTCAAATGTCTCATACGCTACACTTTGCTGTACAATATAAGCTGCATGAAGAACCCACTTCCATTCTGAAGATATGCAAGACTGAGCTGATCCTCTTGAGATAGGCTGTAACTTTCTGTCATCTCTTTTTCTTTTACAAATGTCAGAACACGATTGACTTAATTTTTTGTATGAGGAGGAACATAGCCATTTTCCTCCATACCAGTTTAACTTTGCAGTGGAGACATTATGCTATAGAGTAAATGAGGTAACCAACTAAAGATTACACTGTTTTCTTCTGCTCTCATAACCTGTAGTGCGGCTAAATATACATCAGCTCACTACTTAGCATCCCTGCTGCATATAATTGCTATAGAGATTGGTGCATTCAAGATACTGGCAGAGTTGCTTGAACAGCTTTAGTGTTGGCTACATTTGTGGTTTTACTACCAATTTACAGTGTAATGAGAGTGATCCTCTGGCTGGGCCGCCTATGGGAGGGGGGTGCCGGCTGCCTACCCTGGACGGCTTGGCACTTTGCCCGTCTCCCTTGGTAGAGTCTAGGGGACCCGCTGTTGACTATGGAGGCCCAGGTCGACATGGTCAGCAGATCCGCATTTTTCCACCTGCGGCAGGCTAGATGGCTGGCACCTTATCTGTCTAATGGCAACTTTGCCACGGTGATCCAGGTGACAGTCATCTCGAGACTAGACTACTGTAATGCCCTCTACATTGACCTTCCTCTGTCCACGATCCAGAAACTCAAGCTTGTGCAGAATGCTGCAGCACGTCTACTCGCCGGGGCTCCAGCGAGATGCCACATAACACCTATCCTGCAGGAGCTACACTGGCTCCCAGTGGAGTACCGGATTGTGTTCAAAGTGTTGGTATTAACCTTTAAGGCCATACATGGTCTGGGGCCTGTGTACTTGAGGGACTGTTTCTCCCCATACATTCCCCAGAGATCACTGTGGTCTGGAGATCAAAACCTATTAATGGTTCCCTCCGTCAAAACTTACCACCTATCCTCTACGAAGCAAAGAGCTTTCAATATTGTAGCTCCGACACTGTGGAACTCTCTGCCGGATAGCACTCGGGCTCTTACAGAAATATCAGTAAAACAGCGCTGTTCCGACAAGCATTTAACATCAATGGTCCCAACTGACTGTCCTATATCTTTAGTGTTCTGGTATTGTGACAAGCTGCAAAACACAGTAAACACTGGAGGACTATGAATACAAAGCACAAGTGAACACACTGAGTATATAATAAGTACTGTCTAAGCAATGAGACCAAACAATGGATCATAATATAAAATATAATATCAGTAAAATGATACTGTCATCCTAAGTGCGTCCCAAACATAGGTGGAATATCAATGCATAAGCATATATACACAATATAATCAGGGCGAATAATACAGAAAGGTCGTGCCGCATAAGATATCAGGAAGTGATTTTCAATAAATATAAACATATATGCAAGATCAAATCAATTCCATACAGCAGTTGAATCACAAATGTATAACTTACAAAACAGTTCCGTGCAGATGAGAGTTCATAGTAGGGACACAGGGTTGAGAACGGGGTGGGGGCGTGTCTGACGTTACGTGCGTATGTCATCAGCTCGTGAGTTCAGTTCTCCATGAATAGAGTTCCTATTGGAAACACGGAGCTGAGGGCAATGGAGGGGGCGTGTCCAATGCTCTAAATGCTTTTATTTATGTAAACCGCCCTGAGCCTAAGGGAATGGAGCGGTATATAAATTTGAATAATAAATAAATAAATAAATTCCTTTCTCTCAAATCTTACCCATTGAGCTTATGTTGTTTATGTGAAAATTCTACAGGAACATTTTTGTGTGTATCAATAAAAGCAGGGCTGGCGACACATGTTTCAGACATGCATCCTTTTGCGACACAGTAATTCAGTTTTGCTAGCAAACTGAAGATTAAACCAACCTCTTTATAAGAATTTCATACAATAAATGAATCTTATATATTATATTAATAAGAAATATATATATAAATTTGTCATTTTTTCTTTTACATTTCTTATGTGACCATAGATTATTGAGTAGTTTTCTCTATAGCCACTCCATGTGGTTCATCCATTGTCAACATATTTTCTTTTCTTAATTAGAAACTTATCAATTTTAGTAGTAATTACTGCAACTCAATCAACATATTGTGCAAATAATAAAAGTTATAACCGCCCCTACCTACACTTGAACAGCACCAGCACTCCACCTCTGTAGTCATTAAACCAACTTCTCTGGAGTTTTTGAAATAGAGGCTGGATGGCCATCAAAGTGTTATTTGATCGTACATTTCTTCCTGGTTGAAGGGGGTTGTGCTAGATGTCCTTTGAGAGTCTCTTCTTCCTCCTCTTCACTCTCCTCCTCATTCTCCCCCTCCCCTCCCCAACCCCGTTGTGTCTTGGACTGACGTTTGGGCTTCTGCTATCTGAAGGCCAAGGCAGAGAGCGAAGGACAACAAGAAGGAAGAGGATGGCAGGGCCTCTGGCTTGGGCTCGGCACTGGTCACCCCCCCCTTCCAATGGCTGCTGCTGTTGCCCCCACTGGCACTTCCTCCTCCTCTCCTCCTGGGCCAGCAGATACGCTCCCACCAAGTGGCTGCCAGGCAGCTTTTGTTTCTGGTGGTGGGAGCAAGGGGGTGAGCAAGGGAATTACTACAATATCTCAATTGATAGTTTGGAAAGCTCTGTCTAAAACAGTGAACCAAACTTTTTTGGCCTACTGCCCCCTTTACAGAAAAAAATTTACTCACCCCCCCCCTAGAAATTACATTTTAAAATTTTAATAGCAAATAAACTGAAATATATATACGTATTAGTATTTCTACCTTTTTTGTAAAATATAATAAAGAAAGTTGTAAATTAGAAACATTGAAGTTTGAAATTATGAAACTATTTATTGAACTTAGAATAGAAAGGTAATACAAAAAAAGTTAAAACATTCGAAATCATCTTAATGAGAAGGATGGACCTGGTATGCTGCTACCAATATACTAATCTTCGGCTCTATTTTCATCAGCAGTAATCTCAAATCATCGCGATTGACTATTTTGCAATCGGTTTCTTTTTTTTGTTTATAAATTGGTTACCACACTGAATCCATGTTCCACTAAATATGTTGAAGGACATTATTATTATTGTTATAAGACTCAACCAGTTGGAAGGGAACCCCAAAGGTATTATTATTATCCCTTGCTTAGCGAGAGGAGGAGGAGAAAGCAGGAGGAGGGAAGAGAGAGAGAGAGACACAGAGATGGATGGTAGCCTGTCACCTGGCTCACGCCATTGCCCCCTTACAGGGGTTCAGTGCCCCCCGAAATTCTCCTGAGCCTTCCAGTGCCCCCCTAGATTGCCCCACTGCCAACCAGGGGGTGGTACCGCCCACTTTGGGAACCACTGGTCTAAAGTCTCAGCATACTCCCAGGCTGATTCTTTAACTTCAAATTCAACTGTAGACCATGATGATCCCAGTTCAAGCTCCAAAAGCCCCCTGACAAGTCTTAAGCTGATACTGAAAAGCTAATATGGGAGTAGACATTGGGGAAAAAATATCTTCATTACTAATTCAACTATTGTTTGGAAAGTTTGAAATTCATATCCTTTTGGCATCATCAGGTCACTTCCAGCATCCCAGAAATAAACAATAACTGATGTGTTAGTAACAACACATAACTTATAAATTGTGAACAAGTAACAAATCCAAGTTCTGGTTTCTGTTTCGCCTAGTTACAAGAGAATCATAGCCATGTTTTTGGAGCAGATTAAAGATTCTAGGCTAGATAGTCTGAAGAGCAGATTAAAGATGCTCGGGTAGATAATCCGATCTCACAGGCTTTTCTTAAATTCATTTTCATGAACTTTCGTGCCAGCATTGGAACTATGGTAAAAGCAGAACTGTAGTCTGTTTCAAGGACACTTTTGTGGTCTGTGAGTTTCTCATGGCTTTGTCAATGGATTGTTTCCAGACCAGTCATGCTCCCAGTAGATTCCTTGTAATCAAGAGTCAAACTGGTCTTGTGCCAGAGGTAAGAATCACATGGCTGTCCAGATGTTGTGGATTGTGACTCCCAACATTTCTAACCACAGGCTGCTAGGAAGTGTAGTCAGTTACATTTTGGAGAACCACATGATTCCAACCTCTGTTATATGCTAAGTATGAATAAGTTTCCTTCCAGCCCATAGTTAATATAATTATAAATCCTAATGACTTCCATCCATAACAGGCTTTCTCTTCAACCCAAGTAACTGGCAGCTCTCCTGAACATTAGATTATTCAAATTCAGTTGCGAGTTCTTCTAGCAATGTATTTTATTGCATACAGCAGTTACTGTCATTCAGATCTGAAACTGTTGAAACCTGTTACAGGATTAAATAAGAAATAGGAAAAATATGGCAAGTTTATGTTACAATACCAAGCTCTGAGTTGGATTAAAGTATCCCATACCATCCAGACCATTTCCATCAAATCACTGTTTTTTAAAAAACAGACACGACGGCTAGTCTATGATTCTGGTGCAGGGTTTTATTTATATTGTATCTGGAAGTCTTCCATAGCTTTTGTTGGGATTGTTGTTGATTGAGTGTCATGAACCTGAGTGTGTTTTGAGATGTAATTTATTGTGGCCTATTTCCAGTCCCATTTGTTAACTGGTGAGACATTTTTGTTAATATATAGTTGTCCTCTCTTATAGTATGTGCTTCCACTTTAACCATGCATTAGTCTTGTTAAGTACAGATAATTGATCCTTAGCAACATAGGCACTAACTGAGATTAACCGAGAAAGTAAATTTGGTAGCAAAAACTAAGTCTATGAATTCTAATGCAACTAAACTCATTTTTTCATTAAAGTACTATAAGATCTCTCTGCATAGTGATATTTCAGACTAACATGGCATTGTCTTTCAGTTTTAATTTGATGTTTTCTTAATTTTATTTGCACCTAAGAATTTAACCTGAACAGCAGTCAACTTTTGTTAAATAAGCTACTCTATTATTGTGGCTAAAATATTACTTTTATGACTTTTGTACAATAGATAATTTGGTTATCATTAGGGTAATACGAGGGCGGGTCAATAAGTCTGTGACTTTTTGAATTTCCTGCCTCTTAACTGAAAGGGCAACACTACTCCTGTCAACATGCATCTGTCAGTTGCCTCCTGACAAAATTTGAACAAGCTGCGTCATTTAGTTTGTGTTTGACAGCCATTGATAGCAGACTAGCGCGTGATTTGAGGAGAAAATGGAAAAAAGTGAATTTTGTGTGCTCATTAAGCATTATTTTTTGTGGAAAAAAACCCATCACTCAAACCAAGGCTAAGCTTGCTAAATACTATGGGGACTCTGCACCATCAGGTTCAATGGTAAAAAAGTGGTTTACTGAATTTTTACTGAAAAAAGTGGTTTACGGAAGATGCCAAACGTTCTGGATGCCCAGTTGAGGTCTCTACACCTGAAACAATTGGAAAAATTCACAATATGGTGTTGGCCGATCGGAGATGGAAAGTGCGAGAGATTGTGGAAGCCACAGGCATCTCACATGGCTCAGTGGTTTCAATTTTAAATGATCACTTGGGTGCGAGAAAGCTTTCCACAAGATGGGTGCCGCGTTTGCTCACAATCGACCACAAACGCAATTGTGTGACAGTTTCACAGGAGTGTTTGGTGTTGTTCAACTGCAATATGGACAGGTTTTTGTGCTGTTTCGTAACTATGGACGAAACGTGGATCCACCACGACACACACGAGACCAAACAGCAGTCAAAACAGTGGGTTTCTCGGAGTGAATCGTCGTCAAAGAAGGCCAAGATGGGTTTGTCAGCCAATAAAGTCATGGCGACCGTTTTTTGGGATGCACGTGGTATAATCCACATTGACTATTGTCAAAAGGGTAAAACAATGGTGAATATTATGCCAACTTATTGGGTTGATTTAATGAGGATTTGAAAAAAACTAAAATGACTGCATTTGGCCAAGAAAAAAGTTCTTTTGCACCAGGACAATGCAAGGGTGCACACATGTGCAGTTGCCATGGCAACAATCCATGAATTGGGATATGAATTGCTCCCTCATCTGCCCTATTCTCTGGATTTAGCCCCGAGTGACTATTTCTTGTTTCCAAACCTGAAGAAATGGCTCGGCGGAAAGTGATTTGACTCCAACAATGAAATCATCTCACAAACAAACACCTATTCTGATGACCTCAACAAATCTTATTTTTGGAAGGGATAAAAAAGTTGGAGAAATGTTGGACAAAGTGTATAGAGCTCAAAGGAGACTACGTTGAAAAATAAAATGATTTTTTATCCAAAAACCTGTTTCATTCAAAAAGTCACTGACTTTTTGAATGTCACGCCCGCGTACTTTCAGTGACCTTGCAGAAGGGCCTTCAAACCTCAAAATGTCAGAAGCGAGCCAAAAAAGGACATGTTTTCATCAAATTTTGCTACAGGATTAGAAATATCCAATCCAGCCTACAGAAATTCTGGTTATTTGTTCCCAAAGCCCCACTATGTCTAAAGAGAATTAAGGCACAGCAGGGGGTCACTGCAGCCAGAATTTTCCATTTCCAGAAAGCTAGCTTCACTTCTCTCTCACATTTTCTCATGCCGAGAAGTTAAAGGCAAGCATGGTGCTGCCAGCCAGTGCACTGAGAGCTAAGATAGCCCACAGGATTTAGCTGATTCCAAAATTACCTGCTCAGTGGATCCAGGTGTTCTTCTCCTCTGCCTTGGAAGTTCAGCAGCACTTACTGGAGAATGGCTATCTGGAGATCTGGTCCCATGTTTTTTTTGATCAACAGGGCATTGGTGGCACTTCCTAAGATCTGGCCCCTCAAATTCTTGGGCTAGGGAAAATGTTTTAAAATATCGATATACTTGTAACAAAGAAACAAATTACTTATCTGAAGTTTTTTCCCCCATGTCAGGAGCGACTTGAGAAACTGCAAGTCGCTTCTGGTGTGAGAGAATTGGCCGTCTGCAAGGACGTTGCCCAGGGGATGCCCGGATGTTTTGCAGGAGGTTTCTCTCATGTCCCCACATGGGAAGTTGGAGTTGACAGAGGGAGCTTGTGATGACCTGGCCCTTGGGACCTTGGGGCAGGGTGGACTTTGTTATTTTAGATCCCACCCTAAACGCCAAAAGTCACTAAGTGGAGGCTTTAACCACTTAGAACGCTGCCACCAACCTAAAAAATGCTTTTAGGATTTCTTTTAAAATAATAGCTAAGCTAGGCTCCTAAACTGAAGGTAAACTAAGAGGATTTCTGAGGAGAGATATCTTCTCCCAGACTGGGAAATGTGGGAAGGCTGGAAATGGCACACTCTGATGTAATGAGGTACACTGAAAGCTTTCTTGTAAAGTTAACAAATAGAACGTTTATTAACTTAACAGGCTGATCTTAAAAGCACAGATGCGTAACGGTTATGCAGAACAGTACTAGAGCGTGTTGGTTTCTCAAGATTGATTTCTTAACTTCGTTACAAAACTAGACAGTTCAAAACTTGTCTATCTGAACCTACTCACTCTAATATTAAAATTAGCCGTGAGTAGTCCTCAACTAACTAACCTAGTTAATTCCCTGAGCTAACACTCAGTCTTCCAGAAGCACCCTAGCTACAAACTCTTTCCTAGAGTTTTCCTGTAGCTGGCTTCCCCAGAGAGGTGAGCTAATCTCTAAGCCCTAGAGATTCCGAAGCCTGTGACTGACTACCTGTCAGCTTCACACAGAACTTTTCCTGTCAGTTTACAAGACAACTGTCTTGTCTGACTGCTCACTCTCAGCTCTGTCAAGAGACTCCTGAAATAGCTACACTTTTCCCTCTCAAGCAGTTCGACTCCTTCCCTCAGCTCTGAGCCACTCCTAGGCAGCTCTCTCTCTCTCTCCCTTCCTGAGAAGGATCCAAGCCACTCCCCTTTTCCTGGCTATCCTGTTTTACCATGGATGCCAAACTGCCATGCTGGTCTCGGCCTAGCATAAAATGGGTGAGTCCTCACAGAGCTCATCTGCGCTCTCCCTGGATTCGAACCTGCAACCTCTTCAGTCCTGCCGGCACAAGGGTTTAACGCATTGCACCACTGGGGACTCTTCCATCTAAAGGGTTAAAAAAGGTAAAAATACAAGATTGAAAAAAGTTCAAAAATGGTGCTGTAATGATCAGCGAGGCGTGAGAATGAGAAACTAATGAATACTTAATGCGTGCAGTTCTGTTATTATTGTTTTTTGTAATTAAAATGATCAAAAATTTGAAATATTATTAGGTGAAAGTAATAACTTGCCACTTCAAAAGTTATACAGTGTTTTCTGCAGGATTATTGTTCTCTCCTTTCATTTCCGATAACTGTAAACACACCAATTAAAAATGGCTAGAATACAGCCGGCTATATTATCCTAGACAATTCACTTCTGAAAAACTTCCAGAAACATATTCGGTGGTGAACGCAGGCTCCCATCTGTCTAGACATTGTAAAACATTACATACTTTATTGTACATGGTATGTAATGGCAAAAAGTCAGGTCAAGTAATGTGTTTTCCCCTTTCTGCCTGAAGGATACAAACTTACAGTATTATAACGCTAACAGTATTCAAATTTTCATCCTCCTACTTTGCAGATATGGTGGAGAGGGAGTCATCTATACCAGTGCTTTTCAACCTTTTTTGAGCCGCGGCACACTTTTTACATTTACAATATCCTGGGGCACACCACCAACCGAAATGACACAAAATGATACTCTGACACAGTAATACATATAGTTAATATTTTTTAAAATGTATTTATACACTCAGGTGTGAAACCTGGGCCTGTTTCAATGAACACAACATAGATATCCTGGCAGAAAGACACACACGAAGGTCTTGCTCAACAGCTGTCAGTCATGGGAAAACTTTGGCCCTCTGGGTGCTTTGGGCTTCAACTCCCACCATTCCTAACAGCCTGAGGCCCTTTCCTGCTTAAGTGGCTGAGGGGGGAAAAGGAAAAGGGCCTGAGGCTGCTAGGAATGGTGGGACTTGGAATCCAAAACACCTGGTAGATCCAAGTTTTCCCATGCCAGCTTTCGATTCCATCGCCACATCTATCTTCAGCCTCTGGTGGTTTGAATATATGTGATTATCTACGTGATTTTTCTACCTTGTCACTATGATTATGGTGCTGCTGCTTTAAATTGTCCGCAAACTCACTGTATTATTGTGCAGATGCCAGAACTGACATTGGATAACATCATGAGGATACACTTTGCTTTTTGCACTCACTTCCGTGATTTCATCAAATATCACGAGTTTTCCGTAGAGGAGCGCTCCGTTAACTCGCTACTTCCTGGTTCACAACTCCTCCGGTCTCTGTGGCGACCACGCCAAACTACCTTATGTAAGACTTTTGATTTTCTCCAGCAGGATTGGGTACTTTGAATGTGTTGTTTGCGTATGATTATGTATGATTAACTGTGCATTTTGTACTGTGACGTAGTGGCGCTCCTTTAATAAGTAATGGTATTGTAGGTTCCAATTTCCCACGGCACACTGGTTGGGAAACACTGACTTATGCAAATGATATAAATAAACAATGAATAATTTGGGAACAAGTGGGCATACCCATAATAAGCTCTTTTGTTCAGTAGTAAGATCTGTATTTCTAATTTATACATTATATATTTCGTCAAGTTTCCAGAAGAGTAATTACCTCTCATATTAACTATGCTAGTGTTGAAAGCAGTATCATTTCAGAAATATTTCCAGTGCTGAAAATATTATAGTCTCAGAAAGAAAATAGGTGAGTTCTCCCACAGGTAGAAATTATTGATCACATAGTAAGAGTGAATCAAAGGAAAGACATATTGCTGTGGGATAATGATGCTTCCAGGAATCTGCATCGTTCAGAAGCTTCTCAGATCGATTGGCAAAAGCTGGCAGGGGGATTGAGTTGAACATGAGAATGAATGTTGTAACTAAAAGGGGATTTTTGAAGATTTGAACTATGGGTGCTTATGACTCTTACTGTTACAGCAAACAAGCCTTTAAGTAAGTTGTTGTGATTCAGTCTTCTGTTAGCTACAGTAATAAATGCAAAAATACCTGTAATTTTTATGCATTTTTGCCAGTCTTGATCAGCATATTCATAATGCCTTCTTTTTTTGGTTTTAAATTGGTATGTGCTTGACAGCATCTACTTATAGAGCCCCCAGTGGTGCAGTGTATTAAAGTGTTGAGCTGCTGAACTTGCCTACCGAAAAGTCGCAGGTTCGAATCCTGGGAGGGGGATGAGCTCCCGCTGTTAGCCCCAGCTTCTGCCAACCTAGCAGTTCGAAAGCATGCAAATGTGAGCAGATCAATAGTTACCACTTCGACAGGAAGGTAACGGTGTTCCATGGAGTCATGACCTAGGAGGCTTCTATGGACAATGCCAGCTCTTCAGCTTAGAAATGGAGATGAGCACTAACTCCCAGAGTCAGACATGACTAGACTTAAATTTTAAGTATGTCTGCTCCACCGAGCAACTATACACATACTTAGTTCCAGCTTTGGCAGATCCCAGGGATCTAGTATGGAAATAGCAACAAAGTACAATGATCTCTCATTTATTGCAGGGGTTGCGTTCCAGGACCACCCGCGATAAGTGAAAAACCACAAAGTAGGGATGCCCCCTTCCATCCTCACCGTCTTTACCTTTCTCTTCCTCCTCCTCATCGCTGAATGGGCCTCTTGCCGCAGCTTGGGCCCTGTGTTTGAATAGGCGGCAGAGGCGTCGCGGGGCCCAAGCAATGGCAAGAGGCCCCAGTGGGGAAGAGGACCAGGAAGATGAAGGTAAAGGGGGTGAGGAGGGTTGAAGAGCCACCCCCTCGCCTTCTTTACTTTCGCCTTCCTGTGCCTTGTCCCCAGCAGCAGTGCCGCCAGCAGGGAGGAGGAGCAGGAAAGCGAAGGTAAAGGGGGCGAGGAAGGAAGAAGAGTTGTCCCCTTGCCTTCTTTACCTTCGCTTTACTGCTCTTAGGCCCCAGCGGCAGCTACGCCGGCATGAGGCAGCTATGGGATGAGGAGCAGGAGGCGAAGGTAAAAGGGGCAAGGAGGGAAGAAGCATGGCCCCTTCACCCTGTTCACCTTCCTCCTCCTCGTCACCAACAAGGCCTCTTGCTGCTGCTTAGGCCCCGCAATTGAGGAGGTGGCAGAGGCAATGCAGGGCTCAAGAGGCAGCAAGAGACACAGGCGGCAACGAGGAGAAAGAGGAAGGTAAAGAGGGAGAGAGGGCGGCTTTTATTCCCTCCTTGCTACAGTGTTCCCTCACTATATATATATATATATATATATATATATATATATATACATACATACATACATATATACATACACACACACACACTAGCTTGGGGACCCGGCCCTGCCCGGGTTATTTGAGAAAGGCATTGTGTGCCAAGGTTGGTCCTTATCAGATATTTACGTGGCTTGAAGTGGTCTCAGGAAATTAGTGAAGGTACTGCACATCGGCCATGGTCCATTCCCCTCCCAACGCACCAGGATGTAGAGTGGGTCATGTGGGTTCTGTGTGCCACGTTTTGTCTTGATCATTCATTGGATGAGGGTTGCAGCGGTCTCGGAAGGTGAGTGAAGGTACTTCAAGTCCCATCATCCATGGCCCATCCTCCTTCAAACAGCACCAGGATGTAGAGTAGGTCATGAGGGCTCTGTGTGTCAGGTTTGGTCTTGATCAGTCATTGGATTAGGTTTGCAGCAGTCTTGGAAAGTGAGTGAAGGTACTTCAAGTCCCATCATGCATGGTCTGCCCTCCTCCAAACTGCACCAGGATGTAAAGTGGGTCATGGGGGCTCTGTGTGCCAAGTTTGGTCTTGATCAGTCAGTGGATGAGGGTAGCAGCAGCCTGGGGAAGTGATTGGAGGTACTTCAAGTCCCATCATTCATGGTCTGCCCTCCTCCAAACTGCACCAGGATGTAAAGTGGGTCATGGAGGCTTTGTGTGCCAAATTTAGTCTTGATTAGTCAGTGGATGAGGGTTGCAGCTGTCTGGGGAAGTGATTGCAGGTACTTAAAGTCCCATCATCCATGGTCTGCCCTCATTCAAACTGCACTAGGATGTAGAGTGGGTCTTGGGGGTTTTGTGTGCCAAGTTTCATAGATATAGATATACCGCGAAACAGCGAGTTCGCAGTAAGTGAACTGCAAAGTAGCAAGGGAACACTGTAGACCAGGGGTGCTCACACTTTTTCAGCATGGGAGCTACTGATTAAAAAACCAAGTCCCAAAGATCACCTACCCAGAAATGTAAAACGTATAACTATTTTCTTATTTATTTATTTATTTATTTATATTTATTATTCATTTTTATGTACCGCTCCTTCCAGCAGGCTCGGGGCAGTTTACATAAAATGAAGTTATAAAACATCAACATTTCAATTTAATAACAATATAAAACAGAGCATAAAAATACATCCAACCACCATTGATTTTTGATTGATTGATTGATTTTATTATTTATGAGTCGCCCTCCACGTCAGTGCTCCGGGCGACTTACACATAAAACACATAAAAGAGTTCAATAGTTAAAAGCTAAAAGAATAGGAAAATTAATTAAAATAGTTCCAGTAACTCAGGCTAAGTCTGGAGGGTGTCCTTAGCCGTAAGCCTTTCGGAAGAGCCAGGTCTTCAATGCGGTCAGGAACTGGGGCATGTCCCGGATAGCTCTCTGATCCGCCGGCATCAAGTTCCAAAGAACAGGGGCCGCGATGGAAAAGGCTCTCCGTCTCGTGGTGTCGAGGCGGGCCTCACTCACACCTGGGATGCGGAGAAGGTCCCTGTTTCCTGAACGCGGCGACCTTAAATGAGCTGGTTCGGACAAGCGGTCTTTTAAATAAGCTGGGCCGGCGCCATGGAGGGCCTTAAAGGTAAGCGACAAGATCTTGTGGATGGCTCTGAGCTCGACTGGCAGCCAGTGCAGGCGCTGTAGAGATGGCGCGATATGGCATCTCAGTGGTGTCCCGGTGAGGAGTCTGGCAGCTGCATTCTGCACTAGCTGGATTTTACGAGTGGTTGACTGCGGCAACCCCACGTACAAGGCATTACAGTAGTCCAGCCGTGATGTCACTGTGGCATGGACCACCGTAGCCAGCGCATCTGATGGAAGGTAAGGTGCCAGTTGACGTGCCTGGCGTAGGTGGAAGAAAGCTCCCTTACTTGTCGCAGCAACCTGGGCCTCCAGTGAGAGTCTCGAGTCTAGTATCACACCGAGACTCTTCACCGACGGGGCCGGGATCAGCGGCTCTCCCTCAAAGAGAGGCAGCGGAATGGGTGGCTCTGGGCGTCCCGGCCATAGAATCTCAGTCTTTGATGGATTGATCTTGAGTTTGTATGAGCGGAGCCATCTGGTCACTGCCTCTAGTCCTTGTCTGAAATTCTCAGGCACCGATGTTACGCCTGGCTCAAGCTTCAGCAGAAGCTGGGTGTCATCTGCATATTGGTAGCACCCAAATCCAAAACTTCTGGCTATGCTTGCCAAGGGTTGGACGTAGATGTTAAAAAGCGTTGGTGACAAAATGGCGCCTTGGGGACTCCACAGTCCAGGGTGGATTTCTTGGACACTTGGCCTCGCCACTCAACACGCTGCGAGCGGCCCCGCAGGAAGGAATCGAACCAGGCCAAAGCTGTGCCTTGAATCCCAATGGCTGATAGTCGCCGCAACAGCAAGTCATGGTCCACCGTGTCGAACGCCGCGGTGAGGTCAAGCAGCACCAGGATAGCTGAACCTCCCTTCTCCAATTGGCGGCGGATGTCGTCCGTAATGGCCACCAGAACGGTCTCGGTCCCGTGTCCGGCGCGGAAACCCGATTGGCAGGGGTCCAGGCTTCCTGAGGTTTCCAGGAATTCCTGTAATTGGATCGCTGCTGCCCGTTCAATCAGTTTCCCGAGGAAGGGTAGGTTTGAGACCGGACGGTAGTTCGCCGGCGCCGCTGGATCCAGATTCGCCTTCTTCAGCAGCGGGCGGACTCTAGCCTCCTTCAGCGCATCGGGAAAAACTCCCAGCTCCAATGAGTGATTTATCAACCCTGTCAGAGTGGCCGAGAGGCTCCCCGCACAGGACTTAATCAGATGGGACGGGCACGGGTCTGTAGAGCAGGTGGTTGCCCTTGCCGCGGCCAGGATTTGATTAATCTCCTCTGAATTCAGGGCCTTGAACTGGTCGAGTTTCAGGCTAGGCGATGGAGCTGGGTTCTTACCCATCCCGCTCCTCTCCTCAGGTATAGAGGGTAAATCACGCCTAAGGGCAATTATTTTCTCAGTGAAGAAAACTTGAAATTCTTCCGCTGAGATAGCTGAATTTTCATTGTCTCTCGGGAGTGAGTTGGGCATAGCTAGGTCTCGAACGATCTTAAAGATCTGTGCTGGGCGCGATCTTGCCGCCGCTATTAAGGAGGAGTTATAGGTCTTCTTGGCCTCTTTGACCGCCCGTTCATATGACCTGCGCATGTCTCTGAAGGCTGATCTCGACGTCTGAGTTGGTTTCCGACGCCACGCGCTCTCCAGCTGCTTCCGCCTTCGCTTCAGCAGTCGCAGGTCGTCCGTGAACCATGGAGAATGGACTCTTCGTGGCCGGATCAGGCATCTGGGGGCTATTTGGTCGATGGCTTTCGACAAGACTGTGTTCCATCTGTCCACCCGTTGATTCAAGGTCCCACCGGGAACTTCCATCGGCTCAATGGCTGCTGCGAAGCAGCTGGGGTCCATATGCCTCTTCTGGCGTGCCAGTATGGGTTTTGGCTCTGGCCTTGCTGGTAGGGGGATTCTGATGTCGACCTTCAGAGTGAAATGATCCGACCAGGGGACCTTCGTTGTTACTTGCTGCGTAACCCTCAACCCGTACCCAAAGATTAGGTCTAAGGTATGTCCGGCCTGGTGTGTGGGGCCGGACTCCATCAAAATGAGACCTAATGTGTCCATGGATCGGATGAACTCCTTCGCTAGGGGGGGATGGCATATTAGCGTCTGCATGGATGTTAAAATCTCCCAAAACAATGAGTCTTGGGAATCTAAGTGTCCAATCCGCGGCAAGATCGAGCAGATTGAGTAAGCTCTCCTTCGGGGTCCCGGGGAGCGATAGATTAGAAGAATCGCTAAGCACTCCTTAGCTTTTAGGGTGATTCCCAAACACTCCATGCCCGTGATATTCGGGCCTGGATAACTGTCACCGGGATGTCATCCCTAGCTACTATACCCACTCCTCCTCCCCTACCACCAGTTCTCGGTTGATGGAACATCCGAAACCCGGGGGACAGCTCATGGAGAGGTATAGTGTCTCCATTCTGTGTCCAGGTCTCCGTGATGCAGTTAATATCTGCATCTTGCTCTATGATGAATTCATTCAAGGTGGCCAGCTTGTTCCGTATCGATCTGGCGTTGAGGAGCAGGAGTGATGAACAGGTGGAAGGTGGTGTCGGGAGGAGCTTTGTTGGGGGACGGGTCGCAGGAAGGGGGACGGGTGGTGCTTCCTACTATTCCCATGGTTCCTAATTAGAGGTCGGCCCTTGAGTCCAACTTTCCTTCTACCTGTAACTGTTGGGATTTTTTCTCCGCAGGTTGATGGACTCGTAGAGGGAATGTGGATAATGGTTGACAGTTTTCCGCCTTTGGCCCAAGATCTTGAAGGGCATCCAGTTTGCGGCAGACCCCGTGAAAAGGGGGAGTCGCCGTAGCAGGCGGATTGTCCATATCAGAAGACCTTAGGGGCTTCATGGTTGTAATCTTATCGCACTCTATAAATTGGTTGATCGGCTTGGAGGTCGAACCGGTCCGAACTTCCTTCTCCGGACGGCTCTCCTTCTGGCCAAAACCCACCCCCCAGAAGGTCCGTGAGCGAAACGACCTCTTCCAAGTCTCGCTAGCCTTCCCTCTCCTCCTCGGGCCATAGGGAGCCATGTTCTTACAAGGATGGCCACTCTGGCGGCGGCCAGCTCCTACTTGTGGGCCAGCGATGTTCTCCCCTCTATCCCGCGAGGGGGGGGCTCCGGACATCTGGCAATGGGCCAGAAAGAACTGAGATGCGGTAAAGAAATGACCCCAACGCGTCCTTGTCCTCCTCCTCCATCATTGCTCCTATTTCCATGCCGCCAGGATGCATGCCGCCTCCAAGAGCTCACGAGAAGTCCGAGAGGCAGTATGGGTACTTCTGCGCATGTGCGCGGGGCCAGCCATGCATCGCATCATCCAGGCCCACGCCCTTTGGTCTCCTACAACTCTGAATGGCTGGAGAAGGATGGAGGGAGGAGGAGGAATCCAAAAGAGGGGGCCCATTCTGCCTCTTGGACTCTGGAGCTTTTGGAGGCGGCGCGCAAGCAGGGAGCGGGGAGGAGCAACGACGGAGGACTTCTTTGCAGCATGCAGGGGTGCGTGAAGAGGACCAACTGCAAAAAACCTGGTCAGGGCCCTCAAGATCACCAGGATGAGGCCCAAAGATCACCATGGTGATCCCGATCACCATTCTGAGCACCCCTGCTGTAGACCCAAGAAGCTAGCCTGGTGAGCCCACTCCTATAATAATGGTGTATTCTGAGGCTAGTAGAATGTATTGAGGTACAAATCAGGCAGTATCGTTGCCTCTAATGAAGAGCAAGTGCTCAAAATATACGAACCATAATAAACATATATTAGGATGTTGTGTGTCCCTTTTCAGCAATTTGTGATTTACTTGTTCTTTGGCTCTTAGACATTCAAATGTCCATTCAGATGTGTGTCAGTCTGTTCCTAGCAGGCTGCTTGTGTTATTTAAATGCAAGTTCCAGTGTTGTCCAGTACTTAATCCAATATAACTACTACACTATACCACTATTTTTCTCACAAATATTTTTTAAGTGCAGTGCACAGAAATTCTTCACCCTTCTTGAGAATTTACTGGCATGGCTATATATCTCTAGTTAGCTAATTTGACTAGGGATAAGGCAACGTTATTACTGTTTTCAGTATGTAAGGAAACAATCTAAATATTTAGACTAGGGTAGGGCAGGCAAGCTGGCTTCAACCTTCCTTTTCACTGTGTGCTTTTTTTCTGTCCCTGAACTCTTAAGATCTATTGACTAGAAAAAGTCATACACAGACAACAGAAAGTCCTAACCAAGTACTGTATTTTTTAAGTGTTTAATTGACACATGGAGAGAGTTAATCTGCTAGCCTAATTAATTCTTAAGGGCCTCTGGTGATGCAGCAGGTTAAACTGCTGAGTTGCTGAACTTGCTGACCGAAATGTTGGCGGTTCAGATTCAGGGAGCAGGGTGATCTCCTCCTTAGGACCAGCTTCCACCAACCTAGCAGTTCGAAAAACAGTAAATCAATAGTTGCTACTTCTGTGGGAAGTTAACAGCACTCCATGCAGTCATGCTGGCCACATGTCCTTGGAGGTGTTTACGGACAACGCCGGCTCTTCAGCTTAGAAATGGAGATGAGCACTACCACCCAGAGTCAGACACGACTAGACTTAATTTCAGGGGCACCCTTTACCTTTTAATTCCTTCTTACTTTCTGCCATCCTCGAAATGTCTGTGATTTGATACGACTCCATATGTTCCAAACTGCATTCAGAGCCCGCATGGGTAGCAAAGACAGTTGTCTTCCATGCCTAGAGCAGTGTTTCCCAACCAGTGTGCCATGGCACACTAGTGTGCCGTGAGCGATCATCAGGTGTGCCGTGGGAAATTGGAACCTCCAATACCCTTTCTTCCCCCTCCTGCCGAACACTTCTTCTTCTCCACTTGGGCTCCCTTCTTCCCAGCCTCCCCCCTCCTGAACACGCCCACACTGCCCCCTCGGATCAAAATGGCAGCAGAAGCGGCAGTGTAGAAGAAAAAGTAAGTGTTCAGCAGGAGGGGGAAGAAAGGGCGCGAAGGGGAAGGGGGAGGAAGAGGTCTCTGTCAAAAGCTGGCATGGGTAAACTTGGACCTTCCAGGTGTTTGAGACTCCAACTCCTACCATTCCTAGCAGCCTCAGGCCCTTTTCCTTTCCCACCTCAACCACTTAAGCAGGAAAGGGCCTCAGGCTGTTAGGAATGGTGGGAATTGAAGTCCAAAGCACCCAGAGGGCCAAAGTTTTCCCATGCCTGTTTTAGGGACCTTAAAGTGGTGAGCCTCCTTCCAACATTGTGATTCTGGATAGAAAACAAACAACAACATAACATAACATTGTTTGAGTCCACAGTGCTCTCTGGGTATAGGTGAACTACAACTTCCAAACTCAAGGTCAATACCAAGCAAACCCTTTCAGTACTTTCTGTTGGTAATGAGAGTTCAATATGCCAAGTTTGGTTCAATTCCATTGTTGCAAGAGTTCAGGATGCTCTTTGATTGTGTGTTAACTATAAATCCCAGAAACTGTAACTCCCAAATGTCAAGGTCTATTTTCCCCAAACTCCATCTGTGTTCACATTTGGGCATATTGAGTATTCATGCCAATTGTTTGAGTTCACAGTGCTCTCTGGATATAGGTGAACTACAACTCCAAAACCCAAGGTCAATGCCCACCAAACTCATAGTATTTTCTCTTGGTTATGGGAGTTCTGTGTGGGAGGTTTATGTCTTTCTGCCATTCCTGCCAGGATATCTATGTTGTGTTCATCAAAACAGGTCCAGGTTTCACACTGAGTGTATAAATAAATTTTAAAACATACAGTATTAACTCTATGTATTACTGTGTTAGAGTGTTATTTTGTGTCATTTTGGTTGGTGGCATGCCCCAGAATTTTGTAAATGTAAAAAATGTGCCGCGGCTCCCAAAAAGGTTGAAAAACACTGGCCAAGAGAATAATGGAACCGGAAATGGAGATGGTACACTCTGTTTCTCACATATTAACTGAACACTGTGAAATACACTTGAATGAGATTTGTTAACCAAGGAATTTGTTCCAAGCAGCAGAACTAATATAATTCATGCTCATTCCATGTGAAAATCCCGTGACCTTTCTTCATTTTGGCAGTATCGTTTTGGTTGTATGTTGGTGGACAATTTTTTCACTGCTTGGAGGCAAAAATCTGACCTTCTGCAGAAAGACCTTCTGTCCATCCCAATTTAGTCTTATTTAGTCTGTTCAGTACTCTTTTAAAAATATTTAAATCTCTTTGAATGGAGATATTACTTTAGCCACTGAGATATCTCTACCATGGCATGAATGTTTTACCCTTGTGGGAGGTTGACTGTTTCCAGCTGCTCCATGACGCAAAGTATTTCTTCATGTGTGTGACCCCTGCAGAACCGTGCTGAGCATAATGCCTCCATTTGAAAACTCTTGCCTGTCTTTCTGAATTCAAGCCCTCACTTATCCCGCGAAATGCATTTTATGGACAGTGGGACCTTAAGGGGTTTCTCATCATCACGTGAATTGCCCGAGCACAGAGCTCAGCGAAACAGCTGCACTGAGGCTCTGTAACCTGTTACAAAGTGAACCTTTGTTCACACTATGAAAGACATTTTGCAGTTGAATAACATTAGCTTCTGCTAAATCGTTGGCTGGAGGGTACTGGATTCAGACCTAAAAATACGAGGAATGTTGAAAAGAGTCTGCCCAAGTCCAACATGAAGAATTTGCAATTGTAACCAAGCTTGACATCTGCCTGAAGATTACATCATCTGGAAGGGAAGCTGGAAAAGCTTTCAGAATTATGCTCTTCTAAAAAGCACTAAGCAGTTGTGTCAGTTCATAATTATGCAATGTATTTGTAGGGAGCCATAACATTTTATTTCAAGGAAGTGTAGGAAGACAAGTGAAGGGAGCTTTGGAGAAACAAATTAAGTTGGTATTTTCTCTAAATGCAGACCATTTATATTCTGCTAACAGTTGAAACCCATAAAAGCAATCCCAGTAGTCAATTAAAGAGTCACATTGTATGCAAGATTCTTGTACTAAATAAAGGAGGCTAACGTGATAGGTTTCTCTTTTTTAATGGAAGCCAGCATGCCATAATACAAGGGTGGATCAATAAGTCCATGACTTTTTGAATGAAACACAGGTTTTTGGATAAAAAATCATTTTATTTTTCAACGTAGTCTCCTTTGGGCTCTATACACTTTGTCCAACGTTTCTCCAATTTTTTTTAACTTCTAGTCATAGTTTGAATCCCTTCTTAAAGAGTTGATCTGTGTGGCAATGTAGTACACTAATTTCTTGCTTCATGTAACAATATCTATATCTATCCAGTGTCCATAGCCTCTACCAGATAGCTATGTGCTGCTGACAGCCATGTAGCCTGGGGGGGGGGCTTAAGGGGCTTAACCCCCCCCCCCCGAAATTCTCAGGGTGATCCACGAGAAGGCTTTACTGGTACATTATTTAAACTGTTATATTTATTCATATCATGATCTGATCACCATGCTCAATATATCCCATATGCATTGGGGTATTGGGATAACAATACAAAAGGTTTGGTAGGGTAGGCCATCCCTCACTCTGACTCACCCCCCGAATTAAACTCATCCCCCCACCCTGAATCAAAATCCTGGCTACGGGCCTGGCTGCTGATAATAATGAATTTCACCAGTTCAGTTCAATGTAGGAAGTTCTTGTAGTCCACCCTAGTCAACATCTCACCATTTTAAAGATAATGCCTTCCTTCAACTAATTGGGTTCCAAGAGAAAGGTTTTCCCCCATTGTCCCAGGAGTTTTTTCCACAAGGAAAGATTTATCTTGCCAAATGAAAGTGAGTGGATAAGTATGTGTTGACGAACTTGCCATACACTAAAGCAGACACAGAATAGAAGGCTGATCTTTAGATATTCTTTCAATACAAGATTTGATCTATGTGTACAGTGCCTGTTCTATGTGAATGTCCTGTTACCACATTAAAAATGTGCCCATGAAGTTCACAGGGTGTTCTTGACCCATGCCACTGTTGCGCTGATTAGCTACATTAGGAAATACAGTATTTTGTTTTAAGAAAGGCCTAGAGCAGCTTTCCTCAAACTTCGAGTTATGTTAGCCTACAACCTATCTATTAGCCTTGTTGGCTTGGGATAATTAAAGTTGTAGCGCAATACATTTGGAGGGCACTAGGTTGGGGAAAGGTCATCAACAAATCAATTTACCTGATTATTATAATAAGCTGCAGAAGACACTCAATGGAGAAAGGATTGGCCTTGATTTCTTTCCAGGTTACCTACAGGATCACCTTCTCCCATACAATCTGCCCCAAAACACTTAGGTCCTCTGGGAGGCATCTACTCCAACCTGCCAGAACTTGACTGGCAACAGTCACCCAGAAGAGGACCTTTTCATCAGCTGCCTCAAGACTGTGGAATGACCTGCTGGAAGAGCTACAACAGCTAAATGAGCTGTCAGAATTTAAAAACCATCTAAAGACCTATGTCTGTTTTAAGCCTGAATTTTAAACTTGTGTGTAATAAAGTCAATATATGTATTGTTTTATTGTTGCATATGTGGTTATATGATTACATTTGTATTGGAATATAAGGTTAAATGTTGAACAGACCCTAAAGGGTTAACTCTGATAATAGAGGCATTTCCCTCCAAAGAGAGTATGTTTCTATGGAAACAAGTGGGAAGAAGAGAGACAGTTGGTTGTTGTTAAGCCAGCAGAAGGGGTTCTCATTAGGTAGATCGCGATCTACTGGTAGATTGCATAGGGTGTCCTGGTAGATTGCAGGCAGGGCGGGAGGAAGGCTCAGTCCCACCACGCAGGTTCCCGCCGCCGCCCAAGTGCTGCCGGCCCTGGGTTATCTGAGGTCCTTTCCACACAGTTGAATAAATTCCCATGTTATCTGCTTTGAATCAGATTATATGGCAGTGTGGACTCAGAAAACCCAGTTCAAAGCAGATATTGTGTTATATGTTTCACATTTTCATAGTGGGTAGGTAGATCATTTTGACTTGGTTGTTTTATAAGTAGCTCGCATGCTGAAAAAGTGAGCACCCCTGCTGTAGATCTTCGAAAACTATTTCTTGATTTAAGACTTTGGCGTGCTGGCTGATATCCGAACAGGGTATGAGCCTTCTTACTTATCCGGCATGATTCAGTTGAGCCTCAGACACAAACTGATTTCTTGTGTTCCAAACCACAGCAGAGCACCAAAGAATGGAAGAGGCTATCCCTGTCCTGTTAATTATGAATTCATCTCGACAATAATCCTGGGCCGACTTTTTAAAGACCCTGTTTGTGAGAGTTAGATGCTTGTGCAGATGCACGCCCTTCTTCTTTCTACAGAAGGGGAGCAGCCATCTTTTGTGACTTCACAACTTGTATGCTGCATTGCTTGAGAGGGTAGACTATTTGTATGTATTTGCCTCTTCGGCCACTGGGAAGATGGCTGGAATTGATAACTATAATGTTTGTAAAGATATCTTACCTGGTGAGGTTCAATGCCCATTTCTGTCAAGGCTGATAGGAAGAACAATTTGGCCGGCTTTCCTACCACTTCTGCTTGAATGTCACAGGCATACTAAAAGAGAAGAGAAATTAACTTTGCATTTCATACAAGGTATGCATCTGAACAATTTATGAAGGCGGGTCAATAAGTCCATGACTTTTTGAATTTCCCGCCTCTTAACTGAAAGGGCAACACTGCTCCTGTCAACAGGCATCTGTCAGTTGACTCCTGTCAAAATTTGAACAACCTGCATCATTTAGTTTGTGTTTGACAGCCATTGATAGCAGACTACTGCGTTATTTGAGGAGAACATGGAAAAAAGTGAATTCCGTGTGCTCATTAAGCATTACTTTTTGCGGAAAAAAACATCACTCAAACCAAGGCTAAGCTTGATAAATACTATGGGGACTCTGCACCATCAATTTCAATTGTAAAAAAGTGCTTTACTGAATGTTGTTGTGGCCCCTGGTTTAGAGAGTGGTCGATTCTGTTCTGAGGTAACAGAAAGACCGCTGTGCTTTTTACACTGCAGAAGAGACAGTTTATTTTAGGGAACTGAGAGAACAGTTTCTAGAATAGGTTAAGCTGGAGAATTAACCTGAAGATATAGGTAGAAGCCGGGAGTTTGGTAACTCGCCTATTGTATAGCAGTTTACAGAGTAGGACTGCTGAGTTAGTGATTAAGGAAGAATAGCAATCAAAGAAACACTGTACCTCAGTAGCAAGAACTGTGTATCCCCAAGAATTGTAACTCTGAGGAAAACTAAGCAACTAGTAACAAAGAACCAATAGCCTCTGAAACCACCTAAGATTTTGCAACTTTGAAACACTCAAGCTTTTAAACAAACTGTTAAATAAACTGTTTGATGTTCCTTTACGAAATCTCTCAGTCACATCATTTCAATATATAAGCCTCAAACAAACACCTTCCCATCGGGTAGTCAAGGTTTTATATTGGTGGCCGTTTAAATAATAACGTGCCCGGTCAAGTTGGAAATAGATAGCATCGTTACTTAAGATCTGTACACTTAGTCTTCACACCAAAAACAAGTAATTAAGAATTGGTCATCGTTACAGTAAAGTGACTGGGCAGATCGTTACAAAGTGGTGGACAGAGAAACAATCGGAGGGAGGTCGTTACATCGTGTCCTGTGTTTAATCTCTGTTCTGTGTAATTTTATATGTATTTTATAGAAATACTTTTAATATGTATCTTTTATAGAAATATATTTTAATATGTTTATATGTAGAAGTTTTATAATGTTTATATGTTTTACTTATTCTGTAACCCACCTCGTGCCACGAGGAGCGGTGGGGAAGAAATAACATTATTATTATTATTATTTGAAACACAACAAGATTAGTACACAGCAAGCAAGATCACTATGCTGGTTGTTGTATTGGATCACACATTGGACACTTCCCAAGTGTCTAGGACTGTGTGATGTATCGGCAAATAATGCATGCAGATCCCAGTAGGGTGGCCTTTTGCAGCTGAGAGGTGGTGATTTTGTCAGCACCAATTGTGTTTAAGTGCAGGCCATGGTCTTTAGACACTGCACCCAGTGTGTCGATCACCACTGGGACCACCTTTACTGGCTTGTGCCAGAGTCTTTGCGGTTCGATCTTTCTCTTCAACCTGCTATCGCCTGAGATTGCAACATCGACAATCCATAGTTGGTTTTTTAAACACAATCCATACTTGGATTATTGTTATTATATCAATACTTGGATGATGATTATTATATGAGCAAATCAGGCAATATTTATTGCTCTTGTGCTAAGCCAAGCAATACATATTTATCCGTTAAATAAATTATAGGCAGAATCCCAACCACTTTGGTCAAATGTAAACAGATATTGTGCACTTCATAAGTCACAAAGTGGAGTATATTGGCTGGTGATGAAAGCCTTTCTTTTGATCTCATATGTTCTAGATTGAGATAACTTGCTTCTCATGCTTGCGTATGGCAGTAGTGATATGGTGACATAAATGGATCAGTATCTGCCCTATTCAAGAATCAGTTGGCAAATCCTTGGGGTCACTAGCTTGAAGGCACATACATCAATGATTAACTTGATTACATGTCCCTTAATATTAATAGAAATAATCTTAAATCTTAACACCAATCAGACTGGAGTACCTTGGATGATTCTGTGAATGGTAAATGCTGTAGAAATTGTGGTGCAAAAGGTACCTTTTGGTAGGATCTCTAGCACTTTATTCCCAGATCCAGCCTTACAGTTTGCGTTTGCACTAGCCCTTGTCTTGCCCTATTAGTCTCAAATTTGCACATGTCCACTTTTCTCAGCTGTTGGTTGTTTTGTTCTTGGGTTATGTTTTATGGTGTCTTACATTTTATTGATTTTATTGTTTTAATATAGTTGATTGTTATATGTTTTAACTATGTTACTTCATAACCTTTGTTTATATTGGGGTTGGTTCCCATGTACAGTAAGCACTTTAGACTAGTTTTTACTGGAAAGCTGGTGAATAGGGCTCAATGCTTTTACAGACAGAACACTGTTTTACATAGGTGAATACATAGGCTGTATGAATGTAATTGTATTTTAATGTATTTTAGTGTCAATGTTTGAGGGCTTTTATACTGTTTTTATACTGTGTTGTTATGAGGGCATCGAATTGTGCCTTTTGGAAGCCGCTCTGAGTCCCCCTCCGGGGGTTGAGAAGAGCGGGGTAAACTGCCGAAAAAAATAAATAAATAAGCCGCCCCAAGTCCCTTCGGGGAGATGGAGGCAGGATATAACTTGGCTCAAAACTTGGCTTTTCTTTTGCACCTCAGAACTCGGCCAGCCCCCCCCCCCCAGACCACACACACACAGGCAGATGCAATAATGTTCTTTTATTTAGAATAAAGGATAAAGAATAGTCCAAGGAAATGAGAATAAAGCAATCCAAAATAGTCCAATTCGAGTTCTGTAGCTGTAAGCCAAAGCGGCTCAAATCCCAAAGAAAGCAAAGTTCCAAAGCAAGGCAAACCGCTCCAGCGGTCAAACGTGGTACTTGAGGCAAACCGCAACGGCAGTCACATGAACTTGAATCCAGACTGTTCTGGCAGCCGGCGTGAACTTGGAGACTTGGACGTGAGACGTGATCAAGCTAAACGTGGCTTCAGGTCTGACCAGAAGCCCGAAAGCACAGACTAATAAGGAAGCTAGTCTCGATGGGCCCATCTCACCCCCTTCCTTAGATTCCACGGTTTCCTAGAAGCTCTGATGTTTGCCCTTCTATCAAACACCGGCTGGTTAGCAGGCCCAGCTGCACCGTTATCAGAGTGAGAAACAGGAAACTCCTCTTCTCCGGAATGCCCATCTGGGAAGGGAGTAGGAATTATCTCTTGGGAACCAAGGCCACCAGGCCTCTCATAGTCTGATGCAGAATCCTCTTCCATGGAATCCTCAGTAAACTCATCTGCAGTCCTATATCCCTCTAGCCATTCATCATCCCATTGCAAACTTTCATTTGAAGACCCATACCCATCTGGCCATTCGTCATCTTCAAAAGGCCCCTGATCAGCTGGGATCTGACCCTGATCAGCTGGGACCTGATCCTGATCAGCTGGGGGGCCTGGTGCCTGACTCTGACCACTGGGCTGACCAGGCTGGAGTACCACACCTTTGGAGAGTGACCATATATTCTCCTTTTGTTGCTCCTCCTATAATGTTTTGTCCTCATATTGTACTTCCCGCTCCCTGTTTGAAGGCCTGTCTCCATTACTCTGTTTCCTATGACTTTCTCCCTTACAAATATATCTTTTTCATTTCTATCTCATCCTGAGTTTTTATCATTTTCTCATACACATGGCCCGCTCATTGTGATTGGTTTCTTATTGCATTATTTTGTATTGTTTTATTGTATTCCTATGCTTTATTTATTTTATTGTGATGTCTGTTCTGCTGTTCTGATTTTATTTTGTTGTAATGTACTACTGGGCTTGGCTGCATGTAAGCCACCCCAAGTCCCCTTTGGGGAGATGGTGGTGGGGTATAAATAAAGTTTTATTATTTTATTATTATAATATAATAATAAAGTTGTTGTTGTTATTATTATTACCTATTTACATATGCAGTGGAAATACCAACAGGTAAGAGGAACTGAACCAAAGTTTTTCAAATAAGTGAAATAAAAAATCAAACAGTTAATGTTGACCCTACAATGTCTACTTGTTTTATTTGATACAGATTGCTAAAACTTTCATACAGTTCTTGTTACCTGAATGTTGATAAGACCCAATTTTTATGGAATTTTTGTTTCCTTATATTGACTTTAATAATTTAGATGCCTTTGTTGCCCCTTCTGTATCTCATGTGAGCATATGAAGTGATGGCATGACTAAGAAAGACTCAGAATAATTTACTATATATGATAAGGATTCCGAGATTGTGCTCTGCATCATATATCATGACAACTGTTATTTTAAACATGTTATTTGGTGCTTTTTCTGTGATTACTTAAATAAAGCACAATAAAAGGTTTTATTTTAAAGTAGATACGGCTAGGGCACACTCGTGTGTTGAAATTTAGTCTGTGATGGAAGTCTGAAAGGAGGGAGCACAATCCGAAAAGGAATGCTAAATATTACAGCCACCTCCATCTGTACAGTGATGCCATTGATAGGCTCTAAGGAAACAATGAAAGGTGGGGTTTGTTTTTTTTTACAATTTTCTTGTAAAAACAAAAGAAAAAGGGGGTTTTGCTTTGCCCTCTTTCAAACATTATTTTGAGGCATCATGCATGGTTTGGCTTAAATAATGGATTTTATTTAAAAAATGTAAGATTACTAAAATTAGAAGAATTTAATTTAAAATTTGATTGGCATGGCTATTTAAATTATGATAAAATTAAAGCAGATAAAATCTTCAACCATCATTATATAAGAAGCCCCATCTTTAGAATATGGAATAAATATAAAAATCAAATATATGGTGAGAAAATCCTAAACTGGCATGCACCAATAGAGGCCATATCAGGTACAAACTCAGAAAAAAGAAATTGGCAACCATATAAAAAAATTAGTAACACATAAATGAAGAATTACAAATAAAAACTAAGGATCAATTAGAAAATTTGGGTTGCAACCTAAGTTGGCTACAAATCATATAATTAAAAGAAAGATTCAAACAAGACAAAAACAGGGATAACACTGACCCATACAAAATGGGAAAATGACTTAATAAACTCTGAAAGAAAAACACTTAGTAAAGTATACAAATTTTTACTAGATTTGCAAAATGGAAGAAAGAATTATGAAAAAATTAAGACAAAGTGGCAAAAACATTGGGTTACACAGTAGGGGAAGACTCATGGGAGTCTATATGGAAGAAAAATATAAAATTCACATATTCCTACTCTTTAAAAGAAAATATCTTTAAAATGATATATCAATGGTATATTACCCCTAGTAAAATAGCCAAAAAGGACAAAAAATATAACAATGCTTGCTGGAAATGCAAATCAGCAGAAGGAACATTTATTCACTGCTGGTGGTATTGCACTTATGCCAAAAACTTCTGGAAAAAATCCATATAAAGATACAAAATATTCTAAATATAAAATATAAAATGAAAGCCAAAACCTACTTATTGGGAATGATGGATAAAAAAAATAATGTCACTCTCACAGGAGAGGTTGTTTACATTCCTGACCACAGCGGCCAGATTAATATATGCAAGACACTGGAAAGAAAATTTACCAAAAGAAAAAGAATGGCACAAAAAAGTACTAGACATAGCGTTAATGGACAAACTGACTTGTTCAATCAGAGGGAAAGTTGGTATATATCACGAAACATGGGACAACTACTTAAAGTCAATAAATATTAATAATAACTGAACAAAAATAAATTTAACTATAAACAAAAATATACATATATATAGATAGATAGATATTCACACAATATAAATAATATCTAGAAATAGAAAATTAATATAGACAATTAAAAAAAAGACACAGATAGTGTAGATTGGTTAAAATAAGGACAGGGAAAACAAACAAATAAACTAACAAAAACTAGCCAAAAGTAATGTAACATAACTTGTTCTTACCTCAAAAAGTAAGAGGAGAAGGAAGAACAAGAAAACATGACGCACAAGCTAGGAAGACCACCGTTATGTTTTAAAACTGTTTTATGTGTACTTTTTTCTCTTTATCTTTGCCCCCCACCCCACCCCACACTTCCTTTGCTCTTCTCTCACCTGTTTACTTTACTTTTGTTTTTCTTCTATGCTCTCCTTTCCCCTGTTCGTGTATATATGTTGTTATTTTATTGAAAATTCAATAAAGAAAATTGAAATCAGAGGGGTTTTTTTTTTACAATTTTCTTCTTGCTTCAAGGAACTGTTTGAGACTTAGTCTGCACAAAATTCACATGTGGCATTTTTGCACAAAATTCACATGTGGCATTATTACACAGAAAACTTCATTTTCTCTGTTGGAAACCGCCTTTTCTGCCCAGGAAATTATATGTGTACAGAAACGGTTGTTTTCTGCACAGAAAATGCTGTCTGGTTGAGGACCTCTGTTTCAAATTTACATGTGTTTTCTGTGCAAAAAAAGAGAGTGAATTTTGTACCGAGTATGCCCCAACTGGCAAATATTTTTTCAGGTGCACCTCATTAAGGTTTTTTGATACTTGAGAAATACCTGTATCTACCGTATCTGTATACCTTTATAAAACGGAATGTTTGTATGTGTGTATGCGGAGGGCGGGAGGGCAGAAGGGCGGAAGCAGCCACTTTCACAGGCCAGGGCGGATATGTGGCAGCCACTTTCACAGGCCAGGGCGGATATGTGGCAGCCACTTTCACAGGCCAGGGCGGATATGTGGCAGCCACTTTCACAGGCCAGGGTGGATATGTGGCAGCCACTTTCACAGGCCAGGGCGGATATGTGGCAGCCACTTTCACAGGCCAGGGCGGATATGTGGCAGCCACTTTCACAGGCCACAGCGACCAGCGCGGGTGATGGACCTGCACCAAACTTGGTACACATAACCCCCTAACCCCTTTACGTCCTGGCGCGGGTCGGGGACATGACCCATGGATTATGGGATTTGTACTACTTTCCAACACTTTGGTTCCCACAGACCACTGAGGCCACCAAAAAGGACCAATACAGACCACACTCAGCACACACAGCCCCCATGACCCACTCTACGTCCTGGTGCAGTTCGGAGGAGGGTGGACCATGGATGATGGGACTTGAAGTGCCTCCACTCACTTCCCAAGTCTGCTGCAACCCTCATCCAATCACTGATCGAGACCAAACTTGGCACACATAACCCCCATGACTGCCTTCACGTCCTGGTGAGGTTCGGGGGAGGACTGACAATGGATGATGGGATTTGTAGTACTTTTACACCCCTCTGTTCCCACAGACCACTGTGGCCCCCAACAAACACTGATAAAGACCACACTTGGCACACAGAGCCCCAGTGACCCAGTCCACATCCTACTGAAGTTTGGAGGGGGACAGAACATGGATGATGGGTCTTGCAGTACCTTCCCTCACTTTCCAAGACTGCTACAAACCTAATCCTATGATTGATCAACACCAAACTTGCCACACAGAGCCCTCATGACCCACTCAACATTCTGGTGCAGTTTGGAGGAGGGTGGACCATGGATGATGGGACTTGAAGTACCTCTACTCACTTCCCAAGTCTGCTGCGACCCTCATCCAATTACCGATGGAGACCAAACTTGGCACACAGACCCCCCATGACTGCCTTCACGTCCTGGTGAGATTCGGGGAGGACTGACAATGGATGATGGAATTTGTAGTATTTTCACACCCTCTGTTCCCACAGACCACTGTGGCCCCCAAAAACACCGAGAAAGTCCACACTTGGCACACAGAGCCCCAGTGACCCACTCTACATCCTACTGAAGTTTGGAGGGGGAGAGAACATGGATGATGGGACTTGCAGTACCTTCCCTCACTTCCCAATCCTGCTACAAACCTAATCCAATGACTGATCAACACCAAATCTGGCACACAGAGCCCTCATGACCCACTCTACAGCCTGGTGCAGTTTACTGTGAGACGGACCACGGATGATGGGACTTGAAGTACCTTCACTCACTTCCGAAAAAGAATGCATCCCTCATCCATTCACCAATACAGACCAAACTTAGCACACAGAGCCCCCATGACCCAATCTACATCCTACTACATTTTGGGGGGACAGAGATGATGGGACTTGCACTACCTTCAGTAATTTCATGATACCACTGCAACTCCCAATAATGATGGATCAAGACCAAACTTGGCACACAGAGCCCCCATGACCCACTCTACATCCTGCTGCGCTTCACAAATAACCCGGGCAGGGCTGGGTCCCCAAGCTAGTTTTGAATATTTTTCAGATATCCTTTACATCTCTGTTCAACATACATGCTTCCCTCACTCCATTTTCAATATTGGTACTCTGAAATTATCTTGAAGGAAATATTAGCACTTGAGAAAAAGCTTTTAAGGAATGTGTGCTTCAAACTGCTTTCCATTTCAGTAGTATTTGAACATTATAATTGGTTAAATCATGTTTTAACAGTAAGGTTTTGGTTAACTATGTTTTAATTTAACATTGGACGGTTAATCTATGTTGAATTGTCTTGTGAATTGACTTGAAGACACCGTTCTGGGAAAAGATGAGAGAATAGTTGAATAAAGTAACAGCAATTCTAGTGTTTTAGATATTTAGTGATATGTATGATATTTTATTAGAGTTTTGTCGAAGGCTTTCATGACCGGAATCACTGGGTTGTTTTAGTTTTTTCGGGTTGTATGGCCAAGTTCTAGAACATGGCCATATAATCCAAAAAACCTACAACAACCCAATTTTGTCTGAACTGAACTTTCCCTACATTAGAGAAAGCACAGTAATCGTTCCTTTGCATCAGAAGAAAGAGGACTTTTGGCTTTATTTTGGTTTGCATTGTTCACTTTTATAAAAGTATCATAGCCAGGGCCAGATCTTGATGTTACGCGAACAACATGCCCGCGTGGGGTGCCAAATATTCAGGGGCACATCTGGCTGCCCAACGGCAATGCCCCTCCTCAGTCTCCAGCCCCACGGAAAGGGGCTCGCCCGCACCGCACCAAATGCGCACGTGTGGAACTAGCTGGCGCACGTGTGGACTGGCTGGCCTATGAGGCCGGAGACCAAGGAGGAGCGCCCAGCAGCTGGAGGCAAAGGTTCCGCCTCCGGCAGCCAAACACCCCTCCTCAGTCTCTGGCCCTGTGGAAGGGGGCCTGCCCGTGCCGCACCAATTGTGCATGTGCGGAACCAGCTGGTTCCGTGCGTGCGCATTTGGTGCGGGGTGGGCGGACCGCCCTACAAGGCCGGAGATGAGCCACCCGCAGTGCGAGCCGCCCCCACGAGTCCGGAGACTAAGGAGGAGCACCCAGCAGCAGGCCAGAACATGTGAATACCTTTTATTTTATTTTTATGTGTACCTTTTATTTTTCAGTGATTGGTGGGGTCGGGGGGCAAAATAATGTTCGCTTACCATTTAAAATTACCTTCGTCCAGGCCTGAACATAGCATGAGTAATTGTGTGAAAGGCAGGGATGTAAACCTTAGTGGATGAAATAAATCTACTTTTTAATACAGCTGCACATGGCAGGTTACGGATAGGTCAGTGACAGTATTGCAGGCTCCTAGTCTTGTGAAACATTAGCAGAACTAACAGAAATGAATAATGTTTCCACCACAGATGAGGCAGGCTTTATTTCTGTGGACACAGCTTATTTCTCTTTGCTTTGCTTCTTTTAAAAAAAATTATGTTCCAATAGAAAGTCTATTTACCTGCCTTCTTGATTCACATAATTTAGAAAGCTTGTCAATTACACCTCCTCATGGAACAAGGAATTACCTTTCCTGACCCATCTAACCCACCTCCTGGGATTCTTGGCATGACTAAATAGAGCTTTGTTCATCAATCTCCCAAGCTTACATTTCATGGTGGAATTCTTGGTCGTCGTCCCCCTTTTTAACAAAAACACCGCACTACACAATATGTTTATTATTTCCAAATTCAACCCCTCCTTTTCACCTCTGTGCCCAGTCCTTTGGAATTTATTGTCCTGCTCTCACATCTCAACTTTATATTTCAGCTCTTATAAACAGATAATTTCTAAATTTGCATTTCATTACTTTGGAAGAAGAGTTCAGAGTCTAATTGCTATATTTACCTTTCTTGGTTTTCAGGGTGAGTTAACTTGCTATTTCACTCATTTAGTAAGATCTTGCAAGAGACTTATATAACCACATGTAAATTGAGAAGTGGTGAACTGATATATTTTTTGATGTAGTGCGATATGCTGTAAACTGTCCTGAGCCAGTTGGAAAGGACGGTATAGAAATCGAAATAATAAATAAATAAATATATCCTGTATACTCATGTATAAGTCTAGAAATGTTATTGGGAAAAAACAACCCAAAAACCTGAGTGTACTTATCCATGGGTCAACTTGAGTACTGTAGCTTTATTCTTATTTTTTAAAGGATCATCCCCTTCTCAAGAACCCCCGGTGGCATAGTGGGTTAAACCGCTGAGCTGCTGAACTTGCTGATCGAAAGGTCGCAGGTTCGAATCCAGGGAGCGGCGTGAGCTCCCGCTGTTAGCCTCAACTTCTGCCAGCCTAGCAGTTTGAAAACATGCAAATGTGAATAGATCAATTGGTACAGCGGTGGCGGGAATGTAATGGTGCATTCATGCTGGCCACATGACCTTGGAGGTGTCTACGGACAATGCCAGTTCTTCGGCTTAGGAATGGAGATGAGCACCAAACCAAGACAAGATTGGACGTAATGTCAGGGGAAAACCTTTACCTTTACCCCTTTTCTGAATAGAGAGGTGAAAGGCAAGAGCTTAGTCTGCCCTAGGAGAACCCAAAAGAAGGACTGATCTCCTCTACTCTTTCCACAGTGGCACTGCTTGTGGTCTTTTAAAATACCTGGGCAAGAAAATGGCAGCAGTAACCAGAGACCGCTGACCACCCAAGACAGCAGTTTACAAGGTCTACTGGGGGGGGGGGAGTTAACGTGCCACTGCCCCAGCTTTTCACAATTTCCCACCTCTGTTTTAAGTGGCAATGCTATTGTAATATGAGTATCAGTGAAATGTAGTGTTTACTTTAGACTGTAAGGGTGGAATTTGGGAAACACAAGTTCATGACTCTGTTCCAGCCTGGCTATCTCACAGGAATGTTACAATAAAAACAATAAATAGGATAATGTTTGTCACGTCTATGTTGTGTAGTGAATATTGTTAGTTGTGAAACCTTAGGATATTTACAAAGCCATGGGAACCATTTGGGACGTGGTAAGATTGTTCCGTGGTGGCACAGCAAGTTAAACCACTGAACTGCAGAACCAGCTGACCAAAAAGTCAGTGGTTTGAATCCACGAAGCAGGGTGAGCACTCTTTGTTAGCCCCAGCTTCTGCCAGCGTAGCAGTTCAAATGTGAATAGATCAATAGGTACCACTCCAGTGGGAAGGTAACAGTACACCATGTAGTCATGCTGGCCACATGATCTTGGAGATGTCTACGGACAATGCTTGCTCTTCAGCTTAGAAATGGAGATGAGCACCACCCCTCAGAGTCAGACTCGACTAGATTTAATGTCAAGGGGAAATTTTTACCTTTAAGATTGTTCCATAACTCTTTTACAATGAGGATTAGGTTTCAGAATATTATGAAGCAAAAGCATATTTCCATTTCAAATACATTGCATCATGGCAGAGGCAAGTTCTTGGGAAAGTAGAAAGCTTTGGTTTGCCATTGTCATGAGCTATTGAACAGATTGAGTGCATGCTAAGCATTCACTCACAGGAATAAGGAAGCAGATAATATGAACAAAGTAACCAAAAAGTGACAAACCAAAGGATTACCACCTTAACCAGGGCCCTACCACACTACAATGATATAGTACTATATGTTCCATTCTCCAACTTCTGTTAATGTGGGGTTAAATCAGGCTAACTGGTTTTATACCATGTTAGGGAACAGAAGTTCCTGAACATCATGTACACGTCCACAAGTGACCTCTGGCCTTATTTGGGGGTTTGTGGCCCATGTAGATATATACAGGGCCGGACTAAGGTAATTTAAAATAGTAAGCAAACCTTATTTTGGCGTCCCCTCACTCTCCGACCCTCGCTCCCTGCCTCTTCACTCTCCGTCCTCCTCATTCTTCTGCCTCGTGGAGGGTGCGCATGTGTGCCCGGCGGTCAATGTGGCGGCGGTGGCGCTATGGCCCATATGGGAGCCACACACGGTGTGTATGGCTCCCATGCCTTTTCCGCCACTGCCATGACATCACATGCGCCATTTCCCCTACTATTTTGGTGGGAACGAGAGGGGGGGTGGCCGGGGCAGAGCCACGCCCCCTCTCATTCACGCCGAAATGGTAGGGAAAATGGTGCGCGTGACATCATGGCGGTGGCGGAAAAGGCATGGGACACAAACCCAGAAAGAGAAGAAATACCAATATTCTCAAAAGTTCATATTATTAATACATATATATATATATATATATATATATATATATATATATAATGAAAAGAGGTACACCACAGAGTAAAGTACACAAGCACTTGCCCAATGTCCATCGCGAAAGTTCGTGCAGCAATGTTAAACCGGATTAAATCTGTCCATACTGGAGAAAAGTCTAATATCGTTTGTAATCCAGAATGGTCGCACACCGGTTTCCAGTATGAGCCTCGGGATAACAATATTGAAGTCCGCACTGGGGAATCCAGAAGTAAATGAAGTGTATATATAACGATAAATCCCGGATAAATAATCCAAACGGAAAGGCAGGCACTTCTTCGCAAATAATAAAGGTTATTTGTAATCCACCCATAGATGTGGCAAAGTAGTACATACACTAAAGCTCCATTGGGCTAAGGACATGCGTCGAAATGCAGGCGAGCGTCTAGGTCGGGCCACAACGGTACATTGGGCAAGTGCTTGTGTACTTTACTATGTGGTGTACCTCTTTTTATTTTATATATGTATTAATAATATGAACTTTTGAGAATATTGGTATTTATTCTCTTTCTGGGTTTGTCCCAACCACAGTGTTTATTGGATTCATATAGTATAGCAGATATTCCCTGTGTTTTTGTTGAAAAGGCATGGGAGCCATCACCCAGGTAACTGGCAGAAGTGGGAATGGGCTCCGGCCGCTTCGGGCAACCTGGCTGGCTGTGGCTGGTGGCTGCTGCTTCTTCTCTCGCCCCCTCCTTCCCTCTGCGCTCTGCCCTCCTTCTCCTCCCTTCCTCCGGCTCCTCCGGACCTTAGGCTATGCTGCTCATGCTCGGAGTTAGCATGGAGGCCGACGCTGCGTGGACCAGCTGGCAGCAGCGAGGACTCGGAGGGTGCTCAGGAGACAACTAAGATGCGCCCCTGACTGGTGCGAGTGGTAAGCGTGTGCCTACCTTGCTTACCGCAAGATCCGGCCCTGGATATATAGTACCCCACCTTCATCTTTGCTGTCTCTATGGGAAGCCTGGATTTGCCACGCAAGTGGATGCCATAAGCAGTTGCTATTTGATCCTAGTTTAAACAGACAAGCTTTGTCTGGCAGTGTTTTCCTGTATTTCTTTGTAATGAGAGAGATAATTTTAGCAGGCTAAATAATTGCTTGTACTTCTTCCAGTATGGGAATATCCATCTCAACCATGAAAAAACAAACCAAACTCAAAAGTAACTGAGCAAACAGCCACAGTGCTATTGCAATTTTAGTTAATAAAACAACTCCCCGGTTATGGAAAATAACATGGGGAGGGAAAGGTTGGAGAGGGTTGCTTTGATTTCCATTGCTTTTTAATCTACTTGGATTTCAAAAGCTATTACTAGTGCATAGGCCATACAAAGCCTGTAGTTAATCTGAGTCTACCCCATCATTGCTTTCATTACTCCTATTTGTGCTGCTCGCTTGGTATGCAAGTCCAGAAATTTTCAGCAAAGTGTCAGAGGGGGGAAAGAAAGCATAGTCCCTTGGTGCATGTTCTGTCTGTTTGTGTTCAGTTTGCATAAAGCTTCAGTCCTCTCTCTTTTCCTTTATTTGTAACTGGGTTGGTTAAAAAACATTCTACACATTTGTTCCTTCCTTTGTAGTTTTCTTACCCACCCACCCTCTCACAAAATCGGCATCTTAATATTGGGCCTCTAATTTCATGCCCACAAACACATAAAATATATGTCCACATTCTTAGCTGTGTAGTCATGATTTAAGCATAAAACATGTTGTGTTTTATTTAAAGGTTTTATTACATTTTTAATACAGCAAAAGAACACTAGCCATTACTCCGATCCCGCAACACTTTGTAGTCTAAATACCCTAAAGACACGGGATCCTGTCCGAACTGGGAATCTAAGCAATATGAACCCTGGTAAAGTCTTACATGGGGGACTGAAAATGAATACCTGTTATTGGAGGCTATATTTCAGAAGAATTTGCAAAACCACCTCTGAGTATTTCTTGCCTAAGAAAACTATGAAATGCATGGGGTCACCATACATGTCACAGATGACTTGAAACACACACACATTTCTATCCTCCCTAACTCATAACTATCTTGGGGGCATGGTGGTGCAATGAGTTAAACCGTTGAGCTGCTGAACTTGCTGACCAGAAGGATGGTGGTTCGAATCCACGGGACGGGGTGAGCTCCCATTATTAGCCCCAGCTGCTGTCAATGTAGCAGTTGGAAAACATTCAAATGTTTATTTTGATAAATTTTATTGAGTTTTCAAAATATTAAAAGCTTAACATTAAACACATTATGAACACAACTAACTTACATACTTACAAAAACTCACATATATTTGTACTTCCCTCCCCTTCCCCCCTTCAGCTGTATTTCTCAGTTCAGTTCTCCAGAGATTATCGAGATTATTTTGTCTGATCAAGACGTTATTAAGTTGTTATTGTCCATTCAATATTATCTTTTTTCAGGTGTTCTATAATCAATGTCCAATCAGTGTACTTCATTTTATTATTATCTGCCAATGATCTAGTAAGGCAGTCCATGTTAATAATGTCCAAGATTTTCATATTCCACTCTTCTACCATTGGGGTGTCTTCTTTTTTCCATTTTCTTGCTAATATTATTCTAGCTGCGGAGATACAATATATAAACAACTTTTCCCTATTTTTCTCTATCTTGAAATCTATCAATCCTACTAATAAATACTCTGGTTTTAGTGTAAATCTAATATCTAATGCTTGTTGTATTTCTTTATGTATTTTTTCCAGTACTTACTTATCTTTCTACACCCCCACCACATTCAAATGTGAGTTGATCAATAGGTACCGCTCTGGCGGGAAAGTAACAGCTCTCCATGCAGTCATGCCAGCCACATGACCTAGGAGGTGTCTACAGACAACACAGATACTTCATCTTAGGAATGGAGTTGAGCACCACTCCTCAGAGCTAGAGATGAGCTCCATCCCTTAGAGCCAGAAGGGGAAGCCTTTACTTTTATCTGTGTTTGGATGTTTCTCGGCATTGAATGTATGCCTTTCTGTTTGTGTAGTCCCCTTGGGGAGATAGGACGGAATACAAATAGAGTATTACAGTAGAGTTTCACTTATCCAACATAAATGGGCCAGCAGAATGTTGGATAAGCGAAAATGTTGAATAATAAGGAGGGATTAAGGAAAAGCTTATTAAATGCGACATCAGAGCCCTTCCCCCACCACCAATGGCCTCTCTGGGGACACGGTGAAGAAGGGAGCAGAGAAGACAGATCCACCATGTCTCTTACAACATCAGAGCTCCTCCCCTAGCAACATTATTATGTTATAATTGTAATTATAATTTTATTTATTTATTATTTCGATTTGTATACCGTCCTTTCCATTTGGCTCAGGACAGTTTACAGCATATCAAACAAGAAACAATGTACATAAAAACAGTAGAATAAACCAGTTTCCACAAAATCCGCCAACCAGGAATGGTTATAGATTGAATGCCTGCCGGAACAGTGCCGTTTTGCACGCTTTCCGGAAAGCCGGCAGCTCGCTGCTTGCTCGCACTTTGGGTGGTAAGCTATTCCACAAGCATGGTGCTGCCACAGAGAAAGCTCTCTGTCTGGTTGATGACAGACTAATAGTTCGCAAGGGCGGAATCTGAAGGAGGTTAAGGTCTTCTGAACGGAGCGATCTCTGGGGAACATATGGGAGTAGATGGTCCCTTAGGTACACCGGCCCCAGACCATGCAAGGCCTTAAAGGTCAGAACCAGCATTTTGAAGATGACCCGGTGCTCAATTTGTAACCAAAGGTTGGAGTAATATGGGCCCTTGCCGGTACTCCAGCCAAGAGTCTTGCTGCAGCGTTCTGCACCAGTTTGAGCTTCTGGATGACCGCCAAAGGAAGACCAAAGTAAAGGGTGTTACAGTAGTCTAGCCTTGAGATGACCGTTGCCTGGATTACCATGGCTAGGTCATTTCTGGAGAGGTAGCGCACCAGCAGCCTAGCTTGCTGCAGGTGGTAAAAGGCAAATCTGCTGACGGTGGAGACCTGAGCCTCCATCATCAGCAGTGGGTCCAACTGGACACCCAGGCTTTTTACTAAAGACGACAGGCGTAATGCCTCACCATCTAAAGATGGCAGCCGGAGCTCACACCCGCCCGGATGACCCAGCCAGAGGATCTCCGTCTTCAACGGGTTCACTCTCAACCGACTGGCTCATAGCCAACCAGTCACAGCTTCAAGGCATTGTTGGAAACAATCGGGTACAGAGTCCGGTCGACCGTCCATCCTCAGCACCAGCTGGGTGTCATCGGCATATTGATGACACTCCAGACCAAAGCTCTGTACCAATTTGGCAAGAGGTTGCATGTAGATGTTAAATAATAAAGGGGAGTGAATGGCTCCCTGAGGCACCCTACAACTTAGCGGGAGTCTCTCAGAAACCATACCTCCCCTCTCCACTCGCTGGCCCCGATCGAGGAGAAAGGAGGACATTATGAATGATGCCATTATGAATGATGTATTCATATTATGCTAATAATATAGTATGTTTTATGTAGATATGACTTGTAAGCCGCTCTGAGTGCCCTTCGGGGTGAGAAGGGTGGCATATAAATGTCGTAAATAAATAAAATAAATAAATGTAAAATTACGTTATGATTTTACAAATTAACTACCAAAACATCATGTTTTACAACACATCGACAGAAGAAGCAGTTCAATGCACGAAAACGTATGTAGCAATTACTGTATTTACTAATTTAGCACCAAAACATCGCGATCTATTGAAACAGCTGTGGATCTGGCCAGAAGGCAGACTGCGTTAGATAATACGTTGGATGAGTGAAGGTTGAATAAGTGAGACTCTACTTTATTGTTGTTGTTGTTGTTGTTGTTGTTGTTGTTGTTATTCCCATGCTGAGAGTTACCCTGTGTGTAACTTCAACTAGGGATAACACTAGTATATATCAATCAGTCATTCATAGGTAGAGAAAAAGAAACAAATAAATATTATTTTGAAGGAAAAACTCTGACTGTATAATCAGTTTCTTGTTATGCCAGACAAATTCTAAAACGTCTCTGAAGTTGTTCAGAAGATGGAATATAAGCAAAAGCTGGTTGTTAGAAATATGAAATATTTTGTTTCTGTCTGGTTGGCAAATTATTTGCTTACTATTGCAGTGGATTTCCCCCCTTCCTAATCAAAACGGGAAACATCAAGCCCAAATGTGATCTCTTGGCCCTCTGCTTTTGTGTACTTGTGTACTAATATGGTGATTGCCAAGGGATTTACTGATGCCAGAGCACAGCTTGTTATATAAAGGGACAATTGAGAGGAAGCAGCGGGATGCCGTGTATGAAATGATTTAAGATCTTGCCCATATTCAGCAACTCGGAGCACACGCTCATCCAGACAGATGCTTCCTGGATTAATGTGAACAACTGGACCTGATGGAAACTCAATTAAGCAGCTTTACTGTCCTGAATTCTCCAGTTTACAATACGACATGCTGCCATTCCAATTATAACATTATCCCCTGTGTTTGCCCATTTTTGGTGATGGGTGGGGCTGATAGAAATATAGTTTAATACTGTTAGTGTCCTCAAACTGGCTTTATGTAAGGTTTATCTACTGAGTTTTCATTGGCTGTAAGAAATTTTAAAAAGTGTATCCTAATTGTATTGTCATGCATCTGTTTCATGGTTCATAAGATTATAGAGCCTTTATTCAGTTTCTCCCTAGCGAATATGTGTGAAGTCTATAGATATCTAGAAGAAGACAGATATCCATATCCAGTAATGATATGGATAGATACCAAGGTTGGAGGGGATATATAAAATCATATCTAAGAAGCTCTAATTCAGGGCTTAGGGGGTCTACTCTTTTCATGACCATTGTGCAAAGCTTGAATCCATGCTCTTTCTGTCTACACAATTCACATATGTTGTTGAATGGCTAGTATCATGCTGTGTGTGTGTGTGTCAGAAGCGACTTGAACTCAAGTTGCTTCTGATGTGAGACAAATTGGTCGTCTGCAAGTTGCCCAGGAGATGCCTGGATGTTTTGATGTTTAACCATCCTTATGGGACGCTTCTCTCATGTCTCTGCATGGGGAGCTGGAGCTGACAGAAATAATAATAATACTGTTTATTTCTATTCCGCTTTTCTCACCCCAAAGGGGACTCAGTGCAGATTACAATACACATATGACAGATAATCCCTGTCAGAAGACATACAATTTTACACATAGACAATACAGTGCAGTTTTTAGAAGGATTTCTTCTTTCCTGGCTGCGTCATACAGGGTGTGCGTCACAGGATGTGGATGCTCCATTACGACATCATTGTTGTTATGTACTTGCGTCATTGCGCCTTTACGTCACAAGGGGGTGCTGTTGTTACATCCTCATGATGGGAGCCTCTGTTTCCACCATCTCCCTTCTCCCGGCAGCCGAACTTTTTCAGATGTTGTAAAGTCTCTGTAAAAATCCTTCCCCACTTTCTGTGGTCCCCAAATTGTTGTTTATTCACAGCTGGGCTGTTGAACTGCTTGGGTGGGCAGTGGACAGGCTCAAATAGCTGGTTGTCCAAGCCAGCTCGGGGATTCGAACTAGCAACCTTCCGATTGCAAGCACAGCTGTGTTACCACTGTGCTATCTCCCCAGCCTAGAGAGCTCACCCTCACTCTCCCCAGATTTGAACCTACAACCTGTCAGTCTTCAGTCCTGCCAACTCAAGGGTTTAACCCACTGTGCCACCGGGCGCTCCTAGTATCATGCTATGAAACTATATAAATTCATAGTATCATGCTATGAAACTATATGCATTCCTTATGGAGAAATAATATGAGTGAGTTGTACTACTTTGGTGGGATGTGAGAAAGTTGCATATTGTGGCCTGTAAACAAACACAACTCACTGCACTGTTATGATTTTGGGTTTCTATATTTTTTATAAAAAAAACTGGCATCCCACCATATTTCACGATCTCAAGACAGCCAATGGATCAGCAAACTACAAAAGATATATAAGAACGTATACACCAGGGATAAAAATCATGAGTCCTTGTAAATTGTTGGGCAGCCATACCCAATTGTGAGTAATTCTGAAATGTGCAGTATATTACCCATCCCTTTTAACAGTGTTTTTCAACCTTTTTTGAGCCGCAGCACACTTTTTGCATTTACAAAATCCTGGGGCACTCCACCAACCAAAATGACACTCTAACACAGTAATACATATAGTTAATATGTTTTTAAATGTATTTATACACTCAGTGTGAAACCTGGGCCTGTTTCGATGAACACAAAATAGAACAGGAATGGGAAAACTTCAGCCCTCTGTGTGCTTTGGACTTCAACTCCCACCATTCCTAACAGCCTGAGGCCCTTTCCTTCTTAAGTGGCTGAGGCTGCTAGGAATGGTGGAAGTTGGAGTCCAAAACACCTGGAAGGTCCAAGTTTGCCCATGCCAGCTTTCGACAGAGACCTCTTCCTCCCCCTTCGCACCCTTTCTTCCCCCTCCTGCCGAACACTTACTTTTTCTTCGACACTGCCGCTTCTGCTGCCATTTTGATCCAAGGGGGCAGCGTGAGCATGTTCAGGAGGGGAGGGGAGAGGGAGGAAGACGTGACCCGTGCGGGTGCTACTGCACAGAGACTCACCCCAGAGCAAAGCGAGTGAGCAGAGCGAAGCTGGGAAGAAGGGAGCCTGAGTAGAGAAGAAAAAGTGTTCGGCAGGAGGGGGAAGAAAGGGTATTGGAGGTTCCAATTTCCCACGGCACACCTGATGATCGCTCATGGCACACTGGTTGGGAAACACTGCCTTATAAGATGCAACACCTATAAAACCTTAATTTTGACAGGATAGGCCTAAATAATTTTAAGAGGCATGAGATTCTAGCTGATATTGAGATCTAAGCTGGGTCAGGTATGGTTAGTGTTTTAATGGGAGATCATTGGTGAATCTCAGGTGCTATATTTCAGAGGAAGGAACTGGCAAAACTACAACTTGAGTATCTTTGCCTAAGAAAACCCCGTGAAATATATGGTGTTTTCATATATCAACAGGCACACAGAACAACAGTAATACTTTCTAGAGTCACAAGTCAACAGGAGGGGAAGGTAAAAATAAGTCAGGAAAATATTCAACTATTTGAACAACTATGTTTTTCCCTAAGGACAGGGCCGTAGCCAGGATTTTGATTCGGGGGGGGGTGAGTTTGGTTCGGGGGGGCTGAGACTGGGTGGAAGAGGGTCTACCCTAGCAAACCTTTTGTATTGTTATCCCAATAACCCCATTAATGTGGGATATAATGAGCATGGTGATCAGATCATGATATGAATAAACATAACAGTTTAAATAATGTACCAGTAAGGCCTTTTCGCGGACCACCCTGAGAATTTGAAAAATTGGACTTTTCTGACCCGCCGGGTTAGGAAAACCAAATTTTGGACCAAATTCAACATTTTCCAAAATTGATGATTTTTGAAAATTTTGACCCGCTGGGTTTGGCCGAAATTTTGGCCCAAAATCAACATCTTCCAGACTTGAAGATGTTTGTAAATTTGGACTTGCCTAAGGATATACCTAAAACAATAGAACAATGGGACCAGGAAAGTCTCTGTTGGCAGACAGTAATAGAGAGCAAATGCTACTGCAAAGAGAACCTTAAACCTGGTAGCAATCTTCTACTTTCATTGTATTGAGAATTGGAAGCAGCCTCAGATGAGGACAAGAACATCCAAACAGGTTTGTGTGGAATAAAGTGATCCTTTAAATAAGTGTTTTTCAACATTTTCTGAGCACATTTTTTACATTTACAAAATCCTGGGGCACACCACCAACCAAAATGACACAAAAGGACACTCTAACACAGTAATAAATATAGTTAATATATTTTAAAATGTATTCATACACTCAGTGTGAAACCTGGGCCTGTTTCAATGAACACAACATATATATGACTTCCTCTCACATACTTATACATGGCTATCATGTCTTCTCTCAGCCTTCTCTTCTTCAGGCTAAACATGCCCAGCTCTTCAAGCTGCTCCTCATAGGGCTTGTTCTCCAGACCTTTGTGAAATTTCACCCTGAGTGAAACTTGCTTCCAGTTAACTATGGATGTCATGAAGCTGTTATAAACAGTTCTGGGGGGGGGACTCTCGAAAAATCCAGTACAATAGAAAAAGAAGAAAAATTCCAAGCGGAGAGGCTCAATTTCTTTCTTGGAAACCTGTGAATGCTTCAGCCTCCTGATGCTCCCAGGTTTTCTCACTGCCCAATTCACCGACAAGGAGCTTCCGGCTTTGTTCTCGTGAGAAATCCAAGCCAACGTGAAAACGCCGACTTAATCACTTCCGCCCAGTGCTCTGCTTTTGCGCAGGGAGAAGGGAGGCAGCGAAAGAGGCCACACAGATCTATGAAACGTATCAGGAGGCTGAAGCAGCTCTGAGCGGGAGCTGGAGCCATGCTGAGTCGAGGCGCCTGAAGGCTTCCTCAAGGCGGGCCTGGCCCTGGCATACGACGGAGCCCTTACTTTGCCTCGGGGAGGATCCTTGGGGAGGGAAATAGGGAGAAAGAGCTGCTTGGGGGGGGTGCCAATTTCCCACGCACACCTGATGATCGCTCACGGCACACTAGTGTGCCACGGCACACTGGTTGGGAAACACTGCTTTAAATATCCAGATCTCAAGCCTTTAAAAACAAGAATGTTTGTAAGACTTGACACAGATGGTTAGGTGTTGACTAGATGGGATCACCAGAAATTGAATTTTTAATGTTTTTGCTGATTATAAACATAATTATTATGAAGTAAGTTACACTACAGTGTAATATTCACAATATTTACCATACAATACCTTTGCCTGAAAGATTCCAGTGACAAAAGTGAACATGATTGTTCATTGTGTTACTTAGGCTTGACTTAGAGCAGAGGTGGACAATTACCGGCCCTCCAGGTGTTTTGGACTCCAACTCCCAGAAATCTTAGCCAGTTTACCAGCAGTTAGGATTTCTGGGAGTTGAAGTTCAAAACACCTGGAGGGCTGGTAATTGCCCACCCCTGACTTAGAGTCATAGAGCAGGGGTGCCCATTAGGTAGCTCAGGAGCTACTAGTAGATCTTCGGCCCTCTTCCAGGTGATCTTCGGGCCTCACCAGCCGGATGGGGCGCTCCTGCCATGCGCACGCACACCCTGCGTGCACGCACGCTTCTGCTGCTGACTTCTGCTCTCGCGGTGCTTCTTTCACCTGCGGGGCATTGTAGGAAGAAGGAAGCACGAGGCAGGGCCTCTGGAGGGAGCGCCCTGCCCCTCTCTTGTCCAGAAGCAGCTGTGCAGCCTCCGTTGCCGGCGAGACAGGCAGGGTGGAGCGCTCCCTCTGGATGCCCCGCCTCGTGCTTTCTCCTTCCTGCAATGCCCCGCAGGCAGAAGAAGCGCTGCACGGGCGGAAAACAGGAGCAGGAGCACGCCCGGTGGCGGGAGCGCACGGCAGCAGGGGCAGGTAGATCTTTTGGACTTGGTTGCTTTAAGAGTAGCTCGCATGCTGAAAAAGTGTGAGCACCCTGTCATAGAGTAAGACTCATAAGGCTGTAAAGGGCATTATGGGCTGTGTAGTTCAATCCACTGCTTAATGCAGAATCTCTATTTAAAGCATAACCAGAAAATAGCTGTGTGCAAAATTTGTCCTTCTGGTTTCTTCCGTTTCTTTTGTGTTTTCCGTTTATTCGGAAGCACGAAATGGGAAGTCCCCTCCCCACACAAAACAGATCAACACAAAAACCTGCTTTTGTGTGGAGCCAAAAATGCGCACTTCTTCTCTTTATACTCTTCCTCCCGCACCCAAATAATGTGCTGATTTTCGGCCCCAAAGCAAAAGACCTGAAAACAACCCTCCCAATTTCAGGAGACTTACCAAAAATGGTTTGGGCCCTGCAACGAAAATCCGGAAACAAAAAGGAACAAGCTTTCCCCCAAATGCATGCTACTACTCTCCAGCCTTCTTGAAGACATTTGGAGAAGACCTCCAATAATGACAACTTCATTATTATGCTAGATCGCTCCCACTGAACAGATAAAAATGCAGGAGAAAAGTGTAAAATAAATTAAAAGGCAGGCATTTGGTTTCCTCATGAACCATCATTCTTTTATCAGGATTTGCAAATGTAAGAATATGGGAGCAGACAAAACTTTCTGGGTTTGGTCCCAGTCATTCCACCCAAAGGCTGAATTGGAAGACATACAAATTACAAATTATTCAATATGAAAATCCCGATCAGAAGTCAGTCTGTATTCACACAGTGAGCGGCCTTAGCAGTTTCAGGTTGGTTCTTCTTGGCTTTTCTTTGTGAATGAAGATTCAGGAAGGACTCAGCCCACGCTTTCTACAAGCGCATTGATGATTCGGAGGTTAGATGTGTCCTTCGAGCCTGTGCAATGGACCTTTCTGGTGGAGCGCAGTGTGCATAGAACTGGCCTCACCCTTTAAACCAAAGGTTCGTCTGCCGGGGCCTAGCAAGCTGGGATGGTGGCAGTGAGGTCCTCAGGTCGTAGGTTTGGTTCGAGTTTCCTTCTCTTAGATGGTTGACCTTACAGGGTTAGATGAGCACCATCTGCCCGGGTTTGAAATCAGAGTTTTCCTTCTCCTAGGATGGTTACCAAAAGTCTAGAGAGCCCATCCTGCCCCTTGACGCTCTTTGTCAGACCCTTGGGTTGTGACCTGTCTGGCATGGGAGGCCCTACCGGTGGCTATTTTGCCACTGCCAGCATAGCTCACAACTTCATTAGGGTACGCAAGCCTCTCCCCCACAACAAGGGAGTGCCAACGGAGAGGATAAAAAGCTGATAGCCTCAGCATTCTATCTATTGTTAGGATGCCACTATATTCTCCATTAAAACTGGACAGTGAAGAATTTCAAGTCATTTGTGATGTGATGCTGGATAAGAGTTCTGCTGGTACTGTGGATTGCTAAAAAGACAAATAAATGTGTTATAGAACAAATTAGGCCTAATAACTCCTTATGCCTATCATCACTTTGGCCATAACATGAGAACAAATGACTCATTAGAAATGGAGATGATGCTTCTTAGAGTTGAGGGCAGTAGGAAAAGTGGAAAGTAAGATCACATTCGATTGATAAACTCAATCAAGGAACTCATGGCCCTTAATCTGTATGACCTGAGCCTTGATAATAGGATAGCTAGGAGGTCTCTCATTCATAGGGTCACCATAAGTCAAAACCGATTTGAAAGCGTCTAACAACAATAACTGACTTGAGTTAAGACATGTTTCCGAGTGGGAGTTGTAGTTTACCCTATAGCCAGAGAGCTCACTGAACCCCACCAATGATGCACCTAGAGCAAACTTGCCCAACATAACAAATTTTAAGTACTGATGGAACTTTTTGGGGTTAACCTGGCTCGATGTGAGTTGTAGTTCACCCACAACCGTCTGCATTTTATACAATTTTAAAATTGCCTTTTTCAAATAACACTAGGTACCCAAGCTAGTGTTGTAATAAATCTAAGGTACTGGCACTTGAGTAACATGTTTGTAAAGCATAAAACATAAAGTTTTATGTATTGCAGATAACTGAAAAGTTTTTCAAGGGTTTCCACCAAAGTAAAAAGGTTCAGATAGTCTGATTTAATCTACAATCAGGACCCAATATGACTGGGCATCATGCATTGAAGGGCATCATCTACATACAAGATGGTGCCATGAAATGAATAAAAGTATAATTATTGTGTTTGATGCTGCCTGAATTGTATCATGTGAGCCTAGGGGATCTTTTGGGGAAATTAAAAGGGCACCTGTCAGTAGATAAGGAAAGGATATGTAGCATTATAATCTCTGCACGTTGATGACAACTTGAAGATATTCTGTAGAAGCCGTCCTTTTACCCTTGAGACTGTTGTTGAGTTATGACAGTACATGAGCGAGTACAAATACTTTTCTTTGAGATAAGCTGCCACTAATATGTGACAAATGGATACGGCCACCACTGTCTCTTTGATAAGCAGCCAAGAAATCTGATATTTAAAAAACCAGAATATAAAACAAACCTGTACGAATGTAACTGAAGAGCCCCCTTTTCCTTTCTGTTGATGACTTTTTCCAGAAGCATGTGATTGAAATAACCTGGCAGTAATCCCGTTCTCTTTCATAAGTATAACAAATTACGAGACGGAACTGCTGTGTGTGTGGAAGGAGAGGCATCAAAAGGAGAAAACAAGCACCAACATGATAAAACATTTATTGGCTGTATGTCTTAGGGAAACTTTCGATACAACCTAAGTGAAGGCAGACAGATGACTGAAGTTCACGGGAACCTGTTATTGACTGCATTAAATGACTACTATTGAATCATGTGTTTCCCAGAAAGAGTGCCAGTGAAAAACGGGTGTGCTAAATATGGCCTGTCAGTGTCAACAGCTAAATTATGTTGTGTTTTTGAGGGAGTGCCACTTCTGCTGGCCTTACAGGGCAACCTTGTCCAAATGACACCTGTCCTCACATCCTTCCTCATATTACTCCATTTCCTTACCTTTAATAGAGATTGCTTTTCTTGATGGGAGTCTACCAACAATCGCTGTGCTGTACAGTGTACTGTGAGTGCTGTCAGTACAGGAGATCCAGGCTCCAGCCCAGCCATGGCGTCACCAGCTAGCCCTGAGAAAGTCCCTGGCATTTTGCCACCCATTCCTTACGACTGAAGTTCTTACTCAACATACTGATTCAGTCGCCTTTGAGAAAGTCTTTGTATTTTGGTCTTTGTTTCCTTCATGTTGCTTTGGGAAATAGGCACTTACTTCATGGGGTCTTTGTGGTAGAAAATAAAAATGTGTGCACATTAAAGTTTTGATAAAAACTATCAATACTTTATTTATGCTGTATACTCGTGAATAATGTTCTAGCTCCCACTGCAACAACAGTATATGGCTATAGGCCCAAATGTCCATTAGGTGGCATGTTTCACCAAGGACTGGGGACTTTCCAGTAAAGTAGCCTGTCTAGCATTTCATGAATTTGCTTTTCACAGTGGCGCACAAAGATGTCACAAAGGAAAAACAGAAGCACAGGTCTTGGTGTTCTGGCCTGATCATATGCTCTTCTGCAGCAATTGCAGCACAAGTGGAAACTTGTGCCACAACAGCTAGAACAATACTATCCTGTGTCCTCTTCTACCTCCATTAATTAACCATTGCAAGATGAAAGGGCAGCTTTTACTAAAAAATATGATAAGAAGGGGAACATTTCTCTATCCAGTCTTGTTGGATTGCCCTTGAAAACATTTCTTATCATGAAAGAGCAGCTATGGTTTCTGCTATTTTAGAAAGAAAGGTTGCCATCTGCTCAGTGTTTGGTACAGTAGGCCCCTTGATACCTCCTAGGATATGGATCCAGGACACCCCGTGAATACCAGAATCCATAGATGCTCATCTCATTATATGCAATGGCATTGTAAAATGGCTGGTTTGTTTTTGGCTGGTTTGGTGTCGGGGAGTTATTTTTGAGGCATAGATGGTGGAACCTGTGAGTGCAAAATCCATAGATATGGTGGACCAACTGTATTCCTTTTACACTGTCCTGTCCTGATGTGAGACAACAGTAATGCAGAGACACTGTCCCTTGGCAAGTTTCTAACCTCTGCAGAATAAAATATGAGGTAGAGCAGGGGTGCTCATTAGGTAGATCACGATCTAATAGTAGATCGCATATGGCGTCCTGGTAGATCACAGGCAGGGTGGGAGGAAGGCTCAGTCAATTTGTCCAGTAGTAAGAAATCAGTTTGTGTGTGTCAACTGTAAAATAGGATGTGGGGAAAGGCCCTGGATTATCTGAGGTTCTTTCCACACAGCTGAATAAAACCCCATGTTATCTGCTTTGAATCAGATTATATGGCAGTATGGACTCAGAAAACCCATTTCAAAGCAGATATTGTGTTATATGTTTCACATTTTTGTAGTGGGAAGGTGGATTATTTTGACTTGATTGTTTTATAAGTAGCTCGCATGCTGAAAAAGTGTGAGCACCCCTGAGGTAGAGGATATCATTATGTAGAGTTTCTCTGCACAGTAGCTTGAGACATATATGGTTATCCCAGAAGTACCGGGAATGTGGTGCAGCTGGCTAAGTGTCAACTGCATAAGATCTCTCTGACCAGTAGATCATGAGTTCGAGGCCTGCCCGGGTCATGGTGGGTGCTTGACCTTTAAGTGTAGCCTGCTGTCGACCTTTGCAGCCCGAAAGACAATTGCATCTGTCAAGTAGGAGATAAAGGTACCACATTAAGTGGGGAGGCACATTTTGACTGAATTATGAGGCCATTAAAGAACTCCAGGAATGCTGAGGAATGTGGAAGGAACAAGAAGGGACGCTGGGAATGCTGAAAGATGAGGAGTGCGTCAGCTCCCCCTGGTGGCCAGAGTTTGCCTCTGTTTGTCTATATGTTGTGTATGTGGAAATGGCAGGGATTGTCTGCTAAGTATGTGTACCTGTAGTCCGCTCTGAGTCCCCTTCGGGGTGAGAAGAGCGAAATATAAATAAAGTAAATAAATAAATAAATAAATAATGAGAAATATTTTTGAAAAACATTAGGAACATACATGAAAGTATGATATGTTGTTGTTTATTCGTTCAGTCACTTCCAACTCTTCATGACCTCATGGACCAGCCCACACAAGAGCTCCCTGTCGACCGTGGCCACCCCCAGCTCCTTCAAGGTCAATCCAGTCACTTCAAGGATATCGTTCATCCATCTTTTCCTTGGTCGGCCCCTCTTCCTTTTTCCTTCCATTTTCCCCAGCATCATCATCTTCTCCAAGTTTTCTGATTTCTCATTATGTGGCCATAGTACCTCATCTTTGCCTCTAATATTCCTCCCTTCAGTGAACAGCCGGGCATTATTTCCTGGAGTATGGATTGGTTTGATCTTCTTATGGTCCAAGGCACTCTCAGAATATTTGTCCAACACCACAGTTCAAAAGTGTCTATCTTCCTTTGCTCTGCCTTCCTTATGGTCCTGCTCTCGCATCCATAGATTACTACCAGGAATACCATTGCTTTAACTATGTGGATTTTCATTGCCAGTGTGATGTCTCTATTCTTAACTATTGTTCTCCTCCCAAGAAGTAAACATCTTCTGATTTCCTGGCCGCAGTCTGCATCTGCAGTCATCTTTGCGCCTAGAAATACAAAGTCTGTCACTGTGTCCACATTTTCTCCCCTTCAAAAGGTTTATCCCCTTCAAATTGGGTCCCTTGTAAGCAAATATAGTGATTCCAATATTGCTGCGATTCTTCACAGCAGTGGAGGAAGTCTTCTTTTGAAATGTTGTTCACAGCCCTCATTGCAGCTGCCCGAACATTTTCAGCTGTCCATTGAGGTGGGTTTTGAGCTTGCTGAAAGAAATCATATAGCACCAAATCAGGGCTGTGTGTTGGGTGGGGAAGTATTCAGAGCTGCCTCCCCAAGAACCACGTTGTTCTCAGTTCTTGAAGCTGACAGACCGTGCACCAACGCCTCTGTGTTTTCACCCATGACAAAACACAAAACTACACACTTTGATAACATACTGACTGTTACTCAACTGAGGAAGATCAAACTCTATGCCTGGGTACCCCCTCCACCTGCTTCAACCCCCCCTTTCCTTCCTTGGCCCTTCTGTGCAGTGCAAAAAAAATTTCTCACTACTTTGTGACTCTGTATTATTGACTGTGCACAGCCACTGGGGACCACTGATCACGTTCTAGGTCAGTGTTTCTCAACCTGGGGGTCGGGACCCCTGTGGGGGTCGTGAGGGGGGTTTCAGAGGGGTCACCAAAGACCATCAGAAAACACAGTATTTTCTGTTGGTCATGAGGTTTCTGTGTGGGAAGTTTGGTCCAATACTATCATTGGTGGGGTTCAAAATGCTCCTTATAGTTGTAGGTAAACTATAAATCCCAGCAACAACAACTCCCAAATGTCAAGGTCTATTTTCCCCCAAAATCCACCAGTGTTCACATTTGAGCATATTGAGGATTTGTGCCAAGTTTTGTCCAGATTCATCATTGTTTGAGTTCACAGTGCTCTCTGGATGTAGGTGAAGTACAACTCCAAAAATCAAGGTCAATGCCCCCCAAACTCTTCCAGTATTTTCTTTTGGTCATGGGAGTTCTGTGTAGCAAGTTTGGTTCAACTCCATCATTGGCCAAGTTCAGAATGCTCTTTGGTTGTAGGTGAACTATAAATCCCAGCAACTACAACTCCCAAATGACAAAATCACCCTTTCCCTGCCCCTCAACCTAACCAAATTTATTTATTTATTTCTGGCACTTTACCCCGCTCTTCTCAACCCCCGGGGGGGGGGGGGACGACTCAGAGCAGCTTCCAAAAAGGCACAATTCGATGCCCACACAGTAAAACACAGTATAAAACCCCAATATTCAACAATAAAATACATTAAAATACACTTACAGTAATATATCCTATGCATTTAAAATAGTGTTCCATCCATAAGAAGCAATTGAGCCCTATTCAACAACTTTCCATTAAAATCCAGACTAAAATACTGCCTTGTGCTATTGTGCAAACGCCTGGTCCCATAGCCAGGCCTTTACTTTTTTCCTGAATGTCAGGAGGGATGGGATTGATCATATATCGTTAGGGAGGGCATTCCACAGATGGGGAGCCACCACCGAGAAGGCCCTCTCTCTCGTCCCCACCAACCGCATTTGAGAGGTTGGCGGGAGCGAGAGCAGGGCCTCCCCGGATGATCTTAACGTACGAGGTGGGACATAGCGGCAGATGCATTCGGACAAGTAAGTTGGGCCAGAACCGTATAGAGCTTTAAAGGTCAACACCAGCACTTTGAATTGAGCTCGGAAATGGACAGGCAGCCAGTGGAGCTGACACAACAGGAGGGTGGTATGTTCCCTGTATGTAGCTCCAGTTAGTAGTCTAGCTGCCTCCCGTTGGACTAGTTGTAATTTCCAAACTGTCTTCAAAGGCAGCCCCACGTAGAGTGCGTTGCAGTAATCTATTCGGGATGTGACCAGAGCATGGACCACTGTAGCCAGATCAGACTTCCCAAGGTACAGGCGCAGCTGGTGCACGAGTCTTAACTGTGCAAAAGCTCCCCTGGCCACCGCTGAGACCTGGGGTTCCAGGCTCAGCGATGAGTTCAGGATCACTCCCAAGCTGCGAACCTGTGTCTTCAGGGGGAGTGTAACCCCATCCAACACAGACTGTAACCCTATGCCCTGTTTGGCCTTTCGACTGACCAGGGGGACCTCTGTCTTGTCTGGATTAAGTTTCAATTTGCTAGCCCTTGTCCAGTCCGATACAGCAGCCAAGCACCGGTTCAACGTCTGGACAGCCTCCTTGGTGACAGGTGGGAAGGAGTGACAGATCTGGACATCATCTGCGTACAGATAACACCTTACTCCGAAACTCCGAATGATCTCTCCCAGCGTTTTCATGTAGATGTTAAATAACATCTGGGACAGTACTGAACCTTGAGGGACTCTGCAAGACAACGGTTACGGAGCCGAACAGGTGTCACCCAATGACACCTTCTGGGTACGACCTTCCAGGAAGGATTGGAGCCACTGCAAAGCAGTACCCCCAAGCCCCATTTCTGCAAGGCAACCCAGAAGGATACCGTGGTCAAAGGTATCGAAAGCCGCTGAGAGGTCCAGCAGAACCAACAGGGACACACTCCCCCCGTCGAGTTCCCGGCGTAGATCATCTACCAAGGCGACCAAGGCTGTTTCAGTACCATGTCCCAGCCTAAAGCCAGACTGTGCCGGATCAAAATAATCAGTGTCTACCAAGAACCCCTGGAGTTGCGAAGCCACCACACGTTCCATGACTTTGCCCAAATAGGGGAGATTGGAAACTGGCCGATAGTTGACGAATTGTGTGGGGTCCAGTGATGGTTTCTTCAACAGCGGTTTTATAACAGCTTGCTTTAAGCTGGCTGGAATTTTGCCCTCCTGTAAGGAGGCAACCTTCACCCACTCTACCAAACCCCCTCTGGCTTCTTTGATCAGCCAGGATGGGCAGGGGTCTAGGATGCATGTGGTAGGCCTTGCTTCCCCAAGGATCTTGTCCACATCCTCGAGCTGAACCAATTGAGATGAATTTGGTCCAGTGAATAAAAATGTATCCTGCATATCAGATATTTACATTATGATTCATAACATTTATGAAGTAGCAACAAAAATAATGTAATCATTAGGGGTCACCACAACATGAGGAACTGTATTAAGGGGTCGCGGCATGAGGAAGGTTGAGAACCACTGTTCTAGGTGTTTTTGAGGTCTACAGAGGAACAATCCCCATACACTGAAATCATACCCTGGAGTCCCCTTCTTTTGTATATGCATAAAAAACAAGGACATCATGTCAGGCAAACTGATTTAGTACAAATTACTTGAGAGCAAGGGGATAATTGAAAGCTGCTGTTCTTTGCATAGGCTGCATCTCAAAGTTTGGGGTGCTGGCGTACTTCTGTGCAACTTGGGCCTTTGTAGACCCAACTTCCACAGATGGGCCCTGTTCCTAAAGCAGTTCACAGCTTAAGCTATGCACACTGATGACCTCTAGGTCAAGTGTAAAAAATGGAAAGCGTTTCAGCAAAAACAACCCTAACAGCCAGAGGCTGGCTGAGTGCTTTAACATGGGGGAGGTGCTGGGGAGAAGAATGCCGAAATGGCATCTCTTCCCTCGTCCTCCAACAAGCCTGTTTTTCTTCACAGTTGGCTGCAGCTTGAAAGCAGCAGGACTTCATCCTGCCTCCCAGTCACTGAACTGGGGTAAAATACAGAAGCCGGACAAGCCTAACCTGTATTTAAAAACAGCAGTGAGACAACAACAGCCACCACATACTTGGATGAACCCTGTCCGAGTAACACTTAGAATTTAAATCCATTGAAACGAGTGGAACCCTCGTGAATAAGTAAAAGTGCTAAGAAAGTGTGAACCCAACTCATTGTTCTGGTGTTCTCACTATTTGTTTTCGTTTCGACAAATAAATATACTATCACTTTCCTTATATATACAATTTTAGTCTTATTCTTGTTCCAGCAAGCTGGCAAGTTAAAACAGAGTAGGATACAGTTTTGTTCCAGTTTATGTTTATTAAATACTTTCAGATGGTGGTTCAAATTATCGGCCATTTACATTTTTTTAAAAAAAGATAAGTATTTTCACTGGCACCCCCAATCCTTGAATTGAGTTCAAATTGGCCTACATTCCCTGAAATGAACATTCTGCATGATTTCTGACTGAGATGCTACAGTTCTGCTCAGTATGCAAATGGTAATTTTGTGCAAATGATTCATTCATTTGTACACATTCCTCATTCCAGTGCTATGAGGCAGGGAAAAGATAATTGTAGTCCTGGAATATATATATATATATATATATATATATATATATATATACACACACACACACACACACACACACACACACACACACACACACACACAGAGACACAGTATATCTCACACAATGTGTCAAGGGTTTTTAATAATGTAAACATTTCCCAAGAAATGACCAGACTAGTGGGAACATGATGGGGGGAAACAACTAGGGGAGGTATTTTCTTTGGGATCGCAAGATTTCTCATCCCATGAAAACAGGTTATTTAGCCGGCACTGAGCAAGAAATTACTCTTTTTACTGGCAGCCTCAGCAAGAGGAATGAGAAAGCCAAGGCAACCATTTATTTATTTATTTATTTATTTATTTTGGGATTTTACCCCGCTCTTCTCAACCCCCAAGGGGGGGACTCAGAGCGGCTTACAGTACGGCACAATTCAATGCCCACATAATAACAATATAAACCCCAAAACACTTCAACAATTAAAATACATTAAAAATACATTAAAATACAACTACATTAGCACCATACACATTCACTCTGGATTAAAACAATGTTCAGTCCATAACAACATTGGCTATAATCACCCACTTTCATTAAAAACCAATCTAAAATGCTGCCTTGTGCTGGTGTATGAATGCCTGGTCCCACAGCCAGGATTTTACTTTTTTCCTGAAGGCCAGGAGGGATGTGGTGGATCGTACATCAATAGGAAGCGCATTCCACAGGCGGGGAGCCACCACCGAGAAGGCCCTATCCCTCGTCCCCACCAGCCTCATCTGAGACGTAGGCGGGAGCGAGAGCAGGGCCTCCCTGGATGATCTTAGATTACGAGATGGGACATAGCGGCTGATGCGTTCGGACAAGTAAGCTGGGCCAGAACCGTATAGAGCTTTAAAGGTCAAAACCAGCACTTTGAATTGAACCCGGAATTGGACAGGCAGCCAGTGGAGCTGACACAACAGGGGGGTGGTATGCTCCCTGTATGTAGCTCCCGTTAGCAATCTGGCTGCCGCCCGCTGGACTAATTGCAATTTCCGAACTGTCTTCAAAGGCAACCATAATGGACTGTATAGGAAGACTTAAGGATGCTGGTTTTCCTCCTTTGAGATTTTAATCTCATACGTATATATTTGTGGCGAATTCTAGTTTGAGAATTAGTAGGGTAAACGGTTTTCCCCTGACATAAAATCCAGTCGTGTCCGACTCTGGGGGTTGGTGCTCATCCATTTCTAAGCCAAAGAACTGGCGTTTTCCATAGATACCTCCGAGGTCACGTGGCCAGCATGACTGCATGGAGCGCCATTATCTTCCAGCCGGCAGTACCTATTGATCTACTCACATTTGCATGTTTTCAAATTAGTGGTAAGATACAGTACCATTAAACATAGAAAACCCTTTGGAAGAAGGAATTATAACATCATCCCCATCTATATGGGGGGCCGGAGAGATAGCACAGCGGTAACAACAGCTGTGATTGCAATCAGAAGGTTGCATGTTCGATTCCCGGGCTGGTCTGGACACCCAGCTGTGAGCCCTGTCCACTGTTCACCCAACAGTTTGAAAACAGCCCAGCTGTGAATAAATGAACTAGGGACCACTAAGCGGGGAAGAATTTTTACAAAAAGGACTTTACAACGGCTGAATTAAAAAAGGAAAGATCGGCTGTCAGAAGGTGGAATGTGGAAACAGAGGCTCTCTGTCTTGAGGATGAAGCAACAGCACCCCCTTGTGACGTAATGACGTGATGGAGCAACCGCACCCTGTGACGCAGCCAGAAGAAGAAAAAATCCTTCTAAATTGTACTTGTATTGTAATTGTATGTCAACCGGCATGGATTGTCTGCCGTATGTGTAATGTAATCCGCTCTGAGTCCCCTTCAGGGTGAGAAGAGCGGAATATAAATAATTTTATTATTATTATATAGCACAGTGGTTCCCAACCTTTTTTTGATCAGGGACCACTTGACCAGGGACCATTTAACCAGAGACCACTTTAACCAGAGACCACTTTCCAACATTAGTACCAAAAGGGTTACAAATCAGTTACTGGTCAACTTTTGATTTGACTTGGTTATTTGGGGTGCCGATTTCGAAAATTGCATTGGATAGACCACATCAGCTCTAGTTTCTGATACAGAACGTATGCCATCCAGTATTCGCCATGTGCTTAGCCACATATTTAATAAGCCTTGGCAGTATAAGAGGGTTTTGCAAGATCAGTGACTCTCATTGCAACAGTGTAGTAACGGTGAGGTTGCAAACCATATTTTAGTTTTTGCGGACCACTAGTGGTCCATGGACCACATGTTGGGAATCACCAATATTGTGTTCTTTCGTGTTGTTTCAGACTTATAGTTACTCTAAGATGAACCTATCATAGTGTTTTTTTAGGCTTAGAGTATATGACTTACCTAAGCTCATCTAAGTAGGTTTCTATAGTTGAGCTGGAAAAGTAACCCTGGTCTCTAGAGTCTTAGCTCAATATTCAAATCACTACACTATGTTGCTTCAGGCACAAGCCTTTGCCCATCCATGACCCCAAGGAAGTTCCCCAACCTTGCCTTGAAGTTGCAGAAATGTGTCATTATTAATGACACAATAACCAATACTCACCTTATCTATTGGGCACCTTTCATATCCCCCTTGAGACACAATGTGCCACTTTTTGGCATCTCATGGAAAGCATGATTGGAAATCATGCATCTAATATGAGAAACGTGGTTTAGATAAGCTTTGGAGGGGGAAAGGTAGCACAACAGAGACAAAAGAGTGGATTGGGCTAAAAGGAATCATTAATGAGGTTAATGCATTTGTTTAGCCGCTTGGATTGGAAAATAAGATAAAATAATCAGGATGTCAAGATGCCAGAAGGAAAGAAGTCATGACTAGCAAAGGTTCACATGAAAAACTGCTGCTCATGTTTGCTCGTAAGGAAATACAAATGGCAGGCTTGGGATCTCTGGATGCCCTTGGGGAGAGCTCTTGGGAGGTTCTCATCCTGATGCCAAGACAGATGTGTATGGAAGTAATTTAAAAGAGTTTGTAGATCCTGTTCTTGCCTGCCAGCTTCCTGCTGATTGAAAGGCAGTTTGGGGGGAATTAGTTACTGTAAAGTCCACATAATTTATGCTGTGTCTTGGAAAAAGTTAGCTTTTCAGGTTAGAACATCTGAAAACAGCCAGCCAGCATGATCACTAATCACAATGACTCGTCCAAAAATGCCTAACTTTTCCAAGTTCTGGTTTATGTTGAGAGAAGATTGAGACAGTAGAAGAAAATGTAATTAATTTAATTCATGTCCCCAAGATACATGGGAACGGGCATCTACACCAGTGTTTTTCAACCATTTTTGAGCCGCGGCCCAATTTTTACATTTACAATATCCTGGGGCACACCACCAACCAAAAGGACACAAAATGACACTCTAACACAATAATACATATAATTAATATGTTTTTAAATGTATTTATACACTCAGTGTGAAACCTGGGCCTGTTTCGATGAACACAACATAGATATCCTGGCAGGAATGGCAGAAAGACACAAACTTCCCACACAGAACTCCCATAACCAAGAGAACATGCTTATAAGAGTTTGGTGGGCATTGACCTTGGGTTTTGGAGTTGTAGTTCACCTATATACAGAGAGCACTGTGGACTCAATGTTGGATCAGGACCAAACTTGGCATGAATACTCAATATGCCCAAATGTGAACACAGATGGAGTTTGGGGAAAATAGACCTTGACATTTGGGAGTTACAGTTTCTGGGATTTATAGTTAACACACAATCAAAGAGCATCCTGAACTCTTGCAACAATGGAATTGAACCAAACTTGGCATATTGAACTCTCATTACCAACAGAAAGTACTGAAAGGGTTTGCTTGGTATTGACCTTGAGTTTGGAAGTTGTAGTTCACCTATACCCAGAGAGCACTGTGGACTCAAACAATGTTATGTTATGTTGTTGTTTGTTTTCTATCCAGAATCACAATGTTAGAAGGAGGCTCACCACTTTAAGGTTCCTAAAACAGGCATGGGAAAACCTTGGCCCTCTGGGTGCTTTGGACTTCAACTCCCACCATTCCTAACAGCCTGAGGCCCTTTCCTGCTTAAGTGGTTGAAGGGGGAAAGGAAAAGGGCCTGAGGCTGCTAGGAATGGTGAGAGTTGGAGTCCAAAACACCTGGAAGGTCCAAGTTTGCCCATGCCAGCTTTCAACAGAGACCTCTTCCTCCCACTTCCCCTTCGTGCCCTTTCTTCCCCTTCCTGCCGAACACTTACTTTTTCTTCTACACTGCCGCTTCGGCCGCCTTTTTGATCCGAAGGGGCAGCGTGAGCGTGTTCAGGAGGAGAGGGGGAGGGAGGAAGATGTGACCGGTGCAGGCGCTACTGCGCAGACTCACCCCAGAGTGAAGCGAGCAGAGCGAGGCTGGGAAGAAGGGAGCCCGAGTGGAGAAGAAAAGGTGTTCAGCAGGAGGGGGAAGAAAGGGCATTGGAGGTTCCAATTTCCCATGGCACACCTGATGATCGCTCATGGCACACTAGTGTGCCATGGCACACTGGTTGGGAAACACTGATCTACACTATAGAATTAATGCACTTTATCAACATGTTAACTGCCGTGGCTTAATGGTATGGAGTCATTCCATTGTAGTTGTTCTCAGTTTTTGCTTTCTCTACCATAAAATGTTGGTGCCTCAACAAACTACAAATCCTCAGATTCCACAGCGTTGAGACATGGCCATTACAGCAGTATCAAACTGTATTAATTCTGCAGTGTAGTAGAGCCAGCCTGAATCAAATCCCGTGTCATTGTTACAAATATCTTTGTTGCGAGTACTTGATCAGGAATTGACACATGGAAACAGAGTCATAATAATGGAGAAAATTAGAAGTGAAATAAACAGTATAATCTAATCCATTTGTGTCCACTTGATTCACTCGGGCTTATGCTTTAGCCGCAAATGCGTTGAGAATTGTAGCTTTCGCGTCCCAATCCTGTTGCGCATTATGCCATAAGGCTCTCTTTAATTGGCCTGATGTAAACTGGAATATAAATGCCACTAACGATAGTAGGGCCCAGCTATTCCTACAAAAGAAAATGTTGGCTTTTGTTCTAGCATACAATGGGGAGAAAATGGCAGTTGAAAATTAATAAGTAACCATGAATTCATTCATTGAATGTCTGCTGGAAGGGAGAGGATTATTTCTCCTTCTTTGCAGTAGAGCCTTGTTACCGAAAATCGGTTTTTCTATTAGGTTTGCCAGGCCCCTTCACTGTAGATGTTGAAGTGGTTCCAAAAGAGCCATTTGTTTACTATTGTTTTCTCCCAAAAGGAGTCTGTTCTGTTTTATATCTCCGATAAGGTTGTAGTTATAATCTTTTTGATTTTATTGTTTTACTGGGATTCATGTTTCTGTTCTTCATGTTGTGTTACTATTGGTCCTTAACTAGTTATTAACGGAAAAGGGGAGAGATTTGCATTCAAAATTGCCTCTGCTATTTTGTATGTGTACAAACATTGGGAAATTATTACGGTACTTGTAATGTAAATAGAAAATGGAGTACATCTCATCATTTTGAAGAAGACTCTGTCAGGCGCTGGGCTCTTGGTTTGCTGTTCTGGTAATTATGTCTTTAATTTATGGTACGACAACGCAGAAAGAACCGCAACTTGGAAACAACATCACCCAAGGAGACTTTCTGCTGTGCTTTATGCAACCAGACTTTCCTATCTCAGATTGGCCTTTTTAGTCATCAACGCACTTGTAAAAAGCATGGGATGAGTCCTTCCTAAAGAATCTTCATTCACGAAGTAATTCCGAGAGAGAATTATGTCTTTAATTTATGGTACTTTCACCCCAATGCAGTTTATAATATACATGAAAACAAAATAAAGCTAAAACAGTATATTCCACAACAATAAAAACAATTAAATAACTAGTTTCAAACAGTTTGCAATAATAATAATAATAATAATATTGTTGAAGGCTTTCATGGGTTATTGTGAGTTTTCTGGACTGTATGGTCATGTTCCAGAAGCACTCTCTTCTGATGTTCTGCCTGCATCTATGGCAGGCATCCTTAGAGCAGTGTTTCCCAACCAGTGTGCCACAGCACACTAGTGTGCCATGAGCAATCATCAGGTGTGCCGTGGGAAATTGGAACCTCTTGAGTCTTGAATAAGCCACGCCCCCTTATTCCCCACGGGCCAATCCCATCACAGTGACCTTGAACTCCCGCCCGGCACCAAGATGGCGGCGGCAGAGGCAGCAGGACCAGAAGTGCCTTCCCTGAGGGGTCGCCAGTGGAGCGGAAGTGCCTCATCTGAGGTGATGCGGTGGCGGGTGTGCCTGGTGTTGCTGAGCTTGGCGGTGGTGCTGGGCTTGGCAGCGGGCCTGTCCCTGGCCGGCGCTGCCGCCTTCGCCTTCACGGGCTTCCTCTCCTACCCGCAGCTCTTCGCCCACTGCTGCCTCGATGCGGGGAACAATGGGGCAGGTACGTGAGCGGCCTACCGGGCCTCAGAGACTGTGTCGTGATGTGGAAGGAGCCTCATGGGCTATATTATTATTATTATTATTATGAACTACGTATTAACATAATATTATTTTCCCTTAGTATATGCTATTATATTGTTATATTATTAATATTTGTCATAGTCATGGTGTATATCATTATTGACTATGAGAGTAATGATAACAATCAGGATTAACTCCTGTGCTTTACTGATAATATATTGTATGTACCTATAATATTTACATTATAATGTAATACAAGATAACACTTTTAAAAATAATACAATATTGAAATTATATATTTTATATTGCTTGTAATAGTACTAATAATATTACACTATAATGGTATAGTACAATATAGTAAGTTAGAGTGTCATTTTGTATCATTTTGGTTGGTGGTGTGCCCCAGGATTTTGTAAATGTAAAAAATGTGCCGCGGCTCAAAAAAAGTTGAAAAACACTGCCTTAGAGGTTATGAGGTCTGTTGTAAACAAGGGGAAATGAAACATTCACACCTGCTTCAAACAGACTGGAGTTCTTTCTTCCACACTGGACATTCCACATATACTGTATATAAACCCCATTTTCCTAGTTTCCAACAGACCTCACAACCTATGAGGATGCCTGCCCTATGAGGATGCCTGCCCTATGAGGATGCCTGCCCTATGAGGATGCCTGCCCTATGAGGATGTCTGCCCTATGCAGGCAAAAAGTCAGGAGATAATGCTTCTGGAATATGGCCATACAGCCCCGAAAATTCACAACAACCCAATAATAATAATTATTATTAATATTTATTTTTACCCTGCTCTATCTCCCCAAGAGGACTCAGGGTGGATTACAATATAAGAAACACAGAGGCAAACATTCAATGCCGAGAACCAAAAAATAAATGTATAACAAATCAAAAACAAACTCACAAAATTAATATGGAAACATAAATAAACAAAGCATAACACAGCCCACACTTTACAACATAAGAAGTACTTAAAAGCTCTTTAAACGTTCTATTAGGGATTATTATTAAAGATAAGGTAGTATAAGCTAATAAACAAAGATGGGCATTCAACACTTATAGTATATAATGAGATGTTATCAATGCTCCTCCTCTCCATATGCTAAAGTGCATAGATGGGATTTCAGGAGCTTTTTAAAAGTAGAGGAGAGAAGGGGTCATTTTTAATTCTTTGGGGAGGGAGTTCCAGAGGCACGGGGCGATCACTGAGATCGCTTCCTCTCTCGTTCCCACCAACTGTGCTTGGGACCCAGAGCAGGGCCTCCTCTGCTGATCGTGGTAGTCTGTATATGGAAATGGGTTCTTTTTTCAAATAGTCAGGGACTGAACCCTAACCCTAACCAGCACTTTGCATTTAGCCCAGAAGCAGATCAGCAGCCAGTGAAGCTGCCGTAGCAGTGGAGTTGTCCGCTTCATGTACGGCGCTCCAGTTAGTAATCTGGCTGCCGATCTCTGTACCAGTTGTACCTTCCAAACTAACTTCAAAGGCAGCTTCATGTAGAGCGCGTTGCAACAATTTTAAAACTTGGTTTTAAACAATATTCCATTTAAAATCCTTCTCCAACCAGTTAAAAAACAAAGTCATGCTTTAATAAATAAGATTTTTGCGTGATACAAAGAGATTGGGATGAAGCAAGACTTTTGGGGGAGGGAGTTCTACTGGAGTGTCACTAAGAAGGCTCTCTGCCATGCCTTGTCCAAATGAGCCTACATCAGCTCATAGATAGACCAAGAGAAAACCCTTCAGCAAAAAGACTTAAACAGTAGGATGTGGTCTTTCAGATATCTCAACTTCATAGGTGTGGTGAAGTCATATTTATTTGTTACAGGTTTTTAATGTGTTTGATGTTTATATATATGTAACCAGTCCATGCTCTGGTTACATCCCGTATAGATTACTGCAACGCTCTCTACATGGGGCTACCTTTGAAGACTGCTCGGAAGCTTCAATTGGTCCAACGGACAACAGCCAGGTTGATATCAGGAGCGGCACCCAGGGAGCGTACAACTCCCCTGTTGTGCCAGCTCCACTGGCTACCAGTCTGCTACCGGGCACAATTCAAAGTGGTGGCTTTGGCCTTTAAAGCTCTAAACGGTTCTGGTCCAACTTACCTGTCTGAACGCATCTCTCCCTATGAACCATCAAGGTGCTTAAGATCATCCGGAGAGGCCCTGCTCTCGGTCCCGCCTGCTTTGCAGGTGCGTCTGGCGGAGACGAGAGACAGGGCCTTCTCAGTGGTGGCTCCTCGGCTTTGGAACTCCCTTCCTAGTGACATCAGATGGGCCCCCTCCCTCCTGACATTTCGTAAGAAAGTCAAGACTTGGCTGTTCGAGCAAGCATTCGCAAACGAACTCTAATTAATTGAAGTCAAAGGATTAGTATGATGACGAAATGGAAACCGATTTTAAGATTGTGGAGCTGAGATTTGTATTTTGTAGTTTTAACTGTTAATTTATATGGTTTTTATATGACTGTTTTTATCTTATTATGATGTATTGTATGTGGGCAATTGCTGCCGCTTGTTCACCGCCTCGAATCGCCTTCGGGCTGAGAGAGGTGGTATAGAAGCATAGCAAATAAATAATATGTATATTGTAAAGGTAAAACTTAGCTAACCTTAAAGGGTTAACAGGAATGTTAGCTGAAAGAACCTCCAGGAAGTTTCCGTTACCGTGGAAACAGGAGGCGGAGCCTGTAAGTGGCTCTGGAATCTTGAGATTCAAACTATGTCAGTTGGTGGTTAACTGTGAAGCAGAAGGGTGTGTGGAGAGTTAGGGAGTCTGTTTTTAACCAGCTATCAGCGAGTGTTAAAAAGACTCTGGTTCTACTCTGAGGGAGAATAGCAGTGAAGCCTGGTTCTACTCTGGGAGAGAGTAGCAGTGCAGCTGTGTTTAATGCTAGGGAAGCAGTTTGATTTAAGGATCAGCAGAGTGTAGAAAACTGCTGAGTTATTGGTTCTAGGAGAGCAGTGATATAGTAGCAGACTGTATCTCCATAGTTAGTATATTGTAACCTTAAGAAAAGTGCCTCTGAGTAGATACTGTAACCACCCGAACTCTTAAACTCTGAAACCTCTACGCTTAAACCTCTGTTGGAATAAACTTTATAGTTCTTTGACAAAAACATCTCTTATAGTGGTTCTTTCTCCCACAAGCCTTGAAACAACCCTCTCCTAGTGGGTAGCCAAGCACAGTAAATTACATGGTGGCAGCAAGTGGAAATTAAAAGAGTCCTTACGTATTGTGGTGGCATTGGTAGGACATTCTGCCCTGTCACAGCCCTGAGATTGAATCCTCACATTCTCTCCACACTTAAAACACAGATTCGAATTCAGATCCTCACAAAGTTTGAGCCTACACATAATTGAAGATCTTTAGATTATTGGCTGTAGTTAGAAACGTTACAATTTGGTGGCAGCGGTCAGGATATTCGACCCTGTCACAGTTTTCGGATCGAATCCCTTCCTCACAATAGGGATTTATAAAGAGCCAGTGTGATGCAGTTGTTTGAGCGTTGAACTTTGACCACTGTGAATTTCCCACTTGGCCATCGAACTCTATTGAATGACCTTGGATGAATCACAACACTGAGTCCAGAAAATCCCATAATAGGTTAGCAATAGGATTGCCATAATTTGGCACACAAGAACAGCAACAAATACAGCTTTATGGGTTGTAACCAGCACTTTAAATTGTATCTAGAAATGGACCTATAGTGTCCCTGTGAGATAAAGCTTATATGAATGCGGAAAGTATAGCCAAGAATACACTCATACTGCCAGATTTAGTGCTGCTGGTCAAATTATAGCTCATTGTTCAACTGAATATTTTCCATAAATTTACTCTATATGACTCCTTTGATGGATGAAAACTGGATAGATTTTTAATTTATTTTGGTTGTTAGGATTAGCAACCTCTCACTGGTAAGAAAAAAAATCTCTGTTCAGATTGAGAGGCAGTTATTGGGAGGTTTATTTGCACAGTAACCCCACACACTCTTGCAATGCCTGCAGATTCCTCTCTCTCTCTCTCTCTCTCTCTCTCTCTCTCTCTCTGAGTCTTTTGGGACAAAACCTTTTTGCCTTGCTTGTCACAAGCAGTCCTACTATAATAAATGTTCATGAGCAAGACAGGCCGGGTCTGGCTCTTCATGCATTTAAGAATGAATAAATAAATAATCTTTCCTGGCCTGTGCTACTCACCATTTATAGTAATGCTGCAAGCCCTTATAGTTTGATTTTCCTAGAGTGACTGCCATCTGGGAGATTAAAAAAATCTCGTAAATTGACTTGCGATTGCAAGCTTGGTCCCTGAGCAGCAGCAATTCATATGCTAAAAGGAGCCCATTCTTTTCCTGAAGCTTTATGGACTTACATACACTTTAAGATGCCCTGTCGCATATTTCTATGGTAATCACATCACAGCACACAACACTGTTGGGCTCATTTTTTCCCCTATCACTTCTGTACAAATGTCCAAAAGATACGTGCTTATGAGTAGTCTGTGCATGGACTGCTTACACTAGTGTAGGTACAGAGGTCCCATTAAGGCTGCACTAAAGTAAATGGGCTGAAAAATATTTAGTATATTCTGATTGTGATCCACTCGTATTAATTATGGAGCTTTTGAGAATAGATGTGCCCTGGTACTGTGCTTAACATGAGATGCATACTGTAAATACTATAGTTATATTAAGCAGATGCACATTTGTTAAATTGCTTATATATTTTATGGGCAAAGATTTCAAATTTGCAAAAAATGTTTCACATAGATATATATTTATTTATTTTAATATATATAATATGAATTAATTGATGCAAGTCTCATATACACTCATTTGAAATAGATATCTTAAACAAAGTCAAGTAGGTTGCTTTGTCACAAAGCTTGATCATAGGATTAAAGCCAGCCCATCCCCAATGAATTTTAACAGCATCTCCCTTCCCCCGGAATAATCTTCAAGTCTGCTCTGCTTTTCTGAAAAACTTGGGAAGGAGAAATTTTAAAAGGGGAGTATGATTATTTTTAAAATATTCGTCTTTACCATTCAGTTTTACTATAATATAGGGTATATTTAACAAGGAAACTGAGCTGCAGTAAAGCGATATTTGTAGTTCTTTTAGCTTATCTGTGGTTTCCTGAGAAAATGATGTGATATTAATGTCTAAAAATATAGGGGCAAAAATGAACTGGGGGATTGACGAGGGGGTTGCTGGAGCTGTTCCCGTTGCATGAACCCCATTGGTAATAGGATTAACTGTGCTGAACCGTCTGATGAAAATCTAGATTTCTATAAACTGCATAACCTAATATGATTTCTGCTCTCATATTGTTAACATTCATACAGTTATTCATTCATTCAATTTAATATTTGTTAATCGCCCTCCATCCCAGACGCTCTGGGCGATTTACATAAAGATACAGCATTAAAACAGACAAGGATTAAAATCAAAATTATAAAACAAAAGCTCTGTTAAAAAGCCAGGTCTTTAATGTCTGCACAAAGGATCGCAGTTCGCGCATGGCTCTCAGATAAGGGGGCAGAGAGTTCCATAGAACAGGAGCAGTAATAGAAAAGGCTCTGCGTCTCATACTATCAAGACGTACTTCTCTGGGACCTGGTACAGATTTCGTTGAGTGGGGCGAGGCAACCGTTGATGGTGGAGAGAGGAGAGGCACTCTCTGAGGTATGCTGGGCCCTGGCCATACAAGGCTTTAAAAGTTAGGACCAGCATCTTGTACAGGGCCCGATATTCCATTGGGGGCCAATGGAGATGTCGCAGCATAGGAGTTATATGGCATTTCATCGGTGATTTAGCAAGTAGCCTGGCTGCTGCATTCTGGATGATCCGAATTTTCCAGGTCGTTGACCAAGGGAGGCCAATGTACAAGGCAATGCAATAGTCCAGCCTAGATGTAACCGTGGCATGGATTACTGTTGCTAAGGCCTCACTTGAAAGGTAAGGAGCCAACCGCCTTGCCTGGCGAAGATAGAAAAAGGCCTGCTTGCTAACAGCAGGGATTTGGAACTCCATGGTTAGCTGTGTGTCTAAGACCACACCCAAACTCTTAACAGTAGCGGATGGAGATAGGGGAGCACCATCAAAGGTGGGCAGATGGTGCAGCACACCTACCGGGTGGCCAGGCCACAAGATCTCAGTCTTGGCTGGATTCACCTTCAGTCTGCTGGCACGCAGTCAATTTGACACGGCTTCGAGACACAAGATGAAACTGTCCGGTACTGAGGTTGCTCCAGGCTCCAAGCGTAGAAGGAGTTGGGTGTCGTTCACATATTGGTAACATTCCAGCCCGAAACTCCGCACTAGACTGGCAAGTGGCTTGACATAGATGTTAAAAAGCAGTTATATCTTTTGGTATATGCCTTTGCCTTCTAAATGGCTGTCACCTAGCATTAATGAACTCTTAGATATTCTCCGATTTTTCTCAGTATGTTGATAGAATCTTAGAACCATAGAACTCAAAGGGAGAACAGAGCTGTGTAGCCCCACCCCATGCAAAGGTACACAAACAAAGCACTCTTGAAAGATGTGTGTTCTGAGGAACTCATTGCCTATAGAGATTAGGAAAGCCCCCACTTTGGAAACCTTTAAAAAGCACCCTAAAACCTGGCTTTTCAGCTGCGGCTTTGGAGAGTAGCCACTTCTGTGATATACACCATGATTCGTAAAACAAATTTCTTCCCAAAAGAAATTAAGATGCCTAGTTTTCACACTTTGTAAGAGTTTGCACCTTTCTTGATTTGGTATAAACTTTGCTTATTTAGCATAGGCTTCCTACAGAAGCACTTACAAATATATTCATGCATAAGTTGACATCCCTGGCCTGCCACAGTAGAGGCAGGCCAGGGAGCTGCCTCTCCGCCCTGAGTGCAGTCTCTGGTGGGTGACCAGGCCCTTCTTCTGGAAAAGCTCAAGGGGCAGGTTTGGGGGCCAAAAGATGGATAAGTCAAGGATCATTCCATGGAGAGGGGAAAAGCACCAGCACCAGTCCCGGACCTAGGTAATTTTAAATGGTAAGCAAACAGTATTTTGGCACCCCCCCCCCCAACCAATCACTGAGGTAGATATAGATGTGGATAGGGGGGCATAGACAAATTTTGGCCCTCCAGGTATTTTGGACTTCCTACTGGCTGTTTGGAATTGTGGGAGTTGAGGTCCAAAACACATGGAGGGCCCAAGTTAGCCCATGCCTGCTCTGGAAGCCTACAAGCCAGGGGCTACAGGCGAGGAGGCGGGCAAGGCCACCCTTTGAGCACGGTAGCAAAGCTTCCAAGCTGGGCCTGGCTAACCCTCTCTCCCTCCATCCGTCCTGCCCGCGTTCACCTCCGGCAACAAAGGAGCCAGTAGAAGTCCCTCCGCGCGAGCGACGAGGAGGGCAGGCGGGCGCTGGGCCTTGGCACTGCCACCTTGCTGGCCATGGCGCCCTGTCTCTCTCGCTCTCTCTGGGGGCTGGAGTATGCCCACCGGGCGGGAGGGAGGGCAGGCACTGACAGGCCGGCCTCCTCCGTCCCTCCCTCCCCTTAGAGGCGGGGAAAGTAAGGGGCGGAGCCTGGGCCCCTCAGAAAGGGGTGTTGCCCTCGGCTTGGTGTTTGGGACTTCAGCTCCCAGAATGCCCGGCCATTGGACCTGCACGCTCCCTTCCCTGCCCTCTGGGTGCAACAGTGCCAGTGCAAAGAGCACACGTCCAGGGCCAATACAGGGAACGCGGTCCCCGCACCGCGCCCTTGCTAAACCGTGGGAGGGAGTGTGCAGGCCAGGGGAGGGAGCAGCGGGCCACCCCTGGCAGTGACAAAGATGCGCCCCTGAACACGTGGCACCCCTGCGGCCGCGTAGTTTGAGTAACGTAAGATCCGGCCCTGACCAGCACTGATTTAGAGTGGCAACCGCCCCTAATGCTGCCACCACAATTTTTCTACCCAGATACTCACAATGGCCTTTTATCACTCTAAACAGAAAAAAGAGATGATTTGTGTGTGTGTGTGTGTGTGTGTGTGTTAAGGCAGTGTTTCTCAACCAGTGTGCCATGGCACACTAGTGTGCCGTGAGCGATCATCAGGTGTGCTGCGAGAAAAGCTCTCTGCCCCCCTTCCTTCCCCCCTCCTCCTGCCGAACTCCTGCTGCTTGGGAGAGGAGGAGGAAGGGCCGGGTGGTGGCGAAGAAAAAGAAGAAGGGACCGAGGCGCTTTGGGAGAACTGAAGCCAGGGGGAGGGGCATGGCGTGGCCTGGCTCCGCCCCATCCCCCAGCTTCAGTGCTCCCACAGCTTTGCCAGCCTTGAAGGGGCAGTGCCAAGCCAGCGGTGGCAGAGCCAGCACAATGCTGGCTTGGCACTGCCCCCTCAAGGCTGGCGAAGCTGTGGGAGAACTGAAACTGGGGGGAGGGGAGGGGCGGGGCATGGCGTGGCCTGGCTCCTCCCCCAGCTTCGGCACTCCCAGCAGCTGCTCCCAGTGTCATTTTGTGTCATTTTGGTTGGTGGTGTGCCCCCGGATTTTTTAAATGTTAAAAGTGTGCCGCGGCTCAAAAAAGGTTGGGAAACACTGTGTTAAGGTACAGTATTAACTCTTATCAAAGAAGGAGCCATCCCTTCTCTAGGCAGAGTGATGAAAGTCAAGAACTTAGCTCTTACCCAAGACTCAAAGGAAGTGGCCTTGTTTCTCCAAACTTTTCAGAAGCCAAAGGAAAAGAGTCAACCACTTGTATTTAAAAGCAATACTCCATGGTTCTGTGAAAAAAATTGAATTTATAAGGTTATTTGTTTATTCATGATTTTGTATAAGAACACATTTTTCTCAATGAGTCATTCTTTGTTCTGAGGGAACCAAGTTAATGCTCAGAAGTACTGCAATCCAGAAGAAGAAGAAAAAATAGATATTTATAAGTACACAAGAAAAGCTTCTCATAGGAAACTTTAGACAGCCCATTAATATGGTTTAACAAAATGACCCTAAAGAGCCATTTAGTCTGCCTGTGACTGCTAATGTAAGCCACAGAGCTTTTTCTTTTTTCTGTTTTGGTTTAATTGGGCAGAGATTGTAATCCATACTTCAGTGACAATAATTGCACTTTTGAACCTTATGCAATCAAAAGATCAATCAGTCATTAGGTAATTAAGTCACTGTAATTAACATTTAGGGGGGAAAGCCTTTTAATTGCTCCATATCCTTTCAGTTGGCCTTCCTAATAGATTACAGCAGCATTAAAGCCATGGTACTTACTCTACTGGTTTCTGTTCACAACTTTTATCTGTACAATGTTGTTTGTACATGTTTATTATTTCAGGATCAGTCAGGTTCTTGCCTTTTCCTTTATCCAGTTAAAACAAACCTATGCAGATACACAGTCTATGTGATCAGAACATTACAGCACAAAACAGCATAGGACATGCATATAATTTCATTTTTTGCACTGTTGATGGCATTAAAAATAAGATGCAAAATAATAGCTGTTCTGTATGTGGCAAACGGCAAATGTGCAAATTCAGTATGGACACCATAACTCACTTTACACATTGGCTTATAGTTTTTTGGTGAGATATTCATGGGCCTCATATACTCTCCCCACCAGCATGAGATTAGTCACTTTTATGTACTTTTTCAGATAACTGGGTTCATTATGCTTAAGCCTAGACGAATGATGAGAGTTTTATTTTGTTTTACTAAAACATTTATATGGAGCCCTTTATCAAGGGTTTCAGCTAGCACCGTGGGTTAAACTGCCAGTTACAGAAACCTCATCCCTCCTGGCATTCAGGAAAAAGGTAAAATCCTGGCTCTGGGACCAGGCGTTCCCACATCAGCACTAAGCAGCATGTTAGATGGGGATTTTAATGGAAGGGAGGAAGAGGGTCAATGCTTTTATGGATCGAATATTGTTTTAATTGGAATGACTGTAGATGTTGCTGAGGAATTGTATTTTAATGTTTTTAATGTATCTTAATGTGTTGTGGGGTTTGGGGTTTTACGCTGTTTCATGTGGCATCGAATTGTGCCGTGCTGTAAGCCGCTCTGAGTCCCCCCTCGGGGGTTGAGAAGAGCGGGGTAAAATCCTGAAATAATAATAAATAAAATCTTGTCAACCGGACAGGTTGGGGTGAGCTCCCGCTGTCAGCCTAGCTTCTGCTAACCTACCAGTTCGAAAACCACAATGTGAGAAGGTAGGATAGTTACCATTTCAGGGGAGAGGTAAAAAGCGCCCCTGAAAAAACATGCTGGCAATTTGCTCAGGAAGGCAACAGACTCCTCAACATGAAAAATAGAACAACAGCACCTTCCCATGGCCAAGTCGAGCACAGCCTCCAAATGCTGAAAATGAAAAAGAGGGAATGACTTGCCTCTGTCTGTTTGTCTGTCTTTGTTGTTAATTGAATAACAGCACTGAATGTTTGCCATATATAATAATAAAAAAACTTTATTTATAACCCACATCCATCTCCCCAAAGGGGACTCGGAGCGGCTTACATGGGGCCATGCCCGAACAACGCATCACAAAAAATATCAAAAACATCAGAAAACAATGAACACAATAAAAGCAATAAACACAATAAAATAAATACATCTTTGAAAACACAAGAACATAGGTGGATCTAAAACAGAAACAAAAGGGCGAGCCACATGTACATATAAAGTGTTTAAAAACTCAGGGGAGATAACTGGAGTAGTGTCAAAACATAAAGTATCACATAGGGGGAAGAGGTCTTGCCAAAAACGGGGGCATTTGGGGAGTCTAATCTCCAAAGGCCCGGTGGAAAAAACAGGTTTTCAGTTGTTTTTTAAAGGATTCCAGTGATCCACTGGAATCACTGGATCACTGTATTCTATAATCCACTCTGAGTCCCTCAGGGAGATAGAGCGGAATATAAATAAAGTATATTTATTATTATTATCAACTCTAAACCATGATTAAGTATCATAGTTTGTATCCTTAAACAAATTATGATAATTAACCATGGTTTGGAGTTGATAAAGAGCTCCATATAAATGTTGTAATAAAATAAAATAAAACTCTCATCATTTACCACACTGTTGTGAGATGATAGTACTTGTAGTCCAACAACACATGAGTACCTAAGGTTAGATTGTTCCCAATGGGTATAAACTAGGAATCGTTCCTTGGACATAATGAAGAATGCTTGCTGACTTACTATATTTTAAGCTTGTTTTACTGAGTCCTTCTGGGAAAAAGATCAGGTGTTATTTTGAAACAAACCAGTTCCGATTGGTTTAAAAGTCAAAACTTCTTATCTCCTCATATCCCATCCAAAAGGAGGAAAGGGAAATGCTTGAGTTTGTAGTTTATTCTGTAATTATGTCTGAAATAAGTCACAACTTGGAATTTCTGTACTATTATCTTTTAACTGCTATTGGGGAAAAGTACTGAATTTCAACAAGCTTTTGGAAACCTAGTTGAATGCAACATTCCATGGTTAACTTTGAGACTCAAGTGTTATCTCTATTTTAATCCAGGAACATTGCCACCTGACAATTACTTGGAATTTAGGAATATATAGGAAGTGAATGTATGCAGCATTTATCAGTGCTGTATTTAGTAATAAGATATACAATATAGAAAATTGAAATTGAATACTAGAGAACAACCTGAATCTCATTGGGTCAGCATTAATGGACTATTTTTGTTTATTTATTTATTGATTTATTTACTTTATTTATATTCTGCTATTCTCACCCCGAAGGGGACTCAGAGCAGATTACAGTATGCATACTTGCAGACAATCCATGCAGTTCAACATATATAGACATATATAGACATATTTAGACATATATAGACAGACATAGATGAACAGAGGCAAACTTCTGGCCACCAGGGAGAGCTGACACACTCCTCATTTCTCTCAGCGTTTTCCCAGCGACCCTTGTTGTTCTTCCGCAATCCTCAGCTATTCTTTATGGCCTCATGAATCAGTCAAAATTTGCCTCCCCACTTAATGTGGTACCTTTATTTCCTACTTGACAAATTAACTGTCTTTCAGGCTGCAAAGGTTGACAGCAGGCTACACTTAAGGTCGAGCACCCACCTCAACCCGGGCAGGCCTTGAACTCATGACCTACTGGTCAGAGAGATCTTATGCAGCTGACACTTAGCTGCGCCACTTCCCGGTGCTGTGAGTTTGTTTTGGGTTGCTGTGAGTTTTCCGGGCTGTATGGCCATGTTCCAGAAGCATTTTATTCTGGCGTTTTGCCCACATCTATGGTAGGCATCTTCAGAGTTTGTGAGGTCTGTTGGAAACTAGGCAAGTGGGGTTTCTAACAGACCTCACAACCTCTGAGGATGCCTGCCATAGACGTGGACAAAAAATCAGGAGAGAATGCTTCTGGAACATGGCCATACAGTTGGAAAACTCACAGCAACCCAGTGATTCCGACCCTGAAAGCCTTTGACAACATATTTTTGTTTTATTTTGTGCACTTTTACTGTAGCTCAGTCATATGTTTTCATGCTAATATTAAAAACAGTTTCTTTCTTAATCTTAGCTGAATTGTCTGTTTTCCTTTTCAAGATGTTGCCTGGCTGCACACAAGAGCAACAACAAAATCCTGAAAATAGCTTGGGGCTATTTGAATGGAAAAGCAGAAGCATAAATTATATCAGCATGTTGACACATCAGGGTTATCTAGACACAACAGTTCCTTTAGACCCCACTTTTGGCCAATATAGGGGAAAATTGAAGCAGAACTGCAATTTTCAGGCAAAATAAGATGTTGAAAAAACAGTAGAGTAGACCTGCATATTGTGCCAAGGACTGATTCCAGGACCTTTCATGTAATATACTTTTTGTGTAACCTGGAAACCTATTTTTCTTACCTAAAATGAATGGTATTTGGGCTTTTGGCAGAAGCTGAATATAATCAAATTGGAGGCCTAGAGACTACACTTTAGCCATTTTTCAGAGCAATTCATGGCATTCAAAGCACTTTGCATATTATTTATTTATCGTGCCAGAAGCAAATTGAGAATACAGTTATAATGTACAGTATGAAAAACCACAAACAAAGTTAAAAACTTGGCATTATACTAAATTTCCTTTGACCAGAAGCTGAGGGGGTCTCTCATCTGATATCAGCCACTGATTGACGTTCAGGGTTTTAGCCTGCCGCTTTTGGACTCTCACTTGCAAATAATGGAAGCCCAGGTCTCCACTATCAGCAGAGTGGCATTTTACCATCTTCACCATAAGATTTAAAGGGGCAGATCTGCAGGCGATGTCAATAAAGAGTCATATAATAACAAAAATATCAAAATGTCTTATTGAGAACAGACTTTGAGTCCAAATTGATCTACTACAACCCTGGGGAGGAGTGGTCAGAAGTTCAGAGCGCCCTGAGAAAGCGTGTGTTACGCGAAACGGCCATCTTGGCATCGTCAGCTTACCTCTAGCCATAGGCGCCTGCCCACTCGGCAGCTTACCAGCTCTTCTACCCACCAAGGCCCCCCCACAGACTCAGTCTCTAGCCCGTGGGTTATCAGACTCCGGACTATTCATAGGGGTATACGGATTCTGTTAGAGCGTCGTTTAAGCCCGTTGTTGTGTAAGGGCTTTCCATGCTATATTGTTGTATTGACTGGTATATGATATATGTAATATTGTGATTGATGTGTATAACATTGCACTATATGTGATATTGTTCTGCTAAACAGCACTGATATTGTTCTCAATAAGACATTTTGATATTTTGGTTATTATATGACTTTTTATTGACATCACCTGCAGATCTGCCCCTTTAAATCTTATGGTGTAGCTCTGTGTATTATTATTTGTACTCAGTGACATGGTTTGTTTGTGTATTGTATGATTTTACCATCTTCACCAGGCTCGGAGGCTGGCTCCCTACTTGTCCCGGCACGACCTGGCTTACGGTCATCTTGAGGTTGGACTACTGTAACTTTCTCTACATCGGCCTACCTTTGTCAGTGACCCAGAAAATTAAGCTGGTGCAGAACGCCGCAGCCCAGTTGTTCGCGGGTGTTCCCACGAGCTGCCATATTTCACCCATTCTGCGAGAGCTGCACTGGCTCCCTATTGAATCATCTTCAAAGTGTTAGTTTTGACTTTCAAGGCCTTGTAATAATAATAATAATAATAATAATAATCTTTATTTATAAGTCGCTTCCCTCTCCCCAAAGGGGACTCGGAGTGGCTTACATGGCCGTGCCCGAACCACAAATCACAGAATACAAAATACAAAATATCAGACATAAAAACAATAAACACAATAAAACAATAAACACAGTAAAATGGATACATCTAACTCCAACTCAATGGCAAATGAATCTAAAATAAAAGAAGAAAGAAAACGAGAGGGCAGGCCACATGTGCATATAAAGTGTTTAAAAACTGGGGGGAGATAAATGGAGTAGAGGCAAAGCGTGAAGAGTCACACAGGGGAAGGAAATCCACAAAGATTGTATGGTCTGGGGCCAGTGTAACTGAGGGACCGCCTAACCCCATACTGTCCCATGAAAACGCTTAGATCCGAAGAGGGGAATCTTTTAACTGTGTCGGCATCAAGGAGTTCCGGCTCACTTCAACACGAAGAAGGGCGTTTTCTGTTATCGCCCCAGTCCTCTGGAATGTGCTACCCCCAGAGGTTAGGGCCTTGCATGACCTGTTGGCTTTCTGGAAGGCCTGTAAGACATTCTTATTTCAACAAGCCTTTGAGCCATGATACGCCATTTCCAGACTGTGTTTCTTCTCGTATTGTTATATTTTGTTTTTAATGCTATGGTTGCTGGATTTTATTGAAATGGCTTTTGTAAGCCACCCCGAGCCATTGGGAGTGGTGGCTAATAAATCTAATAAATAAATAAATAAATAAATTACATTGTTTTCAATGAGCCCACTTAATAGTGGTAGCAGTTATATCTCAGCTGACGAATTCATAATTTTACCACAGAAAAACAGGTTAACCTAATATTTGTTTATCAGTTTTAACTGTTCATATGCTTCTCCATTCTCTCTTTCTGCCTTTTCAGAAAAGAGCCAAACCAAGTTGTTTGGCTTTAATTTAAATCCCTGATGTTTCTTTAAGGCTTGTTTTCATTACTTGCCTTTGGACACTTCAGAGATACTATTGACTTTATTATACATATGTACTTCGTAGCTATAGAAGATGGCATATTGCAGAGTGCAGCGGCTATATTAGGGACCTTCTATACAGGCCCTATAATCCGAGAGAAACTGGGGTAAAAGGGATTGCTAGATGACATTTGCCAAAAATATCCACTGGATTGCATTATCAGCTAAAAAGGTGCACTTGTAGTACATTTTATTGATTAGCCCATTGGCCGTATCAAAAACATTTGACATAAACATACAGTAAAACATAAGTTAAAATAAACAAGCTGTTAACACGATTAAAATTTGATTAAGTTAAAAGATAGTTAAAAATATCATCATTAAAATGCCAAGGTAAAATCACACACCACAAAAGTTAAAAATGACGGTTAAAACAAAGTTTAAAATAGACCCGCTATTGCACAATCCCAATCTGGTTCAGATATCTGCGTCACCCCCACAGTCCACCCCAATCGCCTCCAAATACGCAGGTGCACTTAATATCCAAGATCAGCCGAAAAATGTGCATATTCCTATTACTGTATATCCCTGCACTCATGAACATGGGACTTCATTGCGATACACTGGTATTGCAATACATACTCCAGCGCATGTCCACATTTGAAAATCTTGAAACGGTGTTTTTAACTTAAATGGATGTGCGTGATGTGTTAATGTTAATTGTATTTTAATATATTTTAATGCTGAATGTTTTTGGTTTTTATATTGTATTTTACTGTGTGGGCATCGAATTGTGCCTTTTGTTAGGCTGCTCTGAGACCCCCCCCCCTCGGGGATTGAGAAGAGCGGGGTAGAAATGTTGGAAATAATAAATAAATAAATAAACAGCTGATGAGGGCAGTATACAAATGGAACCATGGACACCCAGGTGGCTAAATGGAAGCACAATTAGAAATCAATTACCATCAGGGTTCTCTGCAACCATTCCTTTAGTCTCATATTTGTAAAATTAAAGAGTTTGAATTTACAGTAGCGTGAGGAGAGATAATAAGAAATCTGCTTGTGTGCACATTCATATATCCGCATCAGCACTTATAAGGTCCAGCGCATCTCAGAACATCAATAAAAAAATTAAAAGAAAATTTCTGGCAGATATACTGTCGCAGCAGACGCCTCTTAAAGAGCCAGACCCAGTAAAGAGTTAACAAAAGAGTTTATTGTCCACAGAGTCTCTGTGCTCAAAAACACTCGAAAGAACAAAAGGCACTTGATAGTCAGTAAACAACTCAAAAGCAGCCTAACTGGCACAAAATAACAGTCTTTGCAAATAATGTGCACTTTAACCCAATAAAATGTGAGTTAGCAAGATGCGATAGAAATAACAAATAGGGGAATGCACAAATGGAGCAGGAACAAAAGCGTTGTCAAGAGAAGTCCTAGTTCGTCACTGGTGGGCCATCCTTAGGGTTGAGCAGCAAGCGAAGTCAAGAAAACCGAATCAAGAAGCGGGAGGAGGCAGGAGAGCAGTCCAAAGGGATTCAAACCACGCCAAACGTGGAGCGGGCAGCAGCAGCAAGTTACTCCGTACAGGAATCAAGATTCACAGGATGCAGGATACAGAAATTCAGAGTCAGAGGTCCCAAACGCAACACTTTGCCAGCCACCAAGTGAAGCGCCCAAAAGCCTGCATTTTATTAGTCTCCCATCTCAGACCCACCCGATGACACCCTGTTGTTACCAGTCTCAGCTGCTGTTACCTCAGCAGCTGCAGACTCTTGACCGCCCCTCCAGGTCCTCCATCTCCTGTCAAGACTTAGTTCTCCCCAACAGTCATCAGGATAGCCCGAGGGCCATTCGTTATCGTCAGAGAACCCCAAAAAGGTGTCACTGCTTGTGGATTCCTCACAAACAGCCTGAGCTTCCCGCACCTTAGCCCAATCCATCTCTGGATCTTCATCTGAAGTATCTCCCTCAATCTGACTCCCATCCTCCCCAGGAAAGCCCTCAAAAGACTCATCATCAGTGGTATTTGCCTTATCCTTTTACACTGGGAGATATCCTCCTCACTTCGTTCATGAGTAAGCCTCTTACCCCTTCTCTTGTTAATAGAATGATTACCAACAGCCTCACCCAGCTCCCTACTAATGTTAGACGCTGAAGAATCAGCCCCACCCAACTCTCTACTACTAGGAGTATCAAGAGCCTTAGGCTCAACTACAATATATACCATGTTTATCTTGTGGATTACGAAAATCTGCTACAAAGAAACCTTTCTGGACACCTGGCACTGTTCAGTCATCAATATTGAATAGAAGTCAACTATTAGCTCATTTCTGTACTGTACAACCTAGCAGCAGAACCCACAATTTCACCTATGTGGCTCTGAATATGTCCTCTGTTGCAACTTTCTAGGCCCTTTAGGCACTTGTATGCTATTTATCATATAGTCTCACTGGAGGATGCAGCCAATTCCTATAGAGAATATGTTGGTCAATTGGACATTTCAGTATGATTTACTGTTATCCATCATTTCCTGTTTCCATGGTAAGTTCAAGAATGTACTCTTTGGATACATTCAGGGGCATACTGTATGTGGAATTTGAGGATGGGGTCATGGAAACCCCACCTTTTGCCTTAGGCACAAAATGTCTTGAGCTAGCTCTATCAGGTGAGAATCTACTTTATATGTAAAGAAAACCTTGAGCCTGTTACTTGTGCATTTATGCTGCATTGAGCCTGATACTTTGATGCTTAAAATAACATTCCAAGGCCTGTTTAAAGGCTTCCTTCCCCTTGAGCTGAATAAATGTTAATCTGTCGCTATATAAGCAGTTTAACTTCCCAAGCCCCATTCATTAACTGCTCTTTGGTAATTAATTCAAAGCCGAGTTTGTCTTTTATGAGCTTGGATTTTTTATTGGAATTTGCAGAGGTTTGTCCTGAATGCTAAGAGAGCACAGATGTCTCAAGAAAACAAAAATAGATCAAATCTGAAAAAGTTTTTGCCGTGCACATGCTCAGGCTGTCTCTCTGCAGATTTGAGGTTGGCTGCCAAATGTGATTTCAGAAGAAGCCTGGAAAGAAATGTCCAATTCTGTTCTGTCTTTTGTTCATTTCCTTCCTTCGAGGCCAGGTCTGCTGTTTTGTGTTTGAAGTGAAAGTCATCATGAAAGAGAGAGCATTGGCTCCATTTTCACAACTGGATGATTTTCCAAATGGTAACTTCTGGCTGGAGCCAAAGCCTGGTCCTCCTCATAACTAAGTTGCTCCTGGAGCTTCATGTACATAGCAAGGTATATTTCATATATACCTTTTTGTAAGCATAATTGCACAGCTTTCTACCTCAACAGAAAACAAAAGGGCACTTCTAAAGTTCTATGATGTTCTACTGTCAAGAGCTTCTCAGAGAAATTCCTCCTTTGGTGTATTAACATATAAAGTTATTTTTCAACACAGACAACATCCAGAAACAAATAACCGCTTATATAGTTGCTGACCACTGCAAGGTTTGGTTCATGGAATACAAAATGTGAGGGGTTTTTTTAATGTGTGAGAGAAATGGAGCCCCAATTTGCTATGACAATTCAGGAAATAAATCTTGAGTGTTGTAGTACATAGCTCAGTGAGCATCAGCATCATGAGTGCTGTTGAACATAGTTAAGAGAGCATCAAAATGTCTATGTTGTAGTACATAGCTCAGTGAGCATCAGCACCTTGAGTGTTGTACATAGCTCAGTGAGCATCAGTACCTTGAGTGTTGTAGTACATGGCTCAGTGAGCATCAGCATCTTTAGTGCTGTAGTACATACCTCAGTGAGCATCAGCATCTTGAGTGTTGTAGTACATAGCTCAGTGAACATTAGTGTTGTTGTACATAGCTCAGTGAGCATCAGCATCTTGAGTGTTGTTGTACATAGCTCAGTGAGCATCAGCATCTTAAGTGTTGTAGTACATAGCTCAATGAACACCAGCATCTTGAATGTTGTTGTGCATAGCTCAGTGAGCATCAGCATCTTGAGTGTTGTAGTACATAGCTCAATGAACATCAGCATCTTGAATGTTGTTGTAATATAGCTCAATGAGCATCAGCATCTTGTGTGTTATAGTACATAGCTCAGTGAGCATCAGCATCATGAGTGTTGTAGTACATAGTTAAGTGAGCATCAAAATGTCTATGTTGTAGTACATAGCTCAGTGAGCATCAGCACCTTGAGTGTTGTACATAGCTCAGTGAGCATCAGCACCTTGAGTGTTGTAGTACATGGCTCAGTGAGCATCAGCATCTTTAGTGCTGTAGTACATAGCTCAGTGAGCATCAGCATCTTGAGTGTTGTAGTACATAGCTCGGTGAACATTAGTGTTGTTGTACATAGCTCGGTGAGCATCAGCATCTTGAGTGTTGTTGTACATAGCTCAGTGAGCATCAGCATCTTAAGTGTTGTAGTACATAGCTCAGTGAGCATCAGTGTTGTAGTACATAGCTCAGTGAGCATCAGCATCTTGAGTGTTGTAGTACATAGCTCAGTGAACATTAGTGTTGTTGTACATAGCTCAGTGAGCATCAGCATCTTGAGTGTTGTTGTACATAGCTCAGTGAGCATCAGCATCTTAAGTGTTGTAGTACATAGCTCAGTGAGCATCAGCATCTTAAGTGTTGTAGTACATAGCTCAGTGAGCATCAGTGTTGTAGTACATAGCTCAGTGAGCGTCAGTAAAAAAAAAGCCTAGTTCCATGGTGAGAAGTATTTGGGAAGGGTAAAAGTGATTAGCCTGTATCAAAATATCTTGCATAGCTCTGTGACATTGCTTCCTTAAGAGCCCTGGAAATCATCTCAAGAAGAATGTTGTACAAATGCGAAAAATTCAGAAAAGGGCAGCCAGCATGATCTGGAGAATCCTTTTTGGAGCACCTTCCAAAAAATCTTAAGAAACATGGTGACTTAAGTGGTGTTGTTATAAGGGTCTATACAATAAACACACAATTTCAAGGAAGCATATATTCTCCCTTTTGCAAAATACTCAGTGTCTCCCAATTAAACTAATTGGCAGCAAGTGTGGAACATACAGAAGGAAGTAATGTTTCATGCAATGTCCAGTAAGTTTACAGAGTTTCCTTCCACAGGATGTTATGATGGCTTGTAATGGGGGCATACAGTGGACTTCTTGTTGACTTCCCTGGACTTCTGGCTGGGCAATGTTTCCAAAAGGATGCTGGACTAGATTAATATTCAGTCTGATCAGCAGAGATTTTAAATTTATGGGTTTTTAAAAAATTGCTCAATAATAATAATAATAATAATACACTTTATTTATATTAAGCTCTGTCTCCCCGAGGGACCTCAGAGCAGATTACAACATAAATAGATAGACAAACATTCGGTGCCTTTAATACAGTGTTCCCTCACTTATTGCTGGAGTTAAGTTCCAGGACTTCCCTCAGTAAGTGAAAAACTGCGATGTAGGGATACTCTATTTATTTAAATATTTATACATTATTTTAGTAGTTATACACTATTTTAAGTCTTTATAAACCTAAAATAAAGTGAAGAAAAGGAAGAAAAGGCCCTTCAAGGCTGGAGGGAGGGAGGACTGAGGACGGAAAGCACCTTGGAGAGCTGTGGCGGCAAAACCCCACTAAACAGTGAAAATACCATGATATATATTTTAAATTAATATTTTTTAAAATCTGCGAAACAGCGAGATCGCAATAAGCGAACCGTGAAGTAGCGAGGGAACACTGTACAGTGAAATAACAAGGACACACAAATACACAGAACAAACCTTTCATCTCTGGCTTCTGGAGGCAGTGCTCAACTCTGGCCATGGGGAGGTGCTCTTTCTCCATTTCCAAGCCGAGGAGCCAGTTGTCTGTAGACATCTCCTGGTCATGATGATGGCATAGCTACATGGGTGCCTTTTATTACCTTCCTGCCGAAGCGGTACCTATGGACCTACTCACAAGTGCATATTTTTGAACTTCTAGGTTGGCAGGAACTAGGGCTAACAGCTGGAGCTCACCCTGACCTATTGCCAATCTTTCTGTCAGCAGATCCAACAGTTCAATGGTTTAACCCATTGTACCACCATGGCCCCAACTGATGATACTTATGGCTAAGCACTAATGTACCCTAGATAGCATTCCAGTTTTGTTCTTCCAACATCCTACACTTTAGGTATTACTATGGAAGAACCTCATCCTTGAGTCTCACCATCGCTATCAGTTCTACTAGTTGCTACTAATCTGGCCAGGTATTTGGGCCAGCTCATATATATGTAAATTCAATGCGATGCTGCTTAATACATTCCATTTTATCAGTTTACCTGTCCGAACGTATTATCCCCTACGAACCATCAGGGTAGTTAAGATCTTCTGGAGGGGCCCTGCTCTCGGTCCCACCACATTTGCAATCGCGGCTGGTGGGGACGAGAGACAGGGCCTTTTCTGTGGTGGCCCCTCGGCTGTGGAACTCCCTCCCAACTGAGATCAGATCTGCCCCCTTACTCCTGACATTCAGGAAGCTATTGAAATCCTGGATCTGGAAAGAAGCATTCCCAGAATATTGGCTGAGTTTAATAATAGACTAAGTCATCGATTATGTATGCGGACCAAAATTGGACATGGTTTTTATCTTGGCGATCTGGTTTATGTGCATTTTTTTGTATTTTAATCTTTTATCGTTTTTATGATGTTTTAAATTGTAATTTGGCATTGAATCCTTGCTGTTAACCGGCCTGAGTCCCTCTGCGGAGGTTGAGAAGATCGTTATATAAAATTTTAAATAAATATAATAAATAAATTGAATTTACATTATATATGAGCTGGCCCAAGTCTTTAAAAACCTTCAGTGACACATTGCTCAAAGCCAGTTACTTTCAGTTTATAGAAGTGAGACAATACTTATTTTCTGTTTTCAATTCCTTTCAGTCCAATATAATATCAAAATCAAGATTGGAATGGGTCAAGAATTACAATCCTGGACTAAACATGAGCAGTCTGGTTTACTTTATAGATAAAAGACAACATATTTATTAAGTGACTGGAAGCAGGTAGGAATTAATATGTTTCCATTTAGGTCTAATTGAATTGGCAGCTGCACTGTATTGATTCATGTGCTCCCAATTCAGTGTTCATCATTAATTCACCCATTAAGCAGCACGAAGTTCATGGATCCCATTAACTCTTCATGTACCAAAAGATCAGCAAACCCCATGGAGCTCGACACCTCAATTAACTTGTTATAAGACTTCTGATCATTGTAAGACAATTAAGGCAAACTGATTAGGTATGCTGCCCTGATCTAGTTTATTGGTTTCTGGATTGCTGGATGTACTCCAGGACAGTGTTTTTCAACCTTTTTTGAGCCGCGGCACATTTTTTACATTTACAAAATCCTGGGGCACACCACCAACCAAAATGACACAAAATGACACTCTAACACAGTGATACATATAGTTAATATGTTTTTAAATGTATTTATAAACTCAGTGTGAAACCTGGGCCTGTTTCGATGAACACAACATAGATATCCTGGCAGGAATGGCAGAAAGACACACACAAAGGTCTTGCTCAACAGCTGTCAGTCATGGGAAAACTTCGGCCCTGTGGGTGCTTTGGACTTCAACTCCCACCATTCCTAACAGCCTGAGGCCCTTTCCTGCTTAAGTGGCTGAGGAGGGGAAAATAAAAGGGCCTGAGGCTGCTAGGAATGGTGGGAGTTGGAGCCCAAAACACCTGGAAGGTCCAAGTTTGCCCATGCCAGTTTTCGATTCCATTGCCACATCTATCTTCAGCCTCTGGCGGTTTGAACATATGTGATTATCTACGTGATTTTCTACCTTGTCGCTATGATTATGGTGCTGCTTCTTTAAATTGTCCGCAAACTGACTATTATTGTGTGGATCCCAGAGCTGACATTGGATAACATCGTGAGGATACACTTTGTTTTTTGCACTCACTTCCGTGATTTCATCAAATATCGCGAGTTTTCCATAGAGGAGTGCTCCGTGAACTTGCTAATTCCTGGTTCGCAACTCCTCCGCTCTCTATGGTGACCACGCCGAACTACCTTATGTAAGACTTTTGATTTTCTTCAGCAGGATTGGGTACTTTGAATGTGTTTTTTGCATATGATTATGTATGATTTATTGTGTATTTTGTACTGTGACGAAGCAGCGCTCCTTTAATAAGTAAGGGTATCGGAGGTTCCAATTTCCCACAGCACACCTGATGATCGCTCATGGCACACTAGTGTGCCGTGGCACACTGGTTGGGACACACTGCTCTAGGACATGGATCATTCGTTTCTGTTGTCCAGAAGAACAAGGAAGGCAACTTTATATACTAATCATGTAGCCTTCTGAAGACGTTAATTAGTAAGTCCTTCATGGATAGTGCTAAAAGTCACATTGATAGTTTTATGTGCAAGCCCATAAAGAATGCAGTGTAATGGAACTCTGCTTCTGCCAAAGTGAATCTGCAGATCTAAGAAGCAATCTTGTTTCCAGCTGTGTAAGCAACCATTAAGTGTTTGATTTGAAGCAGATTAGGATGGTCTTTAAAAAGTGATATTTAAAACAGAGTTTTTAACTGTCAGGGATTCTGACGTATTCAGGCACTGAAAGATTCCTTAGTCTCCTAAATGTCACACGTTGGACATTTTGCCGCATAGACTTCACACATTTATTTACTTATTTATTATTCAAACTTATTAGTCGCCACTCCCATACGGCTCGGGGCATCTCACAAAGTTCACTGGGCAGGACCAGTGGGTGATTACAGCAGGACAATACACACTAGAATATACATAAACATCTTACTAAGAACAAAACAGATAAGTACAGTACAACAAGCTAGAGGCCTATCTACAGGGTAGGGAGTATGGGGATAATTACCTAAGTAATTCTATCTAATAGTCCTTCAGAGGGTTTCCAATGGAAATCACCCTTGGCTGGAGGGTGTCTGACCCTTCTGGAACCAGAAGCGATTTTTAAACCCAAGATCTCCTCTGGGAGATCGGGTTTTGGCTTGTGAGAGTCCGATCTAGACCAGCTACTGGGGGTCAAGCCCCAGGAAGTCCTTGATCTAAAGATTCTAGGCTTCCTTATTTTTGGTGGTTCAATTTGGGCCTCTAGGGATTTGGATATTCGCCGAGCTCACCAGGTCACTGTCCTGTCCTGTTGTCGAGTGGCCTGGGAGGCATCCAGGTGCCTCTCTCGGCAGTCCGAATGCAGGTCTTGTCTGCTCTTCTTCCTCTGTCCATGCTTCCGCTTCCGGTTGCGTCTGCAGGGTTTCCTCTGAGAGCTCTCCATGGGCATCTGGTCCTCAAATGGAGAGGATATCCGGTCGGCGCCGGTGACTTCAAGGCCGTCCGCAGAGAGTGAAGACATCCGGCCCACTCTAGCGTCTTTAAGGTTGCCCGCCATTTTCCACAGACCCCCACCTGTCCGCTCTGCTGTTTCTAAGAAGCCACAACGGCCCGGGGCACATGAAATAAAAGAGCACATTAAAAAAATGATGATTTAAAGAAATCTCCCTAGTGTTGGTGTTTTCTAGGAAAAAGCTCCAATGTATACAAGGCTGGACAGCAGAGTGTGGCAGATCATGCAGAAAGTCCCAGATTAATTACCTGTTGAAGGATCAACTCCGCTGTACTGGCTATGTTGTCCGAATGCCCGATCACTGTCTCCCAAAGCATACTCACAACTCAAGAATGGAAAATGGAATGTTGGTGGACAGGAAAAGAGATTTAAAGATGGGCTTAAAGCTCACCTTAAAAACTCTGGCATAGACACCGAGAACTGGGAAGCCCTGGCCCTTGAGCGCTCTAACTGGAGGTCAGCTGTGACCAGCAATGCTGTGAAATTTAAAGAGGCACAAATAGGGGCTAAATGGGAGAAACACGCCAAGAGGAAGGCACGTCAAGCCAACCCTACCGAGGACCACCTTCCACCAGGAAATCGATGCCCTCACTGTGGGAGAATATGTGGGTCAATAATAGGGCTCCACAATCACCTACGTATCCACAGCCAAGACACTACACTTGGAAGGTCATCATACTCGGACAACGAGGAATCACATAGAGCAAACCAAAAGAGTAAACACTGGAATTATAGTCACTTCTCTACTTTTTGGAGTTAAGCATTTGCAGATTTGATTATTTGCTGATTGAAAAAGAATCTCACTTACTTACTTTACTTACTTAGGCAATCCCTTGAAGCTTGAGGATTATTGTCTTCCAGATGTCGTGTCTTGGCGGTGGGTCCGTAGGTGGCTGTGGATCCACATGTTCTCCTGCAGTGAGGACATAGGTTTCCAGATGGAAGGCAGTTCCAGTCAGGGTTGGTTTGATGTGCCTTTCTTTAGCCACGTTTCTCCCTTTCGCTCTTCATTCGTGCCTCTTCAAATTCTGCAGCACTGCTGGTCACAGCTGACCTCCAGTTAGAGCACTCAAGAGCCAGGGCTTCCCAGTTCTCAGTGTCTATGCCACAGTTTTTAAGGTTGGCTTTAAGCCCATCTTTAAATCTCTTTTCCTGCCCACCAACATTCAGTTTCCTGTTCTTGAGTTCGGAGTAGAATAGCTGCTTTGGGAGACCATGATCGGGCAATGGGACAACATGGCCAGTCCAGCAGAGTTGATGGCATAGGAGTATCGCTTCAATGCCGATGGTCTTTGCTTCTTCCAGCATGCTGACATTTGTCCGCTTGTCTTCCCAAGAGATTTGCGGGATTTTTCGGAGGCAGCGCTGATGGAATCGTTCCAGGAGTTGCATATGAGTTGCTGGGTTCTTCTGTGTGATTGTATGGTCAACTTTCAGTTGATGATGACCACAGAGTCACATTGGAAGATCTAGAAGTGCTAGAGAGAATGTCTAGGTTCACCAAATCAAATCCATGGTCAAACTCTAGCAGGACATCATTATAAGATCATATTGGAGGATCTAAACATGCCTAGGAAAGTGTTCTCTCAGGTAAAAAAAAGTGTCCCATAACACTTTGTAACATGAGTTTTGTTCCTGGGCCACAAATGTCATTCTCAAATGGTTTTATCATAAAAACATGGAAGGGTTATTAAACTGAAAATCTTAGTTTTTCCGGGATATCATGCTGCATATTTAGCTCTAGTTTTTCAATGAATATCTCATAGACCAGGGGGTGGGAACCTTTTTGACTCAGGGAGCCATATAATATATATAATATATTTTAAGACTGAACTCAACTAAATGTGAGTATATACATGCATACTACGAGAAAAGGATTCCCCCGTCAGAATGACGGTGCGTATGTCCAACCGAAAAATCTGTAGACCAAGACCGATGCTGGAACAATCCCCAAACAATACAACAAGAAAGCGGTGTGTAAATAAAGCCCTACAACGCTCCCAGGCTCCACGGGAAGGCAGAGAGGAACGGAGTTCACAATAGGCTGGTGCGAAGGACTAAAGCAATCAATCGCCAAATGGGGGTTGGAGGAACGCTCTAGGCAAGCAGCTTGCCTATAGCATTCCTCCAACCCCCATTTGACGATTGATTACTTTGGTTCTCCGCAGCAATCTGCGAGCCAGATGCAATCATCAAAAGAGCCACACCTGGCTCGCAAGCCATGGGTGCCTGACCCCTGTCATAGAGTCTCAACTAATTCAGCATAGTTTGTGACAGCCACAACATTGAAGTTTCTGGAGTATAACAACTACTTTCAAAGTAAGTACCACACAATTAAACAGGAAATAACACTTTCAAACCAGGAACAGAAAAAAATTGAATTGTTTTAATATAGTGTAATCAGTGAATGTGGAGGGCCTGCTGTATACTGAATTGCCCAGTGTGTGATCATTTGAATAGCAGACAATAATGCTTCATGGTCACCTTTTGTGTATCAAATAGCCCACAGCCGCTAACTAACAAGGAGTAACACGGCAGCCTCTCAGAAAGTGCAACCAGATAGCACAATGTAGGATATCATTAATGGAAAGTATCATCTGTATTCCTAGTGACACTTTGAGTGGAGCCACTGTCAAACATATGTCAAATGTGGTTTTGGGAAAGCAGATTAGAGGGTATTGTGGCTCGATCTGGTTCTGTGTTGTCCTGCATTGATTTTTGTGCATGTGTGTCTCTTCTCTATATTTTGTTCCATGTAGTTGGTAGGGAGTTATGCTATAAATGCTATTAGACTTCAGCCAAACTTTCCCTGTGTTCTTCAATGCAGATTGTGAGTATGCAATTCATAAGTATTATTTTCTGTTGATATCAACGGATCTTGGCACTCTTGCTAATATTTAAAATTGCTAGTTGTTTTCCACACACTGCTGCTGTTTCACACCATGCAGCTCCTGATGCCATGAAGCAGATGGCTAATGCGAACAGCCTAGTGTGCCAGTCCCACCTGTTTCATCACGTTCTAACTCTAAAAGTAATAAGCTTCCACAAAACAGTTTCCAGGCAGCAAAATGGAAAGAGGCTGCACGTCGTCCCTGCCTTTCTAATTCAGGTGCTTTATCTTTCATGCCAAACACATGTTCCACATTAGAAGGCATGTGTTTGCAATGCAAACATGGCTAGAGGGTTTCCAAACAAAGCAATTGGGTTGAATTGGCTCAATGTTAAATATTCATGCCTTACCTCTTTATAAGAGCCACGTTCCCCCCTCATGTTTTCTCTATCTCCCTCTGCCCCAAATTGAATATTTTAGCATTCAGATATTGTACTGCATTTCTCGAGAACTCCAGATGAAGCCACTCTACTTCCAGTGATGTCTCCACACCTTGGGATGTCTACATTAGATGATTATGATGATAATGATAACAACTTTATTTTTATTCCCTGCCACCATCTCCCCAAAGGGACTCGGGGCAGCTTATATTGGGACAAGCCCAAGAATCACAGATAAAAACAACAGCATTAAAATCAATCAAATAAAAAACATAACACAATCACAACAACAATGTGGTGTTTCAGCCTGGTGCTTATGTGCATGCTAGAGATGATGAGATTGTTCCTGAAAATGCTGATGATGGGATTGTTCTTGAAAATGCTGATGATGAGATACTTAGTGAAAATTCTGAAATGCAAAGTGAACTTTCAGATGTGGCTGGCTTTCCTGGGAACAGTTCTCTTCCCATGGCTTCATTAGATGAGAATTCTTGTGTTCAGGACTTTGAAGGTCTTGATGTTGATAACGGGACACCTGGGAATCTTAACAAGCTACTATTCAACCGCCGAGATAGCATTCGGGAATCTAGGCAGGCTGCCAGCCTCCGACGCACCAGCCAGTTTGCAAACCGAAACTGATTTGTCTTTATATTAGATTGCTAGGGAAATTGTCTTCAGTTTCCAGGCTTCGTTCAGAATACCATGCCAAGCCTGCCTTGTCTCCAAGCTCTTGATTTTGCCTAGGCCTTTGTGCACGTTTTTGTTTCTATAGCTGCCTTGGATTATTCATGGGATTTGCATCAAGTTTTCTACCTTTGCCTTTGGATTTTGGGACTAATTGAACTGTGTGATTTACCTTGGATATATTCTACATTTGATCTTCTTTTAACTCTTTTGTTGGACACTATATTTGCTTCAATAAAAGCCTATTATTCAGACTGTCTGTTGTGTGTGTGAACTAGAGGGGTACTCCTTATCTGAAGTGCAACCAACAATAACATTAAAACATCATGGCTGAGAAAAACAGAATCAGGCTGGGTCTAGGCTCAAGTAGTGCAATTAATTCCCAAGTAGAGCCAGGGAAAGTACAAAAATTCAAGTATTCTAATCTAGAGAGAATATCTTGGCGAGATTGGTGAAGTGGGATGAACTAAAGTGCAGGAGCTTAGATAGAGTCAAGACAATTCTCTGGTAAGCTACCAAATCAAAGGCACGATGGAACATCCAGGTTTTTAAGTCCTTATGGAAGGTGGACAAGGCAGGTGCTTGTCTGATCTCCTTAGGGAAGGAGTTCCAGATCCGGGGGGGACGGGACGGGGGACAGGACAGACCACCGAGAAGACCCTCTCCCTCGTCCCCACCAACCACGCTTGGGCCAGTGATGGAAACGAGAGAAGGGCCTCTCCGGACGATCTTAGGGTATGTACTGGTTCGTAGGGGATTGTGCAATCGTAAATATAGGCAGATCCCAAACAGTTTAAGGCTTTGTAGCTAATAACCTGCACCTTGAATTGGGACCAGAAACTTATTGGGAGCCAGTGGAGATAACATTGTATTTCTGCTCAGTGGCAGTTTATAGTATATCAGTCCCATTTAATTCTGTTTCCATGTTAGTCTGCAGTCGTTTTTTTTAATTGCAGCAAGTTTCTCAGTATTTCTCCTGGTCAGTCGTAAGGCCGAACAGGGCATAGGGTTACAGCCTGTGCTTGACAGGGTTACACTCCCCCTGAAGGCACAGGTTCGCAGTCTGGGAGTAATCCTGGATTCATCGCTGAGCCTGGAGCCCCAGGTCTCGGTGGTGGCCGGGAGAGCTTTTATACAGTTAAAGCTTGTGCGCCAGCTGCACCCGTACCTTGGGAAGTCTGACTTGGCCACGGTGGTCCACGCTCTGGTTACATCCCAAATAGACTACTGCAACGCTCTCTATGTGGGGTTGCCTCTGAAGACTGCTCGGAAGCTGCAATTAGTCCAACGTTCGGCAGCCAGGTTACTAACAGGAGTGGGGCACAGGGAGCATACAATTCCCTTGCTGCGCCAGCTCCACTGGCTGCCAGTTAGCTTCCAGGCACAATTCAAAGTGCTGGTTTTAACCTACAAAACCCTATACGGTTCTGGCCCAGTTTACCTGTCCGAACGGATTCTCCCCTATGAACCATCAAGAATTTTAGGATCCTCTGGAGAGGCTCTGCTCTCGGTCCCACCGACTTCGTAAGCGCGGCTTGTGGGGATGAGAGACAGGGCCTTCTCTGTGGTCACCCCTCGGCTGTGGAACTCTCTACCAAGTGATGCTAGATCTGCCCCCTCTCTGTTGTCCTTTAGGAGGCTGGTGAAGACCTGGATGTGGAACCAAGCCTTTCCAGAATAGGCTGAGATTGGCTATTGTCTGAATGTAAGACCACGTTTACAGATTGAGTGGAATTGTTTTAATGGTGATTAGTTTTATGCTGGGTTTTTATGTATTTTAATATGTTGTTGTAGTTGTTTTTAAATTGTATAGCATTGAATGTTTGCTGTTATGCCGGTCTGAGTCCCTTGATAGAGGTGAGAAGGTCGGGGTACAAAAGTTTTAAATAAATAAATTTGAACCTGTTCCCTCCCACCCACAAAATAGGCTTTTTCTCTTTTTACCCTAATGCATTTCATCCTCACGCATATATGTGTGTTTTGTATGCTTTTGGATCTAAAATGCCAATGCCTATAAAACATGTTATATGCCTTGGCCTTTGGATATGTCTTTTGAGCCAAAACTTATATATCACAAGATTCAGAGAAGTATGAAAACCTAAGAAGAGCATTGCTGTGAACTGCATATTTGTCCAAGCTGGTTTGCTGAAAAATGTGGCGCAAACAAGCACCTCAGTCTTGCCACATGCTTGCCATCGAGCCAGCTGGAGCGAAAGGGCCAGCTTGCACTGAGAGGGATTGGGGAGCTCAATGGACATCATTTTTTTTCTGGCAGTCATTGGCCTGCTTCCCTCCTCCCCACTTCCCAACTGTAGCCAAAAGCAGTGGTGGAGAGGCTGAGCACGTAATTGCGGTAAATGCTCAGTGTATTATAAGAGGCAGCTGCAGGACATAAGTAACGGGGCTCTATGTGAATACTGGCAGATCTGTTTTCTGTCTTGCTTTTCCTTTGTCTTTGATCCATTTGAAAGACTAGTACAATTGAAATTTAATATTAATTAACTTCGCTACATATGAACTAAAGCTTAGAGTCCAAGAAAAGTACATTTCCCAAGCTCTAGTGGGAATTTGTATCAGGCAAGCATTTACTCCTAGGCTATGGAACTTCCTTCAAGAGAGATTAGATTAGCTCCCTCTCTGCTGTGTTTTCCTTGGGAGGCAAAGACCTTCTTGTTTAAACAGGACTTCAGTCTTAACTAATCAGGGTAGAGGGACATTAAATTGCTATGTGTTTTAATAGTATGTATTTTATGTGGGGACCAGTATGGTGTAGTGATTTGCATGTCGAACTATGGCTCTGGAGACCAGAGTTGGAATACTTTCTCAGTCATGGAAACTTACTGGGTGACTATAAGCAAGCCATACACTCTCAGCCTTAGAGGAAAGTCATGGTAAACCCCCTCTGAACAACCCTTGCCAAGGAAACCTCGTGCTTAGGGTTGCCACAAGTTGGAAATGACTTGAAGGCACACAACAACATATTTATTAATAATTGTGTTTTAAGTTAATTTTTTATTTTATTTATTTACTATATTTACATCTCACTCTCTCTCACCCTAAGGGACTCAGAACAGCTTACAATATGGCAATATGCAATGCCACATATAGAATCAAATAAAAATACAATACATCATATACATAAGATACAGATAAAAACATATAGATATCGTAAAAATGAGAAGACAGGAAGGCTTAGAGAAGACAATGATGCTTGGGAAAATGGAAGGAAAAAGGAATAGGGGCCGACCAAGGGCATGATGGATGGATGGTATCCTTGAAGTGACTGGATTGACTCTGAAGGAGCTGGGGGTGGTGATGGCCGACAGGGAGCTCTGGCGTGGGCTGGTCCATGAGGTCAAAAAGAGTTGGAAGCGACTGAACGAATAAACAACAACAAGTAATGTTGGTCAGAGCTGATGGAAGCTGCAATCCCAATGTCATCTGCAAGGCCACTCTGAAGACAAGAATCAGCTCACAGACCTGTCGGCTGTGGCTACCCCCAGTTCCTTCTCATTATGTGGCCAGAGTACTCCATCTTTGCCTCTAATATCCTTCCCTCCAGTGAGCGGTCGGGCTTTATTTTCTGGAGTATGGACTGGTTTGATCTCACAATCCAAGGCACTCTCAGAATTTTCCTCCAACACCACAGTTCAAAAGTGTCTATCTTCCTTCGCTCAGTCTTCCTTATGGTCCAGCTCTCACATCCATAGATTACTACGGTGAATACCATTGCTTTAATTATGCGGATCTCTGCTGCCAGTGTGATGCCTCTACTCTTCAGTATTTTATTGAGATTGGTCACTGCTCTCCTCCCAAGAAGTAAATGTCTTCTGATTTCCTGGCTGCAGTTTGCGTCTGCAGTAATATTTGCACCTAGAAATACAAAGTCTGTCACTGCCTCCACGTTTTCTCCCTCTATTTGCCAGTTATAAATCAGTCCAGTTGCCAGAATCTTGACCAAGATGTTGTCGTAGAAATCGCTTTTGAATCTGCTCCAGCACTTCAGTGGTTTAACTGCAACTCAGTTTTGCACTTTCTTCTTTCACCTTTATTAGAAGGCTCCTCAGCTCCTTCTCGCTTTTGGCCATCAAAGTGGTGTGATCTGCATATCTAAGGTTGTTAATGTTTCTTCCAGCAATTTTAACCCCAGCCTTGCATTCATCAAGCCCCGCACATCGCATAATGGGTACTGCATAAAAGTTTAATAGGTTGGGTGAGAGTATACAACCCTGCCATAAGTCTTTCCCAACCTTCAACCAGTCTGTTGTTCCATGGTCAGTTCTTACTGTTGCTATTTGGTCATTATACAGATTCCTCAGGAGACAGACAAGAACTCCATATCACCAAGAACTTACCACAATTTATTATGATCCACACAAAGGCTTTAGAATAGTCAATAAGACAGAAATAGATGTTTTCCTGAAACTCCCTGCCTTTCTCCATTATCCAGCGGATACTGGCAATTTGGTCTCTCGTTCCTCTGCTTTTTCTGAACCCAGTTTGTACATCTGGCAACTTTCACTCCAGGTATTGCTGGAGTCTTCCCTGCAGGATCTTTAGCATTACCTTACTGGCATGTGAAATAAGTGTCACTGTACGAAAGTCTGAGCAGTCTTTAACATTTCCCTTTTTTGGTATGGGGATATAAGTTGATTTTTTCTAGTGTGATAAATAATGTCGTATAACATCTGCTTTTTGCTGATGATGCTGCCCTTGTCGCCCATTCAGAAACAGCTCTGCAGCGCCTCACATCTTGCTTTGCAGCAGCTGCAGAGCTGTTTGGGCTGGAAGTCAGCCTGAAGAAAACGGAAGTTCTCTACCAGCCCGCACCACAGGAAGAACACCATCATCCCCACTTCAGCATAGGCAAATCTGTGCTTAAGTCCGTTCAGCAGTTCACCTGCCTGGGAAGCATCATCTCTTCAGACGCCAAGATTGATAAAGAGATAGATCACAGATTAGCAAAGGCATATAGCTTATTTGGAAGGCTTCACAAAAGAGTCTGGAGTAACAAACACCTGAGACAAAGCACCAAAATCAGTGTGTACAGAGCTATCATACTGTCTATTCCCCTATATGGGTCTGAAACATGGGTCAACTATCGCCAGCACCTACAACTCCTTGAACGCTTTCATCAGCGCTGTCTTCTCACAATCCTAAATATACACTGGACCGACTATGTGACGAATGTTGCTGTCCTTGAGCAAGCAGGGATCACCAGCATTGAAGCCATGCTATTGAAAACACAACTGTGCTGGGCAGGGCACATCTCTAGAATGGGGGACCACCGCCTCCCTAAAATACTACTCTATGGTGAACTTGCCACGGGTCAACACAAGAGAGGCGCCCCACAAAAAAAAGATATAAGGACTCCCTGAAACAGCATCTCAGGCTCGGCCAGATTGATCACCAAAAATGGCCCACCCTGGCCTCACATCAGGAGGCATGGAGACTATCCACAATGCTGCAACCTTCCATGGACAGTGGTGCAGACTTATGATAGACTTTTCTCAGAAGTGTCTCGTGATTCAACCAGCAAGGCACCTCACCCCAAAATTTCAGATTTTAGACCTCCCATCAGACGAAAGACTGTCTGTGTGTCAGATATCTCAGCATTGTCTTCTATTCCACAAAGACTTCTCTTCTAACTTCCACTTTCAGACAGTGTTTTGAGAAAGCCTCCAATACAGGTTGCTAAAATGTGGCCACTTCCCCACTCAAATGTCTGACACAAGCATAAAAAAATAGATTTTCCTCTTGACTAAAACGGAAGTGTTTTGGTTTTGTCTGACTGCGAGAGGATAACTGAACTCTGACTGTCTCTTCATTGTTTTCCTCTGAAGCCCAATTTCATTAACTTTAATGGGAACACTTTTAGAGTTCCATGATTTATTAAAATGGAGTAACTTTCCCTAGAAAAATGTGACTATCGTAAAAGGTTGCATGCTCCTTCCTTCCTTATTTATAGACATTAAAGATTTAGATTCTAGGAAACCTGGTTGAAAGCTGTAGTCTATATGCCATAATCCCACAAACCAAAACAAAATTATTTACACAGATGTTCCCTTTGAGACCCAAAAACAGTTTCTTGTGAAATATGCATTGTATGGCTTCCAAATATTCACTGTCCTCGCTATTCGAGGATGTCTGTTCTCTGTCTATTATTTTTTTCTTTCTTCAACACTTCCTTTGAAGATTGAACTCTAGAATAGTTGACTTAAAACCCATATATTATATTTCCTTCTTGTCTATGTGATAATTCCTAGAAGGAATGCCTTTTATGCTTGTGATTGCCTGCCTTATTTTCCCACTCTAGGTCTACCTGTTTGGAGGAAATTTGCCCTTGGATCAATTTCCTATAGAAATAGCCTCTAAAAATGTTACATTTAATTTCCTCACACAGAACATTGCGATTTAAGGCACATAAAAATAGCATAACCTTTGGGGGACTTTGATTAGTAGGGTGAATAGAGAGGTATGTGTAGGAAATGATGCCTATTAAGCCAGCTGTGGCTAACTATTGCACTACTAATTTAAAACTATTGCAAAATATGCAAGGCTTATTCCAAAAATGTATACCACCAAAAATAAGTTAAAATATTAAATATGCAAATAAAGCAATGGGGATAAATTTTTCTAATAAATCTAATCATAATAAGCAATAAGCTATTTACGGCAGACTGCCCGGACTGAAGTAAGTAGCCAGTAGATAAGTCAAGGTTTAATATATTCTAATCCTCCTCCTCCCCAGTAACTGTCAATAACTTCCTACGGTTCTGATTGCTGTTACTTTTTAAACTTTCTTCCAACCCAGTACTGATAAGCCACTTCCGGGAGAGCGGTGAAGGCGGCAGGCACGGAAAGCGGGAGGTCCCGCTTCCAACCCCATTGAACTCGTTGAGTAAGAGCGCAAGCTCCCCTCCTCCGGTGGATTGACGCCGGGGGGAACGCAGGGTCCTCGAGGCTTTCTCGGGCCCCCTAAGCCTCCGTCCTCAAGAGGGTGGTTACAAGGGGTCGGAGACCAATAAAGCCGAGGAGACGCGGACGAGCCTGGGGGAAGCGCCCTTCACGGGCGTACCCACTGCCAGCCCCGCTCACCAAAAAGCCAAGGAGACAAAAAGGACGGCGACAGCTGGAGAGGAGAAACGTAAGTTTCCCAAAAGGGAATATTCGGCTTAAAGGTGGAAAAAAACGGCGGACAAAAGATCAGGAAAACCATAGGCAGACCGGGCAACGCATGAGCGGCTCAGGAAGACCTAAGATTGGGAAAGATTGGAAAGATATAAGGAAGCTCCGGGGGTGCCAGGTCATTGGCTTGGGTTCCCCCCCCTCGAGAAGCATTAGCGTAGCAGAGAGAACTTACCAAGAGTGCCCCCCCCTGTAGTGTTTCCCCGGCGAGAGATAAGCTCAAGCCGGAAGTACACGGCGAGATCCAGAGAGAGAAGTGAGCGCTCTCGCGGGAGCACCACGAGACTTCAAATCCCAGGTCCAGCGATCGCGAGAGCAGGATCCCGAGGAGAAGCCTCCTAGCGGCTAAAACAGAGCCTGCCAAGGGGGAAAAACAAAAGTAAATACACCTCCTCATTCTATTCACTGAAGGGACACCAGGCAAGGAAGGAGGAAAGATAAGAAAGACAAGAAGGCTGCGGAGACCCCGCAGAAACAGGAACAACTAAGGGCAACGTCACATTAAGGGCGAACGCAACATAAGGGACCAAAGGACGATAAAATAAAAGTCTCTACAGGGAAAAGGCACCAACAAAGAAGAGAAGGTGGTGCAAGAGCCCTTAAATCAAGGCTACAATTGCCAGGGAAGAGCCAACAGAGTATAAAGCAATAATAAGCAAGTAACAAGAGGGAGGGAACAACTTTAAATAGCTCCAAAATCTACAAGTGCAATAGAGCTGCCCAGAGATTACAAGAGATTACAAAGATAGCTGGACAGAGAGAGCCTTAACATAACGGGAAGTATTACAACCCACAATAAGAAGAACAAAAAGATAGGACAACAGCGAGGAACATAACTCAATCCGTAACAACTAACTAGAAAGACACTATGGCGGCGTCCAAACTTAAAACAGATAAAGACATCAAAGATATAAGACTGGCTTTCAGAAGAGGGTCGGGGGCTGGAACAGAAGAATTCAGCATGAAGGATGTAATGAGAGAGATACAGAAACTAAATGAGACCCAACTGGAAACCCAAAGAGATCTAAGACAGATGATGGAAAATCAAACACAGGAACAAAAGAAGACCCAGGATAAATTGGATGACATGAAAAAGGAATTGAAAGAAGATATGAACAAGATAAAATCAGACCTTAAAAAAGTCACCCAAGATACAGCAGACCTCGGGGAAAAAAATAAAAAATTGGAAAAAGCCCAAGATAAAGTGACAAAAAACCTGGAAGGGATAAAAAACAAAACCGAGAGGCTGGAAAAAAACCCTGGAAAGAATTCAATTAAAAGATATGGAAAAACAGTTGAGACTCAGAAACTTGGTGGAGGAGGAGCAAGAGAATGTAAAAACAACAATTATAAAAATACTGGCAAAAGCCCTGGAAAGACCTGAAGAGGAGGTAGGGAAAGAGATCGATAGAACCTACAGAATCCAAAGTAACTACTCAAGGGAAAATAAAACACAGAGAGATACCATAGTGAATTTCTTAAGAAAATCAACACGGGACGAGGTACTCCAAAAAACTAACAAACAACCTATAATCCACAAAGGGAGAAAGGTTATTATCTTAAAAGAACTTCCGCCGACCATCCTGAATAGACGAAAAAAATACTCCTTCTTAACAGAAGAGCTGAAAAGACTAAACATAAGATTTAGGTGGGAGAAAGAAGAGGGACTAATGACCACTTATAAGGAGAAGAAATACTGGATAACTAGTGAAGACAAAGCGAGAGACTTCCTTAAACAACTAAAAAGAGAGAGTACTACCCCAACATCTGACCATTCAACGCCTAGAAAACACAAGAAAAACAAAAGGCGCCGCTTCCGCTCCCCGGTAGAGGAGGAACAAAAGATGGACGAAGCAGCTGCAGAAGCATGCAAACCAGGAGACCTGGAAGAGGACGATGAAGAAGACTCACTTTCAGAAGGGGATATGAAATATGAGGAGGAGAAGGATGATAACAACTTAAAAGATGGGAGGCAACCAATGGAAAGTATACTCTCTTAATGTTAACGGGCTAAACAGCCCAAACAAAAGAAAATGAGTCTTCCAAAAAATAAAAAAGGCAATTACCAAGTAATAGCACTCCAAGAGACCCACATCAATCACAAATTTGTCTCACACCTAAGAGAAAAGAAACTGGGAAAGGAATACTATTCTTCCTACGATCCAAAAAAAAGAGGGGTGGTCACTTACGTAGCGGAAGAGCTAAAGTCGGAACTTAAATTCAAAGACACAGAGGGTAGGGTGGTGGGGGTCCTAATTAATAACATGGACGAAAAAACATTAATATGCAACATATACGCACAGAACGGAGCGAAATCAAGCTTCGTAAAATCTCTAAAAGAAAATATACAAAAGGTAGATTATGACAACCTCTTGGTTATTGGAGACTTTAATGGAGTCATAAGCCCAAAACTAGACAAAAGATCAGAATCAAAAAACCCAACTACCACAGAACACGGCACTCTCCCGAAGGCCTTTCTCAAACTAAAAGAAGACTTAGACATGCAGGACGTTTGGAGACACCTCTACCCAGACAAAAAGGACTTCACATACTTTTCCAGCCGCCACAAAATGTGGTCACGAATCGATATGGCTTGGGCGTCGAACTCCCTCACTCCCAAGATAGAAAACCTAAAAATAACCTCTAGAGACATCTCAGATCATTGTCCACAAGAGCTTACAGTAAACTCAAGACAAAAAGGAAAAAGATGGAGACTAAATGGGAACTTACTAAAAAGCCGAAAAGGATATCAAGAAAAATAAGGAACTAGTAAGAGAATTCTTCGAGATCAACGATACGGGAGAAATCCAACAGCAAACAGTTTGGGACGCCTTAAAGGCGGCAATGAGAGGACATTTCATCTCACAAAATAGTGCCAGGGTCAGAGCAAAAGACAAAGAAATCAAAGACCTGTCAAGAGAGATAGAAATAAAAGAAAAAATCCTGAAAAAATTCCCCACGAAACAAGATATAACAAAGACATTAACAAACTTTTTAAAAAAGAAACATTCCTTAGAACTTGAAGACATGGCTAACCAATATAAATTCACAAGACAATACAACTTTGAAAATGCAAACAAGCCAGGAAAATGGCTATCAAGAAAGATAAAGAAGAAACGGCAACAACAGTATATTCCCAAAATAACATCTGATGGAAAAGAATACACAAAAGAGGAAGAAATACGAGCAAAGTTTCTTGAATTTTACAAACAGCTCTATACAAAAGATCAAATATCGGAGGAAGACATCACAACATATCTATCAGAACAGAAAATTTCTAAGATTTCAGAATATGAAAGAGAATCCTTAAACAAAGAAATAACAGAGGAAGAAATCACTACGGCCATAAAACAACTGGACTCCAACAAATCCCCAGGCCCAGACGGTCTCACAGCAGACTTTTACAAAGCTATGAGAGAAGAGATAACACCATCCCTCAAAAGTATAATGAACAAAGTGATGAACGGAGGAGACACTCCTACATCATGGTCAGAGGCTATAATCACCTTGATTAAAAAGGGAGACTCGAAAGCCCCAGGCCCACACAATTTCAGGCCAATATCATTATTGAACGTGGATTATAAACTATTCACTAGCATCCTAGCTTCCAGGTTCAAAAAATTTCTAACAAAATGGATAGGGGAGGAACAAGCGGGCTTCCTGCCCAACAGAAGTACGAAGGATAACCTTCGCACAATACTTGACACCATCGAATACTACGACACCAATATACAGAGGGAACTGGCACTACTAACACTCGATGCCGAAAAGGCATTCGATAACCTTGATTGGAATTTCTTTAAATTACTTCTAGAGGAAATGGACATTGGTCACCAAATTAAGAACGCCATCAAAGCCGTTTATAAAGATCAAAAAGCTAAAGTACAGGTAAATGGAGCCCTCACAGAAGAATTCCAAATAACCAAAGGCACACGCCAAGGATGCCCCCTCTCCCCCCTAATTTATATAATGGCGCTGGAAATACTAATAAAATCAATCAGGGAAGACAAGGAAATCAAAGGAATGCGCATTGAAAGCCATAATTACAAAATAAGGGCATATGCAGACGATGTAATCTGTATAATCGAGGACCCAATTAACAATATCAGCCCATGGATGAAAAAAAATCGAGAAATATGGCCGAGTGGCCGGTCTTAAGATTAACAAGAAAAAATCAACAATACTGATAAGCCATATAATTACAAAGGGCAAGCAAGAGTCAACATTCAAGAACTAGTGTGCACAGAGTCTCTGGAGAGAAGTATTTGCAAAACAAAAGCACTTAATGGTCAGTGAAAACGCTAACAAAAGGAAGCCTTAACCGGCATGAAAACAAACAGGGAGAAAAACCCTGCATTCAAAACGCCAAAACTCTTTAGCAAAAGCAAAGCAAAACAAACAGAGAAAGGCACGCTGAGGGCAGCAGAGAAGATGTCGTCGTCAGAATCAATCCAAGGTCATCAGCATTGAGGTCATCAAAGGGTTGTCCAAGAAGGTATCCAAAGGGGCGTAGGAGAGATGTAATCCAGGAGCCAGGTCAAGGAGAGGAGATAGACATAGAAGCGAAGACACAACCCACAGTCCAACTGGGGAGCAATCCAGTGGAGTTCAAACCCCACCACAGGAAGCAGCAGAATCAGTCTGGAAACAAGGCTTCAAGATGCAAGATGACAGGATGCAAGAGTCCTAGGATCCAAAGGCAACTCCTTGCTAGCTACAGAGGTTAGTCCCCAAATGCCCACCTTTTAAGCTCACTACAAGTCAGATCCACTTGATGAGGTCGACGCTCTATCATCATCTTCAGGTGTTACTCTCCCAGCAGCTGCTGCCCTTTGACTGACCCTCCAAGATTTCCACCTGTGGTTAAGACTTAGAACACCCCCCCCCCCAATTGTCTGGGGACTCTGAGGGCCAATCCCGCTCATCGGTGAATCCTACCCAGGTGTCTGAACTTGTGGGCTCCTCATAAGCCCTCTGAATTTCTCCATTTCAGTAGAAATATCCTCTGTACTCTGACTCCCATCATTCCCAGAGAATCCCTCAAATGTCTCAGAGTCTGTAGGTGCTGTAATTATTTGCTTGACTCTCTTGAGTTGCAAGTGATCCTCTTCACTTGACTCATGAGTAAGCCTCTTTCTGTAAACACCAGTACTCCTGTTACAAACAGCCCTACCCAGTTCCATACTCTCCCCAGATGCTGAGCCATCAGAGTCTTCTGAATCACTGCTATCAGTAGGAGCTGGAGGCTCAATCACAACAACTAGAGAGAAGAATGAGTCAAGAAATTATGTGCAAACTGATCATCATTATTATATATCAACTTGCCAGCAAAAATATAATGAAATTATAACCAATCATATGCAAAGTGTGCAATGGCCAGGGCTCTCTTTATCATGTATTCAAAGTGCTAATAGATTTGTACCTGCATATCATTTTGCAATGGAAGAAGTTTAAGTCTAAAACTAAACTCAGAAGTGAATCCAAAGGATGGAGGGTACAAAGTCAGTGTGAGTAATGCCTTGTTTTGAGAGAATATTATTAACATCACATTGTCGTTGTCCCCCTCCCAGCAATACATCCAGACTATAAGGTACTACAAAAATAGAGAATAATAGAAAGATGTTCTTAATAATAATAATAACAACAACTACCACTACTACTTTATTTTTATACCCTCCCTCCATCTCCCCTAAGAGATTCAGGATGGCTTACAAAGTGACAAGCCCAGGGAGCACAAAGTTAAAAACATAACACAATAAGATAGCATCAGAACAAAACCAAATAAAAACATATCACAATAAAACATAACATCATAAAAACAGTATCATACAGAACGATAAAAGTGCTGAGTTCAGAGGGCTATGGGTTTGTGCAAATTCCTAGATAGAACTAAGGGACAGTGCAAAATTCAGAAGGCGGGGCTGAGAGGATAATGTTCATGGGTATTATAATGTCAGGATTGTAAAACAGAGGGCCATGCTAAAGTGCTAGAACTTAGGTAACATTGGGCCAATTCTTTGGAACTGCCTAGTCCAGTGGTTCTCAACCTTCCTCATGCCGTGACCCCTTAATACAGTTCCTCATGTTGTGGTGACCCCTAATGATTACATTATTTTTGTTGCTACTTCATACATGTTATGAATCATAATGTAAATATCTGATATGCAGGATATATTTTCATTCACTGGACCAAATTTGGTTGAGTTGGGGGGCAGGGAGAGGGTGATTTTGTCATTTGGAAGTTGTAGTTGCTAGGATTTATAGTTCATCTACAACCAAAGAGCATTCTGAACTTGGCCAGTGATGGAATTGAACCAAACTTGGTACACAGAACTCCCATGACCAAAAAAAAATTCTGCAAGAGTTTGGTGGGCATTGACCTTGATTTTTGGAGTTGTAGTCCACCTACATCCAAAGAGCCCTGTGAACTCAAACAATGATGGATCTGGACCAAACTTGGCACAAATCCTCAATATGCCCAAATGTGAACACTGGTGGATTTTTGGGGGGGGGGGGGGATAGACCTTGACATTTGGGAGTTGTCGTTGCTAGGATTTATAATTTACCTACAACTATAAAGAGCATTCTGAACCCCACCAACGATAGTATTGGGCCAAACTTCCCACACAGAAACCTCATGGCCAACAGAAAATACTGTGTTTTCTGATGGTCTTTGGTGACCCCTCTGACACCCCCCTCACGACCCCCACAGGGGTCCTGACCCCCAGTGTTGAGAAACACTGGCCTAGTCAAAGGCACATATAAAATACAAGAAAAGTGGGCCACATGCGGCAAGAGAAAAATAACCAATTAACCCCAGAGTTACTGCCAGTTTTTCCTGGGGTTGGAAGAGAGAGAGACTTCCCTTTAAACACCCAAATGATCTGAGTTGTGAATGTGAACATACGTCACATACGTCAAACTCAAGGTCCGCAGACAAATCTGGCACACCATGTCATTTTATAAGGCCCTCCAGATGCTGGACTACAAATTCTGTATTGCTCACAATTAGACACCATGACCAGAACTGATGGGAGTTGTGATACAATAATATCTGGAAGGCTGCTATTTAGTCACGATAGTGAGGTTTGAATTTAAACACAAGACTTTTGGCTATGATGTCCTTTGATCTTTCCCCAACTTCAAAGCCACAAGTGCTGTTGGGTTGCAATTCCAATGATCCCCAGTCCGCATGGCAGATAATCAAAAGTGATAGGAGTTGTTTGCGATCGACCTAATGAGCACCCCTGTCCTAGAATATCTGGAGGACCATGTATTACTCATCCTCGGCCTATGAGGTAACCAAAATCCACATCTAGAGACTCCAGTAAATATTTGTTCAGGAAAAACGAGTGCATAATTTTTCTCATGGAAGGCTTGGAAGTGGAACTTAACTCATATTAATCAGACAGTCCTCCATTCCTTTCTTGTTCATCTGACCACAGTAGGATGCTTAGGCTTTTTGTTTAGTAAAAGCAAAAGTGTTGATGCTTCAGCTAGCTATGAAGCCAACAGTCTGGATCTGTTTGGCCAGACTATATTGTTCCCACTTCCCTGAACATCCTCCACCCTTCCTTTCCTTTCTTTCTCAGAGCTTCAGATGGACTTGCTTTCAGCATCGTCCAAATTAGCTTCCTGTTTAGTTTAGCTTCTATCCCTGCTCCTAGCCAAGTCTGGAATGCATTTCAGTGATTGTTTTACAGTCCTTTGCACAAAGAACAGCAGAAACCAAAGACATACATACATATTTGGTAAAATTGGAAGGTGGGCAAATATCTCCAAAACCCACCATTGTGGCATCCCTAAAGACTGCACTTTCTCCATCCTCACTGTGCACATTTTCTTCTACTACTTTACTAATATACTTTTTCCTTCGCTTTTGAAGTTGAGCAAATAGATGCCCTGGAGTTTATTTATTTTGTGTCAAAAGCATTGCATAAATAAAACAAGTATAAAACTGATAAAATAGAGGGAGCACAAGCGGCTAAATAATTTTAGACCAAAAACGGGCAACAGCGACCACATTTTCTATAGCTTTAGACAATTCTTCCTCTATGCATGAAGCAGGGCATTGTGGGCAAGCGTACGGATGCGGAGTTATTTGTTCTGCTCCGCAGTCGCACAAGGTGGAGAATTCTTCTAGGTAGTGCCATTTTGCCAGGTTGTCTTTTGATCAGCCCACTCCTCTTCTGAGTCTGTTGAGTAACTTCCAGGTTGCCATTCTTGGTTTGCCCCTGGAAGAAGACCCTCATTGGGAGGGGGGGGGGGGCTCCAGTTGGGATTTCCTGGTTCAGCTGCCCAGAGGGATACACTTGCTGTTGCTGGGGAACATTGAGAGGAGTGGTTCTTATTAAACTTTTCCTTGATTTGAGTCTACTGGGAGGAGGCTGATAGCCTTGCAATGGGTGGCTTTCACAGCGTTCAACCTTATTTCTCTCACAATTGGCAGCAATTTCCCGTTGCACATCAGGGGAGGAAATGCCAGCTAGCTCATAGAGCAGGGGTGGGCAATTTTTTTTTTCCTAGGGGCCACATGAAAGCCAAAAAGTATTATGGAGGGCCGCACCTAAAGGCTGAACTACATTCTAATCTACATTATTTATTTATTTATTTACTATATTTACTATATATTACACATAATTAATATTAACATATTAATATATCAAGAAATATTCATATATTATTAGTATTAACATAATTATTATATTATAGTGTATATATATAAACATTATAATATATTGAAATTATAATATAATATAACATTATTATATTATTTGTTATATTATTATATTATTATTATAAAATTATTATAAAATAATAATAAAAATCACTAAAATAAAATAAAATAAAATTCAAGAAGATAAGGTGCAAACCAAGACATCCTGAAGAGAGGAAGGATCCCAAGATGAAATGGCCCAATGCCCCCAGCCCAGAGGATGGCAAAGCGGACCCAGCTGCCGCTGCAGCAGAGGAGAGCAGAGTAGCAGGCGATCGGAGGCTGCAGGCCTCCGCCCACCCTCGCCCCCAGCCGTTCCCCAGCTGATCGCCCTGTGGGGCTAACAGAAAGGGGTGCCGTTGCTGCTATCCCATCGCAGGCTCTGTGGGGCCTGTGTCGGCAGACAGGCCGGAGGAGCAGCGGCTTTGTAGTGCCTGCCATCCCTGGAGGCAATCCTGGTCTGCAGGGGGAGCACTCGGCAATCTGAGGCGGCTGATCGCTATGGCGACCCGAAAGACGATCAAGCCCCCGCAGGTCGCCGAGTGCTCCCGTTGCAGGACCGGATCGCCTCCAGGGATGGCAGGCACTCCAAAGCCACCGCTCTTCCGGCCTGTCTGCTGACACAGGCCCCACAGAGCCCACGATGGGATGGCAGCAGCAGCACCCCTTCCTCTTGGCCCCAACCCCGATGCCCTTCTCCCGGGATGGACAGAAGAGGCTGCCGGGTCGGATTCGGCCCGCGGGCCGTAGGTTGCTCACCCCTGTTATAGAATCTATCAACAGGTGTAGGTTTCAGACGTCCAGTGATTATTCTACATGTTTCTTTCAGTACTATAGTCACCTGCTTTGTATGGGCAGACTTGTGCCAAACAGGGCAGGCATACTCTGCAGTTGAGTAAGACAAGGCCAGTGCTGATGTTCTGGTTAATTTTGGGACTGCACCCCATGCACTGCCAGTAAATTTCTGCAGGATGTTATTGCGTGCGGCTACTTTGTGCTTGGTGTTCATACAGTGTTCCTAAACGCCATGTAGTGAAAACATCACGGTCCCCAAATAACAAACATGTTCAGGTATGTTTATCGGAATTCTAAAATGTAAGAACCTGAGCAATGGAAGATTAGGGTAGCAGGAATTTTCCGGGCCAATTTTCATGTGTTGAAGTGTTGACACATGTACAAGTCACTAAGCAAAGGAGAGGCCTATGAAATCCAGAATTCTGCATTTTATAGGTTTGTCTCCAGGCAAGGTCTGGTTACCATTTTGCATTTTGTAACTCCCATGTAACAAGAAGTGACTTTAGTGTATGCCAAAACTGAACAGGAAATTTGCCTGTGGCTTGCGAGTCTACAATGAGATCACCAGTTACTTCTGCAATCATACAGAGTGATACAAGCAGAAAGGGCACCATGCTGAAAACATTACCTTGTCAGCACTGTAACTTTCACAAGCAGGGTTGTTCCAGCCTGAATGCTCATTGGCTACCAACCATGCAAAAACTATGAATTGGTTCAACAAAAGAAGCCACCGCCAAACCTAGTGAGATGGACTCAGTAGGTATATCTAAGAGCAATGTGACTGCTGCAGTTGTCAGAACACCTCTCCTGATGTGTACATTCTTTCACTTCCTTCTTCTTCACAACATTATCCAATGTCAGAAAATATTCCCTTAAAAGGAATATTTTATCGAGGTGGCATGTGACACAAACGATAGCAGTATGCTAAATGATTTATTGGCACAGGAGCAATCTGTAATAACTTATTTATTTATTTACTTCATTTCTATTCTGCCCTTCTCATCCCACAAGGGACTCAGGGCAAATTACAATGTACACATTACATTTAGACACACAAACACACAAGACAGACAGAGGCAACTTAACATCTGGCCACCAGGGGAGCTGTCGCACTCCTTCATTCCTCAGCGTGTTTTCTGGAGATCTTTTTTTATGGCCTCATAAATCAGTTGAATTTAGCCTCCCCACTAAGTGGTACCTTAATTTCCTACTTGACAGATGCAACTGTCTTTCGGGTTGCAAAGGTTAACAACAGGCTACACAATACTTGAAAACAATTTGTCTGTATTCCTATCTTAGGTCCCAAAGAATCAAAATTCAGCACAAATAGCAGCAGTGTTATGTGTAGGTTTAAAAGATCTAATTCCTCAATTGCCGTCCCCACCCCATGAGAGTCTGAAAGTGGAGGCAGTTGTTTTGATCCATACCTACCAACCAATTTTAGCAGTTCGCATTTTCATTGGAATCAGATCTTTTGTAAGCAAATGGGTCTGAATTGCGTATTTAAGACCAAGCCATCTCAAAGGTTTGCATCATGGCAGGGTTGGCAATATATAGTTAATCCTCTACACATTCATTGGGATTAGAAACATGGCATCATCAGGACAGTGGGGGGAAACCTGAATGGAAACCCCATTTTTTAATTTAAAAAAAAACAGATTAACATCTCTCTAGGAATTGCTAGGTCTTCCAGCAGAACACTGTGATCAACTTCCAGCAAATGCTGATAATAGAGTTATACAGGAGGAAATAGAGATTCTTAGAGAGGAATTTCTAGGGCTTCCAATGTGACTTTATGGTAAATGCCTGGCAGAATCCACAAATCATCAAATCTGCATAAATCAAACCTGCATTCCATTCCCCCAAATCTGTAATATTTTAGATCAGAGTTTCTCAAACTGTGCTCCTCCAGATGTTTTGGACCTTGATTCCCAAAATTCCTAGCAGCTGGTAAGATGGTTAGGCTTTGGGAGCTGAAGTCCAAAACACATGGAGGAGCACAGTTTGAGAAACAGTTTTAGATTAAAGGTTTGTTAAGGAATTAACTCAATTGCCTACGTTTGGTTTGAACAACCTTTCTATGTATCCTTGCAAAAATCTGCTCTGTGATCACATGGTTGTACAACCTGTTGTGACTTCAGCAGAGGTGATGTTGCCAGCAAGGCTCTGCTGGGGAGATGCGTCTGGCTAGCAGAATAACCATGGTGACTCCCACGAAGACAGAAAAATGCTCCTGATATGCTGTCAATATGGCCATGTGTTCTGCAAAAGGGCTTCAGAGTTCTTCCTTGCTAGTTCATAAGGCCCTCAAGCGGTGTATTCATGAAAGCTCTGGACCAGACTATTTTGAATTATTTCACCTGGTTAGACAAAGCATTAGGCTGGATCTTCACGGCTATATAATGCAGTGTACGGTCCGTGTAAACCTATTAACACTTTAATTACATTGAACTGCACAATATGGGTCTACACCACTGATTCTCAAAGTGGCCGATACCACCCCTGGTGGGTGGTGAGGCAATCCAAGGGGGCGGTGGGAGGCTCAGGGGAATTTGGGGGGTGGTGAACCCCTTTAAGGGGGCGGTGAATTATTGGCCATTTAGGAGGGGTTGAACGGTCCTCTTCTTTAGCCCCGTCCCCTTCGCTTTGACCCCCACACGCAGTGCAGTGCGAAGGCTGCAGTGCAAAGGCCTCTGTGTCCTCCGACGGAGCCTCCCCGCTACCGCGGAAGAAAGCGCAGCCTTCCCCGGTAGAGGCAATTCATTCCAAACCCCTCCAGTATTTTCTGTTGGTCATGGGGGTTCTGTGTGCCAAGTTTGGCTCAATTCCATTGTTGGTGGAATTCAAAATGCTCTTTGATTGTAGGTAAACCATAAATCCCAGTAACTACAACTCCTAAATGAGAAGGGCTATTTTCTCAAAACTCCACCAGTGTTCAAATTTGGGCATATTGAGTATTCCTGTCAAGTTTGGTCCAGATCCATGGTTGTTTGGGTTCTCAGTTCTCTCCAGATGTAGGTGAACTACATCTCCCCTAAATCACTGCCAATTCCTCCCAAACCCCTCCAGTATTTTCTGTTGGTCATGGGAGTTCTGTGTGCCAAGTTTGGTCCAGTTCTGTAATTTGTGGGGGTCTCGGTGGTCTGTGGAAGCCAGAACTGAATCGATGGAAGGTACTGCAAATCCCATCATCCGTTGTCCATACTCCCCCAAACATATTGTTTTTTGTGATTAATCACTATGCTTTAATTATGTTCAATTTGTAAAAATAAAAATACATCCTGCATATTAGAGTTGCATTAGAATTCGTAAGAGTAGCAAAATTATTTATGAAGTAGCAACGAAAAATGGTTGGGGGTCACCACAACATGAGGAACTTATTTAGGGGTCACGGCATTGGAAAGGTTGAGAGTCACTGCATTAATACATATATCTTTCTGTTTAATTGCTATTAAATTTTTTTTAAAATAATTTCTAGGGTGGCGGTGAGTAAAAAATTTTCTGGAAAGAGGGCGGTAGGCCAAAAAAGTTTGGAAACCACTGGTCAACTCTACACTGACCATAAAATGCCATTCCAAACTGAATTATATAGCAGTGATGATCCAGCCTTTATCTACAAAGGTTTATGCTACCAACTTCATTCCCTCAGTTAGTCTTTAAGGTGCTACAAGGTCCTTTTGCATACTGATATTTTAGACTAACACGCTTATGTCTTTGAACACTTTTCTATATATAGTTCCCTCTCAGACTAACATGTTAAATGCATGTTAATACTTTTCTTTGGACTGTGAAATGTATCACTGCAATTGGAATATATGTAAGCTGTACATAAAGACATACTGGTTCACACAGTTGTCCAGGAAATGTAAATCAAATCAATTTCTATGGGAATCCATACGGGTTGAATTTCTTGAGCATCCATAGATCTCCCCTTGGCAGCTTCCTTTTTCACAATTATGCAGGAAAATACACATTAGCAATGATCATTTAAGAGACGTTTTCCTCCCCTCCCTTTCCCCTCCAGTTTGTTTATGCATACACATCCAACCCCATTTTCAGAAATAATAATTTTATTTATACCCCGCCACCAACTCCCCGAAGGGACTCGGGACGGCTTACATGAGGCCAAGCCCAATGACACATCAGTAAAACAGCACAGCAGCAAATAATAAAACAGTACAGAAGTATGAGTCCAAAGCCAAAGATGGAAGATAAGTTTTTCCCAGATGGTTTGAAATATATATTTTGGCCCACCAAAATAAGAGACGAATTTACTCTCTTGCCTTATATAGGTAAGTGATGCTCCCTCAGGAAAAGTGCTAATTTGTAGTAAAGTTAAAAAAAAAAAGCTCTCAGTGTCCGTATTAAATCTCTTCATGATCACAATACTATAAAAATATTATTCAATGCAGAAATGCCTCAGCAGGGGGAATTCCTACAGAAATAGAAACTGATATAAAAAGTCTAACACACTTGTGTGGTGGTGGTGGGGATACACATGGAATGTAATAATGTTGATAATGTGACAATCATGTATTTTTTGTTGGAGAAAGAACAGATTTTTATGTTGTTACAATTATCATTTCATCAAAGTCAAAACATCTGAAGAGGTATTTTCTCATTCACACATTTGAAAATCTTTTTATAATACTTCTAGAACATGGCCATATAGCCCGGAAAACCCACAATAACTCAGTGATTCCAGCCATGAAAGCCTTCGTCAATACCTTTTATAATACGTTTTTATATGTTACTCTCACTGTGCGGTTCATTTTCAGGCCCACTTTCCACCGATGTTTGCATTTTCTCATCTATGTTTTGATTAGAGAATTTGACCAAAGAAATTGGAAAAGTGGACGTATCTGGGTTGAAATATATACATGTATCTTGAATTGAGAAATACAGATCTATATATTTAAAAGAAGAGCTCCTTGGCCCCTCCTCCTCCTCCTAAGTAAGGGAGGAGGAAGAAGGAAGGGAGGGAGGGAGGGAGGGAGGGAGGGAGGGAGGGAGGGAAGGACGGAGGATAAAGGAAGGAAAACGGAATGATACCAGGAAGGAAATAAAGGAAGGTAGGATGGATAGAAAGAAGAAAGGAGAGGAGGAGAAAAGAAGGAAAAAGAAAGTAAAGAGCAAGGACGGAAAGAAGGAAGGAAGGAAGGAAGGAAGGAAGGAAGGAAGGAAGGAAGGAAGGAAGGAAGGAAGGAAGGAAGGAAGGAGATCATGCAGGAAGGAAGAAGAGAAAACAGACAGGTAAGAAAAGGCAATACAAGAGGTAGAAGCTGGTGAAGGGAGCAACAAAAGGAAAGAAAGAAAGGTAGGAAGGGAATGGAGGGAGGGAGACAAGGGGAGCAAGGACTGATACAAAAAGGTGAAGGATGGCAGGAAGGAGGGAAAGGAAAGACTGAAGGGAGGGAGAAAAGGCAGGAGGACAGAGAGAAGAGAAAAGCTGAAGGATGAGGGGGAGAGGGAAGAAGGGAAGTACAAAAGGCAGGAAGGGATGTTACTGTTGGTCTTCACCACATGCACACACATATATACATAAAGACATGCACACATACACACATATATACATGCACTGAAATATACACATGCACACATACATACACACATCTGTACTTACACACATCTACACATATACACATACAAAAACACATATACATAAGTACACACATATACATGCATATACATATACACATATAGATAAGTACACGCACAGTCCCCAAGTTACAAACATCCCACTTAGAAATGACTCATACTTAGGAACACAGCTGGATTGGATGGCTTTTAGGGGTTGCAGGTCATTTGATTGTGCTTTTCTAGTACGCCACAGCAACGCGTGGCCAGGTCAGCTAGTTAAATTAATTAAAAAAGAAAATAATACATTTTTCCCCATCTCGAAGCGTAATTGTGTAGAGTGAACTCTTGAAGGCTGGGAGAAGAAATAGCAGGTATGTGTTTCCTCCCTCCAGCATATTCATGGGTCTTTGGTAGGTTTAGTTTAGAACATAACCTACTTGCAAATTAATACATATATTTTTCTGATTTTCAGCACCACACAGGATCACTTGCTGCATCTTCCAACTTTTACCTTGTCATATATTAGTTGAAGATGATGATACCTTTAGTAATGAACAGACAAATCAAAGTCCATAGTGTGATCATATAGACCAGGAATAAGCAGGTAGCTCATTGAGGCCCTATGTATGCTACCCAGATGCAGTTTCAAACCCGTATTGAAGTTGGGTTGCTGTGCCGAGAGGAGAGGAGAAGCTGAATGCCTTCCTCTCTTTCCCTCTTAGCACAGCGACCCAGCTTAGTCTCTGTGCCGAGAGAGGAGGAGAGGAAGGTGTGTGGCCTCTCCGCTCAGCACAGCAAACCAGCTGGGTTGCTGTGCCGAGAAGAGAAGATGCATGCCTCAATTAATTTAATGTTATTGGTCTCTATTTTTATTTTGAAATTTACCAGTAGCTGCTGCATTTCCCACCCTAGACTTATACTCGAGTCAATAACTTTTTCCAGATTTTTTGTGGTAAAATTAGGTGCCTCAGTTTACATTTATGTTGGCTTATACTTGAGTACATACGGTACATTCTTGGATTGTAATCCATGGAAATTTATGCTAAACATTTGTTTGTTTTTGAGGTGTCAGCAGACATTTCCCCCTTTTTCCTACTTTTCTCAACTGATCATGGGTCCGTGGATTTTTGTTGTTTCTTTTTTTAAAAGAATGAGTAGTTTTGCATTAAAAAGTATGTGTTTGTCCAAAATAAATTTAATTTCTTAGCTGTCCTCTAACACACCTTTCCTTAGTTTCTGCCTTCTCTTTCATTGTGCTTCCTTTTGTTTTTGCTATAAGGTGTCTCCAGCCTATATTGACTGTGAAGTGTTGGGGTCAAGCAAAAGGGCTATATAGTAGTTGTGCATCATATTTTATTTCTTATACAGACACAGATAATATTCCATCAAACTGCTCAGTCCGCAAGCACACTTTTCTGTACCTGTGTTCAAGGTTCCCTGTTCCTGAAAGATTTTCCTTTCATTTTAGCTCTTTTGTTCATTCAATGAATGTCTTCCTGAAAAATGATTTACGGTTTTCCTCCCTAAGAAAACTCTAGGTAGCAAAATAATAAAAGCGACAATAATAAAAGCCATCTCTGTATGACATATTAATTTAACACAGTGTCCTATGGCTCACATAGGGGTTCGATCAAGTTTGCATCTGTGATATGTGATTTAATTCCTGTTCTTTTGGGAGGAGATATTATTTATTGTATTAAAGTTTTATAAGTATTTGGGAAAACGCCACATTCATTTACATGTATACAAGATCCCATTCACAGGAATTCATCACATTCTGATAGGACCATGGAGACAGTAGTAGTTTTGACTCTCAGCAGTCTGTTATTTGAGGCCACAAATTTGGTTAATTTACATCTAATGAACCCCACTAGTTTTCATACAATTTGTTTCACACGTACTTTTCCTTTCCTAGCAACTGGCATTTTGCTACTTTTCCATATAACGGCATACCCTCCAGTATTTCATGGATGAAAAATGGGAGCTATGACCAAGATTTGAGGAAGATCAACATCAGCAAAGTTATCAATGAATTAGATGATACTGCAGCAGTATGCTTTTGCCTGCTTCTGTGTACTATGGCCATATCTACACTGAAAAATAATGAAAAATAATGAAGTTTGAAACTGTATTGTATGCGTAGACTCATATAATACAGTGTAACTTTATTGAATACAGGGTACATCTACACGGCTTTTGCACTTTGAATACAAGTGCATCTACATTGTAGAATGAATACAGTTTGACACTACTTTAACTGCCACAGTTCAATGTTAGGGACTCCTTGAATTTGTAGCTTGGTGAAGGAACTCTTTATCAGAGAAGGCTTTTTAAAAAAAAGTTTATTTTCACAACATCCATACAAACATATGTACATAAAAACAATGTGCCCTGTGCACGTGACCTAGGGTTGCCAACTGTCCCTTATTCTAAGGGACGTCCCTTATTTCGGCCCCAAATTTCGTGTCCCTTATTTTCAGCTTCTGTCCCTTATTTTCAGCTCCTGTATTGATGGGACAGGTGGCAGCATGAGGCGAGGCTGGGCCAGTACGTATACACACATACTTCCATCTTCCTCCTCTTCCATCCTGCTACCCCTTTTGGCTCCTCCCGTTTCCTCTCGCCTCCCCATGGAATTGTAGTCCAAGGCTGCCTCCTCTTGATTTAGAGGCACGTGCGGCCCTTTTGGGCGGGATTCCATTTCCCAAGAGCCTTTGCTCCCGCAGGGAGGAGAAGGAGGAGGAGGAGGAGGAGGAGGAAGAGGGAGAAGAGGGCCTGCTGGTCTTCATGGCGCCGCCGGTGAGCAGTCTGAGGAAGCTGCAAGTGTGGTGCGGGGAGATGCAGGTCCGCATGGAGCTGCTGATCATGGAGACCCAGAGCCAGGTCTGCCGCGCCCTTGCCCACCTCAACCGCAGTGCCGCCTTCACCGTTGGCCGCTGGGAGAGGAAGGAAGGTGACCCCCTGCCACACACACAAATCACAGCCACACCGGGGCTGAGGGGCGGGTGGTGGTCTCTGGAGGGCTTTTGAGCCAGACGGGCATCTGTCGGGAGGGCTTGGGTTGTGCCTTCTTGCAAAATGGCCCAAGTAGATGATATTGCCCTGAATGCATGCGAAAGGAGGATTCTGTTAGACCTCAGTCTAAAGATCAGTCAACAGTGTGATGCCGCAGCTGAAAAAGCCAAGGCTGCATCAAAAGGAGTGTAGTTAGGGTTGCCTAACGTTTGATTTTCAAGTTTTTATGAAGTGTCCCCTATTTTTGTGAAAAATCCCGTATTTTTAGGTAAATGTCCCTTATTTCTTATATCAAAAAGTGGCAACCCTAACGTGCCCCCCCCCTCACAAAACATTCATAGCCCTCCACCCCTGCTGAGGGTTACATCTTTATTTTCTTCTTCTTCCTCTTCTGCAAGCTTTCCGGACAGTTTACCTTACATCTTAAACAATAATTCCGACATTCCTAATGATTTGGTCCCGGGTTCTCCTTACGATGTATCCTCTCACCCGATCCCATCATCCCAACAACTGTTGCAATTTATCCTCATGTAGTTGATTAACCCTCATCTCCATAATTTCGAATTGAATGTGTTCTACCAAGTACCACAGCCAATTATCTATTGTCCATTTCGTGGAGTCCTTCCATCCTAAAACCACCACCGCCTGGGCGCTTTCTATCATTGCTGTCTTCATTTCCGAATATTCACCCATCTTATTCTTTTTTACCAACACCGCCATCTGCTTCAGAGAAGGCTTAAGTCCTTGCAGAGCTACAGCTCCTGTGATTCTATCATATTGAACAATGGCAGTTAAAGTGGTGCCAAACTGCAGTCATTCTACAGCCGGGCTAAGCACAGCAGGCTAAACTGCTGTGCTGCAGAAAAATCCTACTAATTGGAAGGTTGGCAGTTTGAGTCCGGACTGGGGTGAGCACCCACCGTTAGCCCCAGCTAGCTGGTCGAAAGCAGAAATGCGAGTAGATAAAATAGGGGTACCACTTTTAGCGGGGAGGTAATAAAAGTGCCCTTAAGGACATTGATTGGAGGAAAGCTCCTCCGCATGGAAGATAGAGCCTGAGCCGAGCACAGCCTCCAAGCTGGCAGAAATAAGATGGGGAAAACTGCATTTACCTTTGTTTGTGTTGTCTGTCCTTGTTAATTGTATAATTGGCATTGAATGTTTCCATATGTATGTTATTTGGGGTGAGAAGGGTGGGGTATAAATACTGTAAATAAAATGTCTAGCTACTGAAGTTTAATTAAGAACGAATGAGGGGGAATCAGAGAAAAAGAACAAAACTGGGCCATGTTAAAGCGATTTTAAAAATGGGATAACAGATGATTCACGACTGTCCTTTCCAAAACAGGACAGGCAGAAGTTATCTATAAATACAATACATTGAACTAATATACATTGTAAGGGGGAAGTACCTTGGAAATCAAAGACACGTGGTTTTTTTTATCATGGTGCAGGGACTCACCTTGCTGAAGTATTAGAATATTTCATAGGATTACACCTGAGAATGTATCGTAGATATTGCACAGACAGAAGCTGATATTCAGTCCACCCAGCAATGGATTCCTGATATCACAGCAACAATAAATGAGATTCCTTCTCTCTTGTAGCTTCCTGTTTTCTAAAAATAAAAAAGACATGCATAACTTTCTGCTTTGCAGATATGGGTGCAGTTAGAGTTGTTGTTTTCTTCCCTTTGGCTAAACCGCACCTCCACTTCGCACCTTGTGCTAGAGCAGTGTTTCTCAACCTTCCTAATGCCACAACCCCTTGATAGAGTTCCTAATGTTGTGGTGACCCCCAACCATAAAATTATGTTCGTTGCTACTTCATAACTGTAATTTTGCTATTGTTATGAATCATAATGTAAATATCTGACACGCAGAATGTATTTTTATTTACTGGACGAAATTTGGCACAAATACCCGATACGCCCAGATGTAAATACTGGTGGGTGGGGGGTCCTTGGGGGTGTGTGATTGTGTCATTTGGGAGTTGTAGTTCTGGGATTTATAGTTCACCTACAATCAAAGAACATTCTGAACTCCACCAACAATGAAACTGAACCAAACTTGGCACACAGAAATCCCATGACTAACAGAAAATACTGGAAGGGTTTGGTGAGCATTGATCTTGAGTTTTGGAGTTGTAGTTCACCTACATCCAGAGAGCACTGTGAACCCAAACAATGATAGATCTGGACCAATTTTGGCATGAATCCTCAATATGCCCAAATGTTAACACTGGTGGAGTTTGGGGGAAACAGACCTTGACATTTGGGAGTTGTAGTTGCTGGGAATTAGAATTGGGCCAAACCTCCCACACAGAACCCCCTGCCTTGAAGGGACTTGCTGGTGCGAGCCTCCCTCCAGTCTTACATTCTATCCCTTGCCCGCACATGCACATCATGCTGCCATGTACCGAGCACACTTGCTTTCCCCTCCCCGCTTGGAGTCTCAGAAACAGCCCTCCCCATGGCTGAGAGGCCAGTCAATCACAGCAAGAAGAGGACTATTGATGGGAGAATTCGCTGTCTGTTTCCAAAAAAGAAGAGCAGGACAGGCGGAGAGATTTTCAGCCTTCTCTGCCAAAGCGGTTCCTAAGACCATCAGAAATATATGTTTTCTGATAGTCTTGGCAACCCCTCTGAAACCCTCTCACGACCCCCCAGGGGTCCTGACCCCCAAGTTGAGAATCACTGTGCTAGAGGTAACTAGGGAGAATATTATATTTGGAAAATAAGATAACTTAAGAGTGATACCATCACTCAGAAGCCTGAGAGAGTCTATCTTACTCAATGATGAAGCAACAATCTCAAAGATTATTTTTAGTTTAGTGATGACTGGTTTTCTGAGTGATTATAGCACAAAACATATTTTAAGCATACTTTCCAGCTATACTTTGCAGGACGTGCTGTGCTTGGGGGGGGGGGCAGTATGCTGGTTTCTGAAAAGGGGAAATGCATAGTCTACCAGGAGGATGTGGTTGCCGACTCTGAATGCTTTTTTCTTAAATCCAAAGGTTGGGCACCATGCTATTGTCGCTTTCTGAGAACCAACTTAATATACATTCCGTTTTGCCATAGTAGCAGAGGGAGGGAGAGTACAAAGATTTATTTATTTATTTATTATTATTTCGATTTGCCAAACCGCCCTTTCTGAGACTCAGGGCGGTTTCCAAGCATATAAAACACATTGAGGCACATCGAGATTTTTTTTAAAAGATCCTAAAATATCTTAAAATACCATAAAACAATCCTAAAATGTCCTAAAATCCTAAAATACCATAAAACATCCTACTAATTACAGTCACATAAAATCACATAAGTCACGTGAATCAGAGTAAGGCTGGTTCATGGTAAAAGACAGTGGCAGCACGGCTGGCGGGGGATTAACAGTTCAAGCACCGGTCAGTCACCAAATGCCTGCCTGAACAGCCAGGTTTTGCAGGACCTGCGGAAGGCCATGAGGTCCCGCAGGGCCTGCGTCTCGGCTGGCAGTGAGTTCCACAGAACCGGAGCAGCCACCGAGAACGCTCTTTGCCGCGTGCTGGAAAGCCTATAGAGCTTCGGACCTGGGACCTCAAGCATGTTAAGACCCTCTGAATGCAGTGATCTTCTGGGCACGTATGGGGTAAGCCTCTCCTTCAAGTGCACTGGCCCCAAGCCATGTAAGGCCTTGAAAGTCAGAACTAACACTTTGAAGGAGACCCGGAATTCAATTGGCAGCCAGTGCAGTTCGCGCAGGAGAGGTGTTACATGAGATGTTCTAGTGGCTCCCAGCAGCAGGCGGGCTGCCGCGTTCTGCACCAGTATAAGTTTCCGGATCGCCGACAAAGGTAGGCCAATGTACAGCGTGTTACAGTAGTCGAGCCTTGATATGACCGTGGCTTGGATCACTGTGGCCAGGTCGCAGTGGGAGAGATAGAGAGCCAGACGTTTTGCTTGCCGCAGATGGTAGAAGGCTGTCTTGCAGGCAGAAAACAAAACATTAATTTTCTTCATCAGCTGTATTAGATTCAAAGTGTAGCATATTTATAACCATGGCATATTATTGTCCATAAATCAAGCCTTTTCTCCAGCAATGCCTCCAATGAGAACTATTAAAATGTTTTCATGTTGTATTCATCATTGCCATCTGATTTTTTTATTAAAGGAACACACTCTGCAATCCGTATTAGGTGCTGCGCTTTTCAATTAGGTCTTTTTAGGCAGCAGGTCAGTGAAGTTTTAAAAAAACACTTGTTAAGTGTGCTCAAAGGGCTGCAAGCTTTTTGCAAGACTCTGGGTAACAGGAAGAGTGGCTTGTAAATCACACTTGCATTCTTTCTTCAGATTGCCATAAAACTGGTCCCGGGTTGGTCTAGCTTGGAAACTCTTGAGGCCAATTTAAAGTCATGTAATACAATACATGCACAGCAAATGTGGGGGTCAAAATAGAAAAGCAGTTGATCAGCAGGTAGCTGGATGTATTTTGGTAAAACCAGAGCAAGTTCAACTACCTGCCCATCAACCTTGCCTTTATTTTAAGTGTTGAAACCTGATCTCTTGGGTACCTAGAATAGGTTGCCCTTTTAGAAACTTTGTAACATAATAGTCCGAGGAAATATTAAATTATTATCCTGGTTTTATCAAAGCCATATTCATGCAGGTTTGTGGGGTGGGAGTGGGGTGAGAGTCTCAACTCAGATACCTGTTGTTTTGTTATAAAGGTTTCTATACAGCTTTTCTTTTTAAAGGGCCTAAAGTAGTTTACACTGCAGAAAAACCCCAGTAAACATTAAATACTCCTTCCTTTTATCACAACCAGCTCTCAAAGTGATTTCAAAGACGTGTCATCAAATTTCAAACACACTGAACACATCTGCTTTCACCCTCCTAATAGCAAGTATATGCTCACAAATCAATCACGTGTCCCCTAAACTGGCAATTGGTTTCTGGAACATATTTACACATGTTGCCTATACCGGTTGAGTGTGCTTACCACAACCCCAGATAGTGTTTGACATCTGACAAAAGGTGAATGGATGGGAATACAAAACAAATGCAGCTGATGTTGATTGAGAGCCAAGGTGGGCATTTTACTAATTCTGAAAGGTATTTATTTTTTATTTTGCTTTAATCTAGCCTTTCTTGCCAATGCCCCAGTTCTAGAAGCCAATGCATCAGGAGTATGTTACAAGTGAGGAATGCTGGGAGCTTAGTCAAATAATATCTGGAAGGATGTATGGTTTCCACCTTTGCTACCTTCTTACTTTAATCTATATAAATAAAAATGTAATGTTCGTTTGTGGGATTAACATAACTCTAACACCACTGGATGAATTGACATCAAATTTGGACACAATACATTTATCAGGCCAACAATTGACCATCATTCACAAAAAACACTGAAAAAACACAGCACAAGAGACTTTAAAATCCAAAACACAAAACAATACATTACACACACACACACACATATATATGCATGCAAACACACACATATATACACATGATATATACACAAACATATATACACACACAAAACACATATACACAGACTGGGGCACAGCAACAGTGTGTCAGGGGATGGCTAGTGCAAAATAAACAACTTCTAACAAGCCCCAGAATGTTAAATAGCAGATGATGTAACTTTTTCCTGTTGCCAAGAGGATGTGTATGCTGTTCACTGATCTGAGCAAATGTTATGGCATTAAGGAACTTGTATAAAAATGGCAGCTAATGCCATGTGCATCACTCTATTTGCAGCCCTATTTCAATGTTTCATTTCCATTGCAGTGGGTCTCTTTAAAATCCACAGAACCACACTCTTCTGCCTTCAGGGCCTAGAAAATGGGCTTTAAAAGGATGGACATTGCAAGCAATGGCCCTGAAGGTAAAGCTGTCCCACATACAGGGAGACCTGGAATTGCTTTAAGAATGAGTGCTAGACTCAAAAATAGTGAACCAAACAAGGTTTATTGAATAACAACTAGTAAAAAATGCTGGTGGCCCAAAATGCTTAGTTGGTTGCAAAAGGAAGTCCTTGAAAAAGGAAGCTATCACTTGCCTCTTTGTTTGCAGAGTGATGGTTCCTCTCTTTGATCCTCGGTATCCTGCTGCTCTCTGGTTTTTGTAGGCCCACGAAGTCCTGTAAAACCCCCAAAATCCACAGTCTATGTTGAGGACAGGTCCTCCTTTGCACTGCAGGCTTGGTTGAGAGTGAAGGTTAGGCTTAGTAGGTGAACTAAGATGCTTTTGTCGCAGCAATGGCTTAGATTCCACCTTGCTATGTCCGTGTGATCTCTGGAATGAGGCCAGAGAGGAAGTCCAGCCTCTTAGGTGACCTCTGGAAGAGGAGGAGTTAAGGGTGGTGACATCAGGTTTGGAGCCAAGAGACAACTCCGCCCCTAAGTGTCCACATGGCTGGACAATAGAACAAAGGCCCATGCAGGTAAAGGGCAACCAAATACAAAATACAGATATACAACCAGCCCGTGGGGGCGCCACACACACACACACCAATCACTCAGAACAAACTCTGGACTCCAGAGCCATCAGTCACCAGTCCTCTTGTGCCTCCTTCTCAAGACAGTATGAGGAACATATTGTTTCCAGGAAGTGGTTGGACATACACCTAAACAGTATTTCGTACGGCTGCAAACAGAGCAATTGTCATCATGTGGTTAATCTGTTCTGCTTCCAGGCTGCTCTAATCTGCAGTCCCTTTCTGTATCCAGCCCTAAAAGTCAGAATGTGTATCTTGTGTCCCAACCACATGAGTTAAAAATGATACCTCCTCCACCGCCACCTGTAAGTTTGGATCTGCTAAACACCACACGAGCCTGATCTAGCTTTGCCCCAGGTTACCTTCCATCAGGGGAAACCCCAAATTCTTACACAGGGTTCGGTTTTCCCTCAATGATATGGGGGCAGCGGGATTCTTAAAGTGGCTGCCCAGTAGCACCAAACTGGGTTTGGACAGTAAGGACTCCCTCCTACCTCTGAGGACACCATGCAGACCTGATATGGTATCTGGGATGCCAGATCGAGCATGCATTAACTGTCAGTATAGAAGATCTTGTGCCTTAGGCACTTTGACATCAGGAACATTTCCTGGTGGCACAAGGGGTTAAACCCTTGTGCCAGCAGGACTGCTGACCAAGATGTCAGCAGTTCAAATCCCGGGAGAGTAGGTTGAGCTCCCTCTGTCAATTCCAGCTCCCCATGCGGGAACATGATACAAGCCTCCCACAAGGATGGTAAAACATCAATATCATCCGTCAACGTCCTTGCAGACAGCCAATTCTCTCACACCAGAAGTTTCTCAAGTCGCTCCTGACACTAAAAAAAAGTCGTAGAAATGCAAGGTCTGGTTTTTGCCCTCAAAATAGATTTTGGAATTAAATATTTTGTCATTTCAATACAGTCTGAATTTGTTCCCAATCCATCAAAAAAGTGATATAGCCAAGACATAGTAAGGTCACCCTCCTTTCCCCTCCAAACTGTATCCTCCTCATAAATATTTAACTTCATTTTGTTTTTAGCCATGTCCTCCTAAAATTTTTGGAAAACATAAAAGTCAAGGCTACAACTCCCAGAATCCTCCAGCCCAAATGGCCACTGAGGATTCTAGGAATTGAAGTCAGAAACAGCTCTTCTGAATTCTGTGTTTCACCTGGACTTTCCAATTGGAAACCCTTCTCCTCTCACACACTTGGCATCTGCTTTCACACTCTGCCTTCAGTAGAATATGCACAGAATACACTATAGTGCAAAGTGCACACAGTTCTGTGTAATGTACTATCGAGATCGGAACCTGCCTGGCTTATGCTTCACACACGCTTCATGGAACTAGTGTATACATTCATCAAAACAGCCCATTCCCAAGCAAAGACTATTATCATTTGAATAGCAATGTCTCTGCTGCAACTTTTAATAGGCAAGAATCATTTAGTAATGGAATAGCTCTAGTGCAGTGTTTCCCAACCTTTTTTGAGCCGCGGCACACTTTTTACATTTACAAAATCCTGGGGCATACCACCAACCAAAATGACACAAAATGACACTCTAACACAGTAATACATATAGTTAATATGTTTTTAAATGTATTTATATACTCAGTGTGAAACCTGGACCTGTTTCGATGAACACAACATAGATATCCTGGCAGGAATGGCAGAAATACACAAACTTCCCACACAGAACTCCCATAACCAAGAGAAAATACTATAAGAGTTTGGTGGGCATTGACCTTGGGTTTTGGAGTTGTAGGTCACCTATCTCCAGAGAGAACTGTGGACTAAAATAATGTTGGATCAGGACCAAACTTGGCATGAATACTCAATATGCCCATATGTGAACACAGATGGAGTTTGGGGAAAATAGACCCTGGCATTTGGGAGTTACATTTTCTGGGATTTATAGTTAACACGCAATCAAAGAGCATCCTGAACTCTTGCAACAATGGAATTGAACCAAACTTGGCATATTGAACTCTCATTACCAACAGAAAGATCTGAAAGGGTTTGCTTGGGAATTGATCTTGAGTTTGGAAGTTGTAGTTCACCTACATCCAGAGAGCACTGCGGACTCAAACAATGTTATGTTGTTGTTTGTTTTCTATCCAGAATCACAATGTTGGAAGGAGGCTCACCACTTTAAGGTCCCTAAAACAAGCATGGGAAAACTTCGGCCCTCTGGGTGCTTTGGACTTCAAGTCCCACCATTCCTAACAGCCTGAGGCCCTTTCCTGCTTAAATGGCTGGGGGGAAGGAAAAGAGCCTGAGGTTGCTAGGAATGGTGGGAGTTGGAGTCCAAAACACCTGGAAGGTCCAAGTTTGCCCAAGCCAGCTTTCGACAGAGACCTCTTCCTCCCCATTCCCTTTCGCGCCCTTTCCCCCCCTCCTGCCGAACACTTACTTTTTCTTCTACACTGCCGCTTCTGCCGCCATTTTGATCCGAGGGGGCAGCGTGAGCATGTTCAGGAGGGGGGAGGGGGGAAGACGTGACCTGTGCGGGCGCTACTGCGCAGACTCGCCCCAGAGCAAAGCGAGCAGAGAAGAAGGAAGCCCGAGTGGAGATGAAAAAGTGTTCGGAGGAGGGGGAAGAAAAGGTATTGGAGGTTCCAATTTCCCAGGGCACACCTGATGATTGCTCACGGCACACTAGTGTGCCATGGCACACTGGTTGGGAAACACTGCTCTAGTGAGTTCACAGTTGGCTGGTTCTCTGCCTAGTTTCAAAATAAGAAAATAAAAATTACAGACAGTTGCAGCACAAATCCCTCCAAGCAATACCCCTTTGTCAAATACACACCGAGGCATTGGTGCTCAAAGCCAGATAATTTATGTGAGGCCAATTAATAAGCAATGGGGAAGTTTGTGTGTGCATCTGAGTGCGTGCAGATGACTTATTTTTGTAACTGGTAGTCAGAGAGCCTGGATTCAGGAATTGTAGTGCTCCCATATCATCTCTTTCTGCCAACTTTATTTTATGACAGAATTGTTTATTCGTCCCGTATCTATAGAAAGCACTACAATCCTGCTGTTTCCAATTATTTCCTTTTTTACGTTAGGGATTCTGCCATTATTTCGTTCAGTGTTTTCAAGTATTCCAATTCATTCTTAGGCCAAATTTCATCCTCGGTTGGCGTTGGCTCTCTTACTTCGGCACCGCATTGACCTCCCTGGGGTTGCTACACACTTACACCACTCGAATCTGTGCTCAGGATATTATTGTGTTCCTGCAGCTCTCTCAGGTTTGCAAGTCTCCGAGCATGTTCTAACTCTTCTTGACCTCTGTGCTATTCTGAATCGATTCATTATTCTCAGCCTTCCAGGGCTGTTCTTTGCCAATGGTTGCTTTACAATATCAGCAGTTTGAGGTTGTCTGGGGGCCAGCTCAAATTGTTTGATTTCATGTTCCGAGGCCAAGTGTTTTCAATGAAGATTTTATTTTAATCATGGAAAATAAGGGCAAGTAGTCAATGGAAGTTTCATCCTTGAACGTAATAAGAGAATCTGGCCCTGCAGAAGCATTCACCCTTTAGAGAGAAACAATTTGGAAAAAGACACTTTAATGAGCACTTAATCTCTTTCTTCACTGAACATTTATCTAAAAGGCTCTTGTTTCTTTTCCTCTCAAAATATTTTCTCTGTTGGATTGAGTAGTTTGGCTGACAGTCTTGGTTATGCTGAAAAATTCATGCCACTGAGCAGTACGCTATCCACCAGCCGTGTAAGAAAGCAACATGGTGTTTGGATAACCTGTTTTTGCTGTCTGCCCAAATGGCAATGGGTTGCAAATCATTGGTTGGAAGGCTTATGCTGCTATACCAGGGGTGGGCAATTATTTTTTCCAAGGGGCCACACAAGAGCCAAAAAATATTATGGAGGGCCGCACCTAAAGGCTGAACTACATTCTACATAATATTAATTGAATTTCTTTAATAATAATAATAATAAAAAGGCACTACATTGCGTTTTTGATATATTAATAGGACTGATAAAAGTATATGTTATGAGCAATGAAAAAAAGAGAGGTTGTCATAGGAAAAATGACATTTATTCACTAAAATTTTACAAAACAATGGTTAACAAAATGTGAACATTTGTATCATTTCTGATTCATTATATCAGGGGTCAAGAACCTTTTGACTCAGAGAGCCATAAAAGCAAAATATTTGGAAATTTATTTCAGTGAGAGCATTATAATATGATGATGATGATGATGATATTCATTCAGCCTCTGCTAATGCACTCCTCACAGATGGCCATTCAGCCAATAATAATAATAATAATAATAATAATAATAATAATAATAACAACAACAACATTCACAGGTTCCTACAGTAGGAGGAGACCTCCAAGGGCCATCCAGTCCAACCTCCTTCTGCCATAAGGGAAAAACACAAATCATTCCTCACAGATGGCCATTCAACACCATCTTGAACCAAACTTGGCACACTGAACTCTCTTGAGACCAACAGAAAGTACTGAAAGGGTTTGCTGGGCATTTACCTTGAGTTTGGGAGTTGTAGTTCTCCTACATCCAGAGAGCACTGTGGACTCAAATAATAATGGATCAGGATCAAACTTGGCACAAATTCTCAATTTGCTCAAAGAGGCAGAAGAGGAGGAAGCCGTGAAGGAATTGTTCCCCCCACACACACACACACGCGCTGGCATCGGCCCCGCCCCTTTCTCGCTCTGGCCACGCCCCCTCTCCTTCGATGCACTCCCGCTCCTTCCCTCTTCCGTTCAGGTGGTGGAAGGGGGAAGGATTGAAAGGGGGCAAGAGAGAGGGATGGAGGGAGGGAAGGAAACAGGAAGACGGGAAACAGGAAGACAGGAAAGAGCACCATGGCAAGAGGGAGGGGGGAGCGCATGAAGAGGAAGTGAAGGGAGGAGGAGGAGAAGGGCGAACACACACACACACTTTATTTGCCACCTCCCCTTCTTCCCCCTCCCTTCCCTTCCCCTCCGTTTGCCTGCCTGCCTGCCTGCTTCTTCACGGTTGTAGCTGCCCCAATGAGAGTTCAATTCCCTCTATTCAGGACAAAGCCTTGAGGGAGCCACGGGCTGGACAGCATCGGCTGCCAGGCCGGATTTGGCCCGTGGGCCGTAGGTTGCCCACCCCTGTGCTATACACTAAATTCATCATGGTCAGTGGTATATAATATTACTCAAAGGTTAAATGAAGACGTTGTGAATCGTGTGTAAAATTGCAGAAATGTTTCTTCTTACTTTACATCCTTCCTACAAGGCAAACATGACTACTCTGTGGTGTGGTTAGTGGCACACATGGATCATTCCTTGCTGTCATTGGGCTCATTCACACTACGTAAATACAACACTATATTCCATTTTAACTGCCATGATTACATCCAATGGGATGGACGGGGCGCGAGTTTGACTCTGGGGGGGGGGCTGAGTCTGAGTGAGAGAGGATCTACCCTAACAAACCTTTTGTATCATTATCCCAATACCCCCGTGCATATGGGATATATTAAGCATCGTGATCAGATACTGATATGAATAAACATAACAGTTTAAGTAATGTACCAGTAAGGCCTTTTCGCGGACCACCCTGAGAATTTTGGGGGGGAGGGGCTGAAGCCCCTCCAGCTTCCCCCCCCCCCCCACATGCCTGCTTGGGGTTGTAGTTTTGGGAGGCACCAGAGTTCTGTGGCTGAGAATTGTAAACATCCTACCCTCAACTACAAATTCCAGAATTTCATAGAACATTGGCATGGCAGTTAAGGTGGAATATGGTGCTATATTCGTCTAATGCAGATGGGCCCAGTGTCAAATGTATTCTAACAATTCTGTCCTGGTTCTTGCTCCCAGTTCAATATACTATCCCCATCAATGTGTGTATCTGTATTATAGTATAATGTAGTGATGCACTGTGTGTGAGTGTAAGATGTATGTGTATGAATGAAGAAGAAGAAATGATGTGCATATAAGGGTGAGTGTCTCAATGCTGGATGACTTAGAGAGGAGATAAATAGTGGGTGTCAGATCCAAAGAGAGAGTATGCGTCCATTTGAATGCTGCATGAGCGAATGAAAGTGTGAGAATGTGTGTGAGAGAGAGATAAAGAATGGTATGGAGGAATAGTTTCTGAGAATTACATAGAGGTCTCATGCCAGGTATGGAAAGTACCCTTGTCCACTGTGGGCATGTAATCCCTGATATCCTTGCCTGGAGTTCACTCAGCCAATGCACAGGAATTCTGTGAGTTATGTCCAAAACATATGGAGGATCCAAGGTTGGGAACCCATTGCTTTAGGTGAAAGAGAGCATGTGAGAACAGTCATCCTTCCACATTCACTGGAGTTAGGGGCTCAAGAAGAACTGTGAAAGTGAAAAATTGGGCCATAGTGGCGCAATGGGTTAATCAATTGAGCTGCTGAATTTGCTGACCAGAAGGTTGGTGGTTCGAATCCGTGGGACAGGGTGTGCTCCCACTCTTAGCCCCAGCTCCTGCCAACCTAGCAGTTTGAAAAAATGCAAATGTGAGTAGATCAATAGATACTGCCTTGGTGGGAAAGTAAGTGGTGCTCCATGCATTCATGCTCGCCACATGACCAGGAGGTGTTATGAAGTCTTGGCTCTGCCTTTTCCTTTCCACTGCTTCAGTTGTTCCTGTTTATATATTTTCCCAATAGTATATATACCTTCCTTTGTATTAGTTTTTGGGTGGAGCGTAACACTCCCCAGAGGCCACCTTTAGTTGGTATATTCCATTTGTCTCTACAGAGCAATCTTGCTGGACTCATTTTTTTTCTACATTCACTAGAAGCTTGGACCATTGTCTGGTAATTCAAGGTTCTAGCAATTCAAAACAGGCATCCTTAGCACCTGCATTCAGCAGTATTTTTGTACCATCAGTCCAAAGGATAACAGAAGCTTATGACCAGCTTATGTTCACAAGAAAGAAGATTGAGACAGTTTATAACCATCGCTTTCCACCAGAGGCAGAAGACTCCAGAGAGATTACTGCAGCCAGCAAAGGCTCCTTTCGTAATGTATTGTTTTAAGTTACTTTATGATAGTCCCGGGTGGAGTTAACCCTTTATTCATCTTGTTTGCAGTAAACTCATTTTGGTTATCTTTTCACCTTGCCTAAAGTGCCTCTGTCTGCTAAGGGTCTTAATCTTAACAGAAGGTATACAGATAGCCCTCGAGTAAAGCCAGACACTATAGTTTTCCCATAGGCTTGGGCCTGCCATCACAGGTGTCTGCAGACAACGCAGGCTCTTCGGCTTAGAAATGGAGATGAGCATCACCCCCCAGAGCTGGAGATGAAAGGGGAAGACGTTACTTTTAACGGTGTGTCTATGTTTCATTGTTTCGAGGCATTGAATGTTTGCCTTGTATCTCTGTATATGCTGGAATCCACCCTGAGTCCCCTCTGGGAAATAAAACTGAATACAAATAAAGTGTTATTATTATGTTATTATTGTAAAATGGTCAAAATTTGAAACTTGAGAGAACACTTTTCTCAAAATATCTATGTTTTCCAGCACAACTCAAGGGTCAACCTCTGCCAGATGTTGATCAAAGGGTTGAGAAGCTACACTTGAGAAACTAGAGAAGTATTCTCTGTGGGAATCTCTGCGTCCTCCAGCACAACTCTATGGTAAACTTTTAGTGAATTCCACAGAATTGCACTGGATGGCCAAAAGATTCCTAGAGAGGTTTTAGTAATCAAATTCGTGACGGTTAAACCCACAAATGTGAAGAGCCGGCTGTATTTTCCATGGAGAGAGAGAGAGAGAGAGAGAGAGAGAGAGAGAGAGAGAGAGAGAGAGAGAGAGAGAGAGAGAGAGAGAGAGAGAGGTTAAATAAAGCAGTCAACAACTTTATAATTGCTCCTTAGTCTGTCAGGGAGTAACTTAGCTTTTGTGTAAGGTTGCTTTCAGATGCCAGGCAGGAAGTATCTTCTGACAAAGTGATGATTGATGTTTTGTTGTACTAAGATGACACAAGTTCTGTAGTTGCAATAGTTTCAAGATGGAAATGCTGCAATAGGTGAGAGTTGGCTGGGAATAGAAGCAAGAAGAGACTACAGATCCAAACAGGTAACATCCTGCACATTAGGCCAAGGGGAGATGTAAAACAGTGAGATGGGGCAAATCCCTTCTGAGACAACATGAAGACGTTGATGGAAAAGCAGTGGCTGGTACTCTTGGGGAACTATTTACTGGCAAAGGCTACCATCAGTGTTCCCAGCTGTTGCTATACACAGCCGAACATTTTGGAGGAGGGGGGAAGCCTGTAATTTTATTTTTGTGGCCTCAGCCACGCCTCACTTTCATTTTCCTCTAAACCTGATGTTGGTTTAAAATGCCCTTGAGGGTTACTAAGCTACTGAAGTTCAGAATCTGTCAGCATTTCTACCTAACCTCTAATTTTCAGGTTAGTGATTTAACCGAACTATGTGGTCTGGACAAAAAATGCAAATGACAGAGGGCCAGCTGCAGATTTCACACATGATTTCTCTGAAACAATTAATGCTTTATACTACTTTTCTTCTTTTTATCACTCTTATCTTGGGGTTGTTGGGGGTTTTTTTTTTTTGAAAGAGTGCCTTTAGACCTGTTGGAGGCGCTGAACCAACTGACCTAAAGATGAGTGTTTTTCTCTAAAGAACATTTACAGATGGGATCCAAATTCAAACCCAGTTAAAATAAATGGGAGTAATTTAGAATAAGCTTTTTCAAGGGAGGAGGTAATGATACAGTGTGCTACCAAAGCCTCCTTCCTCTCCCAAAGTCCATATTTTAAAAACCCAGCCACTTAAACTTATACAAGTGGAACACAAACTTAGGACCTCATCAGAAAGGCCAGGCGAGGCATCTCGTTTTGCCCGACATCGTGGCAAAAAGAAAGGGGCAGTGGAGCAAATCTGTTGCCCCACACACAGCGCCGTCTTAGCAATGTTTTCCCCATCAGACAGGGGAAGAGTCGCCATTCTTCAGAGGATTTGGCAACAATAACAATTTTCTGAACACTACCTAGACCAGTAATTTTCAACCAGTGTGCCGCGGAACACTAGTGTGCCATGAGAGATCATCAGGTGTGCCGTGGAAAATTATTTTCGAACTTCATTCATATATAAACCATAAGGCGCATCTGTCCCTTTAAGAAATGGAACCATAGCACTCTCGCGTCACCTAAGAAGTGATGCGAGAGTGCTATGGTCGCGCCATCTTGGATTCGCTCAGACGCGGCTAAGTAAACAAAGTGAGAGTTAGTGCTGCAGCTGTGCGTCAAGTGACAGTGGCAATTTGGGATCACAGCAAGACAAGTGAGTGACAGCGATGGAGAAGCTTTTGAGAAGGGAAAAGGCAAATGCCGAACAGGGCCCCGGACGAAATTATGACACAGATGAAGGCCCTAATATGAGTAGTGGACAAAAGAAAAAAGAAAAGACAGTGAGCTCGAGGGAATACAGCGAAAGCTATCTTTCATTTGGATTCACTTTCACTGGGGATGCGACCTAAGTGAGTGTATGAATACATTTAAAAACATATTAACTATATGTATTACTGTGTTAGAGTGTCATTTTGTGTCATTTTGGTTGGTGGTGTGCCCCAGGATTTTGTAAATGTAAAAAGTGTGCCGCGGCTCAAAAAAGGTTGGGAAACACCGACCTAGACCAGTGGTTCTCAATTTGTGTGTCCCCAAGTGTTTTAGCCTATAACTCCCAGAAATCCCAGCCAGTTTACCAGTTGTTAGGATTTCTGGGAGTTGAAGGCCAAAACATCTGGAGACCCACAGGTTGAGAACCACTGGCCTAGACATTAACATGAATATGTTAGCGACAACATGCAGTGTTTACACTGGACTCTGCAGAAATTGCTTCATCTGTATTTAATAAAAGCAATAATCAGCCTGTTCAGCAATCCTTTCAGTAAATGTCTTATTTTTATACCTATTTTATACATATGTATATCGGGAACTCAAAAAAACTTCTCGAGCCAAAAGTGGTCGAGAGTGGAAACAGTCCAAGAAGCCCTGGTCCATAGCATCACTCTGGCTCTCTAAGAGTTTTTGAAATCCTCAAAGAGAGTTTCTTCCAGAACATTGCTCACTGATCTTTTTGTTCACTGACATTTTAATATTACTTCTATATTATTTCTGCATCTCCACCCTCTCTATCCAGGAATGCTGGTAACTCAATATACAACAGAGAAACTCCAGGTTTCTCCCTTTTGAGAAATTACGGATTAGTATACTCTTTACTGAGAGAAGTTCAACAGGTTCAGGAGAGATAGACCACAATAACAAAATCAGGGAACCTTCACTTGTCCAGGGCCAGTGTATCTGAAGGACCGTCTTTCCCCCTACCAACCCCAGAGATCACTTCGCTCTGAAGACCTAAATCTATTGGAAGTACCCAGCTTCAAGGCCATTCGCCTAACATCTACAAGGTGCAGAGCCTTCTCTATTGTGGCGCCGTCGCTCTGGAACCCTTTGCCAAGCGAAGTTCGTACCCTACGAGACTTGTCGGCGTTCCACAGGGCCTGTAATGACATTGCGGCCCAAACCGATATAGACTCTTTGGGTTCTACCGTTTCCCTGAGATGGTTGAGTGGTTTTAAGAAATCCTTCCAATTAACCACTTACTTACAGCAAGGAAGGTCACACCACCTAAGGAAAATTTTCACTAGAGCCAGGTTTGAGCAATTAGATTCAATGGTGAGATATGGGAGGTTCAAGAAAATTCCCTATGAAGAGCGTATCTGTATTTGTGGTGCCCTGAGATTGAAGATCTAACTCATCTTCTGCTCTATTGCAAAATCTATCAAAAAGAGAAAACAACTGCTAGAGATATTTCTCGTGGGAAAAAAATCATTGGGACCCTCTAGCAAAAGTCTCACTTCTGCTGGCCGGCTCCAACAAGCTGATAACAGATGCTACTGCTCGTTTTCTCTGTAAAGCCATGAAACTAAGATCTGATTACATAGATGCAATTGGAATAAATTGTGTTGGAGATGAGGACCTGTGAATTGTTACCACCTCCCTTAGAATCCCTCCTGCTGGGCAAAACAGGGTTTTAATTGATGTAATGGTCTAGAATTCTCTTCAGATTGTTTTTAGAATCATTGCAATGTGTCTGTGTTCTGTGTGTATTTGATATGGCTTCTGGCTAATCAATAAAATTGTTGTTGTTGTTGTTGTAAGACCCATCTGTTCCGGCTGGCCTTTGAATCTTAACTTTGTTTATAACAAATTGCTAAATTCTCTGTATTATTATGTGTTTTACTGGATGTTGTGAGCCGCTCCGAGCCCTCAGGAAGTGGCGGCATACAAGTTCGAATAATAAATAAATAAATATCTGCCTGTCAGATAGCCGTAGTTAATTTAGTTGTGGAGAGAGAGAAGATCCTGGGATGGGACTTCCCCGGGTCCCCCGGCTGCCTGGGGGTGGATCTACACTGTAGCATTCATGCAGTGAGGCACCCCTTGGTCTTCCAGGGCTCAAGGCTAGGGAATCCCTGGATTTGTAGTTTGGGGAAGCTCCCAACTTGGGGCCTCCCTCCAGGTGTTTTGGCCTACAACTCCCACCATTCTCATATATATATATTGAGCAAGACACACGAAGGTCTTGCTCAATAGCTGTCAGTCTCTCTCTGTGTTCTTATGCATCAATAAGGAAGGAAGAAAGGAAGGACGGAAGGAAGGACGGAAGGAAGGGAAGAGAGAAGGAAGAATGGAACCAAAGAGCAAAGAAATATATATCCCAGACATTACTCACAGTCAGATGGGGCCTTTCCATGCTCGAGGCCTACTTTAACTGAAAAGCCGTGCGGGTGGCCCCTTCCCCGCTAAGATATAAGCCGACCCAAGCCTGGGTCGGGTTATATCTTAGCGGGGGAAAGGGCTGCCGTGTGGGCGGCCCCTTCCCGCTAAGAAATAACCCGACCCAGGCTTGGGTCGGCTTATATCTTAGCGGGAAAAGGGCTGCCATGCGGGCGGCCCCTTCCCTAAGAAATAACCCGACCCAAGCCTGGGTCGACATATCTCAGCCATGAAGACGCTGGCGCGGCCAGCCTCTTCTTGGCTAAGATATCAGCCGACTGAAGCCCAATCAACCTGTGTTCCCCTTAACACGGGTTGGATTGTGGCTTCACTGGGGGGAAGGGTGGCATCGATGTCTCCCTTCCCCCTGCCAGGTCAGAATCCAACCCGTATTAAGGGAACACGGGTTGATTGGGACCTCCTGAGGAGCAAAGGGTGGCATCGATGCCTCCCTTAACCCCTGCGAGTTCCCAATCGGAGGAATTTCCTCCTGTTCTCCAGGCTCTCCTCTGCTTCTGAGAGACAGCCTGGGAAACAGGAGGAAATTCCCTCGAATGGTTCGAGCTGCTTCCAAAGCACGCTTTGGAAGCAGCCCGGCTGAGTTTCCTCCTGTTTCCCAGGCCTGGGTCGGGTTATTTCTTAGCGGGAAGGGGCCACCCGCACGGCAGCCCTTTCCCCCGCTAAGATATAAGCTGACCCAAGCCTGGAGTCGGGTTATATCTTAGCAGGAAAGGGGCCGCCCGCACGGCAGCCCTTTCCCGCTAAGATATAAGCTGACAAGCCTGGAGTCGGGTTATATCTTAGCAGGAAAGGGGCCGCCCGCACGGCAGCCCTTTCCCCGTATATCTTAGCAGGAAAGGGGCCGCCCCCACGGCAGCCCTTTCCCCGCTAAGATATAAGCCGACAAGCCTGTCGGGTTATATCTTAGCAGGAAAGGGCCGCCCGCACGGCAGCCCCTTTCCCCACTAAGATATAAGCCGACCCAAGCCTGGGTCGGGTTATATCTTAGCAGGAAAGGGACCGTGCGGGCGGCCCTTTCCTGCTAAGATATAAGCCGACAGGCCAGTGGACTGCCCTGTTCTGGTTACCAAGAGCATGTTCCTCATACCTCCAGGCAGGCATGTGGCCGGGAGCTAAGGGGCTTCAGCCCCCCCAAATTCTCAGGGTGGTCCGATAAAAGGCCTTACTGGTACATTATTTAAACTGTTATGTTTATTCATATCATGATCTGATCACCATGCTCATTATATCCCACATTAATGGGGTTATTGGGATAACAATACAAAAGATTTGCTAGGGTAGACCCTCTTCCACCCAGTCTCAGCCCCGAACCAAACTCAGCCCCCTCCGAAACAAAATCCTGGCTACGGCCCTGCCTCCAGGTCACTATCACCCTTACTACATTCTTACTATTAGAATTTATTATTTAATTCTAATAAATGCTCTGGAGAAGCAAGCCTTGACTATTTTATTTAATAATAATAATACTAATAATAATAATATATTAATGCTTTATATCTCCTGCAAGGAAAACCAAGGGAAATGTTGCCCCTTGATTTGCCTGTGCTTAAAACAGTGTCAGTCCTGTTTCCCAGCTTTCCAGACTTTAGAACCAATTTAGAATTTCGTTAGTAATTACGTTACATTTTAGAACTTTTTGGAAAAAAATTGTAAGTCTTTCTATTACTGATAAAAAAATCCCCCCCATTTGATTTTAGAATCGCGATTTTTGGGTTCTAAACCATGCCTTATATATATATATATATATATATATATATATATATATGCTGGAGTTCCACTTTAAAACACTTTACTGTCTTACAAATAAATTCAACTTAAGAACAAACCTGCAGAACCTATCTTGTTTGTAACATGGGGACTGCCTGTGCTTTTCACAAAAACGGTTTTCAAACCAGTTTACAAAACATGCTAAAGGGGGAGACAAGGTAGCAAATCAAGTTAAGTTTGGGTTATGCTGCTTCCTCTTTATGTTCTAATGGTATTTGTGCTGGACCAATAAACTGGAACTGTATTTGGGGTAAAAACCCCATGCTTTGTTCGGTTTTTAATTAAGTGTTGTTTTTAACTTTGATATGTTTTTACTTGTGATTTTATTATTGCATCATGTGTAATAGCCTCTTCATGGGGCTTATTGTAAGCCGTCCTGAGTCCCCCTTCGGGGGTTGAGAAGTTGACGGGGTATAAATACGGTAAATAAATAAACACCGCACATGAAAGCCAAGAGTTGACATGTATTTTGCAAAGTTCATGCCATGCCTTATAATTCTTGCAGGCTTTTATCAGGATGTCAAAATCATATGAGTAATAGTGACAGAGAGGGTCCTGCCATTGCCAAAGCCCTCCTCATCAAAGACCCTTTTAAAAATGAGAAATGGTCCTGGCATCAAAGGAAATGCCCGTTAGTGGATTAACAGCTGGTTAAGAGATTAAGCAACAGATGGTAGGCATACATGGAGGCTTCATACAGTGGAAAGCAGTAAATGGTGAGGTTCTCCAAGGATCTGCATGGGGAACTCTTCCTGCTTAAAAATTCAGTAGTGACCTAGAAATGAGAGATAATAGTGACATATGGGTATTTCAATGGGAAGCACAGCATTAAAGCAGGCAGAAGAACCTCTGAGGAATCTTAAACAAGAGCAATAAAACTGCAAATTAATAAGTGAAAAGTGATTAACATAAACACAGTCTGATTCTCACCAGGGACAGATGAGAGTTTTGGGGCACATATCCAAGATATCATATTGCATCACAGCAGGACTAGAAACATGTTCTAACCACCAATGAGTTTTGCTTGTAATTAACCTTGCTTCTAATAACACAAGTAAAAATTAGTTACGTCATGCTTTCCACTTAATGAATGATAACATCACTCCTTTTGCAGTGTGACTGTAACTTTTAGTTGTGTTTATAGATTTGGGATGCACTCGTGATCTTCAGTATTTCATTTCCTTTCTTCTATGTGTAATAATATGGATTGTCCCTGGAACAAGATCAAATCAGAGTGATTTGGAAATGGGAGTCAATATAGCCTAGTGCTTGGAGTGCTGGACAAGAAGAAGACTTGTACTTGGCCATGATGCTCACTGGGCCACCTTTAGTCAGTTACTGGCTTACAGCCTAAACTACTATTTCATGGGATGGCTATGAGAAAAAAAATAGGGAAGACAGGTATCTCTTTGGAGTTCCTATATGTACTGGGAATATGGCGCAGCTGGCTAAGTGTCAGCTGCATAAGATCTCTCTGACCAGTAGGCCATGAGTTCGAGGCCTGCCCAGGTCAAGGTGGGTGCTCGACCTTTAATGATGTTTTTATGCTCTATTTTAACCTGTGTTGCTGTTTTTTATGCTGTTGTTTTAGTTTTGTGAGCTGCCCAGAGCCCACCGGGAGTGGCGGCATAGAAGCCGAATAATAAATATAAATAAATAAGTGTAGCCTGCTGTTGACCTTTGCAGCCTGAAAGACAGTTGCATCTGTCAAGTAGGAGATAAAGGTACCACATTAAGTGGGGAGGCAAATTTTGACTGAGTTATGAGGCCATTAAAGAACTCCAGGAACGCTGAGGAATGCGGAAGGAACAAGGAACGCTGAGAGATGAGGAGTGCGTCAGCTCCCCCTGGTGGCCAGAGTTTGCCTCTGTTCGTCTATATGTGTGTATGTGGAAACGGCAGGGATTGTCTGCTAAGTATGTGTTCCTGTAATCCGCTCTCAGTTCCCTTCAGGGTGAGAAGAGCGGAATATAAATAAAGTGTATTATTATTATTATATACCTGTAATTAATAAATGATGGGTAGCATGGATTCTGTATCCACCTGTCCAGACATGGCAAATCCACACTGGGTTAACTTGGATTTATCACCAAGTCATGATCCAAGGCATATATGTTTTTAAAAACTCAAATTAATACTGCTTTGCACTGTACAGTAATGGCAATTTTGACGCTGTGGCATACCTTATCGCAGTGGGTAAAAAGATGGATTTAATGTCCCTGCTCAATCTGAACAGAAAAACCATGTGTACATTTTTTTGAAAGGCTCCCTAATCAATGTAAATAATTTACTACTTGGAGAAGGAAAGGGGAGGAATGTGTGTTTGCATGTGTGTGTACAGAATGTGTGCAGAATGAGAAAACAGAAATTATTGTTAAGCCCAGTGTTCCATTTGCTCTTGTCTCCTGATCACCGTCCAAATAAAGAGACAATAGTAACAAAGCTTCAGAGACGTAATTGGATTTTTGCTTGTTCTTTGTACTGTGGCCAGTTTATATCACATTGGACATCTTCCATCTGTCAGCCCGACCCAATGGATCAGCTTTTAGTGGCTATTGTGCATGCCATTGCTCACTCTGCAGGAGCTAAAATAGTACCCTGTGCTTTGCAAGTGGATCACAAGATATTGAGCGCTGCCCTACTTAAACTTGTAAGAATGGCAGCACTGCCTTCATTCTTGGCACCTGATCTAATAAAATAATCCCTAGGTCACCTATTAGAGAAGTTCATTTTGCTCCTTCCTGGGCCACTGTTTAAATAATAATAATAATAATAATAATTATTATTATTATTATTATTATAAACTCAACAAGATGAGTCCACAGCAAACATGATCACTCTGTTGTATTGGATCACACGAAGGACACTTCCCAAGTCTCTAGGACTGTGTGATGTATCGGCAAATAATGCGTGCAAATCCCAGCAAGGTGGCCTTTTGCAGCTGGCAGATGGTAATTTTGTCAGTGCAGATTGTATTTAAGTGCAGACCAAGGTATTTAGGCACTGCCACTGGGATCACCTTTACTGGCTTGTGCCAGAGTCTTTGCAGTTCGATCTTTAAATCCTCATATCATGTCAGCTTTTCCAGTTGTTTCTCTTTAAACCTGCTGTCACCTGGGATTGCATCCACGATCCATACTTTGCTTTTTAACATGATCGTAAGGTCAGGAATATTGAATTCGGAAGTCCCAGAGTAGTTTGACGTGTTCATTTTCTGTAACCTTTTTCGACTTGTGATCGCACTGTTACCGAACAGTTTAGGATAGCCTGGCTCATAGGGGGCAGAGGCCCAGAAATACCCCTAAAACGAGGATGTCAGCAGAACCTCTGGCGAGTTTTTAAAAACAATCTAAAAATCCCTTTCCCAAATGATCTCACCAAAGAAGTCCGGAAGAAGATGCCACTGAAGTTTTTATTCTCGTCAGCTGAGGAGAATGACAACTGCAGATTCCTTGTCGCAAATGAGTCATAAAGTTACATTCAAAATACATGCCATTTTAAAAGGTTACAGATTCAAATTTCCCACTTCCCGCCCCCAGACCAGCTTTGTGTTGATTGGATGAAATCGCTGGGGCAGCTGGAGTTTGATCCAAGAGTGAAACAGTGCCACTTCAGTTCTGACAAATGGGGACAAAAGACAGGAGCTTGTAGAAAAATAATGCAGCTGGAAATGTCTTGATTAAATTTGTCCTTATGTAAATTGAGGTCCCAGGTCTCTGGCCTTTTGAGCCAAAGAAAGTTCTGTGGGAAATGAGAATTGTCCTTAATGGCCCCTTCCTGTTGACAAGAGGCCACTACAGATCTTTCCAAGAGAGTTTCAGTTTTTTGGATGATAAACAAATGAGAAACTGTAGCCATGTACCAGTTTCTGAGGCTGGCAGAGGTGGCTGTTTATGAAATATAGAAATAGTTATGCCATTTATCCTTCATTGGGAAGAGAGATCGAAACTGAGAGATTAGGGGTCTTCGTTGAGAAAACAAAAACAGCCTTTTGTTTTCTTATACCAGAGGAGCCCTAGTCTTCATGCAAAAAGTCCTTGATTGAATCAAAAGGTGCGGCTTTTGGAATGTGGTTTCATCTTGATCTCAAAACAAACAGCTGGGTCTTTCACAGACACGTAGCATTTCCTCATATTATTATTTTACACATGGGGAGGGAAGAAAACATGCAGGGAATGGTTTACATGGGAAGGTTTCATAAGGGAAATTCCATCACCAATATCTCATAATTATTTCATAGGCAAAGGGGAAGAAAAGAAAGTCCATATGATCTTAAAAGGCATCAAATCCATATACGCTGGGGAAATTCATGATAGGATGGTCCATATAAAAGATAGTCCATCTGTCTCTGTCCTTGGGAAACTGTAAGAAAGAGTCCTTTTGTTCTTAAAGATGCCAGACCACATAGAGCATGCAGGAACGTTGGAACTCCCTGCTGCAGGTCAAATCATTTAAGATGCAGGGGAAGGGGGTCTCCTGACTGGCTCGCCTTCAACACCAGTTCTTTGTTGCAGGCAGATGGTATTTGTGGCACAAGTTCCAATGAATCATCTGTTATGCCTCTGCTTGTAGTCTGTCTTGCAGCAGCTGAGGATGTGATCTCTTGTTTCATCTGCTTCCTTGCAGAGTCTACATTTGGGATCTGTCGTTGACTTTTCAGTTCTGGCTTTGTTCTAATGGCTTGTTCTTGGACTGCTAGAATCAGGCCCTCGTCTCCTTTTTCAAAGAATTAGTATTATTATTTCTACCCTGCTTTATCTAAAAAGTTATTCAAAGCTTCTAACAATAAAAGCAATACAATATATAATTTAAAACTAAAAAACTTATAAATAAAAAATAGAATTAAATATAAAAATAGTAAGAGATAAATACTTAAAAGCCATAAAACAATTTTTAAAATCTATTAAAATACAAAAAAACACAGCATCTCCTGGTTTCATCTTAAAAACGTTCTTCTTTAAAAGTCTGCCTGAAAAAGAAAGGTTTTTGGCTGCCGCCAGGATAGTTCCAGAGCCTAGGGGCGGGCACTGAGAAGGCCCTCTCTTGCATTATTATATTATTTATTATTTATTAACTTTATTTATACCCCGCACCCATCTCCCCAAGGGGACTCGGGGCGGTTTACATGAGGCCAAGCCCAATAACAGCAACAGAGCTTGCGACAGTGGTGGGAATGAGATAAGGACCTTTCCTGAAAATCTCTGATCCTGGACAGGTTCATTTAGGGCAGTGGTTCTCAACCTTTCTAATGCCGTGACCCCTAAATAAAGTTCCTCATGTTGTGGTGACCCCCAACCATATTTTAGTTGCTACTTCATAACGGTAATTTTTCTACTCATATGAAGCATAATGGAAATATCTGATATGCAGGATGTGTTTTCATTGTTATAAATTGAACATAATTAAAGCATAGTGATTGATCGGGGAGTATGGACAATGGATGATGGGATTTACAGTACCTTCAACCAATTCAGCTCTGACCTCCACAGACCTGGAATCAGGATCGATGATGATTGGCTCGGCAAAGAGTGTGGGCTGGGCGGCAAAGACTCCACAGACTGCCAGGTCATGTGGAACCCTCTGCCCGGTTCTGCCCTTCCAGAGTTCGGCAGAGGGTGAGTGCCGGGCAGCCATGGCACCCCATGGATGGCCAGGCCATGCCGGCAGCCCTACGCCTGGCCCCGCGTGCTTACCAGCTGGGAAAGGGGCACGGGCCAGGCAGAAAAGCTGCCCAAATGGCAGGGCCGAGGGCCGTGAGGGCAGCCTTCCAGCTGGGAAAGGCGCGGGGGGTGGGTAGAAACACTGCCCAAATGGCAAGGTGAACCTTCTTCTCGCGCGTGCCTTTTCCTGCAAGCTCCTCCTCTTGACACCCCACAGCTCTGTGGGAAGAGCAGGAAGAGGAGCTGACCAGGAGTGCTAGCTTTTTGGCTGGCACAGGGGTTCGGCAGCCGTTTTGGAGAGGGCAGGGCCAACCAAGGCAGCTTCGCTATCTCCCGAAAATGGCCCAATGACCCCCCTGGGGGTCACGACCCCCAGGTTGAGAACCGCTGATTTAGGGAGATGTGCTCAGCCAAACAGCCTGGACCTGAACTGTATTGGCCTTTATAGGTCATAGCCAGCACTTGGGGAGTTGTTTAGTGAAAAGACATCGCTCTTTGGCAGAGAAGGCTTAAGACCTTATAAAACTACAGTTTCCATGATTCCATAGCATTGAATCAAGGCACTTAAATGATGTCAAACTGCATTAATTCAGCAATGTAAATGTGCCCTAAATGAACATATATGGATGAGGAGTTTGCAGAATGTGAGTTGGCATGGTAGCTTTCCCTGACAATAACCTCATGTGGAATTGGCAAAAGAGTATAGTACATTGCATAGCAAGGCAAACAGTCCATGTTCTCCTATAAAATATCGCCTTCGTGAATGTTAACCTTTGTTCAATTTATAAAGCCTGATATGGGAGTTCCTTCCATTGGCTGCCTGTTTACTGTCGTAATTTCTCTGTTGTGAAAACAGTGTACCGTTCTTGTGTTTTTCCACTTTGGTGGTGAGTCAACCTATCAAGGTTGACTCCAGTGCTTTAGACCAGTGTTTTTCAACCTTTTTTGAGCCACGGCACATTTTTTACATTTACAAAATCCTGGGGCACACCACCAACCAAAATGACACAAAATTACACTCTAACACAGTAATAAATATAGTTAATATGTTTTTAAATGTATTTATACACTCAGTGTGAAACCTGGGCCTGTTTCGATGAACAAAATATATATATGACTTCCTCTCACATACTTATTAGGCATGGTTTAGAACCCCAAAACAGGAAATCGAAAATCTCATGGGGGATTTTTTTGATTAGTAATAGAAAGACTTGCAAAAAAATTTCCAAAAATTTCTAAAATGTAACGTAATTACTAACGAAATTCGTTAGTAGTTCGTATGCCAGCGCATGCACATTCCAGATGGTTTTGGCCTACAACTCCCAGAAATCCTAACAGGGAGGGAAGGAGGGAGGGAGGGAGGGGGGTATTCTATTCTTGGAAGCAGCAAAAAAAAGGAGGAGGAGGCCCCCCCTCGCTCCTCGCTGCCTCTCTCTCACCCCGATCCTGAGGGAGCGAGGGCCCAAGTTTGCCCAGGTTGAGAGGAAAAGGAAGAGGCCTGAGGCTGTGAGGAATGATGGGAGTTGAAGTCCAAAACACCTGGAGAGCTGAAGTTGGCCCGTCATGAAGCCTCTTCAAGGCTTTAGATCCTGGCAGGCAGAAGGGGCAGGGAGGGCCCGTCCACTCCTCCTCCCCTGCCAGGATCTAAAGCGCATCAAGGCTTGGCACACTTTAGATCCTGTGAGAAACCAACCTAATGTATAATAGAATGAATGCTAACTTATAGAGTAAGTGCCTAAATATTATAAGTAATCCAACTGGTCATATACCTACATTCCATGCACATGCAATAATACAGCAGTAATAACAATGGGTATAAGAAGAGGTAAAATTCAAACCAGTATTCTGACTGGTCCCTCCTCAAGCAGTGCAAACGGGCTCTTCTCTATGAGCCCGGGATTCTGCAGCAAGCAAACGCTGTGCCCGGGCTTTTGGCTTTTCCCGGGAGAGGCTGCCTCCTGTTTGCAGTTTGCACCGCTTGAGGAGGGACCACAGTCAGAATACTTCGGTTTGAATCTTACCTCTTCTTATACCCATTGTTATTACTGCTGTATTATTGCATGTGCATGGAATGTAGGTATACTACCCCAATACTCTTTGAAGCTTTAGATCCTGGCAGGCAGGAGGGGCAGGGAAGCCTGGAAAAATGTAAACAGAGAGGTTTACTCAGAAGTAAATCCACAAAGGAGGGCACTTCATCCAAAGTGCCCTCCTTTGCGGATTTACTCATGAGTACACCTCTCTGTTTACTTCCTTTGCAGATTTACTTCTGAGTAAACCTCTCTGTTTACATTTTTCCAGGCTTCCAGTCGAAAGAAGGAGCGAGTTTAGGGCTTGCCTTGCCATAATACTTATTGGCAAGGGAGGCCGGAGGATGGTGAGAGAGAAGGAGGGTGCCCCCCCTTATGACCTAATAACGACACTTAAGAAAATCCTGGCCCCCGAAGTTCTATAAAGAAAGTCCACTTCCTGGTTGGCGTTCCAGATGCGGAAATACTCAAAAGTAGCATTTCTTACGAATTTCTTACCAATCTTTTAATTTTCATAACTTTTTTCTCATGCCTAATACTTATATATGGCTATCATGTCTTCCCTCAGCCTTCTCTTCTTCAGGCTAAACATGCCCAGCTCTTCAAGCCGCTCCTCATAGAGCTTGTTCTCCAGACCTTTGTGAAATTTAACTCTGAGTGAAATTTGCTTCCAGTTAACTATGGATGTCATGAAGCTGTTATATACAGCTCTTTTGGGGGTGACAACTCTCGAAAAATCCAGTAAAATAGTAAAAAAAACAAAACATTTCCAAGCAGAGAGGCTCCATTTGTTTCTTGGAAACCTGTGAGGGGGCTGTTAGGGGGGGGGGGAGTGCCAATTTCCCACGGCACACCTGATGATCGCTCACGGCACACTGGTTGGGAAACACTGCTTTAGCCTGTAGGTGAGTAAATGCAACTCTGTGTCCCGTTCCACCTCCATCACCCAAATAGCCTGCATTTAGACAGCTTGATGTTAGACTGAAGTCCTTTAGCTTGACCTTCTCCATGACTTACCAATTTCTTTAGGGATGGATGTCTTAAAATGTATTTATTTACTTTCTAATGAGGCATATAGAATCATGTGAACCTCACCTGGAGGTCTGAAATGCTACAACCCAAGTTTACCACTTCAAAGAAATTGGGCCTCTGGATATGAAGGAAAGTAGGACCGGAGCAGGATATGGGACCCAAGTTGAGCTTGTTTCCAGTGGTCTGCCAGAATAATTAAGTGAAGTTAGAGGTGAAAAGAATGTTAATATCAATAAGAAAACCAGCATGGTATAATCACAACAGTGCAGGAATATGTCTGAAAAGGGCCAGGATCGGATTCTTCCTTGGCCAAAAGGCACAAAATACTGTTCACATTTTTTTTAAACTGTGGCTGTTTTAGAGGTGAATGGTATGGGAGAAATATGAGCCATAATATGCTTCTGACCCGCATCACAGCTGCTGAAAATTGCTCCCTCCAGGCCACACTAACTGTGGGATTTTGGGACTTGTCCATGACTAAATTCAGGAGAAAACAGGCAGGAGATTTTAGTCATGTTTTATTGTATAAAACTGGAATCAAAGGAGAAGGCACTGTACCAGAACTGTAAAATAAATTAGAGCACATGGCAACACATTTGGGATTGAACTGTCTCATTTGTCATTTTGATTGTGCTTTTAGAGATGTGTTTTGGAGATTTTGCAAGGAAATGTCTCTTCTTGTTTGTATGCAACTTCCAACAATATGTTACAGCTTCAACAAGGTATTTCGATACTGTACCCTCAGATCAGGCATGTAGTCGAAATTCTCAAGGTGATCTGCGATAAGGCCTTACTGGTACATTATTTAAACTGTTATATTTATTCATATCATGATCTGATAACCATGCTCAATATATCCCATATGCATGGGGGTATTGGGATAACAATACAAAAGGTTTGCTAGGGTAGACCCTCTCCCACTCAGACTCAGCCCCTCCCTCCCCCCCCCCCAATTCAAAATCCTGGCTATGGCCCTGCCTCAGATAATAGATATTTATCAATCCAAATAACAAAACATTATTTTCCTCCATCTGGGAGAAATGTATCCAGTTTTGTTTTGAATCAAAACAGGTTGGGTATCATTTACCTGAATTACTGGAACCAGAAATGTTTTAAATTTTGGATATTTTTTGGATGTTGTGGAAACATAATAAGGATAAAAAACTAAAGAATTTTGGTTTGGTTTGGTTTTGGGGGGGGGGGGGGGTTTGTTGAGAAAATCTAGACAGCATTGTATCTGAAAATACAACAGAAAGAGTTGTTATTATAACCAGAAGTAACCTGGAAGTAAACTACTCCTTTTTTTCCTCCTTTTTTCTTTTAAGCTGTCTTCCTCTTCTGGCTCCTACCTTCCCTCTTAACTTTCCTTCACATATTGTTCCCACACTTTTGCTGTAAATCTATCATGATTTTATTAATTCTGTCACGCTCCAATTTTCTGGAGACATTATATTCTCAATAAAAACATTTTTTAAAGGATAAAAACTAAAAATGTGGCTATGGGACTAAGACTTTGATTAGTAATTTAGGGCAGTACAATAAGTGATTATGAAATAACACAATGATGGATGGAACGGCCCTGGATTATGACTTGGATTGCATGATTTTAATTGATGTTTTAATGTTCAATGTTTTTAATTGTTTTGGATTTTCATGCATTTGTTTATTTATCAATATGTATATGTGTGGCATCGAATTGTTGCCTTTGCAAGTCTGCTCTAAGCCCCCTTTGGGGTAAGAATGGCTGGGTACAAGTGTGGTACATAAATAAATGAATAAAAATACATTCCTTCCTATGGATGGAAAAAGGTATACCAGTCCCCAAGATACCCACCTATTGAATGAATCAGTTGTTGCATTCTTGTAGTGTAAAAACAAGTTGCCTACTAGGCCTGGGCAATCATGGTTCTAAATGGTTCTAAAGTACTTACAAAACTAGAGTTCTGGTGGTGAAAACTAGGTGGTGCTGGTGCTTTGCTTCTACAGTGTTGCTAAAGTTCTGGTGGTGAACATTTCAGAACCTTAACAAAACTTTTAAAATTTCTTTATAAATGGCAGTTCCTAATTGGTTCCGTCTTAAAATTCATCAAGAATGAAATAATAATGAATTTTTAAAAAGTTTTGTTAAGAGTTCTGAAATGTTCACCACCAGAACTTTAGCAACACTGTAGAAGCAAAGCACCAGCGCCACCTAGTTTTCACCACCAGAACTTTAGTTTTGTAAGTACTTTAGAACCCTTTAGTACCATGATTGGCCAGGCCTATTGCCTACCTCAGGGGTGCTCAGAATGGTGATCGCGATCACCAGGGTGATCTTCGGACCCCATCCTGGTGATCTTCAGGCCCCTGACCAGGTTTTTGCTGTTGGTCCTCTTTCACGCGCCCCTGCATGCTGCAAAGAAGTCCCCTGTCGTTGCTCCTCCCTGCTCCCTGCTCGCGCTCCGCCTCCAAAAGCTCCAGAGTCCAAGAGGCAGAATGGGCCCCCTCTTTTGGATTCCTCCTCCTCCCTCCGTCCTTCTCCAGCCACTCAGAGTCGTAGGAGACCAAAGGGGGCGGGCCTGGATGACACGATGCATGGCTGGCCCCGCGCGCATGTACAGAAGCGCCCATTCTGCCTCTCGGGCTTCTCGTGAGCTCTTGGAGGCGGCACGCATGCTGGTGGCATGGAAATAGGAGCAACGACGGAGGAGGAGAAGAAGGACGCTTTGGGGTCATTTCCTTACCGCATCTCAAAGGTCAGTCTTTTAACTTTGGGGTGGGTGCTTGATTGTTCTGTGGCATGTCTCTTTGTTTATTTTTAATGTTTAAAAATGGCCTTTTAGTTCCAAAGCCTCTCTGCTTGCTTTGTTCCTTGAGAAATATATGTTGTGGAATATGGAAATGTGGGAGAAATGGGGTGGTTGGATGTATTTTTGCATGTCCCTTTGTTTACCTTGCTGAGTATTAAATGGCCTTGCAGTTCAAAAGTCTCTCTTCTTACTTTCTGGCTGATATGTATGGTAATATGGCAGTGTGGGAGAAATGGGGTGGTTGGATGTATTTTTATGCTCTGTTTTATATTGTTGTTATTAAATTGAAATGTTGATGTTTTATAACTTCATTTTATGTAAACTGCCCCGAGCCTGCTGGAAGGAGCGGTACATAAAAATGAATAATAAATATAAATAAATAAATAAATGAAGAAAATAGTTATACGTTTTACATTTCTGGGTAGGTGATCTTTGGGACTTGGTTTTTTAATCAGTAGCTCCCATGCTGAAAACGTGTGAGCACCCCTGGCCTACCTCATCCTTTCCAGGTCAATGTCTTCCACAGCTGCTTTTCAATGAAAACTCGTTACATGCAACTGTATGTAACATCTAGAAAGCTGTTGTAAATTCGCAATGTTTTCAATAAGCTGAGACATTACAGAAGTCCACAGACTTGGCTTCTGTTCGTACTGCAACAAGCCATATAGATTTGAAGATTTGCATATGAGTTTTAACATCTGTATTTTTTAAAGCTGAAACAATATTTTGTTAGGTTTTGCTACACAGGCCAAAAAAATCCCCTTTCCCCGCTCTTACACAAAAGCTTCTTCTAATTTTGTTAGGTTGGATGTATTTCTGCTGAAATGATTGTAATCTCTTCAAAACTTCGAGAGTTAATTGTATTAAAATAGAGCAGGGTAGTCCAAGTTTATAATTTGTAAAGGACCCATATAGTGAATTACATTGAAGTTGCTTTCAGTGGAAATAAAAGGTCCTTTGTCGAATGCTCCTGGCAGAGGACACCTAAGTGGTCTGGAACTGTTTAGAATTAGAAAGCATGGAGAATATATGTATGGAATATAATCATCAATCCATTTTATGGCTGCTTTGGTCTCGCCAATGTAATCCCTAAATTGCGCCTATAAAATCGCTGCCCCTGTTGTCTCAGGCCAGATCACACTTCATCGAAGTTCCTTTCAGCGTTTACCTTTCGTTCAATTCTGGGGCTGTAATACGCTTGTAGATCTCTTCTGCTCTTTCAATCAGGCATGTTCTGTATGACACAGAAATAAATGTAGTCCCAATGTTTTTCCATTTCATCTGGATTTAAGTTATAGAACCAAAATAGCTTTCCCTTTCTTTCTTTCCTTCCTTGCTTCCTGCCTTTCCTAGATGTTTCCATGATATACAACGCCTGCCCCTAAGCTAGAGCCTTGCCTTGCAGGTGTGTTACGATTTCAATTCCTATCATCCCAACTGCCATGAAGTATGCGTACCTGGAGTAATTTACTGGAAAAGCGATGAAATTGTAACTCACCATCAGAGTGTGGAGTAAACATTATCTTTAACAGTTAATGCACTGATTTTATTTATTTATTTATTATTCGTATTTGTGAGTCGCCACTTCCGGCGTGGCTCGGGGCGAATTACAGCAATGGATTAAAAGGTTAAAAGCACAATATAAAACACTCTAAAAACACACAATAAAACACAATAAAATGCATAACGAGCAGATGAAACAAGTAGATGACTTCATCAGGAGTCAAATACAACAGGAAGACGGTCGTCGCCACTACCCAAAAGCCTGCCGAATCAGAAGGGTTTTGCACGCCTTCCGGAATGCCATCAGGTCAGTGAGGGCACGAACTCCGGAAGGCAGTGCATTCCACAAGGTAGGGGTGATTATGGAGAAGGCCCTCCGTCTTGTGGCCGTTAGATGGTATGTTTTGAAGCTGGGAACCTCCAGGACTTGACCTGATTCAGAGCGTAGTGGTCTAGTGGGACAGTATGGGATGAGGCGGTCCCTATGGTACACTGGCCCCAGACCGTTCAAGGCCTTAAAGGTCAGTACCAGCACTTTGAACGTGATCCGGCATTCCACCGGTAACCAGTGCAGCTCGCGAAGGACAGGTGTTATGTGGCTGGTCATTGAGACGCCAGTCAGCAGGCGAGCCACCGCATTCTGAACCAGTTTCAATTTCCAGATCACTAGCAAAGGAAGGCCAATGTAAAGAGCATTACAGTAGTCCAGTCTCGAGATGACCGTGGCTTGGACCACTGTGGCTAGATAGCGGCGGGAGAGGTAGGGAGCCAACTACCTTGCCTGCCGAAGATGGAAAAAAGCAACTCTATTGTGTTAATTTTTACCTTAAGAGTTACAGGTGTAATGTATTTTATGGAGGAGCACACAGTCCACGTTCCTGTCTTGAACATTTCAAAACGAGCATCCTGTTCCACTGTTCCTTTTCACCTCTTAACACTTCCCATTAGCGTTGTCACATAAGAGTTCAGTTTTTACAAGTAATGGATCAATGTAGAGGTGCGGAAAAGCACATCTTTATAAACAAAGCAAATTTCCTACAAAGAAAGCAATATTTTATACAGAAAAAAGCAATATTTATATAGAGTAATGCTGTTTTCTGTACAAAAACTGATGTTTCCTGTGAAAGAAACTTCTCCTTTTTTTGCAACCCCCCCAATTATTTCAGAAAATAATAATAATAATTGATATAATTATTATGTTCTGATAATAATAATATTTATTAATAATTATTAAATAAATTATTATTATTATTATGTTCTGATTATTATTATCCATGGAGGACCACCGCCTCCCAAAGATACTACTCTATGGTGAACTTGCCACGGGTCAGCGCAAGAGAGGTGCCCCCAAAAAGAGATATAAGGACTCCCTGAAACAACATCTCAGACTCAGCCAGATTGATCACCAACAATGGTCCACCCTGGCCTCACATCGGGAGGCATGGAGACGCACTATCCACAATGCTGCGGCCTCTTTCGAGAAGGCACGCCGAACTGGTCTCGAAGATAATCGACAACGCAGAAAGAACCACAACTTGGAAACAACATCACCCAAGGAGACTTTCTGCTGTGCTTTCTGCAACTGAACTTGCCTATCTCAGATTGGCCATTTTAGTCATCAGCACACTTGTAAAAAGCGTGGGATGAGTCCTTCCTAAGAATCTTCGTTCGCGAAGTAATGCCGAGATTTTTATTATCATCATTATTATTATTAATATTATCTATATCCCACCACTATCTCCCCAAAGGGACTCAGGGTGTCTTACACGGGACTCCAGAGTGCACAAATAACATACAATAGGTAAAAAAACGGTACAAAAGTATAAAAGAGGTCACATAAAATTATAACAACAACCCGTGTCAACACTTGTAACATAAAATTATTATTTATTTATTTAGCACATTTATATACCGCTCCCTCTCAGCCCGAAGGCAACTCGGAGTGGTTCACACACAACAAATTGCATGCCAACAGCATAATAAAAACAGCATTTAAAACACGTAAAAACATTAGCAAAACAATGATAAAAACTCATTACGACCTTAAGTAAGACATAATCCAGTCTCGTAGTCCATTTTGTTCCAATCCTATGTCAGTTACACTGCCTTTTCAAATGCCTGTTCAAATTCCCAAGTTTTGACTTTTTTTCGGAAGGACAAGAGCGAGGGGGCTGATCTAATGTCCACGGGAAGGGCATTCCATAGCTGAGGGGACACCGCTGAGAAGGCCCTGTCTCTCGTCTCCGCCAAACACATTTACAATGCAGACGGAGTCGAGAGCAGGGCCTCCCCAGACGATCTTAACGTCCTAGATGGTTCATAAGGGGAGATACGTTCGGACAGGTAGGTTGGGCCAGAAATCTAAATCTCTCTATATATAATAAAGCGGAATGTTTGTATGTATGTTTGTATGTGGGTTTGTTTGTATGTATGTGGCAGCGTTCTGATTGGCTTCCACTTTCACAGGCCACAGCGACCGGCGCGGGTGATGAACCTGCACCAAACTTGGTACACATAACCCCCCAGACCCCCTTTACGTCCTGGTCCGGTTTGGGGGAGATAGACCACGGATTATAGAATTTGTAGTACATTCCTACACTTTAACCACTGTGGCCACCTCAAAGGACCAATACAGACCACACTTGGCACACACACACCCCATTACCCACTCTACGTCCTGGTGCACTTTGGAGGAGGGCGGACCATGGATTATGGGACTTGATGTACCTCTAATCACTTCCTAACTCCGCTGCGACCCTCATGCAATTACTGAACAAGACCACACTTGGCACACATAACCCCCATTACTCCCTTCACGTCCTGGTGAGGGTTTTTTTTTGGGGGGGGGGGCAATGGACGATGGCATTTGCAGTACTTTCACACCTCTCTGCTACCACAGACCACTGCAGCCCACGACAAACACCTATGAAAACCACACTTGGCACACAGAGCCCCAGTGACCCACTCTACATCCTACTGCAGTTTACAGTAGGGCAGACCATGGATGATGGGACTTGAAGTACCTTCCCTCACTTTCCAAGACTGCTGCAAACCTAATCCAATGACTGATCAACACCAAACTTGGCACACAGAGCCCCCATGACCCACTCTACATCCTGCTGCAGTTTGGAGGATGGCAGACCATGGATGATGGGACTTGCAGTACCTTCCCTCAATTTCCAAGACTGCTGCAAACCTAATCCAATGATTGATCAACACCAAACCTGGCACACAGAACCCTCATGATCCGCTCTACATCCTGGTGCAGTTTTGTGTGAAACGAACCACAGATGATGGGACTTCAAGTACCTTCACTCACTTCCTACAAACAATACAACCCTCATCCATTCACCAATACAGACCAAACTTGGCACACAGAGCCCTCATGACCCACTCTACATCCTGCTGCAATTTGGAGGAGGGCACACCATGGATGATGGGACTTGCAGTACCTTCCCTCACTTTCCAAGACTGCTGCAAACCTAATCCAATGACTGATCAACACCAAACCTGACACACAGAGCCCTCATGACCCACTCTACATCCTGGTGCAGTTTTGTGTGAAATGGACCACGGATGATGGGACTTGAAGTACCTTCACTCACTTCCTACAAACAATACAACCCTCATCCATTCACCAATACAGACCAAACTTGGCACACAGAGCCCCCATGACCCAATCTACATCCTACTGCAATTTGGGTGAGGCAGGACCACAGATGATGGGACTTCCAGTACCTTCAGTACTTTCATGATACCACTGTAACTCCCAAGAATGATGGATCAAGACCAAACTTGCCACACAGAGCCTCCATCACCCACTCTACATCCTGCTGCACTTTGGAGGAGGGTACACCATGGATAATGGGACTCGCACTACCTTCACTAACTTCCTGAAACCACTACGAGCCACGTACACTTATGATAAGGACCAACCTTGGCACACAATGCCTTTCTCAAATGACCCGGGCACCGCCGGGTCCCTAAGCTAGTATTATAATAAAAGTCTTTAAAAACTCAATATTTGGTTACTTTCTTACAGCAATGAGAAAAAGATAAAATAATCTTTTTCTCATTGCTGTAAGAACAGGGGGCAAGCAAGGATCCTGCTTATATATGTGCTGATACATTAGGCTCTCAGTTAACTGGCACCCATGGAGAATTGGTATATGCCAGATAAATGTAGTTTCTGGTTGCTTAAGAATTACTATTAAAATAGGTCTAATACTATAACATGCAATAAATTCTGTATTGACTTGATATTAGAGCTATGTGTGGAATTTGTTTTTCTCATTCCATTCGTTCTTTTGTTCCTTTTGTTCCCTTCGGGAGCACGGAATGGGAATCCCCCTCCCAGTACGAAAATCAACACGAAAGCAAGTGGGAGCTGATAACCTGCTCCTCCTCTGCATTCATGACCATGTGGCACTCTTAGCTTGACTGAGATCCCAATCATCGGCTCTTCCTTCCCTGGGCCTCCTTAAAATGCACAGCCAAGAGCCAAGGAGCACCCTCTCTCAGCCTCTCTCTCTCTCTCTCTCTCTCTGCATAGCAGGAACCTGGATTAGGACAAACAAACAATCCCAGAAAGAGGGTATATTTAACCCTCTGAGGTCCAGCCTCCTCCTCCTTCACCATCAGCATGGAAAAGTTTAGCAGCAGCAACACCCAGGCTTCTAGCTTGCATCCGCGGAAGGAGGGGGACCAAGGCTAAGCGCACCCAGCTAAGGGCCAAGGAGCTTCCCCGTCCCTCCGTCTCTCTCAGGGAGACAGACTTGGTGCCACAAAGCCAAGCCATGTCCTGCTTCTCCTCTAGAGTAGAACAGCTTTAAGCAGCATTAAACCTGGTCTCTTCCTCTTCAAAGGGAAAGGATCCTAAAAGAGTGGCAACTCTGATGCTTTTAAAAATACAAGTCTTAATGAAGGATATGGAAGGGAAGCTTGTGGGGGGTCCCCCCACCCACCCAATAATACAGGGGTGGGCAATTATTTTTTCCAAGGGGCCACACGAGAGCCAAAAAATAATATGGAGGGCCCCACCTAAAGACAGAACTACATTCTAATCTACATAATTTATTTTTATTTATTTACTTACTATATTTACTATATATTAGACAGCATTAATATGTATATATTATTAGTATTAATATCATATTATATTATAGTATATATATAGATATTATAATATATTGAAATTATAATATAATATAACTATATTATATTTTTTATATTATTATTATATTATTATAAAATTATTATAAAATAATAATAAAAACCACTAAAATTAAATTAAATTAAATTCAAGAAGACAAGGTGCGAACCAAGATGAAGGCTGACATCCTGAAGAGAGGAAGGATCCCAAGATGGAATGGCCCAATATTAATAATAATAAGACTTGACTGCAACAGGGTGAAGTCTCCCCGCCCTCTCTCTCTCTCTCTCTCCTCTACCTCGAGGGAGGGAGGGAGGGAGGGAAGAGCGCGTGCAGTCCCAAGCTGTAGTAAGAGGAGGAGCACGGGGGAGCTGGGGCGGCAAGGGGCGGGGCCTCGCTCTGATTGGCGCCGCGCCGCTCGGAAGCACTTTGTTTTCTATGCTAATGAGGGCGGGGCAGAGGCTTGTGGATATTTACGTTGAGGCAGGAGCCACCGCCCTTCATTTCTTTTTTTAAAAAAATTATTTTTTACTCACATGGTTTTCTCCTCCCTTGCTGGCTTCCTCACTCCACCCCCCCCCCACTCTCGCCTGGTGCCACGGCTGCCATCATCCCTGTTGCTAAGGCCACCGCAGCGCTCGCCTTCCCGCCACTTCCCCGCGCACTCCCAACTGGGGGGAGAGGGGGAGGAGGGGCGGCAAAAGAGGCAGTTGTTCTCTGGTGAGTGCCAAAGCCGCCGCTCCTCCGCCTGTCTGCCAACACAGGCCCCACATAGCCCGCAAAGGGATGGCAGCATCGGCACCCCTTCCTCTTCACACACCCCCCCCCCGACGCCCTTCTCCCGGGCTGCACAGAACCAGCTGCCAGGCTGCATCCGGCCCGCGGGCCGTAGATTGCCCACTCCTGCAATAATAAATGCTTCCTTAACTCTTTGCTGCCAATGGGTTGAAAAGAACTGTTTTTTCAGATGCTGAATGAAAACCCCATTCCGCAGTGCGCTTGTTTTCAGAAAGTGCTAGAAAGTGGATAGGGGGCTTCTGTTTTTTTTTTAAAAAATATCAATAAATTTGAAACAAGCAAGCAGAAACTGATAGTGATTCACCCCAAATGCAGAAGCTTACTTACTATTAATACTGAAATACAAAACTTACAATCAGTAAAGACAAATAAAGCCAAATCTAACTTAATGTTAAACAGTTTTACTATTTTAATGTAATACAAAAAAAAGCTTTTTCAATTTTAAAGTATTATTTCTTCACTTTTTTGCTGGTTGCTTGAGAGTCCTGGGTAATTGAGTTCCGCTTAACTGAGAGTCTACCCTGTTTGGGAAGGCTGCTAGGGAAAGGCATCTTCTCCCTTGCCGTCTATCACTCTCCTACCTTCTTCCCATGTAATTGCTCCTACCATGGTTTTGGATAATATGAAAGGAGCAAGAATTTTGGTACGAGGCTTATTATTTTAATTACTCCAAACATGGTTGGAGTTTAACATCTCTCTAATCCCATTATGTATCACTCTGTACTTTGGTTTAGTTTGTTTTGCAACATGCTGTGCCTACGGTGCAGCTTGCGGTTCCTGCATGTGTTACTAATCATCATTACTAAAGCTGCAAGCCAGATTAGGAAAGGCGGGCGCTTAATTGCCTTCCCAAAGTCTAAGAGCCTGGGATGGCTGACTAGGGTCCCAGGGCTACCTAGGAAGATGAGATCTATTTAGAGGTGGACTGGATGGTCCTTATGGTCTCCTCCAATTCTATGATTCTATGAACATGATGACATTTCTCAAAGGGAAATATATTTTGTATATTTTCCCACTCTCACTCCTCCTTCGCTACCCTGTCCCCATCCCACCCAACTCAATGTACAATGCAAACCCACATTGCATCCTGGTCCTTTTGATATTGGGGCCATTCTGGTATAGGGCCGTCCTATTTGATATAGGGGCTGTATTAATCTCTATTAATAAAATCTATTTATTTATTTGTCACGTTTCCATACCGCCCCTCTCAGCCCAAAGGCGACTCGGCACGGTTTACACAAGGCAGTCTCTGCCCTCAATACAACACAAGCAAACAAACCAAAAAATAATCATATAACAAAAAAATAACAATTAAAAACATACAATTGCAGTCTCAGCATCATGTTGAAATCAGTTTCCGTCACATTGTCGTCATTCCATATATCTAATTAAACCTTTATATTTCATCAGCAAATGCCTGCTCAAACAGCCAGGTCTTGACTTTCTTGCAAAATGTCAGGAGGGAGGGGGCCGATCTGATGTCTCTAGGGAAGGCGTTCCAAAGCCGAGTAGCCACCACTGTCTCTCGTCCTCGACAGTTGCGCCTGTGACGAAGGCGGGACCGAGAGCAGGGCCTCTCCAGATGATCTTAAACATCTCGATGGTTCATAGGGAGAGATGCGTTCGGACAGGTAAGTTGGACCCAAACTGTTTAGGGCTTTAAAGGCTAAAGCCAGCAGTTTGAATTGTGCCCGGTAGCAAACTGGCAGCCAGTGGAGCTGGCACAACGGGGAAGTTGTACCCTCTCTGAATGCCGCTCCTGTTATCACCCTGGCTGCTGTCCGTTGGACTAGTTGCAGCTTCCGAACAGTCTTCAAAGGCAACCCCACATAGAGAGCGTTGCAGTAATCTATACAGGATGTAACCATAAAAGTCAAAATACAAGTTTGCAGTTTGATTGGATGGTTGTTTTTATATTTTATTATAATGTTGATATTTTATTTTGTTTTATGCTGTTGTTTATGTATTTTAATGTGTTTATTTTAACTATGTTGAAGCTTCCCTGAGTCCTTTTGGGGAGATGGAGGTGGGGTACAAAAATAAAGTTATTATTATTTGAAACACAAACAAGATCACTGTTCTGACTGTTGTATTGGATCACATGTCGGACACTTCCCAAGTATCTAGGACTGTGTGATGTATCGGTGAATAATACATTTATTTATTTACTTTATTTATATTCCGCTCTTCTCACCCCGAAGGGGACTGAGAGCGGATTACAGGTACACATACTTAGCAGACAATCCCTGCCGTTTTCACATACACACATATAAATGAACAGAGGCAAACTCTGGCCACCAGGGGGAGCTGACGCACTCCTCATCTCTCAGCGTTCCCAGCGTCCCATTGTTGTTCCTTCCGCATTCCTCAGCATTCCTGGAGTTCTTTAATGGCCTCATAATTCAGTCAAAATTTGCCTCCCCACTTAATGAGATACCTTTATCTCCTACTTGACAGATGCAACTGTCTTTCGGGCTGCAAAGGTCGACAGCAGGCTACATTTAAAGGTCGAGCACCCACCTCGACCCGGGCAGGCCTTGAACTCATGACCTACTGGTCAGAGAGATCTTATGCAGCTGACACTTAGCCAGCTGCGCCACGTTCCCGGTGCTGATCTTGGCCTTTTGCAGCTGACAGATGGTGATTTTTTTCCCAGCACTGATTGTGTTTAAGTGCAGGCCAAGGTCTTTAGGCACTGCACCCAGCGTGCCAATCACCACTGGAACCACCTTTACCGGTTTGTGCAGTTCAATCTTTAAATCCTCATATCGTGTCAGCTTTTCCAGTTGTTTCTCTTCAATTCTGCTGTCGCCTAGGATTGCAACATTGACGATCCATACTTGGTATATTATTATTATTATTATTATTTGGTCTATATCTTGTATAGATTTCAGTGCTGGCCACATTATCCATTCTTCAAACATCTTTATACTCAACAGCACATCCCTTGTTTTAATCCATTTCAGGATGAAGCCAAGCAGTGAACCAGAGAACCAAAGGCTTAGCCTGAGATGGGCTGCGATCTCTCTTCAGCTGTGCAGAATTTAGCCACAGCTGAGAGCATCTGTCCCACTCTGTTAAACACTTGAGTTCTTTAAATGCAAGTACAAAGTATTATCACGCTATAAACAGATTTCATTTCTTTATATAGGCACTTCCTGGAGAAGAGTCTTTCCGTTCTCTGCCACCCAAAGCCATACCATACCAAAGTGATAATGCGAAGGGACATTTCTTTAGGATGGTCTTATTAAACATTCACTATCCATTTTATGTTTTTCTTGATAAACTGGTTTCCTAAAGTACCATATTTGTTTTATGTTGCTTAGCTTGGCAGATCAGGTAGATAGAGGTAATTTTACCTGCACAACTAGGATGAGTCCACAAACAAAAAGTTTATGCATAATTAAAAGGTTTATGCCAAGTATTTTTTTTGAAGTTATTTCAATGTGCATTTCTTGATACAGGTTTAAGTAAGTGTAGTGAACTATCTCGCATCACAATGTGGCCAGTTGTGAAGAGGAATGACTCCATCCCAGCCCTAAACACAACACCCTTCTGTTTATTTGATCTGACTTGTTGTAGGTTTCTTTTTGATTTTTAAGTCATTAAGTAACATTTTATCCTACTCTATCATAGTTGCATGTGCAAGGGTGACACACCTCACGCCAAGAACAATAACGCAGACAAGTGGTTGGATGAAAATGGCCACAACTCATTTATTGAAAACTGGAACAACGGGTTGGCGGCCATGCATGGGTCCTGGATCAGGGTCGGACAGCCCCCACAAATGTCCAAAGGCGTTTGCAAGCCTGGGGTGCGAGCGGCCCAATGCCTGTCCATGGAAACTCGGCACCCCAGGGGACCAGGGCATTATCCCCCCTTACAACCAAGGGGCGATGTGGTGTTCCAGCCTGGTCAGCCCTGTGGTCAGAGCCAGGCACCAGGGGTGCCAGTTGATCAGGGGCAGTTTGAAGATGATGAATGGCCAGATGGGTATGGGTCTCCAAACAAGAGTTTACAATGGGATGATGAATGGTTGGAGGGATATGGGACCGCAGATGAGTTTAATGAGGATTCCATGAGGGATGATTCTGAATCAGATTATGAAAGACCAGGCGGCTTTGGTTCCCAAGAGAGAGTTTCCACTCCCTTCCCAGATTTGCATTCCGGAGAAAGGGAGTTGCCTGGTTCTCACTCTGATAGTGAGCCAGCTCCACCGGCTAATTAGCCGGTGTTCGATAGAAGGGGAAACATCAGAGATTCTAGGAAATCGTGGAATTTAAGGAAGGGGGTGAGATGGGTATCTCAAGACTAGCTTCTTTATTAGTCCTTGCTCCCGGACTTTTGGTCAGATCTGAAGCCACGTTCAGCTTGATCACATCTCACAGCCAAGTCTCCAAGTTCAAGGGGGACCGTTGGTGCGGCCCGGATTTCAGCTCATGGTGACCGCCGTTGCGGTTGATTCCAAGTACCACGTTTGACTTTTGGAGCAGTCTCCCTTGTTTTAGAACTTTGTTTCATTGGGATTCTAGCCATTGGCCTTGCAGTTACAGAACTTTATTGAACTATTTTGGATTGCTTATTTTTACTTCTTTGGAGTATTCTTTATCCTTTATTCTAAATAAAAGAACATTTATTGCATCTGCCTGTGTGTGTGTGATCTAAGGGGGGCTGGCTGAGTTCTGAGGTGCAACAGGTGATAAGCCAGCCTGATCCAGGGGCCATGCCACACGCCACACACGGAGTTGTGACAAAGAACAAATAATGCATAACCATGAACAATGCAACAAAGAAGTAAAGTATGAACAAAAATGGACACCAACAAGCAATGCAAAAAAGGCAGGTAGGGTGGGAGGAAAAACAGGACTGGCCCCCGCGTGCAGCCAGGTCTGTCCCGGGCGGCCTTAAGTAAACTGCCTGGGCGGAAGTACAGGCTGGCTGGCTACAAAGAGAGGGCGGGGCGGGGCATGGCCAGCCCCATCATTGGCCAGCCAGCGTTGGTGGTGGGAAGCCTTCCCGCCACCCCAGGGACTTCTGGGGAGAAGAAGCCCCTTCTCCCTGGCCAAGATGGCGTGAGGGCAACCCGCCCCGCAACCAGCCCGGCCGGTAAGTCGGCTAAGCCCATTAATTCTGGATGGCCCTCTGCAGGCCCTTTTTTGTTCTCCAGCTTTTCTCTCATCTTAAGAATGGCTTTTGCTATCTTCTGTCATAAAATTGTACTTTTTCTCAACTTGTAAACTCTTTTGGGGGGGGGGAGGAGATCTTCTCATGTTTTTGAAAGCTCTGCTTGTGACGGATGGAAAGGGTCTACACAACAGTTCGGTGGATCACCCACCTCTTACCACAGCTCACTCCCATTCAGCAGGATCCACTGATTCTGTCACCATCCTATTTGCATATGATTAAAAATGTGCATCCAACCCCAAGTATAGACAAATTTCAGCAGATGCTTTGGACTTCAACTCCCACAATTCCTAACAACCGATAAGCTGGCTGGGATTTCTGGGGGATAAATCCAAAACACCTGGAGGGCTGAGGTTTGTCCATGCCTAATCCAATCTAATGCCACCAATTCTGTTTTCAGCCAATAGGTTCTACTGTTTCCTGTGGTTAGCAACCTGTTGGATAGTCTCAAGTAGAAAAGACTTATTGAAGCAACTAATGAATGGACTGTCAACATGTTCTTTGTATATATGTACATACAGTATACAGGGACTCAATGTAGGGAAAATATAATACTATGCCCACACAAACCCAACTATCTCCATTACTATGTTGTGTTCTGCCATATTAAAAGAACAACATGTATCCCATTCTTATAAGTATGACCTGATTATTGCCTTCCTCTGTTCATCTAGACCAGTGGTTCTCAACTTGTGTGGCCTACAACTCCCAGAAATTCCAGCCAGTTTACCAGCTGTTAGGATTTCTGGGAGTTGAAGACCAAAATATCTGGGGACCCACAGGTTGAGAACACTGATCTAGAATCAGGGGCGGTCCGACGTATACGCGAAGTAAGCGGCCGCTTAGGGCGCCAACTTCTGGGAAGGGCGCCATCTTCTGAGAAGGGCGCTGCCACACCGGCCACGCCGCCGTAGCAAACCTCCCTGCTGCTGCGTCGGCTTCAGCGCCTGGCCTGCAGGAGCTTCTGGGCATGCACTGAGATTTTTGCGCATGCCCAGAAGCAGAAGATGGCTCCGGAGCTGAAGTTGAGCTCCGGAGCCACTGCGCATGCCCAGAAGCTCCTGCAGGCGCTGAAGCCGAAGCCTGTCAACACGTCACGTCAGCACTCCATCCATATTCGGCACACAGGGGCGGAGGCAAGGGGAGACTTAACCTCTCCCTTTGCCTCCGCCCCCTGCATGCCGAATATGGACGGAGTGCTGACGTGACGTGTTTACAGGCTTCGGCTTCTGCGCCTGTAGGAGCTTCTGGGCACGCGTGGAAGCTCCTGCAGGCACGGAAGCCTGTAAACACGTCACGTGACGCAATTGAGCAGGCAGGGGCGGAGGCAAAGGGAAAGGGGCGGAGACAAAGGGGGGGCGGAGACAAGGGGGGGGCGCCAAAGTAATGTTCGCTTACCATATAAAATAACCTTAGACCGCCCCTGTCTAGAATCTTGCAAACTCGAAGTAAAAGAAAAGTTTCAGTGTGTAATCCTATTACAGTGGGATCATATGCATACTTACTTGGGAGAAAGCCCTGTTGAACTCACTGACATCTACCTCTGAGCAGAGACATACAGGTCAGATTACACTATTATACTGGTTGTGAAGCACCTGTATGGAGACCGATTTCCATAGTCAAGGTCCAACACAGCCTTATTTGGGCATTCTGAGTAAGTGTGAACTAAACACATGAAGAGAGGAGTGTGTTAGCCCCTTCTCTTTTTTCTGTTGCTTTGCTCCCATGGAAGCCAATAAATACAAAACAGTTATTTGTGTATCTATGGAGGCTTTCCATTATATTCTGAAGTCCAATTTTCCAGTTAAGGAAATTTCCGGCGTACAAGAGTTTTCCTTCTTCAAGTTTATAAGTTTTTTGAGCAATGTGACAACAACGCTGCCCTGATTACTAATGGCTAATGAGGCTAATGGTTTCTAGAGATGATGCCTGTTAAACAGGGATTTACGCACAGTTCTGTTTAAACCTAGATTACTTATTTATTTACTTCATTTATACCCCGCCTTTCTTGCCCCGCAGGGGACTCAAGGCAGCTTACAAACTCTGGCAAAAATTCAATGCTGCATCATTGACATAACAATAAAACCAATATAACATTAAACATATCCTATCAAATTATAGTGAACTGTAGAAACATAGCATTCTGCCTGGAAAGCAGATATATTGTTAAGTTATAACACCTTGTGCCTATGGCCCATTTGCTAGCATTACGGGACTTTATGACATACATCTATTCCAGCCCAATTTAGAAGGCAAATGATTGCAGACCAGGTTGGGTATTAATTAATTTTGATAAATCCTAATTTACATGCTGATAGCAAATAATGTCAAACAGTGAGTTTCCCTTGATTCAGTCCTTCCCACTTTCAGTATTTCTAAAGCATGGATGTTCCCTTGAGCGTAAGCCTACATGCTATATTTCAACCTTCCCAACCTCACACTTTCAGATTGGTCTCATTGTCCCTCAGCATTGGTTATCTGGCTGAGGCAGATGGAAATTGTAGTCCATCTTACTTGAAGAGTACCAGCTGGGGATAGATGGAGTCTCTGGACTGGTTAGAAAGGATGTTATAGTCTTTTGGTTATCTATATCTATCTATATTTATATCTATATATCTATCTATATCTATATCTATATACAGTATATAATAAAAAAAGAATGTTTGTATGTATGTATGCATGTGGAGGGCGGAAGGGCGGATATGTGGCAGCTTTCTGATTGGCTCCTACTGTGGGATTATTTGCATAAAGGACTCTGATTGGCCAGCCTCAGAACTCCAACATTCTAAGACACCAGATAGAGGCGATTGCTGCCATTGAGGGAGTATTTTCATAAAGGACTCTGATTGGCCAGGCTCAGCACTTCAACATTCTAAGGCAGCAGACAGAGGGGATTGGTTGCCCCTGAGGGAGTATTTGCACAAAGCACTCTGATTAGCCATCTACATTCCAACATTCTAAGGTGACGCAAAGGGAAAAGGAAAGGCCTCAGGCAGGCAGTCACTGTGGCCCACAGCAATGACGGATGAGGACCAAACTTGGCACACAGGGGCCCAATGGCCCACTTCACAACCTGGTGTGGTTTAGGGCAGGATGGGCCATGAATGATGGGATTTGCAGTACCTTCACCTGATTCACTTCCCAAATAACACTGTAGCCCCTATAAATCACAGACCAAGTCCAAAATTGACAGCAAGTCTTCCTTATCTTGATTTTCCTGACTAGGCCTCAGCTCATGGGATATTGTTAGGCTTCCTCAACTTGATTTTCCTGACTAGGCCCCCAACAATGACAGAACAAGACCAAACTTGGCACACAGACCCCCCAAGATGCACCCTACATCCTGGTGCAGTTTGAGGGAGGATGGACCATGGATGATGGGACATGCAGTACTTTAATTCACTTCCTTAGAGCACTGTGGCCCACACCAATGATGAATCAAGTCCAAACTTGGCACATAGAGGCCCAATGGCGTACTTTACAAACCTGATGCAGTTTACAGCAAGGTGGCTCACACATGATGGGATTTACAGTACCTTCACCCGATTCACTTCCAAAACATCATCCAATGACTGATCATGACCAAACTTGGCACACAGAGCCCCCATGACCCACTTTACATCCTGGTGCAATTTGGAGGAGGATGGACCATGGATTATGGGACTTCATGTACCTTCACTCACTTCCCGAGACCACTGCAAGCCAAATAAACAACTGATAAGGACCAAATTTGGCACACAATGTCTTTCTCAAATAACCCGGGCAGGGCCGGGTCCCCAAGCTAGTCTCTTAATATATATGAAACTTTTTAAAAGAGAGAGGGAAACCTTCTGCCTTGGAATTTTAAACTTGCCTACTTAATCCATCATTTCCCTCAAGGCCCTTTTCATATTGGGTATAGTATTTCTATCTGTAAGCCATGAATAATATGTGACATTTTGTTGACCCCCACCAGGATAAGTATAGGGGGCTCACACATACACACTATCTATATCACAGTAGTAGAAATGCCGGTTCCCGCTCTAGACTTCAACCAGCCCAGTACTCTCACTTTACAGCGGAGGCATTCTAAGTATCCAACACATATGTCAAACTTAAACACGCGCAAAGCTTCTCACAGCTGCTACTTCAGCTTTTTAAAATGGAGACACGGGCTGTAAAGGCTTGCAGAGGCACTGCCTGTTTTATACCCAGATATTTGTTTTAATGAAAATATTTTCACCCTGCATGTCCGGCTGAAAAGAGGGTGGCAAGGTCATTAACAATAGCCAAAATAGAAAAAGAAAAGAAGTACAGCATACAGCAAAAAGCCAACAAGGAAGACAGCAGTTAATCAGCTATCAGATAGATCTACTTTATGCATGCTGGGATAATAGCATTTTAGACTAATGAAGGTTAGAATACAGTTATCAAGAAGCTGGAGATCAATCTGATCTCATGGGACAGAACTTCTCTTGGGCAAGATGGTATGGAGATGAAAGCCCAGCTATGACACTGATGGTGGTGGGACACAAAGTGACCATCTGAATGATTAGTAGGTTCATCTGGAGGGAGAGGAGGCCATTTGGTCCATACTTTGTGCTACACGGGCCTGTGACCATCTTGGTAGCTTCCAGCCTTCTTTAGGAAGCCTAAACTGGTCTCCTTCCAGTTGTTGGTTTAATGGCAGGCAAACATCTTTTTCTTCAGCAACTGACTGGTCTTACTGATGTAATGATATCACTTTAAAATTATATGCAAATTTATTTATTTATTTATTGTATTTGTATACTAGGGGTGGATATCTCCAATTTAAATACTTTGAATCCCCGTTAATAGTTCGTATTTGAAATTATTTTGACCTTATATCAACCCTCGGCGTCCAACCCGGAAGTGAAGTTTCAAAACCGAACCTGGGATCGCCACTTTTTGTAAAGGTCATGTTATTAGGTCGTTCAACTCGCGAGAGGAGACTGGAGGGCAGCAGCACCCTCCTTTCTCCTCTCACCAGCTGAGAGCTGAGGTGGGCGCTTTGGAAGCAACCCGCCCGAGCTTTCCTCCGTTTCCCCAGGCTCTCACTCACAAGCGAAGGGAGAGTCTGGAGAACAGGAGGAAATTCCTCCAAATCTCGGAGTTAGTTCTCAGCAGGGAAGGAGGACACGAGGGGATGCCCTCCATTCCTCGTTCCCTCCCAAGATCTAATCCGTGCCAAGCCTTGAGTCGTGTTAGTTCTTAGAAGAGAAGGTTTGGATCTTGGCAGGGAACGGGGAGGCGTCCGCTCCTCCTTCCCTCCCAAGATCTAATCCGTGGCAAGGCTTGAGTCGAGTTAGTTCTTAGCAGAGAAAGAGGTGCCTGCACCTCTTTCCCTGCCGAGAACTAATGCACATCAAGCCTTGAGTCGCGTTCTCGGCAGGGAAGGAGGCGGGCACCTCCTTCCCTGCCAAGAACTAATGCGACTCAAGGCTTGATGCGCGTTAGTTCTTGGCAGGGAAAGAGGTGTGGGCACCCCCTTCCCTGCTGATAACTAACAGGAAATAATAACAAATTTCCGTTATTAATTACGTTTCAATTGCAAAAATTATTGACAATTTTTCAGATTAATTTCTGTAACGATCCAGCAATGGAGATTCCCCCCCCCCCCCAACACATGTTTTTAATTGTGTTGTGAGACATAATGAGTTCCAGCTCTGAGAAAATGGCAGGATGTAGCTTAAAGAAATACTCTGTGTTTAGAGTGTTTGTTTTTGTCCTTCAGTCCATCTCTAGAGCAGAATAAATAAAATATTAGAAATAATTAATATATTTTAAAATTAAAGGTATTGGTGATTAGACACAGATCATTCATTCTAGCGGAATGAATAAACAAACTGAACACTGGGAGGTGAAAATGCTGAGTTAATGGAAAAAAATTTCCTGCGGTTGAAATGATATCTGTCTTGGCACCCAATGGCACAACTCTCAGGAGGTCATTCCTCGTATGGGAACTGAGCTTGAAATGAAGCCAGAAACCACTGCAGATGAAGATCGGAATGGGGTTGTGCACTTCAAAATCAGTTTGGTTATGGTTAAAGTTCTAGCTGCCAATTTCTGAGCCACCAGAAGTTTCCAAGCATAACTATCGTGAAGTTTTACTATCACGAAGTTTCCAGTTCATGAGACTCATCCTATTTTTATATGATTAAATTGTCCCATTATTTTGTCTAAAGGTCCCTCTTCACCACATGGGTGCAGCTGGCATCTATCAACTGAGCTGAGTAAAAGCAATGCTGTTCTGGGAATACAGATGGAGTATCCCTTAGCCAAAATGCTAACTATTATGGATTTAGAAACACCTGTATTTGCACATGCGTATACAAGGAGATATCTTGAGATGGATCCAAGTCTAAACATGAAATTAATGTATGAATTTATGAAACAGAGTTTGTGTACACTGAACCATCGGAAAGCCAAAATGTCATTGTCTCAGCTGCCCATGTGGACAACTTTTGGATTCTGGAGTATTTCGGAATTTGGAATTCCAGATAAGTTATGTTCAACCTTTGAATGCCATTTTCCTGCTTCTTGGCAGGGGGTTGGACTGGATAGCCCATGAGGTCTATGGTCCAACTCTATGATTCTATGATTCAACCTGAACTAAGATCCATCAGGAAAGTGCTCTCTTATCCAAAATAGACTGTAACTGTTTTTCCTTACTACAAACTCTAACTGGAGCCCTAGTTGTCAACAGTCCTACTCCGTTCTTGCAAACTCAAGGCTTTGGCTTCTTTGATTGAGTCAATCTATCTGTAATTAGCTTTTAGAAAAAAGCTAAAGTCGTAGTTCTGGGACCAGGCCTTTGGGCAGCAGATGTAAATTGTACCTTTGGATTTGACTGGATTGACACTTTGGACTTGACTGGACTGACAATATGTTCCGCTTGATGGCTTTAATTAACTATTGTTGTATGTAGTGGTTTTTAATGTAATGTTTTTAATGCTTTTTAATTATGTTGATTATATGGTGCATTTTTATATTGTATGCACCGGGAAGTGGCGCAGCTGGCTAAGTGTCAGCTGCATAAGATCTCTCTGACCAGTAGGTCATGAGTTTGAGGCCTGCCCGGGTCGGAGTGGGTGCCCGACCTTAAGTGTAGCCTGCTGTCGACCTTTGCAGCCCGAAAGACAGTTCATTTGTCAAGTAGGAGATAAAGGTACCACATTAAGTGGGGAGGCAAATTTTGACTGATTTATGAGGTCATAAAGAACTTCAGGAATCGCTGAAAGGAATGTGGAAGAACAACAAGGGAAGCTGGAAAATGCTGAGAGAGATGAGGAGTGTGTCAGCTCCCCCGGGTGGCCAGACGTTTGTCAGAAGTTTGCCAGAAAATTGCCTCTTTGTTCGTCTTTGTTCAGCTATATTCGTCAATATATGTACAGTATATGTTGAACTGCAGGGATTGTCTGCAAGTATATGTACTGTAATCCGCTCTGAGTCCCCTTCGAGGTGAGAAGAGCGGAACATAAATTAAGTAAATTAAGTGGAACTGTCTATTGTCTTCCAACCTTAAGATGTCTTATGTACCACCTGTATTTCATTGCTTTTATGTAACCATTGCGCTCTATGCAATTTTTAACTTTGCCGAAGGACTGTTATCCCAGCTATATGTAAACCGCCCCGAGCCTGCTGGAAGGAGCGGTATACAAGATCGAGGAAATAAATAAATAAATAAATATTGTGGTGGTGAGGCCTGTAGTGCTGCAAATATAAGCCGTGCTGAGTCTCCCTGCGGGGGTGAGAAGCTACGAGGTACAAATACCATAAATAATAAATAAATAATAATGTGGTCTTTTTTCTCTCTACTACTTTCTGCTTTTCCTAAAATTATTGTCTTTTCCAATGAGTCATGTCTTATCATAAGGTTGTTGTGCTACTACGATTCCTTGTGTTTCCTTTGGCTGAATCAAAAGAGCATTGAAACTTGTATGCCGAGGCATTTGAACTGAAGTGTTACAAATTTGGTAATGGAGATTTAGAGTGACACCCAGCTCCCATTAATGTGATGGGCAGATGGGTACCTCATTCTGCTTTTTGTGCCTTTGATTTTCTCCCCCTTTGACCTTACTCTGGATGAACTACTTTCCTGTCTAGTGGGCAATGACATCATATTTCCTCGGCAGCGGTAGCAGTGACCCATCAATAGGGAAATTTGGCTGTAATGATAAAAATGTGTCCAACTGGATGCCTAGAAGCATACACTGAGCACAGTTCTTGGCGTGGGTATTCTGGGATTCCTCCCTTCAATTAGGAAGACTAAAAGGGGAGTGAGAGAGGTCAGACAGAGAATCAGCAGGAAGCGGGGGCGGGAAAAGATTTCCCTGACCCATCATTCCCACTCATTAGCAAGAGATGGTTTCTGTGCTGCAAGGCTATATAATTAGCTTTCCAAAGCCACATGATTCCCCTGGCCATAGGGAGAGACTTGAGTTAGAGATTTACATCTATTGTTTTTAACTCATTTCAGAAAAGTCATAAAGCAACAAAAAGTTAGCTGATTATTGTTGGGAAATTGGTTTGTTATGAGGTCTAGACAACAGTTCTATTCATAGGCACCACATTGGATCAGGCCACTGCCAAAACATGGGCTAGCATGTGGTAAAGAAGTACTCTGAAGTTCTAGGCTATGTGCCCAGTCTCCCCCCAGAGAACAGCTGATAGTATCGCTGCAAAGGGCTTGTTAAGTGTTATGTCAGTGAAATTCTGAAAAATAGACCAATTTGTACTCATATGAAACAGGGGTGCATTTGTGTCTTTCACGGTAGAGGCTAGCCATTTAGGGCAAATTGTGTCATTCCCAAGAGAGAATCGGGTATAAGAGTGGGGGTTACCACTGTGAGAAAGAAATACAGGGTTCCTGTGGCGTCCCGCCCAGGGCCTGGAAAGAAATGGAGCTTCTATAGGCCCTGAGGGTAGCGTTCTAGCTTTCCCATAAAAAGAAAATCTGGAGAGTCTTTGAGCAATGAGTTCAGGACTCAAAAATAGGTGAACTCAAAACAAGGTTATTATAAAACTGATGGCCCAAAAAGTTTGCTGTTGGTTGCTAGAAAAGTCCTTTAAGAAAAGGGGTTTCATCCACTTGCCTTTGCAGAGTGAAGGTTCCTCTCTTTGATTCCAGGGTTCCTTTGTTGCTCCAAATGGTCCTCCGGCACACAAAGTCCTGGGGTCCCCAGAGATTACAGTCTTTGGGTGAAGAGCTGGCCTTCCTATCACTGCAATCCTGGCTTGAGAGCATTGGGAGAAAGCTATACGTAGACAAAGATGCGTTGTGTAAGCGAGCTTTAGATTTCCGTGCTTTGTCCACGTGCAATCCTTGGAAAAAGAGGTAGAAAGGAAGTCCAGCCTCCCAGGTGAACTCAGGAAGGGGAGGAGTTCAGGGTGGTGCTGCCAGGTTTGGAGCCAAACACAACTCCTCCCTCCCATCACAGTCCACATGGCAGAACAAAAGGCCATGCAGGTATAGGGCAAACAGGTACAAAATACAAATGCAAAACAAGCCCCGTGGGGGTGCCATAGTTCCCTCGCTACTTCGCGGTTCGCTTATTGCGGACTCACTGTTTTGCGGATTTCAAAAAATATTAATTCAAAATATATATCATGGTATTTTCAGTATTCTGTGGGGTTTTGCCACTGCTGCTCTCCGAGGCACTTTCCCTCTTCAGTCCTCCCTCCCTCCAGCCTTGAAGGGCCTTTCCTTCCTTTCCTTTCCCAGCTTACTTCATTATTAATAAAAACTAAAGCTATCCCAAACAGAGAGATACTAAGCTCAGATTTTAATAACACAGCAGGGACCTCTTCCTCTCATTTTCCCAGCAAACCAGCAGAGAGGCGAGGAACACACTTGAACAGTTGCTGTTTGGAAGGGACAAAGGAGATACCACTTTATTGAAGACAGCTGCATTCAGAGAGAAACTAACACAGAGAGAATATCAGTATTCAGTATATCCATATGTTATACGGCCAAGTCTCTGATTATGGCCAACTTGGCATGGGAACACTTTTTTCTTCTGTGATCCCACCAGTTCTTTGTCACAGGTAGATTATATTTGTGGCACAAGTTCCAATGCATCATCTGAGCAACAGTGCTATGCCTCTGCTTGTAATCTGTCTGTGCAATCTTTTTACAGCAGCTGAGGGTGTGATCTATTGTTTCATCTGCTTCCTTGCAGAGTCTACACTTGAGATTTGTCATCGACTTTTCAATTCTGGCTTTGATGGCATTTGTTCTAATGGCTTGTTCTTGGGCTGCTAGAAACAGGCCCTCCGCAGGCATGTAGCCGGGGGGGGGGGGGCTCGGGGGCTTCAGTCCGTCCCCCCCCAAATTCTCAGGGTGGTCTGTGAGAAGGCCTTACATATTCTTTGGGGGATTTGCTGCAGAATCTTCTCTATGAGCCCGGATTCTGCAGCAAATCCCCCCCAAAGTATTTGTATGTGTGTGCACCCAGGCAGCAAACGCTGTGCCCGGGGTTTTGGCTTTTCCCGGGCTCAGAGAGAAGAGCCTTTTGCAGTTTGCACCGCTTGAGGAGGGACCACAGTCAGAATACTTCGGTTTGAATTTTACCTCTTCTTATACCCATTGTTATTACTGCTGTATTATTGCATGTGCATGGAATGTAGGTATATGACCAGTTGGATTACTTATAATATTAGGCACTTACAGTTGCATTCATTCTATTATACATTGGGTTGGTTTCTCACCCCAATACTCTTTGATGCTTTAGATCCTGGCAGGCAAGAGAGGCAGGGAAGCCTGGAAAAATGTAAACAGAGAGGTTTACTCAGAAGTAAATCCACAAGGAGGGCACTTCATCCAAAGTGCCCTCCTTTGCAGATTTACTTCTGAGTAAACCTCTCTGTTTACATTTTTCCAGGCTTCCAACCGAAAGAAGGAGCGAGTTTAGGGCTTGCCTTGCCATAATACTTATTGGCAAGGGAGGCGGGAGGGTGGTGAGAGAGAAGGAGGGTGCCCCCCCCCCTTACGACCTAATAACGACACTTAAGAAAATCCTGGCCCCCGAAGTTCTATAAAGAAAGTCCACTTCCTGGTTGGTGTTCCAGATGCGGAAATACTCAAAAGTAGCATTTCTTACGAATTTCTTACGAATCATTTCATTTTCATAACTTTTTTCTCATGCCTAGTAATTAGTATTACAACACAAGAGTGGCATTTAATTCTGCCTAAATTCAACTGCATCTTGATCTTTGGTGCATAAAGCAGGGTATATATACAAGTAGATCTTTAGAAACAAGTGATAATCTCCTATTGCACCCACAACTCACACTCTCTCATAAGTCCACGTATAAATTTCTCTAACAAGGAAAATACTTGATTTTCAGAAGTTTAAAAATAAATAGCTGATGGACTGAGATGGTAGGAGACATTAGTCAATGTTTGAGAGGGGGAGAAGTTAACTCCCCTTTTCCCCATGCTATTTATGTCAACTTGTTTCATAAATTATCAAAAAAAAATAGTGGCTATACTACACACACAGCAATTGGAAGGGTGTTTAAAAATTATGGGGACCTTTCATACATCAAGGTTAAATGTAATGCTTCTTTTCTACTCCTGATTTTATCAGTTAATCTCTTTCCACCTCCACATTGAGCATTTAGCTATGGGACAGTGGGGGTCCCCCCCTTGGCATGTATCCCCGCCCCTCTAGTGAAATTTGGACTGAGAAGTTAAATATTAAAGTCTATCTTTCTCATGTGTAGCCTCTCACCATCTGTGGGGGGTGGAATGAGGCCAGAACTTCCATATACCGGTCAATGATGCACATGTTTTGCACCCAAAGGGTTTTGGGTTAAGTCCCTGGCATTTCCAGCTAAGGTTGGGAAAGACCATGGGAAGCTGTTGCCAATCTGTGTAGAATGATCAGCTGCTAATTATTAACAGATGCTGCTGTGGATTAGTTAAATAGTACAATTCATCCTGGCATTAGGATGGCTGGTGGTAAAATTGCTTTCAAATAATGCTAGATGTGCATACAAAGAGTTTACATATGCTAAACCAGACCTTGCAAAAAGATGGTTGTCTGTTTCTGTATAACAGTTTACTCTGATCCCACTCTCACAACTATGTAACTGTATATAAACCTGAGTCTAGCATATTGCAATCCACCAGTCCATCTGATTAAATGGATTGTTGTCTGTCAAACTAAGCTGGCCGTCTTAGTACTTCATTGCAGACTGCAAACCCTAGGATTCCATAGGAAGTATCTTACTGTGCTGCCAGGATGCTTCCTCGACAAAGCCCTGCCAGACATCATCACACGATGTAAGGCTAACTTCTATCTTAATTTCCACCTCTCCTTTCCAATTTTTTTTTGCTATTAGCAGTCTTTTTTTAAAAAATAATTTTTATTGGTTTTTTGACATACAGAATAAAGAACAACATCTATACAACAACCATAACAAACAAGTGCACTGTGAAAGTGCCCCTTCCACCCTCACAAGCATCCACACCCCTCCACCCCTTCTGAGGGTTCCATCACTATTCTTCTTTTCCTTCAAGCATTTTGGACAGTTTACATTACAAATTAAACAGTAGATCCAACTTATTACTCGTGTCTTGATCTCGGGATCTCCAAACAATATATTGTCTTACCCGGTCCCATCGCCCCAACAGTTCCTGCAATTTATTCTCATCCAACTCATTAACCCTGATCTCCATAATTTCAAATTGAATGTGTTCTACCAGGTATCGCAGCCAGTTCTTGATTGTCCATTTGGAGGAGTCCTTCCAGCCTAGAACTATGACAGACTGTGCGCTTTCAATCATGGCTTCCTTGATTCCTCCATATTCGCCCAAGTTACTCTTTTTCACCAATATCGCAATCTCCTTCGTAATTGCCCAATTTATATTCAGTGCCTTATTAATTTCCCCTTGTACCTCTTTCCAGAATTTCTGAACTACTACACATTCCCAAATCAGGTGCATATATACCCCTTTCACTTGGCACCCGTGCCAACATCGGCTACTCACGTTTTGAAAGAAGTGTGCCAATTGGGCCGGAGTCCGATACCACTTATGCAGGAGTTTCCTTCTCATTTCCCTCACTCTTGTATTTTTCATTTTTGCAATATTTCCCATTGTCCTTTCCATCTCTAATTCTGATACTTGTACTTCCCTCTCCCACAATTTGGTTAATTCTTGTACAGGGCTTTCCCCTGACACTACTAACAGCTTATATATCTTTCCCACCTGAGCCCTTTTCCCTTCCTTCCTATTAGCAGTCATTGTTATCAAATTCTTTTCATTTTCATTCCATTCATCTGTATTATAAATAGATAAGAGCATAGTCGTCAGATTTACACCGGGAATGTGGTGCAGCTGGCTAAGTGTCAGCTGCATAAGATCTCTCTGACCAATAGGTCATGAGTTCGAGGCCTGCCCGGGTCAAGGTGCGTGCTCGACCTTTAAGTGTAGCCTGCTGTCGACCTTTGCAGCCCGAAAGACAGTTGCATCTGTCAAGTAGGACATAAAGGTATCACATTAAGTGGGGAGGCAAATTTTGACTGAATTATGAGGCCATTAGAGAACTCCAGGAACGCTGAGGAATGCGGAAGGAACAACAAAGGACGCTGGGATCACTGAGAGATGAGGATTGCGTCAGCTCCCCCTGGTGGCCAGAGTTTGCCTCTGTTTGTCTATATGTGTGTATGTGGAAAACGGCAGAGATTGTCTGCTAAGTAGGTGTACCTGTAATCCACTCTGAGTCCCCTTCGGGGTGAGAAGAGCGGAATATAAATAAAGTATATAATTATTAATAATATTAATGTTTTTCTTCATAATATTTTCTATCTCTACTATAACCTTTTTCCCAAAACCTCTGTACAAATTTACAATGCCACCACATGTGAATATGTGTTCCCCTTTCTTAGCAACCCCTCCAACATTTTTCTGAACAACTCGTGTCCATATGGTGTATCTTTATCGGGGTCAGGTACCATTTCCATACCATCTTGTGGTAGTTTGCTTTTATTCTAATTGATAAATTCTAGAGGTGTCTTGCTCTCCATATTTTTCCCAAGCTCTTTCTTTTCCAATTTTTGAACCATTGGTCCAGTTAAGCCCAAAGGAGCAGGAAGATTATTATTTTTTCTTCTTTTCATAGGCATAAATGCAATACATGGCTGCCAATACTGCTATTGTATAAAAAAAGTCTGAAAGCAGCAATGTTCACAAGCCAAATTTCAGTATCTGTCAAATCAGTGTTAAAATAGCAACCTTCTTCAAGCCTTCACTAGTTATTTGTTATTTATACATATACACTAGGATTGCTTAGTGTATATGTGTGTATTGGGTTGCAGTTTTTCTTTAACTTTTTGTTGTGAGAGGGGCTGCAGACCTTGTGATCAGGTCTGGACTTGTTCAGGACTCAGACTCCATTTTAGAATAGTATGCTTAGAGACTTCAGTAGGAACAGATGTATGCTTCCAGATTCTCAGACTGTATAGACTCCATTGGACTTTCAGGCTATTTATTTATTTATTCATTTATTTATTTCATTTCTAACCCACCCGTCTCTACCTCTGAAGGGGGACTCAGGGCGGCTGACAAAAGGCAGCAATTTGATGCCGCATATATAAGAACAAAACAACAACACATCAATTACAACAACAGATTAAAAACAGTTACATATCAAAACAACTACATAATCCCCGTTCCACATTTATAGGCTGACCAAGCCAATCCGCGGTCCGCCCCCCACAACATTGTCATTATTCAATTGTCTGTCCGCTGCTCCACATCAACCAAACGCCCGGTCCCAAAGCCACATCTTTAGTTTTTTTCTAAAGGAAAGGAGGGAAGAAGTTGATCTTATTTCGCTGGAGAGTGAGTTCCACAGGCGAGGGGCCACTACCGAGAAGGCCCTGTCCCTCGTCCCCACCAAACGTATTTGCGACAAAGCAGGGCCTCCCCAGAAGATTGTAAATTTTGAGGTGGGACTAGACAGAGGACTATAAGGGGAGATACGTTCGGACAAGTAAGGTGGGACTAGACAGAGACTCCTTTCGACTCTCAGAACAGAGAGATGCTTTGGACTCTGAACTGTTGATTATGAGAAAGATGCCCTGTGTTATCCTCACAGAGAAAGACTTCAAATCCTATCTGTAATTGGGCTAATGAGCAAAGTGCCTGTATGCTGAATATCTGTTACTATGTTACTTTTAAAGAAGTCTACTTATTTTTGTCTCTTGAGGGCATGATTTGAAGGCAAATATATTTTAAGGGAGAGTAGATGTTTTGGGGCAACTTCTGAAACTGGTGTGTGTGTGGATAGATAGATAGATAGATAGATAGATAGATGATAGATAGATAGATAGCATTGGCATATCTTTGTCTCTAACAGTTCAAAGACATATCTAGATGCATCAGTTTAACAACTGAGAAATCTAATTGCCTTTCATGAATGCCATTTTCCAAATAGGTTAAAGCATCATTTTTCAAAAGGTTGTGACTTCTAACAAGGTCATGCCTTTCCAACGATCATAACATCTCCAAAAGGTTATGTAGATTTCCATTTTCCAAAAATCAGAAGGCAGGATCGGATCTAGATTTAAGAATCTGCAACTGAGTCGATGGAAATAGACCTCCATACTCCTACTTTACAGCAGGTCCTCTTGCTCCTGGAAATAATACATAGAATGCCTATGTTGGTTGAGGACATCTGGCAGTTGTAGTCCAAACTTTCCCAAGCTCTTCACCCTACTATGGTAATAAGCATTGAGGGGCAATCCCACATCGAGCAAGATTACTTAGAATCACAAAGTTCAGTGGGACTCCCTCCCAAACTAATAATCATAGAACCACAGCCTTACTAATAAAGACATCACCATATGACAGGAGAATAGAAAATGGCTTGGCCCGACTCACCGGGCCAAGCAGGTTGTGGCGCTGGGTGTCCTTGCTGCCATTATGGCTCGGGAGGGGGCTTCTTCTCCCCAGAAGCCCCCTGGGTGGCGGGAGATTTTCCCGCCACCAGAGCCAGCTGACCAATGGTGGGGCTGGCTCCACCCTGGCCTGGCTCAGAATTGGGGCCAGCCCTCTCTTCTGCCCGGGCAGCCTACTTAAGGCTACCCGAAGCCTACCAGCAGGCACTGGGCCTGCTTCAGCTTTTCCACCCACCCTCCCAGCATGTATTATTGCTCCGCATTTGTCAGCTGATCTTGCTGTTGTTTGGTGTTCATCTTGCTCTGTATTTTGTTAGCTGATCTTGCTGTTGTTGGGTGTTTATCTTTTCGCAACTCTGGGTTGGGCGTGTGGCATGGCCCCTGGATCGGGGTGGTGTATTGCCCCTTGTTGGAAGGGGGTATAACGCCCTGGCCCCTGGAGTGCCGAGCTTACGGGAACCGGTAGCGTGTCGGTGGCACTCAGGGATGTAAGTATCTTTGGACAGCAGCGGGCTGTCCGACCCCTGATCCAGGACCCATGCATGGCTGCCAACCCTTATTCCTGTTATCAATAAATGAGTTGTGGCCAATTTTACTCCAAATACTTGTGTCGGTGTCTTCTTGGTAATATGGGGGGAGGTGTATCACCCATACACATGCAACCAAATAGTTTTCTATTCACCTTGCTCTCACCCTATGAAGCGATGTGTATATTTACTCTAAAACAGTGTTTTTCAACCTTTTTTTAGCCGCGGCACATTTTTTACATTTACAAAATCCTGGGGCACACCACCAACCAAAATGACACAAAATGACACTCTAACACAGTAATACATATAGTTAATATGTTTTTAAATGTATTTATACACTCAGTGTGAAACCTGGGCCTGTTTCGATGAACACAACATAGATATCCTGGCAGGAATGGCAGAAAGACACACATGAAGGTCTTGCTCAACAGCTGGGAGTTATAGTTCACCCGCAATCAAAGAGCATTTTGAACTCCACCAATGATGGAATGGAATCAAACTTCCCACACAGAACTACCATAACCAAGAGAAAATACTATAAGAGTTTGGTGGGCATTGACCTTGAGTTTTGGAGTTGTAGTTCACCTATATCCAGATAGTACTGTGGAGGGGAGAGAGGAAGACATGGGGAGAGTCTGCGCAGTAGCGCCTGCGCGGGTCACGTCTTCCCCCCTCCCGCAGAAGCGGCAGCGTGAGCAAAGGGAGGCAAAGCGAGCAGAGCGAGGCTGGGAAGAAGGGAGCCCGAATGGAGAAGAAGAAGTGTTCGGCAGGAGGGGAAAGAAAGGGTATTGGAGGTTCCAATTTCCCACGGCACACCTGATGATCGCTCACGGCACACTAGTGTGCCACGGCACACTGGTTGGGAAACACTGCTCTAAAACACATGGGATACTGAAAGAACAACCAAAGAACCGGGATCTAGTCAAAACTCTGGAAGCATTGAAAAAGCAGAAACACCACCTGGAACTTGAGCAAATATCCAAAGATCTGAAGTTTTTAAAGCAGAGATACTTCCAAAATGCCAACAAACCAGGCAGGTGGCTGGCAAGAAAGATAAAAAAGAAAAAACAAGCGGGATTCATCACCAAAATCCGAATTGGGGATAATATGTCAGCGGCTGAAGATAAGATAAAGGAGGAATTTCAACGGTTCTTCACCACATTTATGCGAATGAAGAGACCAAAGAGGAAGAAGTCAGGCAATATCTTGAAGAACAGCACCTAGGCAAAATTCCAACCAGATATAAAGCTATTCTAAATGGTGTGATCACCGAGGAAGAAATAATTAGAGCAATCAGGGGTCTAGATATGAGCAAAGCTCCAGGCCCGGATGGTGTAACTGCTAGATTTTACAAGACTCTTACAAGCGAACTTATCGCATTTTTAAAGAAAATCTACAATAGGGTACTAACGGAGGGTATGACGCCAAACTCCTGGAAAGAGGCTAATATAATCCTAATTCACAAAGACGACACGGATGAGACAAATGTGGCGAACTATAGGCCCATCTCGCTGCTCAACAATGACTATAAAATCCTGGCCAACATCTTAGCCGAGAGGCTAAAAACTTGGCTTAATATATGGATAAATCCGGATCAGAACGGCTTCCTTCCAAACAGGCAAACTAAAGAAAATGTTAGAACGGTCATTGATTTAATTGAATACTACCGATTAAACCCCCACAAGAAAGTGGCCTTCTTGGCCTTGGACGCAGAAAAGGCCTTCGATAATCTGAATTGGAGCTTTTTTCAACTGCTAATGAAAGAGATGGACTTGGGGCACAATTTTCAAAATGCCATAGGAGCGATTTATAAAGATCAAAATGCAAAGGTTTGGATAAATGGCCAACCAACAGGGAAAATTAAGATCCAGAAAGGAACGAGACAGGGGTGTCCCCTCTCCCCCTTAATATTCATAATGTAAATCGAAATCCTACTCAGAAGGCTCAGAGCAAACAAACTACTCAAGAGCCCGAGAATAGGAAAATTTTCCTTCAAGGTCAAAGCCTTTGCAGACGACCTGATCTGCTTCATTGAAGAGCCGATTGACAACATACAGGCTTGGATCTCAGAATTTGATAAATTCGGTAAACTGGCCGACTTTAAGATAAACAAAAGAAAAACAAAGATGCTAACAAAAAATATGTCTAAAAGTCTCCAAGAAAAACTAGAAGATCAGTCAGGTTTTCAAGTCGTCCAAACAGTTAAATATCTCGGCATCACCTTATCAGCCCAAAACTCGCAGTTACTAAAAAATAACTACGAGGTGCTATGGAAAAAAATCCAGAAGGAATTGGCCAACTGGAAAAAGGCAAACCTCTCCCTTATGGGCAGACTGGCAGCCATAAACATGAATGTGCTACCAAGGATGCTGTATTTGTTTCAAAACATCCCAATCATTAACTCCAACAAGATCTTTGAAAATTGGAAAAAGGACATTTTGAGCTTCATATGGGAAGATAAAAAGGCAAGAATCAAATATACAATCTTAACTGATCGGAAGGAAAGAGGTGGGTTAGGCCTCCCGGACCTAAAACTATACTATGAGGCCTGTGGGTTGGTCGCCTTGAAGGATTGGGTTGACCTAAAGAAAGAAGACCTATTAGCCCTGGAAGGATTTGACTTGAAAAATGGTTGGCACAGCCATCTGTGGTACGAAAAGACCAAGCCAGAAAAAAACTTCAAAGACCACCCAGTGAGAGCGGCACTACTGAAAATATGGGAGAAATATAAAAGCTCCTTCTACTCCAAAACACCTTTATGGGTTTCACCCTAGAAGCCCACCAAAGGACCATTTTGGGCTGGAACCAATGGCCTACATATGTAGACTTGACTATTATAAGGGAGGGGAAAAGACAATTGAAGTCGAGGGAACAACTAAAAGCCCATTACAAAGACCTTACCTGGCTCCAATACATACACATCAAAACCTGCTTTAAAAAAGACAGCCAGCTGGGATTCGCAGAAAAGGAAGGGTTCTGGAAAGTTTTTCTGAAGAACAAAAGGAAGCAAATTACAAGAGCATATCAGAAATTGCTAGAATGGGCCACGGAAACAGAATTGGTGAAGAACTGTATGATTAGATGGGCCCAGAATATTGGCCGGCCAATCTTGCTACATGAATGGGAAAAAGTTTGGAGGAAAAAACTAAAGTTCACGTACGCAACGGACCTAAAGGAAAACTGGTACAAAATGTTTTTCCGATGGCACATGACCCCGCAAAAACTAAGCCTAATGTACAAAGGTACACAGAATAAATGTTGGAAATGTGGTTCCCAAATCGGAACATTTTTCCACATGTGGTGGTCCGGCCCGGAAGCAACGACGTACTGGAGAGCCATACACCATAAGGCTCAGAAAATCCTCCAGACACCCTTCGAAATGAAACCAGAATACTACTTGTTAGGACTGTCCTGCGAAGATGTGTTTCCAGATGAGAGCATGGAGAGACTATTTGTATACCTAACTACGTCGGCGATAATGGTCTTCGCAAGAAGCTGGAAGAATGCAGCGACTCCAAGCACTGAAGAGTGGGAGAACAAGGTCGGGGACATCAGGGACATGGATGAGTTTACCTTTTATTTAGACAAGGCAGAAGGCATCAGGCCAAAAAGAACAACCTGGTCTCTATTCACGGACTACATGGAGGCTCGAGGTGACCCCCACTCAACAAATAAGACTCGGACCGCTCATAGTAAGAATATCAGATCTAAGGCCAACTAGAGTATATGACCCCGAATGAAGAAGGCCCACCCAATACCCACAGAGTTCTCAAGAGTAGAAACCAAAAGTCGAATGACACCAGAAGCCCCACCCTCCCTCCCTCTTTGTCCTCGCTACCCTCCCCCCCAGCATCTATCCCCTCCCCAAGTTTTGCCCAGACCCCTCCTCTACCCTACCCACACCATCCCGCCCCCCCCTCCGCATCCCCCGCTTACCACACCCCCCCCCAGCCCTCCTCATTCCCACCACCATTCTACGTATTCCCCCCCCCAGTTCCTTTGGTGCCCCCTCTTTAATACTTTCCTACTGTCCTATACCCCAAATTGTTCCACCTCTTTTACTGTTATTTGAAAAACTCCAATAAACACCTTTATAATGTAAAACACATGGGATAGGTTTGGAATAACTGAGGTTCTCAGTTGCAGAAAGCTGGCCTTGGTCCCATACAACAGAATGATTTTTTTTTAAAAAAAGATCACCCTATGCTTCTATTTTATAGAAGAGAAACCTGAACAAGAATTCCCCCACAATGATTGTTATCTCAACATTATTAACTTTTTAATGTTTGTCAGGGATCTGATGGAGCCAGATCCTTAATGATTTAACCATGCTGTTCACTGTCATCTGTCGCCTGAAAGCCACAACAAAGGAGTTGAAATGGAGTTATAAGTCAAAACTCTCCACTAGGCTCTCGGAGGATCCTGTCCCAGTATCTTCAGTTTACAAGGGCATCAGCTTGCCATCCAGCCCATCTTGTTTGAATATTCTGGTAGGTTTAAGGATGCTTCCTTCTCAGGTATGTTGAGAGAGAAAAATCAAAAGTAGGTCAAAAATACTCTCAGTAGCAGGTCAAAATATATTCTCATCCAAAGCTTAGAAAGCTACCTTAGGGAAGCTGTAACTACTCCCAAAATAACATTCCCAGGCTCTATGAGTCTCAAATTTGAAGTTTACTGTCCTTGGCAAGTACTTTTACATTTGAGCCTGCTAACTTGTACTGGAAGAAAAACATTGAAACAGGGGGAAAAGAGTTCTGGATTGGTATTTCCTGACTTTTAATTAATTTATTTGTTAGGGTGTTTTTGGAGGAAATACTTTGTTTTCCTAATGGTTTCCACTGGAGGAAATGGTGCGGATGAGCCCATGTGTCAGTTGTGTGGTCTGTCATGAATTGTGCTGGTTGACCATTTGTATATATAATGTGATAACGGTTTGGCAATTGTTTCTTGGCTCCATCAGGATTTTGACAGATGCTATTTACTACACATTTGGAAGCATCCAGGTTCAGATACTCCTGTCATACACAAGTGCATTTTTACCAGATTGTACGCAGATATTCTTTAGGCTTCATCAGCAAGAGCATCAGCAAAGTTAGACATCATGTCCTTTCATGTGCCCTGTTGTTGCAAGGACATGTCCTTTTCTTCTAGTAATAAATAAAGTAGATATATACATAGCTGCTAAATAAAGAAGCACTGTCCATGCAAACTAGAGAAAAGTGTGGGGTTATCAACCCATTGGATCCAGATTTGGTAATTCTTAGAATTACACCCAATGAGATAGCTTCTGTCATTGGTACTTAGTCATTGCTTACGCCCATTATTTTACTTGTTTGTTTGTTTACCACATTTCTACCCCACCTTTCTCACCCTGGAAGGGACTCAAGGCGACTTTACATACAGGCAATGTTTTGATGCCTTAAAACACAATGTACACTTAAATAAATACTAAAATAGAGTGTAAAAGTACATTTAAAACAATGAAACATTTAAAAGCAATACATTCAGGGTTAAACACATAATCCACGAGCATAATCCGGGCATGCCCAGATTACCCATAAGGCCAACCTAGGCCATGGCCTAGGGACGCAAGCTGGGGGGGGGCGCAGATCACGGACCAAAAAACCCCTGGTCCGCGCCCCTCTTTCCCCTTTTCTCATGCCCCTCCTTGCTCCTTCTCCCGGCAAAGTCTCTGCTCCGTCCCCTCCGTCTCTCACTCTCTGGGCTGCGGCGGGCCCCCCGCATTGATCCATTGATTTGCCCGCAGGTCTCTGGCTGGCCTGACCTCCTGGCTCCCGGGGAAGCCGTCTCCATGGTGACTTGCCCGGCTCCCCCGGTGGCAGGCTGTAAATTCCTGCAGCCAGAGCCGAGCGGCAGAGTCCGGGAGAGGGCGGTGGGAGGGAGGGAGAAGGAGGAGAAGGAGGCAACTAGGAGGAAAGAAAGAAAGAAAGGAAAGAAGGAAGAGGGGGAGGGAGGAGGAGGGGAGAGAAAGGGCGTTGCTTGGGTGGACCTCTCCCGGGTCCCCAGCACGAGACCACACCAACCCAGGCTCACTCCTGCGCTCTCGGACCAAACCGGGGCAGGCTGCTTGGCCAAAGGGAGCCGCGGGAGGGAGGGAAGGATCAAGGCCAGCCCAGGGTCTCGCTCTCCTGCCTTTGGGAGCAGCCGAACAAAAGCCGCACAAACCCCAACCTGAATCCTCCCTCGCTCTTGCTTTGCAGGAGCACACGCCAAGCGGACATCTCTCTTGCTCTCTTTCCCTCCCCCTCCCTTGTGCGCTTTTGGAACGCGTTTGCACCCGCTGCGCTCTCCCCAAGCCTCCCGAGGAGACCTTCAAAGCAGAGCAGAGCTTTCCAGCCAGTTGCCAGTGAGAATGGGGACCTTGGAGGTGGCGTGATAGTGCCTGCTCGCCTTTCTCTTTTGCTCCAGAGGCACCATGGCAAAAACCAGCCAAGTGTGGAGCTGAGTGATGTGTGTATGTGTTGGGGGAGGGGGGTGCGGTGCGATAGAGGTTGGCTTAAAGGGGGCGTAATTCCGAAGTGTGGCCTAGGGCACAAAAAGGTTTTAATCCGGGCCTGAATCTGGGCCGTTCCAATGGTCATTGCACATTGTTCCAATTCTATCTATTGGGCAAATTCTTTAAAGGCTTGATCACAAAGCCACGTTTTCACTCTCTTGTAGAAGGTCAGGAGGTAGGAGGTTGATGTAATATCCCAGGGGATATTAGATCAACCGATGGGCCACCACTGAGAAGGCCCTGTCTCTCGTCTCCACCAATCATGCCTGCGAGGGAGGCGGAACTTAGAACGAGGCCTCCTCAGATGACCTTAAACTCTGTGGTGGTTCATAGAGGGAGATACGTTCAGACAAATAAGCTGGGCCAGAACTGTTTAGGGCTTTATAGACTAAATCCAGCACCTTGAATTGTGCTCAGTAGCAGATTGGCATCCAGTGGAGCCAGGGCCGTAGCCAGGATTTTGATTCGGGGGGGGGGCTGAAACTGGGTGGAAGAGGGTCTACCCTAGCAAACCTTTTGTATTGTTATCCCAATAACCCCATTAATGTGGGATATAATGAGCATGGTGATCAGATCATGATATGAATAAACATAACAGTTTAAATAATGTACCAGTGAGGCCTTTTCGCGGACCACCCTGAGAATTGGGGAGGGGGCTGAAGCCCCCTTAGCCCCTCCCCCGGCTACATGCCTGAGTGGAGCTAACGTAACCGGGGGTAGGGGTAGGGGGTGTATGCTCCAGTGAGAAATCTGGCTGCCACCCATTGGACCATTTGTAGCTTCTGAACAGTCTTCAAAGGCAGCCCCACATAGAGCATGTTGCAGTAGTCTATTCGGGATGCAACCAGAGCGTGGACTACTGTGGCCAAGTGTGACTTCCCAAGGTACGGATCTAATCTAAGATTGGGCGAATCCAGCTGTTTGAATGGGTTTATCCAGTTGGACAATTTTTTTTAAAAAAAATTGAGGCCATAATGATGAGACACGTGGAACTATTTGGAGCATTATAATAATGTAAAACTGTACACACACAGCCCCCTTTCACACTTTGACAATACGTGTGACAAGCTAGCAGGCTATTTTCCAACAGGACCCACTCCCTAGCTGCTGCAGAAATACATCTAGCCATTAGTGTGGCTTAAAGGGGAATGGGGGCCCTTCCACGCAGCCCCATATCCCAGAATATCAAGGCAGAAAATCCCACAATATCTGCTTTGAACTGGGTTATCTGAGTCCACACTAAGTCCCAGTTCAAAGCAGAAAATATGGGATTTTCTGCCTTTATATTCTGGGAAATAGGGCTGTGTGGAAGGATCCTGGGATTCCAGAGTGATCTCAAGCTTTTGGAGGTATGGGCAGCTATATTGAGCTGGATCAGACCTCATTTACTATTTACATTTCCAACAAATGCACTGCTGTGTCACTGGGCATGAGCAGCTCCTTGTCAGAGACTTGCTGGTGACATCACTTCCAGTTAAGTCATACCAGAACACCCAGGAAATGCTCTGTCGCCAGCAAGTCTCTGTCTGGAAGCTGTTTCTGGTCAGCAATGCAGTAGCGGTGGTCCCAAAGTGATTTGAGTGGGGATGGTCCCAATGTGCCCTCGGCTTGGCCGGTCTTTTGGATGCCCAAAGGGTTCTGGTGACACTCCCAGGCTGGATTGGGACAGCCCCCTGCAGTTTACCCGAGATTAATTGGGTAACTGTAGATCAGGGGTGGGCAACTATTTTCTCCAGGGGGCCACACGAGAGCCAAAAAATATTATGGCGGGCCGCACCTAAAGGCTGAACTACATTCTACATAATATCAATTGAATTTCTTTCATAATAATCTTAGGCAGAGAGTTCCACTGCTGAACAGCTCTCATAGTCAGGAAGTTCTTCCTAATGTTCAGGGGGAATCGCCTTTCTTGTAGTAGTTTGAAGCCATTGTTCTGCGTCCTAGTCTCCAGGGCAGCAGAAAAAAAGCTTGGTTCCTCCTCCCTATGACTTCCTCTCAAGTATGTATATATGGCTATCATGTCTCCTCTCATCCTCCTCTTCTTCAGGCTAAACATGCCCAGCTTTTTAAGCCGCTCCCCATTCCCACTTGCCTCAAACAGACAAGAGTTTTTTCTCCCTCCCTGGACATTAGACCACAGCTATAAAAACAGACAGTAAGCAGCCAGACCTTGAAGCTTCAAGGCCATTTGGTGCTTAATCAAGGTGGCCAGGGGCTGGCAACATTCCTACTTGCCTCAAGCAGACATGGGTTCTTTCTCCCACCCTGGACATTATTCCACAGATATAAATACAGGCAGTGAGTAAGTACCATAAAAACAAAATAAAAAACACACTCTCCACCCAGCCTCCCCTGACCTTAGCAACCTGGAGCAAGGCATCCCTAAAGGGGAAAGGACTGAAAGAGGTAGAGAAGGGACGGAGAGAAGGAAAGAAAAAGGGTAAGGAAGGAAGGAAATAGGGGGCAAAGGGAGGAGGGAAACAGGGAGAGAGAGGGGGAAGGAAAGGAAAGAGAGAAAGAAGGATGGAAGCAAAAAGTCAAGGAAAGAAGGAAAGAGGTAGAGAAGGAATAAATGAGACAAAGAAGAAGATAAAGAAAGGGGGGAAGGAAGGAAAGAGGTACAGAAGGAAGGAAGGAGAGAAGGAAAGAAGAAAAGGGAGGGAAGGTGGAGGCAAGAGAAGGCCGAGGGCACCCATGGACGGAGGTCAGGCCCCTGGATGCCTCCGTTTTCCCCACACACCTACACAAGCTCAGTGGAGGTGAGAGAAGCCCGGAGGCACCCAGGGATGGCCAGGCATTGAGCCCGGTAGGAAGAAGTCCACTCACAGTGCAGGAGATAACAGAGGGTGAGTCTCTTCTTCCACGTGGCTTTGCCTCCACAGCTCCTCCTCCTGACTTCCCACATGTCTGTGGGAAGAGCAAGAGGAGGAGCCTACCAGGACTGCCACTTGGCTGGCTCAGGGGGTTGGGCCGGTCGGCAGCCATTTTGGAGGAGGCTGCCTTACGAGGGCCGGTCAGAATCGGCCGGCAGGCCGCATACGGCCTGCGGGCCGTAAGATGCCCAGGTCTGCTGTAGATGCAACTTTTTTTTATCTTAACTGGGGAATTATGGTGAGGCCTTATAACAGAAACAGTGGTCACATTTACATCAACTAGCATGCACAAAAATCACAAAAATCTCCATATCAGCTGAAAGGGAATGAGAAGAATGGTTCTTAATTACCACCATAATTATAACACAGATGAAAGGATTTTTTTTGTATTGCACAATGTATGAAAATCTTTTAAATGCCTTAAAGTGGTTTGGTTTTAGGTTTCATACCATTCTTGCTGAAAGCCAAGCGTACAACTGATAAGGTGAAACTTTTGATGTCTCTTCTGGCATTCTTCATATATTTCCATTCCAACTATTCTCCATGTTTCCTTCATATGAATGGAAAATTTGTATTTTTAAAAAGCCTCAAGGAAGTTAATTCTTGATATTATGATTCAGATGATGGATCGCACAATGGTTCACCTTGAGAGTGATGTTTTCTTCCAGTCTGATGTTCTAACTTGCTGTTCAATCTGGTTATTGCCTCAAAAGGTGCGTTAAGCTTATGTGTAGTATAAACACTCTGCTTTTTTCCCAAAGGAATGCAATTTTGAAATTTTACTAAAGAAGTATGACATATTTTCAAAATAAAGCAGTCAAGCCTCCTGCTGTGAAGTAAAACAAATGTTTCGGTATGACAACAATCATTTTCATCCCATTGAATTTAAAAAGTAAAATACCATTGGCATGGGAACCATTTATTCTTGTCATTTGCTCGCAAGGTTCTGGCAGCTCACTAAACACTGGTGTGTAAAAAGGAAAGAAAACACATTCCTTTTGAACATTGGACTTTATTTTTTAGCTCTGCAAAGGAAATTGCAAAACAAACAGCAGATTACCAGATGGGCCTATGTATCAACAATAATAAAAAAAGAAAATTGAGCTCAAGGTTAAAGGATACCAGGATATGACTCTTTGCTACAATGTCTTAACTCTAAAATTACTTATTTAAAACGAAGAAAACATTATCAGGCCCTCCCTAGGTCTCACCTTAACACAGCCTGTTTGGAACCCTATATTTGTGTGATGTACACATCCAAGCTTCTACAACACAGCATCGGGTCTGTTGGCAATGTTCCACATTCGGCTGAATCTAGCTGGTCACACCTCTAAAAATTGCTCCAGAACCTGCAAGAAGCACCAGAATCAATCCTTTGTACCATTGACCCACATTAATAACTGGCTGCAGCACTTCTGTTGACAATCTAGCTACACATTGGATGGACTCCCCCCAACAACAGAGTCCACTTTATTTTGGCCATGTACACATGACCTAAGAAGGATTAGGATCTTGGAGAATAGATTCAAGAAGTGTGTGTTTTGGCTCTCATCCTTGATCTGTATTATCAATCAATCAATCAATCAATTGCCTTTATTTCAGTTAACAAACCTTAGGCAGATACAGAAAAATATAATACAGATAAAAGTCACATATAAAACACAATACAGGTTATCAAATGTACACATATTAAAATCGCTGGCCTTAAAATTTATATCCCTTAGAAGCTAATAATACGTCTCTAGGCATTATTACCTTCCTTCTTTCATCCCTATAAAAGGAACATTCAAGCATGACATGCAGTAGAGACTCTACTACGCCCGCCCCACATGGGCAAAGTTGATCATTGTAATCTTTATGTTGAAAACGTCCTTCTAGGATAGCTTAGGGAATAACGTTGAATCGGGCTTTGCTAAATGCCTGTCGATATTTAGGGATATTTAAGTTTTCTAGGTATTTAGCTCCACTCAGTGGTCTAAACTCTAGGCCCAGGTTTATAGGGGAACAAGTGCTACATGCTGCAGTTGTCGAATTTTGCATATCTATGTCAATTATTTGTTGTTTCAGAATATGTATTGCCCTACTTGGGTCTAGGGAGAGTAATAGGTCTTGTGAGAGCCCCAGATTGAGTAGTTTCTCTTTTAATGTCTTCTTCATTTGAGAAATGAAGAAGTCTTTCTGTAGCAAGTGTACATAGTCATCCTCCTCACCCCTAGACATGTGTTTTATCCAGTATCCTAGCGCCCATTTCCATGCTATACATTCTACAGATGGTGTACCCACTTCTAGGCGCAGTACTGCTGAGGGCACACAGTTGGGTACGGCAAATAGTTTTCTTAAGAACATAGATAAAACCCGTTCCATTTGAGATCTGTATTATCACCATCATACCTTGAGTCAAACCCATCTTTTCCTGTAACAGTAATAGGTGCTTCACAAGGGACACATTACTGTATGTCTTTCAGTACATCTTGGTGACATTTCTCCATGCCACAAGCATCTAGCATCTCTCTCACTCACATTGACTGCGTTTGGGGCAGTCCAGAACAGTAGTCCTTAGTCAAGTGCTAGTCCAGAACAGTAGTCCTTAGTCAAGTGTGTGAATACATGAAGTTTCCAGCTCAAGTTCCACTTTCCTTTGCCAATTAGGACATGTAACCTTCTGTTTCCCAATGCTTTAAAATTTGACTGCCGGTCAGTCTGTCTCTCAATCCATCCTGATATGTATCTTGTTTTGACAAGTGTCCATCTGTGGTAGAGATAGACCACAGGCGGGTAGTTTTTGCAACCTTGATCCTTTCAGGTTTCCCCATTCCACCCATTTTTTACTGAGAGAGAGAAAATGAATTGCCTATCGTAGAAGGTTTTAAGAGTGTCACTTCATCTTTTCAGTTGGTCATAGGGTCACCTACTTTTACCATCAAAGTGTCTGAGTTTTTCCAATTCAGAAGCAGATTCCTTACTACTTCTGTTTTGGTGTCTGTTGTTGTTGTTTATTCATTCAGTCACTTCCAACTCTTCGTGACCTCATGAACCTCATGAACCAGCCCACGCCAGAGCACCCTGTCGACTGTCACCACCCTCAACTCCTTCAGAGTCAAGCCAGTCACTTCAAGGATACCATTCATCCATCTTGCCCTTGGTCGGCCCCTCTTCCTTTTCACTTCCATTTTCCCCAGCCAGCATCATTGTCTTCTCTAAGCCAGTGATTCCCAACCAGTGTGCCCTGGCACATTAGTATGCCGTGAGCGATCATCAGGTGTGCTGTGGGAAATTGGCACTCTCCCCCCTCCTAGCAGCCCCCTCACCGAAGCAAGTTTCACTCAGGGTAAAATTTCACAAAGGTCTGGAGAACAAGCTCTATGAGGAGTGGCTTGAAGAGCTGGGCACGTTTAGCCTGAAGAAGAGAAGGTTGAGAGAAGACATGATAGCCATGTATAAATATGTGAGAGGAAGTCATATATATGTTGGGTTCATCGAAACAGGCCCAGGTTTCACACTGAATGTATAAATACATTTAAAAACATATTAACTATATGTATTACTGTGTTAGAGTGTCATTTTGTGTCATTTTGGTTGGTGGTGTGCCCCAGGATTTTGTAAATGTAAAAAATGTGCCGCGGCTCAAACAAGGTTGAAAAACACTGTTCTAAGCTATTCTGTCTTCTCATGATGTGGCCAAAGTACTTCATCTTTGCCTCTACTATCCTTCCCTCCAATGAGCAGTCGGGCTTTATTTCCTGAAGTATGGACTGGTTGGATCTTCTCGGTCCAAGGCACTCTCAGAATTTTCCTCCAACACCACAGTTCAAAAGCATCTGTCTTCCTTCACTCAGCCTTCCTTACGATTCAGCTCTCACATCCATAGGTTACTACAGGGGGGTTGGTGTCTATTTCTTAGAATTTATAATAATGGTATCACAAAAAATCCAAAGGCCAAAAATTGGTTTCTGAGACTGGCCAGAGTCATTCACCCATGGTCAGTGGACAATCAAAGATGGATCGTCTCAACGTTTTTGCTAAGTAATTGAATTAAAATAAGATATTTCTTCACATCACTTTATCTTTGCTTGACAAACCTACTTCCTCATAAATCAACATCTTCTGGAAACTGATACTTTAAAAATTATTTCTCTATCTGTGTCTAACTTCAAGGAATTTAACACACACGGGACACTGTTACAGTTCGGTGATTTGAGGGGTAGGATCAGAAGGGAAGACACCCTTGGGAGTGTTGCCTCAAGAACCAAAGCGTAGACCATGTTCTGACAAGTTATCTATTGACTGTAGCCAGCATTTACATCCCTTGGGAATGTCTGTTCACAGGCAGAAGAAATATTCTACAGTAACTAAATATACTCTTGCCTTTTACACTTTTGAATAAAGGAAATGGAGACTGACTGAAGCTGCACTATGTATTCTCTTGCCCATCCCTAAAGCATTTAAAGTGTTGAACCAAAGTCCTGGGATGTACGTTGAGTTCTGATTCCCATAATAAATGAGTCCCAAAAGTTTTCCTTGCAGCCATCTGGAACATTGGCAGCAGAGACCCCTGAAAAAAGAAATATTCTGAACTTTACATCCACAACTGAGGGGAAGAAGGAATATAGAGATGGATGAATTAACAATGAAGAAGGGACTAAAAAAGGAAGCTTTAGCCCTGTGTCCAAGATGCTGCAATGAAACCAGTGTGGTGTTTACAGAGTATGCCTAGACCAGGGCTGCCCAACTGGCGGCCCGGGGGGCCATATACGGCCCCCAGCCCCTTCCCTCCGGCCCCCTAAGCTTTTTAATAAAAAATAAAAATTGAAAAATAAAATAATAAAAATTTTAAAAAATACCTATTTCCGGGTTCGGAGCAAGTATCGCGAGAATACGCAATCCACACGGGATTTCACTGTCAACGCGAGATCACGCCGGCGTTGACAGCGAAATCCCGTGTGGATTGCGTATTCTCACGATACTCTTCGGCTACTCTACTACTGGATCGCTGAGGCCCACAGATGTGATTAGGACCTTATTCGACTCAGTCGGTCATCGCCTCTCTCATCGTCCGGGTACTCCTGGATCCTGCGCGTTTGGAAAAGGTAGGCTGAAGCAGGGGGCTCCTCAGGGGGCGCCTCAGTCCCTCCCCCCATCTCCCCTTATGTATTAAATATAAAATTAAATATATTTAAAGATGAAATAAGGGGAGATGGGATACATTAAGGGGGAGGGAGGATGGAATTAAATATATTTAATATTAAATTAAAATAAGGGGAGAGGGGAGGATGGAATTAAATATATTAAAATTAAATTAAATAACGGGGAGGGAGGATGGAATTAAATATATTTAATATTAAATAAAAATAACGGGGAGGGGAGGATGGAATTAAATACATTTAATATTAAATTAAAATAATTTAATATCTTATCCCTGCATTTTATCTCCGTAAAAGATTATATTTGACTGTATGGATGCCCCTTTTGAATGCCCACCCTGCATTTAATGTTAGTAAAAGATTATATTTGACTGTATGGATGCCCCTTTTGAATGCCCACCCTGTATTTAATGTTAGTAAAAGATTATATTTGACTGTATGGATGCCCCTTTTGAATGCCCACCCTGTATTTAATGTTAGTAAAAGATTATATTTGACTGTATGGATGCCCCTTTTGAATGCCCACCCTGCATTTAATGTTAGTAAAAGATTATATTTGACTGTATGGATGCCCCTTTTGAATGCCCACCCTCCATTTTATCTCAGCAAAAGATTATATTTGACTGTATGCATGCAGGGGCGGGGGCGGAGCCGGGGGAGAAGGCAGAGCTGGGGGCGGGGAGGGGGCGGAGGCGGGGCGGGGGCAGACCCTACGGCCCCCCAGGTCATCAGTGACTGGAATTCAGGCCCCTGGGCGGTAGAAGTTGAACAGCCCTGGCCTAGACAAAAGTATGCATGAAAACAATTGATGATGACGACAACAACAACAACAGCAACAACTGTATTGTATACTGCCACCATCTCCCCGGAAGGACTCGAGGCGGCTTATGTACGGCACAAGGGGCTGAAAAACAAAACATAAAATGAAAACTATTTAAAAATACAATTAAATACAACATATGGACATATAAAACATCAACTAACTCTCTAAAAAAAGTGTATATGTTGCAACTTTGCTATAAAAAATTATGTCCTATACCCTTACTTAGGATTGACTAGCCTAGTGTTGTTGGGCCTATGTTAGCCCATGTTGTTTAGAGTGATGGCGGTTGTAGTTCTTCAACATCTGGCCATGTACATATTTCCCTACCTCTACTGTAAGTATAGGTTGTCATCACTGAAATGGCCAAAAGTATTTCCTAACCCAATTACATTCAATTACATGGAATGTATTGTTCTATTTTATGGAATTCAGTTTGGAAAAGTCACTTTTTGGGGGGACTGCAACTCCTGGATGGGAGGTTATGGGTACTGTAGTCAAAAATGTATTTTGTACAAGTTCTACATAAATTGCACAGGCATTGACTTGATATGCAAGCTGTCCCAACTGTTATTATGCAGGCATTTATTTGCACAGACCAATATGCCTTTGGTTAGACAATCACTAGCATGATTTGCAACAATTCTCACTTTTAAGTTGTCAGGAAAAGTGTGGTAAGGATGAATCACTGTAGCAATGAATACAAGATTTGGCAACAGCTCATTTCCACCATTGTCTTATTCATATATTAGTCAGTATGCCTGACAGACTGTTGATACCACAGAAATCTAGGATTGGTGTGGTTCCCAAATAGTGAGATTCTGTTGCTCACCATCATTTACATCAGTGGCTCCCAAAGTGGGTGGTACCACCCCCTGGTGGGCGGTGGGGCGATCCAAGGGGGCGCTGGGAGGCTCAGGAGAATTTGGGGGGCGCTGAACCCCTGTAAGGGGGCGGTGGCGTGAGCCAGGCTTGCCACTTGCAGGGTCGTGCACTTGTGAGGACGTCCCCGTTGGAAGAAAGAGGCCGATACACAGGACTGGGCTGTGGGCGGGGTTGATGAGAGGAAGGAGGTGCATGCTGCGGTTTCCACGCCAATGCCTGCCCGGGGATTCCAACTTGCAGGGACACAGTCGCAAGCGCGCGATCCCCGGGCAGGCGTTGCCATTTGATTTAGATCTGTCATTCATGGGGATCTTAGTGGTCTGTGGAAGTCAGAGCTGAATTGGCAGAAGGTACTGCAAATCCCATCATCCGTTGCTCATACTCCCCCAAACAAATTGTTTTTGTGATTGATTCTGGAATTCAATGTTTGCAATTTACACCTTTATTTACTATATTTTATGAAAAAGGTAGAAAAATTAATACATATATCTTTCTGTGTAATTGCTATTAATTTTTTAAAAAAATTAACTTCTAGGGGGGCACTGAGTAAATTTTTTTCTGGAAAGGAGGCGGTAGGCCACTGATTTACATGCTCATTCCTTCTTCCATTGACTCTTTCTGTTTGTCTCCTCTGCAGGCCTTGTGATGAGCAACACCCAGAAGTAACAGCAGATGGTTATGTGAACAACCTTGCAGAAGCTGTGGATGTGATTCTCAAGCAACTGCATAAGTAAAGGTGTTGCAGATAGTGTCTTGAAGTCGAAGAATGACTAGTTGAATGTGATGTCCCTGGCATAACTGTGAACATGCCTCAACACACTTACTTTTTTCTTCTCTTCTCCTAGCTTTTGTGTGATAGTCACTCACAATAATATATATGTGCCTCAAAAGACTAGCTCTTCTAACATGCCTTCCCAAATAACTAAAATATTAATGATTACCAAGTGAACAAGGGAAGAAAATAAGATTGAGGTGCTTTATGCCCCTAACCCAAATTATTTTCAGTCTTAACTCTTTAACCATAATATTTCACTGTGACCTATTTCCTTACCTGTTCTGTTTTCTGGAAGACAACTCAAATAAAACAATCTCTTTATCTCTAGATCAGTGTTTCCAAACCAGTGTGCCGTGAGCAATCATCAGGTGTGCCGTGGGAAATTGGAACCTCCAATACCCTTTCTTCCCCCTCCTGCCGAACACTTCTTCTTCTCCACTTGGGCTCCCTTCTTCCCAGCCTCGCTTTGCTTCGCTCTAGGGCAAGTCTGCGCAGTAGCGCCCGCACAGGTCACGTCTTCCCCCCTCCCCCCTCCCCTCTTGAACAGGCTCACGCTGCCCCCTCGGATCAAAATGGTGGCAGAAGTGGCAGTGTAGAGGAAAAAGTACAGTGTTTGGCAGGAGGGGGAAGAAAGGGCACGAAGGGGAGGGGGGAGGAAGAGGTCTCTGTCGAAAGCTGGCATGGACAAACTTGGTCCTTCCAGGTGTTTTGGACTCCAACTCACACCATTCCTAGCAGCCTCAGGATCTTTTCCTTTACCCCCTCAGCCATTTAAGCAGGAAAGGGCCTCAGGCTGTTAGGAATGGTGGGAGTTGAAGTCCAAAGCACCCAGAGGGCCGAAGTTTTCCCATGCCTGTTTTAGGGACCTTAAAGTGGTGAGCCTCCTTCCAACATTGTGATTCTGGATTGAAAACAAATAACAACATAACATAACATCGTTTGAGTCCACAGTGCTTTCTGGGTGTAGGTGAACGACAACTTCCAAACTCAAGGTCAATTCCCAACCAAACCCTTTCAGTACTTTCTGTTTGTAATGAGAGTTCAATATGCCACGTTTGGTTCAATTCCATTGTTGCAAGAGTTCAGGATACCCTTTGATTGTGTGTTAACTATAAACCCCAGAAACTGTAACTCCCAAATGTCAAGGTCTATTTTCCCCAAACTCCATCTGTGTTCACATTTGGGCATATTGAGTATTCATGCCAAGTTTGGTCCTGATCCAACATTGTTTGAGTCCACAGTGCTCTCTGGATATAGGTCAGGGCTGTCCAACTTCTACCTGACCTTGGGCCGGAATTCCGGTCACTGATCACCTGGGGGGCCAAGCCCTGGCTCTGCCCCTCCCCGGCTCCGCCCCCTCCCCGCCCCCGGCATTGCATAAATATACAATTAAATATTATATTATTTAAATAAGGGGAGAGGGAGGGATGGATGGAACACATGAGGGGCATAATTAAGTTCAATATCAAAAAGAAATTTGGCATTCAATTCATGGGAGGCAAGGGGAGAGAAGAGGCAACATCCTGCCCTTCCCAATAGACTCAGGCAATAGCAAACTACTGCACGGTTCCCTAGTTTACATCTTCCTTATTACTAACTGTTTACCATTTTGACCATCCTGATGTTACATATTGTTACATATTATACATGTTACATATTATATTATTTAAATAAGGGGAGAGGGAGGGATGGATGGAACACATGAGGGGCATTAATATACAGAATATCAAGGCAGAAAATCCCACAATCTCTGCTTTGAACTGGAATATATGACTGGCCACACTGATCAGCATTGAATGGCCTTGCAGTTGAAAGGTCTGTGTGCTTTCATTCTGCCAGTTTACCCCTGGCTGATTCCATTCAGTGCAAGTCATCAAAGTAAACTTAGGTAATTGCAAAGAATGTAAATAGTTCTGGGGGGAGGAAGAGGAGGGGGAAAGGGGGTGGGAGGCCTTTCCTTGAGCTCCCTCTCATTCAATTCCCCCCCTCCCTCCTTTTTTCTCCTCCTCCCCTCTCCTATGGCTGGCCGGTTCTCTCCTTCTCATTAAAGAGACAGTTCATGAAACGCCAATGAAGGGGTCAGAAAGGAAGGGGCTTGTGTGTGTGTGTGTGTGTCTGAGAGAGCCAGAGAGATCTTCCCTTTGCGCTGGGGAGAGGTGTGCCCAGGGCAGGTCCCCCTCCTCTCTCTCTCTCTGTCACTCACGCTCTCAGACACACTCCCTCCCTCCAAAACCCCTTTTGCTTCCCTGGCAGCAATCCTGAGGAGGAGGAAGCGGCGCTGCCGAGGGGGAAAGCCATGCGGCCGGGTCGCTCTTCCTGTTTGCTGCCAAGGGGGCGGGGCCCGAGAGACGTCACTCCCTCCCATTGGCCCCCTCCCTCAGGAGAAGAGGAGGCGGCCAATAGAAAGCCAAGGGGCGGGACCAAAAATAATAATAATAAATAATATTTTTTAATTGAAAAAAATATTTTAAAAATATTTTAAAAATATATTATTTATTGCAGGAGGGTAAGGGGCCGTAGCCAAGGGGCTAGGGGGCCGTGTATGGCCCCCGGGCCACCTGTTGGGCAGGCCTGATATAGGTGAACTACAACTCCAAAACTCAAGGTCAATGCCCACCAAACTCTTATAGCATTTTCTCTTGGTTATGGGAGTTCTGTGTGGGAAGTTTGTGTCTTTCTACCATTCCTGCCAGGATTTCTATGTTGTGTTCATCGAAACAGGCCCAGGTTTCACACTGAGTGTATAAATACATTAAAAAACATATTAACTATATGTATTACTGTGTTAGAGTGTCATTTTGTGTCATTTTGGTTGGTGGTGTGCCCCAGGATTTTGTAAATGTAAAAAATGTGCCACGGCTCAAAAAAAGTTGAAAAACACTGCTCTAGATAATTCTCCTAAATAAATTAGTGCAAAATTTGTCTGCAACTCAATTGAGACATAGCAAGATTATATTTTACTACCCTTCATTCTGATGGTTTCTCCAGCTTTCAGCAATGTTTGTTTTTGGAGTACAAATCCTGGCGTTCTCCACCCAGAGTCGTCATGCTGGCTGAGGGGCTCCAGGAGTGGAAATCCAAAAAATAATGTTTCCAAGTTCTGGGTTTTATATACAGGCTCCTACACAAGAATGGAGAGAAATCGTTATCCCGAGAGCAGAAGGAGAGAGGTGTTAACATGGCTGTTTTGGCGGTACTTTCATTGTATCTAGTTTCTAGTCCAATGTGCCTTTCTTTTTCAGGACATTTTGAATCAGTCCAGTTTGCAGCAGAAATCAATTCTGCACCATTCTAATGCGGATTGTAGCAACAAGAATTATCTTCCTTCTCCCCATTTTTTGAACAGTTCTGCGTGTTGTTTTGCAAAAAAAAGGGTTTTAATAAGACAGTGAATGGATTCTCCTGAACAGATTAGTTCCTGCTATTGCAGAAGAACTTCTCCCTGAAAGCCAATGCAGCTTCAGAGCTAATAGGAGCACCACAGATATGGTTTTTGCCCTTAGACAACTGCAAGAGAAATGTAGAGAGCAAAACAAAGGACTCTATGTAACATTTGTCGACCTCACCAAAGCCTTCGACACTGTGAGCAGAAAAGGTCTGTGGCAGATCCTGGAACGTCTAGGATGTCCCCCCAAATTCCTCAAAATGATTATCCTGTTACATGAGGGCCAGCGCGGTCAAGTCAGGTACGGCGATGTTCTCTCGGAGCCCTTTCTAATAACTAATGGAGTGAAACAAGGTTGTGTTCTTGCACTAACCCTATTTACAATCTTCTTCGGCATGATGCTCCAAAGGGCTACGGCAGACCTCGAAGAAGAAGACGGCATATATATACGCTATCGTACTGATGGTAGCTTGTTCAACTTAAGCCGTCTGAGGGTTCACACTAAGACTCTAAACTATCTAGTCCGTGAGCTGCTTTTTGCTGACGATGCTGCCCTTGTCACCCACACAGAAGCAGCTCTGCAGCGCCTAACATCCTGCGTTGCAACAGCTGCAGAGCTGTTTGGGCTGGAAGTCAGCCTGAAGAAAATGGAAGTTCTCTACCAGCCCGCACCACAGGAAGAACATCATCATCCCCGTGTCAGCATAGGCAAATCAGTGCTTAAGTCCGTCCACCTACCTGGGAAGCATCATCTCTTCAGACGCCAAGATTGATAAAGAGATAGATCACAGATTAGCAAAGGCATATAGTGCATTTGGACGGCTTCACAAAAGAGTCTGGAGCAACAAGCACCTGAGGCAAAGCACCAAAATCAATGTGTACAGAGCTATCATACTGTCTATTATTCTATATGGGTCTGAAACATGGGTCACCTATCGCCAACACCTACGACTCGTCTCACGCTTTCATTAGTTCTTTTTTCGCACAAACCTAAATATACACTGGACCGACTATGTGAAAAAATGTTGCTGTCCTTGGGCAAGCAGGGATCACCAGCATTGAGGCCATGCTATTGAGAACACAGCTGCGCTGGGCAGGGCACATCTCTAGGATGGAGGACCACCGCCTCCCAAAGATACTACTCTATGGTGAACTTGCCATGGGTCAGCGCAAGAGAGGCGCCCTCAAAAAGAGATATAAGAACTCACTGAAACAACATCTCAGGCTTGGCCAGATTGATCACCAACAATGGTCCACCTTGGCCTCATATCGGGGGGCATGGAGACACACTATCCACAATGCTGCAGCCTCTTTCGAGAAGACACGCCAAATGGGTCTCGAAGAGAAACGACAATGCAGAAAGAACCGCAACTTGGAAACAACATCACCCAAGGAGACTTGATGCTGTGCTTTCTGCAACCGAACTTGTCTATCTCAGATTGGCCTTTTTAGTCATCAACGCGCTTGTAAAAAGCGTGGGATGAGTCCTTCCTAAGAATCTTTGTTCGCGAAGTAATGCCGAGAGAGAGAATGGATGTGAAACATTTCACCATGTATGTTGCCCATCTGAAGTATAAGAAGAATGGTAACTCAGGTGTTCGAGCCAACATTTGATTCACTGGTATGCACATCTGCTATTTCAGTTGCAAAGCCAAGCTCAAAGGAACACTATGGGCTTTCTTTTTATAATACATCTGTCTTCATTAATCTTAAAAGTAAGAATTCATTCTCAGTCAAGCGAGTGGGTTATTTTGAAGCGGGTTCAAGTGATTATTGAAGCTGTTTTCAAAAAGGTTTGGCAGGTAACAGTTACGAGGAAGGTTTTCCCGTATAGTTTACTTGCCTGACTTGCGGGTATTGTAAAATTGCTTCATCTTCCTCCACCACTCTTGGAAACACAGCCATTGTTGTCCTTATTCTGATGGTCTTGGAGATAGCCCAGGCTCCCATGAGTAGTCTGCTTTTGTCTCATCACATTGTTTTTCTCCTCCAAGAATAGCCTTGCATGTTGAGAGCTATCTTGTGATGGCTGGATACCAAGCTGAAAGAACTGGGGTTGGGTTTCCAGGGTTTGGAGCCAAATGATTATCCCCTCTGTTGCTGCTGCAGCTCGAAAGTAATCTTAGATTAGGAAAGAGAGAATAACAGAACTGTGGTTTTCCCTAGCACTGAATCAGAAGCATACGGCATCTCTTCTTTTTTGCCATTTCAGCGTGCTCTTAGATGGGGTTTGAAGCTAAACTTAAGAGTTGCCTGGAATAGAAACATCCCCTCCTTCGTTATTTCCATATAGGCTTCATGGACTAATTATGGTCTGCTGAATACAGATCTGGTCCTTATTTAATTCTCAAAAAACTACTCACATGCAGGCCCATAGCCAGGATTTTGATTCCAGGGGGGCTGAGTTTGATTCGGTGGGGGGGGCTGAGTCTGAGTGAGAGAGGATCTACCCTAGCAAATCTTTTGTATCGTTATCCCAATACCCCCATGCATATGGGATATATTGAGCATGGTGATCAGATCATGATATGAATAAACATAATAGTTTAAATAATGTACCAGTAAGGACTTCTCACGGATCATCCTGAGAATTTCTACGGGTCTGCCATGTGTATCCTAGGTTAGAATCCACTAGGTGCCATACATGTGTATTTAGGGGGATGTTGAGGAAGATTATTATTATTTATTATTTACATCATTTCTACCCCACTCTTCTCAACCAGAGCGGCCTAACAAAAGGCAACAATTCGATGCCGATACACAATATAAATACAATATAAAACCATAGAATTCAGAATTAAAATACAATTAGCATTGACACATAATACACATACACTTAAGTTAAAAACAGAGTTCCGTCCACCACATAAACATTGAGCCATAACCAACAACTTACCAATTACAATTACAATCCAAAGTGCTGCCTTGTGCTAATGTGCAAAAGTCTGGTCCCAGAGCCACGATTTCACTTTTTTCCTGAATGCCAGCAGGGATGGGGCTGATCGTATGTCACTTGGAAGCGCATTCCACAGACGGGGAGCCACCACCGAGAAGGCCCTCTCATCCCCACCAACCATATTTGAGAAGTTGGTGGGAGTGAGAGCAGGGTCTCCCCGGCTGATCTCTGGAGCACAAATCTCAGATAAAACTTTTAGCCACGGACTCTACCTTGTATCACCACTGTACTACACAAAAACATGCCTTCAGCCACATTAAGATCCAATCCTTAGAAAAAGTCTGGTGCCCCCCCCCCCCCCACTGTGACATCATGAAACGTCTCAAACAAAGAGAAACCTTCTGGATTATACAACTATCCACTGAAAAACAATTTGGGGGCCTCAACGACCCACTTAGCCTCAATGCACTACTTAACAAATAGCGCTCTGTGCCTTTAACCTGCTTGTATAAGTCCCTCCAGCTGAGGCTGCCTCCTTGCCATTTCCACTGGAAGGGATGACCCGTCCTCCACGCATTTGAAGAGACTCCTGATGGTAAATATTACTTTTATTAGTTTAACCCTATGCCTCCATTTGCACTGTTCACTTAGGCCCCCAGGAATAATATGAATGTTATTACATTTAGACTAAACACTGGTGAGGACGTCACATTTGGATAAACCGCTGCCTCTGAGGAAGTCCTACAACCCTAAAGGACGAAACGGCTTGCCGCCGGCTGTACACAGAGCTCTTCGCCGTCAGGCTTAGTCCCCACACCACTCGTCCCCGGTGACACCTGGTTGTGGGGACCGAGTTCTTCTCCCCGCGTCGCTCGCAACTATCGAGCCCGGGCGTCTGCTGCCATTGTGTGGACTACCACTCCCGCCATCCTTTGCGGACACCGCGTAGGCGGGGCCGGCGTCTCCAACGAGGAAGACATTCTCCAGCAGGGCCAGACACCGCTGACTTCACCCGCTTTTGCCACCCGATTTACGGGTTCCTTTTGGAGCTTAAGTGCTCCAGGGTACATTCCTCTTACAGAAAGGTTCTGTCTCTCACTATCTTAGTGTTGATTTACAAGAGACACACCTTGTCAGCGTTCTTCCAGCCCTTCTATTACCACATGGTATTGTATTTACTCATGTTTTCTGTGGCTTGTTGAACTGTATGCTTTATTGCTTATATGCATTCTGCTGTTTGTATAACTGTATGATTGTGATACACACGTAAAACCTATGTATTTCTATGTCACATGTATGTGCTATATTGCTATTCTCACATTGTGAGTTTTTGATTGATACTTAAAGCTATTTTGATTATATTACCGCCTTAGTAGTTTTTTGCTTGTACTAGACAGTGCTGCCCCCTGTATACACTTTAAAGGTCAAAACCAGCACTTTGAATTGAGCTCGGAAGTGGACAGGCAGCCAGTGGAGCTGACACAACAGGGGGGTGGTATGCTCCCTGTATGTAGCTCCGGTTTACAATCTGGCTGCCACCCGTTGGACTAGCTGCAATTTCTGAACTGTCTTCAAAGGCAGCCCCACGTATAGTGCGTTGCAGTAATCTATTTGGGATGTGACCAGAGCGTGGACGACCGTAGCCAGATCAGACTTCCCAAGGTACGGGCGCAGCTGGCGCACAAGTTTTAACTGTGCAAAAGCTCCCCTGGCCACCGCCGAGACCTGGGGTTCCAGGCTCAGCGATAAGTCCAGGATCACTGCCAAGCTGCAAACCTGCGTCTTCAGGGTGATGATGTACTGTACATCCTTCCACAACACAACTTTTCCATGATCAGCAACAACAGCTAAGAGTTTAATGGCACAGCTCTATCAGCTCAGAGACCACTTAGCTTTTCCTTCTCCAGCCGTACAGATATATAGGCAGAATGTACTGAGTTGAAACCCCACAGATGGGACATCTGTCTTGTCTGGATTCAATTTCAATTTGTTCTCCCTCGTCCAGTCCGACACAGCAGCCAAGCACCGGTTCAGGACCTGAACAGCTTCCTTAGTAGCAGGTAGGAAGGAGTGACAGAGTTGGACATCATCTGCGTACAGATAACACCGCACCCCGAAACTCCGGATGACCTCCCCCAGCGGCTTCATGTAGATGTTAAACAACATCTTGTCTCGTGTTATTCCCATGCAGGGGAGAAGGTGGGGGTTCGCCTCCCCACGTCCTCCCCTGCATGGGAATAATGCGAGACAAGGCACCCTCCCTGCCCCTCCCAGCTGACAGGCATCACACATTATATATAATGCGTGATGCTTCTGAGCCAGGGGGGAGGGAGAGAAGAAGGGAGAGCAAGCCCTCCATTCTAGCCTCCCAGCTGGCATAATGAATAAAAACAAAAATTCGTTAGTAATTATGTTTCAATTACGAAATTTATTTTTAAAAAATTTGGAATTATTTCTATAATGACCCAGCAAGGGAAATCCCCACCCCCTACGAGTTTAGAATCAATTTTTTTATGGATCAACCACCCCTAAGGCTACATCTCTGGTGTTAGACTTGTGGCCTCAGTGAGAAATATGGTATAATTGTAGTTGTGATGAAATTATTTTTAAAAGGCAGACTGAAGCAAGTGTTTCCTCACAAGTGCTAGCCATATATGATGCCATATATGACTAAAAAGGAGGTACCATGAGATTTAATGCAGATTAGGACTCTGGTGGGAAGTAGGAAGACTTTAACTTTTAGTTTGGGAAGTGCCCATATTTCCAGCTGTGGGTGGGCTAACTGTAAAAACCAGACAGGGCCAGATACTTGAAAATGTGGCTAATTCTGCTCTGTCCAAGTCAATCACCACTCAATTCCATATCTGCCAAATCGACAGTGAACTGCAGCTTTCCTGACCACAGAGCACAGCTCAATTCTATGCTATGTTAACTTCAGTCCCTGATCTGCTGATTGAAGGTAATAGGAGAAGAAGCCTTTCGACCAGATGTGGAATCCCCAATGACTGCCTCCAACCTGGTCCTCCATTTTCCCCTTTAACTCTTTCTCTTTCGCTGCGTTCCCGATCTGGCTCAGTGCCCCAACACCTGCTGTTTGCGTTGGAAGGAATAGTTGTAAATTCCTGATCCAGATTGGCACAGCCCCAAGATCCAAAAGGTTAAAGCCTTCACACTTCCCACCACAGTCCCGGTCTAAAAAGGGTCTCTTGCACTTGTTATTTTACTCTTTTAGAAAGCGTTTGTGCAGATACTAATTGTATGGGTTATAGTGTTACACTGAGTTGTGCCTTAAGCTGAGTTACAAAAACATCCCTAGTTTACAGGAGCTTTCTGAGTCACATAACACTGGTGTCTCTTCTAGGTCGGCACAACAGGAATCTTCAAAGGTGGTTTCATATTTCCCCTCATAATAATCCCTAAATGTGTTTATGTGTTGTCTGTTGGCAATTGCCTGAAGTAGCACATGTTGGTTGTATCAAAACAAAGCATACATTCTGTTACAGATCCATCCATAAAGCACTGATCTGCAGTAACACGCCTGGCTTCATTTTTTTGTAATGAGTTATATTAGCAAATAAAGTTCTTTGAAACCCACCTGCATTCTTATCCCATCCTTCATTTACATCAAGTTGTAAAACACTGTGTGCCTTCAAATGGATTTATGGCAACCCCAATGAATTTATAAGCATACACTTGGCATTAGGAGACTTCCTGTTTGGCAGGGAAAGAGGGGTCCTAATAGTAGTTTAAGCCAGGCTGGAAGATAAATTACCAAGGCCCTGAGCTCTCATAAGAAATCTCTCATAATATAAACTGTACTTTGTTTACTTAGTGTTTGAATCCAGCAAGAGTCAGCATAGAGTGGTGATATGACGGTTGGACTATGTTGTGATTGAGCCTCCAGCTACTACTGATAATAGTGATTCAGAAGACTCTGATGGCTGAGCATCTAGGGAGAGTATGGAACTGGGTGGGGCTGTTTGTAACAGGAGTACTGGCAGAAAGAGGCTTACTCGTGAGTCAAGTGAAGAGGATCACTTACAACTCCAGAGAGTCAAGCAAATAATTACAGCACCTGCAGACTCTGAGACATTTGAGGGATTCTCTGGGAATGATGGGAGTCAGAGTACTGAGGACACTTCTACTGAAATGGATTGGACTCAAGTAAGAGAAATTCAGAGGGCTTGTGAGGAGCCCACAAGTTCGGACACCTTTGTGAGATTCACTGATGATCAGGATTGGCCCTCAGAGTCCCCAGACAATGGGTTGGATGTTCTAAGTTTTAACCAAAGGTGGAAATCTTGAAGGGGCAGTCAAATGGTGGCAGCTGCTGGGAGAGTAACACCTGAGGATGCTGATGACAGGGCGTCGACCTCATCAAGTGGATCTGACTTATAGTGAGGTTAAAAGATGGGCATTTTGGGACTAACCTCTGTGGCAAGCAAGGAGTTGCATGTGGATCCTAGGACTCTTGCATCTTATATTCTGTCATCTTGCATCTTGAAGCCTTGTTTCCAGACTGATCCTGCTGCTTCCTGTGGCGGGGGTTGAACTCTGCTGGATTGCTCTCCAGTTGGACTGTGGATTGTGTCTTCGCTTCTCCATCTATCTCCGCTCCTTGACCTTGGCCTGGCTTCTGGATTATGTCTCTTCTATGCCCCTTTGGATACTTTCTTGGACAACCCTATGATGACTTCAATGCTGATGACCTTGGATTGATTCTGACAACATCTTTTCTGCTACCCTCAGCGTGTCTCTCTCTGTTTTGTTTTGATTTTGCTAAAAAGCTTTGGTGTTTTGAATCCAGGCTTTTTTTCTGTTTGCTTTCATGCCGGTTAGGCTTCCTTTCGTTTGCATTTTTCACTGACCATTAAGTGCTTTTGTTTTGCAAATACTTATCTCCAGAGACTCTGTGAATATTAAAACAAACTATTTACACTTCCATTGGGTTCGGCTCTCTTAACTGGCGTCTGCTGCGACAGACTAGGTCTCTGGGAGATCAGGCGCTGAATCTCTGCTCAGCCATGAGAACCCACTGGGTGATCTTGGGCAAGTCTTACAGCCCTTGCCACAAAGGAAGGTTTCTTTGAATAAATAAATCTCATTTGAATAAATCTTGTCAAGGAAGCTATGATAGGTTTGTTGTAACTCGGTCAACATGAAGGCATATCACAAATGAATGGAGTACAAGGTTTTATTGGTTTGGTGGTGGTGTAGGCCAATGGCATTTACCGTATTTTTCGCACCATAAGGCGCACCTGCTGATAAGACGCACCCTGTTTTTGGAGGAGGAAAATAGGAAAAAAGGGAGCCCTGCGGAGGCGCTGCGGCCTCTTCCTCCTTCCTTCCCTCCCTCCCTCCGGCCTCTCTCCTTCCATGCGTACTTACAGCCGGCGAGGCCTTCCCTTCCTCCTCGGAAGAGGCACATCTTCCTGACGTCAGGAAGATGCGCCTCTGTCTTCGGGCCACGAGGGCGGCCTCACGGGGACCCGAAGAGACAGAGGCGCATCTTCCTGACGTCAGGAAGATGCGCCTCTGTCTTCGGGCCACGAGGCGGCCTCACGGAGACCCGAAGACAGAGGCGAATCTTCCTGACGTCAGGAAGATGCGCCTCTGTCTTCGGGTCTCCGTGAGGCCGCCCTCGTGGCCTCCCCCTCCTGCTCCACCTCGGATTCCTCCGCGCCGCCGGTACGTACAGTATATCCCCCTCTGCTCCCCCCTCCCTCCCTGCGTCTTTGCTCCATAAGACGCAGCTGATTTTTCATCCCACTTTGGGAGGAAAAAACTGCGTCTTATGGTGCAAAAAATACGGTATTTTCAGAGATGTAAATGGAATGTAACCCAACCTGGGAGAGCAAAGGTTCCATAATATACTGTCTGGCCAGAATTCTCTATTGCAGTTATGAATAAGTAACTTAGAGTTAGGCACTTGTGATTATGTATTCACAATTCTTTTTTTTTTTAAAATTATTAAAGATTTTTCAAGGTAAATATACATAAAATGACATAGGGAGAGGGGGGAGATAAAGAAGGGGAGGGAATCTATTTTGAAAGGGGAATAATGGGGAAAACGTTTTATTTATTTATTTATTTACTTACTTTATTTATATTCCGCTCTTCTCACCCCGAAGGGGACTCAGAGCGGATTACAGGTACACATACTTAGCAGACAATCCCTGCCGTTTCCACATACACACATATAGACGAACAGAGGCAAACTCTGGCCACCAGGGGGAGCTGACGCACTCCTCATCTCTCAGCGTTTCCAGCGTCCCTTGTTGTTCCTTCCACATTCCTCAGCGTTCCTGGAGTTCTTTAATGGCCTCATAATTCAGTCAAAATTTGCTGGATTTTGTCAAGATTGGGGCGAAGGGAAGATGGAGTGGAGGGTTATTAGGAATAAGGGGAGGGGAAACTTAGCTTCCCAGTCTTCTTCTCTGCGTCCTCTTCTAAATCTATTTGGTTTGTTTCTTCGTTTGTCTCATCGGCTTAAATTTCTATTTATTATTTATCTATGTCTTCGTCTCCTGATTTGTCTCCTCTAACAAGTAGTCGCCGGTCAATCTTTGAAGTTTCCCATGTATTCTTTGAACCGTTTCCAGTCTGTTTTCCTCACTGGTCTTCCCGAATAATCTTTCAACTTAAAAGTCAATTTGTCCATGTTTTTTATTCCCCAGACTTTATTTAACCATTCTTCTTCTGTCTTCATTTCCTTTAATTTCCATTTTCTACATAGACTATTCTAGCTGCAGTCGTCAAGTATGTTAAAAGAATATCTTCATTTGCATCCAACTTTATGTCTTCATCAGTAATTCCTAGTAAAAAAATATTCCAGCTTCATTTGTATTTTTACATTTAAGATTTTTTGGCTCACTTCTTGAATCATTTTCCAGAAACTTCTGGCTTTAGGGCAGGTCCACCATAGATGGTAGAAAGTTCCGACTTGTGTCTCACATTTCCAACATTTATTATAAATTTTCTTATACATTATATATTAATCCTAATGTATTCATAATTCTTATATAGCCCCTAGTTTGGGCACTGTATACTGTCAAAGACCCCCCCCCCCCAGTTGCTACTTATTGGGTAGCAGTCACTGCAATCCACAAGGAGCAGTTCCCCTGCCCACCAGGAAGGAGCTAGCTGATGTAGCCACCCATCATCATGTGAAAAATCTCCAGCATGAAAGTGAATTATAACAGGGGTCTTGTTTCTGCCTCTCGTACCACAGATTGCTTGTAACAAGGAGTGGAAACAACAGTCAACTGCTTTCTGAATGACAGGGGAACAGATCCCAATGATCATACCACCCAGGCCCGGATTACCGATAGGGCCAACCTAGGCCATGGCCTAGGGGCGCAAGCCGAGGGGGGGCGCAGATCACGGACCAAAAAAAATAAAATAATTTTTAAAATCGCACTACGATTGGATCCTGCCAAGGCTGGGCTCCGCGGAGGCAGCGCTCGTGCTCGCTGCGTCAGCCTCAGCCCATCCATCTACGCTTCTCAGCCAGTGCTTCTGTGCCTGAGGGAAGGGGAAGGGGTGCCTGGCCTGGCTTGGAGCGGCTTCCATCGCAGGCTGCTGAGGAAAGAGGAGGCCGTGGGAAAGAAGGACGGCGTGCGGCGTGAAGGCCCGGAGGGGAGCCTGAGGCGGAGGAAGGCCCTGACTCTCTGCAGCCACTGGGCCATGAGCCGCACAAGGGGCCGCCTCTGAAGCCACTGCCCCGAACAAAGAGCATGCTCTGGACCCAGCCCGGCTTTCCCTGTCCCTTTGGGCCTCGGCTCTCCGGCACTCGCTCGCTCGCCGTCCTCTGCCTCCTTCCTGAGGGTTAACGAACTCACTCCCTGCTACACAAAGGGGCCCATTTCCTTCTCTTCGGTGACAGCACATGCGCACCTTTCCCCTCAGCCCCATTGGCACAGGACGGGAAGGATGCGGCGGTGTGAGGCGGAGGGGAGGGGGAGAGAGGTGGGGGGTGCGGTAGAGGTTGTTTTAAAGGGGGCGTAATTCCAAAGTGTGGCCTAGGGCACAAAAAGCTGTTAATCCAGGCCTGATACCACCTGCTTCCCAATCAATGGTGATTGTGGAGTTGAGCCAGGATTGTGTGTGTGGCATCATAATGATGGTACTTATACATGTGTATTTTCCTATACAGGACTCCAGCCAGTATCTTTACATATGTTTGAACAACATTGATAGAAGCTCACTCCAAAACACGCACATTTTTGGAACTAGTTGTGGTCATGTGTAAATTCTGCGTGGAGCAGATAGCTGGGGCAAATATAACCACAGAACCATCTGATTTCATAGGTACCTTTTCTATTCAGACTTGTTGGGATTACATTTGTATTGTAAGGCTTTTCCTGGTTTGAACATATGTGTACCATATACAATTGGAAAGGATTATAAATGGGCTCATGGAAATAGTAAATAAAGTTTTTCAAAGCACAATATTAAACAGATGCTAATGAAAAGGAGACCATCTGATTATTCCACTTATCTGGTCCATTTGGCAAAACTCGCTCTCCACTGTGAGAGGTCACACAAACATCTGTGCGTTTTCTTTATGTTCCTTAGTTATTTGCACAAGGCATTTTTGGTGTTTCAAAGCTTCTTAAATGTGTTTTCCAACTTCCTCTTTGCCAAATATATATTTTATTGTGTTCCCTCTTTCATCCCTATGGAATGAAGTTGAACCTGTGGGTGCGTGAGAGTGTTTATCTTTACCTTTGACTCTTATGCCTATAGGTGTGTTTGCATACATAACAGATTCTTTGCCTTTTAACCTCAACTGGAGACATCTAAGAAGAAAGAAGATACTGATTAAATTTAAGTACTGAAATGTCTTAATTATGCAAGAAGAGGGATGGATTAGGAATAAACTCAAGTAATGGCCCATCCAGTTGCACAGGAAAAACCAGAAAATCTTTGATTTTGTTCCTTTCCTTTTTTTCTTTTAACATTTTCTCAATCCTGAAATATTCTCAGGGACCTGGAACAATTCCATCTGCGTTGCCTCCGAAAAATCCTGCAAATCTCTTGGGAAGACAGGTGGACAAATGTCAGCGTGATGGAAGAAGCAAAGACCACCAGCATTGACTCAATGGTCCCTCCGCCACCAACTTCACTGGATTGGACACACCGTCTCCCAAAGCAGTTGCTCTACTCTGAACTCAAGAACAGAAAATGGAATGTTGGAGGACAGGAAAAGAGATTTAAAGATGGGCTCAAAGCCAACCTTAAAAACTGTAGCATTGACACCGAAAACTGGGAAGCTCTGGCCCTTGAGCGCTCTAGCTGGAGGTCGGCTGTGACCAGCAGTGCTGTAGAATTTGAAGAGGCACGAATGGCGGGCGAAAGAGAGAAATGTGCCAAGAGGAAAGTGTGTCAAGCAGGGCCAGATTAACACTTTTTTGCGCCCTAGGCCACAGTTTGGAATTACACCCCCTTTAAACCAACCTCCCGCCACCTCCAAGGGGGAGGGGGGTGGAACCAGGCCGCGCCATGTCCCACAGCTTTTCCAGCCTCTTGAGGGAGCACTGCCAAGCCAACATTGGGCTTGCTATGCCACCACTGGCTTGGCAGTGCTCCCTCAAGGCTGCAGAAGCTGTGGGACAGCTGAAGCCGCAGGGAGGGGGCGGAGCCATGCTGTACCACGCCCCGCCCCCTCCTCCCGGCTTCAGCTGTACCTATTGTACCCTAGGCTTGACTGGAGCTTAGTAACCCACTCACAACACAGTCTCTGCTGTTAAATGCTTTATTTAGAATAATTGATATAGAAAAGGTAAAAGGAAAAAATCAATTGAAGCAATTAAGGTCAAAAAGCAGCCCTCAGCTGTCAGGCAAGTCTCTGGAAGTTGCAAAGGATAAAGTCTCTAGATGCCACAAAGGCTAATTCACAGGCCCGATAGCCCGACTTGGTAACAAGGTCCCCACGGCTAGGCGGACCTCCTTGGTCCCCTCAGTGGAGCTAGGCAAGGTAGTTCAAAAGTTGGCACGAGATAAGGACTGAAGTCTCGCTTGGGCCTTTATAGGTTTGTCTCTACCTAACTCCGCAATGCGCTGACTTCTCCTCAGCCTTCCCACAGGAACAGAAAGGGAGTCTTTCATGTCTCTCCTATCTGCAGACTTCTGGAATTCCACCTCGTTAACTGGGACAGCTGTGCGAAAGGGAGGCTTCGGGCTGATTCGACTCCAGGTGTGATTATCTCTATGGGAAAGGGCTGCGTGGCGTTTCTCTTGGAACCGCTGGGGCCCTGTTGAGGGAAGCGGCGGAGCCTGGCTATCCATCCTCTCTGCCTTCTTGCAAGGGACATGGCGGCGGTTTGGTTCGCCGGAACCAGGCTGTGGTGTAACAGTCCCACAGCTTCTCCAGTCTCATGAGGTGCACAGCGCTGCATGGATGGGGGCCGCACAGCTGTCGCTCTGCGGCCTCTGGGAGTCTTAGCGTGGAGGAGGAGGGAGGAGCCAAGGGAGAGTGCAGCAGGGGGGGCGTGGGGCGGGCATGGATGGCGCTCTGAGTCCGCGTGGAGGGGCAGAAGTGCCCAAAGATCGACTTTAAAAAATGGGGGGGTCTGAATCTGGCGCCCCCCCCCCCCTTGGCTATGCCTCTAGGCCGTAGCCTAGTGTTATCGAACAACCGCCAATCCCACAGGCCTGTTGTCTGACAACCGGGCAAGCCCCGTGGACCGACCACGGGGCAGAGACCGCGAGGGTTCAGTTAACCTGGCGAGCCCGGAGCGACTAGGTCCTCGTAGCCTACCCGCCTCCCGTAGATCCAATTATGCTCACCAATGCTGCAAGGTAGATGCCATGAAATTGTTTATTCTGCTCAGCTGAGAGGATGCGAACCGCAATACCCTGATTCCCGCAAAGAACGCATGCATATACATTCAAAACATTGGCTTTTAAAGGTTACAGAACTGTCAAAACAATCGAACTTCCCGCCCGCCTTCTTCTGGGCCGGCTCTGCTGGTGATTGGTTGGAACGTTTGAGGCCAGCTGATGGGCGGGAGGCCGGTCAGTTCCAGGGAGCCTATCAGCGCTCGCTCCCATTTGCCGGCTTCGGCCAATCAGAGGTCTGTGGCCATATATGGAGTTCCAGGAAGGGAAGGCTTAGACGGAAATCGCTGTCAATATGGCATATGAATAAAACAAAAGAATCATAGCCAGGTAAACGACCTGGGGTGACACCTGGGAGTGATGGGATTAATGAGATGGTACGTCATTCTTGAGAATGAAAAAGGAAAAAGGGAAGAGGCCTGATGATAGTAATTCACTCAAACCTTTGGGTGACAAAAGGGCCTATTTTGGGGCACACCTGGGTTCCGAAGCCAGCTGTGACACCCGCTGTGAAGAGCAAACTTTTATTGTCCAAGTTCCAAAGGCTAGTTTAGTTAGACTGGAAATCCGACCGTTAAATTCGCCTCAGGACTGATGAAACGTGGGGCTTAAGTCAAGAGCTTAGCTTATCCATAACAAGATTTCCATCAGAAAGCGCATGCAATATGAATATGGTGGTCCACAAAGATTTCGGGAGCAGGGCGCAGTTGCATTTCCTCTTGACAAAACATAGTAAAACACCCTCAAGGCAATCTTTCTTAACCAAGGGCAAGGAGGGGAAGGGAAGGGTTACAAGGGTTCAAAGGGAAAACTTATGAAGCCACACTGTACATACAGGGAGATCCCCAGCAATTTCCCAGTACATTCCCATACAGTTCTTGCTCCCAGAGTTATGATCTTTAAAACAGACAACACAGGGCTGCCTTCCTTCTGGGAGTTGTAGTTCTCCTTGATGTAATTACTGTCCTTGGGAACTGCAGAGTCTTTGGGGCTTGGGGTGCAAAGCAGTGAGAATAGCAGCAAGAGGAGTCCGTGACCAGTGTCCTTGGGTGAACTTCAGGTCCCAGCTGGGAGCCAGGCCACTGATTGCTAGCGGCCGCTTTCGGGCTTTCCCCAAGCATGGGACGGGAGAACGGGGAGAAGAAAAGAGCAGAGACAAGAGACAAGATGGGGGAAGAGGCAGAGTGCCTTGGGGCAACAACGGGGCGAATTGGGGAACTTCCAACTTGTGGATACTGAATGCATGGGTTCTATTGGCTGTGCAAATGTTGTGTGGATGGGGCAATGGGAGGCAATGGTGGCTGGGTGTACTGGGAGGGACGAAGTTGGTGCAGTGTGATGTATAGAACTGAGTGAGGCAGAAGGGAAGGGGGGGGAAAGGGGTCTGGTACTGGTGCAACTTAGGCCATGGGCCAAAAGGAATACTGGGGACTCTCTGCGGTTTGACCTTCTGGATTCGGGGCTTCCTGGTTCGACTACACTAGTGTGGCCTTATGGGTGATCCGAGCCTGGTGTCAAGCCAACCCTGACCAGGATCACCTTCCACCTGGAAACCAGTGCCCTCACTGCAGGAGAACATGCAGGTCAAGAACAGGGCTCCACAGTCACCTACGTACCCACTGCCACTACACCGAGCTTGGAGGACAATCTTACTCGGACAACGAGGGATCGCCTAAGTAAGTAAGCAAATAATTCTCAGGGAACTCCAAGCATGTACTAGGATTTTTTTTTCTTTCCACTCCCCAGAATAGTTTACACTTATCCAGCGTTTTTCAAAATGAAGTGTAGAGTGGACCCTTAATATTTGCCAGGGTTTAGTTCCAGGACCTCCCTCCCCTCCGTAGACAGACAAATCTACAATGCTGTAGTAAAATGGCATCCCTTGTATTAAATGGCAAAATCAAGGTTTGCTTTCAGGAATTTTGAAGGGGAGGGGGGCAGGAATATTTTCAAATCATTGATTGTTGTATCTATAGATACAGAATCCATGGATAGGGAGGGCCAACTGTATCTCTCCATGCCTGGATGTCTGTGATATCGTGGAGCCAGCTGCTAAGAAATATAGCAACTGTTTTCAGGACAGTTGATCCAACTGAGATATAATAAAGGAAAAGGAGGTGCTAGCAATAAAAGAAAACCTGGGATGTTTCAATGAAGAGTTTGGACGTAAAGCCAAGTAAAATTAAACAAAAAGAACTGCCATATCTTTGTAAGCTCACCAAAGCAACATGAAAGTTGATTGTTACTAAAGAATTCAAATGGAATGTATCTGGTCTCTGTCCCTTTGTCTTCTGCTTCTGCCACAAAAGGCGGATGGTATTTATTTCACCCAATCGCAACCCACTCTTTATAGGCAAGGTTATAAAGCTTTGAATGTGGAAGACTTCCAGACAACCTCATTGTCTGGACTCTGTGGCTGCAGAATCTCCTTTTGTTGGTGCCTTTCATCTAGTTTCCTTCTGCGCAGGGTCTACTGTGTGATAAGCACGCAAAAATCTGATTTGCATGTGTGTGGAGGGAATCCACTTTCTAATTGTGGGTACACGAGTACATGAATAAAACTTTTCTTCCCCCCCTCATAAATGTAGCTCCAGGTTGATGGAAAGGTTTTTTTGGCATAAGTGGTACTCAAAGTGAATAGCAGTTAAGATCTCACTTAAAAAAAATTTAAACCTATCTAAAAGTTTGAAATTTTAAATTGTGCCATTGAAAGAATCAGTGATCCCTAATTATTTTTTATTTTATTTTTATTTACTATGTTCCGCTCTTCTCACCCTGAAGGGGACTCAGAGCGGATTACAAGTACACATACTTAGCAGACAATCCCTGCCATTTTCCACATACACAATACACACTGTACACAGTACACACATATAAACGAACAGAGACAAACTCTGGCCACCAGAGGGAGCTGACACACTCCTCATCTCTCAGCATCCTTTGTTGTTCCTTCCGCATTCCTCAGAGTTCCTGGAGTTCTTTTAATGGCCTCATAATTCAGTCAAAATTTGCCTCCCCACTTAATGTGGTACCTTTATCACCTACTTGACAGATGCAACTGTCTTTCGGGCTGCAAAGGTCGACTGCAGGCTACACGTGAGGTCGAGCATCTACCTCGACCCGGGCAGGCCTCGAACTCATGACCTATTGCTCAGAGAGATCTTATGCAGCTGACACTTAGCCATCTGCGCCACTTTCCTGTCAGAAGGAACTCATACAAATAATAATATGCTATATAGGCCAGGCATCCTCAAACTTTAGTTATTTGGGCCTCCAAGTCCAACTTGTTCAATGGTCAGGACTTCTAAGAGTTGGAGGCCCAAACAGCTGGAGGACCACAGTTTGAGGATGCCATGATATAGGTAATCACTAATGGCTGAGTATGGTTATCTTCCAAGGGTAGATCTTTGGCGATGGGGCCGTGACTCCAGAGACCTATTCTTGACCTGCATGGTCTTTCTCAATGAGGACATAAGTTTTCAAGCAGAAAATGGTCATGACAAGGGCTTACTCGATGTGCCTTCCTCTTGACACGTTTCTCCCTTTTGCCCTCTATTTGTGCCTCCTCAAAATCCAGAGCACCATTAGTAACAGTTGACCTCCAGTTACAGTGCTTGAGGTCTAGGACTTCCCAGTTCTCTGCGTTTATACCACATTTGTAAAGGTTAGCTTTAAGCCCATCTTTGAATCTCTTTTGTTGTCCACCAACATTTCATTTTCCATTATTACACTGAGATTAAAGTAACTGGTTTTGGAAATGGTGATCTGACATTTGGACAACGTGGTCAGTTCAGCAAAGTTGTTAGCAGAGAACCATCACTTCAATGCTGGTGGCCTTTGCTTCTACCAGAATGCTGACGTTTGTCGACCAGTGGGGATAAATGCAGTGCAAAACAGGCAACACACCTTGAGATTTAGAGCCAGCATGGTTTGAGTGTTGAATTAGGATGAGGATTCAAATATCTGCTAAGCCATGGAAACCCACAGAGTGACCGTGGTCAGTTCACACTTGTAAGGGTTCTCTATATTACACTTTCAGCTGTGGCCGGGTAGTTTTCTTCTACCCTTACCATCAATTTATATAAAGACTTCTTTTAATTTCTCTTGCTGCCACCATATAATGTAGTAAGTATTCACACAGGTCAGCTTTCCCACTGACCTTTCGATTACTGTGTCAGGGCAGGGTATTTCTCTAACCCAAACTCCCACTCAGGGGCGGCCCGACCTAATTTGGGGGGGTACGCGAAGAAATTTTGTCCCCCCCCCCGCGCGTCACTCACCGCCCCGCCGCCATGCCCCCGCCGCCACGCCCACACCGCCACTGCCGCGCCGCCGCCACCGCCGCCGCCACGCCCACACCGCCGCCACGCCGCCGCCGCCACGCGCCCGCCACGCCGCGCCGCCCGGCCCCATCGGCCGCGGCACACCTCCTTGGCGCACCTTTCTGCTGGCGGCGCATGCGCAGAAGCACGCGCACTCGCTCCCAAGCGCGTCTGCCGCTTTGGAGCCAGCGCATGCGTGCAGTGCAGGTTTTGCGCATGCGCTGGCTCCAAAGCGACAGGCGCGCTTGGGAGCGAGTGCGCATGCTCGAATGCCATAGCGTGCGCAGAGAGCGTCTACAGGCGCTATAGCGCCTGTAGGTGCTTCTGCGCAGGCGCTAACAGCGGCGCAGGGCAGTGTGGCGGTGGGGGGTGCGGGAGTCGCGCGGCGCGCCCCCAGCCGGGTGGTGCCCTCCCAGGCGATAGCGCTCTACGCGGCTGCGTAGGTCGCAGAATCGCTGGGGCCGCCTCTGCTCCCACTGACACTATTTGTTAACTTTCACTGCCACCATTCACTATACTTGGCTACCCACTAGGAAGAAGTTGTTTTCGAGGCTTATGTGTGAAGGAACTATGCGGGGAGATATCTTTGTTAAAGAACTGTAAAGTTTATTCAAACAATGTTCTAAGCGTGGAGGTTTCAGTATCTTCTAAAGCTTAGGTGGTTACAGTATCTTCTTAGAGCACTGGTTCTCAACCTGTGTGTTCCCAGGTGTTTTGGCCTACAACTCCCAGAAATCCCAGCCAATTTACCAGCTGTTAGGATTTCTGGGAGTTGAAGGCCAAAACATCTGGGGACCCACAGGTTGAGAACCACTGTATTAGAGGCACGTATCTTAAGGTTACAATATGCTAATTATGGAGATACAACTTGATATTATATAGCTCCACTCCCAGAACCAATAGCTCAGCAGTCTTTGCACTAACTGCTTGTCCTTTAAACCCAACTGCTTTTCCTAACAGTTAAAACACAGGTTTTCTTCTACTCTCTCACAGAGTAGAGTTAGAGTCTTTTTTTAAACCGGCTGACAGCTGGCTAAAACGGACTCTCTCTAACTCTCCACACAACCTTCATATTTGACACAGGGGTAAGGTAAAGGGAGGTAGCATAAGATTACTAAGAAGTCATAAGTGATATGTATATATAATGTAACATAATATTCAAGAATGAAGTCCGATGTGATGTTACCGTACTGGTGTAAATAAAATAATTTTTTTAAAAAGAACATACTAGGGAAGTCAAGAAAATATCTTGGGTGGTGGTATTGTTGACACTCTATGTTATTTTTATATTGTTTTTCTCCCTCCTTTTTTCTTTTTTCCCCATTTCTTTTCTTTTCCCTTCTCTTCTCCTTTCTTTCTTTCAGTCATTGGGACAGTGGTAATAGCTTCCTATGCGCTTAGTTTGTGTTTCCTTTTTGAATATTGATTTTATCTATAATCCATTTTTAATGGAAACTCTCAATAAAGACTTTTTAAAAAAAGAACCAGTTATCAGACAAGATCAATGCAGAGGATGGATTCCTTTACTTGGCGATGACGATAAAGATGGTGATAACTATGTTTATTTATACCCAGCTTTTTCTCTCCGCAAAGGAGACTCAAGGCAAGGTGATTGGGATCAGAAGTTTCTGGTCCCCTCAAAGATTCTGGAATGCGCTTCCAAGCGAAATACGATCAACCTCATGGCATTTAGAAAGAAGGTAAAATCTTGGCTATGGAACCAGGCCTTTGCACAGTAACTCAATGCAGCATTTTACCTGGAATGGACTGATGAGGACGGACTTGAGAATTCGGCTATCGTTTATCGATTGGTGGATACAGACGGAATATTTTAATTTGATTGATTGTTGTTAGTTTGTTTAATTGTTGCTGTTTTTAACTTGTATTAATGGTTTTATATTTCCTGTTGTTTTTCAGCATCTAATTACTGCCTGTTAGCCGCTCTGAGTCCCCCCTCGGGGGTTGAGAAGGGCGGGGTAAAAATACTGCAAATAAATAAATAAATAAATATCACTGTTGCTTGGGAGTATGAATACAGAGTGAATAATAATAAATAATAAAACTTTATTTGTATACCACTCTGTCTCCCCGAGGGGACTCAGAGCGGTTTCCACCAAAGCATTCAATTACCAACACAAAATCATACAGAATAACTATCATAAAACATAAATATAAATATTAAAACAACCATACACATTTAAAATTTAAAAGCCTGATTCAGTACTATTCCATCGGGCAAAATTCAAACTACCAATGGCCAGAATTTCAAAGTGGGCCTAGACCAGTGTTTTCCAACCTTTTTTGAGCCGCGGCACATTTTTTACATTTACAAAATCCTGGGGCACACCACCAACCAAAATGACACAAAATGACACTCTAACACAGTAATACATATAGTTAATATGTTTTTAAATGTATTTATACACTCAGTGTGAAACCCGGGTGTGCAGAAGTATTTATTTTTTATTATAGGATTGAGGATTGAATATGTATTGAGATGTTTAGATGTTTAGGGAAGGTGCACTTCTTCAGTGAAGGCCCACCTTGGGGAAGAGTTGTCATAGCAACATGGCTGTGTGGCCGAGGTGGGAGGAGTCAACAGCGTGCTGCCACAGCCAAGAATAGAATTCTGGGAAGTTTGAATTTTGACGGTTTAACTGTCAGACCAGCTCTAGGAGAGAGCAGGTTCTGAGGGCAGTCTGTTTTTGGAGCTGTAGAGAGACAGTTCTAGTAGGCTGAGCTTGCGAGCCAGTCTGTTTGTATAGAGCCTGAGGGCTAGAGATAGGCAAAAGTGCCTATAAGGAGAGAAGGTCTGTATGAGAGATAGTTACATACTGATCTAACTGAGTAATAGTAACAGTCAAACATTTTAAACTTTGTATCTTCTACAATACCAATGTAACCATGATGAGTTGAGCCTCTAAGAAGTTATAACGTATCCATCACGCTTTTGTGCCAAGCTATAAATAAATTGTTATTGTTCTTTCATCAACAACCTCTCTCTGTTCCGTATTTTAAAAGTCCAGCCTCAGAGTAAAGCAAGACAGGAAGGTGTTTTTAACCTGTCTTGTTACACAGTTTGAAGTCCCACAATAATTGGTGACAGACCCTCCTAGATAACAGATAACAACAACAGTCCTCACAATATAAATATTAAAAATCACATTTAAAATTTAAAAGCCTGATCCAGTAAATTATCGGGTTATTCAAACACCAATTTACAGAAGGTCAAAATGGGCCTAGTGACCAGTGTTTTACAAATTTTTGGCAGCGGTTTTTTCATTTACAAAATCCTGGGGCACACCACCAACCAAAATGACACAAAATGACCAGCACAGTTCATTTGAATGTATTTATACACTCAGTGTGAAACCCGGGCCTGTTTCAATGAACACAACATAGAAATCCTGGCAGGAATGGCAGAAAAACACAAACTTCCCATACAGAACTCCCATAACCAAGAGAAAATACTATAAGAGTTTGGTGGGCATTGACCTTGAGTTTTGGAGTTGTAGTTCACCTATATCCAGAGAGCACTGTGAACTCAAACAATGTTGGATCAGGACCAAACTTGGCATGAATACTCAATATGCCCAAATGTGAACACAGATGGAGTTTGGGGAAAATAGACCCTGACATTTGGGAATTACAGTTTCTGGGATTTTTAGTTAACACACAATCAAAGAGCATCTCTTGCAACAATGGAATTGAACCAAACTTGGCATATTGAACTCTCATTACCAAAAGAAAGTACTGAAGGGGTTTGCTTGGGAATTGATCTTGAGAATGGAAGTTGTAGTTCACCTACACCCAGAGGGCACTGTGGACTCAAACAAATGATGGATCTGGACCAAACTTGGCACGAATACTCAATATAACCAAATGTGAACACAGATGGAGTTTGGGGAAAATAGACCTTGACATTTGGGAGTTACAGTTTCTGGGCCCCTTCTTCTTCACTGCCGCCCGGCCCTTCCTCCTCCTCCTCGTCCTCCCGCAAGCAGCAGCAGCAGGAGTTCGGCAGGAGGGGGAAGAAAGGGGGAAAGAGAGATTTTCCCATGTCACACCAGGTGATCGCTCACGGCACACTAGTGTGCCGTGGAACAGCGGTTGGGAAACACTGGCCTAGACAACTATGAGAGGGCTGGGCCAGGGCTAGTGCATCGAAGTAGCATAGGGCTGGGGGAGTGGGTAGAGCACAGAGCAGGGTCCTAAGTGATGGCCAGGGTAGGACCTATTGCTACGCCCAGCTTGTAGACCTCCAATGGAATTTGCTTCTGTGGTGACTCACCAATTAAATTGGGCAGGGAATCAATTTTGTAGGGAGAACCAACCAACAGGATTCAGCCCAACATCTGATCCCCAACTGCTGTGTTAGAAAATACCAGCTGTGCCTTGGCCTCCATCCTTCCTGTAAGTGTTGGTAACAACTTATTTTAAACTTGCCTTCTAACAACCTGAGACTCAGGAGGTGGCAATGTTTCCTGTGTACCTGAGAGCTGGGCCAGTATATAAAAAAGGCTGAATGTGCCCTATATGCTGTTTGTACAGTCTTGCATTATGGGGCAGGTCTATGTCTTTTGAAGGGGGAATTGCCTTGGGAATCAATGGTGCTAAAGTTTTGCTGTAAAGTAACACCTTTTGCTTCCCCAAAGTCCTTCAGATGCCGTTATAACTGAATATTAATGTCTTCAACACCTCCTAAATAAATACCTCATTGTGTGATTGGCTGGGATTTAGAGGGAAGGATTATGAATACAGGGAGAGTGAGTCTGGCTTGGGCACCGGTCAGAATTACCAGGTTCCAAGTTCCTGAAAAGCAACGTGGATTTTCCAAATGTGAGTTAGGAAGAAAATTCAACTGTCTGGAGTTTTTGATTTTACTTCAGTATTCAAGGTTTTGCATCCAAACTCTTCATCGAAATACCCCAGGTTTTTGCAGCAGAATTAACTGATGGCACATTCTGCTTCTGAACACAATTCAAAGTGCTGGTTTTAACCTATAAATCCCTATACGGCTCCAGCCCAGTTTACCTGTCCGAACGTGTTCTCCCCTACGAACCATCAAGATCTTCCGGAGAAGATCTTCTCGGTCCCGCCCCCTTCGCAAGCACGTTTGGTGGGAACGAGAGACAGGGCCTTCTCTGTGGTGGCCCCTCAGCTATGGAACTCTCTCCCGAGTTAGATTAGATCTGCCCCCTCCCTCCTGTCCTTTAGGAAACTGGTAAAATCCTGGCTCTGGAAGGAAGCATTCCCAGAATAAGGACCGAGATTGTTTCTGGATAAAGGAAATGACTATATTTATTGGACTGAGTTGAACTGATTTTATCTGGCGATTCGGGCTTGAATGTATTTTATCTATTTATATTTTACTTATATGTATTTTAACTTGTATGGTAGAAGATGTTTTAATTTTTGAACTGCATTGTATTTTTGCTGTAAGGCCGGTCTGAGTCCCTCCCCGGAGGTAAGAAGATCGGGATATAAACGTTTCAAATAATAAATAAATAAATAAATAAAAACTGTTTTCAGTTGCCTATATTTCCAAGTGTTTGTTATACCTACAAGCTCCTGAATACACGAACATCGTACAATAACTGAGATCCTGCATTGGGTGTAAAGGTAAAGGTTTCTCCCTTGACATTAAGTCTAGTTGTGCTTGACTCTGGGGTGTGGTGCTCATCTTCATTTGTAAGCTGAAGAGCCAGCATTGTCCATAGACACCTCCAAGGTCATGTGGCCGGCATAACTGCATGAAGCGCCATTACCTTCTTGCTGAAACAGTACCTATTGATCTACTCACATTTGCATTTTTTCCGAACTTCTAAATTGGCAGAAGCTGGGCCTAACAGTGGGAGCTCACACCGCTCACCAGATTCAAACTACCAACCTTCCATTCAGCAAGTTCAGCTGCTCGGCAGTTTGACCTGCTCTGCCACCAGTAGCTCCATTGGTCTGTGTAGTATCAACACCTGGAGATATGCATTGATTGCATTATGCAGTCCTTGTGTTGAATGGCAGTGTCGCACAATGGAATGATTTGACTGCTAAGTATTTGATTAGCTTCAGTTCAGTTGTCATGTAGCCTCTGTACTTTATCACTGGCCAAGTGTCTACATCAAAGTCTATCTTTCACAACTTTATGAATCTGTAGCTGCTATGCAAAAATGCAGTAAAACTCTTATTAGTGTTCTGATGAACATTGGGTGCTTTAGATGGATATTGAGAACTTTGGATGGACGTTGGGTGCTTCTGATGGATATTGAGAACTTTGGATGGACGTTGGGTGCTTTTGATGGATATTGAGAACTTTGGATGGACGTTGGGTGCTTTTGATGGATATTGAGAACTTTGGATGGACGTTGGGTGCTTTTGATGGATATTGAGAACTTTGGATGGACGTTGGGTGCTTTTGATGGATATTGAGAACTTTGGATGGACGTTGGGTGCTTTTGATGGATATTGAGAACTTTGGATGGACGTTGGGTGCTTTTGATGGATATTGAGAACTTTGGATGGACGTTGGGTGCTTTTGATAGATATTGAGAACTTTGGATGGACTTTGGGTGCTTTTGATGGATATTGAGAACTTTGGGTGGACGTTGGGTGCTTTTGATGGATATTGAGAACTTTGGATGGACGTTGGGTGCTTTTGATGGATATTGAGAACTTTGGATAGACGTTGGGTGCTTTTGATAGATATTGAGAACTTTGGATGGACGTTGGGTGCTTTTGATGGATATTGAGAACTTTGGATGGACGTTGGGTGCTTTTGATCCTGATAAGCACTGCAAACATCTGCTGTGCATGGGACACTTTTTATGCTCATTGGGCTCTTGTGAAACACTTTAGGCAGTTCTGATGAACATTGAACAGTTCCTATTACATCTCATCATCTCCTAACCAGTTTCTAAATGCTCAAAAGGGGGTGAATTGGTATACATCAGTACCCACTGCAAATCAAGGCCATAGTGATTCCTAGTGCAACAATCAAATTTTCAGTGCAATAATGAACAATACAAATGACAATTGGAATGGTTTCTGGTATATGTTTTTGGATTGTGTGATTTTTAGTAATTGTTTAATTGATATGTTTTTAAATATTTGATTTTAAATTATGTCTATGACTTTTTATTTTTATATGTATTCAAGGCATCAAATTGCGATTTTGTTGTAAGCTGCCCTGAGTCCCCGTTGGGGTGAGAAGGGCGGGATATAAATGAGGCAAATAAATAAATACATAAATAATAGTGCCTCTATCACTCCACTGACTACAATTGTACAATGGACATGTATTCATTGTAATGTAATGGCAGCCTGTAGGTCAGTGGTCCTCAAACTTTTTGGCCTACCGCCCCCTTTCCAGAAAATTTTTTGCTCACTGTCCCCCTAGAAATTATTTTTTCAAATTTTAATAGCAATTAAACAGAATATATGTATTGATGTTTCTACCTTTTTGTAAACTATAGTAAAGAAAGGTGTAAATTAGAAAGTTTGAAATTATGAAACTATTTATCAAACTTAGAATAGAAAGGTAATACGAATGTTGCATACTTCTGGAAAATGGGAAGGGGGAGATGACGTGCCCATTGGGTTCTCCATTGTTGCTCCTGGCACAGAAGAAGTGGGCTTTGTGCGGGAGGGGAGACATGTTGGAATACCCGAGCAGGCATTCCCTGGAAACCTCAGCGCCCGCCCCCTTCCTCTCCTCAACTCCGCCCACGCCAACAGGGACAAGTGGCAACCCAACAGCAGGGTAACGCCACCGTCCCCTTACTGGGCTTCAGTGCCCCCCAATTTCACTGGAGGCTGCTACTGCCCCCCTGGAATGCCCACCAGGGGTGGTACCGCCCACTTTTGAGAATCACCGCTGTAGGTGAATACTACAACTACTCAATTCTATTTCCTACACACCTAAGCATATTTACAAAAATATAAGTCCGGTGTTAAATTCCAGCCATTATTATTAATAAAAACAATTTTGAACATGAAATGTGATATAAACTTGATCTTAAACAGAAATGCATAAATGAACAACATACTTAACTTCTGAAGAACACAGGTCTGAACTTGCCGTTTCATCATCTGAATGGATTTCAACATCCAGTTGTTGTGATGCTTCTGAGCTTTATTTGGAGCTCTTGTTCTCTTTCCTTCCTCCCATACTCTTAAAACATGCAAGAAGATATTCATGGCATTTGGCTCTTCAGCTCTACACAAATATCCCATCAGTGAGGCCACTGTTGAGAACTCACAATGTGTGCAGACAGATTCTGTTTTCTTTTGAGTCTCAACGCTTGTTTTCCTTCTGCTTACCGGTACTTCCAAAGGGAAAATGAACTAGTATGTGAGTGCCTTTGTTTTTCAACTTATAATGACCCCATGGATTTAATAGTATTTGCTTAGGCAAGGAATACAGTTCCTCTGAAACAGTGGTTCCCAACCTTTGGGCTTCCAGGTGATTTGGACTTCAGCTCCCACCATTCCTAACTGCTGGCAAGCTGGCTAGGATTTCTGGGAGTTGAAGCCCAAAACACATGGAGGCCCAAAAGTTGGGAACCACTGCACTGCAATATAACTGCAGCACCTGGTATTCATTGTCTGTCTACCATCAAAGTACAAACCAAAGCAACTCCTGGGCAGGATCTGGGACTTTTAGGGTATTTAGGTCCTATATACAGGGATATTTTTGCTGAGGAAGGCAGCCTGCAATTGAAGAGGGCATGTGAGCACATGCCCGGATTACCCATAAGGCCAACTAGGCCATGGCCTAGGGGCGCAAGCCGGGGGGGGGGGGGCACAGATCACGGACCAAAAAAACCCAAAACTGGTCTGCGACCCTCTTTCCAACTTTCTCATGCTCCTCCTCGCTCCTTCTCCTGGCAAAGTCTCTGCTCCATTCTCTCCGTCTCTCGTTCTCTCGCGCACGCTCTCTCTCTCTCTCGTGCACTCTCTCTCACTCTCACGTGCGCGCTCTCTTGCACACTCTCTTGCGCACGCTCTCTCTTGCGCGCGCCTTTGGAGCGAGTTTGCACCCGCTGCGCTCTCCCCAAGCCTCCCAACTCCTGAGGAGACCTTCAGAGCGGAGCTTTCCAGCCGGTGGGAATGGGGACCTTGAGGTGGCGGGAGGTTGGCTTAAAGAGGGCGTAATTCCAAACTGTGGCCTAGGGCGCAAAAAAAGTGTTAATCAGGGCCTGGATGTGAGGAAGGGCAGAGGAAAGGGCAGATTCCAGCCTTTCCCGACCTTCTGCTCTCCTGTTGGGCTGACATTCCACCATCCCTATATAGTTGGCCATACAGGATGGAGACAATAGTACTTGTAATCCATAGACAGTATGCTACCACTGTATGATAGCATGATGAAACCAAGCTAGGAGGTTGGTAGCTTTCATATCTTCATGTACCCAGAATACAAGATGGAGAGGTCTGGGAAACCTTCCAGAGTTGTATGGCTCTGTCTGAAGCAAAGATAAGAATTGGAAATGTCTGCTATGACTGCCATTCAAAACCAAGGAGGCATTGTGTTTGCACAGGCAAACATTTGGTGATGTGACACATACACATTTAAGTCTGGAATTCTGGGTACAACTCATAAACAGCTTCATTTCCTTCAATGCTTCTGTGAGAAGGAAGCCAAAGGGAGGGAAGGTAGTGGTAGCAATGGCAAATGTAGTTGAATTCATTTTAGCATTGTGTAAAACAGGCTGAATACTTGGAAATTTATGCTACGAGTTTTCTTTTCAAGACAATAGGAAATTCTACATATAGAAAAATATTCCTGAGCTATTGCAAAAAAGAAGAAAGAAAAAAAGACCATGGATAGAAAGATTCCTGCATGCATCTGAGGAAGTATTTATAGTCTACAAAAGCTTATGGTGCAACTTCCTTCTCTCAGGCTCTAAGGTGCTACAAGATCCCTTTGCATACTGGTGCTCTTTCCTTGTTCTCCAGAGCCATCTGTTCTCACCTCCTACTAGTTTGAATGCCACAGCAGCTTGGAGGAGTGAGACTGGAATAAAGTGGGATTTAGGCAGGAGGGAATCCTCTCCATATGAGGAACAAGCTATAAGAGGAATTGCGGTAAGTGATTGTGGTGTCCATGATGTGCATGACTGCTTAGCGGGTGAGAATAAGAAAGAAAAAACAATCCAATGCCATTCCAGTTCTTATTCTTCATTATGAGGTAGAGTTTCCAATGACTAAAATATATGAACATTATACCAATCTGTTAAAAGATATACATAAGGACTGTATAGTCAATGGTGGCCATGAAGCCATGTGAGAGTTTTGATAATTGTGTTGCGTCGCAGTACAGTGTTCCCTTGCTACTTCGCAGTTCGCTTATTGCGTTCTCGCTGTTTCGCGGATTTCTACAAATATTAATTTAAAATATGTATCATGGTATTTTTGCCGTTTTGTGGGGTTTTGCCTCTGCCACTTTCCGAGGCACTTTCCCTCCTCAGTCCTCCCTCCCTCCAGCCTTGAAGGGCCTTTCCTTCCTTTCCTTCACTTTATTTTAAGTTTATAAAGACTTAACATAGTGTATAACTACTAAAATACTGTATACATATTAAAATAAATAGAGCATCCCTACACCGCAGTTTTTCACTTATTGCGGGAGGTCCTGGAACCGAACCCCAGCAATAAGTGAGGGAACACTGTATACCCACTTCGTATAATCTAGACGTTTTTTCTTTCTTTTACAAAATGGGATAAATTGCTGACTACGGATTTAATGGTGGGATAGTGCAGTTGTCTCTTGCTCTGAAGCAGTAAACAGATTCTGCACCAACGGATTCAACAATGGCTCTTCAACCAAGCTTTTGAGAACATTTTGCTCCTAGTTGTCCTATGTAATAGTTGCACATCCTGCACTTTATCCCATGCCCTCTCTCCATTACTGCAGCTGGCACTTATTTTACTCCCAATGTTTACAGCTCGGCCATGGTGCCAGTAATTTATGACCAAGGTGGAGCCCCCGGTGGTGAAGTGGGTTAAACCCTTGTGCCTGCAGGACAGAAGACCAACAGTTCACAGGTTCGAATCCGGGGAGAGTGCAGATGAGCGCCCTCTGTCACCTCTAGCTCCCCATGCGGGGACATGAGAGAAGCCTCCCACAAGGATGGTAAAACATCAAAATATCCAGGCATGCCCTGGGCAACGTCCTTGCAGACAGCCAATTCTCTCACACCAGAAGCGACTTGCAGTTTCTCAAGTCACACCACGCACACACAAAAACCCACCACAGCTAGAGGACCGCAACTTGATTGAGTCTGAGTTGATGTTTTAATATGTGCAGGTATTTTATTTTATTGTACTTTATATTATGTTCACTTTTATGTTTGTTTTTAAGCACTTGTGCTGTCTGTAAGCTGCCCCAAATCTCTTCGTGAGATGGTGGCGGGATATAAGAATAAAGTTGTTATTGTTGTTGTTGTTAACATCATCATCCATCGTTTGAAAATATATTTTGAAAAAATCCAGAATGCAAACCTTGATTTTGTAGTTTTATACAAGGGGCACCATTTTACTACACCCGTGTATATAATAGGACTTGAGCATCTACACGTTTTTGGTATCCATGGAGGATTCTGGAAACCAACGGCCCACTGTAGTTACAAAGGAAACCTTTCTGAATCCAAACCTTTTGACCAAATAGGGAAGAAATTTAGCAACAGTGATGGTGTCTCGGTGATCACAAAAAGACAGGCAAAGCATAACTGTTACAGAATCAGAAAGCTTTATTTACACAGTCAAAGTAACAAGTAAATTCCTGAGACTGAGCTGCTCTATAGTGCAATAAGGTCATTTGAGAGAGTACAAATCAGCAGTCTTAAAAAAAATTCAGGTCAAGGAACAGTCTTCAGTAATAGCAAATTTTGAACAAATGTAACACCAATTACAGAGCTGACTTTGTCAATATGCTTGCATCTGTGCAATTACTAGTGACAGAGAGAAACACACACACACTTGTGCACATGCACACATCCACATCCATACATTAAATGTTACCAGAGTTCATGGTTTCCCGAAGGCTTTTTTGGCCAATCAGTATCTTTTAATTCATTGGTTTTTTTTAAACATGAAAAACATGAATGCTGGAAAACACAGCTATAATCCTAAAAATATCATACTGTCCTATTCAAAAAGGATCACCCCAAAATGCACTTGAAAAGCAATGTCATTTGCCAAAGATAGGCTTATCTTATGAAAAATTACAATCAAACCCAGAAATATATCCTTTCCGATGATATATCTTAACACTTCATGAGAACTGTTACAAAGAGCAGTCATGACGTCGGATGCTTGACATAATTCCTGTAAGCAAGTTCATCCGTGCTAAGACAAAGAGGGGGCACCCTGCAGATGTCTTTCGCTTGAACTTGTTCTCGGAAAGGACACTATAGATTTTGCCAACATTTAGTGCTATTGTCATGAAATGTCCACAGACCAGATTGATCCACGCTCCAAACAAGCCACGGGTCTTGTCTCCCTGTTTATTGGACTTCACTGCTAAGCAAAAAAATATATTTGTCCACAGAGTAAGGTCAACAATAGATTTGTGAACAGGCCCGGATTACCCATAAGGCCACCCTAGGCCATGGCCTAGGGCGGTAGCCATGGCGGGAGGGGGGGCAGGTCCAGACACCCCAAAATTAAATTTTTATTTTTTTAAAAAAAAATCAATCTTTGGGCGCTTGCTTCTGCACCTGCGCAGTGAAGGAAGGAAGGGCGGGGCCGACGCGAGCGAGGAGGAGGTGGAGGGAAGCCACGTCAGACGCCCTAGGGGTGGGACTTCCCCCCGCCTGTTCGTCGCTCGCGTGGGCGCCACTCCTTCCTTCACAGAGCGGCTCGGCGCCCTCCGCCATGTTCCTGGGTGCTGCAGCGGCCACCCGGGAGCTTACCTTCCTTCCTCTTCCTTCTCTGAAGGAAGGGAAACCCCCAGGTGGCCGCTGCAGCACCTAAGAAAATGGCGGAGGGTGCCGTGCCACTCACGCCCTGCCGCGCAAACCCTGCTGTGCAAGCCCTGCGTCCTGCGTGGCGCCCGCCCCTTCTCGGCGGGGCTGGGTGACGTCAGGCGCGGCGGCGGCGAGGAGGCAGAGGGGCGGCCCTTCCAGAGTGTGGCCTAGGGTGCCACAAACTGTTAATCCAGGCCTGAATTTGTGAAGTTGGCAGATACCTGCTAGAAGACCAAGTGATCTGTGTCATATTGGATAAGCCCAGCAGGAATCCAGTGATCCCTGTTAGAGGGATTCAGTGACTTTCAGTTGTGAGCTCTCTGTAATCCAGTTGAGTTTCTTTTATTTTCTGATGAGCAAAACACCTTCTAATCTAGAGGATGTCCCCGCGTATGGGGCACATACTACACATTTCAGACATTTCATTTTGTGTGTGTATATTTTACACACGCGCGCGCACACACACATTCATACATCCACAATGTTTAATTTCTATTTCTTAAAAGTAAGGCTTTCAAAAACTCAATTCAGTACATAGAATCATTTTTTAAAAACCCAAAAGCAGTACAATCCAATGAAACATCGCCTTGGCCTAAAACTTTAGGCTAGTAAGTATTATTGTGTCTATGCAGATGTGTCCACTGTAAGGCCATTATTCAGTGAATCATCTTTACTAAGGCAAAGAGGGTTTACTGTTGTGTAAATGCTACTCTACAGCTAGAAGAGTTGGGTAGTGGTCCATTGGGGCACTTTCCTACTCTGTGAATTTAACTTGTTGTAGGTAGCAGCCTTTTTTTTGTTTGTGTGTTTGTTTGTTTTAAAGCCCTTATGAATTTTAAGTGTGAGGATAGGAAAATGCCATCTCGGAAGAACTAATGGCAAACTGAGCTGCCATAAATCAAGTTCTATGCAAATCAGGCCTAAAAAGACTGATATGCTTTCCCAAAAAGCATCAAGCTAAATGGCACAAGATGAATTTTTATGTGGACAGTCCCACATACAGATACTAGGTGTCCCTTTATACTATATAAATTATATCACTCTGATTCCACATTAACTGCAACAAGTATAAAGACCTGGGCACTAGATTTCCCTGGCTATGAATTCCCTGGCTAGGCCTCTCTGAAACTCAGCCTCCGCTTGGGCACAACTTTCCCTCCAACCCCACCATCACAACCTCAGTGTTATGTTTATGGTGGTGAGCAGATTGGTTGTGTCGAACCTCCATGAAGCAGTACCTTCATAGTGGATGCCAAGACCCAGAACATAATTGAAATCTCACCATCTGGGCAACTAATCCCAGGATTTCATAGCACGGAACGATGGCAGTTAAAGTGTAATCATAGTGCCATAGTTGTGTTGTGTGAAAGGTACCCTCAGATTAGGAATAGTTACTTCAACTGTAAAAGTATTGTGCTAAAGAAAAATATGATCATTCACTAGAGAGTAGAAGACATTTCGGAGAAATCTATGCAATCCAAGCTGGGGAAAGTCTTGCCACTTCAGGAGCATGCAATAAATGAGAGGGAAACAGGACTGTGGAACCCAGACTAAGTTGGTTGTGTCCTTACCCTGTTTATTTCAATGGGATCTAAACTAAGTAACTATCCCACACAACCATATAAGTGGATTCAATTAACTGCTATGTAAGCATACATAGGATTGCAGTCAGAATCCAATCTACTGCTTGCAACTATCATAACAGTAGTTCATGTAGTTCGGCATGATGATGGTAAAGGCTACACCTTGTTGTTATTTTTTAAAGAATAGCTGGGAAAAGGAAGGAAAGGTGCACTTTCTATCTATATGAGAATTCAGAAGAACTAAGAAAGTATCAAATACGTATTATTTCCATGGTCAATTCTCACAATACTGAAGCTGAAAAGATGTCCAGGTCCTGAAATAAAAAGTTCATGGGCCTTGTTTCATAGCAGAGAAATGGAAGGGGGAAACCGGACTCGCCTTCAGTGTGCTTAACCTGCAAGCACCTTTCTTCAAATGGTCAAAATTGCTAAGGAAATTATAACAATAGCAAACCGCTGTAGGGATGCACTTGACATTGAGAACGAGAGGGTTTCAGATATGAATATTACCATCTCAGAACTTCTCAGACTTCTCTCCAAAGCTCAGCCTCAGCTTGGGCCCAGCTCTCCCACCATCCCCACCACCACAACCTCACTGTTATCTTTATGGAGGTGAGCATATAGGTTGCTGTTGAGCCTCCAGGAAGCAGTACCTTCCACAGTGGAAGCTAAAACCGACTACATAAGTGGTTCTCAACCTCTGGGTCCCCAGATGTTTTGGCCTTCAACTCCCAGAAATCCCAACAGCTGGGATTTCTGGGAGTTGTAGGCCAAAACACCCGGGGACCCACAAGTTGAAAACCACAGCACTACATAATCAAAATCCCACTATTTGGGAAACTTTGCGGAAAGGAGAAGCAAGACAATTCGTAGTGGGTATGCAGGAGGGATACTTTTGAAGCCTTATTTCATTTCTGAACATTATCAGTTACAAAACTACGAGATATGAACAGAACGAATCTAATTTAAAAAATCAAATTCAGATCTGATTAGACTGAAATTTAGCTCAGTTGGGAGAAGTCCATCCCAAATCATGCCTAAGGTGGCTTTTTGTCAGTAAATCACCTGTCTCAGGCCCGGATTACCCATAAGGCCACCCTAGGCCATGGCCTAGGGGTGCAAGCCAAGGGGGGCGCAGTTCACACGGACAAAAAAAAATGTTGAAACAAAACCGCAATGCGCGGCACGGAGATGACTCTCTCGTTCTCTCGGGGGAGGGCGGGGGGAGAGCGCTGCGAGGGGGTGGGGGAGGAGGGAATGGCGCCCCCCTCGCCATCGCCCCCACCTCCTTGTCAAGGAAGGAGGGCGCGAGGAGGAGGAGGCGTAGGGAAGCCCCCAGGGCCGCTGCCGGTCATGCGCGGCACCCAGGAACATGGCGGAGGAGGCAGAGGTGCTTGCGCCCTCCTGCTGTGCATGCCCGACAGCGGCCCCGGGGTCGTGGCTTCCCTTCGCCTCCTTGCGCCTTCCTTCCTTGAGACAAGAAGGATGCCGTGTGGCAAAGGCCCAGGGGCTTCCCTTCCTTCCTCCTCCTCGTGCCCTCCTTCCTTGACTCAAGGAAGGAGGGCGCGCCGCAAGGACTGAGGAGGCAGAGGGAAGCCCCACCCCCGGGTCTTCCCTCTGCCTCCTCCTCCTCATGCTTTCCTTCCTTGACTCAAGGAAGGAGGGTGCGCTGCTAGGGCCCGGGGGCTTCCCTTCCTTCCTCCTCGCGCCCTCCTTCCTTGACTCAAGGAAGGAGGGCGCGCCGCGAGGAGGAGAAGGTGGGGGGGGTGTGTGCGGTAGAGGTTGGTTTGGGGGCGCAATTCCAAAGTGTGGCCTAGGGTGCCAGAAGGGGTTAATCCGGGCCTGACCTGTCTGTTTTGGAAGCCAGCAGCCATGTTAACTTGGCATGTGCCAAACAAACACTGTGAGCATACAGTGCAGTCCTTTAGAAAAGATCAAGGTTAACAGTTGTATTCCCCAGGTTGCTCTGTGGCACCAAAATGCACAATTCAGGCTTAAAGCAAACCCTCCGTAATGTATGATTTATTTCATTACAACGTTTTTGGTTTGAACATTAAGTGAGTATGAACTAGGGAGGAAATAAAAGAAATCAACATAGGAATAAACAAAAAAAATAAACACAAACTTGTGCAGTCTGACTAGACATTTGTAAAGCTACAGCTTGGATGGAAGCTACTGAGATGTTAGTATATGCCACAAGCATCTTACACCCCAGTAGAAAAAAAGTGCAGAAAAAAATTGGGTTTAAAAAATCATCTATATTTTTTGTTTCCCACCCACTTGTAAGTAAACAATAACAAAATTCCATGTAGTAAGTGAACAGCTTATTTAACTGAGTTATATGTGCTAAAGTGTACATGCTTATTGTTCACCTTTATCAATGAAAGAGAGAGAAACAGAGAAAGAAAAGAAGGAAATGCTGGAGTGCAGTTGCTTGATTAGTAGTATCTCAAATTGAATTTTGTATCAGCCTCATCATAGGAAGAAATGTATTAGCTGTGTTCCACGTAACAACAACAACCCTGAGTGGAACTATATATTTATTGCTTGTTTTTCTGAGCTAGGGATGGAAAATAGGTGACTGGCAATGTTATTTGCAACCATTTATGAGTGAATCGTTTTATAATAACTACAGCAGGGCTGCCCAGGAAGTCGATCACGATCGACCAGTCGATCCCGGGACCAAAGGTCGATCCCAGGATGGGGCGCTTCTCAGAGGGGGGCGTAGCCAGGCTGCACCAAGCCCCGCCCCTCCCCGGCTTCGGCACTCCCAGCAGCTTCTCCAGGCTTGAGGATGGCAATGCCAAGCCAGTGGTGGCATAGCTAGTACAAGGCTGGCTTGGCACTGCCGTCCTCAAGCCTAGAGAAGCTGCTGGAAGCTCCAAAGCCAGAGGGGAGGGGGCGGGGCTTGGCCTGGCTCCACCCTCCTCTGGCTTCTGCTCTACCAGCAGCTTCTCCAGATTTGAGGATGGCAATGCCAAGCCAGTGGTGGCATAGCTAGCACAAGGCTGGCTTGGCACTACCGTCCTCAAGCCTGGAGAAGCTGCTGGTAGAGCTGAAGCCAGAGGGGGGCGGAGCCAGGCCGTGCCAAGCCCCCCCTGCCCCCCCTCTCCAGCCTTGAGGAGGTAGGTAGATCTTTCTGACTTGGTTTTATTTTAAGTAGCTCTCATGCTGAAAAAATGTGGGCACCCCTGAACTACAGGTATTGCAAACTTGCTTAAAAGTTCTTGTGACTGTAAATGAAATGCCATAATGGCTCAGTACATAAATAACATCAAGGCTCAGGCTTTAGCACTCTTTCATCCTTTCCCCTGCACTGATTTTGTAAAAAGGTCTTCTTTGTGTGTGTGTGCAGAAAATGCAGATTTGCTTTTCCAACAAAACCTGCAAACTAGAATTGGTGTTTGCCAGACCAATCGCAATGGCCGAGCAAAGCTTATCATGCTTTGCAGTTCTAGTTCAACACACATTTTGACAGTTTAGAGGTAAAAACAAGCCGGTTGGGCTGCTGATAAGGAAGTGCAAAGCAGGATACCCTTGGGGCTGACTGAATGACATCTCCAGAGGTTGGAAGGAGATGCTCTAACCTCCTGTTCTATGACTTTCGCCATGTTTGTAGACATGTGCAAAGAATGCTGATTTCATGGACTGTACCAACTTTATAGGTATCTTTATGGAGAAATATAAACTTAAAAATAATAATAATACAGAACCCTGATATTAGAAAACAGTGTAAATCCCTCAACGGTGAACCAAATTTTCTGACGTGATGACGATCTTCTTTCTGTTGTTAAGTTACTACCCAGCTAGATATCTGTTTGCTCATGTTTGCTGCTAAGGTTCTTCTTACTATAAACGAGGACAATGAGATGATAGATATTTATTGAGAGTAATTTTTTTGGGCTTGGGACATGATGTATCTGTGTATTCTTCAAGTGTTGTTTGTGGAGATAAGGATCAATGATATATCAGGAGGAGGTTCAGCCTAGAACATGTAGATGTCAATGTGTATGACCATGGCTACTGTCTTTCAATAAAGCTGGAAATATCTGAGAAAATAATGCAGTGTAATGTATTACTGTTGTTTCTTTGTGGTCCTAGGAAGTGTGAATTAATCAAAACAAAGTGTCATCTTCGATTCTGTCTGCTGATCCATACAGGCCCGGATTACCCATGAGGCCACCCTAGGCCATGGCCTAGGGGCGCAAGCCAAGGGGGGCGCAGTTCACACTGACCAAAAAAAAGTTGAAACAAAACAGCAACGTGTAGCATGGAGATGATTCTCTCTCTCCCTCGGGGGAGGGCGGGGGAGAGCGCTGCGAGGGAGGTGGGAATGGCGCCCCCCACCGCCATCGCCCCCTTGTCAAGGAAGGAGGGCGCGAGGAGGAGGAGGCGGAGGGAAGCCCCCGGGGCTGCTGCCGGGCATGTGCAGCACCCAGGAACATGGTGGAGGAGGCAGAGGCGCTCGCGCCCTCCTGCTGCGCATGCCCGGCAGCGCCCCGGGGGTCGAGATTGGTTTGGGGGCGTAATTCCAAAGTGTGGCCTAGAGCGCCAAAAGGGGTTAAATCGGGCCTGGATCCATAGAATAATCTAGATGGCAATTGTGATTGTAGAGACCAGCTATACAATGGGGCAAGAGAGTAGAGGAACCCAAAATATGTAAGATTTATTTCTGATATTAAGAACTAATCTCATGAATTTCCATTATTCACTAACTCTCCTTTATCTTGACTATGCTTCCAAAAAGCACATTTACATCCGCAAGTGTGAAAGCCTGCATACGTTCACAAGTCTCTCTGCCTGAAGTGGGAAAACAAATTGGCCATCTTTGTGTGGTGACATTAATGACTGCAGATACAAAAAAATGGAGCTTACAGACCAGAACAGTCTACTTTGAATCTGAGAAGCTTGATTTTGTAGCGAAGGACTAGAAGTCTGATTTGTGAGACATCAGAAATGCAATCTGAAAGATATTCCAATGGAATATGAATTCAAAGAGCGACACTAAACTCCCACCTTTTTCCCCCTTTGAAAAGGATAGTTGAGGTGCAGTTCAGAATCAAAATCGGCCAACAACAACAACATTGACAAGAACGACAACAACAAAATATAGTCCACTCTTTCCAAAAGCGAAAGTGGATTACGATTGCCATCAGATTGAGCATGGACCAGCTGCCTCTCTAGATGGCATGCTACCTATTTTGTGAATGAAGACCAGCAAGAAATTCCCTGGTCTTTCCTTTCTTCTTCACTTAAGCCCTGTTTCAAACACATTTTTTTTTAAAAAATTGGCATTATTCTAAAGTTCAAGTTTTTTATACATCCACAAAGCTTTTTTTTAATGTGCTGATGTAATCTGGAGGTTTTTTTTTCTAAAGCTTTCTTACAAAACCTCATGGGCTACAGTAGTTCTAAAAAGTTTCAAGGTTTAACAAGATACCTGATGAAATTTTGGCAAAGCTTCCTTGTTCCCTCCTGCCTGCCAAGGAGAAGGAGAATGTGGCTTCTCTTCTCTGTCTGCATGAAACATCGGTGGGATTTTGACCACTCCTGAAAGTTTTGATGCAGACAGGCACATCCCTTTTGCATTCTCAGTTGTTTTCTATTTGCTCAATATCTAATTCACCATCCAGATGAAAGACATTATCCCCTCCTGTCCCACCGTTTCTCCACGAGGGCTCTTCGTCTTCCTTCCTATTCCTCTCATCCTCTGTGGCACAAAACTCCGACTCCTCGTAGGAGAACTCCTCCTCTTTGCCAGATTTACATTCTTCTGCATGTGAGTGTGGCTCTGGCACAGGGGTGCAAGCTGGGGTCCTGCCGGGCATGACGTCCAAAGTTGCGATCCATCCCTCGGTGCTGCTGAGGCCAGGTGAAAACTGGTTTTGCCGAGAGCAGTCGTCAGCTGTGGTGCTAAGGCAGCTAAGGCTGTTAAAAGTTTGACAATTCTGTAAAAGACAAAACAGAATACACTGAAAATCAGAGGTGCAGATATCAGAGTTCTGCTATTTCTATTGCATGCTTAATTTGACTGCATTGAAAAGAAAACGAGACTATTATGACTATTATGACTCCCGGGAAAATTTTGCTAACCTCCTTGGCAAAATGACTTGGGTGAAGGGTAACTATGTCGCCTCCCCCCTTGTGCCGCTTTGTCATGGCAACACTTCCCCATTTATTATTTTATTTATTTATTTCCACCATTTCTACCCCGCTTCTTCTCAACCCCCGAGGGGGGACTCAGAGCGGCCTAACAACGGCAACAATTCGATGCCAAAACCACAGTATACATATAATAAAAAACCAAAAACAGTCAAAATTAAAATATATTAAAATACAGTTAGCATTAAAATACATTAAAATACAAGTAGAATTAAAATACATCATATACATTCACATAAGTTAAAAACAGTATTCCGCCATAATAGAAGCATTGGGTCATGTCCACCCATCACACGGGAAGAATCGCCAAAGTCGTGCAAATCCATGCTGGCTCTAGTAGCCAGCATGGGAAGGCATGGGAACATGGGAAGGCCTTTGTGTTGTAAGGGAAGCATCATACAATGCTTCCTTTCCAGTTGTGGGTAGGGGCTACACTGGAAGTTCAGCATCATCATGTGATGGGCAGCATGCCTATTCATTCATTCATTCATTCATTTTGCTTCACCCTGGGGGGACGGGGGGACGGGGAATCAAAACAGTTTCCAACATATTTATGACAAAATTTAATGCTTCACATACATATGAAACCTAAAATAAAACAACAAAAAACATATAAAAAGCCTTGGTGTCCAGTTGGACCCACTGTTGACAATGGAGGCTCAGGTCTCCACTGTCAGCAGAACTGCCTTTTACCACCTGCGGCAAGCTAGGCGGTTGGTGCCCTACCTCTCCGGAAATGATCTAGCCACGGTAATCCAGGCAATGATCATCTCGAGGCTAGACTACTGTAACACCCTTTACATTGGTCTTCCTTGGACGGTCATCTGGAAGCTCAAACTGGTGCAGAACGCTGCAGTGAAACTCTTGCCTGGAGTACCGGCCAGGGCCCATATTACTCCAACCTTGCAGTGACTGCACTGGTTACCAATTGAGCACCGGGTCATCTTCAAAGTGCTGGTTCTGACCTTTAAGGCCTTGCATGGTCTGGGGACGGTGTACCTAAAGGACCATCTACTCTCATATGTTCCCTAGAGATTGCTCCGTTCAGAAGACCTTAACCTCCTTCAGATTCTGCCCTTGTGAACTATTTGTCTGTCATCAACCAGACAGAGAACTTTCTCTGTGGCAGCACCATGCTTGTGGAATAGCTTACCACCCGAAGTGCGAGCAATTAGCGAGCTGCCGGCCTTCCGGAAAGCGTGCAAAACTGCACTGTTCCGGGAGGCATTCAATCTATAACCATCCCTGGTTGGCGGATTTTGTCGAAACGGTTTATTCTACTGTTTTATGTGCTTTTGTTGTTGTTCGATATGCTGTAAACCGTCCTGAGCCAAATGGAAAGGACAGTATACAAATCAAAATAATAAATAAATAAATAAAATATCAGTATTAAATCATAAAAACATAACAACATTTGAACATTAAGGCATAGAGTTAACAATATATTAATATAAACATTAAAATTACAAAATCCAAAAATCGTAGTTCAGGCCGTTCCAAATATCAGGTATCAATTGCACGTAATCCCTGATCATTCCTTGTATTCCATTTGTCATTGGAATGGTGGGGAAGTATCTAGGATGCTAAAAAGGCCCGTGTGATGAGATCATATGACTTATGAGCCTATGCTGTTTTGGACCAAAGATTACTATACATCACACAAGGTTCTACCTAACTCCATGTTATCCTAATAGCAATCCTGTGTGTTTATGACTTAATACACTCTATGGCACACTTTTTCACACTTTTTCAGCATGCGAGCTACTCTTAAAGCAACCAAGTCCAAAAGATCTACCTGCCCCCGCCGCCGTGCGCTCCCGCCGCTGCGCACTCTTGCCACCGCGCGTGCTCCTGCTGCTGTTTTCTGCCCGTGGAGCGCTTCTTCCCCCTGCGGGGCATTGCAGGAAGGAGAAAGCACGAGGTGGGGCATCCAGAGGGAGTGCTCCGCCCTGCCTGTCTCGCCGACAACGGAGGCTGCACAGCTGCTTCTGGATGAGAGAGAGGCAGGGCGCTCCCTCCAGAGGCCCCGCCTTGTGCTTCCTTCTTCCTGCAATGCCCCGCAGGCAAAAGAAGCACCGCGAGAGCGGAAGCCAGCAGCAGGAGCGCGCGTGCACGCAAGGTGTGCGCGCGCATGGCAGGAGCGCCCCATCTGGCTGGTGAGGTTCAAAGATCACCTGGAAGAGGGCCGAAGATCTACTAGTAGCTCCCGAGCTACCTAATAAGCACCCCTGCTCTATGGCTTTAGAATCTATGTGTTTAAATTTTAGAAAAGAGAATCATACAGATCACCTATAACATTTGACATGTGTGTATATACAATGCAGTCCTTGGCACACCTAACCTCCCCCAGCAGCCCACTAAAAAAGTTCAGTTCAATAGCTGAGATTTTGGCAAAAACACTCCCCCCCATTTGAAACTGATTAGGCCTTTAGAAGTTGTTCACAACATACCCACCCCAAAAGATTCTTATTTCACTTGAGATGAGTGGCTGAAAGTGGTGAAATGTCCATTTCAGTTAGCTAAAACAGGGTCCTGATAGGATGCTGTGATTTTCTGGACCCCCAAATGGTTGGATATGGCACTCTTAAGGTCTGAAATGTGTCTGACTCTGTTCTATAACCCAATACTTTTACCATTATTCTGCCTTCACTGAAGCACTGTAGTTTTCAAAGGAAGTATAACACCATTATAACTAATGGAAATAATCTTTAAGCTATTTTATGAAAATAAAACTACACTTGAAAAGGAAATCTCAGAAAAAACAAACGTAACATTAAACATGGCTCTGTCAAACTCTCTGGGATGGCCTTTTGTCCCTCCTCCAAATACACACTGATATAGGCTGGATATGTTCAGCAAAGGTCACAAGGAAAGCTGCAGGAAATTAAAATGAGTTGTTTTCTTTTTCACTGGTCCTATGTTACTTCTGTTTGCCTTAACATCTCTCATCAGAGACTGTGATAATTTTCTTCTAGATATGTTACAGGGCATGCTTCTGAATCCAGCAACAGAAAATTATCTTTGTGCAAAATTCAACTCACTGGTTTTTGCACATACCACAATGGAGCTGTGGTTAAAAGTAGCCATAAAGAAACCCGTTATTTGCTCAAAATATCCTGCCCCAATCTGACCAATTATGAGGGTCGAAGAGTCACAGATTCCTCAAGTCCTAGCAGAGACAGATTTATAAAACCAAGTTACAAGTCAACATCTATGAGCCTTAGCCCTGTTCTAACTCTCCATAGAGTTGTGGTTCTTGTAGACCAGTGGTTCTCAACCTGTGGGTCCCCAGGTGTTTTGGCCTCCAACTCCCAGAAATCCCAGCCAGTTTACCAGCTGTTAGGATTTCTGGGAGCTGAAGGCCAAAACATCTGGGGACCCACAGGTTGAGAACTACTGTTGTAGACCAGTGGTTCTCAACCTGTAGGTTCCCAGATGTTTTGGCCTTCAACTCCCAAAAATCCTAGCAGCTGCTAAACGGCTGGGATTTCTGGGAGTTGTGGGCCAAACCCTGGAGACCCACAGGTTGAGAACCACTGTTGTAGACAGTCAGTTCACATAATAATAATAATAATCTTTATTTATAACCCGCCACCATCTCCCCGATGGGGACTCGAGGTGGTTCACATGGGGCCAAGCCCAAACAACAAAACACAATAAAACAAAATCAATACACCAACAATTAACACAGTAAACTACAAAATCTAAGTAAAAGAACAATATACAAACAATATCTAAAATCACAGATGACAGGGTGGGTCGCATGTACGAATATGAAATGTTAAAAACTCAGGTGAGATAAAAGGGGTAGCATTCTTTGTAAAGAAGAACACATGTAAACATGGGGGGGGGGGGGAATTAATGGACTCCGAAACAGAGCAATAATATCAAACTAAATGTCTACTCTCCGAAGGCACCGCTGAAAAGCCAAGTTTTAAGGTGCTTTTTGAAGGTCTCCAGAGTGGGGGCTTTCCTAATCTCTCTAGACAGGGAGTTCCAGAGTCGGGGGGCCCCAGAGGAGAAGGCTCTCTCCCTTGTGCCCACCAGACGGGTCTGTGAGACTGGCAAGGGCGAGAGGAAGGCCTCCCCGGAAGAGTGGAGGATTCAAGCTGGTTCATGAAGGAAGATCAGGTCACGAAGGTAGACGGGTCCCGGATCGTTTAGGACTTTATAGGTGATCTCCTGTACCTTAAATTGGGACTGGAAAATAAATGGCAGCCAGTGAAGCTCTTTGAACAGGGGGGTTGACCGCTCCCTGTAACTTGCTCCAGTTATTAATCTGGCTGCTGATCCTTGGACAAGTTGAAGTTTCTGGGCCGTCTTCAAGGATAGCCCCATGTAGAGCACATTGCAGTAATCCAATCTAGAGGTAACCAAGGCATGGACTACCGTGGTCAAGTCAGACTTCACGAGGTATGGTCGCAGTTGGCGCACAAGTTTTAACTGTGGGAAGGCCCTCCCAGCCACCGCCAACACCTGTGCATCAAGCATCAGCGCTGAATCCAGGAGGACCCCCAAACTGCGGACCTGTGACTTCAGGGGGAGTGTAACCCTGTCCACCACAGGTTGCCACCCAATACCTTGGTCAGACGAACGACTGACCTGGAGGACCTCTGTCTTATCAGGATTGAGCCTCAGCTTGTTCCTCCTCATCCAGACAGTCACAGCGGCCAGGTACCGGTCCAGTATCCGAGGGGCTTCCTTGGAATCTGGTGAAAAAGAGTAGTGGAGTTGGGTGTCATCTGCGTAGAGATGGCACCGTACTCCAAAACTCCGGATGAGCCCAGCGGCTTCATGTAGATGTTAAATAGCATGGGAGACAGAATAGATCCTTGCGGGACCCCACAGGTCAAAGGCCAGGGGTCCGAACATGCACAACTCCAGAGAGCAGTGGTGTTACTAAGGTTGGTGTCACCCAATGCAATCATTCATGTTGTTGCTCCCACGAACCTCCGCTTGTAACAGACCATGATGTAGCCAAAAATTTGACTAAATCAGCAACTATAAAAAAAATTAAACACAGTGTGTATCTGTACCATGTACAGATGAGGCTATGTGGTTTGAAGTATTGTTGTAATTGGGTCATAAAAACAGCCCTGATCAGAGTACATGTGTATTAGAACAGTGATTTTTAACCAGTGTGCCGCGGAACACTAGTGTGCCGTGGGAAATCATTCATATATAAACTAAAAGGCACATCTGTCCCTTTAAGAAATGGAACCATGAAGTGACGCGAGAGTGCTATGGTCGCGCCATATTGGATTTGCTCAGGCGCGGCTAAGTAAACAAAGTTAGAGTTAGTGCTGCAACTGCGCGTCAAGTGACAGTGGCAATTTGGGATCACAGCAAGATAAGCTTGACTGTGATAAAAACTAAAAACAGAGAGAGACTGACAGCTGTTGAGCAAGAACTTCGTGTGTGTCTTTCTACCATTCTTGCCAGGATACCTACTTTGTGTTCATCGAAACAGGCCCAGGTTTCACACTAAGTGAGTGTATAAATACATTTAAAAACATATTAACTATATGTATTACTGTGTTAGAGTGTCATTTTGTGTCATTTTGGTTGGTGGTGTGCCCCAGGATTTTGTAAATGTAAAAAAATGTGCCATGGCTCAAAAAAGGTTGAAAATCACTGTATTAGAAGATTTAAAATTAAATCGGCATACTTATACAGAGCATATAAATTGGGTTTCTGAGAAATGTTTTCTACTTATAACTACACTACATTTTCCCCATCCCTGATCAAAATAAGAATCTGCAGACCCCCATTACTCCCCTTCTTGTTGAGGGGTTGCTCTATCACTTGGATATGTCACAGAAGGGGAATATAGCTTCATTTCTAAGGGCTGAGTGCAATGAATGAGAAATGCATGTATTTCCCCAACATTCCCAAAACCAAGTATAGGAGTACTTTCTTAAAGGATAATAGATTGAATGTGGTGATATCCCGCTACACTCTCTGAGTAAGCTGAAGAGAGATGATTGAAGAATTCTCTGTTTAAGCCCTTAGTTTTGGCTGAAAGGTTGAGCAGGATTCGAGTATAGCTTTATAATCAAAACAGTGTTTGCAACTTCTTTCGGCCCATGTTCCAAATTCCAAAAGCAAGTTTTCACAGGCCGCAGTGTTTTCTGGCGTGCTGGCACAAAAAAAAAGAGGAAGCCATGGCAATCCACCCGTCAGGTGGGCATTTAAAATGTCACTGCTTGCAGACGTACATTGTCGGAGGCCAAAACACATTTGTTAATCTTGACTCCACAGTTTGGCAGAATTTGCTGGGCTCTAGTTACCTGGTAACCACCGAGGAGCATTTAGTTTGCAAACAGCACTGGGAATGAAGTGGTGGAGTTTTCTGAATTCAACCCTTCACTCCTCCCTGCTTGGAGGCAACTGTGTCAATAAGGCTGTTCTCGGTGCTTAAAGGTGTATATACCACCTTGCATTCGAAAGGATCTTTTCAACCGTTGAGGAACAATGCACACTGTTTGTTAAGCAGTGTGCATTGTAGAGCAGTTCCAAAGTCTTGTAAGGCAGCTCCTTCGCTTTGTCTTCTCTTGGCCTGAATAGAATTGCTGTTGCACAAGAACATGCACTTTTCTAAAATATCCATTTTCCCCAAGCCAAAACTAACAATGGAGCCAAACTAATTGCTCCTCCAATAGCCATTTGTTACACAGAGGCACGGTGGCTAAATACCAGAGGGAAGGAAGGGGCTTATTTCTGGTGCTTCAGGGGAAATGGCACAAAGCAGGCTTATGCTGCAACTGGGAGGGCCATACTAGTGATGGTCCACAGCTCATGATGACAGAAAGAAAGGATTCTTGGGAACTCTTGTGTCGGTAAGGCAGAATTTAAGAATGACAGGCAGTTGGCATTTGGACAAGCCTGAACCTGGAGTGCTAAGCTCCATGCCAAGGCTTCCACCACAAGTGATAACCACTTGTTGGGCTTTACTGCACTTGCCAGATATTAGATGAGGAAAGGAAATGTAATTGTTTACTTTGAAAGGTGACCGAGTATGCTTGAAGCTGTGAGACCAGAGAAAGAACCCTGGTGAAAGGACAGGCACCAAGGGTGCATCTACACTGTAGAACAGGGGTGCCCACACTTTTTCAGCATGCGAGCTACTTTTATAACAACCAAGTCGCAAAGATCTACCTGGCATGCGCACACTCCTACCGCCGCGCGTGCTCCCGACGCCACCTTCCGCCCACGCGGGGCTTCTTCCACCAATGAGGTTTTAGTGGGCGGGCCCTGGCACTCGTCTCTTGACATGGTGTGGCGACTTGACCGCCCGTTGGTTGCTCCTGGAGGGGGGGGGGTGATAGCAAGGCGAAGGCGCGCACAGGGATATGATGCGAGGCTGCGGGAGGGAGTGTGTGTATGTGTGAGTGAGAGAGAAGACCTCGCGCTCCGCCCTGTCTCTCTCTTGCCTTGGCCCTCGGCGGCACTGGGGCCCCGTCCAGGCTTCACTCACCGGCGTCGAGGGCGCGCTCGTCAGCTGCAGTCTCACCGCGGGGACCCTCCTCCTCCGGTGAGGCCTTCTCTCTCACTCACTCACACACACACTCCCTACCTACCTCCCGCAGACTTGCATCCTATCCTGGCATGCACCTTCGCCTTGCTATCGCCCCTCCCCGCCCAGGAGCAACCAATGGGCGGTCATGTCACCACACCGTGTCAAGAGACAAGCACCAGTGCCCGCCCACTAAAGCCTCATTGGCGGAAGAAGCCCCGCGCGGGCGGAAGCCGGCGGCAGGAGCGGGCGCGCAGCATCAAGTGCGCACGTGAGGGTTGTGCGCGCAGGGCAGAAGCGCCCCATCCGGCTGAGATTGACCTCATATGGACTCGGGATCGACTCGTCGATCACAATCGACTTCCTGGACAGCCCTGCTGTAGAATTAATGTGGTTTGACACCACTCTAACTGCTGTGGCTCAAGGCTGTAAAATCATGAGAATTGGAGTTTGCAGAGGCACCAGCACTGCCTGATAGAAAAGACCCTGTAAAACTACAATTGCTATTATACCATAATATCGAACCATGACAATTAAAGTGGTGTCATACCACATTAATTCCACAGCATAGGTGCACCCCGAATCAGGTGCAGTGATAAGACACTTCCATTGTAACCTGTCCTTTTGAGAGAACAACAAATATTAAGGGAAGCTATGTATAAAATATGTAATAGCTATGTAACATAGACCCAATATAAATGTCAATATTTCTGCCCATCAAATCTCTTCATGTTTTAAAGTTGGGTAAATTAATTTCCTTGACGTATTCTCCTTCATGTATTGCTGTTAGCTTCAAAGGAAACAACAGCGGCAAATCTAATTTGACCTTAATTAGACTATAATTTGTGAAAGAACAAGAAGGACAACACACATAGGCTTGACCATTCAATTCACGTGGATCAACAATCACACAATTACAAAATTAAACAAAAGAACACAAAATTGCGTGCGTAACCAATTGTGTCATAATTCATTAATTGTGACGGAGATCAAAACAGAAACTAACACATTCAGTAGTAGAGTACAGCAGGAAAGAAAATAAGAAAGGCACAGAAAATAATCAGGTAAAGAGAAAATATGATTTAAACACACTTGCCAAAGAAACTGAGATGCATTGTTTAATGTTTCTTAATATATCCTATTCTTAATATGTATGTACTGGTTAATATATATAAGAATCAGGTGGGAATACTCTTCCCTACCATGGCGCAACAGCATTGTGTCCCTCAGCAGTTCGGCTTGATAGTGTTCCCTTGCTACTTCGCGGTTCACTTATTGCGTGATCGTGGTTTTGTGGTTTTAAAAAAAAAAAATTAATTTAAAATATATATCATGGTATTTTCGCTGTTTTGTGGGGTTTTGCCGCTACCGCTCTCCAAGCCGCTTTCCCTCCTCAGTCCTCCCTCCTTCCAGCCTTGAAGGGCCTTTCCTTCACTTTATTTTAAGTTTATAAAGATTTAAAATAGTGTATAACTACTAAAATAATGTATAAATATTAAAATAAATAGAGCTTTCCTACATTATGGTTTTTCACTCATTACGGGGTGTCCTGGAACCTAACCCCAGCAATAAGTGAGGGAGCACTGTACTTGCATATGCTAAGTGCAAATCCTGGTCAAGGATTGTTGCATACTACCAACTGGTTACCTACTGAAACACAGACTTCCTCCCAAAAGTGCACTCTTTGGTAGAAGTTCACTGCACCAATCAATCCCATTCAAAGTGACTACTGCAATATCTTACACAGTAACCAGTCAATGACACTAGCATCCTGCAAACTTAGATCTTACAGCACAGGAAAGCTATACCTTATGGGAAATCTGTTCCATTTCCAGGATTTCTGAAGTCTGGCTGATACATTCTGCAGAGATTTAGCATATAGCTCTGATTTAGTATGACCTGAGCATGTCATGGACTCACATAGGATCTCTTGTGTTCTCTTTCCTATAACTCTTACATTCCATTACAGCAAACCATAGTTTCAATTGGACTGATAAACTATAGTTTGCTTTTACTATTCAAACAAGTAAGCTTTCAGCTTTTTGTGACTGAAACTAATATGAACCACCCAAAGATACACTTTTTGCACTCTGTTTACAGGAAGATTGACAAATGTTCCCCTTAAATAAATAAATATCCATAGTATCTTCAACTACATATAATTTGGGGCATAAAACGTTGATTTTGGAACTTCTTATTTTGGCAGGAATGTATCAAAAAAACATGCTTTAAAAATCACCTAGAAAGGTACCAGTCCCGGGTCATCCAGCATATTCTCTAAAGCAGAGGTGCCCACACTTTTTCAGCATGCGAGCTACTTATAATAAAACCAAGTCAGAAAGATCTACCGAGAGAGAAGCAGGGTGGAGCAGGGGGTGGGGGCAGGGCTTGGTGCGGCCTGGCTTGGCCCCCTCTGGCTTTAGCTCTACCACAGCTTCTCCAGGCTTGAGGAGGGTAGTGCCAAGCCAGTGGTGGCATAGCTAGTAGCCACTACTGGCTTTTGGCACTACCCTCCTCAAGGCTAAAGAAGTGGTAGAGCTGTAGCCGGGGGAAGGGGCGGGGCTTGGTGCAGCCTGGCTCCGCCCCCTCTGAGAAGCACCCCATCCAGCTGAGATCGACCTCCTTTGGTCCTGGGATCGACCAGTCGATCGCGATCAACTTCCTGGGCAGCCCTGCCCTAAAGTCTACACTTTAACTTCGTACATAAAGAGCAGGTTTCTTTCACAGAAGATATAGAAATCTATTAAATGAGAAGAAGGAACATAGACAGTAGATTCTTGTGGTCATGGTGTGGCTCTTCTGCATATAGTCATCTCAATGGTATAGTGGCTTAGTAGTAATAGTATAATAGCAACAATGTCTCAGTGATAAAGTAGTATAATAGTAATAGTGTAGTAGCTTAAACTTGAGATGACTATATCTAGGTTACAATGCCATTGCTACTATACCATGTGTCATCTCAAGTCTCATTCTAGTACTGGCACGCATGACTTTGGTTACGTCTCTCTCTCTCTCTCTCTCTCTCTCTCTCTCTCTCTCTCTCTCTCTCTCTCTCTATATATATATATATTCTGATTGCAAAATCTGGGGATTTACTGCAGAAATTGATACAGTCTGGTCTTAGGGAGACATCTCTTTGCCTTTTCTGTTCTACTTCCACCTATTATGGTACAGTATCTCAGAGATGGAGAGAAGGATGAAGGACGCCAAGATAGCTTGGCTCTTTCTGGAATGATTCGACTAATTATTTCACCGGACATGTTCAAATTAATAGGTTTGTGGTCTACAGCTTTTGTACACAAATACTGAAATATTTCCCCTTCAATAACATCATGGGAGAAAAAACAGAGACAGCTGCAGTTGAAACAGGTGGAAGATCAAAGCCTGGCATGTTTAGTGCCAGGGTAGAGGCCAACATGGCACAGATGAAAGAAATGGTGGAAATATGCTATGAAGACAAGTAGCCTGTGTCTAATGTGCTGTAATTCAAAAAGAAGATTAAGACTCATATAAATCCTTAAGACTTTTATCTTTAGCATATGAATGGTCTTCAGTAGCTAGATTTATATTGGCATTGATTCACAGTAGTAGTAGTCCTCTACTACATTGGCTGCTTCAATAACAGTTCTTCTATTTATGTACCAGATGCCATCAAAGAAATAGAGATGTCACACAATTGCATCTGTCTGCCTTTTCTCCGCAGACCTGAATGCAATGTCACCCTGGCCATGTATTTAATAGGCATATCTGTCAGCATTCTGAGCAAGACCCAGCTTGCCTCCTAGAAGCAGTCAGTTTGTTTTGCTGGTTCACTACTGTGTAATGAATCAGCCCATGGTTTAATGTCACACAAGTGCACCTGTTAGCATCATATTTCTAGTATTGTAAGCATGTTTTGTTTCGCCCAACTGTGTGCTCACATTTTTTCAATGTGCAATTTGGATGTCGCCTCTCCCTCATCGTCCAATGCAATGGGAAAGAAGTAAGGAAGTGTTCCTGTTTGCACCTGACTTGCTACTGTCACTCTCCAAGTTTAACACAAAGTGAAAGAGGGACTCAGAAAAGATCTGAGAGTTATGTGTACAGAGTTTGACAGGTAACACAAATTATGTCCAGGAAAGCTTATAAAAGCAGGTGGCACTGAAAGGGAAATAGTAGCCATGACATCAAGGCTATGCAAACCTTTCCAGAACTAGATCTTCTTCACTGCATTTATTATTCTTTGCATATGTCAGAAGACAATAGTTGCTGCTCACTGATCATCCGGGGAGGCCCTGTTCTCGCTCCCGCCAGCTTCTCAAACGCGGTTGGTAGGGACGAGAGATAGGGCCTTCTCGGTGGTGGCTCCCCGTCTGTGGAACGTGCTGCCAAGCAACATACGATCAACCCCATCCCTCCTGGCATTTAGGAAAAAAGTGAAATCCTGGCTGTGGGACCAGGCGTTTGCACATTAGCACAATACAGCACTTTGGATTGGATTTGTAATGGCAAGTTGATGGATATGGCTCAATGCCTCGGTGTATGGACGAAACATTGTTTTAACTTAAGTGAATGTGTATGATGTGTTAATTTTAACTGTACTTAATGTATTTGAATGCTAAATGTTTTGTTGTATATTGTATTTATTGTGTTGGCATCAAATTGTTGCCTTTTGTTAGGCCGCTCTGAGTCCCCCCCTCGGGGGTTGAGAAGAGCGGGGTAGAAATGTTGGAAATAAATAAATAATAAATAAATAGGCTTTTTGCATCATGTAATACAAACAATTCCCTTATCAACAAATTCAATATCCACATTTTCACTAACACACACTCCTAAAATGTTGTCCCCACCCAGGAAAGTGTTTGTGGTCCTATTTAGGTCCTCCAGTGTGATTCTATGCTATGCTTCTAGCCCAATATTGCCAAAGTAAAGGGTTTGCTACTATCCGTGGTTTTAGGTATCCATGGAAGGATCTCTGAACATATCCCCTACAAATACAAGGTTCTTGCCCCGATGTGCATGACTTTACACTTGTTTAGGTTAAAATGCATTTGCCACTTTGTTGCCCATATTCGATCTTTTGTTCTCAATATCTACAAGTAAATGTAAAGAAATCCTGGAAAGCTACTGAAAGTGAGGGCAAGTAATACTGGACAAGACAAATAATTGGTCTGACTTTATGAAAAATACTACTATGGGGCTAAACCAGTGGTTCCCAACCTTTTTTAGACCAGGGACCAACCACTTTGACCAGGAACCAGTCTCCAACATTAGTACCAAAAGGGTTACAAATCAGTTTTTGGTCAACTTTAGATTCAATTTCGTTATCTGGAGTGCTGATTCAGAAAATTGCATTGGATAGACCCCATCAGCTCTAGTTTCTGATACAGAACATATGCTACGCAGTAGTCGCCATCTGCTCTCCCACAGAAAACCATATTTAATAAGCCTTGGCACTATAAGAGGGTTGTGCGAGACCAGTTGCTCTCATTGCAACGGTGTAGTAATGATGAGTCCGTGGACCATATTTTAATTCTTGCGGACCACAGGTTGGGAACCCAGGAATGTGGCGCAGCTGGCTGGGAGTCAGCTGCATAAGATCTCTACTGACCAGAAGGTCATGAGTTCGAGGCCTGCCCGGTTCGGGGTGAGCTCTCGACCAATTGTGTAGCTCGTTGTCAGTCTATATATGTTGTATGTCTATGGCATTGAATGTCTGCCTGTATATGTGCATTGTGATCCGCCCTGAGTCCCCTGCGGGGTGAGAAGGGCGGAATATAAATGATGTAAATAAATAAATAAACCTAAACAAAGGCAAAGGTAGGGTAGTTCACCGCATTCTTTATCATAACTGGTTGTTTCACTTCTCCAGGAGTTTGACATCAGATTGTGCATTTACCCACCCGATATTGTTATTGTCACTAGTAGGAAATATAAAGAAATACACAACATAATGGCCTCCTGTTTTGTGGACCAGAAAAAAGCTACAAGATCTGGGAAAAGAAGAAAGGACCTAATGGGATGCTCTTAGTGCAGTGGTGGGTGCCTGCCCAAAACTGGCAAGGCAAGGAGAGCAACCATCAAAATCAAGAAAGCAGAGAAATAATAATAATAATAATAAAACTTTATTTCTAACCCGCATCCATCTCCCCGGAGGGGACTCGGAGCGGCTTACATGGGGCCGTGCCCGAACAACACATCATAAAATATAACAACATAGAAGAACAATAAACACAATAAAATACATTTGTGAAAACACAATAGTTCAGGTGAATCTAAAAACAAAACCGACAGGGCGGGCCGCATGGACATATAGGATATTTTAAAAACTCAGGGGGAGAACTGGAGTAGTGTCGGACACAATGGGTCACATAGGGGGAAAAGGACTCACAGAAACCAGTCTCACCAGTTACCCCCAGCATATTAGAAAAGCATAGCTACCAAAATGGTAAATCACATGAAAAATGGAGGCTGGTGAAAATAAAAAGCATCCTTGGAATCTTTTGGAAGAAGTTTTCAAATGGTCTCTAAAAAGTTCAAAATGTTTTGTTGACGTACACAAACCTTACCTGCTTGTTTTATTTTACATCTGCATAGTGTTAGTTTTCAATTTAAAAAAAGTTGTGCTAAATATGTTGAAATCCTTTTGACTTAGTTTGCTTTTTGTTTTTGGGGAAGGGGTCTCTCCCAATTCTTTCCATGTTATTCCTGCCTCTGGTAACAATTTTATTGTTAACGATGCAAAGTCCTTAGCCGGGACCCACTTGGTTTTGCCTAAAATTTCGTAACTATATTTTTGGAATGTTTGTGTTTTAAGAAGAATAATTGAAATAAATCTCTCTATCATTAAAAAAAAGAGATGCAAAGTCCAAGGAGCCATATTGACTTCAATAACAGAGGTAAGAAATCAGAGTTTCGTCTATCAGGAAATCCATAGGCCACCTGGCGACCTTTGTCACTTATCACAAAGGGCTCTCTCCCGAGGCCCGAAACCGGCTATGCAAACTATATCTCCTTCCACAGACCTATGATAAAATATCCAAGTACACCAAATGACAGATTCCGGACACAGAGCAAATACAATCAAGAAGCCATTTTATTGACAATAGGTGGCGGGATTGAGGACCACATGGGACCTCTCTCACCAGCCAAATCTTCACCAGCATAATCCAAAGCTCACTAAGAAGTTCCAACCTCATTGTTTCAACATTCCTCCTGCTCCTCGCCCCTCATTGGCCCAAACAGCAAGGCGAACTGAGACAATGCAGGCTCATGATTGGCTAAAGCGAGCCGGCCAGCATTCTGCCCCCCAGCTGTTACAAAAGTTCTATCCAATCAGAACACGGCGCGGGAATGGGGCGGGCGGGAAATTTGACTCTGACAGTTCTGAAAATGTATAAATATGCCTGTAAAATCCAAAATAAGCATGTCAAGCTTTGCGGACATCAGGAAATTGTGGCTTGTCATCTTTTCTCAGCTGGGACAGATCTCTCTCGTTGGCACACTTCCGGATCTTGGTGAGCTATTGCTCTGGGGCACTGGGGTTCTCCTAGGCACTTGGATCACTCGCCAAGGTTTTTACCATCAGGAATCCTCGCTTTTGAGCAGCGTTTCTCAACATGGGGGTCGGGACCCCTGGGGGGGGGGGGTCATGAGGGGTGTCAGGGGGGTCATCAAAGATAATCAGAAAACACAATATTTTCTGTTGCTCATGGGGATTCTGTGTGGTCAACTATAAATCCCAGTAACTACAACTCCCTAAATGTCAAAGTCTATTTTCCCCAAACTCTTTGATTGTAGGTCAACTATAAATCCCAGTAACTACAACTCCCTAAATATCAAGGTTGTATTTTCTCCAAACTCCACCAATTGGACATATTGAGTGTTCATGCCAACTTTGGTCCAGATCCATCATTGTTTGAGTTGTGGGTGCTCTCTGGATATAGGTGAACTACAACTCCAAAACTCAGGGTCAATGCCCACCAAACTCTTATAGTATTTTCTCTTGGTTATGGGAGTTCTGTGTGGGAAGTTTGATTCCATTCCATCATTGGTGGAGTTCAGAGTGCTCTTTGATTGTGGGTGAACTATAACTCCCAGCAACTGCAACTCCCAAATGACAAGATCAACCACTCCCCTAAAAAAAACACCTCAATAGTAGGCTATTCAAATTTGGGCTTATCGGGTATTTGTGCCATATTTGGTCCAGTGAATGAAAATACACCCTGCATATCAGATACTTACATTGCCATTCAAAACAGGAGGAAAATGACAGTTATGAAGTAGCAATGAAATTAATTTTATGGTTGGGGGGGGGAAGGGTCACCACAACATGAGGAACTGTATTAAGGGGTCGAGGCATTAGGAAGGTTGGGAAACACTGCTCTAGAGGGACGTAGGGTCTCTGCCTCTAAGGCAAGACCCCCCCTAAAATCGTCCTCGATTTCATAACTGTTACCTGTCATAACCAGCACAAACAATAGCTGCAGTGGAGGAGGAAAGTCATGGGTGCAGTGGCCAACAAGAATTCAAGAACTGGACTGTTCAGAGCTGGCCGATTTTTGTATGTCCTCCCAAATCAATGCTGGGAGGTGGGAGGGATGCAAGCCCTGGTGCAGTCTGCCAACAGGCTTCAAGCCATAATGTGTGTGTTGACCCTATGGGGAGACACTTATTGGAACAAAAGCAGGGAAAATGAGGTATTGACACATCATTTATCATAATTAATCTCTATACATAGATCTCCATTCCAGGGGACTGTTTGCACTGTAAGGCATTCCTTGCATTCCAACGTTTCTTTCCTTCTCAGCTGACTACTTGTGAATAAGCACAAGCCCTGAGAAAAGTGTTTGGTTTTATCACTGCACACAGCCCTACTATTCTGCAAACATGTCTGGGCATGCCAAGGCAAGCCTTATCTTGGCACCTCCCTGGTCTCCTTAGCTCCAAAAGGCTGGGAATGTTATTTTAGCAGAACTTTTTGCTGCTCCTTGTTTGTGTACAGTAGCTTTGCTATGGTATCTACATTTCTAAAGCATCGCACAATCAAGAAGTTGAGTGGTGCTTATTTACCGAGAAAGCTATCACATTGGGAAACTTGTAATACTTGATCTGCAGCCAAATTCTCGATTGCTTGGACACGTTGGACACAATGAAGCCAAAGTAACTCACAACCAAACGACATGTCTCTATCGTTTTTGGGAAAAATGAATGATATACTTCCAGCTTTCTTAGCAAATATAAGAAGAAATAATGGTGTCACCTAAAGTTTTGCTGTCTTTGGTCATTGCAGATACATCTTTTTCCCATCCACATTCCAGCATCCGATCCCAATAGACATTCAGTAATCTCAGTGTCTCCCACCTGACATAGATATTACAGAAGTAGACAAGCAGAATTGTTTGTCAGTGGTCATTTTCAGGTTTGGACACAAAATGAAAAGGGAGAGGCCTACTCGGTGGTGGGCCTCCAGCCTTGGAACACCCTCCACAGGGAGATTAGGCAGGCCCCACACTGTCCTCCTTCCGTAGGGACCTGAAGACCTGGATGTTCAAACAAGGCTTTGAGAATGCTTAGTCCTTAGTTGTTCTATGCAATAGTTACGCAGCATTGCACTTCATCCCATGTCCTTGTTTCATGGTTATAATTTTGCACTTATCCCATTCCCTTGTCCTATTGCTTACAGCCTGTCTACGTTTACAGTAACTTATTGCCATTGATTACTGAGCACTGGTTTATTGAGTTTTAAGTTGTTGTTTATATGCTTATATGTTTTTATTCTATAGTATTTTACTGCTACATGAGGGCCAGCACAGTCAAGTCAGATACGGCGATACTCTCTCAGAGCCCTTTCTAATAACTAATGGAGTGAAACAAGGTTTGTGCTTGCACCAACCCTATTTACAATCTTTTTCAGCATGATGCTCCAAAGGGCTATGGCAGACCTCGAAGAAGAAGAAGAAGAAGAAGGCATATATATACGCTATCGTACTGATGGCAGCTTGTTCAACTTAAGGCTCGCACTAAGACTCTAAACTATCTAGTCCATGAGCTGCTTTTTGCTGACGATGCAGCCCTTGTCGCCTATTCAGAAGCAGCCCTGCAGTGCCTAACATCCTGCTTTGCAACAGCTGCAGAGCTGTTTGGGCTGGAAGTCAGACTGAAGAAAACGGAAGTTCTCTACCAGCCCGCACCACAGGAAGAACACCATCATCCCCACGTCAGCATAGGCAAATCTGTGCTTAAGTCCGTCCAGCAGTTCACCTACCTGGGAAGCATCATCTCTTCAGACGCCAAGATTGATAAAGAGATAAACCACAGATTAGCAAAGGCATATAGTGCATTTGGAAGGCTTCACAAAAGAGTCTGGAGCAACAAGCACCTGAGGCAAAGCACCAAAATCAGTGTGTACAGAGCTATCGTACTGTCTATTCTTCTATATGGGTCTGAATCATGGGGCACCTATTGCCAACACCTACGACTCCTTGAACACTTTCATCAGCGCTGTCTTCGCACAATCCTAAATATACACTGGACTGATTATGTGACGAATGTTGCTATCCTTGAGCAGGCAGGGATCACCAGCATTGAGGCCATGCTATTGAGAACACAGCTGCGTTGGGCAGGGCACGTCTCTTGGATGGAGGACCACCGCCTCCCAAAGATACTACTCTATGGTGAATTCGCCATGGGTCAGTGCAAGAGAGCCCCCCAAAAGATATAAGGAGTCCCTGAAACCACATATCAGGCTTGGGCAGATTGATCATAAAAAATGGTCCACCCTGGCCTCACATCGGGAGGCATTGCGTCACACTATCCACAATGCTGCGGCCTCTTTTGAGAAGACATGCCAAATGAGTCTCGCAGCGAAACGACAACGCAGAAAGGACCACAACTTGGAAAAAACATAACCCAAGGAGACTTTCTGCTGTGCTTTCTGAAACCGGACTTGCCTATCTCAGATTGGCCTTTTTAGTCATCAATGCGATTGTAGAAAGCATGGGATGAGTCATTCCTGAATTTGAATCTTCGTTTGCGAAGAAAAGTCATAAAAAATTGTTTTACTGTGTGTTTTATGTTATGTTCTGTTTTTAGGCACCTAGTGCCGTGTGTAAGCCACCCTGAGTCCCTTTGGGGAGATGGTGGTGGGATACAAGAATAAAGTTGTTGTTATTATTAATAACTAGCTGTACCCGGCACGCGTTGCTGTGCCCTATTTAGGAGATGCGAGAAAGTCTGAGTGTGTAAGGGTTGGAAATGATGTTACTTACGGTCTTGGTGGGGTCATGTAGGCATGAATTGCGCACTTTCTATGTGTGCTCCAAATGATGTCATCTGGAAGCATGAGTTGTATTGTCTTATATAGCGGAGGAAGTGTTTTGATTCTGGAGTGTGTCCACTCAGCAAAGTCTGTAGTGGTTGTGGAGGAGTGGCAAGTGGTGGTAGAGAGACTTTACCGGCTAGGCAGCACATTCCTGTTGTTTCTGCTGGGTATTTCAGGGCTTTGCAGTGTGTGCAGATGTGCGTTAGGGTGCCAATGTCGGCCTCTGGCACCACGCTGTAGTTTTCTGCAGCGTTGTATCTGAAGGCTAGGCGGCGGAATTGGTTGTGGTGTTTTTGAAGTTTGTTTTCTGTGTTGCGACGTCGTGTTTCTGCGCTCCTTGCGCGCTGCTGTTGTGTTGCATTTCTGCGTCTTTGTTGTTCCTGGCTGCGCACTTTTTCTTGTCGTGTAGTTCTTTGCATTTGGTTCTCAGCTGTGCGTCGTGCAGTGACCTGTTGTCTGTGTCTCTGCTGCGCAGTGTGTTTCTGTTCTGGCGTTTGTTCTGCCCTTTTTTGTTTGATGTATGTAGCGTTGTGTGTCGTCCAATGCTGTTATTTTTAGAAGGCATGGCTTGTCTTTTGGCTCAGTTTCTGTCTGTGTGGAAGGGAGGAATGGTTTTTGTTTGTGGTGGTGGTAGGTGTTGTGTGTACGGGGTCCCGTAAGGTTGGTGGGATGGGTTGTGATTGGAAGTTGTGTTGTGTTGTGTGGGTAGGAATTGCTGGAGAATTGCTCCCTCATAGAGTTTGGTTTTGACAGTTTAACCCTCAAACACCAACTGACAACTGAAATCTCTCAGCATTCTGTCCTAGCCTTGGATGGCTCCTGCCAGCGTTGCTATGGTTACTCTTCCTCTCTGCATTTTGTGTGGGCCGATGTCGGCCAATGGCATATGCTGGCAGCCACGGAGGATGCTGGGAAATGTAGTTTTTTTTACTGGTTGTTTTGGGGGCCTTTTAGGTTTTGGGGGGGGAAGTTTCTTTGCTACAAACGTACCTTACTTGAGGCCTATTTCTGTTGGCAAGTTTTGTGTTTCTGCGTTGTAAGGTTTCTCTGTTTGAGGTAGTCTTCACATGACGACTGTTCCTTTATATATATAGATAATAATAATATAATCAATTATTTCAGTCTTCACTGAATCTGATTTTAACGGTTCAAATGTGTCTGTTTTCTAATAATTCTGTCAATTTACCATGCAGACGCAATACAACAGCATCTTACATAACACAAACCAAACTATCAAACAATCTCCTTTTAAAAAAGAGGCTACAACCCTATTTATGGATCTTTCTCCGGAAATAAGCTCCATTGTCTTCAGGGAGCCTTATTCTTACATGTTGCAAAGAACTACAATTTTTGCTGAGGATTTATTTTCGAGTATGAGAGGGAAGGAGGGAGATAATATATTCACCAAGAACCTACTGTAGACTACATCTAGTTTATTAGCTAAATGATTCTGGCCTGGTTACATTCTCTAGGACTTTTGTGCATCTATATCCATACATGCTAATGGAAATTGTGGCCTGGATCCCAATTTTAAAAGCAGACACCTCCCCCATCCCCACTGATTTATCCTAGAACTGCAAATCTAAAGCAGGTTAATAAGGAGTTATACTGGAGCCAAAGCTCCAAATACTAGAAGTCTTGTTTGATTGTTCTGGCTTTCACCCACACCCATGCAGCTTTTCCTAAGCTCTGTCCTCCTTTCTGCAGCTATAAGGGGCGAGGAACTGTTTCTTCATTAAAATTAATGCTTAATTTCCAAAGGACCTAATTTCACTTCTATTACCACTTCCTTCTGGGTCATTTTGCAATCATGTAAGACTGTATGACATTCCTGTGTGGGTTAGTAAATGTGAATAATAAATATAAATATATAAATGATATAAATAAATAAATAAATAAATAAACAGAATAAGAAAAAGCTTTACCACAGTAGTTTAAACCAAGGTATATCCTGCTGTATAATAAAATGTCATTCAGTAAAGCGGTTTTTGGTACTTTCTGTGGAGGAGAAAGGTCAGAGAGTGATGCTGCACACGTGTAGAGCTTTGAAAAGTGGGTTTCTGTGCCAAGAATCAGGCAGGCACTTGTTCCGTGAATGTAACACTGTGATTGGCGCTTCTAATCTATGCTGTGACTTGCTAAATTACACCCCGTGCCTAACGTGAGATAACGTAGGCTTAGATTGGTCTAACAGTACAAGATGTGCTATTGGGTGATGTTAGTGCCAAAAGGGGAAAAGAACTGCGCATGTACAGAGGGATTCAGCCCCATCCTTTGCTGGCAGGGAAAAGGCAGAATGTGAAATGTTGCAAATCGGGTACATGAACGTCCCAGGCCACTGATATGTACTGTGAGAAAGAACTAACTTAGTAAAGTCCATTGTTCTAACACAAAGGTGGGACTTTTAGATGTGATGCTAATGGAAATGTAATGTTTTATTGGATTAATGAAATGCCATGTAACACCAGCCAATTATGATTGTGTAAAATCCATGAAGGAGGGCGGGCTTTTCCGAGATGCCGCCATTGGGGGTATAAATGTTTTGTACTGAGAGTGACCGGGGCCTTTGCCCCTGATCAACAGCGAGTTCTGTTTGGCAATCCCCACCAGCTGGTGTTATCAATAAATCTCTTTGATTTCACACGAGCAGTGAAGTTGTTGCGTCCTTTCCTCACCCCTGCCACCCGCACGTCCGCGCACCTGTTGGTAAGAGGTCATTTGCCAATTCAGAGTTCCATAACTCCCTAATTTGCTGCTTCACAGGCTTGTGAAACAAATAACAGTATCTTTGCTTTGGTTCAAAGGCTCAAGCAGGGTAACAATGTATACATCCGTCTCTTTGAATTCAGGCAGGGAACAGAGAAATACAATAGCCCTTTCAAATAGTCTTCAAAATAAGCCTCATGCCATAAAATGATCAGTCCTTAAGATAGTTGGTAGCCAGCACTTTCTCTTCACTGGACAAAGAGAAAACAATGGCAGAACGACAGTTAGAACCGTTGGCTCAGCAGCTAGCCAGAGGCAGCAGCCAATCAGAACCCTGGCCCCTGGCACACTCAGCCAATCGACTGCTGACACATCTCTCTCCAGTTAACCAACCATATCATGGAGTTCATATTCAAATCCTAACAATTCCAGCAGTCTGAACAGTATATCTCTATCCCAACATGAGGGGGAACAGACTAAAGACCCAGGGGCTCTTTATTCCTTTCACATTAAACCTGAGAACTTTACGTGTGTGTGTGTGTGTGTGTGTGTGTGTGTGTATTCACAATATTTTAGTGTCTTGCTCTCAAGCAACAAAACACTCTCACTGGGTGACCTCCGAGGAGCTGGATCATGGTATCAAACATCATCTACCATAACTATTATCGGCCTCACCCTTTAACACCTGGTTCTATGTGCTAATGATTTAAATTAGGCTTGCCTCAGTGCACAACACCATAGGATCTTCCACAGGGGATACAGTGTGCTTGGTAATTATCATCCTTTCTTAGGTCTCTGAACCTTCTCACTTTTCTGTGTATGACCAGGTAAGAAAAGAAGGTGCAGTATACACATTTTACCTTCACCAGGAATACAATCTCTACAGTGAACACCCCACCTTCTTGGTTATATTGTCTGTTATTGCATAAGATAAGGATCCCCCAATTCCTACTGTCAAACACCAGCAACATGAATGTGAGCAAGGGAAGTCAAGATGTGGAACCTAACCCCAGCAATAAGTGAGGGAACACTGTATATATTGTCTAGATTGGGTTTACTGTGGACCTCTTCACACATGGCATTTTTGTCCCTTTTTGCAGCTTTTACATGTGGCAAGGACGGGGCCTACGCGCTATCACGATGTGCCCATATTCCTCTCAAAGTGGAGGGAAGCGCCATAAGGTGCTCTCTTCTCCACTACAGGGAGGAAAATGTAGTTTGGGTAGCTCTGACAGAGCTATCCGCACTTTCCTATTTATTTATTTATTTATTTACAGTATTTATATTCCGCCCTTCTCACCCCACAGGGGACTCAGGGCGGATTACAATGTACACATACATGGCAAACATTCAATGCCATAGACACACAGCACATACAGACAGTCAGAGGCTATTTAACATTCCAACTTCTGGCCACCAGGGGAGCTGTCACTTCACCGTCCATCTGCAACACTGATGAAGTACTTTCCACATTCCCAGCATGCATTTGCTAGAGATTGGCCTCGTAAATTCCGTTAAATTAGCCTCCCCACACATATGTGGTACCTATATGTCCTACTTGACAGATGCAACTGTCTTTTGGGTTGCAAAGGTCGACAACTAGCTACACAATTGGCCGGAAGCTCACTCTGACCAGGGCTGGCTTTGAAGTCATGACCTTTCGGTCTGTAGTGATCTTTAATGCAGCTGACACCCAGCAAGCTGCGCCATAGTCCCGCAAGTTGCCACCATTTTGGCCATCTGACCGGGGGAGTGCCAAAGCATCCAACCAGAGAGCATCATATAAATCAGAGGTGCTCACACTTTTTCAGCATGCGAGCAACTTATAAAACAACCAATTCAAAATGATCTACCTACCCACTACTCAGAGAGCCATAAAAGCAAAGTATTTGGAAATTTATTTCAGTGAGAGCCATATAATATATCAGGGCTGCCCAACTGGCGGCCCGCGGCCCGTATACGGCCCCCAGCCCCTTCCCTACGGCCCCCTACCCTCCTGCAAGATACCTACTTTTTAAGATTAAAAAATATTTTTTTTTGATTATTTTTTTTTCACGGCAGGGGGGGTGAGGGGCGGGGCGGGGCAGGGAGGAGGAACAGGCTCCCTTCCTCCTCCTCCGCCTCCTACTTCCCTCCCTCCCCTCCTCCGCCGCCGCCTCCCGCGCAGGCCCAGCCGCAGCCGGCCATCCCCGGCCGCTGCAGCCTTACCTTTCGCGGCGCTCGAGCCGCTCAGCAAGGCCAGGCGTGGTGGCGGCGGCTGCTGAGGCGGCAGTTGGGGCTGCTGAGGCGGCGGCGGAGGAGGTTGGTCCCGCTGCGCCTCCCAGAAGAGTAAAAAGCGGCGGGGATGACCTGGGTCGCCAGGAAAGTTGAAGCCGGGAATATAATGTAAACACTGGGATTTAAAGGAAAGTGCAAGGAAGGGTGTAATCCAAGGTGAAAGGATTACCCCTCCCTTGCTACTTCCCTTTAAATCCCAGTGTTTACATTATTCCGGTTTCAGGTCATCCCCGCCGCTTTTTTACTCTTCCGGGAGGCGCATCGGGATCTATCTGCATTTGCCATCCGCTTGGGAGAACCAGCAACCCGGGATTCTCTCCAGCTTCCTCCCGCTCCAGCTTCCTCCCACCCATCCATCCATCCACCCTTTCGCCTCCCTCCCTCCCTTTATGTTATTATTATATTTAATTGTTTAATTATGCCCCCCATGTGTGGCATTCCCTCCCTCCCCCCTTATCTTAATATTAAATATATGGAATTGTTTAATTATGCCCCCCATGTGTGGCATTCCCTCCCTCCCCCCTTATGTTAATATTAAATATATGGAATTGTTTAATTATGCCCCCATGTGTGGCATTCCCTCCCTTCCCCCTTATGTTAATATTAAATATATGGAATTGTTTAATTATGCCCCCCATGTGTGGCATTCCCTCCCTCCCCCCTTATCTTAGTATTAAATATATGGAATTGTTTAATTATGCCCCCCATGTGTGGCATTCCCTCCCTCCCCCCTTATCTTAATATTAAATATATGGAATTGGAGCCCGGGGAGGGGCCGGAGCCAGGGAGGGGCAGAGCCAGGGGAGGGGTGGAGCTGGGGTGGGGGCGGAGCCGGGGGTGGAGGCAGACCCTTAGGCCCCCCAAGTGATCACTGACTCAAGCCCCCGGTCCGGTAGAAGTTGGACAGCCCTGTAATATATTTTAAGACTGAATTCAACTAAATGTGAGTATAAGAAGCCCCTGAATTTATTCATAATAATGATGATGATAATATTCATTCAGCCTCTGCTACTACTACTACTAGTAATAATAATAATAGTAACAACAACAATAGGTTCCTAGAGTAGAAGGAGACCTCCAAGGGCCATCTAGTCCAACTTCCTTCTGCCATAAGGGAAAAACACAATCAAAGCATTCCTGTTCAGCCTCTGATAATAATAATAATAATGATAACAACAACAATGGGTTCCTAGAGTAGAAGGAGACCTCCAAGGGCCATCCAGTCCAACCTCCTTCTGCACCTGGGCAGCGATCTACCAGGACACCGTACGCAATCTACCAGTTGATCGCGATCTACCTAATGAGCACCCCTGATATAAATCAATGGCTGGATAGTCAGTCAATATTTAGGTACCGTATATGCCACTAATTCGATTGATTCAATCTGATTGGGACTAGGCTCTTGTCGCAGTCATATGGAAGAGGAAGAAAATAGGTGTGCAAAACCACAAGTATGGTTGTAATCCATAGAAGCAGTCAGCCTTTTGCTACTGAAGCCTTATTGCATTTCATGAAACCAAATGAAACACACTGGTGCATTGACTCTTTATGCTAAAGTCAATGGAGAAATCTAATCGTTCTAACTGCTGGTTGCCTAGGATTTCTCATTTGCACGGTGACTGTGAGCTTTGGAACCGAGCACCAAAAGATGCTGAAAGATGTGGCTGTCTTCTTTCTTCCAGCAGCAATTAGCCAGCATTGCCAGTATACACTGGAGCAGTGAGGGAAAGGCCAAAGAACTCCAAGATCAACAGTCGCACTGGAGGAAAGGACGCAGATATATTAGACCAGCATTTCTTTTCCGTGGCTTCTGCTTCCAAGTGATGAATGAAGTGTCAGGAAAATATATGACAGAAAAATTCAGGAAACAAGATACACAGAGAGGAGTTATAAAAGATGTGAAATACAAACAGAATACTCTATGTCTGGCATAGGGACTGAACAAGGTTATACACTGAGGAAAAATCATCCTGCCAATATTACCATGTCAGTGAGTTCTCACCTGTACATATTTTTTTTCTGGGTGATAACAATGTTAAGTTCTTTATTCATGACACAAATAAGCTACTCTTGCAAACACGGAGCATATATTAGAAGAAACGAGAGACGGATAAATTGGCAATCTAAAGACTTCTTGTTTTTGCTGATTTATGCCATATACAGAGATACACAAAATAAAATACAGAATCATATCAACTAGTATTAGTTTCGCAACCAGTCATTTATGTGATCATGTAATTTCTTCCTTCAATTGTATGCATGGAGCACCAGATATCAGCCAAATCATCAGAAAGAAAACAGGAACTTGATTTTATCTGAACCCGTCAAGCCCTTCAGAGGCAAAAGCAATGTTTGAATCCATTTAAATATAAAGCACTGCAAAAGTACACCTATTTATTAGGCCTGGGCAATCATGGTTCTAAAGTACTTACAAAACTAAAGTTCTGGTGGTGAAAACTAGGTGGCGCTGGTGCTTTGCTTCTACAGTGTTGCTAAAGTTCTGGTGGCGAACATTTCAGAACTCTAACAAAACTTTCAAAATTTTGTTATAAATGGCAGCTCCTAATTGGTTCTGTCTTAAAAATCGCCAATAATGAAATAATAATGAAGTTTTGAAAGTTTTGTTAGAGTTCTGAAATGTTCACCACCAGAACTTTAGCAACACTGTAGAAGCAAAGCACCAGCGCCACCTAGTGTTCACTACCAGCATTTTAGTTTTGTAAGTACTTTAGAACCATGATTACCCAGGCCTAATATTTATCAGTAGAAACATAGATAGATAAGAATTTTGTGTTGTAAATCCTGTATATTTATATTTATAGATCTGAATCAAAGCATTGCGAATTACAGTACACTTTCCTTCTCATTTACAAAGTGGAGGACTAAATACATATTTATCAAAAGAAAGAAATAGTGATTGGCTATCGGTAACAATATATAGTATTTTCAAATTCAGGGATATTCAGAACAAGATCTGCGGGATAATAGAAACACAATAATATACCCTTTAAAATAACCTTAAAATTTAAGAATGTGATCTTTTTCCTATGTAATTCTGTAGTTTCCCCCAAACTAACTGGCAGTCAGTTCAGTGATATATATTGGTGAAGTATGGTCACAAAATGAATGTGCTCTCTCTAATCCAGTGGTTCTCAACCTGTGAGTCCCCAGGTGTTTTGGCCTACAACTCCCAGAAATCCCAGCTAGTTTACCAGCTGTTAGGATTTCTGGGAGTTGAAGGTCAACACATATGAGGACACACAGGTTGAGAACCACTGCACTAATCCAAAAGTCGAAGACTCCTCAATTGAACACATTTCTAATTTCCTTTATTTATTTGTTGTTTGCTTGTGCCAAACATATGAACATTGTAACTAGCCCATGTATTATGTTGTTGAAGGCTTTCATGCCTAGAATCACTGGGTTGCTGTGAGTTTTCTGTGCTGTATGGCCATGTTCCAGAAGCATTTTCTCCTGATGTTTTGCTCACATCTATGGCAGGCATCCTCAGAGGTTGTGAGGTCTGTTGGAAACTAGGCAAGGGAGGTTTATATATCTGTCGAATTTCCAGGATGGGAGAAAGAACTCTTGTCTGCTGGAGGCAAGTGTGAATGTTGCAATTGGCCACCTTGATTAGCATTGAATGGCCTTGCAGCTAACACCTCCCAACATTCAGTGCTAATCAAGGTGGTCAATTGAAATTGTAATTGAATGGAGAGCTTTAGCTAGAAATCATGGAAACCTTATACCTTGAACTTTGGACTATGTGTGTTTGACTCCTGATTGCATATGAAAGAGGACGGCAACATTGACAAACGCCAGCCCTGACGAAGTTTCGACGAAACGGCACGGAATTAGCCGACTCCGTCTAGCGCTATAGCCTTAGGCGCAGCCTTCTCCTTGAGAGACCTGTTACGCTGGTGCAAGCCGACATTGTCAACAGGAGCCATTTGGCTCACGCGGTTTACATTTCAGATAGGCACTTTTTTGCTGGAAGAATTACCCCAGTTGTCCTTATTGTGTGGATTGCTCCTTTGGATTACCCCTTTGGATTACAAAATTTCTACTATTTTGGGATATTTCTCAGCAACGTCGATTATTCAAAATCAACTCGTCAATTCTGATTTGAACATACTGTATGTACTAAGGTACTGAATCTTTGGGCACTTCTAAGACTTCATAATAATATGGACTAGAGCATTTGCTATTGTATGTATAAGTCTACTGTAATAGTGTCTGAATTTTGATTAATTTGTTAAATATTGACTTAAAGTGATATTACTTAGAAACCACTCCAGTGTTTGTTTCTTGTAGTCTAGTTATACGGTGATACCCTCAGTTGTTTCTACTCGTTTCAAACAGACCTCACAACCTCTGAAGATGCCTACCATAGAAGCGGGTGAAACATCAGTAGAGAATGCAAAACATGGCCATACAGCCCAAAAAAACTCACAGCAACCCAGCACATGTATTTTTTTCCTGCCAATACAATATTTTAAAATAATTTAAAAAAAATAAAAATTGAAGTTTTAATCTAAATCCCACAATTGGTGTAAGTTACATAAAATAGGTCAACAAGTTGGCATAATTTATCATAGCATTGAAAACATGCCTCCATTCACTAAGAATTTTATTCAGCTACTTCTCCGGCTTTTGAGATTCTGTACGTTTTCAAGCATAACTTCACAGTCTTAAGAAGCTTGGGGAAAGGAGGAAATATAAAATAAAAAAAACTATTCCAAAAGCCAAAATTCTCATTTTTGGTGTACTCCTAGAGCAGTGGTTCTCAACCTTTTTAATGCCGTGACCCCTTAATACAGTTCCTTACGTTGTGGTGACCCCCAACCATAAAAATTTTTTTGTTGCTACTTCGTAATTGTAATTTAGGTACTGTTATGAATCGTAATGTAAATATCTGATATGTGGGATGTAGTTTCATTGTTACAAATTGAACATAATTAAAGAATAGTGATTAATCACAAAAACAATGTTTGGGGAGTATGAATAATTGGATTCGCAATACTTTCAACCGATTCAGCTCTGTTTTCCACAGATCATTGATACCCTCCCCCCAAATGAATGACAGATCTGGACCAGACTTGGCACAAAGAACCTCAATGACCTACAGAAAATACTGGAGGGGGTTGGGAGGAATTCACAGTGATTTAATAATAGGATCCTAGACTTGCAAGCGACCTCCAAAGGCCATCCAGTGTAACCCCCTTCTGTCTTTCTGCAGGAAAAGCACAATCAAAGCCCCTGCAACAGATGGCCATTCAACCTCTGCTTAATAATAATAATAATAGGATCCTAGAGTTCAAAGAGACCTTGCGAGGGCCATCCAGTCCAACCCCCTTCTGCCTTGATGCAAGAAAAGCACAATCAAAGCACACCTGACTGTTGGATATTCAGACTAGGCATAATAATCATAATAATCATAATAATAGGATCCTAGAGTTGAAAGGGACCCCAAAGGCCATCCAATCCAACCCTCTTCTGTCATAAAGAACACGATTAAAGCCCTCCCACCGCCTGACCACTCAGCCTCTGCTTGAGAACACCCTCAACAACAGAATCTTCAGGTGGGAGAGACATCCAAAGGCTATCCAATCCAACCTCCTTCTTGCATACTGGAAATGCACAATCATAGCACTCTTCACAGATGACCAGTCTGCTTCTGCTTGATGATTATGATAATGGTGATGATAATAATAATAGATTACTAGAGTTGGAAGATACCCCAAAGGTCAACCAGTCTAACCCTCTTCTGTCATAAAGGAACACAATTAAAACCCTCCCAACAAATGAGTTGAACAAGAAGAAGCCACAGGAAAAAGAGAGAAGCTATGAGGGGTGAAAGGAAGGGAGGAAATGAAAGGGAAGGGAGAAGGGGAGGAAGAAGGAAAGGGAGGGAGGGAGGGAGGGAAGGGGGAAAAGATGGAAAGGAAGGAGGGACAGGAAGGAAGGGAAGGGAAGGAGAGAAAGGATGGAAGGAAGGAGAGAGGGAAGGAAGGGAAGGGAAGAAAGGGGGGAAGAAGGGAGGGAAGGAGGAAAAGGAGAGGAATGAGGGACAGGAAGGAAGGAAAAGGAACAAAGTGAAGGATGGAAAGATGGAAAGGAAAAAGGGAAGGAAGGAGGGAAAGAAGGAAAGGAAGGGGAAGGAAGGGAAGTGAAGGCTGGAAGGAGGGAGGGAAAGGAAGGAGGGAAGGAAAGAAAGGGAGGGAGGAAACGAAGAATGAGTTGGAGGAGGAGAAAGGGAGCAGGATGCAGCAGGGGAACGGGAGACTTCAAAACTAAAAACTTATTTCTGTCTCTTTCTTTTCTTCCTTCCTGCAGTGAAGGAAGGAGGCAAGAAAGAAAGAGCTGGCGAAGAAGGGAGCAGTCTCTCTCCCATCCTCCCCCCGCCCACCTGCTTGCTGCTTCCTCCGGGGCATCTTGGAGGAGGAGGAGGAGGAGGAGGAGGAGGCAAGGAAAGCCGGGGAAGGAAGCAGCCGAGAGGAAGGAGGCTGCTTCTGCTGGCAGCGGGCAAGGCAAGGACTTGAGGAGCCCACCCACCGTCCTCCTCCTCTTCCTCCCCTTCCTCCTGCTCCTCAGTTTTAAAGCAGCAGCGGTTGTCTCCGCTGCCGCTGTTTCAGATGAGGAAGAAGGAGAGGAGGGGGACGGTGGGTAGGTAGGTGGGTGGGCTTCTAAAGCCCCCTCCCCCTGCTTGCCAGCAGAAGCAGGTGCAGAGACCAGACTGGGGTGCCTTAGTCAGCCCCAGCAAACAGGGGCGCCTTCTCCTTCTTTTCACTCCTACAAGATAGGCAGGCGGCCGTCTGTGCGGGCACCGCTCACCAGGCCTTTCTTTCCTCGCCTGGGCGCCAGTGGGAAGGAAGTCTTGCAGACCTCGCTTAGCTGGGCTCGGCGCGGAGTGGGCCTCACTTTTCAAGCGGGCCTCACTGCCCAGCTCCCAGCCCCTTGTTCTTTCTGCCATTGCCACGGGCGCCTCCCGCCCGCAGCCTTGGTTGGTCGAGGGCTGCAAGGCTTTTTCCTACCAGCACCCAGGCAAAGGAAGGCGAGGCTTAGCGAGAGGCCTGTCCTTTGCCTGGCAGGGGATGGGAAACCACCCCGCAGTTGCAGCAGAGAGAAGGGGCTGGCGCCGGCTGAACTGGGCCCGCCTTGAAAGCGTCCCTTGCCTGCCCCGCGCTGGGCCCTGCAAGGCTGAGGGCTGCAAGGATCCCTTCCCGCAGACACCCAGGCAAGGGAAGGCGAGGCCTGGTGAGCGGTGCCTGCACGAAGCTGCCGCCCGCCCACCTTGCAGGAATGAAAAGGAGAAGGGATCCTCCTCTTTGGTGGGGCTGACAAAGGCTCCCCAGTCCCCTCCTCACCTGGTCTCCGCACCCACTTCACACGAGGAATGGCAGGCAAGCCACCCCTGAGTGTCCATCCGCACCAAGGGGCCACTGGGCTTGGGGAGGAGGAGGCTGGGAGGCCAGAAGGCCGTCACACTACGTCCCCCAAGCCCCGCTTGCAGACTAAGGGACGTCTTTCTCTTTCAGGCGCGGGTGCTGGCTGGCTCTTTGGCTGCCGGAGGTTGCCCGGCGGCCATTCCGGGGATACAAAGGGGGCGGGGCCAAAATGAGGTAGTCCCACCCCTCAAAAATGGCCAGGCGACCCTCTGGGGTCGCGACCCCCAGGTTGAGAACCCCTGTCCTAGAGGATTATAGCTCTCTCTCTCTCTCTCTCTCTCTCTCTCTCTCTCTCTCTTATACACAAGCTGCTCTGTGTACAAATGTAAGTTTCTGAAAAAGTATAGCTGCTATTCCCCAGGAGCAAATGGCAAACAAGGAAACAACTATATATGTATGAGATATGAGTGGGGCCAGCCTTAATGAACTGGCTAGGCCTTGTTTTATTTCAATAGCTGCCAATAAATAATTGCTGTCCTGCCTACAGTTCGCTAGCACATTACACAAAACCAGCTCTATTTGCAAAGCAGGGGAAAAGAACAAGCTGTCAGTATGAGACAGGCAAGTAACCCCTGGAGGTACCATGTTTTCAGCTGTCGTTACTGAAACCACACCAACCAAAGCATGTTAACTTCAAAGCAAGCTGGTACAAAACATGTACAGTAAAGGCAAGGCCTTGCTGCGTTATTATAATTCCCTTTAAACGGCAAGCCAGATGCTATCTGCTGTGAAGACAGAGGAGGCTCCGCCAAAGAACAACCCAGAATTATGACTTTACGCGGCTTGCCATATAAAGTGGTGTTTATGGTGTTCATGAGATGCGAAAGGGAGATAACAGGGATTTCAGGCTGTTTCATGTGACTAGAACTTTGTCTTTGAGGCGAATGTCACATATATCAGGAACGAATACACACACATACACGGACACGGACACACTTATGGGGGAAACCGAGCTGCACCAAGCTGGCCCAGCCTGGTGACAGCAGATACGATTTGCAAATTATCAATGCACACAAGGTTTGGAGGTCTCAGGCTTCAGTCACAAAAAAGCAGCAAAACCAGTTTCACACCGCAGGTTTCCCAGCAGCTATGGGCAGGGTTACGTGTGCCTGTGAGTCTGAGACAAAGCGTGGAAACTGAAACCGAGCAGAGGAGTCCTGTCACTGAATGCAAATTGGGCCGCTTGACCATTTACACAGTTGCAAAAATCACGAAATTCTTTTAATCTCCAGATTCTTGTGACCTTGCTTTATTTTTTTTAAAAAAAATGGTCTTTTCTACCATAGTTTTGGGTTAGAATTTAATTACGGGGATTGTAGTCCAACCAAGGATGAGTCCAACAAAACGTATGAGGACTCCAAGGATGCACCTGTCGAATTAATACAGCTTGACAGTAATTGTATTGCTACAGCTCAATGCTATGGAATCCTGGGAGACATAGTCTGGTGAGGCAACAGCACTCTCAGGCAAATAAGACTAAAGAAGACTTCGTAAAACAGTAACTCTCATGATCCCATAGCATTGAGCCAAAGCAGTTAAAGTGTCAAACTGCATTAATTTGACAGTGTAGATCAGTGGTTCTCAGTCTTCCTAATGCCTCGCCCCCATAATACAGTTCCTCATGTTGTGGTGACCCCCAATCATAAAATTATTTTTGTTGCTACTTCATAACTGTAATTTTGCTACTGTTATGAATCATAATGTAAATATCTGATATGCAGGATGTATTTTCAATCATTGGACAAAATTTGGCACAAATACCCGATATGCCCAAATTTGAATACTGGTGGGGTTGGGGTGTGTGTGTGTGTGTTAGATTTTGTCATTCGAGACTTGTAATTGCTGGGATTTATAGTTGGTAATATATAGAACACAGATATCTATTGCTAAGATACACAAAGTATTATGTTAGTGTTGTTGAAACTTCAAATATGATTTATAGTTAACCTACAATCAAAGAGCATTCTGTACTCCATCAATGATGGAATTGGACCAAACTAGACAAACAGAAATCCCATGACCCAACAGAAAATACTGGAAGAGTTTGGTTGGCATTGACCTTGGGCTTTGGAGTTGTAGTTCACCTACATCCAGAGATCATTGTGGACTCAAATGATGATCTGGACCAAACTTGGCACAAATACTCAATATGCCCAAATGTGAACACTGATGGAGTTTGGGGAAAATAGACATTAACATTTGGGAGTTGTACTTCTTGGGATTTATTGTTCACTTATAATCAAAGAGCATTCTGAACCCACTAATGACAGAATTGGGTCAAACTTCCCACACAGAGCCCCCATGACCAACAGAAAATACTGTGTTTTCTTATGGTCTTTGGTGACACCTCTGACACCCCCTTGTGACACCCTCGGGGGTCCCGATTCCCAGGTCGGGAAACACTGGTGTAGATGTACCCGAGATTGGGGAAGAATGATTTAAGGTGATTTTAGCATCAGGATACAGATGTGCTAATGCTCTGCTATTCCCAAGAGCTTTTTTTTTTACATTTTCCGACACATGCAGAAAGTTGCTTTACGTGTTAAATCAAAAATGCAAAAAAAACCTTTGTCCAAATAAAAACGCAAAGAAAGCCAATACTTTAATACATATTTTTCTGTTAACATAATGCACATATAGCAGGCATGGGCAGACTAAGGCCTGGGGGCTGGATATGGCCTCCTGGGTGCTTACCTCAGGCTCGCCCCATTTTCCCAGTCCTTTTGGCATCCTTGCGCACAACAGCTGAGAGCTTCCCTGGAGTTCTCACAGTCACTGCATGTCTTTCCCTCCTTCCAGCATAAGGACAGTGTGAGTGATCCCATCCTTATGCTGAGAGGATGTCCCAAGGAAGGCTCGTAGGGGATGAGAGCCCTCCGGAGCTCTCTCAGCCATCGCCTATCTTGCCCTCCTCCCAGCATAATGCCAAGAAGACAGCCCAAAGATCAAGCGAGGAGGATGGGGGCAGTTGCCACATATCTTTTTCCTCCTGACATAAGGATGGGGTGAGCAGCCCCGTCCTTATGTCAGTAGGAAAACCTAAGGATGACCGGGGTCCTGCCCTGCCCCCTCCGAGTCCTGCTCTTTCCCAGGTCCTCTCCCTCCTGGGCCTGTCCCACCCAGCATGTGCGCCCGGCCCTCTTGGCCAGGTTTGGCCGCAAGGTAAAAAAGTTTCCCCATGTCTGACATATAGGGAGAAACAACCTAAGCTTTCTTTTTCTTGGAAAGCTGCAAAGCTTCTCATAGTGTACAGGTTTTATCATGTCAAGAACAAAACAAGAAAAGGTTTCTGCAAGGTTGCAAGAACTTTCCACGTGCTATTTTTCTTCCTACAATTGTTCCCAAGAGGTTGGGACCTCTACATTTCGACCCCAATCGGGAAACTGTTGAATACCTATTCCACCCGTACACACAATCCAGACTCTTGTGAAAATAGGCTTTATTAAACTGTCACGGGAGGTTATTTTTAAGAGCTATAAATGTACAGTAAGAACCAGGGAAGGTGGGGTTTTTTTTAAAAAAAAAATGCCTGATTATTCTTTTTCAAACTGGAAAACCCATCAATCCAGGTTGGAGGCTCGAATCCAGGGAGAGCGTGGATGAGCTCCCTCTGTCAGCTCCAGCTCCCCATGCGGGGTATGAGAGAAACCTCCCACAAGGATGGTAAAACATCAGAAACATCCGGGCGTCCCCTGGGCAACGTCCTTGCAAACGACCAGTTCTTTCACACCAGAAGCGACTTGCAGTTTCTCAAGTCGCTCTTGACACACTATCTATTAGGGGTGGTTGATCCATCAAAAAATTGTTTCTAAACTCGCATGGGGGAATTCTAATCGGTGGTTCGATATAGAAATTGTTCTGAAAAATTTCCATAAAATTTCGTTATTGAAATGTAATTATTAATGAAAATTCGTTATTATTTCCTGTTAGTTCTCACCAGGGAAGGAATTGGGGGTGTCTTCCACACCTCCTTCCCTGCTGTGCTGAGAACTAACGCACGTCAAGGCTTGACGCGCTGTAGGTCTTAGCAGGGAAGGAGGAGCGTCCGCACCTCCTTTTCCCTGCTAAGGTCTAAAGGTCTAAAGGTGCGGACGCTCCTCCTTCTCCCTGCTAAGATCTAAAGCGCGTCAACCCTTGACGCGCTGTAAGTCTTAGCAGGAAAAAGGGTGTCCGCACCTCCTTCTCCCTGCTAAGATGCGCTGTAGGTCTTAGTAGGGACAAGGAGGGTGTCTGCACCTCCTCCTCCCTGCTAAGATCTATAGCGCGTCAAGGGCTGACATGCTGTAGGTCTTAGCAGGGAAAAGGAGGAGCGTCTGCACCCCCTCCTCCCTGCTAAGATCTATAGCGCGTCAAGGGTTGACACGCTGTAGGTCTTAGCAGGGAAAAGGAGGGGCGTCTGCACCTCCTTCTCCCTGCTAAGATCTATAGCGCGTCAAGGGTTGACACACTGTAGGTCTTAGCAGGGAAAAGGAGGGGCGTCCGCACCTTTTTCTCCCTGCTAAGATCTATAGCGCGTCAAGGGTTGACACGCTGTAGGTCTTAGCAGGGAAAAGGAGGGGCGTCTGCACCTCCTTCTCCCTGCTAAGATCTATAGCGCGTCAAGGGTTGACACACTGTAGGTCTTAGCAGGGAAAAGGAGGGACGTCCGCACCTCCTTCTCCTTGCTAAGATGTGCTGTAGGGTCTTAGCAGGGAAAAGGAAGGGCGTTTTTTCCCCTCCTCAGCTCTCGCGAGTTGAGAACTGAGAGGGGAAAAATGACCTAATAACGTGACCTTTAGAAAAATGGCGGGATTCAGGTTCGGTATAGAAATTATACTTCTGGGTTGGGCCCCGAGGGTCAAAAAACTTTGAAATTAATTTTAAATACAAAAATTATCGCATTTCACAGTATTTAAAACCGGAGATATCCACCCTTACTATCTATCTATCTATCTATCTATCTATCTATCTATCTATCTATCTATCTATCTATCTGGGCACAGAATTGGAAACGAGTGTCAGCCCACACCGGGAAAGTTAGACTAGCTTTCATTAAAAAAAACCGTGCCAAGTTTTGCTGTGAATAGCCCAGAAGAAGGAAATGCCAATGGGTCTTGAAAGCAGCACAGTGTGAGTTGTACACACCACAGTTCAACAGAGGAAAGAAAGTGTGTTCCTTAGAGAAGTGAGATCTAAGATCAACATTGGGGAAAGTTACCTTTGGAGGCCTACAACTCCTAGGAGACTCTGATCATAACAAGCAACTTTAAAAAGCTGTTTCCGGATCTCAGGTTAACTGAGGACTTCAGACATGCATGTCAAGCAAGAGTGTCTGTCAGCCCTCACTAAAGATGCGCACTTGCCCAATATCTCTGTTAAACAAATATTTCTTGGAACCATGACCATAAAATTCCAATTGAGCAACAAGTTCCCATCAGGTCCCACGTTAAATTTCTCTTTATGGTTCCAGATCTGAAGATGATGTGAATGGATGTAGAAAAACAGGCTTGGCTTTCATGTGTGAACTGCCCTTTTTGCAATGCATTTTTTCCTGTTCAGAACACACTGTGAATGTGTGGAAAGGTGTGGAAATGACACCATGGAAACACCTTTTTTATAACACAAAACGGCCAAGCTGGCTCAGTCGAAGTACCTCAGGAAATCAGAATCAGTATAAAATAAAATAACTATAACATTTGACTGCAGCGTGTTGTGCCTGGCAAGGCTTACACTGTCCCACCTGCGATTCTCAGAAAACATTCCCTCATATTCTATTATCAGGGGACCAGATCGCCCCATTTCTGCTGAAACTGTTTCCACTGCACAAAGCAGTAACTATAAAATGGTATATAGGGCCTTGTGGAAAAGCAGAAGCCATCTGCAAAATAGATCGTTCCGAAACACTTGGTTCTCATTACCAGCTAGCCTTGTGTAAGCCAAGATCAGGAGAAATCAAGGTCACTTTGAGCAAATTAAGAATGAAATCATGGCGTAAAATTCAGCATCCTCTGGAGCAGGGGTGCTCAGAATGGTGATCGGGATCACCAGGGTGATCTTCAGGCCTCATCCTGGTGATCTTCAAGCCCCTGACCAGGTTTTTTGCTGTTGGTCCTCTTCACGCGCCCCTGCATGCTGCAAAGAAGTCCTCCGTCGTTGCTCCTCCCCGCTCCCTGCTCGTTGCGCCGCCTCCAAAAGCTCCGTCCAGAGACCAAGAGGCAGAATGGGCCCCCTCTTTTGGATTCCTCCTCCTCCCTCCGTCCTTCTCCAGCCACTCAGAGTCGTAGGAGGCCAAAGGGGGCAGGCCTGGATAACGCGATGCATGGCTGGCCCCGCGCGCATGTGCAGAAGCGCCCATTCTGCTCCTCTGACTTCTCGTGAGCTCTTGGAGGCGGCATGCATGCTGGCAGCGTGGAAATAGGAGCAACGACGGAGGAGAAGGAGGACGCTTTGGGGTCATTTCCTTACCGCATCTCAAAGGTCGGTCTTTTTACTTTGGGGTGGGTGCTTGATTGTTCTGTGGCATGTCTCTTTGTTTAATGTTTAAAATGGCCTTTTAGCTCCAAAGCCTCTCTGCTTGCTTTGTTCTTTGAGAAATATATGTTGGGGAATATGGAAATGTGGGAGAAATGGGGTGGTTGGATGTATTTTTTGCCCCCTTTGTTTACCTTGCTGAGTATTAAATGGCCTTGCAGTTCAAAAGCCTCTCTTCTTACTTTCTGGCTGATAATATGTGTGGTAATATGGCAGTGTGGGAGAAATGGGGTGGTTGGATGTATTTTTGCATGCCCCTTTGTTTACCTTGCTGAGTATTAAATGGCCTTGCAGTTCAAAAGCCTCTCTTCTTACTTTCTGGCTGATAATATGTGTGGTAATATGGCAGTGTGGGAGAAATGGGGTGGTTGGATGTATTTTTGCATGCCCCTTTGTTTACCTTGCTGAGTATTAAATGGCCTTGCAGTTCAAAAGCCTCTCTTCTTACTTTCTGGCTGATAATATGTGTGGTAATATGGCAGTGTGGGAGAAATGGGGTGGTTGGATGTATTTTTGCATGCCCCTTTGTTTACCTTGCTGAGTATTAAATGGCCTTGCAGTTCAAAAGCCTCTCTTCTTACTTTCTGGCTGATAATATGTGTGGTAATATGGCAGTGTGGGAGAAATGGGGTGGTTGGATGTATTTTTATGCTCTGTTTTATATTGTTGTTATTAAATTGAAATGTTGATGTTTTATAACTTCATTTTATGTAAACTGCCCCGAGCCTGCTGGAAGGAGCGGTACATAGAAATAAATAATAAATATAAATAAATAAATAAGAAAATAGTTATACGTTTTACATTTCTGGGCAGGTGATCTTTGGGACTTGGTTTTTTAATCAGTAGCTCCCATGCTGAAAAAGTGTGAGCACCCCTGCTCTGGAGTATGCGATTTTGTCTTATGCTGAGGTCGTGCCATTGGCCCACCTAGCACAGAATTGTCCATATAAGGTTGGTGCCATATTTAAACACATGCAATTATGTTGGGCATTTCCTTGCTCATCCTCCACACACAGAAATCCCCCAGCTCCTTGAAAATGCAAACCCTGAAGGGCAAGTGATGTACCACCTGCCCTTCCAAATGTGCCAGGCATATTCTGATAATTAAGCTATTTGACTATTATTATTATTATTATTATTACTATTACTGTAGGTCCCCCTGGTGGCGCAGCAGCTTAAACTGCTGAGCTGCTGAACTTGCTGACAGAAAGGTTGATTCCAAAGAGTAGGGTGAGCTCCCACTGTTAGCTCCAGCTTCAAAAACATACAAGTGAGAATAGAGCAAAAGGTACAGATTCTGCGGGAAGGTAACAGTGCTCCACCAAACGAAACCAACACATTAGCATTCCTGTACTCCTCAACACCCTTTGTAGCATTACGAGGGCAGGTCAATAAGTCCGTGACAATTGAATTTCCTGCCTCTTAACTGAAAGGGCAGCACTGCTCCTGTCAACAGGCATCTATCAGTTGACTCCTGTCAAAATTTGAACAAGCTGCGCCATTTAGTTTGTGTTTGACAGCCATTGATAGCAGACTACCGTGTGATTTGAGGAGAAAATGGAAAAAAGTGAATTTCGTGTGCTCATTAAGCATTATTTTTTGCGGAAAAAAACCATCACTCGAACCAAGGCTAGGCTTGATAAATACTATGGGGACTCTGCACCATCAATTTCAATGGTAAAAAAGTGGTTTACTGAATTTCGTTGTGGCCATACAAGCATGGAAGATGCCGAACGTTCTGGACACCCAGTTGAGGTCTCTACACCCAAAACAATTGAAAAAATTCACGATATGGTGTTGGCCGATCAGAGATTGAAAGTGAGAGAGATTGTGGAGGCCACAGGCATCTCACATGGTTCAGTGGTTTCAATTTTAAATGATCACTTGGGTATGAGAAAGCTTTCCACAAGATGGGACCAGGACAATGCAAGGGTGCACACAATGCAAAGGTGCACACATGTGCAGTTTCCATGGCAACAATGCATGAATTGGGATACAAATTGCTCCCTCATCCACCCTATTCTCCGGATTTAGCCCCAAGTGACTATTTCTTATTTCCAAACCTGAAGAAATGGCTCGTCGGAAAGAGATTTGACTCCAACAATGAAATCATCTCCCAAACAAATACCTATTTTGATGACCTCGACAAATCTTATTTTGTGGAAGGAATAAAAAAATTGAAGAAACGTTGGACAAAGTGTATAGAGCTCAAAGGAGACTATGTTGAAAAATAAAAATAAAATTATCCAAAAACCTGTGTTTCATTCAAAAAAAGTCACTGACTTATTGACCCGCCCTCATATCAAGCCACTTGGAGTCTCCCTGTGGAGATAAAATGCAGAGTATAAATAAACATAATAATAATAACTTAATTTAATACTTTCTCTCCAGAGCAAGAATTCTACATATATGGAGTTTTATGGCTACCCACTTACAACCCAAATAGTACAAACTACCGGTATCATATTCTAAGTGTGCCTGAGAAAAATGGTACACTTTCAAACTGAAGTGAAATAAGATGCCAACTATTCTGAAGAGAGCAAATAATCTGTGTTACCATCTAGCACTAAAAATAAGAATTGATTGATTTATGGGAAGCGAACTGATTCATATTGATATTTAGAGATGATAGTTGAGGGCAATGAAACAAATGCCACAACTGAGAAAATATTTAAGACTGAGCATCTGTGTGGGGAAACTAGAGGCATTTGGCAAAAATAAATAAAAATAAAAGTCCATGCCTCAGGACAGTTAAATTAAATAATCCTTTCGGTTCCGTTTCTGTGATACCAATAGGTAATCCATGCTAATTTTAAGCATACTCTTTAATAGAAGGAACAAAAATCTATCAAATTAGAAAGATAAAAGAACAAGCATTGACAATTTACAAGGGGATTAATCCAAGATCATATAGTAAGCACTGAGAGAAAGCTTTGACAGAAAAATAGCAGTTTAGGTTATGTTAACAAAACTCTAACGAGAATAAATTGTAAACTGCAGAGACAGAGCAGTAAAATATAAACTTAATATAACTGGGTAATTCCTCTATGTTTCACAAAGGATTCATTTCCATTCTTTATCATGCCTCATGTACGAGTTAATGGAGTTTTAAAAAAAATCATTTCTAGAATAATCCCCTCCTGCATTTTTTAATTCCCTCTGCACTTTGTTAACCTAGCATATCCACTCAGACTTTCAAGATGGAGCCAAAGGAATTGGCACAAGAAAGTTACATAGTAGGCTCAACACTAAGGCAAGGGCTAAATAATGTAAAAAAAAAAAAGAATTGCTATAGAAGGTTATTAGGGCTGAAAGGAGTTACCTTCCATTAGAATGGAAGCTATAGTAGAAGAAAGATTTGATTGTGCATGGACTAAAGAACTGCTATTGGATGAAACACCCATCGCGCATCTTCATTTGATACAATAGCTGTGGTTCAGAAGAGTCTTAATTCAACATTTCTAGGATCATAGGTCCTTCTTCCCTTCGCTATAGGGTATGTGTAGATACATGTAAAATTGTGGCATACAGGCCCGGATTACCCACAAGGCCAACCTAGGCCATGGCCTAGGGGCGCAAGCCGAGGGGGGCGCAATTCATGGACCAAAAACAAGTTAATTAAAAAAAACCCTCCGTGGCCAGCCATTGGGAATGGCAGGAGTTGAAGCACAAAGGCCCCGGAGGGAGGGAGGGCCAAGCCTGGTCTAAAGGCAGGGCACGCAGGGCGAGGAGCAGCAGCAGCGGCTTCCCTCCCTTCCTCCCTCCCTCCTCCCCGCTACTCAGCCGGGGGCGGGGCTTCCCAGGATGACATCACTCCCTCCCTCCTCCTCAGCCAGGCCCACCTTCCTTGTTTGCTCCATCGCCTCCCAGGGTGACGTCACTCCTTCTCTCCCTCCCTCCCTGGGAGTGGGCAGGGCAGGAGTGATTCCTTCGAGCTCGCCTCCTGGCCCCACCTCCCGCCTTGTGACAGCCATCGATCAAAGCTGAAGAGCGGCAGCCGGCCAATCGGGGAGCCTCCCTCCCTCCCGGGCGGGCATGGCTCCATGGACTCGGCCAATAGGAAGGCAAGGGCCTGCTTGGAGGCGGAAGTCCACGGAGGGGGGTTCTCCCTGAGTCACGGATTGCAACCGAGGAGCAACGGCCCTGAAGGAGACGGGTGGGTGTCTCTCTCTCTATCTCCAGGGAGGACCCCCCCCGAAGGAAGGAAGGCCCCCCAGGCCTCTCCCCACTACTCTCCCTCCCTGGGGCGCGGGGATCCTAATCAGCCCCGGCAGATGGCCACCCTGCCATGGCTCCCAAGCCCCCGAGCGAGGAAGGAAAGAAAGGCAGGCGCGGCTTGGGCCCCACCCTCCCTTCCCAGATCCCAAACAACAATTTTCAGTGCCGGTAGTAGAGGGGGCGTAATTCCAAAGTGTGGCCTAGGGCACAAAAAGTTGTTAATCTGGGCCTGGTGGCATAGACACTGAGAGCTGGGAAGCCCTGGCCCTCGAGCACTCTAACTGGTGGTCAGCTGTGAACAGCAGTGTTGCAAAATTCGAAGAGACACAAATGGAGGGCAAAAGAGGAAGGCGCCAAGCCAACCCTGACTGGGACCACCTTCCACCTGGAAACCGATATCCTCACTGCGGGAGAACATGCGGATAAAGAATAGGGCTCCACAGCCACCTACGGACCCACCGCCAATACACTACACTTGGAGGACCACCATCCTTGGGCTACGAGGGATCACTAAGTAAGTAAGTTTATACTACTGAATGTCTATATGATTTGGGGAACATATGTTTCTAGTATGACCAAGTCTCAAAATGGAGATCTGTTGGAGAACGGATTTGGAGGGCACAAGCAAATACTGTTCCTGAAGGACAAAACCGCCAACATTTCATGGATGAAAATCAAGATATGTGTGGCCAAGCAACATCAACTATTTTTGCAGCAACTGAAATAAGCTGATAGAAAGGGAGGAAAGGTTAGAGAAACTGAGACATTTTTTAAAAAATACTTGAAAAAAATGGGACGACAACGGATTTGGAAGTATCCATAACATTCTTTTGGCTTTATTTGGTGTATGTGGGCCCAGAAGAGAAAATAACTAACCCATGGCTTCCATGAATTTGATCATAACATTTTGTATAATCTCTAGGTCACAACCTCATATTACGAGGGCGGGTCAATAAGTCCATGACGTTTTGAATTTCCCACCTCTTAACTGAAAGGGCAACGCTGCTCTTGTCAACAGGCATCTGTCAGTTGACTCCTGTCAAAATTTGAACAAGCTGCGTCATTTAGTTTGTGTTTGACAGCCATTGATAGCAGACTACCGAGTGATTTGAGGAGAAAATGGAAAAAAGTGAATTTTGTGTGCTCATGAAGCATTATTTTTTGCGGGAAAAAAATCACTCAAACCAAGGCTAAGCTTGATAAATACTATGGGGACTCTGCACCATCAATTTCAATGGTAAAAAAGTGGTTTACTGAATTTCGTTGTGGCGGAAGATGCCAAATGTTCTGGACGTCCAGTTGAAGTCTCTACACCCAAAACAATTGAAAAAAATTCACGATATGCTGTTGGCCGATCGGAGATCAAAAGTACAAGAGATTGTGAAACCCATAGGCATCTCACATGGCTCAGTGGTTTCAATTTTAAATGATCACTTGGGTATGAGAAAGCTTTCCGCAAGATGCGACAATTTTGTTCAACCGCAATATGGACGAGTTTTTGCGCCGTTTCATAACCGTGGACGAAACGTTGATCCACCACAACACACCAGAGACCAAACAGCAGTCAAAACAGTGGGTTTCTCGGGGTGAATCGGCGGTAAAGAAGACCAAGGTGGGTTTGTCAGCCAATAAAGTCATGGTAACCATTTTTTGGGATGCACATGGTATAATCCACACTGACTACCTTCAAAAGGGTAAAACAATCAATGGCAAATATTATGCCAACGTATTGGATCGATTTAATGAGGATTTGAAAAGAAATGACCGCATTTGCCCAAGAAAAAAATTCTTTTGCACCAGGACAATGCAAGGGTGCACACATGTGAAGTTTCCATGGCAACAATCCATGAATTGGAATGCAAATTGCTCCCTCATCCGCCCTATTCTCGGATTTAGCCCCGAGTGACTATTTCTTGTTTCCAAACCTGAAGAAATGGGTCAGCAGAAAGACATTTGACTCCAACAATGAAATCATCTCACAAACAAATACCTATTTTGATGACCTCGACAAATCTTATTTTTTGGAAGGGATAAAAAAATGGAGAAACGTTGGACAAAGTGTATAGAGCTCAAAGGAGACTACATTGAAAAATAAAATGATTTTTTTATCCAAAAACCTGTGTTTTATTCAAAAAGTCACCGACTTATTGCCCCGCCCTCGTAAAACTCATTTCTTAGAACTATTATATGCAAGTTAGAGGAAGGCCTGAGGTTACATTTGCAGATGTGTAAAGAGGATACACTGGGCAGCGTTTCTTCCAAAAACTATTTTGGACTATGGAGTTGGCTGAAGAATTATGGGAGTTGTAGCCCTAGTAGTAGCTTTTCCAAGCTCTAGGTGGCATTGACTGTTCCAGTGATTCATTCTTTTAAATGATCACTCTGAAAACATCTCTAAAGAAGAAATCTCCTCTGCAGTATTTCTTTTAACCATAGCTAACGTTTTATAAGGAGGAAACCACTGTGTGTATAATGAAGTTATGTCCAAGAGTTTTAAGTAACATTTTCACATGCCCAAAAGAATCATTAGAACAGCTGTGCAGAAACTGGCTGTAAATTGTTCTTTCATGTCTTGCCATGTGTCTTGCCTGGACACTGTCTATTTTGGACTCTTCCCCCCTTCCCTGCTTTTCACATTATTCTCTTCAATAGCCTCAAGACAGAAAAATAAGACAGAAAAAAACATGCTAAAAGGAAGAAGGGAATGGGGAGAAGATTATTATTTCCCTAGAGCACGTTTCTTTCACTAGAATAAGAGAAACAGATGAATATCTCAAGCTGATGGAAACGGCCAAGGATTTCATGAGAATTTCTTAAGTTGACATGAACAAATGCTTCTGCCAGCCACTTTACAGTGTGTGAATATGCCAGGAATCTGGCAGCATCTATCAAGGAAAGGGCCACTCTCCCAGATACCAAGCCAACAAAGAAAACATAATCTTTAAATAGAAGGAACTTGGCAGACGAAGTCCACTTTCTTTTGTGTGTTACAGTTTGCCCACCAAAGAATCAGTCTGTTCCTCTCTTTAGATTTGCAGCTATGGGTAGACTGGAAAACCCAACTTGATGCACCAAATCTAGATTTCACCATTAAAGAAAACCTTTCAGGCTGATAATATGGCAGTTTCAAAGCTACTATTCACTACGGTGATATTGTCCTGTTATGTTATGATTCCATTTCCATGAGTTTGGCATGGCTCAGATGTGCCAGAGCTTAGAAAACATACTTTTGGATTCCATTTCCATGAATCTCCATGGCTGAACCCTACTGGCTGTGGCTTTCTGCAAACTGTAGCCCCCAAATGAAACGTTTCCAGTTCTGACATGGGTCCAAAGCAAGGTCGTAGAAAAAGGCAACGCTGTCCAAAGGTGGGGAGAAATGGTAGAAAACTGAGTTGAGTGTTTGTCAGCCTATAAATCTAAAACAGGGGCGGGAAACCTACGGCCCGCGGGCCGCATCCGGCCCAGCAGCCGATTCTGTCTGGCCCGGGACAGGGCATTGGGGGCGGGGACAAGAGGAAGGGGTGCCACTGCCGACATCCCATCGCGGCGAGGCGGCTTTGGAGTGACCCAGGCTCTCCGCCTCTTCCTCATGTCTCCGGCATGGAGCGGCTCCGGATGGCCAGTGTGGGAGTGTCAGTGCCAGCGGCGTGGCTGGGAGGAGCCTTTGGACAACTTCCTGTAGTCCTGGATGAGCTGGCTGAGACATTCTGGGAGCCGTAGGAGTCAGGAAACTATGGTTCCCAGAATGCCTCAGCCAGCTCATCCGGGGCTAGAGGAAGTCATCCAAAGGCTCCTCCCCGTCACGCCACCGACAGACGCGCCCATGCTGGCCCTCCGGTGCCTCTCCAAGCCGGAGGCAGGAGGAGGAGGCGGAGAGCCCGGAGCTGGTGCTGCCTCCACCCTCGGGCCCTCCCTCACTCCACCAATGCGTGACCCTCCATGCAAGAGGGCCAAAGCCCAGGATCACCACCGTGAGGGCACTCCGGAGCCGCCAGAGAAAGCAGGAAGGAACCCCCGCTGCCCTGGTGCAGCCCGCGGCAGTCCCCGCTTTGAGGCAGGACCATGGCAATACGGGGAAAGGCTGGGGGCGAGAGCAGGCAGAGGCTTGCAGCCTCCGATCGCCTGCTGCTCTGCTCTCCTCTGCTGCTGCAGTGGCTGGGTCCGCTTTGCCATCCTCTAGGCTGGATCCATTGGGCCATTCCATCTTGGTTCGCACCTTGTCTTCTTGAATTTCATTTTATTTTAGTGGTTTTTATTATTATTTTATAATAATTTTATAATAATAATATAATAAATAATATAATGCTATATTATATTATATTTTCAATATATTATAATGTCTATATATATACACTATAATATAATAATTATGATATTAATACTAATAATATATGAATATTTCTTGATATATTAATATGTTAATAGTTAATACTATAGTAAATATTGTAAATACGTACATAAATACATAAATAAATTATGTAGATTAGAATGTAGTTCCGCCTTTAGGTGCGGCCCTCCATAATATTTTTTGGCTCTCGTGTGGCCCCATGGAAAAAATAATTACCCACCCCTGATCTAAAAGCTCTTATGGGTTAAGCTGTATTATATAGCTTGAAGGTCAAACAAGTTTCTTCTATCTGCTCTGGCTGCTTATCCTCACATTCTCTTTAGCAAGAGCTTGGCAGAGAGCTTGATTTAATTCTTGCCTCACAGCCCTCTACTTCAAGATATATTGTGACAATGTAATAGAACCGCACAGTGAACCTCCCACCTATTTTTCCTCATAACTCAACTATGAGTAAAATATCCTTCCCTTCCCTGATCTTTCATCAACTTAGCACTTCTGCATTTGCTAAGTCAACACAGTCAAGCTTTGGGAGGGGCTGCTTCCATATGCATACATCACCCAAACACATCTAGGCACCCTAATATTCTAAACATTTAGGTTGGAGGAAGTATTATCGGGGTAGTAGGAAAACTCTAAGCTGAATGTTTATGCTGCCAGCTTTCAAAGTATTTCAAAGCCATTAACAAAAAGTTTTCTTAGGACTTCTGGAAAGTACTATTCGGTCTCTTCCAAACAGCAGGATCAAGTATTACATTGAATGTAACTTCACATATGAGCCTGTCTAAACTTTGAAGTCTTATTTCAGTTCAATGTTGGTTTGAGTACATCTTCTTGGAACATGCAGAGAGTCCTATCTGGGTGTTGCCTCCAAGTCTTTCCTAGAGATTTTAGATTTTCTCTCTCCTTACTGCCCTTCAAATGTTTCCCTTCCATCTTCAGGCTGGTGAAATGGCTTCTGTTCAAATAGCCTTTTTGGACCTGACTACAATAATAATGTGTTATTTTGAGACTTTTATATTTAAATTTATATCTTATAATGCTTGGTTGCTTTGTGCTCTATATGATCGTCTCAGTTACCTTCAAGGCAGCATGCACATGTCCAGAAACCTGTTGTTGTGTGCCTTCAATCCATTTCTGACTTATGGCAATCTTACATCACAGGGTTTTCTTGGCCAGATTTCTTCATAACAACAACAACAACTTTATTCTTGTATCCCGCCACCATCTCCCTGAAGGCTTTTAAATGTTAAATATATATGAATGTTTAAATAGTATTATGTTTATGTTTTATAACAGTTATTCTGTATGATTTTGTGTTGGTAATTGAATGCTTTACCTATGCTGAAAACGGCCCTGAGTTGCCTCAGGGAGATAGAGCGCTATACAAATAATGTTTATTATTACTTCTAAGGGACTCAAGGTGGATTGCACACGACACAAGGCGCCTAAAAACAGAACATAAAATAAAAACAATTTAAAACTACAATTAAATAAAACATACAAGCACGAAACAACAATTAACACTCGATTAAAAACAGTGCCAATGGGGCAAGCGATCGAACTGGGAATAGGAGTAGCGCAGCGCTTTTCTCAAAAGAGATTTGCCATTGCCTTTTTCTGAGGCTGAAAGGTTGTCCAGTGGGTTTCCATGGCCAAAAGTGCATTCAGACACTGGTCTCCAGTCATAAGTGCTAAACTTATACACAAAGGCAGTATAACAGTATCAAATATATATATTCATACAGTATTCAGGCATAAGAGAACAACACAATACACATCACAAGACCAAGTGCAAATACCACGTCTATAATCGACAAAATGAGACCGCGTGACGAACTCAGTCCATAGACCTTCCAATCCTGGATAATCCGGTATAAATCATAAGGTTTACAAAGTCACGAGGTGCATGCCTGCAAAAGGTCCCGGAGTGTTCTAAATAAAGTGTTCAAAATACACAAGTCCTCAGTCCTGATAGGCAATATCCATGTGTCGATAGGACAAGAAAAGGAGAAGAATTACTTCAAAGGTGTTGGTGTTAGCCAGGGGCCAATGGGCTGGTGATGCAAGAGGATTTCGGGCCGCGTGATCTCCGTTTCGCTCCCGGGCGGAGCTTTCTCAAGGCCTCTCATATCTATTCCGTGTGTCCATATCAGGCCTTCCGTCAGGCGTCCCAGCTCCCTTCCTAGAGCCAAGCAGCACAGACACGAACCCAGGCCTCGCCCGACCCTTGTAGTCCACACTGTTATACTGCCTTTGTGTATAGTCATAAGTCCAATGCCCAAAACACTACACCATTCTGATTCTATTAATGCTATGAACAGTTTAATCAAATTTAATAAGAACTTAGAATCACAGAATCACTGAGTCAGAAGAGACCTCATGGGCCATCCAGTCCAACCCCCTGCCAAGAAGCACCCCCGACAGATGGCCATCCTGCCTCTGTTTAAAAGCCTCCAAAGAAGGAGCCTCCACTACAACTTCCTGTATCCCTTTGTTTCTGCATCTGTTTCCGTTCTTGTAAGTCTTTTTAAGCTCCAGTTTTGATTATGGTTGATGTTAATAATCATAATTTAAGAAAGGTGAAAGATTGTGAAGTTCACTTTCCAAAGTGATACTGAAGAATTGCTTCAGGCCTGTTGAATTATTAATGAAAACCTGGTCTATCTGACTACGGAAATCATTTTTCTTTCTCAGATACTAAATGCGACAGGAACTGGCAAGTCTCAACCATCCCCAAATTTTCCATCCATACCAGTAGTTATAATTAGAAACTGATTGGATCTCTTCTTTCTCTTAAATACACATGTAAATATATACCCGAGACATGAACATTGGAAATCTGCATTTGGTTGTGAAAAGTAGGGTCCTCTCCGAGACTAAGTCCGAGAATACTCAACTCAAGACAGATCCTTCTGAGATTAAATCGGGGCCATGTGTTGTGATTTTAAAAGCCATAACGATTGTTTTTGATAATCAGTTTTGTAAGGCCCAGTTCATCAAGGGCTGTCAGAAATGACAAGCTATTAAAAAAAATGAAAGGTCACTCTTAAGCTGTCTCACTTTCTAAATCATAAATCGTATTTAACAGCTTCAGATATATTTGCTTTCTGGACTAGAGTCAACAGGAGTTCAAACCAGGTTGCATACCTGGTAAAATGTCCTAGCAGTTATTCAGCAGCTGTCGATTGATAATGGACGATGTCCTACTAAGATATTGCATTTTTTTGTTGTTGAAAGCCAGTGTGGTCTGGTGGTTTAAGTGCTGGACTAGGAGATTGGGATACAAGAGTTTAATCTCTGCTTAGCCATGGAAGCACACAGGGTGACTTTGGCTAAACTGTACTTTCTAAGCCTCAGTTGAAGGCAAAGGCAAATCCTTTCTGAACAAATTCTTGTAAGAAAACAGGGTGATAGGAATGCTCTTGATTCGCCATAAATCAGAAATTGCTCGAAGGCACACAATAATGCTTTGTTCTGACCAGTGCTAATAAACAGAAAGCATAGGCATAAGATCAGATCAGCATTTTACTTTCATCAATGACTATTGGACTACCAGGTTTCACACTTTGTCTTTAATACATTCTAAAGTATCCCAAGAAGGAAATGCTATAAATTACCTATACAGATATATTACACCTAATTAGAGATTTTCTTAAGTTTTTTGGAAAATGGATGTTTCCAGGATTTAAAGCACCAGGAATGTGGCACAGCTGGCTAAGTGTCAGCTGCATAAGATCTCTCTGACCAGTAGGTCGTGAGTTCGAGGCCTGCCCGGGTTGAAGTGGGTGCTCGACCTTTAAGTGTAGCCTGATGTCGACCTTTGCAGCCCGAAATACAGTTGCATCTGTCAAGTAGGAGATAAAGGTACCACATTAAGTGGGGAGGCAAATTTTGACTGAATTATGAGGCCATTAAAGAACTCCAGGAACGCTGAGGAATGCGGAAGGAACAACAAGGGATGCTGGGGACGCTGAGAGATGAGGAATGCGCCAGCTCCCCCTGGTGGCCAGAGTTTGCCTCTGTTCGTTTATATGTTTGTATGTGAAAAACAGCAGGAATTGTCTGCTAGTATGTGTACCTGTAATCCGCTCTGAGTCTCCTTCGGGTGAGAAGAGCAGAATATAAATAAAGTAAATAAATAAATAAATAAATAAATAAATAAATAAATAAATTCAAATATACTTTGTATCTTCTGGGGTTTGATTCCAGGACACATACATACCCCATGGATACCAAAATCCATGGGTCCTCAAGTCCTGTTATGTATAATGGCATTTTTTATATAACATGGCAAAATCAAAGTTGACTTTTTTTGGGGGGGGGGAATTGGAAAATGTGTTCAAGTCGTAAATGGTTGAATCTCTGGATAAGAAATGAATGGATACGAATGGATGACTACATTATAAGTAACCTATGGACTTCAGATGAAAATCTAATGAATTTTGTTGTACGTTTTGGGCCTGGTCCCAATTGTAAGCCACCTCGAGTCCCTTCCGGGAGATGGTGGCACCATAAAAATAAAATTGTTGTAGTTGTTATTATTATTATTATTACTAACTTTGAGATTATGTATGGTAGCAGTTGGTAACTGGTGCTTCTCTTGCCAACACAAGAAGTTTTGCTATCTAGGAGGAAAGAGGAAGGAAAGCAATTTTAAAGCTTGCCTTGAATAAACTTTTTTTTTTGGAACTTGCAGCCATTGGCTTCAACCTAATAGACTGGGATATCAAGATTATTTATTATTATTATTATTATTATTTCGATTTATATACCACCCTTCCCAAAGAGGCTCAGGGTGGTTCACAACAATGAATACACAACACAACATAGTTAAAAACAGAATAAAAACAGATTAGGACCAGAATGGAAAGCACAACCTTAGAGATTAAATGCCTGGTGGAATAGAGTGGTCTTACCATCCCTCCTGAAGGCCTGTAACTCCGTTAATGCTCGTGCCTCTGCCGGGAGGGCGTTCCACAGGGTAGGCGCTACTACAGAAAAGGTGCGCTGCCGAGTCGATGACAATCGGCAAATCTTGAGTGATGGAACCTCCAATAGGTTTTGGTCCATGGACCGTAGTGGTCTCTGGGGAATGTGCAGGGAGAGGCGGTCCTTCAGATACACTGGCCCAGACCATGCAAAGCCTTAAAGGTTAACACCAGCACTTTGAAGGCAATCCGGTACTCGATGGGAAGACAGTGCAAACACTGGAGGACTGGTGTGATGTGGCATGTTCCAGCCAGCAGTCGAGCCAGCGTTTTGCACCATCTTCAGTTTCCGGATTACTGACAAAGGAAGGCCATTGTAAAGGGCGTTACAGTAGTCCAGTCTCGAGATGACCGTGGCCTGGATTACCATGGCTAGGTTGTCACTAGAAAGGTAGGGCGCCAGCCGCCTCGCCTTGCGCAGATGGAAAAAATGCTGCTCTGCTCACGGTGGAGATCTGAGCCTCCATCGTCAGCAGAGGGTCCAGTTGGACCCACAGGCTTTTAACCAGTGGCGATGGACTAACCACCTCACCATCCATTATTGGCAGCTGGAGCTCCCCGGATGACCCAGCCACAAGACCTCCATCTTCGACGAAAATGAAAAATAACAGCAGGAGTTCTCTTCTCAAATGGACCTTGCTCCACTATGTCAGATAATATATGGTGACCCACTTTCCATCACTGCATGCAAGCATCCTTGGGTGCTTCAATAGTTGAAGAAAGTCATGAGACAAAATCATTCTTTCAGTTACAACTGACATCTGTACTTATTTGCAAAGAAACACTGTGCATCTTTGTTATGACTTCAATCTGTTCCACTCATGTGAGGAACAGCCAGGGCAGAACACTTGGCACATTGTTTTCTTTTAAAAACAAATGCTGGACAAGATACTTGCTTCAGTAAGATGTCATGCACGCGAACATGGTGAAGTCATGAATGCAAATAGATGCACTACGAAGTTTTTGCTACTAGTTAAGCCAGATCCACTAAAATGGAGGTTCTGTACAGATTAAGATGTATATATGTATCAACACTATTTTGGAGACTAAAATAGCCTCTAAGTCAATTTTCCATCAAGATTAAGGTAAGTTACATTTCAAATGTGAATTATACCAATTAATATAGCACTATTCAGGCAGTATGCTTCACAGTTAACATCTATCCTTACACTTCATGTGCATGTTTTGAGCATGACAGAGGGTTTCTAGTCATGTTAACTTGAACACAAGTAGACTCTTTGACTGGGGACCTTGATAAAATGATAAAATGAACACGAGACCTTCTCACTCAATACAAGGAGGTCATGAACGGTGAGAGTTTGGCTGACCTACCTGGCCAAGTTATTCCTACTGACACATAACGTATTGACAACAGTATATCCCTAAATAATTGCCTTAATAGAACACTATGTTCATATCAGTTCCACTCATTTTTTGAAGCATGAATAACGAGTGGATTAATATAACGTGTTAACAGCCCATTCATATTATAATTTTATTATATGAGAATTTTCATTCTACTAACATATACTATGACTAGGAAGTAGAAAAATAATAAACTTGCATTACCATGTGATGACAGCTTTAAAAAAACAGGCTACTCAATACAAATGTTTTACGTGGTTATGTGAAGCCATCAAACTGTACCAGGATTTCAGAAATCTTTTCAACACACTGAAATAAATACGATTTTTAAAAATGGGAGGAAGACGAGAAGGTGAAGAAAATAAAGACAGACATTAATGGCTAAATAATGTAAGGGTTTTTTTTAGCAGACTCATTTTGGCTTGTTTGAAGGAAAAAATGTCTGAAAAGTGCCCCTAATGTTTTTTTTAAAAAAAATCCACTTTTTTTGTATTGAACTGTACTAATTATATAGTTTAGATGCGTTACATTGGTCAACACACATTTTGGTGCCTCAAATGTTAGACCTGTTTCTAGGTATATTTCACCTGCTGATTCCAAAATGGCATCCCTATCGGCTCTAGTTTTTGAGGTACATAACATATATCACCTAGCAGTTGCTATCTTCTTGCCCATAAAGAATTGTAATAACCATATCTAAGAGACTAGAGCTGTTGTGGTCTATCCAATGCAATTTTCTAAATCAGTGCCCCAAAGAACCACAAGAACAGGCCAAAAAACCAAGACAACAAGACATTTTTGTTGTTTCTGGGCTATGTTATCTATGGAAGCTGTTTTGCAAAATTATTATCGGATGTGGCAAGTGGCCCATAAAATAGGCCTTTACTCTTACTTAATTCATTTCCCTTGCTATCATATCACTGTAATTATCATATTCCTCATAACGGAATGCTGATGATTTTCTAGAAAACTTAATTTTAAGTATGCACCTCATGCCTTAAATCAGTGTTTCCCAACCAGTGTGCTGTGAGCGATCATCAGGTGTGCCGTGGGAAATTGGAACCTCCAATACCCTTTCTTCCCCCTCCTGCCGAACGCTTTTTCTTCTCCACTCGGGCTCCCTTCTTCCCAGTCTTACTCTGCTTGCTTTGCCTCGCTTCGCTCTGGGGCGAGTCTGCGCAGTAGCGCCCGCACGGGTCACGTCTTCCTCCCTCCCCCCTCCCCTCCTGAACACGCTCACGCTGCCCCCTCGGATCAAAATGGCGGGAGAAGCAGCAGTGGAGAAGAAAAAGTAAGTGTTCGGCAGGAGGGGGAAGAAAGGGCACAAAGGGGGAGGAAGAGGTCTCTGTTGAAAGCTGGCATGGGCAAACTTGGACCTTCCAGGTGTTTTGGACTCCAACTCCCACCATTCCTAGCAGCCTCAGACTCTTTTCCCTTTCCCCCCTCAGCCACTTAAGCAGGAAAGGGCCTCAGGCTGTTAGGAATGGTGGGAATTGAAGTCCAAAGCACCCAGAGGGCCGAAGTTTTCCCATGCCTGTTTTAGGGACCTTAAAGTGGTGAGCCTCCTTCCAACATTGTGATTCTGGATAGAAAACAAACAACAACATAACATAACATTGTTTTAGTCCACAGTGCTCTCTGGGTGTAGGTGAACTACAACTTCCAAACTCAAGGTCAATTCCCAAGCAAACCCTTTCAGTACTTTCTGTTGGTAATGAGAGTTCAATATGCCAAGTTTGGTTCAATTCCATTGTTGCAAGAGTTCAGGATGATCTTTGATTGTGTGTTAACTATAAATCCCAGAAACTGTAACTCCCAAATGTCAAGGTCTATTTTCCCCAAACTCCATCTGTGTTCACATTTGGGCATATTGAGTATTCATGCCAAGTTTGGTCCTGATTCAACATTGTTTCAGTCCACAGTGATCTCTGGATATAGATGAACTACAACTCCAAAACCCAAGGTCAATGCCCACCAAACTCTTATAGCATTTTCTCTTGGTTATGGGAGTTCTGTGTGGGAAGTTTGTGTCTTTCTGCCATTCCTGCCAGGATATCTATGTTGTGTTCATCGAAACAAGCCCAGGTTTCACACTGAGTGTATAAATACATTTAAAAACATATTAATTATATGTATTACTGTGTTAGAGTGCCATTTTGTGTCATTTTGGTTGGTGGTGTGCCCCAGGATTTTGTAAATGTAAAAAATGTGCCGCAGCTCAAGAAAGGTTGAAAAACACTGCCTTAAATAACTACAATCCAGAAATCTTTAGAAGTATCTCTCTCCAAAGCTGAAGTGGATGCTGTCATACATACAATGGAAAAAAAATACTTTCTTGGACAACAAATCGTGGACTTCCAGAGTAAGCTTTGCTGGGATAGATAGTGAGTATCATAATACATTAACTATATAATAATTATTATACAATATAGGCCAACAGATAACTTTTCCAAACTCTGGCAATGAGGAAGGATAGTTGATGTATGAACACATATTTAAAAACTTTCCTAATTACTAAATGGATCTATTTTCTTTAAAATGCATGACATATGCACTGCCGGAGGTGTTAGATTTCCCAAACAATGAAATACTAAAATGAGTTAATTTCTTTTTGCCTGCACACAGCTGGAAGCACTCAGGTGATATCGCAGAGAAGCATACTCAATTCCCGACAGCTGTTAGTGTCTTTAATAGACCAGGCAAAGAACAGCAATATGTGGGTTTATGTGAGTATTTGAAATTTATGCTATAAGCCAAACCGGGTTACAATTCAGTTGTTTAAAAAAGTTCTCAACATTTATGGTTTATGTTAAGTCTTCTCCACATGGTCACGGGGCAAAAGGATGGACTGCCTGAAGCTAACATCTTTGCCCTTCCACCACTTAAAGGAAGGAATTTGATGTTCCTTGTGTTAGAGGAAAAATATGAAGACTGGTTTGATAATTGTATTTACCTACCTTTAAACACAATTTTAGGTCGATTACTATTAATTCTCAAGCAGAGATGTAAAATCAGTTTGCGAGCAAATTACACTAGTGAGTCTCATTCCCACTGAACCTCAAAGATAGATTGAAATTTCCTACACTACAATTGATTTCATGAAGAATTCGAGCAGCCTGAACATGAATTTTTGCCACTATTTCAATAGATGGACCGAGGAATCCATTATCTTCCTTTCAGATTTACTTACCCCCCTCTACAATATGTACATAACACTGACCTCCCCTAGAAGTAGTGTTTAAAGATCATGCACTTGAAATGCTTTCAATGTTCAGAAGTGTTGTGTTTACAACATCATTATTGCTACCACCGCAAGTACCACGGCCACGACTTCCTTATCTTCTTGTAAGCAATGCTGAAAAAAGCAGCGACCCAATTATACTACATGCTCAAGTCTCCCTGAAATGTGGCATTTTCTCTATACTGGGATATGTTAGCTGCCAGTGAAATACTCATTATGGTCAATCAGGTGTGTGAGGATTCTCCAGTTTAGCCACAACTCACAGGCATGAGCCATTCCAAAGATTGTCCAAAAACTATGTATCGTATTTACCCACGTATAAAACGACCGGGCGTATAAGGATCCCCAACTTTTCAAGATAAAATACAGAGTTAGGGATATACTCGCCATATAAGACGACCCCTCTTCCAACGCTATGCCCATCTAGTCACAAGTGCAAACCTTGTCAATGCGAGGCAAGGGAAGGAGGGAGGAGGATGAGGGCGGAGGGAGGGAGGGCATGGGGAGGAAGAGTGGCAGGCCGCATTGCCATGGAGACCGGCTGGGGAGGGGTGGTCCACTGAGCTGTCCCCACCACCCCACTGCTCTCCCCGCTCTACTTTCAAGGCCCTCCCCCCCCGCCACTCCCCTCCTCCAAAGGCCACCGCGCTTGCCTAGGTCCAAGGAAGCACCTCCGGACTATGACTCCCAACAGCCCCTTGGATGTGCCCACTGAGGCATTCTGGGAGTCAAGGAATTACAACTCCCAGAATGCCTCAGCGGATATGTCCAAGGCATGTCGCCGCCTGGCGCTGCTGGAAGTCGTAGTCCGGAGGTGCTTCCTTGAGTCTAGGCAAGCCCAATGGCCTTCAGAGGAGGAGAGTGGGGAGAGCAGCAGAGGGCCTTGAAAGTAGAGTGGGGAGAGCAGCGGGGTGGCGGGGACAGCCCAGTGGGCCACCACCCCCGGCTGGACTCTGTGGCAATGCAGCCTGCCGCTTCTCCTCCCCGCACTTGAAAGTAGAGCGAGGAGAGTGGCAGGGCAGCGGGGACAGCCCAGCGGGCCACCCCCCAAGCTGGTCTCTGTGGCAATGCAGCCTGCCACTCCTCCCCGAGCCCTCACGCCCTCCTCCCTTCTCCTCCCTCCTCAGGCTGCGCCACCAAAAGACTTGGTTTTTATTATTTTCTATTATTATTATTATTATTATTATTATATACCAGGCTTATAAGATGACCCGCGACTTTTCATAAGATTTTCCAGGGTTAAAAAGTCATCTTTTATGCCGGAAAATACGGTACTATACTTAAGATGCTCCACATGGAAGTCAACAGGGAAACTAGATGCATTACAGAAAGTTGTATCCACGTTCATAAGCTTATGTGGCTATATGGAACATGGTTTTTTTTTATAAGTTCACATATATTTCATTTAGTGCCAGCTGATTCAGTATTTTTCCATCTGGGCCTAGGAGTGGAGTGGAAAACATAGGCTGCTAGAATCACTGGAATTGTTGTTAACTATATACATAAGTGTTATGTTTAGATTACATCTCCTTGCACATGTTCAAACCCAGCAAAGGTCAGGACTTCTTGAATGGAGGAGGGAGAAAATGGTATCCTATTAACCAGACTTTGGTGTCAAAAACACAGCACTACAACAATACAAACTTCCTTCTGAATACTAGAACACTTAGATAATGCAAATAGATTCAAGAGCTTTAAATATTTTCTGTTATGGTTGGAAGATAAGATCTATTTGTTCACTCAAGGGACTGATCATTACGTTTCAATACAGGCATCATTTCCTCTGTTCACACTGGATTGTGATCTTGCGAAGTCTTATATTTCACCAGTAACCTGTGGACTTGAGCAATCTGGACTGCTGTTGGGTTTGTTTGTCTTTTTGGTCTCCTAATCGCCAATTATAGGAACTGCTTCATACTCTTATGCGACCAAATCACTTGGGAAATGAGTTAACTTAAGAGATGCATCAAATGACAACATAGAGAGGTCTGGATTTGATGGATTTTGCAGCCTTTTTTCCCTTTAGGTTTGCTAGGTAATTCTATGACGGCAATATTTTATTCCTCAAAGATTATGCAAGGTCGAGTCCAGTCCTCAGTCTGCTGGGTTCATTAGACTTACTGCCAAATACTAAAAAGCCACTGTGAAACAACTCTACCATTTCATTTTGCAAACCGGAAGGGTGAATGCAGGCACCCAATGGGCCTTCGCTTTGGGAATCTGGTTTCGGATTTCCATAATAATCCAATTATGGCACATGCAGTTCTGTAACGTTTTCTGAATGACCTCTCACCTTAAGCTGTCTAGACAGCTCAACAGCTACGAGACCAGCACTGCGCCACACTGACATCTGCACCAGGGTGTTGTTACATGAGATTTAAATAGGTGTCTCAGGTTCAGGCATAAATCAAGCAGGCTGACAGGTTTGCCATTCATTAGGAACAGCGCTGCTGCAATAAGGACCATAGTACAAGTACTTTGTGTTCAGGACGTACTCAGAAAAACTCCCGATTGCAACTGCAGTGATGAGAGAGTGAGCAACATCTCAAAAGACCTCATTTTCTAATCCATTCATTTTCCAAAGTTTTTCCCCAGTTTCCTCCCGAATTATTTCATTACCCAATTACCTATTAAAGCAGGGGTGCTCACAGTTTTTCAGCATGCGAGCTACTCATAAAACAACCAAGTCAAAATGATCTACCTACCCACTACTCAGAGAGCCATAAAAGCAAAATATTTGGGAAATTTATTTCAGTGAGAGTCATAAAATATATTTTAAGACTGAATTCAACTAAATAGGGAGTATAAAAGGCCCATGAATTTATCGTGCAGTTCATATTTTCAATATACCTCCTTTTTCCATCTCTCTTTTGTCGCTATCCCCTTCGTTCCTCATTAATTGCCCCACAATAAATGGCAGATAGCTACCCTACCACCCTACCACCTCCTTCCCATTGTTCAGACTGGGTCAGAATACACCCAATATGGAGTAACAGGCAGAAACCTCATTATACTCCTCTGAAAAGTAGTAAATTACAATCCTGACAATTATAGAACAAAAACTTAATCCTGTCATTAAACCAACTTGTCATTAAAAAATGGATTATCAAAGTAACCTGTTGTAAGAAGAACAGATTTGTACAATTGAGGGTCATAAAACTTTAAAGAAAAGAAGAAAAAGAATCAAAAGAAGAAATACTCAGGGACCACTTTGACCAGGGACCACTTTGACCAGGATCCACTCTCCAACATTAGTACCAAAAGGGTTACAGATCAGTTTTTGGTCAACTTTAGATTCGGTTTGGGGTCCTGATTGAGTAAATTGCACTGGATAGACCACATCAGCTCTAGTTTCTGATACAGAACATATGCCATGGCCAGCGATAGGGAAGAAGTGGCTGGCGGCACAAAAGAAGCAGAAATAAAATAAAATAAAGATGAAAGGAGGCTTGCGGACCAGATTTTCATCCTCGCGGCCCACTGATGGTCCACAGCTCGCAGGTAAAGAATCACTGTTTTATAGGAATTGTTGTTTATTCGTTCAGTGGCTTCCGACTCTTTGTGACCTCCTTAAAATTTGAAATGACCCCTGATTTGCTCCATCATGCAGTCCGTCCCCCCCCCCCCAACTTTTCATGTTGTAATAGCTCATTGAATGAAATTAGTAGAGAAATTTGTGAAGGAACTGAATGTCATACATTTGTATTGTTTTCTTTTTAAAATTTGGCACCCAAAATGCATTAATAAGAACTCGAATATGGGAATAAAGGTTTTTTTTTTCATTGCAGGCTTGTGTAATATGTTACTTTCAAGCTCTGATGAAAACCTCATGGAGGGGAACACTGTGTCCACTTCCTATAACTGAGTTGACCTGCTAACTATGAAAGATGCTTGAAGGGGTTTTGCAGTCAAACCTCAAGGCGTGGAGATGCATGTGGAACACACTGTAATTCAGATGATCACAGATAAAATTACATACCACAAAATCAAGCCTGTAGTAGATAGTGACGCAGAGTTGTACCTAATTGTTCAGAATAAAACCATTCCTTGCCAAACCTCGAGGTATTTTGTTTGCTTTCCACTTCTACATTTCCTTTTAAAAATGAAGTCGAATATTTGGAAAACAGCCAAAGCATTGTAACACATGTGCAGATAATAGATTTTTTTAATAAAAAAACAAACACTATCCTGAATTTGTTTTAATTAATACTAGCTTGAGTACCAGACGTTGACCAAGTTATTTGAAAAAGTCAAAATTTTAATTGTACAAAATGCATCAGGATATGGGTGAACTACAACTCACATCATGCCTGGTTAACCCCAAAGAACTCCATCAGTACTTAAAGTCTGTTATGTTGGGCATGTTTGCTCTAGATGCATCATCGGTGGGATTCAGTGTGCTCTCTGGCTATAGGGTAAACTACAACTCCCACAATGGTCAGTCCCCTCAAGCCACTCCAGTAGGTTGAGTTAGTTATGGGGGTTCTGTGTGCCAAGTTTGGTCCAATTCCATCAGAGGAGGAGGTCACAGTTTCTCTGTGAGTGAACTACAACTCCCAAAAAGGAAGGCCAGTTCCCTCCAAACCCCTTCAGTAATCAAATTTCGGCATATCAGGTATGTGTGCCAAGTTTGTTCAAGATCCATCAGTGTTCGGGTTCACAGTGCTCTCTGTATGTAGGTGAACTACAACTCCCCCAAATCAAGGTGAATTTTCCCCAAAGACCTGTAGTATTTTTTTTTTATAGTGATGGGGGCTCTGTGTGCCAAGTTTGGTCCAATTCCATATTTGGTGGATTTCCGAGTGCTCATTGATTGCAGGCGAACTACAAATCCCTGTATCTACAACTCCAAAATGTCCATGTTAATTCCCCTCAAAACTCACCAGTATTCAAATTTGGTCATATCGGGTATGTATGCCAAGGTTGGTCCAGATCCATCATTGTTTAGGTTCATAGTGGTCTTTGGATGTACAGTAGGTGAACTATAATTCCTATAAATCTCTCCAAAGAGCAGCAGTATTTTTTGTTGGTCATGGGCTTCTGTGTGCCAAGTAAGTTCCAGTCCTCTTAGATTACAGGTGAACTATACACCCCAGGACCTACAACTCCTATAAATCATTGTGAATTCTCCCCAAACCTCTCTAGTATGTTCAGTTGCTGATCTATTCCTCTGTTTGCTGTATCTATTATATAAAGGGGTTCCCGTCATGGAACGACCATCCCAAACAGAGAAACCTTACAATGCAAAAACACCAAACTTGCCAACAGAAATAGGCCTCAAGCAAGGTAAGTTTGTAGCAAAGAAACATTCCCCCCCCAAAACCTAAAAGGCCCCCAAAACAACGAGTAAAAAAACTACATTTCCCAGCATCCTCCGGGGCTGCCAACGACTCTCCCAGCCTCTACATTCTGACAAATGATTGGCTGCCAATAAGGGCGGATTTGCATAACTCCTGTACTGGCCAGCCAACATGAACATTCCGACCCATAATAAACTGTCAGAGGAGGATAAGGCAAAGGGCTGAGGCACAAACACAAACACCCAAATCACTTCCCACAGAAAATTTACACCCCTACAAATCACAAACCACGCCCAAAATTGACAGTAAGGCTTCATTAACTTAATTTCCCTGACTAGGCCTCACTTAATGGAATGATGTTTACGCTCTGAATTGACAGTAAGGCTTCATTAACTTGATTCTCCCGACTACGCCTCAGCTCACTGGACATTGTGTATGGCCTGAATTGACAGTAAGGCTTCATTAACTTGCTGTTCCTGACTAGGCCTCAGCTCATGGGACATTGTGTATGGCCTGAATTTACAGTAACCTACCTTGGCACACAGAGCCCCTATGACCCACGCTACATTCTACTACAGTTTGGAGGAGGGTGGACCATGGTTTATGGGACTTGAAGTACAGAACCAAGACCGATAAAGACCAAACTTGGCACACAATGCCCCCATGACCCACACTCCATCCGACTGCAGTTCAGAGGAGGACACACCATGGATAATGGGATTTCAAGTACCTCCACTCACTTCCAAAGTACCCCACCCACACAAGCATCAACCTCTACATCAACACAGCAGACGGAAAGACAAAAAACATTGTATATCCACAAGCTATGCAGAACGCCAGCAACACCACACACCAACAACTCCCCAGGACTTCAACATCCCACCCACCAGAACAACCCACAACGACACAGCCATGGCCCCAACAACACCATAACTAACAACAATTCCAACCCTTACATACTCAGACTTTCTCGTATCTCCTAAATAGGGCACAGCAACGCTTGCCGGGTACAGCGAGTGCTATAGAAAAGAATAGGAAAGGGTTAAGGGAGAGCCAGTGGGCGGGGCCATGCAAATTCCACACCAATGGAGAGAGTAAGAAACACTTGGATGTCTGTGGTAGAGGAAACACATAACATCTAGGATGAAATTGTCCCCATATGAAAGCCTTCACTTGGGTAGCGGACAGTATTGTGTTTGTGGAGGACATTGGCCGGGTTCTTGTATACGTTCATGGTGCTCACTATAACCTGCAATGTCATTGGAGGGAGGGCCATTGGTATCTCCTGAGTAGTGGGAGCTATAACTGTTTGCGGAGGCAGGAGTTGTCTGTGTAAGTGGATACTCCAACCACACACACACATACATATTTTCACTTTTATTATGTGTAGATATATTTTAACCCAAGTTTTATTTACAATCAGACACACTGAACAACTGTTTTGCTAAAAGAAGCTAAGTTTTTACAAGTACCAATGGTACAAAATTATTTTCCAATTCCATTTTGCTTCCAGGATTCTGCCGGCTTCCCAACATCAGAATTTCCCAATCCTATGAAAATCAGCTCCACCAAAGTCAAGAATGTTGAACCCAACTTGTCTAATCCTGCTATGTTTTTCTCTCTGCCAGTTACCATATTACTCACACATGGAGGCAATTTGATTTTTAATTTTTTTTTGCATCAGTTTTGGCAAATCTACTTTTCTCAGGAGAAAAATAAAAGCACAGGCACATAATTAAAAAAAATCCCTCCCATGTGTTTTTTTGTTAAAAATATGTATAGCATTAATCCTACTTCCAGTCATGTTGGTGCAACTCTTGTAGCAGTTGTGAAAAAAATAATTGCAGTGTATTGATTTAAATGCATTTAAACATCAATGTGACAACACCGCCATAAATAAAATCCACTGGGAGTGTATGACTACGGAAATAGTGTTCATCCCATACTAAAAGGATGGGAAGCCTTTGGACGACTTCAGGATAACTCCAATAACCCCTTAACATTAGCTACGCTGAGTTGAGCTAATGAAAGGTGGAGGTCAAAGGTCCCCCCCTCATTCCTGGTGCATAGGATAAGAGTTTTACTCTCCTGAATTAACAGCTTTGCAGCTAGCTGTTGCTCCTTGATCCACCTTTATTATCAGTAGTACGTGAGCCCCCAGTGGCACAAGGACTGCTGACCGAAAGGTCGGCGGTTTGAATCTGGGGAGCGGGGTAAGCTCCCGTCTGTTAGCGCCAGCTTCTCATGCAGGGTCATGAGAAAAGCCTCCCACAGGATGGTAAAACATCTGGGGCTCCCCTTGGCAATGTCCTTGCAGACGGCCAATTCTCTCACACCAGAAGAAACTTGCAGTTTCTCAAGTTGCTCCTGACACACACACGCACAAAATCAGTGGTACAAGATTATTATGGCACAGACTACATTTTATCAACCAGAGAAGTCAGCCATAGCAGAGCACCTGATGAACCAACCTGGACACAGCATATTATCTGAGAACACAGAAATGCTGGATCACGGTAACAGCTACTACGTCAGGCTAAACAGAGAAGCCATTGAAATCCACAAGCATGTGGACAATTTCAACAAAAAAGATGAAACTATGAAAATGAACAAAATCTGGCTACCAGTATTTTTTTTTTAAAAACTCTAAAATCATAACACTAAATAAAGAAAAACATTCAGTAAATTAAAAAAAACTCCACACAAGAAACAAGCAGGGACAGCTAATCACCTCTCAACAAAGGATTCCCCCAGGCAGTAAGAAGCCACCTTTGAAAACTGCTAGGCCATTAAAATGCTAATCAAGGTGCCCAACCGAAACATTCATACCTACCTCCAACAGAAAAGTTTTTTTCCATCCTGGAAATTCCAGATATATAAAACCAATTTTCCTAGTTTCCAACAGACCTCACAACCTCTAAGGATGCCTGCCATAGATATGGGCGAAACGTCAGGAGAGAATGCTTCTGGAACATAGCCATACACCCCAAAAAACTTACAGCAACCCAGTGATTCCAGCCATGAAAGCCTTCGACAATACATTTTATTTGTTTTATTTATTTATCTGTGATGGACCAGCTCTGATCTCGTTTGGGAGGGAATTCAATAGCCGAAGGGCCACCACAGAGAAGGCCCTGTCTCTCGTTCCCAGCAAACTAGATTGCGATGGTGGGAGGACCGAGACCAGGGCCTCCTCAAAGAATCTTAAGGTCCTAGGTGGTTCGTAGAGGGCAGGCATGTAGCCAGGGGAGGGGGGGCTTGAGGGGCTTCAGCCCCCCCCCCCCCGAAATTCGCAGGGTGGCCGCGAGAATGCCTTACTGGAACATTATTTAAATTGTTATGTTTATTCATATCATGATCTGATCACCATGCTCAATATATCCCATATGTATGGGGGTATTGGGATAATGATACAAAAGGTTTGCTAGAGTAGACCCTCTCTCACTCCGACTCAGCCCCCCCCCCTCGGGGTGACTCACAGGACACACTCAATAGTGCAACACAATACAAATACAACAAAATACAAAAAGGTAAAATTAATAAAAATAAAATTAACCCCATTATGCATAAAACAGCGACAAAACACTCATATTAGTTCCCAGGCATTATATTTCCATTCCTAGTAAGACACAATGGTCATCTCTTTTTAGCGGAATTGTCCAAAATAATCCTTGGAGGATAAACGTCAAAAATACAAATATGTAATACATACTTAATGTTTGCTTTCGCATCCTGTAACAGGAATAGCAGTGTTTCAGGAGAGGCGGTTTCCCCTTTAAAAGGAGGATAAAGCTTCAGACTGGCTTCCAGGTTTTGTTACCATAAAAGCAAAACAATCTTGTTTGCCTGCAAATAAAATGCCCTTGCTTAAGAAACTGATGGATTCATTCCTTCCCCTCAGTATGTACTTCCTTCTACTTGGGCTGTCTACTCTGAAAAAGCAAGAGGTGTTAAACGGAGAAGAGATGCAATAGTTTCAACAGCAAGCTATCCAAGCAAGATACACTTATGAATAGTTCCGTACAATGCCCAGTATCCATGCAGGGTATGTTTTAAGGTCCTCTGGGGATACCGAAAACCATGGATAATACTGAAATATTTTGACCGTACTTGGGCTGGAAGCATACCACAAAATCATACTGGAAGACCTAGAAATAAGGGTCCATTCAAACTTGAATTGCTCAAATGCAGACATAGACATCACATTGGATTTCAAGGGAAGCAAAAATGAAAGAATGGAATGGGGGAAACATGGAAACATATTGTATTTTCAGGATTTGGGCCATAGATAAAGCTTGTTGTTGTTGTTGTTGTTATTATTCCACCTCTCACGCTATTGGATGCAAAGACAAAATACGACTTATATGTATAGTACAAAAGTATTTAATAATAGGATTGCTGTCAATTTTCTGGGCTGTATGGCCATGTTCCAGAAGCATTCCCTCCTGACATTTTGCCCACATCTATGGCAGGCATCCTCAGAGGTTGTGAGGTCTGTTGGAAACTAGGCAAGTGAGGTTTATATATCTGTGGAATGTCCAGAGTGGGAGAAAGACCTCTTGTCTGTTGGAGACAAGTGTGAATGTTTCAATTAGCCACCTTGATTAGCACTGAATGGCCTTGCAGCTTCAAAGTGTGGCTGCTTCCTGCCTGGAGGCATCCTTTGTTGGGCGGTGTTTGCTGCAAGGCCATTCAATACTAAATAAGGCAGCCAATTGCAACATTCACACTTGCCTCAAGCAGGCAAGAGTTCTTTCTCCCACCCTGGACGTTCTACAGATATATGGTGTTCCCTCACTATCGCGGGGGTTCCGTTTCAGGACCACCCGCAATAAGTGAAAATCCATGAAGTAGGGATAGTATATTAACTGAAATATTTATACATTATTGGATGTTGTTGGGGCGGCATCGGGGCCTCCAGCAGGCTGCAACCCTGCCCGGAACAAGGAGGTGGACAAAGCATGTCCGCTCACAGCCCGAGCCACCGCCGGAATGAGCAAAAAGAAGCGACAGGATGCGAGGGGCCGCACAACAGCCTCCCTTTCTGAGGCCCGTTGTAATGTAAATATTTTTTATTGTTATTAACCTTTAAGGCCTTACATGGTCTGGGGCCTGTGTACTTGAGGGACCGTCTCTCCCCATACGTTCCCCAGAGATCACTACGATCGGAAGACCAAAACCTACTAGAGGTTCCTTCCATCAGAACCTACCACTTGTCTGCAACCCGACAGAGAGCCTTCTCTATAGTTGCCCCCATGCTTTGGAATGCGTTACCTGACAATGTTCGAGCTCTCAGGGAGCTTCCGACATTCCGAAAAGCCTGCAAAACAATCTTGTTCTGACAGGCCTTTAATATCTAATGTTCAAGAACTTCTACACTATAGTAGCATGGCTGTTAAACTGCTACTGGGGTCGATTGCTCTTTTGTGTCTCTGTTTTTTTTTACTGTTTTATTGTTCTTAAACTGTTGTTTTATTGATTTTATTGTGAATGTTGCTGTGTTGTAAACTGCCCCGAGCCTTCGGGAGGGAGCGGTATATAAGCACGAACAATAATTAAATAAATAAATAAATTTTAAAAATCCGTGAAACAGCTAGTCCGCGTAAAGCAAACCGCAAAATAGCAAGGGAACACTATATAAACCTCACAACCTCTGAAGATGCCTGCCACCGATGTGGGCGAAACATCAGGAGAGAATGCTTCTGGAACATGGCTATACAGCCCAGAAAACTCACAGCAACCCAGTGATTCTGGCCATGAAAACTTTCAACAACATATTTAATAACAATTGAATGGATAATTCTACTAAAAAGTAATTTTTTAAAAAAAAAACACAATAAAATAAAATTCTGATACGCTTTGTTGAAAAAAATTACCCCAACCAATTAAAACCAAAGTCCTGCCTAAGCAAAAAAGCCAACTGAGTTTCCCATAAGAGGGACAACCATAGTTCAGGACAGTCACTGAAAAGTCGTCCCCTTGCATTCACCAAGTGCTCCTGTGATGGGCCCAAAAGAAAGCACTCGAAGATGTTAAATCCAAGGTAGACTTATATAAGACGGATGAGAAACAAGGGTTTTACAGGTCATAACTGGCACTTTCAATTGGGCCTGGAAGCAGACAGAAAATAGTGGAGCTGTTTCAGCGAAAGAGTTAGATCAGTGGTTCTCAACCTTCCCCTTAATACAGTTCCTCATGTTGTGGTGACCCCCAACCATAACATTATTTTTGTTGCGACTTCATAACTAATTTTGGTACTGTTATGAATCGTCATGTAAATATCTGATATGCAGGGTGTATTTTCATTCACTGGACCAAATTTGGAACAAATACCCAATACACCCAAATGTGAAGATTGGTAGAGTTTGGGGGGGAAATAGATCTTGCCATTTGGGAGGTGTAGCTGCTGGCATTTATAGTTGATAATATAATAATATATACCGGTATTATTATATTATTATTATAATATAATAGTTAGCCTATAATCAAAGAGCATTCTGAACTCCACCAATGATGGAATTGAACCAAATTTGGCACACAAAACTCCCATGACCAACAGAAAATACTGGAAGGATTTGGTGGGCATTGACCTTAAGTTTTGGAGTTGTAGTTCACTTACATCCAGAGAGCACTGGATAGATCTGTACCAAACTTGGCATGAATACTCAATATGGCCAAGTATGAACACTGGTGGAGTTTGGGGAAAATAGACCTTGACATTTGGGAGTTGTAGTTGCTGGGATTTATAGTTCACCTACAATTAAAGAGCATTCTGAACCCCACCAATGATAGAATTGGGCCAGACTTCCCACAAAGAAACCTATTGCCAATAGAAAACAATGTTTTTCTGATGGTCTTTGGCGACCCCTCTGACACCCCCTTCGCGACTCCTCTAGGGGTCCCGACCCCCAGGTTGAGAAACGCTGAGTTAGATGTTCCCTACAACTACCTTCAGTCAGGTTGTGGTGGGGGCTTACTGGCAATTCCTGGATGCTGTTTTCTGTCTTTCCAACTTTGGGGGTTCACACCCTGTCCCCAAGCCCATCTGATACACAGCAACAGCCTTTGCACAGCAAAAATATCAACCCTAGAGCAATGCTGGTCCCAAATAATAATTATTAGAGGTACTGCTGCTGCTTTTACTGATAATTACCTTGTAATTCCTAGCTGTGTTGTTTGTTTCATTTGCTTTGTGAGCACCACACGTCGCCCAGGAGCTTAAACATATAATCACGTCTATTTTAATTTGTTCCGAGCACCTGTGCCTGTTGATATAAACAAACTTCAAAAGATCCTAATGGACCACTTGAACCAAAGATATTGTTACGCTTTGTCTCTGTTTCCCATTCAGTAGGATAAAATACAGCTGCCAATAATCCAATTCAAGTGTTCTGTTGGCTCTCAAAAATACAATTACTATCGCCATCAATGTACATTGTGCTTCACACGTGAAATAACAAAATAATGACAATTTCGTAAGATTTTGAAAACAACAAAGCTTTATTAAGATTAATAATATTCTTCATAAGAATCTGCACTCTGACCGTGCAAAATGTACATAACATAATGCTCGGTAGGAATTTGCTTTTCAAGATCTGCCTGTTCATTTTTGGCAGGGGGACAGGGCGGAGGACAGCTGACTCAAACGAAGTACAGTATCAAATCAATCTAGGACAAAATGCAAGCAATAAATAGAACCATATCCAGAGTGTATACAATTACAGATGGCAATTCAGACCGCTGAAATCTTAGGATAAACTGTCAGCACTTCCTTCCTTCTCCAACTTGGGTGAAGGAAGAGAATCTCGTTATCCTGTATTTGTTCAACTACAAATAACACTTATGCCTTAAGGAGAATTCCACAAGGCTTGAAGGTTTTCAGCACCCATGAATATGCTGTTGATACCCTGCTTGTTCTCTTGGATATCTCAGCGGCTTTCGATACCATCGACCATGGTATCCTTCAGGGGAGACTAGCTGGGATGGGACTCAGGGGCACGGTTCTATTGTGGCTCCAGTCCTTCCTAGAGGGTCGTTCCCAGTTGAAGCCACGGGACTCTTGCTCGGACCCCTGGCCATTGAACTGTGGGGTCCTGTAAGGATCTATTTTGTCCCCCATGATATTTAACATTTACATGAAACCACTGGGAGAGGTCATCCAGTGTTTTGGAGTATGGTGCTATCTCTACACAGATGACACCCAACTCCACAACTCATTTCCACCAGATTCCAAGGAAGCCCCTCGGATACTGGACCAGTGCCTGGCCACTGTGATGATCTGGATGAGGACGAACAAGCTGTGGATAAATCCTGACAAGACAGAGGTCCTCCAGATCAGTCGCTCATCTGAGCGGGGTATTGGGTGGCAACCTGTGCTGGATGGGGTTGAACTTCCCCTGAAGTCACAGGTACGCAGTTTGGGTGTCCTCCTGGACTCAGCACTGACGCTGGATGTGCAGGTGTCGGCGATGGCCGGGAGTGCTTTCGCACAACTAAAACTCGTGCGCCAACTGCGACCATACCTCGTGAAATCTGACTTGATCATGGTGGTCCACGCTTTGGTTACCTCTAGATTGGATTACTGCAATGCACTCTACGTGGGACTATCCTTGAAGACGGCCAACGCTCTGCAGCCAGATTAATAACCGGGGCGACTTACAGGGAGCGGTCAACCACCCTATTTAAAGAGCTTAATTGGCTTTCGTTCATCTTCCGGTCCCAATTCAAGGTGCAGGTTATCACCTACGAAGCCTTAAACGGCTTGGGACCCGCCTACATTCGTGACCGTATCTCACTCCATGAACCAGCCCGAGCTTTTGATCTTTGGGGGAGGCCCTCCTTTCACCCCTGCCAGTTTCACAGGCTCATCTTGTGGGTACAAGGGAGAGAGCCTTCTCCTCTATGGCCCCCCGACTCTGAAACTCATTGTGGCCCCCCCTAACTCTGAAACTCAATGCCCGGAGAGATTAGGAAACCTTTAAAAAAACCTTTAGAAACCTTTAAAAAGAATCTTAAAACCTGGCTATTCCGTTGTGCTTTTGGAGAGTAGTCACACAACCTTAACTATTGCTCCACTCAATGTTACTGTCCCTGGAGTACACTCCCCCCTTGTACAAAGGTTTGTTTTTAACCTCTCTCTTTTTGAGTTCTCCCTTGTAAATTTACTCCTCTTTTATCTCACCCTAAGTTTTAGGGGTTTATCTTGTACACACTGTCATGGTGTTTGTAGATATTGCATTTGAATATTGCTTATTGTATTTATATGTTTTATGTATTTTACTGTGCCGTTGGTTGTGTTTTTGTTTTTATTTCATTGCAATTTGTTGTCTGGGCTTGGCCTCATGTAAGCCGCCCCGTGTCCCCATTGGCAAGATGGTGGCAGGGTATAAATAAAGATTATTATTATTAATATTATGATTGATCTCACAAATAAATAAATAAATAAAATATTATTCCTCCTAGTCTTTGTAGAGTAAACCTGATTACTAGAGGATAAGAAGTAACCACATATCACAAAAGAGCCAGCATGGTATAGTTTGAGTGTTAAACTAGGACTCTAAAGGACAAGGGTTCAAATGACCGCTCGACCATGGAAACCTACAAGGACAAGCCACACTTTCAGCAGCAGCCCCAGTAGTGCAATGGGTTAAACCCATGTGCTGGCAGGAATGCTGACCAATGGGTCAGCGGTTCAAAATCGGGGAGAGCGGGTTGAGCTCCCTCTGTCAGCTCTAGCTCTGCGTGCAGGGACATGAGAGAAGTCTCCCACAAGGATGGTAAAACATTAAAAATCCAGGCATCCCCTGGAAATGTCCTTGCAGATGGCCAATTATCTCACACCAGAAGCGACTTGCAGTTTCTCAAATCACTCCTAACACAAACAAAAAGCGACAGATGAAGGCGAAGCCAAACCTCCTCGGAACAAATCTTGTCAAGAAAACTCCATGATGGGTTCATCTTAGGGCACAGATGTCAAGCGCATTTTCATCAAGGAGAAATCAGCCTTATAGTTGGCTTCAAAGGGCCATTGAGTCCACAGGTAAAGAATCCGTGGGTACAGGGGACCAACTATCATTTTTTTACATACTGGTTGGTGCACTTTAGTTTTCAACCAATTTGGGTCCTCAGATGTTATTAAATGACAACTCTCATCACTTTTGATGGCACTATATAACAAAATTTGAAAAAAAATATTAAAGTTATTTCCTGTTTAATTGTGCGGTACTTACTTTGAAAGTAGTTGTTATCCTCCAGAAACTTCGTTTTTGTGGCTGCCACAAACTATGTTGAACTGGTTGAGACTCTATCAGATAGTAATTGAAAAACTATAGCAAAATGTGCTGCAGGATGTCCCGCAAAAACAACATTTTTGCAATGTAATAAACTTGTCGCAGTGAAATGACATTTATAACCCAGGAACAAAAATCATGTTACATAGTGTTATCTGCCATGCAGACTAGGGATAATGGTAACTGCAACCCAACAGTACTTGTGGGTCTGAGGTTAGGGAAAGATTAAAGGACATTTTAACAGCAGACATCATATCCTGGCCCCCTACCTCTCCCGGAGCGACCTAGCCACGGTGATCCAAGCCACGGTCATCTCGAGGCTAGATTACTGTAATGCGCTCTACGTTGGCCTGCCTATGTCGTCGATCCGGAGGCTCAAGCTGGTGCAGAACACTGCCGCCTGGCTCCTGTCTGGGGCTCCAGCAGGTTGCCGCATAACACCAATTTTGCAGGATCTGCACTGGCTGCCTATTGAGCACCGGGTCGCCTTCAAAGTGCTGGTTCTCACCTTTAAGGCCATTCACGGCCTGGGGCCAGCGTACCTGAGGGACCGTCTCACTCCATATTGCCCATCGAGATCACTACGGTCCGAGGAGGCCAACCTCCTGGTGATTCCATCTGTAAAGTTGGCTCATTTAACATCTACCCGCCGGAGGGCGTTCTCCGTGATAGCCCCCACGCTATGGAACGCCCTCCCGGCCGAAGCCAGAGCTCTGAGGGACCTACTCCCGTTCAGAAGGGCCTGCAAAACCTATTTGTTCAGGCAGGCCTTCGGTGAGTAGGCTCGTGTGTACACCCACTGGGCTGTTTGTATTCGCTGCTGCTCTATTGTTTTAGTTGCATTGTATTGTTTTAATTGTGTTTTTATGTGCTTATGTTTTAACCCTCTGGCGCTGTGCCATTGGCTCTTGTGAGCCGCCGCGAGCCCCTGGGAGTCGGCGGTGCAGAAATCCCAATAAATGAAATGAAATGAAAAAAATCCACAAGACTTGTATCTAAATTCAAACCCTGACTAAACAGAACAAACTGCAATCTTCCAGATGTTACTGTATAACAACTCCCATCAAGTCTAGTCATGATGTCTAATGATGAGGAATACTGGAGTTGTTGCGCAGAATCTGGAGGACCACGTGGAATATCATGGCTGAATTTGATCTGTGGGCCTTGAGTTTGACACAGGTGCCTTAAGGTTACCATATCATGGAACTTAGTAGGGATCGATCTTGATGCAGAAGCAGACGCAAAAGTAACACTGAGGTAAAAGCAAGACAGAAAGTCTGAAAAAGAAAACGGAAAAGGGAAAGGATTCTAGCAACAATGGTGATCTATGGTCATGGCATCTAAAGTGATTAGCAGAAGTCATCCAGGATCAAACGATGAAAAATCAACAAAGCAGAGTAAAAAAGAATACTTGTTTGTAGCTCTGTGAACTTTGGGCATGGAAATACTGACTTTGCTAAGAGTTTGACAAATATAAACCCAAGTGGGACTGGAAAAAGGGTCTCATCAATGCCAGGAGTCAGATGAGTGGTGGAAACTGGGGAGGATGTCATTTCAATGTTTTTAGTAGGAACGTGCCAATTTACCCTGATTTGCTGGGTAAATACTAGGAATGAGAGTAAACGTGAAACAGGGGCAGCATGACATTCAAACTCTGCTGGTTCAAAAAACCTAAGCAATATCTGAACCACACATAGGCCACTCTGAATTTGGGTCTTATTTAAAATGGGGGTTTTGAGCTGGGAAGAGAAAACTAGCTGTGGGATGAACTCGTTAAAGAACTCTTTCTTCTTACTTTGCTCAGAACTAGTAAATGCATATTATCATTTTTTCAATTGGAAAATGGGTATATGTAACCACTTCAATTGGAACATATTTATTTATTTATTTATTTAATTATTTCGATTTATATACCACCCTTCCCAAAAACGCTCAGGGTGGTTCACAACAATGAATACACAACACAACGTAGTTAAAAACAGAATAAAAACAGATTATGGGTATACGTAACCACCTTTGTGACCATATCTCCCTCCATTAACCTGCCCGGTCCCCCTCCGGTCTTCGGGGGAGGCTCGCCTTTCTCTCCTGCCGTTATCTCAGGCTCGCCTTGTGGGAACCACTGGCGAGTCCTCAGTGGCCCCGACTCTGGAATACATTGCCCAGTGAGATTAGGCGAGCCCCCACTTTAGAAAGTTTTAAGAAGAATCTTAAAACCTGGCTCTTCCGCTGCGCTTTTGATGATTAACCATAAAATCTTATATTGCTGCTACTCCTCAATGTTTGTCTTTAGAGTACATCTCCTCCTCTCCTGTAAGAGGGCCCTTCTCAGCCCCATTCCTGAAAAGTTTCTCCCTCACAAATAATCTGCTCCATCTCTATCTCACCCCATGTTTTTAGTTTTAGTATTTTATTCTGTACACGCAGCCCGCTCACTGTTACAGTGTTATGAATGATTTTATTGTAATTGTTTACTGTTTGCTGTATTCTTATGTTTTATGTAATTTATCATGTTGTTGTTTGTGTTCTCTTGTTATTATGCTTCTTCACAGACCATCTCATACCGCTTGTGTATATATTCCGGATTATAATCTACTGTGGATATGGCTTCAATCAGATGTTGACCGGCCTTGAGAAAGACCCGAGAGGGTCGAAATGAGTGATGATTGCCTGTATTATATATTCCTCGTCGGCCTATTCAAAGGATTGATGTCTCTATATTGCCCATTGCGGGGGAAATACAGAGTGTATTGATCGAAGGAAACATAGTCTATATTCATTGCCTTCTATTGGATGTGGCGACACAAGACAGCGGTTTTGCGGTTATCACACACGGATGGACACCTTCCACTTTATTTTCCTACCAGCAGACTCTCGGATTTACAGTCAACACAACAGGAATAATCAAACCTTTTCAACTAACCCGGTGTGTTGCACACTTATAGGGGACTTCCTGAAGAGTAGGGGGCAATTTGAACTATATTATCACCACCTACTTAAATTACTATTCCGGCTCAGTTGAGCACCACGTGTGACTGTATCTAACGACTGGTAGGAACCCATTTGGGGGATGTTATGTATTGGACTTAATGTTATATTGTGATTTCGTCTGTGCGTTAATGGTTTGAATACAGTATATAGCGGTTTATTGAATATGTTTCCATGTATTTACTGATTCCCTTGTGTATTAGGGCTGTTTGTGTTCTGACTTCATTTATTGTATTGTGTTGTTGGGCTTGGCCTCGTGTAAGCTGCCCCGAGTCCCCATCGGGGAGATGGTGGCGGGGTATAAATAAAGTTTATTATTACTATTGATATGATTATTATCTGTTACTTCACACCAACTTTTCCTTTTACTTTGATGTCTGATCAGATGCCAAAAGTTGACAAATTCTCATTGCTATCTGACTGCGTGGTACAGTGTGGTGGCGAAATATATACACTTGCAAGAAACCACTAGTAAATGTTTGTCTTGGTGAGCACAATGGCTTACCAAGGACCTAAATATATCCTGTTGCAAGTCACCACTGGTAAATTGCTGTCTGTGTTTATTCCATTGGGCACAACCAGCATAGTTTCAGACATGCTGGTCTCCCCTGATATTTGCTATTCAATGATCAGATCCATCTGGAGGTTTTCCAACATCTACGGCCTATTGTGCACAAAAGGATATTCTGCCAGTAACTTTACCACATGTGCCCTTGCCCTGTCCTAATGGACCCGTTATCCACTTATACACCCAAGTGGCCTGGAGGAAATCATCCAGAATGTGAAGTCAGCAAGACACAGATCTCCAGCTTTTGGAAAAAGCAAAGCAAGTATTCAGATGGCATTTTTTCTGTACTTGTATTGTATTTAGTTGAAATGTTGAGCTTGGCCTCATGTTAGCCGCCCCGAGTCCCCTTCGGGGAGATGCTGGTGGGGTATAAATAAAAAGTATTATTATTATTATCATTATTATCGCGTCAACATGGCAGAATATCTGTGGGTTTAGCCATACCATCTGAACTGAATACTACAGCTGTACCTCTGCTGATGACAATGAACTTCATGCCATTTCAGATTACATCTAGGGTTTCTTGCCAAACAGCCAAAGCTACATAATCCACACTACAGCTGTTGAAATGATGTGACAAAACACATTTTCTATGTTGACACATGCTTGTTTTTAGCCCTTTTTGCTGCTATCATTGTTGGACTGGTGTCTCTGCTTTAGTTTCTTTTCTCCATTTTGCCTTCTCTCATTGCTTCTATCATGAAACCTACTTTTAACTCATCAGTTAAGGAAGTTTTCAAGGTTGATTTGCATGCCTTTTCAGAAAACTCCCCATTCACCGATTCAGGACAGATACTCACAATCTGCAGTCATCAGGCCCGGATTACCCATAAGGCCAACCTAGGCCATGGCCTAGGGGCGTAAGCCAGGGGGGGACCGCAGATCATGAACCAAAAAAAAAGTTGAAACAAATAAAAACACAACGCGCATGGAGATGAGGAAACGGGCCTTGGAGACCAAGGAGGCGGGGGGGGGGAGTCCTGGGCCCTCTCCTGCTTTCGGAATCGTCCTCGAGGTGGAAGAGACCCCGCGGGCCCTGCTGCTGCTACTGCCACCGCCACTTTCCTGCAGGAAAGGCCCACCCACCTCCTTGGCCTTGGCAAGGAGTGTTGTGACCCCACGTCCATGCAGGGGGGGAGGCCTGCCTGGAGCCCCCTCCTTCCCACCCGGCTTCGGCCCTATCCCCCCCCCTGCAGACCTGCGTTCCATGCCCGCAATAATAAATGCAGCAGAATAATTTGACCCGCAGGTCGAAGCATGGGTGTTCTCCCCCCACCTCCCTCCCTGCCCCCCTTGTTGTGACAACTGGAGTTTGCAAGGCACTTCCAGGCACCGGGCCCCCAGCCAGCCGGCCAGCCAAGGTCTTCCCTTCAGGGCTGCTTTGGGACGACCCCTGCCTGTGGGGGAGGGGCGGGCCATCACCACCAGCGAGCCAGAGGCGACACCTGGTCACCCGCGGCTGCCAAATTCCCTGCGCGGCGGCGACCTTTGCTCTCCTCAGTCGTGGTCTTCCTTCCTGGTGCAAAACCCCGCTCGCGGCAAGAAGGGTGTTCTCTTTTTCTAGAGGGGGGGCGGGCCTCTTCCCTTTTGATGGCCGAAACCCATCAGCAGCACTCCTGCCTTGGTTTGCCTATTCCATTGGAGAGGGAGTCTCTTTCCAGCTCTCCAGTGGCTTGGATTTGTGCTCTTCTCGCAGAGGCCTGTCGGGGGCTTGGGCGCAGGTTCCCCTTGCATTTTATAAGATAAGGTTTTATTTTTAGTGTGGGTCTGAGTGATGTGGGGGGCGGGTGGTGGTGGTAGAGGTTGGCTTAAAGGGGGTGTAATTCCAAAGTGTGGCCTAGGGCGCAAAAAGGTGTTAATTCGGGCCTGGCAGCCATGATGGCTCTGTGAAAAAACTTACACAATCTGTTCCTCTATCACGTTCACATTTATCATACATTCAGTGCAGTACTTCCATTCTGGTGTTATTTCGATATACAGAATCCAAGGTTATTTTATAAAACCCGAGAGATAATATAGTACTACTTTTCATATGAGAATAAAAGTTCAATGGCTGGCTCTCTGTTTAATGGTCATTGTTCCTTTTCGTCCCCTGTGTGATAGTTAGTCCTTTAATAATGCTCTGGCAAAAAGAGATCATAGTTGGCTTTAGACTTAGAGCAATGTTGGACCTTTCTTCCTGATAGCTTTACTGAAAACAGAACACTATTCTGCCTGACCAAATGTAAAGCTGGCAGAGTTTCTAAGGATATATAAAAATTTTCATTATTGCTCTATGAATACTTCCATGTTGTCAAAAATTAGTATCGCAACCCTGTGAGCCTTGTTTGAAATAATTTTGCCTTATCGAAAATTGCATTTTTCTGTTTTTTAGTTTATTAATTCAAATAGTAAAATTGCATGTTAAATGAGTTCATCTGCACTCATTTAAAGGCAAAATAACCACATCCATCCATTCACTTTATGTCTTTCCTCCTTATAAAATATATCAGCCTGAAGAAAACGGAAGTTCTCTACCAGCCCGCACCACAGGAAGAACACCATCATCCCCACGTCAGCATAGGCAAATCTGTGCTTAAGTCCATTCAGCAGTTCACCTACCTGGGAAGCATCATCTCTTCAGATGCCAAGATTGATAAAGAGATAGATCACAGATTAGCAAAGGCATATAGTGCATTCGGAAGGCTTCACAAAAGAGTCTGGAGCAACAACCACCTGAGGCAAAGCACCAAAATCAGTGTGTACAGAGCTATAGTACTATCTATTCTCCTATATGGGTCTGAAACATGGCTTACCTATCGCCAACACCTACGACTCCTCGAACGCTTTCATCAGCGCTGTCTTCGCACAATCCTAAATGTACACTGGACTGACTATGTGACGAAGGTTGCTGTCCTTGAGCAAGCAGGGATCACCAGCGTTGAGGCCATGCTATTGAGAACACAATGGGCAGGGCATGTCTCTAGGATGGAGGACCACCGCCTCCCAAAGATACTACTCTATGGTGAACTCGCCACGGATCAGCGTAAGAGGCGCCCCCAAAAAGAGATATAAGGACTCCCTGAAACAACATCTCAGGCTCGGCCAAATTGATCATCAACAATGGTCCACCCTGGCCTCACATCGGGAGGCATGGAGACGCACTATCCACAATGCTGCGGCCTCTTTCGAGAAGACACGCTGAACGGGTCTCGAAGAGAAACGACAACGCAAAAAGAACCGCAACTTGGAAACAACATCACCCAAGGAGACTTTCTGCTGTGCTTCCTGCAACCGAACTTGCCTATCTCAGATTGGCCTTTTTAGTCATCAACACGCTTGTAAAAAGCATGGGATGAGTCCTTCCTAAGAATCTTCGTTCGCGAAGTAATGCCGAGAGAGAGAGAGAGAGACATCTTTATAACAGACCAGGTAAACTGAACTGTCCCCAGAATCCCATCCTGAGCATGTGTGAACAGCAAAACAGAAAGAAACAAAGAAAGCAGGTAAACTTCCCTAACAAGTCACCCCCCAACAGATAAAGCATAGCTCAAGCCTGGCCATCAACATGGAAATCATAAGTGGTGACTGGTGAAAGAAAAGGTCAGCTCTGGATGCAACCTGAAAGAAGCTTTAGGGTGATCTCTAGAAAGTTCAAACATTGTTGTTTACTTAGGCAAGGCTTATCTAACCTCGTTATTTCACTGACATGTGCATATTGTTAGTTATGAACACAAGTTTGCTGGCATATGTTGCATGGCTTTCTTCTTTTCTGTGGTGTAGGAATCCTACCCTGCTTTTTAATGTTATTTCTGCCTCTGGTACCTTTTCTCAATTAAAGAAGTAATGTCCAGAAACAGATCTATTGTGTAAAGCAGGGGTAGGGAACCTATGGCTCGGGAGCCAGATGTGGCTCTTTTCATGATTGCATCTGGCTATCCTGAGCAGCCCGGGCCTCGGTTTCCCAGCATGCAGAAGGGAGGAGTGATGCAAATGCTCCGCAACTGCCGCTTCCACGCCGCCATCGCCGCCTCTTCCTAATCCCCTGCTGCTCTCAGGGCCCTGCGCCCACTTCGTCGGGAATGGCGGAGCCTGGCGGTGGCGGCAGCACCTCATCCTCGTCTTCCTCTTTGTCCTCTGCCACGGGCCTCAGGGGAGGCACCAGAGGCGGGCCTGGCCCTGGCACTATGGACCTGGCCTCACTGCCCCCGGAGGTCTGAAGTGTCCCGTCATTCTGCCGGGGGAATCCTTTACTCATAGTATGTACGTATATACTCACATTTAGTTGAATTCAGTCTATATATATATATATATATATATATATATATATATATATATATATATAATGGCTCTCACTGAAATAAATTTCCAAATATTTTGCTTTTATGGCTCTCTGAGTCAAAAAGGTTCCTGACCCCTGGTGTAAAGCATTGTTGTCATTTTATCTGTAAGTCATTTCCAATTTATGGTGAATGTAGGGTGAATCTCTCACTAAAGGGAGGAGGTTGGCAAGATTTGTTCAGAATGGTGCTTGTTTTTGTCTTCCTCTGAGGCTTAGAGAGTGTGACTTCCTGAAGGTCATCAAATGAGCTTCCATAGCTGAGCAGGAATTTGAACCCCAGTGCCCAGAGTCATACATTGTCCAAATGCTCAAATATTATATTAGTGAGCTACTCGCCACGGGTCAACACAAGAGAGGCGCCCCAAAAAAAAGAGATACAAGGACTCCCTGAAACAACATCTCAGGCTCGGCCAGATTGATCACCAAAAATGGTCCAACCTGGCCTCATATCGAGAGGCATGGAGACGCACTATCCATAATGCTGCGGCCTCTTTCGAGAAGACACGCCAAACGAGTCTCGTAGAGAAATGACAACGCAAAAAGAACCGCAACTTAGAAACAACATCACCAAAGGAGACTTTCTGCTGTGCTTTCTGCAACCGGACTTGGATTGGCCTTCTTAGTCATGAATGCGCTTGTAGAAAGCGTGGGATGAGTCCTTCCTGAATCTGAATCTTTGTTCACGAAGAAAAGGAAAAGCCACACCTTATAGCTGAGTGAAGTATACCTGCAATTATTTTCCATCTATGCTGCTTTACAGGTTAACATGACTTTTTCACTCCCTGAATTATCTCCTTGGGCTGTGAAAAAAATACTTTGTAAGAGTGCGGCAACAAAAATAGGGAAATAATTTTTGTTTTTGTTGGCTGTTGCCTGAGTTCCATTCTGACGTATAACGCAGGCATAGACAAGCAAAAGAATATGTTGCAAAGCTTCTTTATTTCTTCTGGAACATGTTTTGCATCCCCACAAGTCTTCTATTCCATCACTAACCTGGCAGATAAGATCCCATACAGAAAGTGCACATCACATCTATATATATAAAAATCGACTGGTCGTGGCTTGACGATTATGCACGGCCACACTATAACCCCCAGAACCACAAAAACCACAACACACATTTCACCAGACCACGAGGTAAAAACATGGCACAACACCCCCCCCCTTACAACTTCCGCAGACCCCTAAACGCGACCCCCCAAAATAGCCCATTCAAACCTATGAGAGGAGGATCCGGCGGCGCCCGCGCCTTCGCCCTACCCCCAGCACAGCGCATTCACCTGCTCTCCACTGGGAGAGCGGAACCTCCTCCCCGCCTGAATGCCCTCCGGAGGTTAGGGACAGGCCTGGAAGCGGAGGAGGAGAGGGCCAGAAGCCCAAGGAGCCCAAGGCAGCGCCCGCGCCACCCGGCTCCATGCGGCGGAGGACGCCTGCTCTGCTCTGCCTCTCCCTGCGATCTCCTCTTCCGGGAGTGGCAGGGACCTCGGCACCTCTTCCTCGGCACTGTCGCCTCCTTGCCTTCCTCCTTGCCTTCCTCCTTGACTTCCTCATGTTCGTGGACCCGGGACGCGTGGGTTCGGACCGGGAACGTTTACAAGCCCGTGAGACGGAGGAGGAGGCGGATAAGGCCATGGCACTACACCTCCCAGAAGGCTCCGCGATGCTCCCTGGAAAGCAGGGGCAGAGCTTTCTGGATAGTCCCATGCCTTGACCCGCCTCCTCCTCCATCTCCCAGCCTCCCAAACGTTCCCGGACCCAACCCACGCAACCCGAGTCCACGAACATGAGGAAGGCAGCGGAGGAAGCCAAGGAGGTGACAGTGGCGAGGAAGAGCGCTGAGGCGGTGGCACACCAGCTCCCTGCCACTCCCGAAGGAGGACACCGCAGGAAGAGACACAGGACACCAGCCATCCTCCTAACGAAGGTCCCCCACCGCCGCCCCCCCAGCACACAATACATACACAAACATACACACATATACACACGCAAACACACACATACATACACAACAACATATAAACACCAACAAAAAAACACATATAAAAACACAACCACATACAAACACATATATCTACACACCTAAACATAAACATCCACACTAATACATACACATATATACACACACATATCACCATCTCACCATATATACACATACATACATATACATATATAAACACACACATAAATATACACGTACTCAAACACAAAACACCCACAGAAAACTACACACAAATATATACACACATACCAAGAACTACAAACACACACATACACACACACACATATACACACACAAATAACCACAAACCAATACCAGCACACACACATACACACAAACCCCCAAAAAACCAAACACACATACAACCACATATATCTACACACCTAAACATACACATCCACACTAATACATACACATATATACACACACATATCACCATCTCACCATATATACACATACATACATATACATACACAAACACACATATATATATACACGTACTCAAACACAAAACACCCACAGAAAACTACACAAAAATATATACACACATACCAAGAACTATAAACACACACATACACACACACACATATACACACACACAAATAACCACAAACCAATACCTGCACACACACATACACACAAACCCCCAAAAAACCAAACACACATACAACTATAAACACACATACACACAAATACATATACACACAACAAACATACTCACATCACTACCACAACATACAAACCCTGACATTCTCACATCACCAACATAGGGCACAGCAACGCGTGCCGGGTTCAGCTAGTTGTATATATTTATGCAATGACAACTATGGCTCTGAGTGCAAATATATATATTTTTACATTCATCAAGGAATCTAACGATATGAAATGTAGGCTTATTGTATGTATCAACCTAGGGCAGTCGTGGCAAATCTACCCCACACGTGCCAGAAGAGGCCCACAGCACCCTCTGTCCTGGTAAGCAAGTTATGTCCCCTCTCCCCCACCAGCCCCCCACTCACTTTCTCACACCCTTTGCTTGCTTGCCCCCCACTCACTCGCTGCCCACTTTTCCACCCACACTCACCAACACCATCTCTCCCCATGATTGCCCTATTACCACCACCCCCATTTGAGTATTCTATCACTAAAAGGTTCGCCATCACTGCCCTAAGGCATAACCCTAAGGTAAACCTTTCACAGGATTTTCTCAGCAAAATTTTTTCAGAACAGATTTGTCATTATCTCATGAGTTTATAGATGTTTGTATTTTGTTCTCTAGACCTTAAAATCCAGGAAATCTATTTTAAATAACTTCAAACTTGTCTTTATTTGGGAGTATGACACTAATTTTCAGGACTGTCCTCTACTGCTGGTAGAGGATTGCTCAAAGCCTTGAATCTCTATTTTTCCTGGCTTGAGATGTGAAAACCTGGCAGTGCTGGCATAAACTGACTACACAGTTTCCTTCCAAGCATTGGAGGCACTTAGAGGCATTGGAGGCATTGGAGGCTCGGGGCGGTTTACATAGATAAAACAGGCAATAACAATAAAACAACTTTAATACTATACATTAAAACACTATAAGCTACTAACAACTGTCCCAATTTATCACAACACAGTCAAGTAGGACCATTGATGTTAAACGCCTGCCGGAACAACGTTGTTTTACAGGCTCTTCTAAATGCAGATATTTCTGTAAGAGCCCGGGTGCTATCCGGCAGGGCGTTCCACAGTGTTGGAGCTACAATAGAGAACGCTCTTTGCCTCGTAGAGGACAGGGGGTAAGTTTTGACCAAAGAACCTCTAAAAGATTTTGATCTCCAGACCGTAGTGATCTCTGGGGAGTATATGGGGATATATACTGGACTGAGCTGAATTTGATTTTATCTGGCAATCTGGCTTGAATGTATTTTATCTATATGTATTTTAACTTTTTATGGCGATATATTTTAATTTTTATTGACTGCATTGAATTCTTGCTGTGAGGCCGGTCTGAGTCCCTCCTTGGAGGTGAGAAGATCAGGATATAAAAGTTTTAAATAAATATTAAATAGAGTGCCCATCTGAGTCTGGCATTTTCATGACACAGTGGCCGCATCTTTTAAAGTGAGTAGTCAACATGATGTGTTTGCTATAGAGCTGAATTGGGTAATGAGCTGCAGCAGCGGCAGACAAAAGGAACTGGGGAGCAGCTGATGTGCGGTACCTTTATGTCTCCGGAGGAGTGGGCGGAGTTAGCACCCAAATTTAAAGCTAGAGCTTGGAAAACATTTCTGTTGACTTCTGTATAGGCATAGTAAATCCACATGTGTGTATCACAGAGGCCATGAAGAAGAAATACATTTTGCTGATTTTTTTCAAAAATGTTTTGTAAACCATGTTGCCTTAGGCTTCCCTTCAAAGACAGAACTGTTTAACTTTTGGCCAGACTGAAGTAATTAACACCCACTTTGAATCCAGTCAAATTAAGTATGCCTTACTTTTAGATGTTTGTTCTTCATCTTGATACTTATTTTTTTAAGCACAATACCACAATAAACAACCTACTCCTAGTACACACACAGTTTATCCACATTAACAGGAATGGATTGTGGGAGCAAGGAAATTAAGGTGCGCTTCCATAAGTGAAAGATCTAAAACTTTATGTGTTACAATGAGATAAAAACCTTTTCTGGATGCACACACAACTTTTGTACCAATTACTTGCTTGATCTTCAAAAACATATCTGCTTAGTAGGTGTTCTTGGCTGATCTGTTAAGAGTAACGGTCCTGTATTATAGACTGTAGAAGGTAAACATTAAAAACCTGTATCACATCACTAGTCTATCTCATCCAGAAGCGCATATCTGACAAAACTTTGTCAGGACCAATTTTTGGGACCCGACACATTTTCTATTTGAAATTGGTCAATTTTATGTAGATTTTGGGAGGTTCTTGGTTTTCGGAGTGAAACAAGCTAAATAGGATTTTGCAGCAGTTTTGAAATTCTGCAGACATTTCACATCTACGTTGTGTGTGTTTTGGGTTTTTTTTGCTTTTAAAGAGCTTTTGACCTCAACAGTTAATATATCCCTCTCTTTTATAATCCTACAGAATTTGAGGAGCTGCCAAAATCTGGATGAAAACTGCTTACAATAAATAACACGGTGGTCATTACAAAAAACCCTATAAAGAGTATATCGAATTTGAATGACATAATTAGTAAATATGGAAATGTGGCAGTTTTTAAAATAAACAAAGACAATCAATGTTCTTAAATAAAAAATCTTTTCGGAAAAATATTTTGATAAATTGGAGAGCTTATCAGTGTGTAAGGTTACAAGAAAAATTAAGTATTTAGGATTATTGATAACTAATAAAAACAATAACCTATATCAAGATAAATATGGGAAGGCATAGAAGGAGGTTAAAAACACCCTGGAAAGATGACAAATAATTCAATTATCCTGAATGGGAAGGATAGCCACATTAACAATCATGGTTTTACCAAAAATGCTATTTCTATTTCCAAATTTACAAATAAAAGGGAGTGAAAGTTTTTGATAAATGGAAAAAGCATTTGGTCAAGTGTATGGGGGGAAAGGCTAGAATTGCATATAGAAACCTAATAGATGCCAAAGATAGAGGGTAAGCGCTTCCAGATCTTAGATACTATTATGAAACCGTGGTTCATAGGGGAAAATACATTCGGACAGGTAGGCTGGGCTGGAACCATTTAGGGCTTTATGGGCTAAATCCACCACTTTAAATGGTACTCGGAAGCAGACCGGCAGCCAGTGGAGCTGGCGCAACAGGGGGGTTATGTGCTTCCTGTACAACGCTCCAGTGAGCAACAAGCAACCTGGCTGCCGCCTGTTTGACCAGCTTCCAAACAGTCCTCAAAGGCAACCCCACGTTAAGTGTGTTGCAGTAATTTATACGGGATGTAACAAGAGTGTGAACCACAGTGGCCAAGTCTGACTTCCCAAAGTACGGGCGCAACTGGTGCACAAGTTTTAGTTGTGCAAAAGCTCTCCTGGCCACCTCCGAAACCTGGGGTTGCAGGCTCAGTGATGAATCCAGGATCACCCCAAGCTGCGAACTTGCGTCTTCAGAGGGAGTGTTACCCCATTCCACGTAAGTAAATTTATTTATTCATTTACTTGCTTTCTTTACTTATACCCCACCTTTTTCCCTATGGCGACTCAAGATGGCTAACAATCACACAATCACAATTTAGAACAAAGGAAATACAAAAATTGAAAAACTATTAAATAATACAGTGTGGTTTTGTTGTAAAATATAGTTAAAATATAATAAATATACTTAAATAGCATTCAAAACTCACAATCCCACCTACACCTCCCCAGCAGTGTACAGTGTTCCCTCGCTACTTTGCGGTTCGCTTATTGCGGACTCGCTGTTTCGCGGATTTCAAAAAATATTAATTTAAAATATATATCATGGTATTTTCCCTGTTTTGTGGGGTCTTGCCGCCGCCACTCTCCAAGGCGCTTTCCCTCCTCAGTCCTCCCTCCCTCCCTCCAGCCTTGAAGGGCCTTTCCTTCCTTTCCTTCACTTTATTTTAAGTTTATAAAGACTTAAAATAGTGTATAACTATTAAAATAATGTATAAATATTAAAATAAATAGAACATCCCTACATCACAGTTTTTCACTTATTGCGGGAGGTCCTGGAACATAACCCCAGCAATAAGTGAGGGAACACTGTACACCTTATCCTTGTCAAAATACCTGTTAGTATTAATGATGTGTAATATAGTAAATAAATAAATAAATTGTGTAGATTAGAACGTAGTTCGGCCTTTAGGTGCGGCCCTCCATAATATTTTTTGGCTCTCGTGTGGCCCCTTGGAAAAAATAATTGCCCACCCCTGGTCTTTACCTACCTGTGGCAGGCAAGCAGGGATGGGGCCATCTTATCAGCCCTACCTTTTCAATTTATAACTAGGAGAAATTAATGTAAATGTCTTATATTGCATCACGATTCCATCCCTCTGCCGTCCCAAGAGTAGAAAAGCACGTCAAGGGCAATACTAGAACAAATTGAGCTTTTGTGCCCTTTTAAGTGTTATGCCTTGATTGATGTCAAGGATTAGAACAGTACTAAAAAACAGAAAACTAGGGGGAGAGAAAGAAGCCCTATGAGCAGCTGTTCCGCTGTTGCACGAACGAAAAGAAACAAAACACAAAACCCCACTTACAGTTCCTCAAATGCCAAAGTGGAGTGTTGTATACGCCACTGGAGGTTCTGAATACCTAAACTGGCCTGGCTACAGGGTTTCTCTCACACATATTTTTAGGCTGAAAGCTTTTCAGCGCTCAAAGGACATGGCAGCCTTTCTTTCTCTTTCTCCGTAGGGGGCAGCAGGAGACGACGTCCCCGCAGGAGCCGGAGATATTTGCACCATTCACCCTCAAGTCCCTTCTAACAAAATGCTTTTCAAAGTAGCAAAGGCATGAAGGGCCAGGAGGATAATGTTGGGAGCTCACGGGACAGCTTTCTGAGAAAGGCCATGCCATGCGCAACCATGTCAAAACGCTGGATACATCCCAATTAGTTATCCTCATGGGAACAAGCCTAGGTGTGTGAGGTCAGTTGCAAAGGGAGTCTAAAGGAGCGGCTTTGTGAAGTAGAATCGCCAGGCTTCTTGCTTTGGCACCCAAGGAAACCCAATAGCACGCAGATGAATTCTTATGTAAACTCTTACTGGAGACATACATAAGCCAAAGTAGAATTCTGAAAGGGAGAGGGCATGAAGAATTACATCTTTACTGTTGCACGTACAAATTGAACTGGATTATATGTGTGTTCTGTGCACATGCAGCAGGCAACTTGCCAACTCTACTCTTCCCTGTACTACTACCAGATTTAGATGTGCTGAATTGGCATATCTGGCTCTCACAAACTGTACAGGGATTGAGCAAATCTCCATGCTGGCTGCTGCCAGTCTAAACAAGGAACGAACTGCTTAGATGCAGTCATAAATTCCTTGTTGGATGTTGACCACAGACTTCTGTTGATGATGAAACAAATTAGCTAGGAAAAGTCAGGAGAACCGAGTCAAGCAGAGTAGCCATGCCCTACATCAGTGTTTTTCAACCTTTTCTGAGCCACAGCACATTTTTTACATTTACAAAATCTTGGGGCACACCACCAACCAAAATGACACAAAATTACTCTAACACAGTAATACATATAGTTAATATGTTATTAAATGTATTTATATGCTCAGTGTGAAACCTGGGCCTGCTTCGATGAACACAACATAGATATCCTGGCAGGAATGGCAGAAACACACACACGAAGGTCTTGCTCAACAGCTGGGAGTTATAGTTCACCCGCAATCAAAGAGCATTCTGAACTCCAACAATGATGGAATGGAATCAAACTTCCCACACAGAACTACCATAATCAAGAGAAAATACTATAAGAGTTTGGTGGGCATTGACCTTGAGTTTTGGAGTTGTAGTTCACCTATATCCAGAGAGCACTGTAGAGGGAAGACGTGGGTCACGTCTTCCTCCCTCCCCCCTCCTGCAGAAGCTGCAGCGTGAGCAAAGCGAGGCAAAGCAAGCAGAGCGAGGCTGGGAAGAAGGGAGCCCAAGTGGAAAAGTAAAAGTGTTCGGCAGGAGGGGGGGGGGGAGTATTTGAGGTTCCAATTTCCCACGGCACATCTGATGATCGCTCATGGCACACTAGTAAGAACATAAGAACATAAGAAGAGCCATGCTGAATCGGGCCTCAGCCCATCTAGTCCAGCATTCTGTGTCACACAGTGGCCCACTAGTTGTATACAGGGATCTCTAGCAGAAAGGAGGGCAAAACCCTCGCCTGCTCCCGACCCCCCCACAACCAGTACCCGGGGAAAATCCTGCCTGCCTCCATCAACACAGAGGTGGCACTTGGATGTCCATTTCAGTAGCTACTGAGTCCTTGGTATCCATGAATCTGTCTAATCCTGCCTTGAAGCTGCCCAGGCTGACAGCTGTCACAACCTCCTCTGGAAGTGAGTTCCATAACCCAATGACCCTCTGGGTGAAGAAATATTTCCCTTTATTAGTCCTAACTTTCCTACCTTGGAGCTTTAGGGAGTGCCCCCTAGTCCTAGTGTTGTGTGACAGAGAAAATATTTTTTCTTTATTCACCTTTTCTATCCCATGCATGATTTTATACACTTCGATCAAGTCACCTCTTAAACGCCGTCTTTCAAGGCTGAAAAAGACCAGGCGTTGCAACCTGGTTTCATAGGGAGCTGCTCCATCCCTTGGATCATTCTTGTTGCCCTTCTTTGTACCTTTTCCAGTTCCGTTATATCCTTCTTGAGGTGCGGAGACCAGAATTGTACACAGTACTCAGATGTGGCCTCACCATAGATTTGTAGAGAGGCAATACAACATTTGCCGACCTATTTTCGATTCCCTTCCTGATCATGCCTAGCATAGAATTTGCTTTTTCACTGCTGCAGCGCACTGGGTTGACATCTTCATTGAGCTGTCCACCAAAACCCCAAGATCCCTTTCCTGGTTTGTCTCGGAAAGCTTTGACCCCATCAATTGGTAGGTGTAGTTGGGGTTCTTTGCCCGATGTGCATGACTTTACACTTGTTTAGGTTAAAATGCATTTGCCACTTTGTTGCCCATTCACTCAATTTCGAGAGATCTTTCTGGAGCTCTTTACAATCAGTTTCATTTTTAACTACCCTGAACAATTTAGTGTCGTCTGCAAACTTTGCTACCTCACAATTTACTCCTACATCCAGATCATTAATGAATAAATTAAAAAGTAACGGACCCAAAACTGAACCTTGGGGTACGCCACTTCTCACCTCTTTCCACCCAGAGAAATGTCCATTTATTACCACCCTTTGTTTCCTACAGTGTGCAACGGGACACCGGTTGGAAAACACTGCCCTACATAACAGAATGGCTTGACTCTGCATAAGCCAGTTTTCTCTGCTCCCTCCAGTTCTGGATCCGAGATCTGGTTAACGTGAGTTGACAATGTACCTCAACTTATACTTCCATTAGCTCTGCTGAATCTTATTATGTTAGTTAAACTGCAACAGTAAATAGTGTTGTATAGAATCCTGTGGCACTCTCCTTGCTTAAGAATGTCAAGACATTCAATAACACTTGTTAACTACAGATGTTCAACTTGGTGTGGATTTAACCAGTTTTAGTATCTTGTCAACATAATTGTATACAGTGGAACCTCAACTTAAGAGCATTTGAGTTAAGAGCTGTTGCCCCAGAGGGTGTGCTAGCGTGACAGTACTGGGTTTTAAGGCTTCAAGGGAGCAGCCTCCGTGCCTTGTGCCTCCATGCTTCATGCCCTTGTTTGCGTTGGGCGATTGATGTCCACTTTGCTCTTGCCCGCTTTGAGGAACTTTGTGTTAATTGATTTTGTGTGGCTTTTATTCCTGGTATGTTTGGCTTCATGAAGGGGAGGGGAGAGCAAGGGAGGGAAGCTGGAATGGGTACAGTATGAAGAAAGTGATGCTTCTGCCTCTTCACTTTGTGCTTCCACCATTATGCCTCAACTCACCCGGACAGTGGGGAGATCCAGTTGCCTACCCTGGATGGTGAGGCATTACGCCCGTTGTCTTTGGTAAAAAATATGGGGGTCTTTTTAGACCCTCTGCCAACTATGGAGGCCCAGGTCTCCACTGTGAGCAGAGTCGCATTTTTCCATCTGCGTCGAGCTAGACGACTGGCTCCCTATCCGTCAAGGAATGAACTGGCTACGGTGATCCAGGCTACGGTCATCTCAAGATTAGACTACTGTAACAGCCTCTACATTGGCCTACCTTTGTCGGTGATCCGGAAACTTAACCTGATGCAGAATGCTGCTGCTCGGCTTCTCGCCAGGGAGCCAGCGAGATGTCATATTACTCCAATTCTACAGCAGTTGTACTGGCTGCCAATTGAGCACCGGATTACCTTCAAAGTGTTGGTTCTTACCTTCAAGGCCTTATACGGTCCGGGGCTGGAGTACCTGAGGGACCGCCTCACCCCTACCAACCCCAGAGATCACTTCGTTCAGAGGACCAAAACCTGCTTGAAATGCCCAACTTTAAGACCTTTCATCTGATGGCCACCAGACGCAGAGCTTTCGCGATTGTGGCTCCTTACCTTTGGAATGCATTACCAGCAGAAACACGAGCTCTTCGAAGTTTACCTTCCTTTCAGAGGGCATGTAAAACCTATCTATTCCAGCAGGCATTCGAATCCTGTTAATTGGGGATTTTCGCTCTGTTTTAATGATATTATGCATATTGTTTCTTGTTCCTATTGTAAACCGCTCTGAGCCTTCAGGGAGTGACGGTATATAAGTTGGAATAATAAATAAATAAACTATGTGCTTCTACCATGTGTACCTGAACCTTATCTTTCTTTTGTTATTGTTCCATTTGAATGTGCAGGTTTTGCCTTGCTGTTACAATGGCCAACACACATTTTGTTCCCTCAAATGTCCTTCCGTGCCACAACTTTGTGCTTCTACCATTTTAAAGTTGATCTTTCTTTTTTATTGTTTCATGTAAATGTGCATTTTATATATTATTTGTTATTTATAAAGTACATTTTCTTATTCTAAAATGTGTAACAAAAATGGGGAGGAGTTTGGGGGTCCAGAACAGATTAATAACATTTCAATGGAAAATATTTGCTTTGAGTTAAGAGCTCATTTTGAGTTAGAGCTTGGAGAAAGATCAGCTGAAGGAATTAAACTCCTAAGTCAAAGTATCACTGTAGCCTGCTTTGCAAAAACAAGTTACACTATTTCCACAGCATTGTGTAATTTGCCAAAGTAACACATCTGTCAATTAAATGGAAATATAAGTGGTTTAAAACAGTGTTTCCCAACCTTTTTTGAGCCGTGGCACATTTTTTACATTTACAAAATCCTGGGCCACACCACCAACCAAAATGACACAAAATGACACTCTAACACAGTAATACATATAGTTAATATGTTTTTAAATGTATGTATACACTCAGTGTGAAACCTGGGCCTGTTTCGATGAACACAACATAGAAATCCTGGCAGGAGTGGTAGAAAGACACAAACTCCCATAACCAAGAGAAAATGCTATAAGAGTTTGGTGGGCATTGTCCTTGAGTTTTGGAGTTGTAGTTCATCTATATCCAGAGAGCACTGTGGACTCAAACAATGTTGGATCAGGACCAAACTTGGCATGAATATTCAATATGCCCAAATGTGAACACAGATGGGGTTTGGGAAAAATAGACCTTGACATTTGGGATGAAGGCTGAGGAAGGCTGGCGAGGGAGTCCCTCACGGAATCCCGCCCGCCTTTCCTTCCTCCGAGGGCCCTCCTGCCAGGCCCTGAACCTTTCCCCCGTGAAGGAAGGCCCCATCTCCCCTTTGGGACCCTTCCTATCCGAGGGGCCTCACCCGGGACGCAGCAGGGCCGAGCCGGGGCACCTCCGGAAGCAGCTGGCTCCTTCACTTCCTTCACCGCCGCAGGAGGAAGGTGAATGTGTCTGCAACCCCTGGGACCTAGTGCGCATACGCCCAGGCAAGCGCACTTCCACTTCCGCTCCCCGCCCTCCCTCGATTGGAGGCTGGCTGGCTGGGAAAACGGTTGAAGGAGGCGGCGCCCCAACCCCTTCTTCTTCTTCACCGCCCAACCCTTCCTCCTCCCCCTCCCCCAAGCAGCAGCAGCAGGAGTTCGGCAGGAGGGGGAAGAAAGGTTTCCCCGCGGCACACCAGGTGATCACTCACGGCACACTAGTGTACCATGGAACAGTGGTTGGGAAACACTGGTCTAACACAACTTGTTTCTGAGAAACCCACCGATCTACAGTATTTTGTCTTTTCAGATGCTTTTACCCTGAATGTTAAATCTGCTCTTAAAATGTTACTTTCTATTAGCATTAGGGTGATTGAATCGTAGAAAATTCTATTCTACTGCTCTCAGTTGTCTGTCTCTCCTTCCATGCCCTATGTGCTCAAACCTTTAAGAAGACTGCTGCATTGAATATTGTGATGGCATTATTTTATACATCACTGACTTTCTAGGAATCACACTGATCTTTAGAAATAACAATGGGCTCCCACTCACAGGACTTGAAAAAACAGAGAAATGTGCCTCTGGACACACAGAAAGGAAAAAAAATCTAAGCAAGACATGAGAACAAGAGCCCTAGTCTCCTAAATTAGCTCACTGCCTGAGGCACAATTCCTACTTTACACCAATAATTGTAAATGGCTTCACTGTGCTGCTTCCAGAATAATTATTAAAATCCTATTCACTGCTGTGTGATCTTTCACTACATAAACATGCTTCTAAAGTTCCTGCACAATAATGCAGCTCTGTTGTCTTAGTTAGCTATCAGGGCAGCATGCACAGATGAGTACAATCCTAGTATCATAAGGGATGTTCTTGTTTGCCCTCAAGTTATTTCCAATCTATGGTGATCAAAAGGGTTTTTTCATTGCCTTCCTCTGAGCTGAGAAAGTGTGACATGTCACCCAATGTGTTTCATGTTGAGAAGAGATCTGAGCCTTGGTCTTCAAAGTCATAATCCAGTGCGCAAATGACTAAATCATGCTGGAACATTTCTTTCATATTGGAACATTTCTGGTTCATGATACTAACGAGCCACAGAAAGCTCTAAACCAGTGATTTTCAACCTTTTTTGAGCCGCAGCACATTTTTTACATTTACAAAATCCTGGGGCACATCACCAACCAAAATGACACAAAATGACACTCTAACACAGTAATACATATAGTTAATATGTTTTTAAATGTATTTATACACTCACTTTGTGTGAAACCTGGGCCTGTTTCAATGAACCCAAAATAGATATCCTGGCAGGAATGGTAGAAAGACACCGTCGCATCCCCAGTGAAAGTGAATCCAAATGAAAGATAGCTTTCGCTGTATTGCCTCGAGCCCACCGTCTTTTCTTTTTTCTTAAGTCCACCATTCATATTAGGGCCTTCATCTGTGTTATAGTTTTGTCCGGGGCCCTGTTCGGCATTTTCATTTTCCCTTCTCAAAAACGTCTCCATCACTGTCACTGTGATCCCAAATTGCCACTGTCACTTGACACGCAGCTGCAGCACTAACTAACTTTGTTTACTTAGCTGCGTCTGAGCAAATCCAAGATGGTGCGTCCATAGCACTCTCGAGTCACTTCTTAGGTGACGCGAGAGTGCTATGGATCCATTTCTTAAAGGGACAGATGCGCCTTATAGTTTATATATGAATGAAGTTTGAAAATAATTTCCCACGGCACACCTGATGATCTCTCATGGTACACTAGTGTTCCACGGCACACTGGCTGAAAATCACTGCTCTAAACAGGCCTGTAGCCAGCGGAGGGGCTTAGGGGGCTTCAGCCCCCAAATTCTCAGGGTGGTCCGCGAAAAGGCCTTACTGGTACATTATTTAAACTTTTATGTTTATTCATATCATGATCTGATCACCATGCTCATTATATCCCACATTCATGGGGTTACTGGGATAACAATACAAAAGGTTTGTTAGGTTAGACCCTCTTCCACCCAGTCTCAGCCCCCCAACCAAACTCAGCCCCCGAATCAAAATCCTGGCTACGGCCCTGGCTCTAAACAATAGACTTATAGCAAAAAAGTATGATTTACATATGGGGACCCACATCATTTCTACTCCTAATTGTACTTTTTGTTGTTGTTGTTGTTAAAATTTAGACAATACACCCCAGAAGACACAATTCTTATATTAATCAAGTTGTACAATTTTAGTTTTTTTTAAAAAGTATAAAGTATAAGAAGTAACATCTAAGGAAGAGTTTTCCAAACTTTTCATATTGGTGACAAACTTTTTAGAGATGCATCATTTCACAACACGGCCATTTAGCTTTACTAGCAAACCAGAGGTTAAATCAAGCTCTTCTAAGAGATACAGACACATACGTAAGTTTTAATAATGAAATGTATAGGAGAACACAGCATATATCAAGATGGCTTTGATTTCAGCAGTATTTAAAATGAAAAATATATTTCCAGTGGGAAGGACCTTTTAAAACTGCTGATCATTCTAACAGGAGCAAACTAAGAATTAATAATTTCAAAAACTACACTATAAAACACAACTAGGTGGAACAAACTATCTATCAGGTACAATATGCATTGGCTGTTGAAGATAATAAAAAGGACCATACATACGGTTTGAAGTCGTAGATATATATATATATATATATATATATATATATATATATATATATATAATGTGATATTTCAAGTTTCAAGTTATAAGAGTTCAAATGAGTCCATCTCAATAATTCAAACACAGTAATATAGTCCCAATAGATACAGTCTGGTAAAAGTTCCTCGGAAAAGCCGCGATAGTGTGCACCCGTAGGTGCTAATAATGCTAGTGTGGGAAGTAGACGTCCAGGTAGAGATAATTCCAAGGTAGTAAGAGAACATGGTATCTGTGTCTCACAAACAACACCTGGAAAAAGAGCTGGATACTCCAAGTGGGAAATCCCAGGGATGCTGGAGAACGCGAATGTGGGCGTCTCCAATCAGATATGGTACAACACAAAGCCAACGACAAACAGATGCTTGAATAAGCGTCCACAAAAAAACCGTTTCGAGTTACTTTTTCAAGGCTTCACAATATATCATTATAGCGTCCATGATATCATATAAGGAGATAAAACTGGCATACCCAACTCTTACTTAGAGCAGGGTGACCAAAAGGTCTACACTATGAAACAAAATTTGAAAACGGTTCTGTTCCTGCTTTGAAAGTTATTTCCTGTTTAATTGTGCGATACCTACTTTTGGAAAATGTGAATCTCCATAACTATTTGGGAAATAGGATTCATAACCAGTGTTTTTTTGGAAAACCACTGGTCAAGGAAAGGCATGACCTTGTTAGAGGTCACAACCTTTTGAAAAGTGATGTTGACCAGCATTCATGCAAGGCAACTAGGTCTCTGTTAAACTGATGTACCTAAGTATGTCTTTGAACTGCTAGGGACAAAATGCACAAAAACATATTTATTCAGCAGAGTTTCAGAAGAGTTCCCCTTAAAATATATTTGCCTTTAAACCATGCTCTCAGAAAGGTCCATTGCACAGGCTCGAAAGACTCATCCAACCTCCAAATCATCAACACGCTTGTAGAAAGCATGAGATGAGTCCTTCCTGAATCTTTGTTCGCGAAGAAAAGCCAAGGATATATATTGAAGCAAACCAATCATGAAGCACAAGGTTGGGCAAATGGGGTGGTGATAATGTCATTAGTGCAGATAAAAAATACTCTGCAAATTATGCTATCACAAACAAATATGGCAAGGGGGTGAAAAACTGTCTCAACAAAGAGCTATCCTTGCAATGACCGTTGATATGGTTTTGGAAGAGTAAAACCTGGCACAATAGTGTGATGTAATAGAACCTACATAAGTTCTTAAAAATGTGCTCAGTAACGGCATAAGTAATCACTACTTTAAATGGCAATAAATCTTCTGCATAAAGTAATACAGTATCATTTAATTTTAACTTTATCGTAAAAAAGTAAACAATTATTTTCTATTCCCTCTCCCTATATCCATTCCCATATTAGCCATTACCATTTTCAGCTATTCTGTTGTTGTTGTTTTTAAAGAAATTCTAATTGGTTTTAAGCTCATCCTGGAATGAAAAATGTTTTCTGATCTTCCCTGAGATATTTTTAAGACAAGACATTATAGAGAAAACATTACAAAGACAGCTTTTAGTATAAATTAGAAGAACATGACTGATTCTTCTGCAGTTCATTAAAAAACAGCTTCATTTGATGTATCAGACTGATCATAATGACAATTACATGGAAGTCGGCATTGCCTGAATGCTTGTATTTCATCATGTTAAGATTTTTAGGACTCTTGATTTATCATTTGGGGCTAATTTACTTAGTGCCTCCATAGAGATGATATCATACAAACATGGACACAAGAGTTGTTCACTCACAAAATAGGGAGGAGACAATTAAGCACTGTTTTGTACAGCAAGAACCATATTACGCTTATTATGTATGTTGTCACTGCCAGACATAGCACATTACCTCTTTAGCCATATCACACTGCACTCTTATATCAGTATTATTCCACTTTAGTTGAGCTCAAAAGCTCTCTAGCTGAAAATTAGTGTGATGGCAGTAAAAGTGGAATAATAGCAATATAACAGTGTAGTGTGATAAGACCCCCTTTTTAAGGACACTTTCAAATGCAAATAAAATATAGAATATAAAAACAGCACATATACTGAAATTGCTATTATGTACTCAGCTGCACTGTACATAAGTTTCCCTAAATTTCTCCATTTCAAAGATAATATGAGAAATGCTTATTTATTCATTTATTCTGGGATCAGTGGAACAAGTAATTCACTACAGGAAGAATTGGCAATCTAGGGACTATCTATATCAGAGAGCAATATGCAGGCCAATAGCTACACACTGCACCACAACTGTGTTACAAAAATTGAAGGCAAAATATTTGCATAATGTCTGCATATGCTAATTCATGTACATCAACTCACTTTTAGGAATACAGTAGGTCCTTCACTTTCCCTAGAGTTAGGGCAACAGAACCTTCAGGAAAGTAGAAAAACCAAAAATAAAAATGCCATTCCTTTAACCTGAGAGAATACCTCTGCGGGAATCCTTAGCTTCTGGCAGAAGCTGACCATACAGTTGGGCTGGGGGACCTAAAGATTCTAGAAAGAACATAGTAATCAAGTCTGCTAATCTCTATATCTTTATATTTCTATCTCTATATCTCTATATATTAATAAAGCGGAATGTTTGTATGTGTGTGGGTTTGTACGTATGTATGTATGTGGCAGCGTTCTGATTGGTTCCCGGCCTCTACATTCTGACAACATGATTGGTTGCCAGTGAGGGAGTATTTGCATAACGCCTCTATTGGCCAGCCAACACGAACATTCCGACCCTCTAAACTGGCAGAGGAGGATAAGGCAAAGGCCTGAGGCAGTCGCCAACACGAGCATTCCGACGCTCTCAAGTGGCAGAGGGGGTCAACACAATTTATTGATTAGCCAAAAGCCATATCAAATACACACAGAGTACAGAGGGGGTCAGGAAAAGGCCTGAAGCAGTCAGGCATGGTGGGAGTTTAAGGCCAAAACACTTTGCGACCCCTTTGCGACCCCAAACAATGAGAGAACAAGACCAAACTTGGCACACAAAACCCTCAAGACCCACTCTACACCCTGGTGCAGTTTGAGGGAGGATGGACCATGGATGACGGGACTTAAAGTACTTTAACTCACTTGCTTAGAGCACTCTGGCCCACACCATAGAAGCATCAGGACCACACTTGGCGCACAGATGCCCACTGGCCCACTTTACAACCTGGTGCGGTGTAGGGCAGGATGGGTCACAAATAATGGGATTTGCAGTACCTTCACCCGATTCATTTCCCACAGAACATTGAAGCCCCTACAAATCACAGACCAGGCCCAAACTTGGCACACAGAGTACCCATGACCCACTCTACATCCTACTGCAGTTTGGAGGGCAGACCATGGATGATGAGACTTGAAGTACCTCCAATCACTTCCCGAGACCGCTGCAACCCTCATCCACTGACTGATCAAGACCAAACTTGGCACACAGAGCCCCCATGACCCACACCACATCCTACTCCAGTTTGGAAGACATTGGACCACAGATGATGGGACTTGAATTACCTTCACTCACTTCCTGAGACCACTGCGAGCCAAATAAACAACTGATAAGGACCAACCTTGGCACATAATACCTTTCTCAATTAACCCAGGCAGGGCCGGGTCCCCAAGCTTGTAATCAAATACACAGAAGTTAAACTGTAAATGTGCTGGACCAACTGCAATTATTATAATTTTAATACAAGTGCAATAGGCTTCATCACAGCAAAGAAGACCGTGACCAAGTGACCTGTTCAGTCTGCTGTCCACTAATTCATTGCTGGTGGCTAACTTCAGGGTTCCTGATCTCTTTTGATCGGACTGAGATGGACTAACAGGGAACTGTCCTTCAATATCCATACATACAGCTGTCATCCCCATAAAATTATATTATAAAATGGGATACATAGCCCACTCTACCACATATTCCTGAAGAAGATCAAGGCCTTAGATGTTGACATATGGTAGTAAGGCCTTTAGGTATCCAATTCCCAAAGTCTTTGGGGCTTTAACAGCTAAACCAGAACCTCAGATTGAGCTTTAAAAAAGCTTGTAGCTAGTTAAGATCGAATAAAATATGAACATCAAATATGTTCCTGATGCCTGGTCTCAATTAACAAGATGGCAACAACAGTGTGTGCCAACTGAAGTTGTCAGTGCTTTTCAATGAGAACTTCAGCACTGCACCATACAGCTAGCTAATACCATGAAGTCATCAGATACTATCTGGTCTTGGAAGCTAAATGTAGATGGGAGACCACCAAAGAATATCAGGTGCTGTAGACTCTATTTCAAGGAAGAAACTGACCAAGCCAAGTCATAATTCCTTGACTAAGAAAATACTCTGAAATTTATGAGATCATCAGAAATTGACAAGCAACTTGAAGGCGGGGGGAGAGGGAGACTAGAGGTAGGTCACTGGGATAAGAATAAACATGACAAGTTCCTATTTCCATGGAAGTTGTATTCAAGTTCCATGAATGATCATGAGAAGGAAGACTTATGGCAAACACTCCAGCCAAAGCTAGAGGAAAGTGACCTTATCATGGGTGCACCTAACAAGATTTTGCTTGTTCAAGGACTATACTCATGTCATAAACCTTCTATTTTAGGAGCAAAACCTTATATTTAGTAAGATTGACCCTAACCAAAAGTGCTTCTGTCTAGTTTGTTTCAGACTTCAACAAGCCTTGGTCTTACCCATGGCCAATGGAGAAAATGTGAGTAGTCTCTTGGCTCTTTGCTTTTTTTAAAACCGAAATGCACCTCTGAAGGACTGAACTACAATGATGCACAATAGTGTGAGAATGGGAGGATGCTTAATCCAATCCCCACGTTGAATCTCCTCCCTTCCAAACCACCTACAGAGAAGAAAACTCTGAAGAATGGAAATTTTAATCAGAGTGATTGGTTTCGTGGAATCATACACCCACACCCATACTATGTAGATTCAGTATACAATGAATAATAGCTGTATTTTGGTTAACACACCCACACACACAACCCTAATGTATTTCCCACATATCAGCTACTCTTTCCTAATTAAATGAGGAGTTTGTGACTTAGGCAAAATATATGTGTATACCAGGGGTGCTCACACTTTTTCAGCATGCGAGCTACTTATAAAACAACCAAGTCAGAATGATCTACCTACCCACTACTCAGAGAGCCATAAAAGCAAAATATTTGGAAATTTATTTCAGTGAGAGCCATATAATATATTTTAAGACTGAATTCAACTAAATGTGAGTATAATAAGCCCCTGCATTTATTCATTATTATTATTATTATTATTCACCCTCTGCTAATAATAATAATAATAGGTTCCTAGAGTAGGAAGAGACCTCCAAGGGCCATCCAGTCCAACTTCCTTCTGCCATAAGGGAAAAACACAATCAAAGCATTCCTCACAGATGGCCATTCAGCCTCTGATAATAATAATAATAATAATAATAATAATGGTTCCTAGAATAGGAGGAGACCTCCAAGGGCCACCCAGTCCAACCTCCTTCTGCACCTGGGTGGCGTAGGGAGCCTGTGGGGCGGGACTGAGCCTTCCTCCCGCCCTGCCTGTGATCTACCAGGATGCCCTACGCAATCTACCAGTAGATCGCGATCTACCTAATGAGCACCCCTGGTGTATACAGATTGCCAGACAATAATTAAACGGCAACACCTGTGAAAATCATGGCTAAATTTAAATGATCAATGATTTCGACAGCCTGAAATCATTACTTGACATATAATATCATTTTTTTTCCATTTTAAATCATATAATGACTAGGTAGTCCTCACTGGAAAAATATTGAACCACTTTTCATATCCTGTGGCAACTACAGGATTTTGTGTTAGCAAAATCACTCACAATTAACTATGTTCCAGCCCACCACACATAACCCTGTCCCAGGGAATGTTACCCTTCTAAAGCAATTCTAAATCAACCACATTCTACTTTAATGTAATATACCAGGAGCTCTTTTGCTGAAAAACTAAGTTAACCATAGGGATTAGTTTCATTCAGAGGTCCACTAAATCTTCTGCTTCGAACTTCTACTATTTCCTTGGATATGAGTCTGGAGCAAATGAAACAACCCATATATATCTAGCTTCAAACTTGTACAACTGTTTATTTTGAACTGTTTCCATAAGGAGAAGAAAATTTTAAAAAAAGGCCTTCAGTGATGCTAGCTGTGTGATTTCAACTTGGGGCTCATAAAATATAATAAGGTCGTTTTTACTGCCTATCCAGTTTATTAGCTAGTAAAAACAGCTTAGCATATTACGTTTCACTGACACACATTTTCAAAGGGGGAACTGCAGAGGGGGAACTAATGTACCATTTCCCCCCGAAGTCACCCCAACATGATATTTCCTTATGACTTTTTATCTATCAAACTTTTCTAGAGAAGGAAAAGAGCACTCCTTCAAACACAAAAGAAAATAAACTTATTCAATCTGCCACGGAGTCTTAAAGTATTAAAAGCATCAGGTTCTTATGGGGGGGGGGGGGGGGAAATGAGTTTCCACTGTCAGGAGTAATTAAGGGGAAATAAAAGACAAGCGAGGCCTTCTAATCAGTTGTACCTATAAGGCAATTCAACGTTCACAAAAAATATCATGTGCATTTCATGTGGCACTGTTTAATAAGAAGGCTCCCAAGTATAAACGTAATTCAAGAAACTATGCACAATAGGAATGGATCATATCTTCATCAAGATGCAACAGCTGGTTTAAGCGCACACTGCCAATGTTAACAGCGTTAAGAGGAACGTTACAGTCAGTGGAAACTTAAGAGGAGGGTGAAGGATGGAAAAAAAATTGGCAGGTAGACAGCAGTAAAGTAACACTGGGAATTAGGCCAGGAAAGCAGGGTTAATACCCTACTGTGGGCAACGAAGTGGGGTGGGACAAGCCATAAGATCTTTAAACTCTGAATTATCTCCGTCCCACACAAAGGTATCATTATTCTATTAACAAGTATACACTTGTAAACTTGCTGACAAAAGAAATGCAGAATCATAAAACTTTTGATTAGATAAGAAAATGAAGTTGGTTTGGGATACTGCCCTTTGCAGGAGTTCATTGCGATGTAGTTTTCATGTTGTGCACATTTTAAAGTTGTACGCTTATCTTGTAATTCGGTTCCAAAAGTTAAGAATTCATGGGAATCATATCCTTTCTGATATGCCATTCAGGCCTTTTATCTGCTCTCAATATGGATTCCTAACTGAAGAGGACATTTCTACCTTTTCTTTTTGCAAGTGAAAATGAAACATGATGATGGAGTGGAAAATTACAGAAGCCAAGACTCTACTTGAAAGCACAGCTCGAAGATGCTAAACACAGAAATCAGACCAATACTAAGCACTCTTGAGGTTTCTTTGCTTTCCACAGCAAGCGTTCCAAAGCACCCCTTTTGTAGTTTTACACCACCATCGGAAACACATTCCAACTTGCTAAAGGAAACTCAAGTTTATTTCAATACACCTAGATTGCAGGACAGGGTTAAATATTTGAATATTATTTATTTATTTATTATTCAAATTTGTGAGTCGCCACTCTCGGGTGGCTCGGGGCGACTTACACCAAAATTCAGAATTAAAAACAGAATAAAAACACCATAAAACACATAAAAACACAGTAAAATACAGTAAGTACGATACACAGCAAGACGGTGGCACAGGTGTGTGCAACTACATCGGCATACAAAATGCAAGGAGGCGGAGTAGCCTACAAAACTCAGCATTAATACCCAAAGGCCTGCCAAAACAGGAGGGTTTTGCACGCCTTCCGGAATACCACTAAGTCCGTAAGGACACGGACTCCGGAAGGCAGTGCGTTCCACAGGGTGGGGGCAATTATTGAGAAGGCCCTCCTTCTTGTGGCCGTCAGATGGTATATTTTAACGCCGGGCACCTCTAGAAGTTGACCCACCTCTGAACGTAGTGGCCTAGTGGGACAGTATGGGATAAGGCGGTCCCTAAGTGTAATAATAATACACTTTATTTATATTCCGCTCTTCTCACCCTGAAGGGGACTCAGAGCGGATTACAGGTACACATACTTAGTAGACAATCCCTGCCGTTTTTCATAACACACATATAGACGAACAGGGGCAAACTCTGGCCACCAGGGGGAGCTGACGCACTCCTCATCTCTCAGCGTTCCCAGTGTCCCTTGTTGTTCCTTCCGCATTCCTCAGCGTTCCTGGAGTTCTTTAATGGCCTCATAATTCAGTCAAAATTTGCCTCCCCACTTAATGTGGTACCTTTATCTCCTACTTGACAGTTGCAACTGTCTTTTGGGCTGCAAAGGTCGGCAGCAGGCTACACTTAAAGGTCGGGCACCCACCTCGACCCGGGCAGGCCTCAAACTCATGACCTATTGGTCAGAGAGATCTTATGCAGCTGACACTTAGCCAGCTGCGCCACATTCCCGGTGCTAATTAATTCACTAATTAAGTGAATTAGTTTTAAACAGTGAGGTATTTAGCTGAACAGAAATTATTTTGTTTCTAGGTTCTGCAAACACCATGACTGGGGTTGTCCCTGGCACTAAGCACAACTTTGTTCGAAGAAGAAAAAAATATCTCCTTGCTTACGAAAAGGGAACCAACAACCATGAACTCCACATAAACAAACACCAGATGTCAAAATTAGTTAGTTCCCTGGTTTTAATTTCCCAACATATTGCTATATTAGTGTGGTATTTCATCCTTTGTCAATAAATTGTTGGTGTGTTTTCTGAATGTCTGGCCTAATCTCGGTGATGTTATCAACTCTTACCTGGGTCATCTTGGCAAGGTCCAGGGAAGGTCTCTGTTCCTTCACCTCTTCTGGACGCCGCCGTTTAATCCCCACTTTCTTGTCATTAAGGACACACGGCTGGGAACGGCTTCGGGAAAGCCCATTGGAACGCCTTGTCAACTCTGGGGTCGAGGCAGGTGTGCTGTTTGCCGAGGGCAGGCAATACTCCGAAAAGGAAATCTGATCGTGGGAACAGGAGAGCGATCTCTGGATATCAATCCTGCTGCTCTCTATGGAACTGTGGTCACTGCCCCAGATATCGCTTGCCTGTCCATAAGTGGCCGACCTTCTCATTCCTTGGCATGGCTGACATCCAAATCTGTTGCTAAATCCCGACTGGTCACAGAACGAGGAAAGAGGGTTTGACCTGGAAGGGAGGCTAAAGCTTGAACTCCTCTGCATGGTGGTGAATCCGTTGGAGGAGTAGCGCTGGACACTTCCCCCACTATAACACCGCCTCTTTTCTACAGGAGTCCAGACCTTTGATCCTATAGGTCTCCATGAAGCCCTGCAGCTAGACATCTCATCCGAAAAAGACAGCGACCGACACTGACGTTTGCTGGGAGGCGCAGAGGGGTTGCCACTGTGGTCGCTGAGGCTGAGGTCTTTGATCAAGTTGGTCACCGAGCATGTGCTAGCTGCCTCTCTCTGCCATATGGAGCTCTCTTTGCTTTTGACTGGTAAGCAGTCCCAAATGTTGGTACTTGGCTGCTCGATCTGAAGGGGACACTTCCTGCTGAGATCTCTCCATCTGTCATTTTCTAGTTTTGAAATGATAAAATAATATACATTCATTACTGCCAATTAGTGTTATGCTTCACTTGCCACATCAAATCCCATCCCACAAGGCACCAAAAAAATCTCATGGGAGAGTTCACGATAAATCAGTTAATGCTTTGAATTGGGATTGACAAGTAACTGATTTAGGATGGTGAGAGACACAAGTTAGTTGTCTGGCCAATTCAAGCAGCAGAGGAACATGCAAAAACAAAACAGAACAAGCTGCAATGCATCTTTTCGTGTGCATTTTCAATGAATTCACATTTTACATAAAAGTACAACTTAACATTTAAATGTAATGTTTTAATGTTAGTTCAAGAGTAAAACAAGGATAAAATAAGAACTAGCACAGTGCCATTGATAAACAAATATTCAATACTGAACAAAACTTTTGATATTAAGTTACATCCCGTATAGATTACTGCAACGCCCTCTAAGTGGGACTGCCTCTGAAGACTGTTCGGATTCTTCAACTGGTCCAACGGACAGCAGCCAGATTGATAACAGGAACGGCACTCAGGGAGCACACAACACCTCTGTTGCGCCAGCTCCACTGGATACCAATTTGCTACCGGGCACAATTCAAAGTGCTGGCTTTAGCCTTTAAAGCCCTTAACGGTTCTGGTCCAATTTACATGTCCGAACGCATCTCTCCCTATGAACCTTCAAGATGCTTAAGATCATCCAGAGAGGCCCTGCTCTCGGTCCCGCCTGCTTTGCAGGCGCGATTGGTGGGGACGAGAGACAGGGCCTTTTCAGTGGTGGCTCCTCGGCTTTGGAACACCCTTCCTTATGACATCAGATCAGCCCCCTCCCTCCTGACATTTCGCAAGAAGGTCAAGACCTGGATGTTTGACCGGGCATTTGCAGATGTAGTGTGACTATCAAATAGAGACCTATGGAATGATGATGATGCAATTGGAAACCGATTTAATAATGAGACGCTGATATTGTGTTTTTAATGATAAGTGCTAATTTGTATAGGATGGAACTGTGTTGATAATTGTTGATATGTTTGTCGTGGGCAGTTTTGCCAATTGTACACCGCTTCGAGTCACCTTCGGGCTGAGAGAGGCGGTCTAGAACAAAGTAAATAAATAAATAAATAAATATTATTCAGCTTATATAAATCTTACGGAGTGCATGGCAGCTGCTAGAGTCACATGCCAAACACCTAGCAAAAGAAACTTTCCCATCTTCTCCTGAGTCCAATGCAGGCCCCTGAAAATCCTATACAAAACCGAGCCTGCTAAAATAAATAGGCTGTGAAGCATAAGCCCGAGGGAACAAAGGAAGAATTTCAGAACATCAGGTGGATCTGAATCTCCCACCCAATTGGGAGAGATCTCCTATTTGCCTTGTAACACAGTGGTGCACAACTTACGGCCACCACCCGGAAGCCCTAGCCAGCTTGTCCAATGGTCAGGAATTCTAGGAGCTGAAGTCCAATATACCTAGAGCAGGGGTGCTCATTAGGTCGATCACGATCGACCAGTTGATCGCGGAGCTGGAACTGGTCGATCGCATAGCCTGGAGGAGGGACCGACCGAGCAGCGTAGCCTGGAGGAGGGAGGAAGCAGGGAGGAGGAGGAGGACAGAGCACAGAGGGAGGAGGGGGGTGAGAGAAGGAGTGTCAGCCAGCCACGCCCCACTCGTTCCCGCCAAAAGAATAGGGAAAATGGCACGCGTTACATCACGATGCCGCCGTGACGTCACGCACCCATTTTCCCTATTCTTTTGGCGGGAACGAGAGGGGCGTGGCTGGCTCTTTCTCTCACGGCACCCCCTCATTCCCTCTGCCCTCCTACTTCTCTCCTCACCTGCTTCTATTGCTTGCAGGCGAGGGGATTGGGCCTGGGCAGCAAGCGGCATTGCGCTGCCCCTCATACGAGGTAAGGAATGGAGGATGCGAAGCCCTCCTCGCTGCCAGCCAACACAGCGTGACTCTGCTCCGCAAGGTAAGTGAACTTTACATCCCAGCAACTCCAACTCCCAAATGTCTCCATCTATTTTCCCTAAATTTCCCCAGTGTTCACATTTGGGCATATGGAGGATTCGTGCCAAGTTTGGTCCAGATCCATCATTATTTGAGTCCACCGTGCTCTGTGGATGTAGGAGAACTACAACTCCCAAACTCAAGGTCAATGCCCAGCAAACCCTTTCAGTACTTTCTGTTGGTCTCATGAGAGTTCAGCATGCCAAGTTTGGTTAAATTCCATCATTGGTGGAGTTCAGGATGCTCTTTGATTGTGGGTTAACTAGAAATCCCAGCAACTACAACTCCCAAATGACAAAATCGATTGCTTCAAACTACAAGAAAGGAGATTCCCCCTGAACATGAGGGAAAACTTCCTAACTGCGAGAGCTGTTCAGCAGTGGAACTCTCTGCCTCAGAGTGTGGTGGAGGCTCCTTCTTTGGAGGCTTTTAAACAGAGGCTGGGTGGCCATCTGTCTGACGCGCTTTGATTGTGATTTTGCTGCATGAAGGCAGAAGGTCCTTGGACTAGAGATGGTTATTATTATTATTATTATTATTATTATTATGGCTGGATGGCCACACATACAAAGAATCCTTAATAAATTTGAAAATAGTTATATGTTTTCAATCTGTCACTCCTTCCCACCTGTCACCAAGGAGGCTGTTCAAGGAGGCGGTTCAAGGAGGCTTGAACCGGTGCTTGGCTGCTGTGTCGGACTGGATGAGGGCTAGCAAATTGAAATTGAATCCAGACAAGACAGAGGTTCTCCTGGTCAGTCGAAAGGCCGAACAGGGCATAGGGTTACAGCCTGTGTTGGATGGGGTTACACTCCCCTTGAAGACGCAGGTTCACAGTCTGGGAGTGATCCTGGATTCATCACTGAGCCTGGAACCCCAGGTCTCAGTGGTGGCCGGGAGAGCTTTTGCACAATTAAAACTTGTGCGCCAGCTGCGCCCGTACCTTGGGAAGTCTGACTTGGCCATGGTGGTCCACGCTCTGGTTACATCCCGAATAGACTACTGCAACGCACTCTACGTGGGGCTGCCTTTGAAAACGATTCAGAAACTTCAGTTGGTCCAACGGGCGGCAGCCAGAATGCTAACTGGGGCGACATACAGGGAGCATACCACCCCCCTGTTGTATCAGCTCCACTGGTTGCCTGTTCATCTCCGAGCCCAATTCAAAGTGCTGGTATTGACCTATAAAGCTCTATACGGTTCTGGCCCAGCTTACTTGTCCGAACGCATCTGCCTCTATGTTCCATTTCGCAGTCTAAGATCATCTGGGGAGGCCCTGCTCTTGCTTCCGCCAGCATCGCAAATACGGCTGGTGGGGACGAGAGACAGGGCCTTCTCGGCGGTGGCCCCTCGCCTATGGAACGCACTCCCAAACAAAATAAGATCGACTCCATCTCTCCTCGCTTTTAGAAAAAAGCTAAAGTCGTCGTTCTGGGACCAGGCCTTTGGACAGCAGATGTAAATTGTACTTTGGATTTGACTGGATTGACAATGTATTCCACTTGATGGCTTTAATTAATTATTGTTGTATGTAGTGGTTTTTAATGTAATGTTTTTTTAATGCTTTTTAATGACATTGATTATATGGTGTATTTTAAATTGTATTGTGGTCTTGCGGTCTGTAGTGCTGCAAATGTAAGCCGTGCTGAGTCCCCCTGCGGGGGTGAGAAGCTACGGGGTACAAATACCATAAATAAATAAAATAATAAATAAATGTTTTACATTTTTGTAGTGGGTAGGTAGATCATTTTGACTTGGTTGTTTTATAATTAGCTCGCATGCTGAAAAAGTGTGAGCACCCGTGACCTAGAGGGTGACAGGTTGTGCACAACTGCTCTAACACAACAGTCTTTCTAATTCAACAGACATCCAACCCTGTGCAGGGGGATAAAGAGATGGCGGGAGGGTTGGTTGCCATACGGAACAAGACCATCAAAGTCCACCACATATGTCCAGATCTGGACTTCATCCAGTGTTTTCTGAGGCTACCTGACATTTTTTTCCCTATACGTCTGACTTTCCTCCCACTCATACCAGTCAATGTATGTCACAGGTGAGAAAATCTGCATCGCTTTCATGCTCCAGGCTACCGGTTTGTGCATGCTAGTCATACTTCTCCTTTTGAGACACAAGAGCAATTCATGGAAACATGAACAGAAAGATGAACAGTTTATGCACTTTGGAATTCACATGAATCCCATGTGAACAGCCATGGTGGAAATAAAAAAAATATGAAAAAGACTACAAGTCCAAAACACTAAGGTAATAAACTCATGCTAGTTTATTTGGGATGGGGAGACTTCTATTTGCACTTATTCAAGTAAGACAGAAAATAATCTATCTACAGCAGTTGCTTACTGAACTTGGGGAAACAAGCTCATTATTTATCAAAGGGGCGCTAGGGAGTTGATTCCCTGCTAATAGTGAACTCTTGTTAACTTATTTGACGCAACGTAACAATATGACGTCCAACTCTGTCACTCCTTTCCACCTGCTACTAAGGAGGCTGTCTTGGTCCTGAACCGGTGCTTGGCCGCTGTAATGGACTGGATAAGGGCTAACAAATTGAAACTAAATCCAGACAAGACAGAGGTACTCTTGCTCAGTCGTAAGGCCGAACAGGGCATAGGGTTACAGCCTGTGCTTGACGGGGTTACACTCCCCCTGAAGACGCAGGTTCACAGTTTGGGTGTGATCCTGGACTCATCACTGAGCCTGGAACCCCAGGTTTCGGCGGTTCGCACAGTTAAAATTTGTGCGCCAACTGCGCCCGTACCTTGGGAAGTCTGACTTGGCCACGGTAGTCCACGCTCTGGTTACATCCCATATAGATTACTGCAACGCCCTCTACGTGGGACTGCCTCTGAAGACTGTTCGTATTCTTCAACTGGTCCAACGGACAGCAGCCAGGTTGATAACAGAAGCGGCACTCAGGGAGCGCACAACACCTCTGTTGCACCAGATCCACTGGCTACCAGTTTGCTACCGGGCACAATTCAAAGTGCTGGCTTTAGCCTTTAAAGCCCTAAACGGTTCTGGTCCAACTTACATGTCCGAACGCATCTCTCCCTACGAACCCTCAAGATGCTTAAGATCATCCGGAGAGGCCCTGCTGTCGGTCCCACCTGCTTCGCAGGCGCGATTGGTGGGGACGAGAGACAGGGCCTTTTCAGTGGTGGCTCCTCGGCTTTGGAACGACCTTCTTTATGACATCAGATCAGCCCCCTCTCTCCTGACATTTCGCAAGAAGGTCAAGACCTGGCTATTTGACCAAGCATTTGCAGATGTAGTATGATTATCAAATTGAGACCTATGGAATGACGACGATGCAATTGGAAACCGATTTAATAATAAGACGCTGATATTGTGTTTTTAATGTTAAGTGCTAATTTGTATATGATGGAATTGTTTTGATAGTTGCTGATGTGTTTGTCTTGGGCAGTTTTTGCCATTTGTACACCGCCTCGAGTCGCCTTCGGGCTGAGAGAGGCAGTCTAGAAGCAAAGTAAATAAATAAATAAATATTTAGAATCAGAAAATTCATATATATGGAGCTGAGTACAAGTATGCTACTTGCATGTGCGTCATTTGTTGCCTTCCAATATTGACATCTCCAAATAGACGCTCACAGTGTGTAACAATCCCAACAATCTATTTGCAGATTCAGCTCTCTTTTCTATTTTTTGACGGCAACTTAGGTTTCCCTCACTTTAATGGACACAATGCAAACTCAAGAAATGCACATTAAAACAATTCAATCTATGTTTAGATGTTGCTTATTTCCCCTGCCATATAAACTGCAGCCAACACAGCATTAGCAGGTCAGGTCACCAGACAAAAGAAACAGAAATAGAAGCTAGTTTTGTTGGCAAGCTGCCACGACCCTCAAGTTCTAGACGTCATATTTCTCTACAAAAGGCCTCTATAATTCTGTGCAAAAGGGTTAGAGGACACCTCTCTCTTTTTCCCCCGTTCGTTTCTGCACAAGTTAAATGTGTTTAGAAGAGACTTATCAACAAGGGAAAGCAGGGTCTTGAGAAACATTCTTCCTCCCAACCTTGGGCTTTGGAAAGTTTGCGGTTCACCACTCTACTATACTAGAAAAGGGCATTGAGAGTTCCCAGCAAGAAAGATCTAGTGTTAATATAAAACTACAAATCCCAAGATTCCATAGGATGTTGACATGGCTGTTAATGTAGAATCACAGTATTATAATTGTGCAGTATGAAACAACACTGCAATGCATGCCCGTACTTGTTAGTTTCTCCTGCAAGGCTACCAGAGGGAGTTCAAATGTTCTACGATTAGCCACAGTTTAGTGTGCCATTCTGAATATAGAGGTTAATCTTAACAATGGTCTGTTTGTTTCAACTAGCTTCACCCAGGTTTATAAGGTGGAAGCAAAATCTTCTAACCTAGAGATTCTTAGCTGAAGCTAATTCTAGGGAATGGACAACACCCCTATTAAAAGAGCTCCACTGGTTGGCGGTAAGTTTCCGGTCCCAATTCAAAGTGCAGGTCATCACCTATAAAGCCCTAAATGGTTTGGGCCCTGTCTATCTTTGTGACCACACCCCCCCCCCCATTCTCCTGCAAGAGTATTAACAATTGCCGGGGAGGACCCCCTCACAGTCCCGCCACCATCACAAGCACAGTTGTTGGGGACAAGGGAGAGGGCCTTCTTGGTGGTGGCCCCCTGGCTTTGGAACCCCTTCCCCAGAGAGATTAGACAGATTTCCATACTGTCCTCCTTTCGGAAGGAATTGAATACTTTGGTGTTTGGACAAGCCTTTGAGAATGTCTAACCCCAATGGTCCACAATTAATAACAGCACTGCACTTTCGTCCCATTCCCCTGTTCCTGATTACGGTTAGCCATGTTTTATGACAGTTCTCACCATAGGTTACTGGGCGCTATTTTGAGATTAAATAATTGTTTAATATACTTGTGGCTTTATTTTTTATTGTATAGTATGTTTATTTGTTGTGTTGTTGCAAGCACATTGTGCCATATGTAATCCATCCCAAGTCCGTTTGGGGAGATGGAGGCAGGGTACAGAAATAAAGTTGTTGTTATTGTTATTATTTTAAACACAACAAGATTAGTACACAGCAAGCAAGGTCACTCTGCTGGCTGTTGTATTGGATCACACGTCAGACACTTCCCAAGTGTATAGGACTGTGATGTATTGGTGAATAATGAGTGCAGATCCCAGTAGGGTGGCCTTTTGCAGCTGACAGGTGATAATGTTGTCAGTGCCGATTGTGTTCAAGTGCAGGCCAAGATCTTTAGGCACTGCTCCCAGTGTGCCGATCACAACTGGGACCACCTTTACTGGCTTGTTATTATTATTGTTGTTGTTATTATTGTTATTATTATAGATGGGAAGGTGTGGTGAAGTCATATTTCTTTATTGCACGTTTTAAATATGGTTTATATATATATATATATATATATGTTGAAGGGGTAAAAACTTAGCAAACACTAAAGGGTTAACAGAGATATTAGCACGCAGAACCTCCAAGGGGTTTCCGTTACCATGGAAACAGGAGGTGGAGCCTGCAACTGGCCTTAGAATCTTCGAAATCAAACTTTAGCAGTTGGCAGTTGGCAGTGAAAGTCGAAGGAGAGAGGGTGTGTGGAGAGTTAGAGAGTCCGTTTTAGCCATCTGTCAGCTGGTTTTTAAAAAGACTCTGACTGTACTCTGAGAGAGAAAAAGGAAAGCTGTGTTTTAACTGCTAGGAAAGCAGTTGGGTTTAAAGGACAAGCAGTTAGTGTAAAGATTGCTGAGCTATTAGTTCTGGGAGTACAGCTATATAGTATCAAGTTGTATCTCCATAGTTAGTGTATTGTAACCTTAAGATACGTGCCTCTAAGAAGATACTGTAACCACCTAAGCTTTGAACTCTGGAACCTCCACGCTTAGAACATTGTTTGAATAAACTTTGCAGTTCTTTGAGTAGTTCCTTCACACACAAGCCTCGAAAACAACTTCTTCCTAGTGGGTAGTCAAGTATAGTGAATGGTGGCAGCGAAAGTTAACAAATAGTGTCATTTTTCCAAGCCTTCCCATCTCTATTCTAACTTTCTCTTTGGAGTCATGCTGAAAGATAAGGAACTAAAGAAGAGAAAATGAGACAACTCAAATCTGTAACGCCAAACTGTGATTGAACATTACATATGAAACTGTCCACAGTATTAAAAAAAACACCAGACCTCCATATTTTCTTAGCCTGCTGAAACTAGTATGTATCAGTCCACCTTCTTTAGGAACAGACCTAAATGTTTAATTTTATGATAGATTCCCTTTCCCTAGGTTTCGGATGCAAAAGTCTTTAGTGCCTCTACTAACCTGAAGTGAAGTACATTCAAAGCAATTTGTTACTATAAAATATTCATGCAGCAGTGCTAGTTCTACAGCCTCCGGCACTTATTTTAAGACTTGATTCTTTTGTTCTTATAACGGGCTTTTTGTGACATAGCAGAAAAGGCTCTGAACAATGTGTGAGCATGTAGTCCACCCCCCCCCCCCCTCTCCTTGAAATGCTAGCGGCTTGTGGGCTGAAAAGCCACTGAAACTGGAACTACATCATAATTCAAAACAGGCTGCTTATTCAATTTTAGCATCTCACCTACATCTGCTGCGGTTGACAGCTATTAAAGCTTGTGACTTAAATGCGGGTGACACTAGCTTTGTTAAGTAACAAACCATAAGAAAGCAGCAGAGAAAAGCAGTGGATTGCATACTATTACTGGAAAGTGGTGCTTTTTCCTCCCCCTCCCCCTTTCTTTTTTTACGTTTTTCTCCTCTCTTTCAAGAGACAAAGGAAATCAGAAGATTGGAACTGAAACTGCTTATGCATGAAATATGGTTTAACCATATCTGAAAGCCTACTTAACATCCTATTCAGCGTGAGGCAAAAATAAAGGTGGAGATCAGTTCATTTTGAGAACACTCTCCGCTTAAAATCTAGCCTTATTAGTGCTTATAGTCAAATCCAAACCACAAGGAAAGCAGACTTAATTGCACACTGATCCTAACAATTTGGATCAATGAAAAGGGCTGTCTAAACAGAATGCCATACTGGGGAGATTTTTTATTTTACACATGCTAGATTCAAAGGCTGGAGCGATGAAGGTTTTAATAAGGGGGAAATGCTACTCTGAGTATGCATGTGCTCCTGCTATGAATATTTATCAGTTAAGAAGCCTTTGAAGCAATACATGGTGACAATGCAAAGGCCAACTTTGGAAGAAAAAAAGGGGGGGGGTGAGGTTATTCTTATCAGCAATGGATGCAAGAAAGAAATTATCGTCTTTCCTCAACTGTAATCCAGGATCAGTGCAAATGCTACCTTACCATTGCCTCAGAGGCCTGTGTTTTATCATTTAGACCAGTGTTTTTCAACCTTTTTTTGAGCCGTGGCACATTTTTTACATTTACAAAATCCTGGGGCACACCACCAACCAAAATGACACAAAATGACACTCTAACACAGTAATACATATAGTTAATATGTTTTTAAATGTATTTATACAGTTAGTGTGCAACCCGGGCCTGTTTCGATGAACACAACTGGCACGAATGGCAGAAAGAGACACACAAAGGTCTTGCTCAACAGCTGTCAGTCATGGGAAAACTTCGGCCTTCTGGGTGCTTTGGACTTCAACTCCCACCATTCCTAACAGCCTGAGGCCCTTTCCTGCTTAAGTGGCTGAGGGGGAAAAAGAAAAGGGCCTGAGGCTGCTAGGAATGGTGGGAGTTGGAGTCCAAAACACCTGGAAGGTCCAAGTTTACCCATGCCAGCTTTCGATTCCATCGCCACATCTATCTTCAGCCTCTGGCAGTTTGAATATATGTGATTATATACGTGATTTTCTACCTTGTCGCTATGATTATGATGCTGCTTCTTTAAATTGTCCGCAAACTGGACTGTGTTATTGTGCGGATCCCGGAACTGACATTGGATAACATCGTGAGGATACACTTTGTTTTTTGCACTCACTTCTGTGATTTCACCAAATATCACAAGTTTTCCATAGAGGAGCACTCCGTGAACTCGCTACTTCCTGGTTCGCAACTCCTCCGCTCTCTGTGGCAACTACGCCGAACTACCTTATGTAAGACTTTAGATTTTCTCCAGCAGGATTGGGTACTTTGAATGTGTTTTTTGTGTATGATTATGTATGATTAATTGTGCATTTTGTACTGTGGCGTAGCGGCGCTCCTTTAATAAGTCAGGGTATTGGAGGTTCCAACTTCCCATGGCACACCTGATGATCGCTCATGGCACACTAGTGTGCCGCGGCACACTGGCTGGGAAACACTGATTTAGACATGTAGCACTCAAAGTCAACTGCTACAACTGGACCCAATGCCCCCAAACTTGACTGTTACTATACTTTAAATCAGACAGTTTCCAAACAGACTTTCTAAGTGGGTTCCTTTGCAATGCCCAAAATGAGTGTTTGCTTTCTCATTTGTGGCCATAGCAAGGATAAGGTCATAGGTTTGCACAGAGAATGGACAAATTCAGACGGACATGTTCAGATGCCATGACAAGCCATCATCCTTATGGTGGATGAGTTAGAATCTTGACTTGCTCTGTCAATTTCTCCCAATACCAGTGGGAACAGTTAAACAACAAACCAAGAACATTTTGTCCATGGTTTCTTTGCTGTCACGATCACGGACCTGGCGGGCCCCTTAATCACACACACAGAGACGTACTGAAGGCTAACTACTTTATTGAGTATAAAAACAGTTCCAAAGAGTAAATAGTCCAATAATATGCAAGTGTCCAAAAGGTAATAAGCAAAGTAGTCCAAAGTAACGTAGCAAATAAGCTGGAAGCGTGGCAAGGCTCCGCAATCCAATGCGGATCAGGAAACAGGGCAAGGCTCCGCAATCCAATGCGGATCAGGAAACAGGGCAAGGCTCCGCAAACCAATGCGGCTCAAGAACAAGGCAATTGCAAGGCAAGGCTTGATGACCACGGCTGGCTTGTGGTCCCACTCCGCTTCACGCCTGTTCAGGAAAGACGTGGCCGGAGAACTGAGGAAGGATTCCCACGGATCCTATACTTAATCCTTCGCCGAGGTCCGCGCCGCTCTAGGCTTCATGCCTCCAATCTCTACTCACGGACCTCGGCCGGTCTAGCACTCTAGACCAAGCCCTTCTGTTCGACTCAATGTACCGTCTCCTATCGAAGGTTCGACCTTGCCTTTCAGCAGATGTGTCGCTATCTTCTTGAGAGCTTTCCTCCCTAGCACTTTCCCACTCGGTCTCGTACATGTTTACATTCTCGGCCTCTTGCGAATTCCTCCCCCCCGGGGTGTTCATAACTCCCTTCGCTGCTTCCCATGTCCACCTGGTGATCTATCTCTTCACTAGGTCCAAACATCATCTCATCCCATTCCAAGCTCTGAGCGGGCGAACGAGGCCCATCTGAAGGGCCCTGTGCTTCGCCCCAGTCATCTAGCTCATCCTCTGAATCAATCTCAGCTGCTGCAGGCCCTAATGCTAAGGGAACCCCGGGACCGCTTCCCAGCCCTCCAGGCACAAACGAGCCTGGCTGTGCTACATTTAGTGCAGGGGTCAGGAACCTTTTTGACTCAGAGAGCCATGAAAGCAAAATATCTGGAAATTTATTTCAGTGAGAACCATATAATATCAATCAATCAATCTATCTATCTATCTATATATATATACACTGTGTGTGTGTGTGTGTGTGTGTGTATGACTGAATTCAACTAAATGTGAGTATATACGTCAACTAAATGTGAGTATATACGTACATACTATCAATCAAAATGCGAAGGAACCGCTAGGCTAAGCTGGCCCTACATACTATGAGAAAAGGATTGCCCCGGCCGAATGACGGGACACTTCAGACCTGGCTCTGCAAAAGGCATGCTAAGGAAGACAAGATGGAAGGAAGGGGGGAAAGAAAGAAAGAAATAAAGAAGAAATAAAGGAGGGAGGGGGAGGGGAAGAAAGAAAAGAAAAACAAACTATGGAAAAGGAAGAAAAGAAAAGCAGGAGAGAGACAAGGAGGGGAAAAGAAAGAAGGAAATGGGAAAGGAGGAAAGGAAAGGGTGGGGAAAAGAAAGGGAGTGAGGAAAAAGTAAAATAATGAAGGGAAAAGAAAAAAAGAGGGAAGTGAAAAGGAAGGAAGAAGGAAAGGAAGACTTGGGAAAAAAGAATAGAAGAGGAAGGAAGGGAGAGGGAGGGAGAATGGAGGAAAGAAGGGAAAGAGGGAGGGAAAAGGAAGGAGAGAAGAGAAGGAAAGGGTGAATGGGAGTTGGAGCTGATAGAGGGAGCTCATCCATGCTCTCCCTGGATTTGAACCTATGACCTGTCGTCCTTCAGTCGTGCTGGCACAAGGGTTGAACCCATTGCGCCACCGAGAACTCCTACCTTATAGTAATTTGAATGGATATGGGAACTTAGAGAAGATAGTATTTTGTGAAATCTGGCACCCCAAAACATCACCCAGCCTTTATACTGCAAAATATTATTTTCCTAGGCAGTTTAGAGGTAAATCTAGGGCAAACAAGCAGGAGATATAAACTTTGATTAAAATGAATGGCTCAATAAAACCAAATGCTAGTTTTAAGTTTCTGAAGTGCAGCTACATTATAATAGCAGAATATTACATTGCCCGCACAAGGCTGCCTTCATGACTTGAGCATTATTTGTCCATGTTCAGCTACATCTACTTCATTTGTGGTTTTTCTCTTATATGATTACTGCTGACAATTTCATTTGCCTTTAAACAGGAAATGACAACACTTCTCAGTAACAAGAAAACCACTGAAGTGGTTCCGTCTAATAGCACTTCAAACAGAAGTGAGAAATAATGACGAATCAAATACACAAACACTTAGGTTTTTTGAAAAACTTGTCGGAATAAAAAAGTATTTATCTTTCTTTTGCTGGATTTTGCTGTTGTCGGTTTGACACATATTCAAAAACACTGACTTTGTCACACAGATTGACTCATTACTGGATTGATCGACTTATTTTTAAAAATTAATCATTCTTATATTAGTACATAGTATTGGTAGGGAACATAAAATGTTCTGTTGTATAGAACTATTGTATATTAAAATCGTATTTCACTTTTCATTTACTTGTGTAGAACAGTGTTTCCCAACCAGTGTGTCATGGCACACTAGTGTGCCGTGAGCGATCATCAGGTGTGCCGTGGGAAATGGGAACCTCCAATACCTTTTCTTCCCCTTCCTGCAGAACACCTTTTCTTCTCCACTCGGGCTCCCTTCTTCCCAGCCTCGCTCTGCTCGCTTTGCCTCGCTTTGCTCTGGGGCGAGTCTGCGCAGTAGCGCCCACACGGGTCATGCCTTCCTCCCTCCCCCTCCCCTCCTAAACACGCACACGCTGCCCCCCTTGGATCAAACTGACGGCAGAAACAGCAGTGTAGAAGAAAAAGTAAGTGTTCGGCAGGAGGGGGAAGAAAGGGCGTGAAGGGGAAGGGGAGGAAGAGGTCTCTGCCAAAAGCTGGCATGGGCAAACTTGGACTTTCCAGGTGTTTTGGACTCCAACCCCCACCATTCCTAGCAGCCTCAGGCTCTTTTCCTTTTTCCCCCCTCAGCCACTTAAGCAGGAAAGGGCCTCAGGCTGTTAGGAATGGTGGGAATTGAAGTCCAAAGCACACAGAGGGCCGAAGTTTTCCCATGCCTGTTTTAGGGACCTTAAAGTGGTGAGCCTCCTTCCTACATTGTGATTCTGCATACAAAACAAACAAACAACATAACATTGTTTGAGTCCACAGTGCTCTCTGGGTGTAGGTGAACTACAACTTCAAAACTCAAGGTCAATTCCCAAGCAAACCATTTCAGTGCTTTCTGTTGGTAATGAGAGTTCAATATGCCTAGTTTGGTTCAATTCCATTGTTGCAAGAGTTCAGGGTGCTCTTTGATTGTGTGTTAACTATAAATCCCAGAAACTGTAACTCCCATATGTCAAGGTCTATTTTCAACAAACTCCATCTGTGCTCACATTTGGGCATATTGAGTATTCATGCCAAGTTTGGTCTTGATCCAACATTGTTTGAGTCCACAGTGCTCTCTGGATATAGGTGAACTACAACTCCAAAACTCAAGGTCAATGCCCACCAAACTCTTATAGTATTTTCTCTTGGTTATGGGAAGTTTGTGTCTTTCTGCCATTCCTGCCAGGATATCTATGTTGTGTTCATCGAAACAGGCCCAGGTTTCACACTGAGTGTATAAATACATTTTAAAACATATTAACTATATGCATTACTGTGTTAGAGTCTCATTTTGTGTCATTTTGGTTGGTGGTGTGCCCCAGAATTTTGTAAATGTAAAAAATGTGCCGCGGCTCAAAAAAGGTTGAAAAACACTGGTATATTAAAATCCTAGCCATTCCCTTAAGGTCTATCATGTTTCCTTCCTCAGCGATGCTGGTTTCTTGCACTGCAAACTCTCTGGAGGCAAGGAAGCCTCTTCCCTGCCTATTTATCATCCTGTTTATCTAATACCAACTTGGGTGGTTGTCTTCCAATCAGTTTGGAAGCAAATCAGGACCACCAACAAATAAAGTATCAGTTTCTACATACCTGGGTAACGCCCAAGAACACAGGTTTGTGTGAACAGCGGATACTAAGAGTGTTAAATATACATATTCCTTTAATGATAAGAGACTGGAGAAAGAATTCAAGCTGTGGCATTGCCCAAACATGCATATGTGTCTGCTTTCATCTGTAGCAGAAAGGCAACGCTTACGGGTATCCTGGTAGGCAATGGAAAAAAAATAGAACCACAATTCCCTATTACACATGCAGGCTGGGGAAGGGAGCAGTCATTTTAAGAGATATAAGGTGAATCTACACTGTAGAACCGTTGCAATCTGACACCGCTTTCAACTGCCATAGGTCAATGCTATGGAATCACAAGAGTTGTGATTTTACAAGGTGTTTAGCTTTCTCTGCCAAAGAGTGCTCGTGCCTCACCAAACTACAAATCTATAGCGGTGAGCTATGGCAGCTAAAGTGTATTAGTTCTACAATATAGGTGCACCCATAATAATAATAATAATAATAATAATCTTTATTTGTACCCCGCCACCATCTTCCCAACTCAGGGCGGCGTACATGAGGCCGAGCCCGATAACACAACAACAAAGTAAAATCAAACATAAAACAATGTAATTTATTTCATAAAACATAAGCAATAAAATACAACAACCAATACGAAATTACAAAATAAAACCATTCATGGCACAAAATAGTGAGCGGGCCGCATGTACAGATTAAAATAGAAAAGGATAAAAACAGGGTGAGATAGCAGTGGTGCGAATTATTTGTGAGGGAGAAAACTCTTTCAAACTGGGGTCGAGCAAAAGAACCTTCATGTAAAGGGGGGGGAGGTGTGCACTCAAAGCAAATATTGAGGGTAAATGACGTGACCCATGTGGGTGCTACTGCCCCACTTCTTCCCTCCACAGTGCTCTCTGGATATAGGTGAACTACAACTCCAAAACTCAAGGTCAATGCCCACCAAACTCTTGTAGTATTTTCTCTTGGTTATGGTAGTTCTGTGTGGGAAGTTTGATTCCATTCCATCATTGGTGGAGTTCAGAATGCTCTTTGATTGTGGGTGAACTATAACTCCCAGCTGTTGAGCAAGATCTTTGTGTGTGTCTTTCTGCCATTCCTGCCAGGATATCTATGTTGTGTTCATCGAAACAGGCCCAGGTTTCACACTGAGTGTATAAATACATTTAAAAACATATTAACTATATGTTTTACTGTGTTAGAGTGTCATTTTGTGTCATTTTGGTTGGTTGTGTGCCCCAGGATTTTGTAAATGTAAAAAATGTGCTCAGAAAAGGTTGAAACACACTGCTCTAAACAGCTCGGGTCCAGGTTTTTTGACCATTCACATCTCCTCTTACAAACCAGCTTGGGCACTGCGGTCATCAGAGGAGGCCCTGCTCTCAGTCCCACCCCCATCCCAAGCACAGCTGGTGGGAACAAGAGAGAGGGCCTCTTCTGTGGTCATGCCCCACCTCTGGAACTCCGTTCCTAAAGAAATAAAGCTGCCTCCCTCCCTACTCTCCTTTAAAAAACAACTGAAGACCTACTTTTGCACACTAACATATGGCCAGGAGGAGGATTGAGAGATCATTGCCGGGCCTCTGGTTGAGAATTATTTTTATTTAGGCTTTCCCGGTCCACACCAGCCCAACGACCACATAACCAACCAGCACTGTTCGGTGAACCCGTGCTGGCTGTTGTACACTAGTGTGGATGTTTTGTTTAGATTTATATTATATAATTTATTTTGACTATGTGTAGTTTAATTTATTGATGTCAAGTTTCATTTACTGATGCTAGGTTTTTAATTTGATGCTAGGTTTTAAAGCTACTTTATATGTGGAGCTTTTCTGGGATTTTATGGCAGTATCATGTGTTTTATGTAGGCAATGAATGTTTGCCATTTTCATGTTGGAAACTGTACTGAGTCCCCTCGGGGAGATAGGGTGGAATACAAATAAAGTTGTTTATTATTATTATTATTATTATTTGGGGAGGGACCACCGCCTCCCACAGATACTACTCTATGGTGAACTCGCCACGGGTCAGCGCAAGAGAGGCGCCCCCAAAAAGAAATACAAGGACTCCCTGAAACAACATCTCAGGCTCGGCCAGATTGATCACCAACAATGGTCCACCCTGGCCTCACATCGGGAGGCATGGAGACACACTATCCACAATGCTGCGGCCTCTTTTGAGAAGACACACCAAATGGGTCTCGAAGAAAAACGACAATGCAGAAAGAACCGCAACTTGGAAACAATATCACCCAAGGAGATTTTTGTGCTGTGCTTTCTGCAACCGAACTTGCCTATCTCAGATTGGCCTTTTTAGTCATCAATGCACTTGTAAAAAGCATGGGATGAGTCCTTCCTAAGAATCTTTGTTCACGAAGTAATGCCGAGATTATTATTATGTCTGTCCTTAAGTCATTTACAGTTTATATTGTCCCTAAGGCAAACCTATCACGGGACTTCTTGGTAAGATTTGCTCATAGGAAGTTTGCCTTTGCCTTCCTCGGAGGCTGAAAGAGCTGTGATGCTCCCAAGATTTGTGAGTTTCTTTCCGTGGCCAAGTGCACCCCAATTTGTAGTTCAATGCCCAAACCACTACCACATGCTTACTAGATGATGAAACAAATCTGTTTTCCATTTTCCTTTTTAAAAGACACTCCTCTACTTACCAATTTCTGCTTAAGCCCCACTGAACATGGATATAGACTATGACAGATATGATTGCAATCTTAATTGAAAGTTGGCACCTCCATTTTGGATTAAAACTGAAGAGTTTAAATGTATCATCTATGCCACTTTCCCCCCAAATTCTGATAAAATTTAGCACCAATTTGCTTAAAGCTTATTTAGTAAAAGTAAAGTCTTCCCCTGACAGTCTAGTCGTGTCCAACTCTGGGGAGTGGTCATCTCAATTTCTAAACCAAAGAGCCAGCATGGTCCATAGACACCTCCAAGCTCATGGGGGCAGCATGACTGCATGGAGCGCTGTTACCTTCTCGCAGAAGCGGTACCTACTGATCTACTCACATTTGCATGGTTTTGAATTGCTAGGCTGGCAGAAGCTGGGGCTAAAACCGGGAGATCACCCCGCTCTTCGGATTTGAACCGTCAACATTTTTCCCAAGCTTAAGTCTTGGGGAAAATGGTGAAACACATCTCCTTAGATTCGCACCACCAACATTTCGGTAAGCAATTTCAGCAGCTCAGTGGCTTAACCTGTTGCGTCACCACAAAGTCCAGAAAGCTGAGAGATCTGCTAGCTTGTTTTTTCAATTGGTAAAAGAGCTTAAGTCTTGGGGAGAAATGGTGAAACATATCTTCCTTCTGTTGAAATCCTTTCCCACTTCCACCAAATGAAAAACATCACAAGGTTCTTGTTCTAGATCAGTGGTTCCCAACCTGTAGTCCGTGGACTACCATTGGTCTGTAAGAACTAAAATATGGTCTGCAGTCTCTCCATTACTACACCACTGAAATGAGAGCAACTGGTCTCGCGAAACCCTCTTATAGTGCCGAGGCTTATTAAAAAAATTTTTGTGGGTAAGCAGATGGAGACTACGGGATGGCATTCGTTCCGTATCAGAAACTAGAGCTGATGTGGTCTACTAGAGCTGATGTGGTCTACTCCCATATGTTCCCCAGAGATCTCTTCGATCTGAGGATCACAACCTCTTACAGATCCCTTCCTTACGGACTATCCATCTGTCCTCAACTAGGCAGAGGGCCTTCTCTGTTGTTGCTCCGAGTCTATGGAACACCCTGCCACCTGAAGTAATCACTGAACTGCTGGCATTTCAGAAAGCCTGCAAAACAGTTCTCTTCCATCAGGCATTTAATGTCTAGCCATTCCTTGGTTATGGGCTAACTTTGTTAATCTGTTTTAATTGTTAATGTTGTTTTATGGTTATGGTTTTAATGCTTTGGTCGATGTACTGTAAACCATCCTGAGCCAAATCGGAAGGACGGTATACAAATCAAAACTATAAATAAAATAAATAAAATTTTCCCAATCAGAACCCAAAATAACCAAACTGAATTTAAAATTGACCAAAAACTGATTCGTAACTCTTTTGGTACTAATGTTGGAGAGTGATCCCTGGTCAAGTAGTCCCTGGTCAAAAAAAATTTGGGAAACACTGTTCTAAATAGACCCAAGTCCTGGACAAGGGCACCCAAATTGAGAATATGTAACAGCAATTTTGTTGTTCACCCAATTTGTGGAGTAGTAGCCTCTAATCTTTGGTCAGGTCCCAAATAACAGGCTGCATTTAAATGAAGAGAACATGTTATAATTGGGTATTTTCACAGGAATATGAAAAGAAACCCTCTAGCCAATTCCAAGGAAAGCTCTCTTAAACTTTATACTTAAGTTTAATTATGTGATGAAAGGGATATAAGGGTATTTGAAAGGGAAGCTTTTCGCTCTAAGGCTCCAGTGATCTCACTTTCAGAAAGGAAGACCCAAAATGGGATTTCCCTCTGGTGCCAGCAGCTGCTTAAAATTTACAAGAGCAGATACACTCCTAATGATACCCTCTACAGCCAGGAGTGTTCATACTCACGCTCCATATACATCCCACAAAACCTTCTTCTCTAATTCAAACAGAAGGACAGTCTGGATCATAGCTTTGCCAAATTCCTCAAAACATTTTATCAGCTTTCAGTTGTCTAAGCCAGTGTTTTTCAACCTTTTTTTTGAGCTGCCGCACATTTTTTACATTTACAAAATCCTGGGGCACACCACCAACCAAAATGACACAAAATGACACTCTAACACAGTAATACATATCGTTAATATGCTTTTAAATGTATTTATACATTCAGTGTAGATCCGCCCGCAGGCAGCCGGGGGACCTGGGGAAGTCCCATCCCAGGATCTTCTCTCTCTCCGTGCGGCTCTTTCTGCCTGACACAGTTCCCGCCTTTCGGCTCAAACCCTTCCAAGGCCGAGGAAGGAGCGGAGGGGAGAAGGAAGCCCAAGAAGGCATGTGGTGAGTGGAGGCTGTGTTTGCGGGACTCAGGCAAGGGATCGAGCCCCGGCTAGGGCTTCCCGGTAGGACAGGAGGGCTCTCTCTCTCTCCTATCTCTAATTTCCCATGGCACAACTGATGATCGCTCATGGCACACTAGTGTGCCACGGCACACTGGTTGGGAAACACTGGTCTATGGCACTTCAAAGTACGCAGATTTTTAAAAGCTTGCTAAATTTACCATCACTGGCACAATATTAATTTACAATCACAGCGAATGATGAAAAGAGACGCTCTATCTGAAGCATACTAAAGAGTATTTGATCCCACATCTCTTTTTAGCATCTTTAATCTTTGATGGCAACCCAAATCTTCTTGTGTGTGGCTCCTTCATCTGCCTGATAGTGAAATGTGGAATCCATTTTCATTTTCACTGTAATTGCTGGAAGTTCTTAAACATGCCCATGAACATAGTAATATGGCTTTGCTCTGCATTTTGTCAGGTTTCTAAAGGATTTACTTCCTCCACAAAATTTTAAGATACCCTGTTATGCTCCCAGGCCTAAACATACTGGCTTCGGGAAAGGCAAAAGCTGCACGTCGCAAGTGCTGAACCTGACACAGCACACAGAAGATGGCTTTGAAAGGCAGCAGATCACAGGAGCTGTCTTCATAGACCTGTCAGCAGCTTATGATACTGTAAACCACCACCTCCTCCTGAGAAAAATGTATAATATCACAAAGGATTATCACCTCACCCGCCTCATAGGAAATCTGCTACAAAACAGGAGATTTTTTGTTGAGTTCCAGGACCAAAGAAGCAGATGGCGAAAACAGAAGAACGGCCTGCCCCAGGGGAGCGTGCTTGCTCCATCAATGTTCAACATTTACACAAATAACCAGCCATTGCCGGGACAGAGAGTTTCATCTATGCTGACGATCGTGCCATTACCGCTCAAGCAGGAAGATTTGAGACGGTTGAACAGAAGCTCTCCGAAGCTCTAGGGTGATCTTACTGCCCATTACAGGGGAAACCAGCTGATTCCTATCCCATCTAAAACACAGACATGTGCTTTTCATCTTAAGAACAGACAAGCATCCCGAGCTCTGAGGATTACCTGGGAAGGAATCCCATTGGAGCATTGCAGCATACCCAAATACCTGGGAGTTACCCTGGACCATGCTCTGACCTACAAGAAACACTGCCTGAATATCAAGCAAAAAGTGGGTGCTAGAAACAATATCATACGAAAGTTGACTGGCACAACCCAGGGATCACAACCAGATACAGTGAAGACCTTGTGCTATACTACTCTGCTGCTGAGTATGCATGCTGAGTGTGGAACACATATCACCACGGTAAAATAGTGGATGTGGCTCTTAATGAGACATGTCGCATTATCGTGGGGTGTCTGCGCCCTACATCACTAGAGAAATGACACTGTTTAGCTGGCATTGCACCACCTGACATCTGCCGGGAAGTAGCAACCAATGGTGAAAGGACCAAGGCAGTGACATCTCCGGCCCATCCCCTGTTTGGGTATCAGCCAGCACACCAACGACTTAAATCAAGAAATAGTTTTCTAAGATCTACCGAGACACTCGCTGTTCGTTATGCTGCCGCCAGAGAGGGCTCTGAGGGGACGGGCAGCCACGGCCTGAGGGGACGAAGAAGCGAGGCCTGCTCTTCCCGTGGAAGCCCCAGGCTCTCCTGCTCCCTCCACCGCCGCCTCCACCGAGGAAGGCAGCACTTTCTTCTGTCGGTGTCCGAGTTGGAGGAGGACGCGGAGGCCTTCACACTGCAGCCTTCGCACAACAGCCGTTGTCGTCCTCTTCCTCGCTTCCTCCGCCTCCCCCTCCGCCGCTGCTTTCGGGCCCAGAGCGGGGCTGCCTAAGCACCCAAAATGGCAAGGCCTACTTGGGCTCGGCACCTGGGGAGCAGCAGCAATTGGGCCACGCCAACGGGCTCCTCCCTGCGGCCAATAACAACAATGGAGGAGGCGGGCCTTTCATTCCCTCCCCCACTGCCTTTTTTCGCTGCTTCCAGTGCTCCATCGGCCCCGTGGCCAGTGGGGAGGTTGGGGGAGAGAGAGTGAAGGGCTCGCAAAAGGCAACGTGCCGGGTTTAATTACTATTACATTTTTTAAAATATTAAATTCTAAGGGAGCGGTGAGTAATTTTTTTTCTGGAAAGGGGGCAGTAGGCCAAAAAAGTATGGGAACCACTGCTTTAGAGAGACAAATATTCTATAGTGAATGTGAGCTACACTACCAATGCTTGTGTTCCTTGATTGTACCAAACTTTCATTGTCAAACCCATCAGTTATATGGAACATTGCTACGGATTTCAAAATGGAAAACTGCATTCATCTGTTGTCTTCTCATTTAAATAATTATTTAATCATCTCGATTTAAATAAAAAATCCTGATCACATAAGATTCTGCAACTTGCTACTGCGGTAAGGAGGAGTGAGCATGTTCCATAACTAGTAAGAACAGGCTCCTGGAACAAAATGTAAGTTTACACCCTCAAGAAATGCTTGTTAACAGATCTGATAATAAAATTTCCTACTCTAGAATGAATGGGAACTTAATGCACTGCCATCAGAAGCAAGCATCTCTTTCTAGGGCTTTTATCCAGAGCCACAGAATTATACTTTTTGGAAATACAGTACAACTCACAGAATCTCAAAGTAAGAATGGTCATCTAGTCCCAAAAATAACATTTCCAACCTGTGCTCTTAGTACTGCCAAGGAGGCCCGGTGCCAATTCTGAAGATGCAAATTACTTCTCTGAACAAGGAGCCAAATCTTTATGCAGGGTTCACTTGACCCAAACCACACAGCAATGTCAATGTGCTTAGGCATGCCTAACTCTTCACAGAATCAGGTGAGGTTGCTTCATGCTTTGGGTGTGGATGTTAATATTTTAGCTTACTCCACCACCACAAGGCCTATTGAAGTGAAGTGAAGGCCTATTGCTTGCAGCACAGATAAATCTGAGAACTGGAACCAGCCAAACACAGGCACTGTTACGTTTCCATTTGCGAATTTAATTTCCCGCTGCAACTCTGAAAAACTTTGTAAAAGCAGGCTAAAGACTTGCACTGATCACAATATTTGAGCGCAGTAGTCCTTCTCTATTACTGATCACCCGTTTCTATGCGGGCGGGTCAATAAGTCCATGACTTTTTGAATTTCCCGCCTCTTAACTCAAAGGGCAACACTGCTCCTGTCAACAGGCATCTGTCAGTTGACTCCAGTCAAAATTTGAACAAGCTGCATCAAGGTGCATTGTGTTTGACAGCCATTGATAGTAGACTACTGCGTGATTTGATGAGAAAATGGAAAAAAGTGAATTTTGTGTGCTCATTAAGCATTATTTTTGTGTGGAAATAAACCATCACTCAAACCAAGGCTAAGCTTGATAAATATTATGGGGACTCTGAGCCATCAATTTCAATGGTAAAAAAGTGGTTTACTGAATTTCGTTGTGGCCGTACAAGCACGGAAGATGCCGAACGTTCTGGACGCAGTCTACAAGAACTGGGGTGAGTTGCACAAACAACGTTGAACCAAACACAAGAGTGAACTCAATAAAGATTATTCACTAAATTCAATGGAATGCAAACTTCTACCTATATTCTCATGACATCAATATTAATAACATTCAAAGCAAGTATGTGGAATCACATGTAAGCCTACCGGTACCCATCGATATATAACTCAGTCCTCATGGATGGTTGATCAAGAGAGTCCGGATAATAAAAAGAATCCAATATTATTGATCAGTCCGTGAGTTTCCGTGATACAATCCCAAGTCAAAATAGTTCAATCCAGGGGTTTCAAGGTAAGTCTATAAGGTAGGGGATATCAAGATTGGGATGTACGGGAGAGTTTATATAGGAGGGGGATTTCCAGAGCGGTGCACATTAGCCACATTCAGTATTAGCGGGATAAATCCGAACCGGAGGCAAAGGGAAAACCAAATATCACTATTAAATGACATAGTATCAACAACCTCGAGACAAACCCGGTGTGGAGCGTCTTGGTGAGCGTTACTTCCAACCACTGGCATCGATGTATAAACCCAATGGGAACACAAAATACTCGGCCGATGGGTGTAAATACTGCGGGATCCTTCCACATTTTGATCCTCCAGGGATCTTCCTCAAGGCCGCCGTTTGTTGGGGAAAGAGTTTAGGCATTGTTTAGGCTGCCACAAACTATGTTGAATTAGTTGAGACTCTATAAGATGTTCATTGGAAAAACTATAGCAAATTTTTAGCAGGATATTCCACAAAAACAAAGTTTTTGCAGTTTAATAAACCTTCCCCTTGTTTTTATGATAGAACCAATTAGGAAGTGACATTTATAACCTAGAAACAAAAATCATACTGCATAGTGTATTAGATAAATGGTATAGTTTGAGCATAAACATGAGACAGTACTGCTTTTCCTTAGCAAATATTTTATTGTGCAATTAATTAATTCCACAGTACTTAACTTGGTATTTCAGCATGCATAAGAAAACCATCAGTTTATACTTTCAATTGCCCCTTCTGTTTATATGAAATGTACAGCCTCTTTTTGTGTAATGAATGTAATTGAATGAGAGCAAAGACTTAAACCACAACAGTACTCCTACTTTCTCGTTTCACTACAAAAAAAGATTTTAAAAGATAAGTGTTCCAGCAAAAATCCAAGAGGATAAAATCATTTTTTTTCCAGAAAAAGTACAGCACAATGAAGTCTGTGCCCTCCATGCAAATGGGACATTTTCTTCAAAATGTACAGATTCATACTTTCTCAAAGGCCAGCTTTGTTCTTTAATCTTCCTTACTAAAAGTGCTTTCCCTCGATTTAAAAGGTCAGTGTTTTTTTAAGATGGTGATATATATGAAGGCTTTTTTTATCACAGACAACAACCCAACATTGTGTTTAACATTTTAGTTGCATTACTTTTCATTCAACACTCCCGTGCTGAAAGAAAGTTAAAATGAGGCCATATGAATCAAGTGGGAGGAAGAACAATGAATACAGAGAAAATGAAGGAGAAAACTATTTTCAAAAAAATAAACCAAAATTGGGGAACCTCAAGTGAGCCACTGCTGCATGAAGCCAGGCCAGAGTGACAAGCAGCCACTGAACCCTGTCCATAGGGGCAACGGCAACAGCCTAGATGCTCCCTCAAGTGAGCCGCTGTCGAATGAAGCCAGGCCGAACCCCGTCTATGAGGCTCCAACCATCAGCCTCCTGGTGCCTCGGAGTGCTTGTCCTGCTTTCCACTCAGGTCCTGGCAGCTTGACTCCCCCTGAAGCTGTGCCATGCCCACTCCAAGCACGTGGGTCTCGGTACCACTCTACGTCCTGCCCGTGGCCCTGCAGGAGTAGCCTGCTGGTAGGCTTCGGGCAGCCTTAGGTAGGCTGCCCGGGTGAACGAGAGGGCTGGCCCCAACTGCAGGCTTGGCCAGGGCAGGGCCAGCCCCACCATTGGCCAGGCTGGCTCTGGTGGCGGGAAAATCTCCCGCCCCCCGGGAGGCTTCTGGGAGGAAGAAGCCCCCCTCCCGCTCCAAAATGGCGACGAGGACACCCTGCGCCGCAATCTGCTCAGCCCGGTAAGTCGGGCCAAGCCATTTTTCAAAGTCAACCTTAGAAGAATGATAGAAAAACATAACTTCAATGCTTAAAACCAATACATGGTTTTATTCTGGATAATTGGGGAAAGAAAACGGTCAGAAAGCTCTTTTCACATGAGGAATAAAAACAATAACTGGGAAAGATCACGGCTAGAAGCTGACACCCTTTCCTTTAAGAAACCACTTTATCATCTGTAAATCTGCTCTGATCATCAGACCTCCCCAGTTATTCCCTGAGGAGACTGGATAACCCGTACTTGGCACCACTTGAGCAAATATCAAATAAAAGAAAAGGCTGAGAAAAGACTGGAGAAGGCACAACCAGGGTGCGGCTGCTCCCACACACAGGCATTCCTGTCTGCTTCTGTCTAAAGCCAACAGGCCTCTTCCAGTGCAGTCCTGTCAGAGCATGGAAAAGTTACTTTTTTGGCGGAAGTTCTTACATTGCCCATTGTGGCTGAAAAAGCTTTGTACCTAAAAAGTAACCGTCTCAAACTGTGATCCTGCTGGATGAATCACACACACGCAAATCACAGCAAGCTCACTTTTGTCAGCCGACAACATCAATGCTCTGCAACTGCACAGGTTCTTGAAATGAAGTTCTCCCAAAATGACTTTTTCAACTTCTATAGTTAAACGAACATGGAAAGTCAACTGTTGCCAACTGTTGCCAACACAGATGGCATTAAGAGCATTATTCGGTATTATTTCCTGGCATACGCGGATGACGCTGGGAAAGCTTCCTGCCAGCAACCCATCAGTCGCTCTCGATGTAGACGTGGCTGCAGAGCTGAGAGGAAGCGGAGGGGGCGCCAGTCACAGAGCGCCACATCCGGCAACGACCAGAGAGTCTACAGTGGAAGGAGTGCAGAGCAGCAGCTCCGGCTGCCCAGAACAGCAAGCGGACTGAAACACGGGCGCCGGAAGCTGAACCAGAGGAGCATCTGAAATACAGAGTCAACCGATGGAGACTTCAGCACCGGTGGTTTGGTCCCAGAGTTTTCTGGGGTCTGAGAGCCGGGAACTGGAGTCGAACTGAAACCTTAAACTCTCCTAAAGGAGCCCAGTACGGAGTGGCGAGGACCTCCCAAATCAGCATGGTTGAGACCCCTCCTTGCCATCCGACTGGAGTCCCCTTCCCATCACTTGGAGGTGTGGCCGCTTTGAGGTTGCCGAATGGGCCCTTAATACCAGATTATAGGGCTGCTCGGTCCCTAACCTTACCTGCGGCCTCTAAACTGACTATCGATTCCACCTTATATGCAACCCTTAGTTCTCCTCCACCTTCTTGTATTTATTATAACTTAATGTTATGTAATGTGTTGGTTATTATATGTGTATTCTATGTTGGATTGTATTTATGCATACTACTGTAAACCGCTCCAAGCCTTCGGGGAGTGGCGGTCTATAAATGTGAAGCATAAATAAATAGCAATTTGTCATTTTAGGTGGACAATCTGTTTTAGGTGGGTACCCCTGCAAGAGGAAGAGGTGGAGCATAGGTGGATTAGAAAAAGTACGGGCAGATTTAGAAGCCTGAAACCCCCTGGTCTTTTTCATTCCTTCAGAACTCTTATATGAATTTGGATATGGAAGGGAGAAACTCTTAACTGTGGCCTCATCCTGACCCACCCAATCATCTCCAAACCATTTAATGTCAAGAAAACTGTCTTATAGCTTCTCATGCCATGGTTCCCAAAATATTAGACATAGTCCCTCACATCTAATTTCATGGAAAGTAGTATATTATTGGCTCTCCGTATGCACAGATTTTGTATACATGGATTCAACCCTCCATGGTTGAATATTTCCCCAAAACAAACAAACAAACAAAACCAAATGTTGATTTTGCAGTTTTATATAAGGGACATAATTTTGTTAAACCATATGTATAATGAGACTTGTGCATCCCAAGATTTTGGTATTCACAGCAGATCCTTTAACCAAAACCCCAGTGGATGCCATGGGTCCACTTTATATGATTTCTCATCTGTCCAGTACTCCAACATAGAAATGATGGAGGAGAAGAGAGCAGAAAAGAAGAGTACCTTCAGCCTTTATCATGTCACACGGGTTTCTCAGAAGAGGGGGGCCCTTCCTGCCGCAATCTAAACTATTTCAAGACAGTAATACCATCACCCTGTCTCAGTCACTGAATTTTATAGAGGTCCCCTATTCACATACGTTCCTTGCTGTTTTATTTACACCTGGGATACCCAAACTAAGACCTGTGGGCCAGATGCAGCCCTCCAAGGTCATTTAAGAATAGGAAGGTAGTTTTCTCTTGACATGCCCAACCCCTGCTAAACTTTCACCAGGATTATCTACACTGGGCTCCCCAAACTAAGGTCCGTGGGCCAGATGTGGCGCCCCAAGGTCTTTATCCACCTCTCCCACTCTAAACTTTAGACGTAGGATCACCCAAAGTCTGAAATAACTTGAAGTCACCCAACAACAATCCTAATTAATTTGATTATCTCATCAGCCAAAAGCAGGCCCACACTTCCCACTGAAATATTGGTACGTTTGTGGTCATTAAAATGGTTCTTCATTTCAAATATTGTATTGTTCATTCATAATTTTTGAACTACAAATAAGATACATATAGTGTAAATAGGGATTTGTTCGAGTTTTTTCAAACAATGGTCCACCCCCAAACAGTCTAAGGCAGTGATTTTCAACCTTCTTTGAGCCGCGGCACATTTTTTTTACAGTTACAAAATCCTGGGGCACACCATCAAGCTAAATGACACCCGCTAACTGTCATTTTACTAACTGTCACCCTCCCCCCCCTCATGACGCCGCTGCTTCCACCAAACCCCCCTCCTGCTACCCCCCGGGAGGCCCACGTGCAGCAGGCCCGTCACCATCCCACGGGGAGGGCTGTGCTAAGTGGTCGAGCGCACGCGGGCTCGGCTGAGCAGGACGAATAGGAATTGAGCACACGGGGTGGCTCTGAGCCTCGGAACAAACTGCGGCAGAGGCTCGCAGCCATCGCCACCCCAGCTCTCCTTCCCGAAGGGGTTCAGCCCCCCAGGAGTGCCTCTCCCCCGTGTCCCTTCGGCTTCACTGCTGTCGCCTTGGGGCCAGATTGGGAAGGAACCAAGATGGGCTGTGGAGCTGCGCATCCCGGCCTCTGCTCTGCAGTGAACCCGGAACTCAGCCAGGAGAGGCCAGGAGATGAGGGGTTGCTCCCCTTCCCCAGCGTGGAGAGGCTAGAGGGCAGAACGCCTCGCCTCGAGCCTCCGGGAGCGGGGTCGGACGGGGGCAGCTCCCGCGGACTCCTCCTCCTTGCTGCCGGAGGGGAGTAGGGCAAAAGAGCGCTCAGGAGCCAGGAAGCAGGAGTCACAGCCCAGCCAGGCGGCCCTTGGTGCGCAGAGGGAGGGAAGGAAGGGAGGGAAGGAGAGAGAGAGAGAGGAGGGAGGGAGGGAGGAAAGTTCTGGATACCGAGGGCTCTCCCTGACTGCAGCCAGGCTGGCTGGCATTGCTGCTTCGGCCAAGAAAGCCTCATTTCCGCTGCCTGAAGTTTCTTGCTAGGCTCTCTCTCTCTACACTGTTATTTCACATAGCACACCTTCAGATCTCTCATGGCACACTAGTGTTCCGCAACACACTGGTTGAAAATCACTGGTCTAAGGGACTGTGAACCAGTCCTCTGCTTTAAAAGTTTGAGAACCCCTGGTTTACACCATCTTTTTTCCTTACTGCAGAACATCTGCACAGGAGAAGGAAGATGAAACAACTGCATAATTGAGAGGACCGAGAAGCCTCCTCTGCATTTGTTATTGGGCCTCTGCAGGGAATAGGAAGAAAGAGAACTTAAAAAGAAGACTTAACCATACCTAATAGGAACAAAAATAACAATACTGAAGAATAAATAGTTGTCTTCTCCAGCTTTCCTGCACATGAGACTTCTCGTGTTGCTGCTGGGCTGCACTGAGCAATTAACTTCTCAATGGTGTGTAAAACAGTGGTTCTCAACCTGTGGGTCACCAGGTGTTTTGCCCTACAACTCCCAGAAATCTCAGCCAGTTTATCAACTCTGGCAGTTGAAGGCCAAAACATCCGGGGACCCACAGGTTGAGAACCACTGGCACAGAGGATCCAACACAGGCAATCATATAAGACAGTTCCCCATTGAGAACACATACACTCTCTAGTAATCATGCAATTTGAGGCCACTTTAACTCCCATGGCTCAATGCTATGGAAATAAATGAGTTGTAATTTTGCAAGGTTTTTAGGCTTCTCTTTCAAACGGTGCTAGTGCCTCACTAAACTATGAATCCCAACTAAACTATGAGCCATGATAGTAAAAGTGGTGTCAAATTACATTAATTCTATAGTCTGTAGAGCCAGCCTGAGCTAAACTAGACCTAGCTAAATTATGCATAGGACTTCAGCTTGCTTCTTTCATATATATGAAAATTCATACAGCTAATTAGGAAGTAAAATAGTGCCTCTTGAAGGAACAGTGCAGCACAATGTACTCATTCCAACAAGGCATCCATTAAACTAATGGATATGTATTACGAGCCACTTAGCCCTTGTAAAAGTGAAGCTCTTCATTTTTCACACAATGAAATTAAGTTGGTACAATATGAGATCATTGTGTATGCATCAGCCTTCACCATCATTTTACTTCTTTCTCTTTTATAAAACTCCCCAAAACCACTACTGTACTTCATAGAAATACATTCTTCATTTACAGGCCAAAAAAAAAGTGCAGGGAAAGTAATGCCAGTAAAATTGTGTGTTATGTAATCTCATTAAATTCAATTCAAGCAATTCTGTGTAGTAAGCAAATATTTTGTACAAACTTAGATGTTTACACAGAATCACACCCATGGACCCTGAGGCCAAGATGGTGAAGTCAAATTCTTAGTCACTCATTCACAATTTAAAAGGGTTTTAAATTAACTAAAAGTAGAGAGGAGCATTTTTTTAACCTTTGACTCTTCTTTGAGAAAATACTAAACTGTACTAATCACTGGTTAGATGGGTCACGGAGTTGGAAGCAGCTTTGTAGGTCATTTGATCCAATATGTTCCTTAGTACAAAAAACTTAGAAATGTGCATTCCCCCAAAGATGTCTTCATTATGGGAATCGGAATTTCAGATCACATCTATTCTAATCTGATTGTACTGGAGCCAATCTAAACTGCTGAATTAATGGAAAAATTTGGAACTCCAAATCTTGATGGAAATCCTCTCTTGTCATAAGAACTTTCCAATTATCAATCCTTGACCCTTTTCCAAAATAGAAAATATATTTGTATGATGGTGGTAAGGATAAAGAGGATATTTTGGGATATGGTCTCTACCTATGAAATGTTCTCTTGAACGGATGCAATTAATTATCAGCTTGTAGTCCATTGCAATATATTATTGGAAGTAAGTGTTGCCTTGTGGCAGGGGTGCTCATTAGGTAGATCACGATCAACTGGTAGATTGCGTACGGCGTCCTGGTAGATCGCAGGCAGGGCGGAAGGAAGGCTCAGTCCTGCCCCACAGGCTCCCGACGTCGCCCAGGTGCAGAAGGAGGTTGGACTGGATGCCCTTTGGAAGTCTCCTCCTATTCTAGGAATCCATTGTTATTATTATTATTATTATTATCAGAGGCTGAATGGCCATCTGTGAGGAATGCTTTGATTGTGTTTTTCCCTTATGGCAGAAGGAGGTTGGACTGGATGGCCCTTGGAGGTCTCCTTCTACTCTAGGAACCTATTGTTGTTGTTACTATTATTAGTAGTAGTAGTAGTAGTAGCAGAGGCTGAATTAATATTATTATTATTAATAATAAATTCAGGAGCTTGTTATACTCACATTTAATTGAATTCAGTCTTAACATATATTATATGGCTCTCACTGAAATAATTTTCCAAATATTTTGCTTTTATGGCTCTCTGAGTAGCGGGTAGGTAGATCATTTTGACTTGGTTGTTTTATAAGTAGCTCGCACGATGAAAAAGTGTGACAACCCCTGCCTTATAGATATGATATAGGATTTGTATTCATTTTAATATTTGTATATTTTTATTTGAAAGTAATCTCATATTTCTATCTTGGAAAATGATAATAATAACTTAAGAAAAGAAAAAAGTTTGGACTATTGATGTCGCCAAACCAGGTGACAGTTGCATTGAGGAAAAACAATGGGAAAAACTCAGCCGTTATCAGGACCTCAAAATCGAACTGCAAAGGCAGTACAGGTGGTCCTAGTGGTCATCAGCACACTGGGTGCCGTGCCAAAAGACCTCAGTCAGCATTTGGAAACAATAAACATTGACAAAATCACAATCTGTCAACTGTAAATGGCCACCTTACTTGGATCTACATGCATCATTGAAAATACATCACACAGTCCTAGACGCTTGGAAAGTGTTCGACTTGTGATTTTGTGATACAAAATCCAGCATATGGATCTTGTTTGCCATGACATACTGCGCTTTTGTGTCAGTAAATTAATAATAATAATAATAATAGCAACTTTATTATTATTAAGTCCCTTCAGGGAGATAGAGCAGAATATAAATAAAGTTGTTTATTATTATTATTATTATTTCTTCTTATATCCCGTCACCATCTCCCTGAAGGGACTCTGGGCGGCTTACACACAGCAGAAAAGTGCTCAAAAACTACGCCTAAAATAAAACACAATATAAAATACAATTCAATAAAACAATAAGTATATAAAACAAAAAATTAAAACTCAATTAAAACAGCGCTCATCTGGCAATAAGCAACTGTAAACATGACCAGGCTATCCAAGAAATGCCCTCATAAAGAATAGCTTATCCTTGCCATTATGGCAGCAAGGATCGTGTTGTATTTTTGCTACCCTGACTGGAGAGGCATCATTGGATTTTTTTGATTCAGAGATCAAAATGTCGTTAGTAGTTTCCATTTCATATCTGACTCCAAACTGAGATGGATTCCATGAACTTTATCCCCAGTGAACTTTATACCATCCTGTAACAGACATGTAGGAGAGAAGATCTTCCTGGTGGCAGCTTCCAAGCCACAGGAAGCTATATTGGCAAACAAAAATCTGTTTTATTTTAAACAATGGGCTGGCTGTTGCATCTCCTAAAACTGATATGTCACCGTTACTATAATAATGTTTCCACATTAACATTTGCCTATTTATGCTATGAAGTTTCATAACATATAATTCTAAAGCAGTGATTGTTAACCTGTGGGTCATGGACCACCAGTGGCCCATGAGGATGGAAAATCTGGGCATGAGCCTCCTTCCTCTTTATTTCATTTCATTTTACTTCTGCTCCTTTTGCGCCGCCTGCCTCTCCTTCTCTGTAGCTGACCATGGCATATGTTCTGCATCAGAAACTAGAGCTGGTCTATCCAATGCAATTTTCTGAATCCACACCCCAAACCAAAAACCAATTTGTAACCCTTTTGGTACAAATGTTGGAGAGTGGTCCCTAGCCATGTGGTCCCTGGTCAAAATGGCCCAGCTTACTTGTCCGAACGTATCTCCCCTTATGTCCCACCTTGAAATTTGTGATCTTCCGGGGAGGCCCTGCTCTCGATCCCACCTCTGTCACAAATACATTTTCTGCATATACGTCTGTGGGTGGATATTTAGTTCTATATCTGTATTTTGTTTTAAACCAGGAACGTCTAGTCCCAGAAAGTGAACTTTGTTCTACTAGCAGATTCCTGGGTGATCAGCAAAATATAATAATAATAATCATCATCATCATCATCATCTTTATCTGTGGAACTTGCTCCCCAGTGAAATAAGAGCAACTTCTTCCCTCCTTTCCTTTAGAAAAAAGCTAAAGACGTGGCTGTGTGACCGGGGGTTTGGTTGATGTGGAGCAGCGGATGGACAATCTGAGTAGGATAGGGTTGTGTTGGCGGATTGTAGATTGGCTGACAGCCTACGAATATGGAACGAATATGGAACGGGGATTATGGGGGATTTGATATGTAACTGTTTTTAATCTGCTTTGTTGTATTTTTTGATATGTTGTTGTTTTGTTCTTGTATGCGGCACTGTTCTAAAGCTACCCAATTCCACAAAATTCTTACTGGCATGAAATTAACTAGTTCTCATATTGCAGATTAAGAAGTGAAACCAATGTTTCTATTTACTGACTACTGAGGAACTAGTATTGATTTACTTCTTTCACTTTCTTCTTCAGATGCAGAACACAGTCCAAAGACAAACAAACAAAAACACACTGCCTAAACATAAGTTAAACCACCCACTCTCTATGATCCTCCTATCAATTCTTTTATATTCCTTCTGACTAGAGAAACATAATATTGGCAATCTACCAGGATAAAGCAGAAATTCTGTTCCATTACAGGAACAATTTCTATGTGCACAATTCGTGGCCTACTCAAGCAAGGCATATAAAATTGTTATTGTTAAGAGCATGAATGTATAGCAATACATATTTCATCTTCTATCCTTTTCAATGAAACCAAAGATCAAGAACAACCTTCTCTTTGATTGCCACTATCATTACAAGTACAGGCTTTGAAAAGCCCTCATACTGCTCCCTCCAGGTATAGGCTACCATAGCTCAACTGAATGAAGAAGATCTATCTATCTACGGTATCTATCTATCTATCAATCTAATAAAAGTCAGTGTTTGCGGTGGTGCGGCGGGAGGAATATGTGCCAGCATTTCGATTGGCTGCAACTGTGGGATTATTTGCATAAAGGGCTCTGTTTGGCCAGCCTCAGAATTCCAACATTCTACAGCCCCAGACAGAGGGGATTGGTTGCCACTGAAATGGTATTTGCATAAAGGACTCTGATTGGCCAACCACATTCCAACATTCTAAAGTGACTCAGAGGGAAAGGGAAAGGCCTCAGGCAGTCAGCCACTGCGGCCCTCAGCAATGACGGATCAGGACCAAACTTGGCAAACAGGGGACCAATGTCCCACTTCACAACCTGGTGTGGTTTAGGGCAGGAGGGGCCACGAATGATGGGATTTGCAGTACCTTCACTTCATTCACTTCCCAAACAACATTGCAGCCCCTACAAATCAGAGACCAGGCCCAAACTTGGCACACAGAGTACCCATGCCCCACTCTACATCCTGGTGCAGTTTGGGGACCATAGATGATGGGACTTCCACTACCTTACCTCACTTCAAGAGACCGCTGCAACCCTCATCCAGTGAATAATCAAGAGCAAATGTGACACACACAGCCCTAGGGTTGCCATATGTCCCTTATTCTAAGGGACGTCCCTTATTTTGGCCCTAAAATTTGTGTCCCTTATTTTCAGGCCCTGTCCCTTATTTTTGACTGGGAGGACAGGACTGGGCGGGGTTGACCAGAGGAAGGTGCGTGCTGTGGTTTCCACGGCAATGCCTGCCCGGGGATTCCAACTCGCAGGGCAGCCTGCGTCCCCGTTGGAAGGAAGAGGCGATACAGGACTTTTTCAAAGTACAGTACACGAATTAACCGTTACCCAAGGGGAATGTTGGATCATGTTGGATAAAGATCATTTCTGGTTGCTTGAGAGTTACTCTTAAAATAGGCCTAGCTGTGCATCCCAATACTATACAATGCTGTGTATCCCATACTATACTATACCATTAACTATTGACATAATAATAATGAAGATGTACTGTCTTATAAAATTTATTTTATTTTAATGTTTAGACAGTGCACTTTTAAAGTCAGCAAAGTCAAGTACTAAATACAGATGGAGAAAATTAGGTAGTTCTAATAATGTTTTTTTTGCATGACAAAGCATGCAGAAACATACCATGTACTGTTAAGAGGGAATAAGTCAGTTTCTTTTGTGAATTTCAATCATTATCTTATTCTGTTAATAAAACTATTTCTACCTAATGTTTGAGTTTCAAGTTTTTAATGAAGTGTCCCTTATTTTTGTGAAAAATCCCGTAAATGTCCTTTATTTCTTATATCAAAAAATGGCAACCCTACACAGCCCCCATGACCCACTCTACATCCTGGTGCTGTTTGGAGGGGGATGGACCCTGGCCAATGGGACTAGCAGTACCTTCACTAAGTTCTTGAGACCACTGCAAGCCACATAAACATCTAATAGGAACCAACCTTGGCACACAATGCCTTCCTCAAATAACCCGGGCACTGCCGGGTCCTCAGCTAGTGTTTTTATAAAAATCAGCATTGTTTAAAACATTTTCAGGTTATAAACATTGAATATCAATTAGTAAAGACTGCAATTTTATGCAAATGTACAAGACAGCAAGCTCCACCTACATTGCTGGGGTTTCCTTTAACAGAAGTATACCCAGAAATTTGAAAGATATTGAAATACCTCTCAGTTTCTGACTTCCAAACTATTATATTTGTTTCTTTAGCAAAATCTATGTGACAAACAGATTGTGATTGTGGATGGCCACTGAATGCAAATGGATCTGTCTATCCATCCACACATGTTTTCTTCATATACGTCTGTGGTTGGATATTTAGTTCTATATCTGTATTTTGTTTTAGACCAGGAAAGTCTGGTCCCAGAAAGTGAACTGGGTTCTACTAGCGGATCCCTGGGTGATCAGCAAAATATAATAATAATAATAATAATAATAATCTTTATTTGTACCTCGCCACCATCACCCCAACAGGGACTCGGGGCGGCTTACAAGAAACCAAACCCGTCAACACAATAAAATCAATTTTTTTAAAAAATGAATCAATTACATAGAACATAAACTATAAAATATAACAATCAATATAAAAATTACAATAAAATAAAACCATTTATGACACAGGACAATGAGCGGGCCACATGTATAGATTAAAATAGAAAGATAAAAACGGGGGTGAGATAGCTGTGGGGCAAATTATTTGTGAGGGAAGAGAAGTCAAGAAAGGACATTCGTGTAAAAGGGGGGGAGAGGTGGTGCACTCAAAGCAGATATTGAGGGTGAATGGTGGCATGAGATTCTATAATTAATCTTTGAAGGCAGAGCGGAAGAGTGAATTTTTAAGATTCTTCTTGAAACTCTCTAGAGTAGGGGCTCGCGTAATCTCACCAGGTAGTGTATTCCTTAAGCAGGGGGCCACCGAGGAAAACGTTCTCTCCCTTGTCCCCACGAGGCATGACTGGGACAATGGGAGAGGTGAAAGGAGAACCTCCCTCAAAGATCTAAGGCAGGGGTGGGCAACCTACGTCCAGCGGGCCGGATGCGGCCCAGCAGCCGATTCTGTCCGGCCCGGGGAGAAGGGCGTCAGGGGCGGGACCAAGAGGAAGGCCCGGTTCGCCATGGCACACAGCCGCCTCAGATCGCCGATTTCTCCCCCTGCAGGCCCGGATCGCCTCCAGGGATGCCAGGCACTCCATAGCAGGGCGATCAGCTGGGGAACGGCTGGGGGCAAGAGTGGGCAGAGGCCTGCAGCCTCCAATCACCTGCTGCTCTGCTCTCCTCTGCTGCAGTGGTGGCTGGGTCCGCTTTGCCATCCTCTGGGCTGGGTCCATTGGGCCATTCCATCTTGGTTCGCACCCTGTCTTCTTGAATTTTATTTTATTTTAATTTAGTGGTTTTTTTATTATTTTATAATAATTTTATAATAATATAATAATAATATAATAAATAATATAATATGTTATATTATATTATAATTTCAATATATTATAATGTCTATATATACTATAATATAATAATTATGATATTAATACTAATAATATATGAATATTTCTTGATATATTAATATGTTAATATTATTGATGTGTAATATATAGTAAATAAAGAAATAAATTATGTAGATTAGAATGTAGTTCCGCCTTTAGGTGCAGCCCTCCATAATATTTTTTGGCTCTCGCGTGGCCCCTTGGAAAAAATAATTGCCCATCCCTGATCTAAGGGATCGGGCCAGCTCATGGAGGGAGATATGGTCCCAAAGGTAGGCAGGTCCCAAATCATTTAGGGCTTTATAGGTGATGATCTGTACCTTGAATTGGGACCGGAAAATAAATGGCAGCCAATGGAGCTCCTTAAACAAAAGATTGTGATTTAAAATTGTTTTAGTAGAACAAAACATTAGTTTTCCCACCTAAGACAGATGGCTAAAAATAAGGGAGGCTTAGAGGTTGGTCAAGACTGGATTCAATTCTGAGGCTGAAAACAGTCTCAGTGTATTCAAAAGTCCGCTGTTATTTACTTCTATACTCTTTTCTTTAATTCAATATATACTGTGTTTGCATCTGGCTCTGGTTGATGGATCTTGTGCTTTCAATAAAATGTAGATCCAACAAACGGAAAGACTTTTCAACCCAATGTTTTAAAGGAGAAAATGTTCTCAAAAGATAGACTGGTATTAAAGTGACACAGGGATTTTAATAACATACTGAAAGCCTAAATAACTGATGTCAATACTTTGGTACTAATCAAAAGTAAATGAAGAGACATTTACTTGATTATGTTTTTGAAGCTGTTAACAATGAGAATCATAGAACCATAGCATTGAAAGGGGCCCAATGGACCATCAGGTGCAACACCCTGCTTGATGCAGGACCTCCAGCTACAACATTCCCAGCAGGTAGATTTTCTTGAAGATATCCAGAAAAAAAGACCGCACCACCTCTCTAATTGGTCCCACTGGTGACCAACACTCACTGACAAGATATCTCTTCTAAGGTTTGACTGAAATTGACCCTCCTGTAACTTAAAACCATCAAACCTAGATCTGCCCTCTGGGACAGCAGAGAACAAGCTTGCACCCTCCTCTTTGGGTCAGTCCTTTAATCATGTCACCCCTCAGCCTTCTCTTCACCAAGCTGAACATGCCCAGATCCTTCAATGACAATCCCAAGACCCTTTTCACATGTAGTACAGTGTTCCCTCGCTACTTCGCGATTCGCTTATTGCGGACTTGCTGTTTCGCGGATTTCCAAAAATATTATTTTAAAATATATATCATGGTATTTTTTGTGGGAGGTTTGCCACCACCGCTCTCCGAGGTGCTTTCCCTCCTCAGTCCTCCCTCCCTTCCTTTCCTTCACTTTATTTTAAGTTAATAAAGACTTAAAATAGTGTATAACTACTAAAATAATGTATAAATGTTAGAATAAATAGAGCATCCCTACATCGCGGTTTTTCACTTATTGCGGGAGGTCCTGGAACATAACCCCATCAATAAGTGAGGGAATATTGTACTACTGAACCGTTCTATATCACTGTGTTTGATTTCTGTGGCCTAAATGTAGAAGTTTACATTTGTCTCTGTTTCATTTCATTTCACTGACTTCAGCCCAGTTTTCTAATTTATCAGTCCTTTTGAATTCTCTTCCTATCTTCCAACACATTATCTACCTCTCTCAGCTTTGGGCCATTTGTAAATTTGATGGGGATCCCCCCTACCTTATTGTCTAAGTTATTGATAAAAACATTGAAGAATATCAGTCCTAGGACCGAACCATGTGGGCCCTCTACTTGAGACTTCCGTCCAGTTAGAAGCAAATTCATGAATGGCAATTCTTTGAGCACAGTTTTCCAAACATGGAGCCAACTGATGGCCTTTCCATAGTCAGTCAATGTGCTAATCAGAAAATGCTTTGCTGGAATCTAACTAAATGACTTGCACAACATGCCTGCCATCTACTAAACTGGTACCCTAATTTAAAAAAAGATATGAGGTTAATTTAATCAGATTTGTTTTTGGCAAACCAATGCTAACTCCTACTAATAACTGTACTGTCATCAAGATACTAATAGACTCCTGTATAATCTGTTTTTTATATTTTCCCTGGTACTGAGGTCAAGCCAAATTGACTCTACTGCAGTTTCCTGGATTTTCTGTTTTGGTTTTGTTGATGACAGGGACAAGGTTTTCCCATCTCCATTCCACTACCAAAGTGGTTCTCAACATGTGTGTCCCCAGATGTTTTGGCTTTTAACTCCAAGAAATCCTAACAGCTGGTAAACTGGCTGGGATTTCTGGGAGTTATAAGTCAAAACACCTGGGGACCCACGGGTTGGGAACCACTGCAGTCTAGCGTATTACTCATTCTCCTGGCTTTCTCAAAATGATGACAAGTAGTCCTGTGCATACATCAGCAGGCCCGGATTACCCATGGGGACAACGAGGCCTAGGGGTGCGAGTCAAGGGAGGCGCCAGATCACGGCCCAAAATAAAAATAAAAATGTTATAAAATATTTTTTTAAATCATCCCTGCCCCCCTTCCCTCTCTCTCTCTCCTTCTGCAGGGCCTCAGCTTGCAGCATAGCCTCCAGCTTCTTCCTGTCCACTCGGAACCGCTCCCCGCCCCACTCGGGGCTGGCGGCATGGGTGCGGGCCGAGCTGCCGTCGTCATCGGGGAGCGGAGATTCGGCGCTGCGCTCACTGTTGGAGCTCAGGTCCGAGAGCGCCGGGGCCACCATCCCGAACGGCGCCGAGGAAGAGCTCCACTCGGAGGTGGAGGAGACCCCCACCATGTCACTTTCAGGCAACGCCGCCAACGCCGCCTCCCCGCTGCAGCAACAGGCGCCGTTTAGGTCTTCGCCTCTGCGCCTCACTCCTGTGGTGGCTCCTCTGTAGGAAGCTATCTGTCCCCACAGCCCTCTCCCTCCTCCTCCTCCACCGCCGCCTCCGCCTTCATCCCAGCCATAAAAGCAGGACTGCCCGGACACCCACCCAGCCAGCCTCCCAAACCGAAACCGAAGCCCCAACAATGGCACCACCGCCCAGGGCCTCCCGCCTCCTGTTCTCTTTCTTCTCCCTCTTCTTCGGAGCGGGGCGAGCCTCCCCCACTGGAGTCCCTGAAACACCCGGGAAGGTGTGTGTGTGGGGGGGGGGGGCTGCCTGCCTCCCAAGGGGTCTTTGGAGGGTCCTAATGCGGCGGCGCGAGGCAGGGGGGAGGCGTAATTCCAAACTGTGGCCTAGGGAGCCAAAAGGTGTTGATCCAGGCCTGTACATCAGCAAGTATCTTTGATACTCTGGCATGCGGTTCATCTGACCTTACAGACTTGTACTCCTCTAGGTTAACTAAGTGAGCACCAGTAGATGGTTTTAAAAGCATCTTTAAATATATCTGACAAATTCGGACTGCAGAAACACTCTTCCATCTTGCTTTCTATCTGTTGGATTCACAAGCAAGCATGTGAACTACGATTTACACTTTCCCTACAGGAAATCCTCAGGGTGAGAGAAAAGAACAGGAATTTTAAACAGGGCGTTGGTGCACTTGAGATAAAGAGTTTCTACACAAGTGTTTGGCCTGTCTAGCCCCCTCCCTGAGGCCACATGGCATAGTTGGCAAGGTCAAGTAAGGTTTTCTGGCACCTTATGAACAAGAAGCTGGGTGTCGGTGATACTTCCACATTGCCTCAGGTCTATCCTATATACAGCAACCTAAGAGTGCAGCCTACCCTTCTACCATCCTAATAGTCTTCCGTAACAACTTTTTCAAGACCTCTGTTCTTTGCTGCCTGGATAGACGAGGTTTATTAATACTTGTTCTACTTTCGGTAAAATCAAATGGGTAACACAGTTATTATACTCCGGAAACTTCATTTTTGTGGCTGCCACAAACTATGTTGAATTGGTTGAGACCAGATGAGACATTCATTGAAAAGCTATAGCAAAATGTGCTGCAGGAAGTTGTTGCAGTTTAATAAACTTTTTACATGTTTTTCAGATACAGCCTATTAGGAAATGACATTTATAACACAGTAACAAAAATCATGTTACATAGTGTCATTAGTTCTCAGGACAATCTGCCTATCCTTACTTAAGGGACAAGGAAGCAAATCAAACACTTTATCTTTCTTTCTTTCTTTCTTTCTTCCTTTCTTCCTTCTCTCTCTCTCTCTCTCTCTCTCTCTCTCTCTATCTCTCTCATTCCCTCCCTTTCTCTCTTTCCAATCCAAAGGTGCCCCATACATTTTGGATTCTCAATAGCCACACACCACATCCAAAACATGACAAATTTGGAAAGTATTTGGGTGAATGGGAAAGATGCCTAAAATAATAAAGGAAGACAAAAGAGAATGTCAAAATGAATTGCTCTTCTTGATTGGGCATGGAAAAGTAAATTGCATAGCAGTTTAGCAAACAATATTACGTTTCCTTGGAAAAGGCTGTGTAAAGTTCTTTAGTAAAAGTAACTTATTTATTTATTTACTTACTTACTTACTTTATTTATATTCCGCTCTTCTCACCTCGAAGGGGACTCAGAGCGGATTTACAGGTACACATACTTAGCTGACAATCCCTGCCGTTTTCCACTTACACACATATAAACGAACAGAGGCAAACTCTGGCCACCAGGGGGAGCTGACGCACTCATCATCTCTCAGCGTTCTCAGCGTCCCTTGTTGTTCCTTCTGCATTCCTCAGCATTCCTGGGGTTCTTTAATGGCCTCATAATTCAGTCAAAATTTGCCTCCCCACTTAATGTGGTACCTTTATCTCCTACTTGACAGATGCAACTGTCTTTCGGGCTGCAAAGGTCGACAGCAGGCTACACTAAAAGGTCGAGCACCCACCTCGACCCGCGCAGGCCTCGAACTCATGACCAACTGGTCAGAGAGATCTTATGCAGCTGACACTTAGCCAGCTGCGCCACATTCTTCTACAACCCAGTGCAACATCCATGCAAAGTACCTGATTGATTACTAATAGGACACACCTGAAAACTCATGTTATTTATTGCTTTGCCTGTTGCTTTTGTTACTCTTGGATTAACTTTTCTTGAGAAAAATTCATTTAAGTAAGAAAATGGACCATAATATAGAAAGTTCCCTAAAATGCCCTAGGACAGTATTGTTAAGACACTTCAAGAATACCTCAGCAAGCAAGAATCCAAAAGTGGCAGGTTAAAACCCAGCATCTTAACCAGTGGCTGAGATCGGATGAGAAACTCTCCTGGGCCCACAGAAAATTGGGCGACCTGGAAGGCGCTGAACAGGCTGTGCTCTGGCACCACAAGATGCAGAGCTAACCTTAAGAAATGGGGCTACAAAGTGGAGTCCACGACATGTGACTACACTGCAACATGAGCCCTGCCACGTGCACAATGGCGGACCTTCTCACAGCGACACCAGAGGCATTCCAAGTAGTCAGCTTTTGGTCAAAGGACATTCAGCATAATGCCAAGTTTTAAAACTTTGTATGTGTTTCAAAACTTTGTCTGACACGACAAATAAAATAAAATACTTTAGGAATAAACGTTACTAGGAAAGGCAAATAAAAGTGCTACTGGTCATTTGGGGTGGGTGGGTGGGTGTGAAAGCAGTCATGACCTTCCTACCACACAAAACATTATGTGTCACAGATAATGTTATTACTTGCCATATATTACTTTTTAACAGCTCAACCTTGGAAACAGGATAATTCAGCATGTAAGACCAGCATTAGTGCAGCACCGGTATCTGTAGAGCTCTTATGGAACATTAGTCACAAATAAGCTTGTTAGGCTTGGATCCATTATATTCTTTGAGCAACAGAATGATTTTTGTTTGCTTCTTATCTCACTTTTTACAGGTGCTGTAAACAGCCCACTTACAGACTCTGAAGCCTCCAGCTTTCCATCAGGATAAAAACACAGATAAATGAGAGTGTGTGTTTGTGTATGTGAGAGAGAGAGAGGCCTTGCGATTTTGCGCTCTCTCATTCTGTATGAGAATTACTCCCTCGCTCCCCACTGCCAAGGTGACTTCCCTATCTGGAAGCTTGAGAAATGTCCCCACTCTTACAATCACTCAGCCCCTATTAATACTAATGAGGGCAATGCCTTTGAATGGTGGGAACAAGATCTTTGTTTGTAAAGTACCAGTTTTTGTAACAGAATAGTTTGCTGCAAACCCTACCAAACATTTTAATTGGGTCTGGAGGTCATTGCCCAGGCACATAAGAAACTTGGGAATACAATGCAGTGCTAGATCATTCAAAACTGCCAGCCCTTTAAGAGCAACCAGCAGCATCACAAACTCCATGAAGTTCAATAGCATATCTCTACTCAGGGAGCCGGCAGCTTTTATGTCAGTATCCTTTTTTAATTTAACAACAGTACAAGAATGCAATTAAACTGTGCTCAACCTGGCTATTCTTTTTTTTCATTTCAAGGAGTGTTTCTCAACCTTCCTAATGCCGCGACCCCTTAATACAGTTCCTCATATTGTGATGACCCCCAACCATAAAATTAATTTTTTTTGCTACTTCATAACTGTGAATTTTATTTATTTATTTATTTAGACTTGTACACTGCCACTCACAGAGGGCGGTTTACAACATAGTTCAATGAAAACAAACAATGAATAAAACATAAATGCAATAATAAGTAGAACAGCAAATAAAAGCACGGCTAAAATCATAAACTTTCGAAGGCCTGTCTAAACAAGTGCATCTTGCAGGCTCTCTGGAAGGTGGCCAGATTTTGTAGAGCCTGCATTTCCGGTGGTAACATATTCCAAAGAACCAGGGCAATGATTGAAAATGCCCTGCGCCTTGTCGAAGTCAGGTGGAAAGACTTTACACTAGGGATGTCTAGAAGATTCTGGTCTTCTGAACGAAGTGATCTCGGAGGGTTGTATGGAATAAGGCGATCCCGTAGGTACACTGGCCCCAGACCATACAAGGCCTTGAAAGTAAGAACTAACACCTTGAAGGTGATCCGGCATTCAATGGGCAGCCAGTGCAGGTTCTGCAGTATAGGTGTTATGCAGCAGCTTGCGGGTTCCCCCACAAGCAGCCGGGCTGCAGCATTCTGCACTAGCTTGAGTTTCCGGATCCCATTCAAGGGTAGGCCAATGTAAAGAGTGTTACAGTAGTCAAGTCTTGAGATGACCGTGGCTTGGATTACCGTGGCTAGGTCATTCCGTGAGAGATAGGGAGCCAGATGGAAGAATGCGATTCTGCTGACATTGGAGATTTGAGTCTCCATTGACAGCAAGAGGGTCCAAATGGACACCCAGGCTTTTTACTGATGATGACGGGCGTAGTGCCTCGACATCCAGGGTCGGCAGTTGAATTTCCCTATCGCCCGGACGACCCAGCCAGAGAATCTCCGTCTTCACTGGATTCACCTTCAACCTACTGGCTCGCAGCCATCCAGTAACGGCTTCAAGGCACAGATGGAAATTATTGGGTACGGATTCCGGCCGGCCCTCCATCCTCAGAATGAGCTGAGTGTTGTCAGCGTACTGATGACACTCAAGCCCAAAGCTATGTACCAGTTGAGCAAGCGGTAGCATATAGATGTTAAATAACAGAGGGGAAAGGATGGCTCCCTGAGGGACCCTGCAAGACAAGGGGGATCCCTCGGAAACCAGCCCACCCCTCTGCACTCGCTGCTTCCGATTGTGGAGAAATGAGGACAGCCAATCTAGAGCTGTCCCCCTCATTCCAACCACGGCAAGGCGTCAAAAGATCATAATCGACTGTATCAAACGCTGCTGTGAGGTCCAATAACACAAGCATTTTGGTACTGTTATAATCATTATGTAAATATCCAATATGCAGGATGCATTTTTATTCACTGGACCAAATTTGGCATAAATACCCAATGCACCCAAATTTGAATACTGGTGGGGTTGGCAGAGGGATTGATTTTGTCATTTGGGAGTTGTAATTGCTGAGATTTATAGTTCACCTACAATCAAAGAGCATTCTGAACTCCACCAACAATGGAATTGAACCAAACTTGGCACACAGAACTTCCATGAGCAACAAAACCTACTGGGATTGGTGGGCATTGACCTTGAGTTTTGGAGTTGTAGTTCGCCTACATCCAGAGAGCACTGTGGACTCAAAATAATGATGGATCTGGACTAAACTTGGCATGAATACTCAATATGCTCAAATGTGAACACTGGTGGAGTTTGGGGGAAATAGACTTGACATTTGGGAGTGGTAGTTTCTAGGATGTATAGTTCACCTACAATCAAAGAGCATTCTGAACTCCACCAACAATAGAATTGGGCCAAACTTCCCACACAGAACCCCCATGTCTTGTTCCATGAACAAAAAAATGCTGCTGCGATCCTGAAATATTCAGCAACACAAAACCAAGACTTGCAGCAAGCAAAGAACCGCACAAGGCAAAGTTTATTCCACACCTGTGAGTAACTGGAGCTAGACTATCTAGTATCGCTAAATGCAAAGTTTGGATATACCAGATGTGCCATTTAGCTGATTTTACAAGATACAGAACTGCTTTGCGTGGATTCTGTTTCCTGTCAATTGCTTCAATTACGTACATCTGGTTTAGGCTGGAATGAGAACCGATGATTTACTAGTTTCTACAATACTCGAGATGAAGCCAAGGTCAGAAGAGTTTGACACGGAGGGCAGACAGTTGGAAATTTACACACAGAGAGCTCATCAGCTGAGTGCCATATAGTGTAACATAAAGCAGATTAGCTGCCATCTATACGGAATTGACAGAAAAGTACACGAAAAAGTACAATATGGCTTTCTCAGTTTGCAAAGAGAGAGAAGAAGAAAGCAAAGAAGGTGAGGTAATAAAATACAGAAATGGCTTTATATTTGATAATGCAATGTCAATAGTCAGACAGTTAATACGAGGGCAGGTCAATAAGTCCGTGACTTTTTAAATTTCCCGCCTCTTAACTGAAAAGGCAACACTGCTCCTGTCAACAGACATCTGTCAGTTGACTCCTGTCAAAATGTGAACAAGCTGCATCATTTAGTTTGTGTTTGACCGCCATTGATAGCAGACTACTGCGTGATTTGATGAGAAAATGGAAAAAGTGAATTTCGTGTGCTCATTAAGCATTATTTTTTGTGGAAAAAACCATCACTCAAACCAAGGCTAAGCTTGATCAATACTATGGGGACTCTGCACCATCAATTTCAATGGTAAAAAGTGGTGTACTGGATTTTTTTGTGACCGTACAAGCACGGAAGATGCCGAACGTTCTGGACGCCAATTATTTCTACACCCGAAATAATTGAAAAAAATCACGATATGGTGTTGGCCGATCGGAGATTGAAAGTGCGAGAGATTCTGGAAGCCATAGGCATCTCACATGGCTCAGTGGTTTCAATTTTAAATGATCACTTGGGTATGAGAAAGCTTTCCACAAGATGGGTGCCGCGTTTGCTCACAATTGACCACAAACACAATCGTGTGACAATTTCGCAGGAGTGTTTGGCGTTGTTCAACCGCAATATGGACGAGTTTTTGCGCTGTTTCGTAACTGTGGATGAAACGTGGATCCACCACAACACACCAGAGACCAAACAGCAGTAAAAACAGTGGGTTTCTCGGGGTGAATCGGCACCAAAGAAGGTCAAGGTGGGTTTGTGTTTCAAAAAAGTCATGGACTTATTGACCCGCCCTCGTACCATTAAGGGGGGCAGGAGCTTTTCCTACTCACCCATAATTCCACAAGAAAAGAGAGTGGGTCCTTGACTCATCTTCTTTGGAGTGTGCTGAAAACAAAGAGGAAAGAGTATTCACTGATCTTTCAGAATGACGCCGAAATCCAGGGATGTCTGTTATAATACCTTCATGCCAAATACCATTCAACATCTGGAAAGCACTCATAGATTAACAAAGAGCACACAGTACAAGCCAAATTGGAAAGTCTCTTCTTTCTTTATAGTTTCCAATGTCATAATTGAGGTTTAATTCTCTCTTCAAATTTATATAAAACAACAACAATGCATGGAAATTACAATAACTTTTGTTGTTACTTCCCATCTCCAGTTACCGTCACAATAACCAAGGCTTCTGGGTTTGTTAAACACATTACTTCATTAAGAGTACGCTGTCTCCAGGCATATGTATGTGTGTGTATGTACACGCAGTCTAAGAGTTACAAACATTCAACTTGCAAATGGTTCTAGCCCAGCTTACCTGTCCGAACGTATCTCCCTCTATGAACCATCTTGGAGATTGAGATCATCTGGAAAGGCCCTGCTCTCAGTCCCACCTCCTTCACAGACGTGGTAGGTGGGGATGAGAGACAGTGCCTTTTCAGTAGTGGCTCCTCAGCTGTGGAACTCCCTACCCAGCATAATTAGATCAGCCCCTTCCCTCCTGACCTTCAGAAAAAAAGGTGAAAACATGGCTTTGGGATCAAGCCTTTAACAACTAATACAGTGCAATAGATTAATTTGGATCTATGTGTAGCAATCACTGGAATGGCCTGACCCTGACTGTAGATAATGTGATTTTATAGCTGTAAACGGTATAATGCTTTAATTGGTTTTCACCTCGTTTAGATTTTTAACTGAATGTTTATTTAACTGTTGAATTGTTTTAAGTCAGTGATTTTCAACCAATGTGTCGCAGAACACTAGTGTGCCATGAGAGATCATCAGGTGTGCCGTGGGAAATTATTTTCAAGCTTCATTCATATATAAACTATAATGCGCATCTGTCCCTTTAAGAAATGGAACCATAGCACTCTCGCGTCACCTAAGAAGTGATGCGAGAGTGCTAAGGTCGTGCCATCTTGGATTCGCTCAGACGTGGCTAAGTAAACAAAGTTAGAGTTAGTGCTGCAGCTGCGTGTCAAGTGACAGTGGCAATTTGGGATCGCAGCAAGACAAGCGAGTGAGACTGACAGCTGTTGAGCAAGAGCTTCGTGTGTGTCTTTCTACCATTCCTGCCAGGATATCTATTTTGTGTTCATCGAAACAGGCCCAGGTTTCACACTAAGTGAGTGTATAAATACATTTAAAAACATATTAACTATATGTATTACTGTGTTAGAGTGTCGTTTTGTGTCATTTTGGTTGGTGGTGTGCCCCAGGATTTTGTAAATGTAAAAAATGTGCCGTGGCTCAAAAAAGGTTGAAAATCACTGGTTTAAGGCATTGAATTTTGCCTCTGCTGCAAGCCGCCATGAGTCCCCTTCAGGGTTGAGAAAGGTGGGATATTAATATAGTAAATAAATAAATAAATAATAAACTTACAGGCTACTTATAGTTAAGAATAAGGGTGAGACAAGGGGAAGTGGGAGAAATCTGCCCCTAGGAAGGGAAATTCACTCCTGGATGAGATGTCTCAACTGATTGCTTTACCACCTACTTTTGTGTCCAAAACAAGTCGAATATTTGAAAATCCAATTATCACAGGGACAGCAAGCGAGGGGAAATCTTCTGAACAGGGACACAGACAAATACCACAGGGGTGTTAACCCTTCTATGCGCTATCCAAAGCATAAAAATATGTTTAAAAATTTTGCTGAAGTTTCACTTTTAAATGTACCTGTTCCGACTTACGTACAAATTAAACTTAAGAACAAACCTACAGAACCTATCTTGTTCATAATTTGGGGAATGCCTGTACATATGGATGTGAGATGGAGACAGGCATTGGCAATAGCAGTTGATGTCACAAAGACAATAATATGTTCCTCCAGCTAGGGAAATTATGCTATTTCTGTATGGTGTTTGAAGACTTTCTCAAGTTGCTTCCAAATGGTATCTTGATTAAGCACATTGTGAGGACCCACCTATTTTATGCTAGGCCCAGACCAGCATAGCAGTTTGGCATCCATGGTAAAACAGGATAGCCAGGAAAGGGGGAGCACTGCGCAATCGCGGACGCTATTTCCGAATACTTCCGATTATCGGAATACATCCGATACCATTTCTATAAAATCACTTTAAAAAATCGGAAGTGATTCACATCCGAAGTCAGAGTAAAACCAATATCTGAAACGACTTCCGAAAAGCATTTTTCCGTTCGAAAACAGGCCTAATATTTACCAAGAGCTAGTATAACTACAAATACAAACATTTTTAGAACTACTGCTCACAAAAAGAAAATAAAAACACATTAATACATAGGGCGGAGATGGCATTTTTTATTATATCCAGTCACTGAAACCATTTTGGAACAATCAAATGAGAGAGCATTCCCCACATCCCTTCCTGTTTTCTTATGCTTATGCATTTTTAAAATTTGTTCTTCTATTTGTATATTAATAAAACTCAGTTATTCAAAAGATAAAACTTACATCCAAGAAAAAGAAATAAGGAAGTGACAAACATTTTGAACCTAAATTTGTGCTCATATTAACTGCAATTAACATTCCATTAGGGTTTCATAAGGGTTATAAAATTAGGAAGTAAAGAAGAATCTAAGTCAGCCCCACAGTTTTCTTTATTACAAGCAAAGGTTTTGATTTCTTTAAGAATAGGAAGGTAGCTTTCTCTTGATCTCCCCAAGCCCTGCTAAACTTCCTCCAGGATGTACTACACCAAGGGTCCCCAAACTAAGGCCCGCGAGCCGGATGTGGCCCTCCAAGGACATATACCCACCCCCACCGCCCTAAACTTTTGACTTAGGGTTGCCCTAAGTCTGACACAACTTGAAGGCACACAACCACAACAAGAATCCTAATTAACTTTACTCTTTCATCAGCCAAAAACAGGCCCTTACTTCCCATTGAAATACTGGTAAGTTTATGTTGGTCAAAACTGTTCTTTTAAAATATTGTATTGTTCTTTCATGCGCTGCATCAAGAGGCTATTACACATGATTCAATAATAAAATCACAAATAAAAACATATCAAAGTTAAAAACAATACATCGTCTTGTCATTCCAGATTGTCCTTTTAACATGCTGCCTTACATCTGTCCAAATGCCTGGTCCCAGAACCATGCATTTAGTTTCTTCTGTAAAGCCAGAAGGGAGGTAACCGATCTTACCTCCATCGGGAGTGTGTTCCATAGGCGGGGAGCCACTGCCAAGAAGGCCCTATCTCTCGCCCCCGCCAGGCGCATATGAGCTGTAGACGGGAGCGAGAGCAGGGCCTCCCCTGATGATCTTAAATTTCGGGATGGGACGTAGGGGTAGCTGCGTTCGGACAAGTAAGCTGGGACAGAACCGTTTAGAGCACTTTGAATTGGGCTCGGAGATGGACCGGCAGCCAATGGAGCTGACACAACAGGGGGGTGGTATGCTCCCAGTATGTCGCCTGTTGTGGTTTTGAAGTTGGACACTTCTGCGCAACGGGCGCATTGGCTGGATCTCTCCGGTCTCCGGGGGCTTCGCCGGTCGGGGGGGGCCTTCGCGGGGGGGGGGGATAGTGTTGTGGTTGAGCAACCTGAGCCTGTAGTTGCTACAGGTAGTAACTGGGAGGAGGATAGTTTGTCGGACATGTCAATGGAAGAGGGAGGTTTGGGCAGACTTGCTGCAGCTGGGAGAAAGAGGGCTGCAAGTGATGAGCATTTGGAAGAGGCAGAGCACAGGAGGAAGGTCCGACAAATACTTAGGGAGCCTACCAGTGATGAGACTACGAAAATTTGATCATGCCGTTCTGACTTACCAACGCCCCCGCCGTGTTCCAGCGGCTGATGAATGATGTTTTCCGCGACCTGTTAGACAAGTTTGTTGTTATTTATCTAGATGATATCCTGGTGTTTTCCAATAACGAGCAACAACACCGGGAACATGTGCGTCAAGTGTTGCTTCGGCTGAGGCACAATGGGCTATTTGCTAAGGCTTCCAAGTGTGTGTTCCATGTCTCTGAGGTGGAATTTCTGGGGCATATTATTTCTAGAAAGACCCAAATGATGGATCCTCATAAGTTGGATACAGTGGAATCCTGGGGTGATTTGGCGTCTAAAAAGGACGTACAGCGATTTTTGGGGTTCACTAACTATTATCGTGAATTTATCCCAGGTTATGCTAACCTCACGGTGCCATTGACTAGGTTATTGCAAAAGGGTAAAGGTTTTGTTTGGGCACAGGAGGAGCGGGACGCATTTAATGAGATAAAGCGCAGTTTTCGGATGAATAATGTATTGATGTTACCAGATGTCAACAAGCCCTTCATAGTCGAAGCAGATGCGTCTAATTTCGCCTTGGGGGCGGTATTGTCTCAGGAGGTGGGACAGGGTAAGCTCAGACCATGCGCTTTTTATTCCAGACAGCTCACAGAGTGCGAGCGCAATTATACAATTTGGGAAAAAGAGCTTTTGGCCATTAAGGTATCGTTCGAGGTGTGGAGACATTGGTTGGAGGGGGCTCGGCATCAAGTAATTGTGTTGTCCGATCATAAGAACTTGGAACATCTTTTAACTGCTCGGAAGTTAAATCAGCGGCAGATTCGATGGGCGTTGTTCTTTACGCGTTTTGATTTTGTAGTTAAGTTTGTAGATGGCAAAGCCAACGCTAGAGCAGATGCTCTATCTAGAAAACCTGAGTATAAAGGGGACTACGAGGGGGCATTGCAAACAGTACTTCCGGTCTCCAGTTTACATGCAATTACTGAGGGTACTCCTAATCTGTTTGATAGAATAGTGGCCAGTCAGGCCACTGATGGGTGGTCACAAGAGCAGTTGGCACTGCTAGACAGTGGGACTCGGACCACGGTGCCCAATTTAAAGAGTGTGGATGGGAAATTGCGGCATAATGAACAGTTGTATGTGCCCGCAGGGCCTTTACGGTTAGAGGTGATTCAAGCTCATCATGATGAACCAATGGCGGGTCATTTTGGGCGATTCAAGACAGCCCAGGCCGTCCTCCGAAGTTATTGGTGGCCAAGGATGCGGCGTGATATATTGCGATTTTGTGACACCTGTGCGATCTGTCAGCAATGTAAACACGATGTGGGGAAGCCTCGTGGGTTGTTATCTCCGTTACCCGTGCCTCAGAGACCCTGGCAGATCATATCCATGGATTTCATTTCCGACCTTCCCCGGACCCGTGGGTATACTTGTATTTGGGTGGTGGTGGATTTGTTCACAAAGTTGGCACATTTTATTCCGTGTTCTCGGGTACCTACGGCAGTAGTGTTGGCAAAGTTATACACTAAACATATTTTTCGGTTACATGGTGCCCCTGAGGTCATCATTTCAGATCGTGCACCGCAATTTGTCTCTCGTTTCTGGCGCCAATGCCATAGGGAATTGGGTACCACACTCAATATTTCGACGGCGTTTCATCCGCAGACAGATGGTCAAGCGGAACGCGTGAATGGCTTTCTGGAGCAATATCTTTGTTGTTTTTGTCTACAGCAATCGGGGGATTGGGCTCAGTGGCTTCCAGTGGCAGAGTTTGCGTATAACAACGCCACGCACACGGTCAGCCGGCATTCTCCTTTCGAACTGATGTATGGGTATCATCCGGGTTGGGGGGCGGCGCCGGCGCAGAATGTGGTGACTGGGGATGTACAGTATCGTTCTAGTGAACTGAAGGCACTGCATGACGTGGCTCGTGGGTTATTAGTGGATGCTAAGGCATCACAAAAGTCCAGCGCTGATCGTCTGCGACAACCAGGGAATGAACTGCGGGTGGGAGATTCGGTTTGGTTGTCTTCCAAGCAATTGAGGTCGGCAGGGAGTAAATTTGCTGCGCGTTTTTTGGGGCCTTTCCCCATTGTGGCTCAGATCTCGCCAGTGGTTTTTAAGCTACAGTTACCCCCATCGCTGAAGGTCCATCCGGTCTTTCACCGTTCACTTTTGAAGTTGGACACTTCTGCGCAACGCCCCGCATTGGCTCGATATCTCCGGTCTCCTGGGGCTTCGCCGGTCGGGGGGGGGCCTTCGCGGGGATAGTGTTGTGGTTGAGCAACCTAAGCCTGTAGTTGCTACAGGTAGTAACTGGGAGGAGGATAGTTTGTCGGACATGTCAATGGAAGAGGGAGGTTTGGGCAGACTTGCTGCAGCTGGGAGAAAGAGGGCTGCAAGTGATGAGCATTTGGAAGAGGCAGAGCACAGGAGGAAGGTCCGACAAATACTTAGGGAGCCTACCAGTGATGAGACTTTTGAGGGATTTGACGTGGAGTTACCCTCAGAAGAGAGTGATACCGAGCTGGACTCAGCACTGGTGCAGGATGTCAGGGATGTGATAAATGCTGAGTCCAGCGAAAGCTCCTTTTTTGGCTTTTCGAGTGACCTTGCTTGGCCTAGTGGGGATGTTGAATCGGACTGGGGTCCTTTAACTGCTCAGCAAAGGTGGGAAGATTGGAGGAACACACCCAGTGCTGCAGCTGAGGGGAATGGGGCAGAGTTGGGTGGGGAGTCTGATGACTCTGATTTGTAAGGGTATTAAAGAAAGGCCTGGGGATTTGGGACTCTGCGGTCGGCCAAGGTGTTGCTGTGGGTTGCTGGTTCTTGTATCTTGTACTATTGTGGGTTCGTGTCTTGGTTCCTGATTCCCAGCAAGCTGTGAGTATTTGGGCTGTGTTCATGCTGGGTTCTGGGGGAGCTGCTATGGCAGCTCTAGCTGACTCTGTTGTATGTTGGGGGGTTGGGATTTTAATGTGTGTTTTTGTGTTTAGTGTCTGCCGCGTCTCGTTTGAACTTTTCCTGTGCTACTGTGAGTGTCTGGTATTGTATTATGGGTGAAGGGGAGTTTGCTGTGGGTTGCGGGGGTTTTGATGTGTTTGTTTATATATTTAGCTCCTGGACTGTGAAGCACTCCTCTTTTCCTTCTGGGACGGGTTTTCGCATCATCACAGACTTCAAGCCGAAGGAAAGCTCAAGGACTTTTGAAGATGGACGTCTTATCTGTTTTGTTTTAGGTTTTGTGGGTGTGGTTTTTGAATGCCGGACTGTGGCTATGTTTTTGTTTAAATAAACTGTACATACTTTTTACTAGCTTGGTGTGTCCTTGCCATCTGTGGGAGTCTTGACATCGCCCCAGTTAGTAATCTAAGTTTTTCTTCCCCACCCATCACCAAACAGACCCAGCAGAAGGGCAATCAATGATACTCCATTTCTTTTAATCTAAATCAGAGCTTCCCAGACCTTTTCATGTTGGCAACACAGTTTTTAGACATGCATCATCTGGCAACACAGTAATTTAGCTTTATTAGCAAACCAGAGGTTTAATCAAACCTTACAAAAAATACGAACACATACATAAACTGTAATAGCAAAATGTATGGGGACACAACCAATCTCATGAAAATCTTTAATAACATACATTGTGAAGACTTCTGTTATTTCCCGTTACGTTCGTGCAACACGCCTACACACTGCAGCCGAAAACTAACGTGTTGCAACACACAGTTTGGAAAGCTCTGCTGTAAAATAAAAGGACATCCTTGCAGATGGTAACATACAGCCCAAAAAAAAAAAGCTAAGCTGTTGGTAGGAAATGAACTCTTACCAGCTCAGCTCTGCATGACAGAGAATCAGCACCTTTGTTTTCCAGAGCTGTAGTTAGGATCATCACCATGGTAACAAAGTCATGCGTTGAGGTCCATTCCAGTAGAGGTAAAGATCACAATCAGCCATATTAGGCACAGTCTCTGATTCAGTGCATTTTCCAAGAAAAGGGGTCCAGCAGAGCCAATTCCCATCTGTTTCACAAACTGGATGACCTGACAACTCTGAAAGAACAAGGGAAACAATGCAAAGATAAGCACAGAATATTTGTAAGCAGATGTGTTTTCATCCCATACTAGATGAGGGAACCTTGTCCCCCACCAAGGTATCCAAAAGTGCAGTGCAGTGCAGTGACTGGGTAACCAAATATGTTGGCCTATTCCTTCCTACATAAACTGCACAGGTCCAAGAGAGTAAACAGTGGCCCTTTCACATTACATAATTACAGGACTGTGAATCCCCTTTAACTGAAATGGTAATATCCTATGAAATCCTTGGATTGTGGCTTGGAGAGGCACTGGAGTTCTCTGGATGAGAAGTCTACATCAGTGGTTCCCAAAGTGAGTGGTACCGCCTCCTGGTCGGCAGTGGGGCAATCCAAGGGGGCGCTGGGAGGCTCAGGAGAATTTGGGGGGCGCTGAACACCTGTAAGGGGACGGTGGCGCGAACCAGGCTTGCTTGCCACTTCCAGGGTTGAGCACTTGTGAGGACATCCCCGTTGGAATAAAGAGGCGATACACAGGACTGAACTGTTGGCACGGTTGACGAGAGGAAGGAGGCGCATGCTGCGTTTTCCACGGCAACGCCTGCCCGGGGATTCCAACTTGCAGGGACACAGTCACAAGCGCGCGATCCCCGGGCAGTCGTTGCCATGAAAACCGCAGCGTGCGCCTCCTTCTCATCAACCTTGCCCATGGCACAGTCCTGTGTATTGCCTCTTTTTTCCAATGGGGACATCCTCGCAAGCACGCCTTGCTGGGCCCGGCGCGGGGCGGGGCGAGCAGGAGGCGCTTTTCAAAGTGGGCCTCACTTGTCCAGTGCTGGATTTAATTTAACATTTAAATCAGTGTTTCTCAACCTGGGGGTCGGGACCCCCAGGGGGGTCGCGAGAGGGTTTCAGAGGGGTCGCCAAAGGCCATCAGAAAACATATATTTCTGATGGTCTGAGGAAGCCCTTTTGCAGAGAAGGTTGAAGGTCTCTCCGCTTGTCCTGTGATTGGCAGGCCTCCCAGCCAAGGGGAGGACTGTTTCTGAGACTCCAAGCAGGGAGGGGAGAGCAGGCGTGCTTGGCGCATGGCAGCATGATGCGCATGTGTGGGTGAGGGAGAGTGTGAGAGGTGGGATGGAGGCTCACGCCAGCTAGTCCCTTCAAGGCATGCGGGTTCGGTATAGGAAGTTTGACCCATTCCTATCATTGGTGGGGTGCAAGGGGCTCTTTGATTGTAGGTGAACTATAAGTTCCAGCAACTACAACTCCCCAAACTCCACCAGTGTTCACATTTGGGTATATTGAGGATTCGTGTCAAGTGTGGTCCAGATCCATCCTTGTTGAGTCTATAGTGCTCTCTGGATGTAGGTGAACTACAACTCCCAAACTCCAGGTCAATGCCCACCAAACCCTTCCAGTATTTGCTGTTGGTCATGGGAATTTTGAGTGCCAAGTTTGTTTCAATTCCATTGTTGGTGAGTTCAGAATGCTCTTTGATTGTAGGTGAACTATAAATCCCAGAAACTACAACTTCCAAATGACAAAATCACCCCCCCCCCCCCACTCCACACACAAATACAGTTATGAAGTAGCAATGAAAATAATGTTATGGTTAGGGGTCATCACAACATGACGAACTGTATTAAAGGGTCGCAGCATGAGGAAGGTTGAGAAGCACTGATTTAAATTAAAATTAAAACACATTAAAACATTTAATTTTACGAAAAAGGTAGAAGCATTAATACATATATCTTGTATGTTTAATTGCTATTTTAAAATTTAAAAATAATTTCTAGGGGGGCGGTGGAAAAAAAATTTCTGGAAAGGGGGCAGTAGGCCAAAAAGGTTTGGGAACCATTGGCCTACATCCTCCCCTGAAACTGCTAATCCAAAGATTCCATAGGATTTTGCCATGACAATTAAAGTGGAATCATAACGCTACAACTGAGTAGTGGGAAAGGATCCTGGGTGGTGACCCCATGAGATTATGTACAATCCACTGACTAGCAAGGAAGGAAAGAAGGACTTGTTGCCACCTACTACATCAACGAGCCCCTTTATTACAAAGTGACGAATTGGTTAACAGGAGTAGGCTTTCTGCATGTTTAATAGGGGAGATGTGTGTCAAGGGTGATATTTATGTGGCTCTGTGATACACGCCACTTCTAGAGGCCATCAGAAGTCAACAACTGTTTTAAAAAAAGAAATCAAGAAACGGTAAAAACAGAAACAGTGAAAGATTATTTAAAACAGAAACATATAAACATTTTGACATAGTTATTTAGAACAACCCCCTGTCGAGAATGGGAGAAGAAAGAAGATGAGAAGATAAAAATAGAAATGATGGTGGGGAAACAGAAAAGCGATGCACGTTCATGATAAAGAAGATCGGAAGAGCCAAATATTCCCTTAGAATAGTACTCCTCCCCAATATTACCCTATGCTCATTTTTTACCACCACCACCCCCCCTCTCTATATATATGATAGCTTGGGGACCCGGCGGTGCCCGGGTTATTTGAGAAAGGCATTGTGTGCCAAGGTTGGTTTTTAGTACTTCAAGTCCCATCATCCACGGTCCACCCTCCTCTAAACTGCAGTAGAAGATAGAGTGGGCCATTGGGCCTCTGTGTGCCAAGTTTGGTCCTGATCCGTCATTGGTGTGGGCCACAGTGCTCTAAGCAAGTGAGTTAAAGTACTGCAAGTCCCGTCATCCATGGTCCATCCTCCCTCAAACTGCACCAGGATGTAGAGTATGTGTTGGGGGTTCTGTGTGCCAAGTTTGGTCTTGTTCTGTCATTGTTGGGGGCCGCAAAGTGTTTTGGACTTAAATTCCCACCATGCCTGACTGCCTCAGGCCTTTTCCTTACCCCCCCCTGCCACTTAAGAGTGTCGGAATGTTCGTGTTGGCTGGCCAATCAAAAGTCCGTATGCGAATAATCCAACAGTGGCAACCAATCGAAACGCTGCCACATATTCCTCCGCACCTCCCATCCTCCGCACCCAGTGGCAACCAATCATGTTGTTTGAATGTAGAGGCTTGGATTCTTGGATGCTGGCCAATCAGAGTATTTTATGCAAATACTCCCTCAGTGGCAACCAATCCCCTCTGTCTGTTGCCTTAGAATGTTGGAGTTCTGAGGCTGGCCAATCAGAGTCCTACATGCAAATACTCCAACAGTGGCAACCAATCAAAACGCTGCCACATATTCCTCCGCACCTCCACACCTCTGACCGCAAACACTGACTTTTATTATATACATAGATAGATAGATATTCTTTCTCTTCTTTTGTACCCTTACCCTCCCAACTTCCCCTACCCCATTCCTTTAGGATAGGCCTTTTTATGTGGCTTTTAGAAACACTGATAGATAGGATAGGGAGAGGGGAGGAGGGATGGAGATGGGGAAAGGGCTAGGTAGGGAAATGTTATAGTATGTATTGTGTATGTTTGTATTCCTTTTTCTTGGTATTTACTTTACTTATATTATGTATATGTCTAAAACTCAACAAACATCTTTTTTTTTAAAGGAAGTCAACAATAGAGGACTTGACCAAAAAAAATTAAAAATTAGGATAGCTGATAGTGAATGGAATTCTTTTCTAAAATAAGGAATGCCCCCATAGAAACTCATTTCATATAGGGAGGTGGCTTTCAATGGTACCTTAAGGTTGTCCTCATATGCTCTAAGGGCACATCTACACTGACCAAGTAATGCAGAACCAAAGCAGCAGAGGTGGAAGTGAAGCAAACATGCACCTAATCACATGTAAAGCCCTGGAACTGGGTCAAGTGCTTATACACAAGGGAGAGGTCAGGATCTGTGGTATCTGTGGCTTCACAGCTATGGATTATTCGGGGACGGTTTCAACTCCCATACACAAACACACACACACCCAACAATGTGCATGTATGGATCATCAGAGCATCCATCTTTTAATTGTTTTTGCCATGCCACATGGTTTTCATCAATTCCCACAACTTTACTTATTCCAGTTTAAGGTCTCTAAGGACCTCACCACACTAGAGAATGAATCAACTTTAAATCTGGTTGCTACCTCCTGCAGAATTCTGGGGTTTGTAGTTTACGGAGGAGCCTTTAACAGCCTCACTAAACTACAAATCCCAGAATTCTGCAGGAGGCAGAATTGGATTCATTCTCTGGATCTACACTGCCATAAAAATCCAGATTATCTGATTTGAACTGGATTATATGGCAGTGTAGACTCATATAATCCAGTTCAAAGTTTATAATGTGGATTATTTGCTTTGACAATCTGGATTATATGGCTGTGTAGAAGGGGCCTAAAGTGCAGTCCTGAGCTCATTCGCACCATACATCATTTGAACGCTGCATTTTTGAGACGCCTTCAACCCATATTAAATGGCCAGTTTGGATGTACACTAAGACTGGGTTTCCAACCTATAACTTATTGTGTCACAATTAGTTCTGTGCCTTTCTTTTGTACAGTAATGATAGAGCAACCTAGAAGACACTTATCCTCCCATCTGCCTCTTCAAGCCTGCGCTTGATGCCTGCTCCTCAACAAAACAGACCAGAAGCTAAGAATTGCATTTTTGTACTGTAGTCCACACTGTGCAAACACAATTGTCTGCTCAGAAAAAAAATTGTTGCAGACATTGACCTGGCGGCCCAAGAATGTTGATGGTGGAATCTGACATGACAAATAATTGCTAATCCGCTATTATGCTGAGAAGTTTACTAAATGAGCACGTCTGGAAACATGCCCATTTTTCTCACTCTGTGCGACAAAGGCCCATCTGGCTTCTTCCAAGTTGTACTGACTTTTAAAAAGAAGTAGAGTAGGCAATAAACCCACATTTGGGTAACAGTGAGATTCCTGGTCTGTTGGCTTATTTAATGTTCTATGCTAGATGCTAGATAACTTAGTCTAAAACAGTGTTTCCCAACCTTTTTTGAGCCGCGGCACACTTTTTACATTTACAAAATCCTGAGGCACACCACCAACCAAAATAACACAAAATGACACTCTAACACAGTAATACATATAGTTAATATGTTTTTAATGTATTTATACACTCAGTGTGAAACCTGGACCTGTTTCGATGAACACAACATAGATAACCTGGCAGGAATGGCAGAAAGACACAAACTTCCCACATAGAACTCCCATAATCAAGAGAAAATACTGTAAGAGTTTGGTGGGCATTGACCTTGGGTTTTGGAGTTGTAGTTCACCTATATCCAGAGAGCACTGTGGACTCAAACAATGTTGGATCAGGACCAAACTTGGCATGAATACTCAATATGCCCAAATGTAAACACAGATGGAGTTTGGGCAGGGGCGGTCTAAGGTAATTTTAAATGATAAGCGAACATTATTTTGGCGCCCCCCCCAAAAAAACATTATTTTGCCCTCCCCCCATGTAAAACAAATATCCAATTATAATATCACAATACCATTAGTAGTATTATATTGTATCAATGTATATACAATATATTATACCATACTCATACTATATTATATCATAATTATATTACACTACATTACAATATAATTATATTATAATATATTGACATTATAATATAATATAACATTCTATTATATTATTATTATAAAATAGGAGTCTCCCATAAGTCCAAAATTAGGATCCCAATGTAAATGTAAATAGAAAAACAGCCAAAATGTTCAAATGAGGTCGAATACAGGCAGCGCGGCCTGGGCAAACTTGGGCCCGCCCTCCCTCCCTCTAGGTGTTTTGGCCTCCAACTCCCACAACTCCTCATAGCCTCAGGCCCCTCAGGTCTAGACAGAAATAGAGCCGAAGAAAGGAAGGAGGGAGAGAAGAGGTCACAGAGGAAGAGGAGGAAAGCCCTTCATTCATTCCTTCACTTACACTTCCCTCACTGATTCTTTTTTCCTTCCCCGCAAACGCGCGCGCGGCGGAGACAAAGGGAGAGGGGAAGCACTCCCTGCCTGCCCGATAGGGTGTGCTTTGCTTACAGGCTTCTGCGCAAGGGAGCTACTGGGCATGCATGGAGGTTTTTGCGCATGTGCAGTTGCTCCTGCGCTCAACTTCAGCTACGGAGCAACTGCGCCTGCGCGAAAACCTCCGCGCATGCCCAGAAGCAGCGTTGGAACGCACAAGGCCGGGGCCCAAAAGCAGGCAGCTGCGGCGCTGCCTGAGGAACATCGGCAGGGCCAGGATGGCGCCCCATGCGGCCAGGATGACGCCCCCTTCCCAGATGGCGCCCTATGCGGCTGCTTACTTGGCCTACCTGTAGGACCGCCCCTGAGTTTGGGGAAAATAGACCTTGACATTTGGGAGTTTACAGTTTCTGGGATTTATAGTTAACACACAATCAAAGAGCATCCTGAACTCTTGCAACAATGGAATTGAACCAAACTTGGCATATTGAACTCTCATTGCCAACAGAAAGTACTGAAAGGGTTTGCTTGGGAAATGACCTTGCGTTTGGAAGTTGTAGTTCACCTACACCCAGAGAACACTGTGGACTCAAACAATGTTATGTTACGTTGTTGTATCCAGAATCACGATGTTGGAAGGAGGCTCATCAATTTAAGGTCCCTAAAACAGGCATGGGAAAACTTCAGCCCTCTGGGTGCTTCGGACTTCAATTCCCACCATTCCTAACTGCCTGAGGCCCTTTCCTGCTTAAATGGCTGAGGGGTGGGGGGAGGAACAGAGCCTGAGGCTGCTAGGAATGGTGGGAGTTGGAGTCCAAAACACCTGGAAGGTCCAAGTTTGCCCATGCCAGCTTTCGACAGAGACCTCTTCCTCCCCCTTCCCCTACGCGCCCTTTCTTCCCCCTACTGCCGAACGCTTACTTTTTCTTCTACACTGCCACTTCTGCCGCCATTTTGATCCGAGGGGGGCAGCGTGAGTGTGTTCAGGAGGGATGGGGGAGGGAGGAAGACTTGACCCGTGCGAGCGCTACTGCGCAGACTCGCCCCAGAGCAAAGCAAGGCAAAGCGAGCAGAGTGAGGCTGGGAAGAAGGGAGCCCGAGTGGAGAAGAAAAAGTGTTCGGCAGAAGGGGGAAGAAAGGGTATTGGAGGTTCCAATTTCCCACGGCACACCTGATGATTGCTCACGGCACACTAGTGTGCCATGGCACACTGGTTGGGAAACACTGGTCTAAAATATTAAGGCACTCAGACCTGAAACAAATGCAGATTTGTCTGGAATGAAGGTTCAAGAAAGAGCTGCGTGGTTGTTTTATAATTGATAAAATTGGTTGCATATAAACTCAACGTTATTTATTCAAATTCCCGGACGCCTGCAAAACATTTCAGATAAAAGTTCAAACTACTCAAATATATTTACATGAGCTACATGGGGGAATCATGGGAAAATCAGATAGCCGAGACAGATTATTTTTCAAGCTATATTTTTGCTTCTGGCATGCCGTGTGTGTGTGTGTGTGTGTGTGTGTGTGTGTGTGTGTGTGTCTGTAGTTAAGCTCTAATGAGAGAAATATTCTTTCTGAAATAATGCCTACAATTTAAATATTTTTGTTGTAAGTAGGAAGAAGTTAATGCAAAAAGAAGAAGGTGGAAAACATGATCTGTAAGACATTAAAAGTTTATATCCCAATCTGCAATTAAAACCAAGCAGTTCTATTTGGGGTCAATGGTTTAGAATATGCTGATAAGCATCAGGACTCACTAAGGGCCCATATTGATTCCTTGGTCAGCTTGTAAATCATATTTGTTGTTTACTTGGATGTGAGCTTGCAAGGGGGTGCCACTGAAAACGTTCACTTAAAGGCCAGCTGGCTAGTAAAGAAAAATTATCTACTATTGTTTTGTCAGAACTAGGTTCATCTAGAGTGCAAAACCGTGGAAGGAAGAAAATCGATAACATTTTCCCAAGATTTACTGTTGGGGAAAAAATAGGAAGCCGGATAAATCTGTGTTTCATACAGGTTGACTTCAAGTACAGTTTGCTCACAGCTTCCCCATTAATCTTTGAACAACCCCATGACCTTCTGAGAATTACGAAAACGACAAGCTGAGAAGATGAGGCAAGACTAGACTAACACCCAAATCCTAAAAACATGCTTAGCTAAAGGCAGCCACATGTTAGTACATCTGATGTAATAACCCTGGGTGAAACAAGCAAGGCAGACTCATTTCTCAATATGACAATCCTTCTGTACTATGCAGCTATCTTATTTCCACCATGAAGGTTTGAGCACCCTTAAGTAGGTCCAAAAACTACTTTTGCTCCTCTAGAACAGTGTTTTTCAACCTTTTTTGAGCCACGGCACATTTTTTACATTTACAAAATCCTGGGGCACACCACCAACCAAAAGGACACAAAATGACACTCTAACACAGTAATACATATAGTTAATATGTTTTTAAATGTATGTATACACTCAGTGTGAAACCTGGGCCTGTTTCGATGAACACAACATAGATATCCTGGCAGGAATGGCAGAAAGACACACACAAAGGTCTTGCTCAACAGCTGGTAGTTCACCCGCAATCAAAGGGCATTCTGAACTCCACCAATGATGGAATGGAATCAAACTTCCCACACAGAACTACCATAACCAAGAGAAAATACTATAAGTGTTTGGTGGGCATTGACCTTGAGTTTTGGAGTTGTAGTTCACCTATATCCAAAGAGCACTGTGGAGGGGAGGGAGGAAGACATGGGGTGAGTCTGCGCAGTAGCGCCTGCACGGGTCACGTCTTCCTCCCTCCCCCCTCCCGCAGAAGCGGCAGCGTGAACAAAGCGAAGTAAAGCAAGCAGAGCGAGGCTGGGAAGAAGGGAGCCCGAGTGGAGAAGAAAAAGTGTTCGATAGGAGGGGGAAGAAAGGGTATGGGAGGTTCCAATTCCCCACAGCACACCTGATGATCGCTCATGGCACACTAGTGTGCCACAGCACACTGGTTGGGAAACACTGCTCTAGAACTCATTATTGGTACTCCCCTCAATCGAAAAGAAAACGCTTGTTTTTAAAGGAGGGTTCTGTGCAACCCTTTGGAGAAGGTTTGGAGAAGAAATAGGTGGTGCAAAACCGATTTGGGGAGTTGATTTGGGGAGATTCGGAATGATGGCTTACTGGCTATGTTGGCTTGAGCTTCTTGGAGATGCAGTTCAAAAATATCTGGTTGAAACCCAAAGTTCTAAAGAATGGATGATTGACTGCACTAATGAGCTTTCTACATACGTGTATAGGTTCTTATGTGTTCTTAGATTTTTCAGATGTAGGGGATCTATTGAGCACAGAATAATCAGATACATGCACTGTCTGGGAATTAGAATTATGACTATAGGAATTCTAATAAGGAATTACTCAGCTTGCAAATGGCCAATTCAATATATTCCAGGCACATAAGATACCAAATTAACAGACATAACAAAAATGTGTACACTTTCCATATGGGGGTATGAGCTTAGAAACATGCTTGCAATTAAGTGAAGGATGTGTACCCTAAAAATGAGGGGGGGAAACAGAAAAATAAAAGTTTATGGCAGTGATTCTCAATTTTCCTAATGCCGTGAGACCCCTTAATAAAGTTCCTTGTTGTGTATCAAATAATAAAAACAATGAGTATTTTTATCTGCTTTAACTCAGAGCAGGGACGGAGACAAAGACATCTAAAAAAAAATTATCAACACAGGTTAAAGAAAATACTATATTAATATGGAAATGATACCTAACACCAGTAAGAATAGCAAATATAAATAAAAACTACCCCAAAAAATGCTGGAGAGGATGCCAAGAATCAGAAACATATATATGCATATGTGGTGGCAATGTAAATATGTAAATAATTTTTTGGGGAAAATATTTAGAGAAATAGAGGATATAATGAACATTAAAATAGAAAGTCCTAGTATAGCAGGCATGTAGCGGGGGGGGGGGGCTTGAGGGGCTTCAACCCCTCCCCCCCCCCCCGAAATTCTCAGGGTGGTCCGCGAGAAGGCCTTTTTGGTACATTATTGAAACTGTTATGTGTATTCATATCATGATCTGATCACCATACTCAATATATCCCATATGCATGGGGGTATTGGGATAACATTACAAAAGGTTTGCTAGGGTAGATCCTCCCCCCCGAATCAAACTCACCCCCCCCCCAAATCAAACTCCTGGCTACGGCCCTGTAGTATAGCTTTATTATCATTATATAATAATAAACAATTGAAAAAAGAGGATAAAGATATAACAAACTTATTAACAATAGCAAGACTACTTGTATAGCAATATACAAATAAAGGAGTGGTATAAAGAAGCATGGACATTGGCAATAAATGGTCAGCTGACATGTATATTAAAAGTTAAAAGAGGTATATGGAAACAAAGTGATTTTAATGATGTATGGAGAAAATTTATTGAAAAAGGATTAAAGAAGGAAAGTTACCTCCACAAGAAGAATTGAAATTTTGAACAGATGACATGTAAAAGCTGTGGCTTGGGAGGGGGGCGAACAGTGGTGAGGGATAGATAATACTGCAGGTATACGCAGAAAAATAACAGTAGAAGTATGTTAAAGTATGGTAGGTTGTATTGAGTATCTGCTGTAAAACAAACACTGTATAACAAATATATTGAACGATGATAAAATAAAATAAAAATAAAGACAGACAGTACATAAACGGGGGAAATTCAGAGCAGTGATGGCAACTGTCACAGCGCTTGGGGCCATTTTTCAGGTGAATCAACTGCTTGTTTGCTTTTTAAGGTTTTTTAAATTAAAAATGTATAAAAATACAAGCTACAAATATATAAAACAGATTACAATTAACTAACTAACTAACTTTATTTCTTATGAGTCGCCCTCCACCAAAGATGCTCTGGGCGACTTACACAATTAAAATAAACAGGTTACATAGTCACCGCTTGTTACTAGCAATCATAGGCTCTTCTGAAAAGCCATGTCTTAAGTGCCCCTAAAAATGTATGTAGATCAGGAGTGGCCTTTGGTCTGGCGGTAGGGAGTTCCACAAGATTGGGGCTACAATGGAGAAGGATCTCTGTCTTGTGGACTCCAAACGAACCTCTCTAGGGCCAGGGACATAGAGGAGATTCTCATGAGCTGACCGTGGCAGTCTCTGGTGGTGGAGTGGCATTAAACGGTCTCTTAGATATGGGGGACCCTGACCTCGGAGGGCCTTGAATGCTAGGACCAGGGTCTTGTAGAGGACTCTGTGTTCAACCGGCAGCCAATGCAAGCGCTGCAGAGACGGTGTTATATGGCACCTCATTGATATTTTTGTGAGGAGTCTAGCAGCTGCATTTTGCACAATTTGGATCTTACGAATTGCTGCTCGAGGTAAGCCCACATACAAAGCATTGCAGTAATCCAGCCTCGACGTAACCGTGGCATGGATTACCGTAGCCAGCGCCTCTGTTGGTAAATAAGGCGCCAACTGCCTCGCTTGGTGTAGATGAAAGAAGGCCCTTTTACTAGTGGAGGCAATCTGGGCTTCCATCGTCATTTTGTAATCCAGGATAACACCGAGACTCTTCACAGTAGGGGATGGAACTAACGGTTCCCCTTCAAAAGATGGTAATAGACCGACCAATTCTGATGGGCAGCCAGGCCACAAGATTTCAGTTTTTGCTGGATTTACTTTCAATTTATGGGCACGTAGCCATCTTGTCACTGCTCCAAGACACTGGGTGAAGTTATCCGGTACTGAGGTTGTTCCAGGTTCTAGTTTTAGGAGAAGCTGGGTGTCATCAGTGTATTGGAAACATTCTAATCCAAATCTCCAGACTAGCTTGGCGAGAGGTCGAACATAGATGTTAAACAGCATTGGCGATAGAATAGCGCCTTGGGGTACTCCATAGTCGAGAGTGGATTTCTCAGATACTTGGCCCAGCCACTCCACTCGTTGGCTACGCCCTCGCAAGAATGAGTTGAACCACGGAGGTTATATCCATGGTGCTCTTACAATTCTATAGTTTGCCAACTGGCATTCTTAAGCTTGCTTCTAATGTATTAGCTCAGCTTCTGAAATTGCACCACAGTTAGCAGACTGTTTATATGTACAGCACATTTGAAACCAGCTTGGTATCTATTTAGGTGCAGTGATGGTTTCCAACCACAGGAACAGAATGTGTGGAGAGAACGGAACTGTGGCATTTCACAACCCGAAATCTAGACTACATGACTAGATACTGGATTATTGAAATGTCTATTGTTTAAAGAATGGAAGGGTTTCAGAAGCCTCTTCTCAATGAGACAAAAGGATGTGAGTAATTAAGAAACCTATGCAGCCTCGTAAGAAAGAAAATCCAGCAGAAAATATTGAGATACTTTAAAAGGTCAGACTTCGTAGCAGTCTGCCAGATTACGAGTGCAAATGGATGCAATACAAAAGACATTTTCTAATCTATTACACTGCTTGTGGCTTGACCTGTTTTACATTCCTATACATTTTTGTTGTGGTTCGTTTAAGAAAGCCATGATGTTTCTGTAACCTTTGAAAATTTGCATACAGATGCAGTAAGATATTGGTGGTTGCCAGTGGTTTAAAACTGCCATGAGCACCTGGAGTAGATTCGAAGGCTCAGGTGAGTTCCTGCCTCTGCAATGTGTACCTTTATATTATTTACTAAATCCCAACAGCAGCAAATTGGTGTGGTTCAATTTAATATGTGAACTTGAGCCTTATTCCTATCACACCACTGGTTCTTGATCTGTTTCTGATACTTTAAAATTTCCAGGTTGCATGGGACAGTAAAGACCCAGTTAAGGTGTAGATTCTCTGTCGAGGCCAGTGATTCTCAACCTGGGGGTCGGGATCCCTGGGAGAGTCACCAAAGACCATCAGAAAACAGTATTTTCTGTTCGTCATGGGGGAAGTTTGGCTCAAATCTATCATTGGTGGAGTTCACGGGGCTCTTTGTTTGTAGGTGAACTATAAATCCCAGCAACTATAACTCACAAATATCAAAGTCTATTTTCCCCAAACTCCACCAGTGTTCACATTTGGACATATTTATTTATTATTTATTTTTTACTTCATACTTATACGCTGCCCCCCCCCCCCCAAATGGCTCGGGGCGGCTTACAGTAATTCAGTAGACATCTCATAAAACCAACAATAAAACACCATTAAAATAGAACAACAATTAAAACAGTTAAAACAGCGGATAAATCACAGTGGGCTGCATGCTAGGCAGCACAGAAGGAAAACTATAGTCTAGCCAACCCCGAAGGCCTGCTGAAACAGCAGGGTCTTAACTGCTTTCCTAAACAAGAGAAGGCTCTGGGTGGCGCGGATGCCAGCAGGCAGTGCGTTCCACAGGGTTGGGGCTGCAACAGAGAAAGCCCACCGACGGGTTGTGGACAGATGGCAAGTCTTCACATTTGCGATGACCAGGAGATTTTGCTCTTCGGAGCGCAACGATCTAGTGGGGTGATATGGGACAAGGCGGTCCCGCAGGTGCACTGGCCCCAGACCATGTAAGGCCTTAAAAGTCAAGACTAACACTTTGAAGACAACCCGGCATTCTATTGGAAGCCAGTGCAGTTCGCGCAGAATTGGCGTGATGTGATGGCCAATCGGGACCCCCGCTAGGAGTTACGCTGCAGCGTTCTGTACCAGCTTGAGTCTCTGGATTACCGACAAAGGAAGGCCAATGTACAAAGCGTTACAGTAGTCTAGCCTCGAGATGACCATGGCTTGGACCACTGTGGCTAAGTCATGGCGGGACAAGTAGGGGGCCAGCTTCCTCGCCTGGCGAAGATGGAAAAATGCCACACTGCTGACGCTGGAGACATTGGCCTCCATCGACAGCAGGGGGTCCAAGGTTACTCCTAAGCTCTTAACAGAAGACGACGGACATAATGTCACGCCACCCAGGGTCGGAAGCTGGACATATTGAGTATTCGTGCCAAGTTTGGTCTAGATCAATCATTGTTTGAGTCCACAGTGCTCTCTGGATGTAGGTGAACAACAACTCCAAAACTCAAGGTCCATGCCCAACAAACCCTCCCAGTATTTTCTGTTGGTTATGGGAGTTCTGTGTCTGGTTCAATTCCATCATTAGTGGAGTTCAGAATGCTCTTTGATAGTGGGTGAACTATAAATCCTAGCAATTACAACTCCCAAATGACAAAACCAATCCCCCGTCCCAACCCCACCAGTATTCAAATGTGGGTATTTGTGCCAAATTTGGTCCACTGAATGAAAATATATCCTGCATATCAGATATTTACATTACCATTCATAACAGTAACAACAAAAATAATTTTATGGTTGGGGGTCACCACAACATGAGGAACTGTATTAAGGGGCCGCAACATTAGGAAGGTTGAGAACCACTGGTCTAGGCAGCCCTATGCCCACTTGATTCCCTACTATTGCTTGATCACGTCTTCCTCTTCTCATTCTCAGTACACAGGAATCCTCCTATACCTTGGCCCTGTGTGTCTGGCCTGGACTCAGCCTTTCTTCAATGTGTATCTATTATCCATTGTTTCTTTGGGTTCTTATTTTTCAGGTCACTGCATGCTTTGTCTCACTAATTTTAGCTATCCTTTCAACTGAAGGCTCCTCTTTCTCTCCCTCCAAAACACATAGCCCAACCTCATCTTAAGCACTATGCAGTTTCTTCTGGGGCTCATCTTGTTTCAGGTCATTACCTCTTTTTCTCAACCACCATGCCCACATATATTTCCTTCAGTTTCACATTTTTATTTTTTTTACTCTCCATCCTCTTTATTACTGGAACTATCTATTTCTTAACATCCTTACAAGATCTTGAGACATAATCTCGGTTGCCAATCATCTCCTGTATGAGACTTCAATTCCAACCATAGAATCATAGAGTTGGAAGAGACCTCATGGGCCATCCAGTCCAACGCCCTGCCAAGAAGCAGGAAAATTGCATTCAAAGCACCCTCGACAGATGGCCATCCAGCTTCTGTTTAAAAGCCTCCAAAGAAGGAGCCTCTACCACACTTCGGGGCAGAGAGTTCCATTGCTGAACAACTCTCACAGTTAGGAAGTTCTTCCTAATGTTCAGGTGGAATCTCCTTTCTTGTACTTCAAAGCCTTCAGGAAAGCAGAAAACAAGCTTGCTCCTTCCTTCCTATGACTTCCCCTCACATATTTATACATGGCCATCATGTCTCCTCTCAGCCTTCTTTTCTGCAAGCTAAACATGTCCAGTTCTTTAAGTCGTTCCTCATAGGGCTTGTTCTCCAGACCCTTGATCATTTTAGTCGTCCTCCTCTGGACACACTCCAGCTTGTCAATATCCCCCCGAAATTGAGATGCCCAGAACTGGACACAGTATTCCAGGTGTGGTCTGATCAAGGCAGAATAGAGGGGTAACATGACTTCCCTGGATCTAGACACTAGGGGTGGATATCTCCGGTTTTAAATACTTTGAAAACCGTTAATTTTCGTATTTAAAATCAATTTCAAAGTTTTTCAACCCTCGGGGTCCAACCCGGAAGTGTAATTTGTATACCGAACCTGGGCGCCGCCATTTTTCTAAAGGTCACGTTATTAGGTCATTTTTCCCCTCTCAGTTCTCAACTCACGAGAGGAAACTGGAGGACAGCAGCACCCTCCTTTCTCCTCTCGCCAGCTGAGAGCTGAGGCGGGTGCCTTGAGTTGCGTTAGGTCTCAGCAGGGAAGGAGGTGGACGCACCTCTTTCCCTGCCAAGACCTAACGCGAATCAAGCCTTGAGTCCGCTCCTCCTCCCCTTCCAGGATCTAAAGCGCGTCAAGGCTTGGCACGCTTTAGATCCTGGCAGGGAGGAGGGACAGGGAGGGCCCAGTCTGCTCCTCCTCCCCTGTCAGGATCTAAAGCGCGCCAAGCCTTGACACGCTTTAGATCCTGGCAGGGGAGGAGGAGCAGCCCCAGTTTATTCCCAAGAAGAGAATGAGGTGGTGACGCGAGTCCCCGCCTCCTTCTCTATACTTGGGAATAAAGCGGGACAAGGGTCCCGCTTTATTCCCAAGTAGGGAAGGAAGTGGGGACCCGCCTCCCCACTTTCCCCACACCTCAGAGCCATCCCGTGTTAAATATAATGCGGGATAGCACTGAGGGGGCGGGGGAAGGAAGGTGTGTGTGCGTGCTTTGCATCCACACACACTTCCTTTCCCCACACCTCAGAGCCATCCCGCGTAAAATTTAATCCTGATGCTTCTGAGCTGGGGGAGGGAAGAGTTCAGGGCTTGCCCTCCATTCTTCCCTCCCAGCTGACGTTATGAATAATAACAAAAATTCCTTATTAATTACGTTTCAATCATGAAATTTATTTTTTAAAGTTTGTAATAATTTTTATAACGACCCAGCAATGGAAATCCCCCCCCCCACACACACGAGTTTAGAATCAATTTTTTTATGGATCAACCACCCCTACCAGACCCTATACTTCTATTTACGCAGGCCAAAATCCCATTGGCTTAGCCTTTCCTCCATGAAAGTCAAACTGAAAATGGTTCAGTTTCTGGAACAGTCATTTCAAGGTATCACTCCAACTCAGCGAATCACAGTCAGAGGTATTGGTGCTACACACCAAATACATTTCTAATACACACTTATATTAAAGCATCTAAGTAAAGGTGTGTGTGCATGTATCTGCCTATGTATTTATGTATGTCCTAATACTTGTTAAAATATACTGCAAAGAAATAGGTTCCCAACAATAAGTAAAGTTCCAAGTAAATGTGTAATAAAACCTTCTTAATGACTGTAATGGCATAAAATCCTATACATGGGTATTAGAGACAAGTTTCCATGCAGTGCAACGGGACTTACTCCCAGGTCAAAGGGAAGGCATGGCTGGTAAAGTTTAATATCCTCCTGTTATTTAGAGCTTAAAAAGAGAGCACTAGAAACCTAGTCCATGTACAATCTGGCCTTGAAAAAATCCAGGCATATTAGTGTTGTGATAACAAGAAACAAGGGCAACAAGTATACAATGTCCAGAAATGCAGAGCAGTGCAATGAGAAGTATAGGTCTGTGGAACACTGTTGATCCTCAAGTCACTGGTTACCCATCCATGGAGAGCATTAGAGGGAAGAGGAGGGGGGAAATGGCATCTAATGGGCACATTGGAAAAAAGGCCCTGCTAATCTTCCGCATTACATATTATAAGCAGAACTGATATAGAGCATATTTCAACACCCAAATCCTGAGTAAATCAAAGCATAAATTACTTTATGGAATCCAGAAGACGGCACATCCAGCATACCAGCATAATAACATGAGAAGAGCCACGCTATGCGAGATCAGGCGCAAAGCCTTTGTTACATTCTGTATCCTATAATGGTATCCTTGAAAAATTAAAAGCAAGAAATGACGGCAACATTACCAAATTAGGGGTACTGAAAGGCACCATGTTTCCCATACATGTCAAAACCAGTTGCCATACATTTGCTAAATCAGTTCTTTCAACTTGTGGGTCCCCAGACCTCTTTCCCCCTATGTGACCCTTTGTACTCCAGTTATCTCCCCCGAGTTTTTAAACATTTTATATGTTCAAGTGGCCCGCCCTGTCGTTTCTGTTTTAGATTCACCTGTGCTGTTGTGTGTTCACAGATGTATTTTATCGTGTTTACTGCTTTTATTGTGTTTATTGTTTTTTGATGTTGTTGATATTTTGTGATGTGTTGTTCGGCCCCAGCCCCATGTAACCTGCTCTGAGTCCCCTCCAGGGAGATGGATGCGGGTTAGAAATAAAGTTTTTATTATTATTATAACTATTATTTTGGCCTACAACTCACAGAAATCCCAGCCAGTTTACCACCTGTTAGGATTTCTGGGAGTTGAAGGTCAAAACATCTGAGGATCCACAGGTTGAGAACCACTACGATAAATGAATCTGCTTAAATAGCTTTTAAATATCTGTCCAAGTTAGCAGATATCACCATAGGCTTAGAAGTTCTCATAGTTTTACAGTGTGAAAAAGATGTCCAGTGTTCCCTCACTTATCGCGGGTGTTACATTCCAGGGCCACTCGCGAAAAGTGAAAATCCGCGAAGTAGGGTGTGTGTGTGTGTGTGTGTATACATATATAGCATTCCGAAGGTGAGGCAAAAGCGAGGAGAGATTTAAAGGTGCCACACATCTTTTGTTGGTTTTTTTTGCTAGCTATAAGGAAAGGGCAATAGGGCCATGATTTACATACTGGTTTGTATACATCTGTGTTTTCACAGATGTATTTTATTGTGTTTATTGCTTTTTTGTGTTTATTGTTTTGATGCTTTTTGATATTTTGTGATGTATTGTTCAGGCATGGCCCCATGTAAGCCACTCCAAGTCCCCTCTGGGGAGATGGATGCGGGTTAGAAATAAAGTTTTTTTATTATTATTATTATTGTATCACCTCTCTCTCTTTTTATGAATGAAAACGTTCCTCGAAACAGTATGTAAATCACAGCCGCCTTGATTGGCTGCCTCTCTCCCGAGGAGGAGGGCAAAACCCCCTTCCACACTCCATTATTGCAAGGTGGCGGGATTAAAACGCCGCCCTGGGCAATGGCAACCATTCATAAAGCTGGAGGCGGCCTCACCTCCGAGCCTCATTGGCACCCCGGTAGGGTAAACAAGCTGGGATTGACAACTGCTGGCAGGGCTGCAGGCCAATGGTGGGTGTACTACACATGTGCAGAACGAGTATCGCAAAAACCCATGAAACAGTGAGTCCGTGAAAAGCTAACCGCGAAGTAGTGAGGGAACACTGTAGTTTCTTTTCTCCCAGTTGACATCAGTCTACTTTCCATTTCACAACATGATCCTAGGCTGTTGTACTATGTGATAAGGAGAACAACCTTTTCCTATCGATTTTCTGCACACCATAGGTAATTTTTTTCATGCTTCGTGTCACTTTTTTCTAAATTAAAGACCTCAGTCTCTTTAACGTTGGACATCCAAGTGCCACCTCTGTGTTGATGGAGGCAGGCAGGATTTCCCCCGGGTACTGGTTGTGGGGGGTCGGGAGCAGGTGAGGGTTTTGCCCTCCTTTCTGCTAGAGATCCCCGTGTACAACTAGTGGGCCACTGTGTGACACAGAATGCTGGACTAGATGGGCTGAGGCCCGATTCAGCATGGCTCTTCTTATGTTCTTATGTTCTTAACGTTCCTGTTCCTAGTACTTCATCATTTCGATGTCATTTCCCTGCACCTTTGCCTATTCTACAATAACCTTTCTGCAGAAAACAGAATTGTACAAAAGATCCCAAGATTAAGAGGGAGCAACAGCATTGATTAAATGAATCTGACTCGCCACTGCATGATATCTAGAATCGGGGACAAATCTATGAATACACACAGATTCTATCTGCATTTAAACTGCAACACAATCCTGTTTCAACAAAACAACCGAAAGCTGGTGAGTTTTTCTTTCAAACAGGAACACTTTGAACACTACAAGAGGCAATGGTTAGTGGTCCTTCTTCATGTGTTTCTACTCTAAAACAGAAAACAGAGATGGGAAGCGCTTCCTGTAATCAGATCCTGATTACAATCTAAATGAGACAAAATGATGAATGACCAATTAAAAGTAAGCTAAAACCTGCAAATCGGTTCATGAACAAGAATAACCTGGAAAGGTCTGGTACCATATGCCTAAAGCAAGACACAAAGTCAGTGACAAACATATAGTGTTTCATCTAAACACTGCTCACATTTTCTATAGAGCTTACAAAAACTAAATACAGTAGAGTATCACTTATCCAACCTTTGCTCATTCAACCTTTTGTATTATCCAACACAGTCTCCCTCTTGCCAGGACCCACAGCTGTTTCAATACATTTAGTACCAAAACATGTTTCAATGTTTTGGTACTAAATTCATAAATACAGTAATTACTATATAACATTACCATGGACTGAACTGCTTTTTCTGTCAATTTGTTATAAAACTTGATGTTTTGGTGCTTAATTTGTAAAATCATAACATAATTTGATGTTTAAAAGGCTTTTCCTTAATTCCTCCTTATTATCCTCCTTATCCAATGTTCTGCCAGCCCATTTATGTTGGATAAGAGAGACTCTACTGCAATGTTTCCCAACCAGTGTGCCGTGAGTGATCATCAGGTGTGCCGTGGGAAATTGGAACCTCCAATATCCTTTCTTCCCCCTCCTGTCGAACACTTTTTCTTCTCCACTTGGGCTCTTTTCTTCCCAGCCTCGCTCTACTCGCTTTGCCTCGCTTTGCTCTGGGGCAAGTCTGCACAGTAGCGCCCACACGGGTCACGTCTTCCTCCCTCCCCCCCCTCCTGAACACGCTCACGCTGCCCCCTCGGATCAAAATGGTGGCAGAAGCGGCAGTGTAGAAGAAAAAGTAAGTGTTCGGCAGGAGGGGGAGAGTTGGTAATGAGAGTTCAATATGCCTAGTTTGGTCCAATTCCATTGTTGCAAGTGTCCAGGATGCTCTTTGATTGTGTGTTAACTATAAATCCCAGAAACGGTAACTCCCAAATGTCAAGGTCTATTTTCCCCAAACTCCATCTGTGTTCACATTTGGGCATATTGAGTATTCATGCCAAGTTTGGTCCTGATCCAACATTGTTTCAGTCCACAGTGCTCTCTGGATATAGGTGAACTACAACTCCAAAACCCAAGGTCAATGCCCACCAAACTCTTACAGTATTTTCTCTTGGTTATGGGAGTTCTGTGTGGGAAGTTTGATTCCATTCCGTCATTGGTGGAGTTCAGAATGCTCTTTGATTGCGGGTGAACTATAACTCCCAGCTGTTGAGCAAGATCTTTGTGTGTGTCTTTCTGCCACTCCTGCCAGGATATCTATGTTGTGTTCATCGAAACAAGCCCAGGTTTCACACTGAGTGTATAAATATATTTAAAAACATATTAACTATATGTATTACTGTGTTAGAGTGTCATTTTGTGTCATTTTGGTTGGTGGTGTGCCCCAGGATGTTGTAAATGTAAAAAGTGTGCCGCGGCTCAAAAAAGGTTGAAAAACACTGCTCTACTGTATATTAAAATACAGTTTTACCCATAAAAAACAAATAGCTGATCCAGACTTATTCATACATAGAGTAGAAACCTTGAATACACAACCTCGTGCCTGTTATGACTAGTTTAACTTCCACTTATTGCAGAGGGTTTACAGTAAGCATAGCTAGAAGTGGGTGCAATCAAAAGAATATGAGTAAACAAACAATAACAGCAAATTAAATCACGATGACACCCAAAATTAGCTACAAGGAGAGGTAGAAAAGGCATTTATTTATTTAGTTAGATGCATTTATATTCACATTTAGTTTAATTCAGTCTTAAAATATATATTATATATATTATATGGCTCTCACTGAAATACATTTTCAAATATTTTGCTTTCATGGCTCTCTGAGTCAAAAAGGTTACCGACCCCTGTCCTAGGCTGTTGTTATTTATTTATTTATTTATTTAGACGCATTTATATTCCACCCTTCTCACCCCAAAGGGGACTCAGGGCGGAGAACAACATACAAACAGCAACGGTTCCATGCAAAGACATAAAATAACTATAAATATGTACAAACATTAAAATCAGTCATATCTACTTTAAAATCAGCTGTTTAAAGCCACCTCAAGACACCATGCTGGCTCCGGTCAGCAGAGCAGGTTCCCTATTATTGCATCATTGCACTGCCCCAAAGTTTTGGTCCCACAGCCAGGTCTTTACTATCTTTCTGAAGGACAGAAGGGAGGGGGCTGATCTAATCTCGCCAGGTAGGGAGTTCCATAGCTTGGGGCAATCACTGAGAAGGCCCAGTGACGGTAGTGGAACCGAGAGCAGGGCCTCCCCAGCAGATCTTAGTCTTCACGGTGGTTCGTAAAGGGAGATGCGTTCAGACAATTACATTGGTTCGGGGCTGTTTAAGGCTATAGGCCAAAGCTAACACTTTGAATTGTGCCCAGTAGCAAACAGGCAGCCAGTGAAGCTGATGTAACATGAGAGCTGTGTGCTCCCTGTATGTCACCCCTGTTATTAACGTGGCTGCCTCTCATTGGACTCTTTGAAGTTTCTGAACAATCTTCAAAGGCAACCTCACGTACGGTGCATTGCAGTAGTCTATCCTAGATGTAACAAGAGCATGGAACATCGTGGCCAAGTATGACTTCCCAAGTTATGGGTGCAACTGGTGCACAAGTTTTAATTGTGCAAAAGCACCCCTAGCCACCACCGCAACCTGAGGTTCCAGACTCAGCGATGAGTCCCAGAGGACTCCCAAGCTGCGAACCTGTGCCTTCAAGAGGAGTGTAACCCCGCCTAGCACAGGCTCTTATTATTTGTTCTTATTAGAGAAACAAAGGCCACTTTCCGATCTCTAATGTTTATTGATAGTCAATAAAATTCCTACATAGACATTGCATCCCTGTGAATAACTGCATCATTCTAAAAACCTCCGCGTTTGTTCATATATAATATAATAAATATATAATATACAGTGGGGGGAGTATTTATTTAGATACCAATAGTACAAGTTCTCCCACTTAAAAAGATGAGAGAGGTCTGTAATTGACATCATAAGTAGACCTCAACTATGAGAGACAACATGAGAAAACACATCCAGAAAATCACATTGTCTGATTTTTAATGAATTTATTTGTAAATTGTGGTGGAAAATAAGTATTTGGTTGATAACAAAAGTTCATCTCAATACTTTGTTATATATCCTTTAATGCAGTGATTTTCAACCTTTTTTGAGCCGCAGCACACTTTTTACATTTACAAAATCCTGGGGCACACCACCAACCAAAATGACACAAAATGACACTCTGTCATTTTACTAACTGTCACCCTCCCCCCTCGTGACGCCGCTGCTTCTGCCAAACCCTCCTCCCGCCCCTCCTCGGGAGGCCCATGCGCAGGAGGCCCATCACCGTCTTGCGGGGAGGGCTGCGCTGAGTGGCCGAAGCGCACGCGGGCTCGGCTGCGCAGGACGAATAGGAATTGAGCACACGGGGTGGCTCCGAGCCTGGGAACAAACTGCGGCGGAGGCTCGCAGCCATCGCCACCCCCAGGTCTCCTTTCTGAAGGGTTCAACCCCCCCCAGGAGTGCCTCCCCCCCCCCCCGCGTCCCTTCAGCTTCCCTGCTGTCGCCTTGGGGCCAGATTGGGAAGGAACCAAGCTGGGCTGTGGAGCTGCGCATCCCGGCCTCTGCTCTACTTTGCTCTGCAGCGAATCCAGAGCCCAGCCAGGAGAGGCCAGGAGATGAGGGGTTGCTCCCCTTCCCCAGTGCGGAGGGGCTAGAAGGCAGAAAGCCTCACCTCGAGCCTCCGGGAGTGGGGTCGGACGGGGGCAGCTCCCGCAGACTCCTCCTCCTTGCTGCCAGAGGGGAGGAGGGCAGAAGAGCGCCCAGGAGCCGGGAAGCAGGAGGAGCCGCAGCCCAGCCAGGTAGCCCTTGGCATGCAGAGGGAGGGAAGGAAGGAAGGGAAGGAGAGAGAGAGGAGGGAGGGAGGAAAGTTCTGGATGCTGAGGGCTCTCCCTGATTGCAGCCAGGCTGGCTGGCATTGCTGCTTCGGCCAGGAAAGCCTCATTTCCGCTGCCTGAAGTTTCCTGCTAGGCTCTCTCTGTCTTTCTCTCTCTCTCTCTCTCTCTCTCTCTCTCTCTCTCTCTCTACACTGTAATTTCCCACGGCACACCTGATGATCGCTCACGGCACACTAGTGTGCCCTGGCACACTGGTTGGGAAACACTGCTTTAATGGCAATGACAGAGGTCAAACATAGTAAGTCCTCACAAGATTGGCACACATTGCTGCTGATATGTTGGCCCATTCCTCCATGCAGATCTCCTCAAGGGCAGTGATGTTTTGGGGCTGTCGCTGGGCAACATGGACTTTCAACTCCCTCCAAAGGTTTTCTATAGGGTTGAGACCTGGAGACTGGCTAGGTCACTCCAGGACCTTGAAATGCTTCTTACGAAGCCACTCCTTTGTTGACCTGGAGGTGTGCTTGGGATCGTTGTTATGCTGAAAGACCCAGCCACGTTTCATCTTCAGTGCCCTTACTGATGGAAGGTTTCCACTCAAAATCTCATGATACATGGCCCCATTCATTCTTTCATGTATATGAATCTGTCACCCTGGTCCCTTTGCAGAGAAACAGCCTCAAAGCATGATGTTGCCACCGCCATGCTTCACAGTAGGTATGGTGTTCTTTGGATGCAACTCAGCATTCTTTTTCCTCCAAACACGACAAGTTGTGTTTCTGCCAAATAGTTCTATTTTGGTTTCATCTGACCATATGACATTCTCCCAATACTCTTCTGGATCATCCAAATGCTCTCTAGCAAGCTTCAGCTGGCTCCGGACATGTACTGGCTTAAACCGGGGAACACGCCTGGCACTGCAGGATCTGAGTCCTTGGCGCCGTAGTGTGTTACTGATGGTAGCCTTTGTTATGTTGGTCCCAGTTCTCTGAAGGTCATTCAATATGTTCCCCCGTGTGGTTATAGGATTTTTGCTCACCGTTCTTGTGATCATTTTGACCCCATGGGGTGAGATTTTGCATGGAGCCCCAGATTGAGGGAGATTATCAGTGGTCTTGTATCTCTTCCATTTTCTAATTATTGCTCCCATAGTTGACTTCTTCACACCAAGCGGCTTGCCTACTGCAGATTCAGTCTTCCCAGTCTGGTGCAGGACAACAATTTTGTCCTTCGACAGCTCTTTGGCCTTCTCCATAGTGGAGTTTGGAGTGTGACTGGTAGAGGTTGTGGACAGGTGTCTTTTATACTGATAACAAGTTCAAATAGGTGCCATTACTACAGGTAATGCGTGGAGCACAGAGGAGCCTCTTCAAGAAGAAGTTACAGGTCTGTGAGACCCAGAAGTCTTGCTTGTTTATAGGTGACTAAATACTTATTTTCCACCATAATTTGCAAATAAATTAGTTAAAAATCAAACAATATGATTTTCTGGATGTGTTTTCTCATGTTGTCTCTCATAGTTGAGGTCTACCTATGATGTCAATTACAGGCCTCTCTCGTCTTTTAAAGTGGGAGCACTTATTTATTTATTTATTTATTTATTTATTTATTTATTTGCACTTATCAGTCGCCACTCCCAATTGGCTCGGGGCGACTTACAACAGTGAAAACTCAAGATAAAACACAATAAAAACACGATAAAACGATATTATCAGTATAAAATGCAACTCAACAAGAGCTGTACACATAAAATAGGAGGGCAAGTATCCGAAGGATCAGCAACTTTAGGCGCCAAATGCCTGCTGGAACAGAAGTGTTTTGCACGCCTTCCGGAATGCCAGCAGATCTGTAAGGGCGCGAACATCGGAAGGCAATGCATTCCATAAAGCAGGGGCTATTATCAAAAAGGCCCTCCTCCTTGTAGTAGTGAGGTGGTACATCTTAAAATTTGGGACCTCCAGTAGTTGTCCCGACTCCGAACGTAGTGGTCTAGTGGGACAATATGGGATGAGGCAGTCCCTGAGGTACACTGGCCCCAGACCATTCAAGGCCTTGAAGGTCAATACCAGCACCTTGAAAGTGAGCCGGCATTCCACTGGTAACCAGTGCAGCTCACGTAAAATAGGTGTAATATGGCTGCTCATGGGGACGCCAGTCAGCAGCCGAGCTGCCGCATTCTGGACCAGTTTCAATTTCCGGATCACCAGCAAAGGAAGGCCAACATAGAGAGCATTATAGTAGTCTAGTCTTGAGATGACCGTGGCTTGGACCACTGTGGCTAGGTCGCGACGGGAAAGGTAGGGGGCCAACTTCCTCACCTGACGAAGATGGAAGTAAGCTACTATACTGACAATTGTACTGACTTGTACAATTGGTATCTGACTAAATACTTCCCCCCTCCCACTATATAAAATAATAATATAATATAATATAATAATAAATATATAAAATAGCTTTCTTGAGATGCCATGTTACAAGCTAGGGTCCTTATACTATACAAATAACAGGAAGTAAGATAAATTAGCAAGATAGTAAGCAAAGGAAGGCAGAGGGAGACATTGGACATTTCTTCCAGAATCTAAAATTAAAGCTCTGAAGGCTAAAAATAAATATTATAAGGAACTAAGAGGGATTTTAATAGAAAACAAGAGACGGGTATTTAAAGGCTGGTATCCTCAAGGGTCTATTCAACTTAAACTCAGAACCTAACTAGATTGCTACTTGGCCAACTTTGTACTGAGTTGACTTTCCCCTCCTTCTCCCAAGGAATTTTATTTCTCTCTCTCTCTCTCTCTCTCTCTCTCTCTCTCTCTCTAATATCATATTATATCCATAAGGGTAATTTAACAGATTCACATGTTTTTAAAGGTTCCCCATCTGGAGGTATTTGCCCTTAAACGCTTAGTGACCAATACCTCCTGCAGTAAGCCTGGGGTGATGAGAAAATGACCTCTTTGAGGCCGCTTTCTTGACCTTCTTCCTGCAGGCGAAAGCAGCTAAGCTAGTGACCCCAAAGAGCCCTGAACCTTGACACCAGATCTACAAGGTTACGATTTTGATGGGTGAATTCACAAAAGCAGAAATATGCACAAACTAGTGTTACTCGTCCAGTGACCTTCCAATGCCCTCTCTCAGGACTCTTTATCAGCAAGTTAAAGGTCCCAAGTCATTCACCTCCAAGAGAAGGAACAGCCGCAACATTAACCTAGTCAGCCAGAGGAACCAACTGAGTCAAAGGTGTCAACAAGCAATGTGAAAATACATTTAATAAAAACAGAGTTCACTATATCTGACCCAGCACTGAATAGCACATCAGAGGAATACCAACAAAATCATTGACTGCAAGCAACTTTGCAAATAGAATTGGGAGTAGAAGGCAAAGAAAGAAAGATGGATAAGAATACTGAAAAGGGACTTGTCTGCACTGGCCCCTAAAAACATATTCATCATAAATTGACCTCTGTCAATCTTCGTAACCTGTAGCAGCTTCCAGTGAGTTTGTACTTTAAGCCAACTTTGCATGCTTTTGCCGAAGTCCAGGAGATACTCTGGAGTTTGCTTGAAACTTTGGAGTATCCTGGGGCTTTGAGACAGTATGGACAGCTGGATCAGATCTGACCTGAGATGCCGTCCTTAAAGACACTGATTCAACCCAACTTGCCAAAATGTAGGTCATGCCCATGTTGCCACCGCTACTCCCAGCCGGCCATTCAGCTCTGGCTGAGTATCTATCACAATCACCGCGCTGATATCAAAATAGGGAACCCACCCAACTAACAAAAAGGAGGGGAGAATGTATGACCCTTCAGATGCTAAACTGGAATAACCATCAGACCTTGCAAGCAATTAATATGAGGTTGTTATAGGTTTTTCGGGCTCTATGGCCATGTTCTAGAACAGGGGTGCTCACACTTTTTCAGCATGCGAGCTACTTAAAAACAACCAAGTCAAAATGATCTACATACCCACTACTCAGAGAGCCATAAAAGCAAAATATTTGGAAATTTATTTCAGTGAGAGCCATATAATATATTTTAAGACTGAATTCAACTAAATGTGAGTATAATAAGCCCCTGAATTTATTCATAATAATGATGATAATATTCATTCAGCCTCTGCTAATAATAATAATAGTAACAACAACAACAACAATAGGTTCCTAGAATAGGAGACCTCCAAGGGCCATCCAGTCCAACCTCCTTCTGCCATAAGGGAAAAACACAATCAAAGCATTCCTCACAGATGGCCATTCAGCCTCTGATAATAATAATAATAGTAACAACAACAACAACAACAACAAAGGGTTCCTAGAATAGGAGGAGACCTCCAAGGGCCATCCAGTCCAACCTCCTTCTGCACCTGGGTGGCATGGGGCAGGACTGAACCTTCTTCCTGCCCTGCCTGCGATCTACCAGGACACCCTACGCGATCTACCAGTATATCGCGATCTACCTAATGAGCACCCCTGTTCTAGAAGCATTCTATCCTGACGATTTGCCTGCATCTATGGCAGGCATCCTCAGACCTCACAACCTCTGAGGATGCCTACCATAGATGCAGGTGAAACATCAGGAGAGAAGGCTTCTAGAACATGGCCATATAGCCCGAAAAACCTACAACAACCCAGTGATTCCGGCCCCCAGCTCCCAAAATCCCTAGCCAGCTTGTCCAATAGCAAGGATTGCAGGGATGTGAAGTCCAAAACATCTGGATGGCCACAAGTTTGTCAACAATGCTTTATGGAGTTTCCAATAGGGACAGATAAGAATAGTGTTTCAATTGGTTTGTCCAAAATGTAGATTTAGGAAAATGCAAAATTGATTTTAAAAAATCCTATCCTTGGTTTCCATACCATTCTTATCTGTGAGAGATGAGAAAGAAACACCTAAACTAAACTATATTTTTAGAAGTAAGAACAGCAATTAAATTTAGCCAATGTTGCTAAGTCAGCCCTTTTCTAGAAAGTAAATAGTTCTCATTAATACTCAGTGTGCCCAGTATCCAGCTAGCACTGAGACTTTGAGAAGCAATTAACGTCAGAAAAGGGTGGAGAACGGTTTCCTTTCACTGGTAAAAACTGTTATATATTCTGAGGAATTCTCCTTATATGATTATTAACATTATGTGACACGATTTTTGTTCCTGGATTATAAATGTCATTTCCTAATTGGTTCTAACATAAAAACATGGGAAAAGTTTACGAAAGTGCAAAAACTTGGTTTTTGCAGGACATCCTGCAGCACATTTTGTTATAGCTTTTCAATGAATATCTCATAAGAGTCTCAACCAATTCAACATAGTTTGTTGCAGCCACAAAAACAAAGTTTCTGCAATATAACAACTACTTTCAATGTTTAAGTACCGCACAATTAAACAGGAAATAATACTTTTAAACCAGGAACAGATTTTTTTTTTCAAATTTTGTTGCATAGTGTATTTAATTAGAAATCACAAGCAATTAAAGATTTGCATATTTATATTATACGTGATTAAATATGCAGAGCAAAGGCTTCAACTCTTTTGCTTTTCATGAGGCAAACAGGGAACTATCACCTATTATTATTTCTTCTTCATCCCTTGGCCTTCATTAAATCTTATCAGTTCCCAACATACAACATTTTCTTCAAGTGTGATAAATAAAGGCTCGTTTGCCATGATGCAATCCCAGTCACACACCTTGAAAGACAAGATTATAGAAAGCTGCCTAATACTGTGTCCACATTGATTCCTCCAACCAATACAGTGGTACCATGCCAAGAACCTGGTAGTGTGGCAAAGAATGCACAGTTCTAACTATGTTAGATTTTTTAAAGGATTACGTTCTTTGCCTCTAAGACAAGTGATTTAAGATATTTTTCTGCATGCAAATTATGTGTGCTACCATTGAGCAATGGTCACTTTAATACATTTGGTCCTCCAGATTTACGAGTTTAACTTTGGTTAAGTCAATTACTCACAGATTTTAATAATACTAGCTGTACCTGGCTACGTGTTGGCATTGTGGCATTGTGTGGTGGTATGGAAAATTAAGTAGGAAAGAGGCAAATAAGGAAGTAGAAAATGAAATAGTATTCCTTTCCTTCTTTCCTTCCATCCATCCTACCTTTCTTCCCTCCCTGTTTCCTTCCTTCTTTCACTTTTTCTTTCCTGTTCTCCCCTCTTCCTTCTTTTCTGCTTTCCTGTGGTCCAGTCTGTATATATGTGTTTTGTGTCTGTATGTATATATTTGTGTCTATGTGTGTGTGTATATATGTGTGTGCTTATGTTTGTGTCTTCTGCCTTGGTTGGTGTCGCGGCCCGGGCTCCGGAGGCCTCCGCGGCAGCAATCGAAACCCCGGCTTTGGCGAGGACGATGGGCCTCTCTCCTCCTTTTAGGTCTTCAGCAGCCATTGCCGCCGCCAGCCATTCCCCAGCGGCAGCGCTGACTGCTAAAAACCTAAAAGGAGGAAGGAGGCCTGCTGTCTTCTGCGAAGCCGGAGCCTCGGTTGGTGTCGGGGCCGGGGCTCCGGAGGCCTCCGTGGCAGCAATCGAGGCCCTGGCTTCGCAGAAGACGACGGGCCTCTCTACTCCTTTTAGGTCTTCAGCAGCCAGCGCCAGCCATTCCTCGGCGGCGGCACTGGCTGCTGAAGACCTAAAAAGAGGAGGAAGGCCCACTGTCTTCTGCGACGCCGGGGCCTCGGTTGGTGTCGCGGCCCGGGCTGCGGAGGCCTCCGTGGCAGCAATCGAGGCTTCGGTGAAGACGATGGGCCTCCCTCCTCCTTTTAGGCCTTCAGCAGCCAGCGCGCGCTGCCAGCCATTTCGCCCCTGGCCACCTTTTCGGTCCGCCACAGGAGACAGGAAGGCCAGGCCGAGGCAGCAGTCGAGCTGTGGGCCTTGGGGAAGATGGTGGGCCTTCTTCCTCTTTTCTCCGTGCTGGCGAGGGGGGGAGGGGAGGGGGGGAGGGAGAAGGGGTTTGCATGCACGGGAATGAGTACCGCGCATGTGCAGTGCTGCTGTAGAGTGGAGGTTCATGGGAGTTGTAGTCCCATTGGTTTTTCATAATTTTGACCGTTTTGTTTTATTTTTTCAGGTGGTAAACATACCTCTTTCCATGGGGGGCTTTGTGGCCTGATTTGGTGTTTGTGGGTTCAGCGGTTTTGCTGTCTATAAGCCCCTAACCATGGCAGGTCTCTTTTTATTATATATATAGATGGTCTTTCTAAGAATCTCTAGGGCAGTGGTTTCCAGCCTGTAGTCCCCAAGAACTAAAATATGGTTTGCAGTCTCACCATTACTACACCGTTGCAACGAGAGCGACTGGTCTCATGAAACCCTCTTATATGTGTCGAGGCAATAAGGATTCCGGGAGGGTAGAGGCTGACTACACAACAAGCTTCCTGACTGCTGCTGCTTTTCCTCCTCCTCCCTCCCCAAGCGAAGCCATTCCTTGGTGTCTTCATTTTAGGCCTGTTCCTGGGGTTATTTGGGGTGCTGATTCAGAAAATTGCATTGGATAGTAGACCACATCAGCTCTAGATTATTAAATGTGGTTTTCTGTGGGTAAGCAGATTATTTATTTATTTGTTTAAAACTTTTGTACCCCGACCTTCTCACCTCCAAAGAGGGACTCCGACCGGCAAACAGCAAGTATTCAATGCTAACATTTAAAATCTAAAACATCATAAATTTACAACAAAATTATCAATTACAAATACAATAAATACATTTTAAAAGCCTTTCGCCAAAGTAAAATCGAGTCCAACTCAATCCGTATATTCGGTCCATATCTAGTGTTTAGCGACTTTAGTCGATTCGCGATCTCCTCCTACATTCTGCGAAGGCCTCATTGCACAGCCACGTTTTCACCTGATGGTGACTACTTGATGACATATGTTTGTATCAGAAACTAGAGCTGATGTGGTCTATCCAATGCAATTTTTTGAATCGGCACCCCAAATAACCAAACCAAATCTAAAGTTGACCAAATACTGATTTGTAACCCTTTTGGTACTAATGTTGAAGAATGGTCCCTGGTCAAAGTGGTCCCTGTTCAAGTGGTCCCTGGTCAAAAAAGAGGTTGAGAACCACTGCTCTAGGGTCTCCGCCGTGACTCTAAAGCACACTTGAAAATGTTTAACATTGACTCTCTTACACACTGATTCCCTTTAAAGAAATCATTTAATCTACCTGTAGAAAAGATCAGTTGGCGATAGGTCACCTATCACCAACACCTACGACTCCTCGAACGCTTTCATCAGCGCTGTCTTCACACAATCCTAAATATACACTGGACTGACTATGTGACTAATGTTGCTGTCCTTGAGCAAGCAGGGATCACCAGCATTGAGGCCATGCTATTGAGAACACAGCTGCGCTGGGCAGGGCACGTCTCTAGGAAGGAGGATCACTGCCTCACAAAGATACTACTCTATGGTGAACTCGCCACGGGTCAGCGCAAGAGAGGCGCCCCCCAAAAAGAGATATAAGGACTCCCTGAAACAACATGTCAGGCTCGGCCAGATTGATCACCAACAATGGTCCACCCTGGCCTCACATCGGGAGGCATGGAGGCGTACTATCCACAATGCTGCGGCCTCTTTCAAGAAGACACGCCGAATGGGTCTCGAAGAGAAACTACAATGCAGAAAGAACCGCAACTCGGAAACAACATCACCCAAGGAGACTATCTGCTGTGCTTTCTGCAACCGAACTTGCCTATCTCAGATTGGCCTTTTTAGTCATCAACGTGCTTGTAAAAAGTGTGGGATGAGTCCTTCCTGAATCTTCGTTCACAAAGTAATGCCCAGAGAGAAGATCATGAAAGTGTTCACTAAAATGGCACAAGAAGATACTAATTGTTTTTAGATGTTATTATATGTTGTTGGGCTCGGCCTCATGTAAGCCGCACCGAGTCCCCTTGGAGAGATGGTTGCAGGGTATAAGTAAAGTTAATAAATAAATAAATAAATTAATAATAATATGGAAATCAGAAGGTTTCCCTCTGGACAGCTGAGAAGCCCCGAAACTACTAAGTTGGCGGTATCAAAATGATCAAGGGCCGGCATACCTACGGGACTGCCTCTCTCCGTGTCGACCCTTGAGATTGCCTCGATCAGACCATCAGAATCTATTACAGGTCCCAGGCCCTAAGGATGCCCATTTGACATCAACGCGGCGTAGAGCTTTTTCGGTGATCGCGCCATCACTTTGGAACGCCCTCCCTCCTTACATCAAAGCCACCCGTGATCTAAAAGACTTTCGCACGGCTTGTAAAACATGGCTGTTTGAGAGGGCGTTCGGCTGAGAACTGTTAGACTGTTAATCGTTTTTAGATGTTATTAGATGCTACTTGTTTTTAGATGTTTTTAGATGTTAGATACTATTAAATGTTTTTAGATGTTTCAGGTATTTAGCTGTGTGTTTTTACTGTAAATCGCCCAAAGCCATCTGGGATGGGCGATTAATAAATCCTAAAATAAATAAATAAATAAAAATAAAATCAGTGCATGATTTCCACACAGATAATTATTCTTTCCCTAAGGGTAATGATAATGCTTTTGCAAGAAACTCCAGAGACCTTGCCACAATTATTTTGCATGTAGAGACCAAAAACTTATTTTTGAAAGGACATGCCCTCCAAGTTAAATCTACACAACTATTTGGGAGGAATATTTTTTTTAAATCAGTATTATTTGGTTTTTGGTTTTTTTCTGATTTTAAGCTGAAGTTCTACTGAATATATTCTATTTAGTACAGCTTCAATTTAAGAACAGTAAATTGTAGGTCAGGCTGGCTGATGTAAAAGGGTTTGAACCCATTGTCATCATGAAAAGGTGGCATGTGCTATTAGTCTTTTGTGAGAACCTTTTCAGCTTGGCTCTCTGGATGCAATGTTCCAAAGATATGAATAGACCTAAAACTATGTCAACTTGTACCCTTATGCAACAAAAGGAATTGTCCCGGAAACAGACAATGTTATTGAAGATGTAAAGTTAATTTTTCCTTTTTTGAAGAATCTATTGATGCTTTTTTGGGAGGCCAAATGAATATGTACATGTAAATATGGATTTACAGCATAGTAGTTTCTTTGTTTAAAAAAATGTGTGGACTTCAGGTGAAAGCTGTAAAGGATGTAAACCTTTAAACCTTTCAAAAAAAAAGAATTCAAATCGAGCAATGACTCTCCAAAATACGATGATGTTTAATAACACAGCCATCATTCACTCTTAATATGATTATTAGTAAACCAACAAATTCTGGTGTTAACACCAATATACAAAGAACATACACATATATCATTTAAACTCACCGCTCTTTTTCTTTTAAATTAGTAAATAAATAAGAAGCATGGACAATCAACAATTATAGGATGGCTCTACATACATAGTTTGCTGAAGCGCCAATACTCTTCAACAGAGAAAGTTAAAGACCTTGTAAAACTACAACTCTCATGATTTCAGAGGATTGAGTCATAGTAGTTACAGTGATTTATAACTGGGGCAAGTTACAGTGAGTGGTCAACCCCCGTTTAAAGAACTGCACTGGCTGCCATTTATTTTCCGGTCCCAATTCAAGGTACAGGTGATCACCTACAAAGCCCTAAACGATTCGGGACCCGCCTACCTTGGTGACTGGATCTCCCTCCATGAACCAGCTCGAACCCTCCACTCTTCTGGGGAGGCCCTCCTGTCGCCCCTGCCAGTCTCACAGACTCATCTGGTAGGCACAAGGGAGAGAGCCTTCTCCTCTGTGGCCCCCCAACTCTGGAATTCCTTGCCCGGAGAGATTAGGAAAGCCCCCACTCTGGAGACCTTTAAAAAACACCTGTAAAATTGGCTCTTTCGCTGTGCTTTCAGAGAGTAGTTATTTAATTTTTATCATTGCTCTCCTCAATGTCCCCATCCTCGGAGTCCATCCCCCCTCCGCCCATAAAAGATTGCTTACAGCCCACCCCGTCTTTGTGATTTTAGATATCTAGTTGTATATTGTTTTTATTTATATGTATGTATCTTTTTATTGTGTTCATTGCTGGTGTTTTGATTTTATTTTATTGTAATTTGTTGTTTGGGATTGGCCTCGTGTGAGCCGCCCCGAGTCCTCATTGGGGAGATGGGGCGGGGTATAAAGTTTATTATTATCTCAAACTTTATTAATTATACAATGCAGATACACAGTACAAGTTTATCTTCCAAAGGCTTGATGAAATCAAAGTGCTGTGCCTAATAAAGAACGAGGCAGAGCTGCGCAAACTGTTGTTTTTCAAAGGTTAAGTACACTAAGTGTGATAGGTATGGTCCCTTCTCAGGGCACTTGTGCCTGCTTTGTGCTGGTCAGTGACCGTAATAAAGTTTTGTTGTTGTTGTTGTTGATCCCGAGTGAAGCCAAACATTCCTCAAACACACATACAGCCCTCTCTCCTTTTTTCTGATTTGGGGAGATAAATGGTTTGTTCTGCAATAGCGGAGCTCAAAGCCATTGTAGGTTCAGCTGTGTAACTCAGGACCCTTCTACACTGGCAGATAAAATCAACATTATCTGCTTTGGACTGGGTTATATGGCAATGTAGACTCGTATAATTCAGTTCAAAGCAGATAATGTGGATTGTCTGCTTTGATAATCTGCATTATATGGCAGTGTAGAAGGGGCCTAAGGGATTCAGCATGACTACACTGTCTTATGTTGACGCTATGCTAAGTATCTAAAGAACTTCGACCAAATTGGAGGGAAGATACTTGCATGGGTTCTGGGACCACCACAGAGAAAACAATACTATTTGTTGATTACAGCTCAACACCCTCTGTCTCCTGTCTGGGGAGGAGAAGAATCTGATGGGGAAAGGCATTCCTTCTTGAAATGTTCAGATCCAGGCAATATAGTGCTCCTTAAACCATTTATTTATTTATTTATTTATAACTTTTGTACCCCGACCTTCTCACCTCTATCGAGGGACTCAGACCAGCATAACAGCAAAAATTCAATGCTACACAATTTAAAAACAACTACAACTACATATTAAAATACATAAAAACCCAGCATCAAACCACATCGCCATTAAAACAATTCTACTCAATCTGTAAACGTGGTCATTCATTCAGACAATAGCCAATCTCAGCCTATTCTGGGAAGGCTTGGTTCCACATCCTGGTCTTCACCAGCCTCCTAAAGGACAACAGAGAGGGGGCAGCTCTTGCATCACTTGGGAGAGAGTTCCACAGCCGAGGGGCGACCACAGAGAAGGCCCTGTCTCTCGTCCCCACCAGCCGCGCTTGCGAAGCCGGCGGGACCGAGAGCAGGGCCTCTCCGGAGGATCTTAATGTCCTTGATGGTTCATAGGGGAGAATTTGTTCGGACAGGTAAACTGGACCAGAACCGTATAGGGTTTTGTAGATTAAAACCAGCAGTTTGAATTGTGCCCGGAAGCTAATTGGCAGCCAGTGGAGCTGGCGCAGCAAGGGAGTTGTATGCTCCCTGTACCCCGCTCCTGTTAGTAACCTGGCTGCCGAACGTTGGACTAATTGCAGCTTCCGAGCAGTCTTCAGAGGCAACCCCACATAGAGAGCATTGCAGTAGTCCAGGGCTGTCCAACTGCCGGCCCTGCAGGTGTTTTGGCCTTCAAATCCCAGAAATCCTAACAGCTGGTAAACTGGCTAGGATTTCTGGGAGTTGAAGTCCAAAACACCTGCAGGGCCGGCAATTGGACAGCCCTGCAGTAGTCTATTCGGGATGTAACCAGAGCGTGAACCACCGTGGCCAAGTCAGACTTCCCAAGGTACGGGCGCAGCTGGCGCACAAGCTTTAACTGTGCAAAAGCTCTCCCCGCCACCGCCGAGACCTGGGACTCCGGGCTCAGCGATGAATCCAGGATCACGCCATGCCTTAAACAAATTGGAAACCAAGGAAGAAATGGAAACAGCTCATACTTAGCAGGTACCACCTTCTGAACCAACTGTAATTTCTCCCATCAGCTGCATCTTCTGAAAATAGCCTCCTATGAACAAGTGTCAAAAAGGCATCACACTTTTTAGTCATGCATAGTCATGTAATGTAGAGATGGCTATCATAAACACTGGAAGGAATATCCATAAACCTCATTGAGTACATGGAAACTGGAAACTTTTAGCAAATAATTGTTTTTCCATATTGGTGGAGGAAAAACATATAAAGTTATACTGAAAAGTTGAAAAGTGCCAGAACAATATCTCAGTAACAAAAGGTGTACTCCCTAGAGATCCCAATATCTCAGTGACATAGAAACAAGGCCCGATTCAGCAATGTTGTTCTTATGTTCTTACTATGCACTTCTTGGTCCCATAAGGCAGACCAGGGAAAAAATTTCTATGGCCCATAAGTGTCTCTAAAATCACTACTCTGATATTTAGGAACACTATATTGTAGTTTCCAAAGAGTTGGCAAGAGTTTGACCAAAAAGTGTTTGCCATTGAGATGAGCACCACCTCCCAGAATCGGACTTGACTACACTTAATGTCAGGGGGAACCTTTACCTAGTTCATTGGATAGGCTTGATGTTAATAGTAATTTGAATGTTGGGCAAGGAATTTAGGGAACCAGGTTTCAAATACCCGCTTGGACATAGAACTCTTGCCAAGGCACTGTCCGCAGGCGCCTCCTAGATCATGTAGCCCGCATGACTGCATGGAGCACCATTACTTTCCTGCTGAAGTGGTACCTATTGTCCTACTCACATTTGAATTTATGGTAAATCTAAGGTTTCTCTGAGGCTCAGAGAATGTGACCTGCCAAATTTTGCCCAGTAGGTTTCTATGTCCAAGCGGGTTGGGAAACACTGCTCTATATCGAAGTATTTGCAATCATTTGCTCAAATTATGAGCAACATCTAACCATGCTGGTTGGAGGCTTCAAGTTCTGGAAGCTGAAAATCAAAAAAGTAATGACAAGCTGTGTGCTACACAAACAGCCGATCCAACGTGAACCTCAGAAATGGGCAGGTTCCCTGCTTTGTAACATGAACAGCCACATCCTCAAGGGCAAGTCTGGAGGCTAAATTAATCTCTTGGCAGCCAGCTCCAAGCAAACTGCTGCAGAAGCAGCTATCTTCCTTCCACTAGCATACAAAGACCATGCATTTCACTCCTCCAACACAGCTAATAAAGATTTTGAAGAAATGGTTGAGGATTAAAACGAACAAGTCTAGTAACTAAGAAAAAGGCCACTACATTAACTAAACCAAAAGGGACAGATGTTATACAACTGCATTCTGGAATCCTAAAAAGAGAAAATACTTGTTTCAGGTCAATTATTTTTTTAATTGCCAATTTGATTTTTTTTAATGCAGTGCAAGACCCAATCCAAAAACAACTCTGATATTGGTTTCCGTATCCCATAATGCTTTCTTATGGTTCTAATAAAATGCGTCCTGACCTGTCAGTTATAAGATATTTATAGTCGCTACTAGAGAGCAGCTGTTCTGCTTACTGCTCCTAGCCTTGCTTGCAACTCTGTGAATCCCCTTCCTTCCTTCCTCTGGACTTTATTTACATGCCTTGGAGTGACTCATTTTATAACTCCAACTTAAGTTTTGCATATTACCGTTTTTAGCATAATAAACATACACACATTTCTGCAGTCTTCCAAGATCATCAAGCACCGGGAATGTGACGCAGCTGGCTAAGTGTCAGCTGCATAAGATCTCTCTGACCAGTGGATCATGAGTTTGAGGCCTGCCCGGGTCGAGGTGGGTGCTCGACCTTTAGGTGTAGCCTGCTGTCGACCTTTGCAGCCCGAAAGACAGTTGCAACTGTCAAGTAGGAGATAAAGGTACCACATTAAGTGGGGAGGCAAATTTTGGCTGAATTGTGAGGCTATTAAAGAACTCCAGGAAAGCTGAGGAATGCAGAAGGAACAACGAGGACGCTGGGAACGCTGAGAGATGAGGACTGCGTCAGCTCCCCTGGTGGCCAGAGTTTGCCTCTGTTCGTGTGTATGTTGTGTTTGTGGGAAATGGCAGGGATTGTCTTCTAAGTATGTGTACCTGTAATCCGCTCTGAGTCCCCTTCGGGGTGAGAAGAGTGGAATATAAATAAAGAGTATTATGAAAGAGCATTATTATTCCCATTCCTTGGACTTCATTAGTATCTGTGACATCATCAGGATCTTGGATATGTTCACACATGTCTGTAACTTAGCTTTCTACTTCCTGTTTAGGTGTTTTATTTTCTTTTTAAAAAAAATATTTTTATTGAAGTTTTAATAAGGAAAAGAGGGGAGAGGAGCAAATGGGAGGTGGTAAAGGGAAAGGGGTGACTAGATGAATGGGACACGTGAGAAAAAGGGGGAAAGGAAAGGAAAAAGAGAAAAAAATATCAAAAAGGATATAAAAAAGAATATAAAAAAAGAAAAAAGAGAGGGGGGGAAACCAAAACTATAAAAAATATATTGAAGTTTAAAAAATGGAAGAAAAAAGTTAATAGGAAAAAGGGGGAAAACACCAAAAAAACCCAAAAAACCAAAAATTCTTGATTGTTGACTTCCGAATTCTTCTTATCAAGGTAATTAACTTCTTGTTCCATCTTATACACCAGTGTTTCCCAACCGCTGTCACGCGGCACACTAGTGTGCCATGACGGACCTCCTGCTGTGCCGCAAGAAAAGCTCTCTGCCCCCCTTCCTTCCCCCTTCCTCCTGCCGAACTCCTGCTGCTTGGGGGAGGAGGAGGAAGGGCCGGGCGGCGGCGAAGAAAAAGAAGAAGGGGCTGGGGCGTCGCCTCCTTCGGCCGTTTCCCCAGCCAGCCTCCAATCTGCCATGACTCCCACCATGACTCTCGCCCCTCGCTCGCTGATGCCGCGTGGAGGAGGAGCCCACTGAAGCCCGTCCACCACTCATGCCCCTCCTCTGTAAGATAGCTGAAGCCAGGCGGAGGGGGTGGGGCATGGTGCGGCCTGACTCCTCCCCCTCCCCCCTGGCTTCAGCACTCCCACCAGCTTCTCCAGCCTTGAGGGGGCAGTGCCAAGCCAGCATTGTGCTGGCTCTGCCACCGCTGGCTTTGCACTGCCCCCTCAAGGCTGGAGAAACTGCTGGGAGTGCTAAAGCCGTGGGGAGGGGAGGGGCCTGGCTCCGCCCCCTCCTCTGGCTTCGGCACTCCCAGCAGCTGCTCCCAGCAGGCCACCATCCCTCAGCCATTCTTTGCTGTGTTAGAGTGTCATTTTGTGTCATTTTGGTTGGTGGTGTGCCCCCGGGTTTTTTTATTGTCAAAAGTGTGCCGCGGCTCAAAAAAGGTTGGGAAACACTGTTATACACTATTCACTCGGTCCATTGATGTTGCATCTTTACCCTTTATGTCCAAAAAATTATTTAATCATGTCCAATCTGTATGATTTTTGGTTTTGCCTTGATATGTTTCTAAATAGTATGTCAATATGTCCATATTTCTTATGTCGAATATCTTTTATTTTCAAACTACATAAAAGTAACTAAAGTTGAGAACTAGCCTGTCCCCACTTTTCCATATTGATAGGGGGGGGAAATCTCTAGAAGCAGTAGGATAACTGTGAGCCATATACAGCCTCCTGTACCATTTTTGTGGGCACAATGGTTCAAAAATGTAGCAAAATGACTTCTAAAAGGTGTACAGTGAACATTTCAACCATATTTGGAGGCCCTAGACCAATGGTTCTCAACCTTCCTAATGCCGCGACCTCTTAATATAGATCCTCATGTTGTGGTGACCCCCAATCATAACATTTTTGTTGCTACTTCATAACTCTTTTGCTATTGTTATGAATCATAATGGAAGTATCTGATATGCAGGATGTATTTTCATTCACTGGACCAAATTTGGCACAAATACCCAATACGCCCACAAATACCCATACTGATGGGGTTGATTTTGCCATTAGGGAGTTGTCGTTTCTGGGATGTATAGTTCACCTACAATCAAAAAGAATTCTGAACTCCACCAATGATGGGATTGAACCAAACTTGGCACATAGAACTCCCACGACCAACAGAAAATACTGGAAGGGTTTGGTGGGCATTGACCTTGAGTTTTGGAGTTATAGTCCAGAGTTATTGTCCTACACCCAGAGAGCACCGTCGACTCAAACGACGACGGATCTGGACCAAACTTGGCACGAATACTCAATATGCCCAATTGTGAACACTGGTGGAGTAGGGGAAAATAGACCTTGACATTAGGGAGTTGTAGTTGCTGGGATTTATAGTTCACCTATAATCAAAGAGCATTCTGAACCCCACCAATGATAGAATTGGGTCAAACTTCCCACATAGAACCCCCATGACCAACAGAAAATACTATGTTTATTATGGTCTTTGGCGACCCCTCTGACACCCCTCCTGACCCCCAGGTTGAGAAACGCTGCCCTGGATGACAAAAACCATCTTCAAATGACCCCAAATGTCTTCTAGGAGCCAAGGAAGGGCCAAAACCACATTTGGGGACAGGCATGTAGCCAGGAGGGCTTGAGAAGCTTCAGCCCCCGACCAGGGTGGTCTGGAAGAAGGCCTTTTTGGTACATTATTTAAACTGTTATGTGTATTCATATCATGATCTGATCACCATGCTCAATATATCTCATATGCATGGGGGTATCGGGATAACGATACAAAAGGTTTGGTAGGGTAGATCCTCAGCGCCCCCCTCCCCAAATCAAACTTAGCTCCCCCACCCCGGAATCAAAATCCTGGCTACAGGCCTGTTTGGGAGTAAAACATTTGGGGGGTTTTGAGGATCTGAGTGTGGTCCTCCAAGGACTAATGAAGCCTCCTGGTCTTCTACAGTTGCCCACCTCAGTCTATATTGAATGAAACATGGCTATAAAACTTCTAACTGGGAACCTTGAATGAATGAAGCCTGCTTCTGGATATTTGAAATTCACTCCCCTCACTTCATAGCCAGAATTCCCCTAAACTCTTCTTGGTATTTAATTATAGGATTATGTAGCTGGGAAAAGTCATCCTTTAGTGTCTGCTTATCAATAGTAGCATATTGATTGGCGCTGGATGAATCATTAGCTTTCAGCTTAATGAAGCTTACAACATTGTTATGAACATACAAGAAGTTCAATCCCAGCTCAACCATATGTTCGATTCTCACTGAAAGAAGGATGACCCCCCCTCCCCAAAAAAACCAACCCAACATCCAGTAATGTGGCGATTTTAAAATAGAGGAATTAAAAGATGCTAAAGGATGCCAATAAATCCTACAGTGTTTTCAAACCAGGCTAGGTCTTGGGACTCTTGCGTATTTCCATGCCAGAACCAGATAAGAGTTCTTTTCATGTGAAGCATTTATAGCACTATGATTCCACTATAACAAGCGTGACACCATGAAAATTAGGGTTAGTAGTTTGGTGAGGCACCAGAGCTTCCCTGTTTTTACATTCTAAATACCGTTTCCCCAAACTGTAAATCCCAGGATTTCATTGGATATTGCTATGGCAGCGTTCCACAATGGCTTGCCAGGTTTTAAGGAATTCCTCATCGGTTTTGTAGACTCCTGGGGTCAGTTGAACCCGCAGGCCCCTGGGGACTAGCCCATTCCTTATATACTCAGCCAATGGGGCGGCATTTAATTGCACACGCACTAGGCATAGTTCCTTCTCTGTGAGTTCTCCAATGGTAGCTGAAAGAATATTGGGTGCTATGTTATTAAAAGTCCCTTCGATAGGGTCAAAAAGTACCCAGTCCTGAATGATACTATTCACTTGATTTTGATCGAATGAATCCACTATACCAGATTCCATAATGGCCCTCTCTCGGCGTTACTTCGCGAATGAAGATTCTTAGGAAGGACTCATCCCACGCTTTTTACAAGCGCGTTGATGACTAAAAAGGCCAATCTGAGATAGGCAAGTTCAGTTGCAGAAAGCACAGAAGAAAGTCTCCTTGTGTGATGTCGTTTCCATGTTGACCATTGGTTCTTTCTGAGCGTTGTCGTCCTTATATCTTTTTTTTCTCTTTGAGACCCATTCGGCATGTCTTCTCGAAAGAGGCCGCAGCATTGTGAATAGTGCATCTCCATGCCTCCCGATGTGAGGCCAGTGTGGACCATTGTTTGTGATCAATCTGGCCAAGTCTGAGATGTTGTTTCAGGGAGTCCTTATATCTCTTTTTTGGGGCGCCTCTCTTGCAGGTATAGGCCCTGACCCCAAGTGACCGAGTTCACCATAGTTTTGTAGTATCTTTGGGAGGCGGTAAATAAATAAATAAATAAATAAAATGGTCCTCCATCCTAGAGACGTGCCCTGCCCAGCGCAGCTGTGTTCTCAATAGCATGGCCTCAATGCTGGTGATCCTTGCTTGCTCAAGGGCAGCAACATTCGTCACATAGTCGGTCCAGTGTATATTTAGGATTGTGCAAAGACAGCGCTGATGAAAGCGTTCGAGGAGTCGTAGGTGTTGGCGATAGGTGACCCATGTTTCAGACCCATAGAGGAGACCCACTAAGCAAAAAAGGGGGAGGAAACCCTTGTACAGTCAACAACAGAGAATGTTGTTTAATGACTATATTCTCTTCTATATTATTCGTATATTGGGCTTATCCGCTAGCTCTTGTAGTTAAGAAGCAGGATCAAACCTTCTTGGCACTGAACCTTTGTAATGCTCCTGTTGTGGACCACATCATAGAGAGGGGGCTGCTTCTATTTCTGGGCATTCACAAAACTTAAAGAAACCAGTTTGGAACTGTCAGTCAAGTTGTGTGGTCTGGATCAATTTCAAACTCCAATGTTTGAACCAGAGAACAGCTGGAATAGGAAGTGATTTGGGAATAACAGATTAAAGGCCAATGGCCGTTCTGAACAACAACAGAGGAATAGACAACACTGCTGTGAGCCAATATTTTCATCCAACACCAAGTGTCCACCATCATACATATCCAAGTCTCCTTATGCTTGGGAGAAAGATGATATCTGAGTGATGGGGAGCGTGCAAAACTGGCTCATCAGGGCTGCTCACACTTTTTCAGCATGCGAGCTACTTATAAAACAACCAAGTCAAAATGATCTACCTCCCCACTACTCAGAGAGCCATAAAAGCAAAATATTGGGAAATTTATTTCCGTGAGAGCCATATAATATATTTTAAGACTGAATTCAACTAAATGTGAGTAAAATTATTCATAATAATAATGATGATAATATTCATTCAGCCTCTGCTACTACTAATAATAATAATAGTATCAACAACAATAGGTTCCTAGAGTAGAAGGAGACCTCCAAGGGCCATCCAACCTCCAACACAATCAAAACATTCCTCACAGATGGCCATTCAGCCTCTGATGATAATAATACTAACAATGGGTTCCTAGAATAGGAGGAGACCTCCAAGGGCCATCCAGTCCAACCTCCCTCTGCACCTGGGCGGCGTCGGGAGCCTGCGGGGTGGGACTGAGTCTTCCTCCCGCCCTGCCTGCGATCTACCAGGATGCCCTACGCCAGTGTTTCCCAACCTTTTTTGAACTGCGGCACACTTTTAACATTAAAAAAATCCGGGGGCACACCACCAACCAAAATGACACTCTAACACAGTAAAGAACGACTGGGGGTTGGTGGCCTGTTGGGAACAGCTGCTGGGAGTGCCGAAGCTGGGGAGGGGGCGGAGCCAGGCTGCGCCATGCCCCGCCCCCTCCCCCCAGCTTCAGCTCTCCCTCAGCTTCTCCAGCCTTGAGGGGGCAGTGCCAAGCCAGCGGTGCCAGAGCCAGCACAATGCTGGCTTGGCACTGTCCCCTCAAGGCTGGAGCAGCTGCTGGGAGTGCCGAAGCCGGGGGAGGGAGCAGAGCCAGGCCGCGCCATGCCCCGCCCCCTCCCCCCAGCTTCAGCTCTCCTACAAAGGAGGAGCATGAGTGGTGGATGGGCTTCAGTGGGCGGAGCTCCTCCTCCACCCGGCTTCAGCGAGCGAGGGGCGAGAGTCATGGTGGGAGTCATGGTGGATTGGGGGCTGGCTGGGGAAACGGCCGAAGGAGGCAGCGCCCCGGTCCCTTCCTCCTCCCCCAAGCAGCAGGAGTTCGGCAGGAGGGGGGAGGAAAGAGGGAAGAGAGATTTTCTCGCGGCACAGCAGGAGGTCCGTCACGGCACACTAGTGTGCCACTGCACACTGGTTGAGAAAGACTGTCCTACGCCATCTAACAGTAGATCGCGATCTACTTAATGAGCACCCCTGTCCTGGATAATAGAGGAGCAGCTTCAATAATTGCCTTACTTGGAAATTCTGGAGTATGGTCAGAGTGGTGTCTCCTATCCATACATTTAAAATACTTTAAGTTTCTTGAATCATGGCTGCTCACTAGAACTTGCCCCATGTTCAAAAGCTCTTGTTATTCTGTATAAACTAATGTGTCACAAGAAGAAAATGTCCCCACATACTGCAGCACTTTAATCATGACCTTGCATTCACCTAGTAGATTATAAAGCCGGGGCAGGAATCAGCCATCATTATTGAGAAAAGCTGAATAGTGGGAAATAGAAAATGTGCATGTGAGAGGAGATGAAAGGTAGAATGCTGGCTATTAATAGCACTATTCTGCTTTCTCACAGTAATTGCCTTACATTACGATTATTATTTCGCCATTCAAAGAACTTCCAGCAAGAGCTTATATATAAAAGATCATTGTTAAGACTAGCTCTTGGCCAGACCGTCCAGGTATTTCAGGGCTGCTTTTATCACGTCTATTTGCTAAAAGAATTTAAATGGCTCGTAGTAAAGCAGACGGAGCCAGGATTGTCGAAAGCTGGGGGACAAAGTTGGATTAAACTCCAGAAAATTGGGACACTCACCAGAAGGTGCTGTGCAACATAGGCACAGATAGTGGTGCATTCATGGTGAGTCGGGGGGTTGGCTAATGTAGACAAGCTTTCAGTTTTATTATCCACTAGCTGAGGACCCGGCGGTGCCAGGGTCATTTGAGGAAGGCATTGTGTGCCAAGGTTGGTTCCTATTAGATGTTTATGTGGCTTGCAGTGGTCTCAGGAACTTAGTGAAGGTACTACAAGTCCCATTGGCCATGGTCCATCCTCCTCCAAACAGCACCAGAATGTAGAGTGGGTCTTGGGGGCTGTGTGTGTCACATTTGGTCTTGATCATTTTCTGGATGAGGGTTGCAGTGATTCGTCATTGGTGTGGCCCACTGTGCTCTAAGGAAGTGAATTTAAGTACTGCAAATCCCATCTTCCATGGTCCATCCTCCCTCAAACTGCACCAGAATGTAGGGTGCATCTTGGGGGTCTGTGTGCCAAGTTTGTTCTGTCATTGTTGGGGGCCTAGTCAGGAAAATCAAGTTGAGGAAGCCTAACAATATCCCATGAGGTGAGGCCTAGTCAGGAAAATCAAGTTAAGGAAGCCTAGCTGTCAATTTTGTGCCTGGTATGTGATTAAAAGGGGCTACGGTGTTGTTTGGAAAGTGAATGATGTGAAGGTACTGCGAATCCCATCATTTGTGGCCCATCCTGCTCTAAACCACACCAGGTTGTGAAGTGGGCCATTGGTCCCTTGTTTGCCTGAGCCGTCATTGCAAGGTTGGTTACTGTCAATTCAGGCCTTACGCAATGTCCCATGAGCTGAGGCCTAGTTGGGAAAATCAAGTTAATGAAGTCTTACTGTCAATTCATACCTTAAACAGTATCCCATTGGGTGAGGCCTAGTCAGGAAAATCAAGTTAATGAAACCTTACTGTCAATTTTGGGCCTAGTCTGTGATTTGTAGGGCTTGCAGTGTTTTTTGTGAAATGTGTTGGGTGAAGGTACTGAACATTCCATTTCCAACGGGAAAAAATGTCAACTGGTTAAGTTCAACTCCAGCCATTTATGTCTGCCTCAGGCCCTTTCGTTTCCTCTCTGTGCTGCTTAGGAGTGGTGGAATGTTGGGTGGCTGGCCATTCAGAGGCATTTATTCAAATAATTCCACATTGCAGACCAATCAAAAAGCTGCCACAAATTCCTCCCTCCCTCCGCACCTCCCGCCACACCTCCCACCGCAAACATTCTTTTTTATTATATATATATATATATATATATATATATATATATATATAAACACACACACACATATACATACATACATACATACATATACAGTAGGCCTATGTATTATAAAAGAGATGTCTTCCAGAACCCTCTGTGAAGCACAATTTTCAAACTAACAAAGGGAGGTCATGCCGCACAGTTAGCCCTCCACATTTGCTGGGGTCAGAAGCACAGGAAGCCCCATGAATGTAAAAAACTGTGAATTTAAAAAACTGCTATTTTCTACCAGAAAGACTACCTTTCTAGGAATATCGAGGCTCTCCAGCTCTATTCTATGGTCAACTTTCACAAAAGATACTCTCTCTAGGAATCTCTACGTTCTTCAGCATGACTCTATGATTGACTTCAGGTAGACCAGAGTTGCACTGGAGGACCTAGATCTGTGGTTCTCAACCTGTGGGTCCCCAGGTGTTTTGGCCTACAACTCCCAGAAATCCCAGCCAATTTACCAGCTGTTAGGATTTCAGGGAGTTGAAGGCCAAAACATTTGGGGACCCACAGGTTGAGAAACACTGACCTGGAGAGTCCTAGAGAGAACATTGTTCTGTGAATCAGCCTATCCACAAAGTCAAATCCACATATGTGGAGAGCCAACTGTATCAATCTCATTCAACACATTTCTAGTTGTAGCCATTTCGCCCTGCCAAAACCTACCCCAATCATTGAGTGCAGCCCCCTTTCCTAGAACAACATTTCCAGCCATTTAATTATTACATCTGAGCATTATGCCTCTGGAAATTGAGAAACGAAATGCCCTACAACACCACACTATTAAATTTAAATAATAATGGTAACAGCATAAAACTGCTGGAAGAAACATTAACAACCTTAGATATGAAGATGATACCACTTTGATGGGCTGAAAGCGAGGAGGAGCCTTCTAAGCAAGCTGAAAGAAGAAAGTGCAAAGGCTGGGCTGCAGTTAAACATTAAAAAAAACCGAGATTCTGGCAACCAGACTGATTGATAACTGGCAAATAGAGGAAGAAAACGTGGAGGTAGTGACAGACTTTGTATTTCTAGGTGCAAAGATTACTGCAGACACAGACTGCAGCCAGGAAATCAGAAGACATTTACTTCTTGGAAGGAGAGCAATGACCAACCTCAATAAAATAGTGAAGAGCACAGACATCACTGGCAACGAAGATCTGCATAGTTAAAGGAATGGTATTCCCCGAAGTAACCTATGGATGCGGGAGCTGGACCATAAGGAAAGCTGAGCGAAGGAAGATAGAAGCTTTTGAACTGTGGTGTTGGAGGGAAATTCTGAGAGTGCCTTGGACTTCGAGAAGATCAAATCAGTCCTTACTCCAGGAAATAATACCCGACTGCTGACTGAAGGGAAGGATATTAGAGGCAAAGACAACGTACTTTGGCCACATAATGAGAAGAGAGGAAAGCTTAGAGAAGACAATGATGTTGGGGAAATGGAAGGAAGAGGGGCCGACCAAGGGCAAGATGGATGGATGGTATCCTTGACGTGACTGGCTTGACTCTGAAGGAGTTGGGGGAGGCGACGGCCGACAGGCAGCTCTGGCGTGGGATGGTCCATGAGGTCACAAAGAGTCGGAAGTGACTGAACGAGTAAACAACAACAAACAGCAAATGGAATCCTGGGATTTGCAGAATTCTCAGCCATAATTTTGGGCCCCACTATACTGCAAAACCCAGAATTCCACAGAATTATATCATGGCAATTAAAGTGTAATAATAGCATGATAACAATATGTGATAGAGCTCTAAAAGGTACACTATAGAAAAAATATTTTTAAATATGTAAATGCTATAGGGTGAAATGTGGGGATCTGTACAAACAAGTTGCTTCATTGACTTAAACGGTACACATTTTGTTGTTGCCCACTGAATTGGGGATCAATTTGTTTATTTATTTATTTCCAACATTTCTACCCCACTCTTCTCTACCCCCGAGGGGGGACTCAGAGCGGCCTAACAAAAGGCACAATTCGATGCCAACATAATAAATACAATATAAAACCAAAAACATACAGCATTAAAACACATTAAAATACAATTAATATGAATATATCATACACATTCTCTTAAGTTAAAAACAGTATTTTGTCCATAACAGGAGCAATGAGCCATATCCATCAACTTGCTGTTACAAATCCAGTCCAAAGTGCTGTATTGTGCTAATGTGCAAAAGCCTGGTCCCACAGTCAAGATTTCACTTTTTTTCCTGAATGCCAGGAGGGATGGTGTTGATCGTATGTCGCTTGGAAGCACGTTCCACAGACGGGGAGCCACCACCGAGAAGGCCCTCTCTCTCATCCCCACCACCCGCGTTTGAGAAGTTCGCGGGAGCGAGAGCAGGGCCTCCCCAGTTTATCTTAAATTAAGAGGTGGGAGGTAGCGGCTGATGCGTTCAGACAAGTAAGCTGGGCCAGAACCATATAGAGCTTTAAAGGTCAAAACCAGCACTTTGAATTGAGCTCGGAAATGGACAGGCAGCCAGTGGAGCTGACACAACGGGGGGATGGTATACTCCCTGTATGTAGCTCCAGTTAGTAATCTGGCTGCCGCCCGTTGGACTAAGTGTAATTTCCGAACTGTCTTCAAAGGCAGCCCCACGTAGAGTGCGTTGCAGTAATCTATTCGGGATATGACCAGAGCATGGACGACTGTAGCCATTTGATCATAAATACCAAACATTACCGCATACGAAATTTTGTTGTTTTAACCATCTGATATCTCATAGGGTTAAAAAGCTAAAAGTGCCAGAGTTCAAAGATCTATTTCCAACGGCATGGGATATGGTAGCACATTTTTTCCTCTCCCTTCCATGATTTCCTGTTTCTCAAAACAAAAGAGCCATATTTATCATACAAAATGGAGCTGCCCCACCTAGTGAAGTGCTGCCAAGCTTTAACAACAGTCCTCCACATAAATATCCCCCGTGGCCTGTGATACATACAGCTGTATTTTTTTAATCGATTGCCTTGTAGGCTCCTCAACCCTGGAGAGGTTCTAAATCACTTTAAAGCATGGGATATAACCTCTCCTACTCACTGATGAAGTAATGTATTATCAAAAAAGCATGTAACCATTATGGTTTGACACCCCTCCCGTCTCCTCCACCACTTCCCATCTTGTGACCTCTCTGACTATTCAACTGCTCTGTTTGTCTGTCCGCCCAACAGCTGCTTATCTCCTTGCAAATGACTTCTGCTGGCAGTAGTTTCTTCTGTCCACTACTGCCTTTCCCCACTCCTTCCCCTTTTTTAGTTTGGGGGGGGGGGGGGTTAAAAAAGCAAAGTTCACCTTTTCCCCTTTTATCTAGTCTTCTTTCACATCAAAATTTCAACACATCATCTTTATCCACAAACAGACAGCGTGAAGTAGACATGATGGGTAGTGCAACAGAGCACACAACAGGACACAAAGCTTGTATGTTGTGGCATAATGTGCATAGTCCTAGCTATGTTACCCCACCAGCGCCTGTACTGAACTGACAGATAGGAAAGTAACTCACCCTTATGAGAATGCATAGAAAATAAATTACAGTAGAGTCTCGCTTATCCAACATAAATGGGCCAGCAGAACAGTGGGTTAACCCCTTGTGCTAGCAGGACTGAAGACTGACAGGTCGCAGGTTCTAATCTGGGGAGAGTGCGGATGAGCTCCCTCTGTCAGCTCCAGCTCCCCATGCAGGGACATGAGAGAAGCCTCCCACAAGGATGGTAAAACATCAAAACATCCATGCGTCCCCTGGGCAACGTCCTTGCATATGGCCAATACTCTCACACCAGAAGCGACTTGCAGTTTATCAAGTCACTCCTGACCTCCCTCTCTCTCTTTCTCTCTCTCTCTCTAAATATATATATTGGATAGGGGTGAATATCTCCGGTTTAAATACTGTGATTTCCATTAATTTTTCGTATTTGAAATTATTTTGACCCTATATCGACCCTCGTCGTCCAACCCGGAAGTGACCTTTCTAAATCGAAACCGGGTCCGCCATTTACGTAAAGGGCGCGTTATTAGGTCGTTTCCGCCCTTTCTTATCTTTAACCCGCCTTTGGTTGTCAGCTGGCAAGAGGGGAGTGGAAGGCAGCATCTCCTCTCGCCAGATGACACCCAAACACGGGTTAAAGATAACCCCCGTTTGAGTCTCGGCTGGTGAGAGGAGGGTGCCAGGCTGCCCCCTCCACCCTCCTGTCGCCATCTAACACACGGGTTAAAGGGAACGTGTTTTGGTTACTGAGCTGGCAGAGGGGAAGGGTGGCATTGCCTCCCTTTGCCCCTGCCAGCTCAGAATCCAACCCGGGTTAAAGGGAACGTGGATTGGTTACTGGGCTGGCAGAGGGGAAGGGAGGCTTTGCCACCTTTCGCCCCTGCGAGCTCAGAATCCAACCCGCGTTCTCTTTAACCCGGGTTGGTGCTGAGCTGGCGAGGGGGTGTGGAGGGCATGCACTCCATCCCTCCTCGCCAGCTGAGAATCAACCCGTGTTATTGCGGGTTGATACTGAGCTGGCGAGGAGGTGTGGAGGCGGGCATCCCCTGCGCACTGGCCCCACTAACGAAATAGTAACAAATTTCGTTATTAATTCCGTTTCAATTACGAAATTTATTTTTTAAAATTCGGATTAATTTCTATAACAACCCAGCAACGGAACCCCCAGATTAGAATCAATTTTTTTACGGATCAACCACCCCTAATATTGGATAAGCTAAAATGTTGGATAATATGAAAGGATTAAGAAAAGGCCTATTGAATGTCAAATTATGTTATGATTTTACAAATTAAGCACCAAAACATCATATTGCGGCCTGCGCAAAGCTTGGCCTGTTTATATTGAATTTGTATGTTTAATTTATGTGCTCGTGTTTAATTACAGGCCTCATGTTTGTTATAAAGGTCTATTCACTGTTTGGGGGCTGGGGTTAGTGTTTTTATTATGGGTGGGAGGGATTCCTCTCTTTAGACTTTCCCGCCTAAATTTACCTCAGACCTTTCCCATTTAATTAGCACTTAGTTTTTTCCCTCCAAAAGACACCTCAGAGTCCCAGCCAATCAGGGACTCAGGTATTCCCGCCCATTCTCAAGTCTATAAAAGGGGATACCTTTCTGAGTTTACCTCAGTGGCTACCAGGACGTGTGACTGAGCCACGGAGTTGCTAGCTCCGGCCTGTCACCTCCTTTTAGTGAAAAATACCGCCTTCAACCAGCCCTGGACTTAACAGAGGAAGGACGTTCGACCTTCGATTTCAAGAAGTTCAGCGGCTGGGGTCTGTCCACCACCCGTGGCGGCGGACCAGAGAGAGGAAGGAGAGGCGTTGATCATTTACCCCATACAGACCAAAGAAGAAAGGACCAAAGTAAGAAGCTCAAGATTCTACGAGCCTGTCATCAGTTGTAAAAGTTTTGGAGCTAGACACTTCCATCTTTGTGTCTCGTGTTAATAAACTCTGTTACTTTGTACCAGAAGCTTGGTTCTGTCAAGTCTTTGGGGCCCTCTCCCTCACAGGAAGGCAAGCCGCATCCCCTGGGCATAGGGTGCTTAGAGCTGTTAACGTAGTCACTCCAGCCAAGCCCAGGCGGACCGCCATACATCATGTTTTACAACAAATCGGCAGAAAAAGCAGTTCAATACACGTTAACGTTATGTAGTAATTACTGTATTTACAAATCTAGCACCAAAACATCACAATGTATTGAAACAGCTGTGGATCCAGGCGAGAGGTAGACTGCATTGGATAATACAGAACGTTGGAGGAGCGAAGGTTGGATAAGCGAGACTCTACTGTAAAGATATAGGGAATCAATATGTTTTCTCTGACCTTTCTCTGTCCTCCTGTCATGAACATCAGCATATCCTTTCCCCAGAAATAGTGTTCTTAGAAGAATATCTTCAAGTCAAATTCCAGGACTGGGAAAGTTGATACAAAACCAAGTGCTGTTTGAATAGTTCAAAGTATGAGCTCTGTTCGCTGTGAATTTTGCTTCAAGTGATCCAATGTGATGATCAGGAAGCCAACATAAAACGAGATTTCCAGATTATTTTTGAAGGCAATGCTTTCTTCTGCCAAGGAGAGAAAGAGAAGGGACTAAAGTACAAAGAAGGTGCAATCACTATTGCGTGAAGACATCAGGACAAGAATCCGTAGCTCTTTCAGGTGGACAATGCAAATGTACTTTTCTGTATGGATGTACCTTCAAGTTGTCTGTTGACGTATGGTAACCCTATGAATTCCATAGGGTTTTCTTAGGCAAGGAATACGCTGGTTTGATTTTGCCAGTTCCTTCTTTCGAAATATAACCTACAGCACTTGGTATTTGTTGGCAGCCTCCCGTCAAAGTACTAAGCTGCTTAGCTTCAAGATATATTTTAAATGGATCTGGCTCAGTGGGCCAGCACAACTTAGCTTGCTATAGCTATCCCACCCTATGATATCATTCTCCCTTTCAGCACCCGACAGCTCTTTGAACAGGCACGTACACATTAATATAAACCAATCTAAATCAATAATGAGGAGAAAGTCATATTTTTTATTACTTAGTGCAGTGTTTTTCAAACCTTTTTGAGCCACGGCACATATTTTACATTTACAAAATCCTGGGGCACACCACCAACCAAAATGACACTCTAACACAGTAATACATATAGTTAATATGTTTTTAAATGTATTTATACACTCAGTGTGAAACCTGGACCTGTTTCGATGAACACAACATAGATATCTGGCAGGAATGGCAGAAAGACACAAACTTCCCACACAGAACTCCCATAACCAAGAGAAAATACTGTAAGAGTTTGGTGGGCATTGACCTTGGGTTTTGGAGTTGTAGTTCACCTATATCCAGAGAGCACTGTGGACTCAAACAATGTTGGATCAGGACCAAGCTTGGCTTGAATACTCAATATGCCCAAATGTGAACACAGATGGAGTTTGGGGAAAATAGACATTGACATTTGGGAGTTACAGTTTCTGGGATTTATAGTTCACACACAGCAATGGAATTGAACCAAACTTGGCATATTGAATTCTCATTACCAACAGAAAGTACTGAAAGGGTTTGCTTGGGAATTGACCTTGAGATTGGAAGTTGTAATTCACCTACACCCAGAGAGCACGGCGGACTCAATGTAATGTTATGATGTTGTTTGTTTTCTATCCAAAATCACAATGTTGGAAGGAGGCTCACCACTTTAAGGTCCATAAAACAGGCATGGGAAAACTTCAGCCCTCTGGGTGCTTTGGACTTCAACTCCCACCATTCCTAACAGCCTGAGGCCCTTTCCTGCTTAAGTGGCTGAGGGGGGGAAAGGAAAAGAGCCTGAGGCTGCTAGGAATGGTGGGAGTTGGAGTCCAAAACACCTGGAAGGTCCAAGTTTGCCCATGCCAGCTTTCGACAGAGACCTCTTCCTCCCCCTTCCCCTTCGTGCCCTTTCTTCCCCCTCCTGCTGAACACTTACTTTTTCTTGCCGCTTCTGCCGCCATTTTGATCCGAGGGGGCAGCGTGAGCATGTTCAGAGGGGAGGGGAGGGAGGAAGACGTGGGGCGAGTCTGCGCAGTAGCGTGAGCAAAGCGAGCAGAGCGAGGCTGGGAAGAAGGGAGCCCGAGTGGAGAAGAAAAACTGTTTGGCAGGAGAGGGAAAGAAAGGGTATTGGAGGTTCCAATTTCCCACGGCACACCTGATGATCGCTCACGGCACACTAGTGTGCCACGGCACACTGGTTGGGAAACACTGACTTAGTGTATTACTAAAGTTTGAGTCTGACGAAGTCTTCCTTCAAAAGGAAAATAACATACGGGCATTTCACAAGAAAAAAACAAACACTTAGTTGAGAGAGACTGAACAATTTGCTAAAGGGGAATTCCTATTTTTATGGAGACCAACCAAGATTTCCAAAATGCTCATGCAAGCATTTTGGGGCTTATAGTGTTATACTGGTACAGAGCCTCCAACATTTAGCTTGCCACCTCTTCAAATATAAATGTATCTGGAGTACTTTATTTATCACTCTTGTATCTCACCCTTCTCGTCTCAAAGGGGACTCAGGGTGGCCTTACAAAGGCAACAACTCAATGTCGCATATACATATACATATCAATAAATAAACAAAGGCATTAAAAACAAAACCAATTAAAACATATACTGTACATTAAAATGTCAATTAAAATCACACAATCTAGGTCATATTCCAGGGCCAATCCAAGTTGTCATTATTTTATTTTATAGTCTCTTAATGCACTGTTCCCATTTACTGACCAAAAGTTTGGTCCCAAAGCCATGTTTTTAGTTTTTTCCTGAAGGTCGGGAGGGAGGGACTGATCTAATTTCACTGAGGAGGTTCCATAGACAAGGGGCCACCACTGCTCTTGTCCCTACCTGTCGCGCTTGCGAGGGGAGTGGGACCGAGAGCAGGGCCTCCCCCGATGATCTTAGCCTCCAAGGTGGATCATAGAGGGAGATACGTTCAGACAGGTAAGCTGGGCCAGAACCATTAGGACATTATAGGCTAAAGCCAGCACTTTGACTTGGTAGCAGACTGGCAGCCAGTGGAACTGACACAACAGGGGGGATGTACGCTCCCTGTACACCAGTCCGATGAGCAATCTGGCTGCCACCTGTTGTACCACTTGAAGCTTCCAAACAGTCTTCAAAGGCAACCCATGTAGAGCGCATTGCAGTAGTCTATTCAGGATGTAATAAGAGCATGGACCATCATGGACAAGTCTGATTTCCCAAGATAAGGAGAACAGGGTCAGTTACCCAGTCTTCTCAGACGTATACCTAATTCTCAGGAGCGAACCCAAAAGTTGTATTGCATTAAAAAAACAAAACACAAAGTTTGCAAACTTGGCATTCTATTAAATGTCCTTTGACCAGTAACTGGCCACTTGGAGTGCCTCTAGTGTTCCTATGCAAAGATTGCACTGCAGCAGGTGGTCTGTGATTTGCTCTTCTCCACACTCGCAGGTCGTGAATTGCACTTTGTAGCCCCATTTCTTAAGGTTGGCTCTGCATCTCGTAGTGCCAGAGCGCAGTCTGTTCAGCGCCTTCCAAGTTGCCCAGTTTTCTGTGTGAACTCTTAGATCAAAAATAAAGGAGTATTGTACTAAATCACACAAATGTATTATGTCCTAATGGACTATTAATTCTGAACAATACAATGTATATAACATAAATCAATATAAATCAATATAATTCAACAGTGTGGTATTGTATAAATCACATACATATGGCATACATTACTCACGCCACTCAATCAATGTTAGCAATGAATTCTTTCAAAATCAAAATAAAGGTAGTTGAAGTCACTATGAGTTTTTGTGACTTCACTATGAGTTTTTGGATTACAACTCATAGTGAAGTCACAAAAACTCATAGTGACTTCAACTACCTTTATTTTGATTTTGAAAGAATTCATTGCGAACATTGGATTGAGTGGCGTGAGTAATGTATGCCATATGTATGTAATTTATACAATACCACACTGTTGAATTATATTGGATTTATATTGGATTTATGTTATATACATTGTATTGTTCAGAATTAATAGTCCATTAGGACACAATACATTTGTGTGATTTAGTACAATACTCCCTTATTTTTGATCTAAGAGTTTGGACAGAGGTCAGTAACAATATTTCTATTTCAATTACAGTTTTCTGTGTGCCCAGGAGGGAGTCTCATATTTGGTATCAGCCATTGACTGAGGTTCTGGGTTTAGCCTGCCACCTTTGGACTCTCACTTGCTGAGGTGTTCCAGCGAGTGTTTCTGTAGATCTTAGAAAAGTTGAGCACATGAATTGTTTAACAGAATGTGCAACTGTACTGGAGGGAACTGGGGATATATAAATCCAAGACTTGTTTCTTGCAGGTATACCTGGATATGGAGAAGGTATCCATGGGCCATTGCTCAAAAGGCTTCCTGCGCTCCAAGCTGGTAGTTGCAGAAATGCACTGCCACGCTGGGCCAGATGCCCTAGAGGGCAAGGAACTGTGCTGATTTCACAGTCCATGCAACTCGCTATCAGCCTGTGAACCAGCCAGGGGGGAAACAGAGAGGGCTAAAGAGCGAGTCTGGCCTTGTGCGATAGGAGGAAAAGTGGAAACCTCAAACCCTTGTGGGCAAATGAGCATCAAGATTACAAGTCATTGTAGCATAAATGTCAAAGTGTCTTTTCCCAGCCGCTGTCCATAACCAATTTACATACCCCAATTTGTTCAAAGAAGCTACTTACAGATCACCAAAAAAGAGAGCAAACCGAGGGTGCAAGCCTCATTGAGGATACATATTTTGAAATAAATTACTATAATTTGAACAGAAATACAAGGACCACAATTACGTTGAGAACCCATATCAATGTTATTGTGCTCATGTAAGCAGCAGCAGAAGAAAAAATGCAATATAATGAAATATGGAGTGTCTAGCAACTGTAAAGGAAGCAAGACAAAGGCAATGTCCTTGGGGAAACAATAAGATTGTTCACAAACACAGACTGTTCTAAGTCCCTCTTCCAGGTAGTGGAAAAATAATTACTTTGCAGCCAGCAGTCTTCTTCCAACTGCAAGGATGATTTTTTTTTTCTTCACAGGTACGCCTTACCTGCATGATCTAGTTAAAAGTCCAACCATAATCCTAACAGAGCATAACAGATCATAGTTCAGCAACAAGATTTTGATCAATATACCTCATCATTGATGACCTATGGGACGTCTCATCTATGTACCAATTGTTCATGTTCTGAACTCCACATCATCGTCGGTCCTCCAGAGCGGAAGAAGCTCAGAGTGTATAACTCGAGGCCACGGAGGAGGTCCCACTCTAAGACTTTTTGGAGCACAAACTTTGGGCGCTGGGAGCACTCCTTGGTGGGTTCCCAGCCCCGAAGACAGGACGTCCAAACTGGCGGGAGGCCGACCTCTCGATCGCAGGGACCGGGGGGGTGGAGATGGTCTCCCTCCCTCTAGATCTGAGATCCTCCTTGGCTTTCTAGGAACTCCACGGCTATCTTCTTTTGATTGTCGACAGATGCCACCTTGAGTCAACCCTCAGCAAGGTGTCAGTCTATGTGGACTCTGGGTCCACCCAGCCACTGTCCTACTGTCCTTTAATATCTGTTGTCCCTATACCCTCCCTCCCTATTGTTTATGTATTAATTCTTGTTTACTCTTTTGCTTGTGTTATGTGTCAAACTATGTAAACCGCTCCGAGCCCTCGGGGAGTGGCGGTATAAAAGTTTGAAACATAAATAAAAATAAATAAATCATGGTCAGCCAAGGAAACTAAATACTTTAAATTCATAATAGCTACATGGAAGTATAACATCATACAGCATATACTTATTATCACAAGATAGAACCATCTTGAACAATTTGGAAAGATTTAGAAGGGCAGTAAATCTAAGAAATGAGGTTATTGTCACCAGATCAGAGGTAATATGCCTCCCTTGGTCAACGACCCGGAAAATTCGGATCATCCAGAATGCAGCAGCCAGGCTACTCGCTAAATCACCGATGAAATGCCATATAACTCCTACGCTGCGACATCTCCATTGGCCCCCAACGGAATATCGGGCTCTGTACAAGATGCTGGTCCTGACTTTTAAAGCCTTGTATGGCCAGGGGCCAGCATACCTCAGAGACCGTCTCTCTTCTCTCCACCATCAATGGTTGCCTCGCCCCACTCAACAAAATCTTTTGTATGTACCAGGTCCCAGAGAAGTACGTCTTGATAGTATGAGACGCAGGGCCTTTTCTATTACTGCTCCTGTTCTATGGAACTCTCTGCCCCCTTATCTGAGAGCCATGCGCAATCTGCGATCCTTTGCGCAGGCACTTAAGACCTGGCTTTTTAATAGAGCTTTTGTTTTATAATTCTGATTTTAATACTTGTCTGTTTTAATGCTGTATCTTTATGTAAATCGCCCAGAGCGTCTGGAATGGAGGGCTATTAACAAATATTAAATTGAATGAATGAATGAATGAATACCAGCAGCAAGGAAATACAAAAAGAAGGTTCTGTTCTACTCACGTCCTGGTTGTGTGCCTTCCATGGAAATATGGTTGGCCTAATCCAGCATGTCTGTTATTTAATTATTCAAGTGAAATAGGGACTCTCCTCTTTTTAATCTAGACACATAATAAAAGTGAAAATATGTATGTGTGTGACTGGGGTGTCCACTTCCACAGACAAGCTCCCACTCCCACAAAAAGCTATTGCTTTCACTACTCAGGAGACACCAATTAAAGAACTCCATTAAATAACTTCAGGAACGCTGAGGAATGTGGAAGGAACAACAAGGGACGCTGGGAAGGCTGAGAGATGAGGAGTGCATCAGCTCCCCCTGGTGGCCAGAGTTTGCCTCTGTTCGTCTATATGTTCGTCTAATGGCAGGGATTGTCTGCTAAGTATGTGTACCTGTAATCCGTTCTGAGTCCCCTTCGGGGTGAGAAGAGCGGAATATAAAGTAAGTAAGTAAGTAAGTAAGTAATGGCCCTCCCTCCGATGACATGTACAAGAGCCCGGTCAATGTCCTCCATAAACACCACACTGCCCACCACCCAAGTGAAGGCTTTCATACAGGGGCAATTTCATCCTAGATTGTATGTGTTTCCTTCACCACAGACATCCTAGTGTTTCTTACTCTCTCCAATAGTGTGGCATTTTCATGACCCCATCCACTGCCTCTCCCATAACCTTTCCCTATTTTTTCTATGGCACACAGCAAACAGAGGAATTGATCAGCAACTGAACATACTAGACAGGTTTGGGGATCGACACCTACTGGAATTCTTCTACCTAGCTATTAAATGGGGTGAAGTACTGCCCCTTATTTCACTGGGCACCTCTGTTGGTCAATCTGCCAAGCACTACCTAAACATGATTTCTCATGGCTCAGGTAAGGTCTTTCAATGTGAACTTGTAATGCAAGGGGAGGAATATTACCTTAGCTGATGTTGTTATAACCAGAGCAGGCCCTTAAGAGAGGTAAAGACTTAATACTTCTATTTATAACAACAATTCCAATCCAACCTATATTGCCAAATCTCTGGGAATGAATACAATCCCTTCAAGGGACATTGAAATGGCTTAAAGAATGGATCATTTCCCAAACCACTTCACTTTAAGTTACCCCTAATCTCTTAAAACCTTGCCAAGCTTATACAGAGGGAATGGAAAAAACATATTTCCCTTAAAAGCTGAAATAATAATAATATACTTTATTTATATTCCGCTTTATCTCGCCAGAGGGACTCAGAGTGGATTATAATACACATATGAGGCAAACACTCAATGCCTTTTTACACAGAGAGAGAATGACGACACACAACACAGACAGGTAAAGGCCTTTTTCCATCTCTGGTGTCTGGAGGCGATGCTCAACTCCGGTCATGGGGAGGTGCTCTTAGGCCCATAACAGGAGGGGGGGTAGTTAAGGGTTCAACACACACACAACCCAAATGTGTCAGGATAAAAAAAACTGTTTTACTCATGAATTTTAACTGGTTAACTAATTCGTGAGGAAACCAGATTTTTTAATAATCTGATACATTTCGGGGGGGGGGGGGACCCTTAACCCCCACCCTCCCTTGCTACAGGCCTGGGTGCTCTAGTTCCATTTTCTTTTCTTTTTTAAAATAGATTTTTATGAATTTTTCAACAATTAAAAACAACATATAGGAAATCCACAAACATATAATAAACATAGAAAAAAGTATCCAACAAAAGGTAAAGAGAAAAAGAACAGGAAAAAGGTTGAAAGGATTGACTTATTATAAACTACTTTAAAAATATAATATTGAATTGATAGTTAATATTTAATAGAGTGCTGTATTTTGATATTGGTAATATAAGGATAGAATAGTTATATCATAATTCTATAGGGAGATATATATTAAAAGGGAAAGTTACCGAGGTTATGATACTCTTGTTCCATTTTCCATGCCAAGGAGCCTGTTGTCGATGGACATCCCCAATTGTGTCTTCATATCTGCTTGGGGCGCCCTTTTACCCTCCCGCCGAGGCAGTACCTATTGATCTACTGACATTGCATGCTTTTGAACTGCAAGGTTGGCAGGAGCTAAGGCTGATAGTACAGAATATTGTTGCAGAATGATAGTAACAAAACTATAATGACTTCATTCCCATTTTCCTACTCTCCTGCCCACCCCAATAATGATGTTTAAAAATCAATTGTGGTGTTCCAGCCTAGTGGCCATAGGCAGACACCGGGGGTGCCAGCTGACCAGGGTCAGAACGGGGATGATGGGTGGCCAGATGGGTACGGGTCTGCAGATGAGGAATTGGCCTGGGATGATGAATGGTTGCATGGGTATGGGCCTGAAGATGGGGTTAATGATGACTCCATGGAAGTTAGTTCTGAATTGGACAGTGAGAGGCCCAGCGACCTTGATTCTCACGAGAACTTCTTCACTCCCTCGCCAGGCGAGCATTCCGAGGATAGAGAGGACAGAGTTTCCCAGCATGATAGCATTGCACCTGGGGTCGCTAATGAGGAGGAATTCGACAGGAAGGCTAGCATCAGATCCTCCCGGAGAGATTGGAGTTTGAGAAAGCGCGTGCGTTGGTCACATAGAAAATAGATTCCTTTATTAGACCGGGCTGGGAGGGTTTTCGCCAGACCTGAAGCTACGTTTGGCTTGGAAGGACTCATGCTCAAGACTCTAACTTTCACGTTGACCGCAGGAGCGGTCTCGCCTTGCTGACTCTAAGTTCACGTAGCCGCAGGAGCGGTTTGCCTTGCCTACAGATGCTTGCTTTCTATGAGATTTAATCCAGTTTGAGGACTTTCTTGGGCTACTGTTGGATTTGCTTTGTTTTGCTTTACATCTTTCAATCTTTGGACTATTCTTTATTCTAAACTAGCTTGGGGACCCGGCCCTGCCCGGGTCATTTGAGAAGTGCAGCAGGATGTAGAGTGGGTCATGGGGGCTCTGTGTGCCAAGTTTAGTCTTGATCCATCATTATTGGGAGTTGCAGTGGTATCATGAAATTACTGAAGGTAGTGCAAGTCCCATCATCTCTGTGTGTCCCGTCCCCCAAAGTGTAGTAGGATGTAGATTGGGTCATGGGGGCTCTGTGTGCTAAGTTTGGTCTGTATTGGTGAATGGATGAGGGATGCATTGTTTTTCGGAAGTGAGTGAAGGTACTTCAAATCCCATCATCCGTGGTCCGTCTCACAGTAAACTGCACCAGGCTGTAGAGTGGGTCATGAGGGCTCTGTGTGCCAGATTTGGTGTTGATCAGTCATTGGATTAGGTTTGTAGCAGGATTGGGAAGTGAGGGAAGGTACTGCAAGTCCCATCATCTATGTTCTGTCCCCCTCCAAACTTCAGTAGGATGTAGAGTGGGTCACTGGGGCTCTGTGTGCCAAGTGTGGACTTTCTCGGTGTTTGTTGGGGGCCACAGTGGTCTGTGGGACTAGAGGGGTGTAAAAAGTACTACAAATCCCATCATCCATTGTCAGTCCTCCCCAAACCTCACCAGGACGTGAAGGCAGTCATGGGGGTTATGTATGGCAAGTTTGGTCTCGATCAGTGATTGGATGAGGGTTGCAGCGGACTTTGGAAGTGAGTAGAGGCACTTCAAGTCCCATCATCCATGGCCCACCCTCCTCCGAACTGCACCAGGACGTAGAGTGGGTCATGGGGGCTGTGTGTGCTGAGTGTGGTCTGTATTGGTCTTTTTTTGGTGGCCTCAGTGGTCTGTGGGAACCAAAGTCTTGGAAAGTACTACAAATCCCATAATACGTGGGTCATGTCATAGGGGGTTATGTGTACCAAGTTTGGTGCAGGTCCATCACCCGCGCTGGTCGCTGTGGCCTGTGAAAGTGGCTGCCACATATCCGCCTGGCCTGTGAAAGTGGCTGCCACATATCCGCCCCCTAAACTCTATTTTGGGGCCTGTAATGTTATGGCCTGCTATTGGTAACTTTAAAAGGCCGAATGGCAGGCAGCCGTTTTCTAAAAGCTGAGGGGGAGGAAAATACAGGAATCCATTTTGTTTTCACAGAGCCAAGTGGGGAGGGAATGTTGATGGTGCATTTTTCCCCTCAGTGGGAAGAAATCCTGTTGTTTGAATGTAGAGGCCTGGATTCTGGGATGCTGGCTTTTTCCCCTCAGTGGGAAGAAATCCTGTTGTTTGAATGTAGAGGCCTGGATTCTGGGTTGCTGGCTTTTTTCCCCTCAGTGGGAAGAAATCCTGTTGTTTGAATGTAGAGGCCTGGATTTTGGGATGCTGGCTTTTTCCCCTCAGTGGGAAGAAATCCTGTTGTTTGAATGTAGAGGCCTGGATTCTGGGATGCTGGCTTTTTTCCCCTCAGTGGGAAGAAATCCTGTTGTTTGAATGTAGAGGAAGGAACAGGGTAGGGTAGCAAGAAATACAAGCAGTTTTAACAAAATATAGTTTATCAATTTCCAAAATGTAGCAAAGAGCATAGAATAGTATATATCAATCAAATAATGGCATGAAATAGTGATCATACAATGTCATATAACACAAATTACACAGAGCATACAGAGTATGATGTTGCACCTCTCTCCACTTAAGCGGAGCCGCTACTCACAGTCATGGTTTGTTAAACAATGAATGCAGTCAATATCATATGGTCATCCAAAATGTAGAGTAGGGGACGGAGACTGGCTCACAAGAATGTAGGGATGAGGATGTTCGAGTGGAGAGAGGAAGAGATGTAGGGAAGCCCAGAATGGAGCGTAGTGTGGTGGTATGACGATCCCGCTGAGGCGCTGGTAGGCGCAGGTCGGGGGGCACCAAGCCGCGCCAAATGGCGTGTCGTAATAGACTTGGTAATTGGTTAGGCTGGTTCGCTGGGAGTTGCGGGGGTGGAATCGTGTTGAGGTCAGCCGGGGGGGGTGTTGCTGGGAACACAGTCCTCCCGGAGCGGAGCCCCAGTGGGGGCGTTCCACAAAGATAGCCTAACGGCGTGAGCTCTTCCCAGGCCGGCTAAGGGCCGTTTCGTCACAAGACTTCCTCAGAGGCTTTGTGTTTAGTAATAGGGTGACGTCCTCGCGATCAATATGAATTTCTAAACAAAATAAGCACAGAAAATATTCTATAGTGTACCGCTATCAACGGTGTTGGGGAAGGGTGGCAAAATAGCCTAAATATTGTTTGAATGTAGAGGCCTGGATTCTGGGTTGCTGGCTTTTTTCCCCTCAGTGGGAAGAAATCCTGTTGTTTGAATGTAGAGGCCTGGATTCTGGGTTGCTGGCTTTTTTCCCCTCAGTGGGAAGAAATCCTGTTGTTTGAATGTAGAGGCCTGGATTCTGGGATGCTGGCTTTTCCCCTCAGTGGGAAGAAATCCTGTTGTTTGAATGTAGAGGCCTGGATTCTGGGATGCTGGCTTTTTTCCCCTCAGTGGGAAGAAATCCTGTTGTTTGAATGTAGAGGCCTGGATTCTGGGTTGCTGGCTTTTTCCCCTCAGTGGGAAGAAATCCTGTTGTTTGAATGTAGAGGCCTGGATTCTGGGATGCTGGCTAATCAGTGGCTATCAATGCCCTCTGTCTGGTGCCTTAGAATTTTGGAGTGGCGAGGCTGTCCAATCAAACGACTTTATGCAAATAGCTGCCACATATCCGTCCTTCCGCCCTCCGCATACACACATACACACAAACATTCCGTTTTATAAAGGTATACAGATATACAGGTACAGATATACAGATAAAAGTACTTATACAGAGACTGCTGGCGTGTGTGATTTAGGGGGGTACGGCCACAATCTGAGGTGCAACATCAATCTAATGGCCCCACTGTGGCTATAGGCATGGCATATAGTAATCTATTAAGGTGCCTACTATATACAACTATAGTAATAATATTTTTTTTCTTCTTATGTCCTGCCTCCATCTCCCCAAAGGGACTCGGGGAAGATTACAAGGGGATCAAGCCAATATAAACAAGATTATAAAGTGCATGGTTAAAAACATCTAACAAACAGATAAATAAAACAATAGAAGCAATATATATAGAACATCATAAAACATAAACCAAGAAACAATAGATGAACGGAGAGCTTGGGAGAGCACGTTAAGAAAATAAAACACAAAGGCATGCAGAAAATAGTAAATATACACAAACAGCATAGCATCTATATGTACAAATCATATTGTACTGTGTGTGTGTGTGTCTATATATCTGTCTACGAGTATCTATCTGTCTATCTATGTCAGCAGTAATTTCTCGTTTCCCCTTCCTAGGGCTGGGAAAGTATGCTGCTGCCTTCATCCCACTTCACTGTGGGAAGGGAGGAAGGGGCCCCATAGAGAAGAATAGCAAGGGTATGCATATGCCAAGCAGAAGGGGCTGCGGATTGTGATCACCCAAGACATATCCCAGCTGTCTAATTACCCTTTAGGACATTCACACGGCAACTTGAGACTTTTTCTGGGCTGCTAGGCACAAGAATTCGCTGCAAACTAATAAGGAGGACTCATTGATTTCATTGAGAAAACTAAGTGCATTCACTGTACCACATCATTCCAACTTGCCGGGGGGGTGAGATACATCAGTTCAATTTCTCCGTGCATCTCTTTACTTGGATTCTGAACTGGTTTTTGTACAACCAACTGCTTTGTTTGCTTTACAGCTTTTGGTACCCTTGTGTTTTTTCAGCAGATTTAGGTGTGCCTCCCTCTGCAGAGGATTAGGCTGTTATTCATTTGTGATACTAACATTACAAAGTCCCCAAAATACACAAGGCTCTTCAGCTTAGCCAACAGACTTACAGATGTCTGCATTTCATAATGGAAAAGCCTCTGTTTCTCCATTAACTTCTTTGAAGCCCAACCCAGAATGCAACAGACTAACCCAACAAGGAAGTTTAACAAAAGGTAAATGTAATTACAGCAAACACCAACGAACACAGGATTTATCTGTGGTTAATCCAACATAGGATTGCACCACGCACACATCAATAATTTTTATTACTAAGAAACTATAGCCCTGTTTAGTCATATTTAGCATTAGCTTGGTGGCTGGCTTTTGTCTACCATTTAGGCCAAGGCTGCTCTGCACCCTACTTTCCAGGGACTAAATATACTCAACAGTTTCATGGCAGTGCTATCCTTCGGTTCAGAAATTAGTCCTTAATAACATATTTCACTCTACTTCATACACACATTTTATGATCCAATGCATTTGTCCAAGGCAGGGGTGCTCATTAGGTAGCTCGCGAGCTACTAGTGCAGTGTTTCTCAACCTGGGGGTCGGGATCCCCAGGGGGGTCGCGAGAGGGTTTCAGAGGGGTCGCCAAAGACCATCAGAAAACATATATTTCTGATGGTCTTAGGAAGCCCTTTGGCAGAGAAGGTTGAAGATCTCTCCGCCTCTCTTTCTTTTTGGAAACAGACTGTGAATTTTCCCACCTAAAGCTCTCCTCTGCTGTGATTGGCAGGCCTCCCTGCCAAGGAGAGGGCTATTTCTGAGACTCCAAGTGGGGAGGGGAGAGCAGGCATGCTCGGGGCATGGCAGCATGATGCGCATGTGTGGGTAAGGGAGAGTATGTGATGTGGGATGGAGGTTCATGCCAGCTAGTCCCTTCAAGGCATGAGGGTTCTGTGTAGGAAGTTTGACCCAATTCTACCATTGGTGGGGTGCAAGGGGTTCTTTGATTGTAGGTAAACTATAAATCCCAGTAACTACAACTCCCAAATGTCAAGATCTATTTTTCCCAAACTCCACCAGTGTTCACATTTGGGTATATTGAGGATTCGTTTCAAGTGTGGTCCAGATCCATCATTGTTGAGTCTATAGTGATCTCTGGATGTAGGTGAACGACAACTCCCAAATTCAAGGTCAATGCCCACCAAAACCTTCCAGTATTTGCTCTTGGTCATGGGAGTTTTGCGTGCCAAGTTTGGTTCATTTCAATTGTTGGTGAGTTCAGAATGCTCTTTGATTCTAGGTGAACTATAAATCCCAGCAACTACAATTTCCAATTGTCAAAATCAACCCCCCACCCCCACCCCCCAAAAAATACAGTTATGCAGTAGCAGTGAAAATAATGTTATGGTTAGGGGTCTCCACAACATTACGAACTGTATTAAGGGGTCGCAGCATTAGGAAGGTTGAGAAACACTGTACTAGTAGATCTTCAGCCCTCTTCCAGGTGATCTTCGGGCCTCACCAGCCGGATGGGGTGCTCCTGCCATGCGCGCACACACTCTGCGCACAAGCGTGCTCCTGCTGCTGGCTTCCGCTCTCGCGGTGCTTCTTTCACCTGCGGGGCATTGCAGGAAGAAGGAAGCAAGAGGCGGGGCCTCTGGAGGGAGCGCCCTGCTTCTCTCATCCAGAAGCAGCTGTGCAGCCTCTGTTGCCGGTGAGACAGGCAGGGCGGAGCGCTCCCTCTGGATGCCCCACCTCGTGCTTTCTCCTTCCTGCAATGCCCCGCAGGCGGAAGAAGCGCTGCACGGGCAGAAAACAGGAGCATGCGCAGCGGCAGCGCATGGCAGCGGGGGCAGGTAGATCTTTTGGACTTGGTTGCTTTAAGAGTAGCTCGCATGCTGAAAAAGTGTGAGCACCCCTGGTCTAAGGTTTGCATTTTATAATAGTAATAATAATAATAATAATAATAAAAACCTTTATTTATACCCCGCTCCATCTCTCCAATGGGGACTCGGGTGGCTCACACGAGGCCAAGCCCAAACAAATTACAATAAAATCAATTCAAAACACCAGCAATGAACACAATAAAAAGATACATCTATCTATCTATCTATACACATAATAAAAGTGAAAATTTTGTATGTGATGGAAGTGTCCACTTACACAGACACTGCCTCCCACCTCCACAAACAGGCTACAGTTCCAAGTGCTGAGAAAGCTCAAAAGGTACTCCCTCCACTGACGTTTCAGGTTATAGTGAGCGCAACGAACATGTAGCCCAAACACTGCCAATGTCCTCACCGAACACTAACCACCCAAGGAATGCTTTCATTCTGGGACAATTTCATCCAAGGTTTCACATATTTCCACCACAGGCAGGCATCCCAGGGTTCCTTCTGTGGAATTTGCATGACCCTGCCCACTGCCTCTACTTAACCCTTTCCAACCCTTTCCTTTTCCACCAAGCAAACAGAGGAATTGGACAGACTACAGGGGTTTGGGGGACTGACTCAACAGGTTGGAAGTTGTAGTTCACCCTGCATCAAGGCAGAGCGCTGTAGCCGACTTCGATAATGGACCTGGAACACATTTGGCACGCAGACACCACACCCCCCCCCCCCGGGAATCCGGGAGTTGTAGTTCACCCTTATCCAGAGAGCACTGCACCCAGCCAACAACGGATCTGGACTAAACTTGGCACACAGAACCAACGTGACCAACTGTGAATACAGGCTGGGTTTGGGGTGATTTCCTTGGGATTATGGGAGTTGTAGTTTATCCTTATCGAGATATCACTTAACCCAGCTGATGTCAGATCTGGACCAAACTTGGCACACAGAACCAACATGACCAACTGTGAATACTGGCTGGGTTTGGGGTGATTTCCTTCGGATTATGGGAGTTGTAGTTTATCCTTATCGAGATATCACTTAACCCAGCTGATGTCAGATCTGGACCAAACTTGGCACACAGAACCAACATGACCAACTGTGAATACTGGCTGGGTTTGGAGTGATTTCCTTGGGATTATGGGAGTTGTAGTTTATCCTTATCGAGATATCACTTAACTCAGCTGATGTCAGATCTGGACCAAACTTGGCACACAGACCCAACATGGCCAACTTTGAATAATGGCTGGATTTGGGAAGGAATGACCGACGATTCTAAGAATTGTCGTTCACTCACATCTGTATGCATTCATAAAAAAAATTTAAATGGCTGGATTTTTTTTCCCGAATAAATGCCATTACGCATTACCAAACTGATATTACCAAACTTTGCAAAACAAACAATGCCTTTTGCAAATAACCCAGGCACCGCCAGGTCCCCAAGCTAGTACATATAAATAAAAACAAAATACAACTAGATATCTAGAATCACAAAGACAAGGTGGGCTGCAAGCACATATATAAAATGTTAAAATGTTAATACTCAGGGTAGGATACTCGAAATAGTATCCTTTACAGGGAAAACATCTTTTATGGGGGGAGGGGGGATGGACTCCGAGAACGGGGACATTGAGGAGAGCAAAGATAGAAATTAAATTACTACTCTCCAAAAGCACAGCGGAAGAGCAGGTGTTTTTTCTCCAGTGTGGGGGCTTTCCTAATCTCTCCAGGCAAGGAATTCCAGAGTCGGGGGGCCACAGAGGAGAAGGTTCTCTCCCTTGTGCCCACCAGATGGGTCTGTGAGACTGGCAGGGGCAACAGAAGGGCCTCCCCCGAAGAGCGGAGGGTTCGAGCTGGTTCATGGAGGGAGATCCGGTCACTAAGCTAGAGCTACTTTTCATTTTCAAGTCCATTTGGTGTGAGTCACAATTTCCAAACTTGGAACTAATCTACAAAATTCCTGCTGCATAAAAGTGTGCACGTATGTATGTATAAACATGTATTTTGAGTTTCCATTGGAGCATTCCACATCATGCACGATGGGAACATCTTATTTTAAAAACACACAATTAAACCAACAAACAACAATTAAAGCAGAAAAGGGAAAAGGTTACTTGTCAGTTTCATGATGCTGAATGACTGAACACTTCGCAATAGCCTTGGGATAATAGTCAAAGAAAGCTATTTAGCTGCTCACAAAGACATAGAAGCAAGAGGCACATTGGAGATGCCTTGATACGAAATTTCAGAGATGGAAATACAATTCATGGGGGGAAATGAACATTCAAATTAAATATATAGGAGGCTAGTTATATTAGTACTCAGGTTTCTGCTATCCTTTGGATAACATGATTCAAAGCCCAATATTATTTGTGTCTACTTAGATCAGTGGTTCTCAACCTGTGGGTCCCCAGATGTTTTGGCCTTCAACTCCCAGAAATCCTAACAGCTAGTAAACTGGCTGGGATTTCTGGGAGCTGTAGGCCAAAACACCTGGGGGCCTATAGGTCGAGAACCACTGACTTAGATGTTCACAGATAGTGTTTAGTGGGAGTTGAGTTTTAGTTTTATTTTTTTAATAATAATTTTTATTAAATTTTCCACAATATATAAAAGAACAAAAGACAAATACAGAAAAGAACACCCATAACCCTCCTCGCCTCCCCACCCCTCCTCCCCCCATGCCCCATCTAACATAAAAGACAACTACAACCAGGCATGTAGCCAGGGGAGGGCTTCAGGCCCCTGAAATTCTCAGGGTGGTCCGAGAAGGCCTTACTGGTACATTATTTAAACTGTTATGTTTATTCATATCATGATCTGATCACCATGCTCATTATATCCCACATTCATGGGGTTATTGGGATAACAATACAAATGGTTTGCTAGGGTAGACCCTCTTCCACCCAGTCTGCCCCCGAACCAAACTCAGCCCCGGATCAAAATCCTGGCTACGGCCCTGACTACAACCAACCAACATATTGGCTTCCATTTCCCTCAGAAACTGATTTGTATCACCGATATAGGTTTAAAGAATCAAACCAAAAAGAAAAAATCCTATTCGGACTTTATATTCATGTAAACGCTTGTGATTTTGAAGCTAGTCCAGATCAATCACCCAGTTCATCTTTAAATTCGTAAAATAACCAATTAACAATGTCCAGTCAGTTCTTTTCATATTTGGGTTCTCAGCCAGCGACCTTGTGATCCATCTGTACTATATCCATGATCTTCATTCTCCAATCTGTTATGTTGGGGATCCTTTCCTCTTTCCATTTTTTGGCATACACCATTCTTGCTGCAGATATGCAATAAACAAAAGGTTTTTCTCTATTTTCGTCTAACTCAAAGTCTATCAGACCCAACAAGAGATATTCTGGTTTAAACCCGAACTCAAAATCTAGTGCTTTCTGCATTTCCTTATGAATGACTCCCCAAAATTTACTTGCCTTCTTGCAATTCCACCACATATGGTAGAAGTTACCCTGTTTCGTTTTACACTTCCAGCATCTGTTACTGAAATTTCTATTATATCTAGCAATCTTAGTTGGAGTTAAATACCACCTATGTAAAAATTTTACAATGTTTTCTTTTAGGTCGTAGGCGTATGTGTATTTAAGATGTTTGTTCCACATTTTCTCCCACAACCTGAGGGGGATCTCATGCCCCACATTCTGGGCCCACCTGATCATGCAGTGTTTGATCCTTTCTTCCTCAGTCTCCCAGTCATTTATCTTATTATAGAGAAAGGTGATTCTTTTATTCTTTTTTAATAATAGCATATCCCACACTGTTTTGGAGCAAGTGGCTACATTATAATATCTTATTAAAATTCAGAAGAAGGTTTTATACTAAAAGATACGAGCAAACTGAAAGAATTGGACAACTCGATAAACTAGCTGCAATATTCACAAATTATGGAAATTTACAAAAAAGATAAATTACTTGGATTTGATGACACCAAAACAGGGAGTTGAGTTTTATGAGTGGAGCAGCTGTGGCGCAATGGGTTAAACACTTGTGCTGCTGAACTGCTGACCTGAAGCTTGGCAATTCAAATTCACGAGACGGGGTGAGCTCCCGTCTGTCAGCTCCTGCCAACCTAGCAGCTTGACAAATGAAAATGTGAGTAGATAAATAGGCACCGCTTTGGTAGGAAAGGGCAAAGAGACGCTTCAAGTAATCTTGCCAGCCACACAACTAGGAGGTCACAACGCAGACTCCTCGGCTTGAAAATGAAGAATAAGCGCGCACGCGCGCACACACACCCCGAGCCAGAAAAGAGCACTGCCTCCAGAAGCCAGAAATGAAAGGAGAAGCCTCTGCCTTTGTTTGTATTTGTGTGTCTCATTGTATATGATTGTACAGGCCTTGAATGTTTGCCTATGTATGTACATGCTGTAATCCACTCTGAGTTCCTTAGGAGAGAAGGGCGGAATATACGTAAAGTATATTATTATTATTATTATTCAATTGTGGTCTCAGTAGATATTAGTTGAAATTATTCTCCAAAGTATCAAGAACGTATTTTCCCCTCACTGCAGTGTTTTCTATTCATAAATCTACATGACACAGATGTGATCATAATTTTTTCTAACAAAAAATATTACTGCAAGTTCAAAGTTAAACATGTGTTTTATACGTAACTGCCAAGTTTCTTAGGCAGCAAATTGATAAGCACAATCTCTTATCCTTTTAGAAGTGGGTTCCTTTCTAGAACAGGAAGAAGGAAGATGTAATTTTGTAATTTAATTAAGCTGCTGCAATTTTAACAAAGCTAAAGTTGACATTAGTCTTTTATGACCCGGCAACCACTGTTCTTTGAACCGTTCCCTTAGAAGTACTTTGCAGGCAGTTTCAAAGTTTGTTTCATAAATTTGAACTAATCAACCCACAGTTCCCAAAGCATTCCGAAAAAAATATTTAATTTGGGACACTGAGAAAAGCTATGAAATAAGAGTTGCCTTGCAAACCCGACACATTTACACTATATAATGCAACTAAAATTTATGGATCTCGCCAAGGTTCATTCAATTCTAACATTTAACTTTAGCTTATTCTGACTCAAAGTTAATCATGAAAAAGTTTAATTCAAAATATGTTGACTGAATGATCTACCCCAAAGGAAAGAGAGAACCCAGGAGACTATTGATTTTAAGGTCTGTTAATTTGGAAACCTCTATCTGACAATTGGTTTTATTTGTCCCTTGGGTTAAATAATTTCTATTCTTTGCTGAGTAAGTATTGCATAATTTATGGCTAGAATATTTTTTAAAGATAATGCATTAATACATGACACCTCAACTCGGGAGTTTGTCCCATGTAAATTTTAAGTCAATGAACACTGAAACTATGTTTAAATACTTTAACTACAGCTAAATGGTTCATAATTACTGTCAGATCTTATAAGGAAGGGTGAGCTAGAACAGGGCTGTCCAACTTCTACTGGCCCAAGGGCCAGAATTCCTGTCACTGATCACCTGGGGGGCCAAAGGGTCTGTCTCCGCCCCTGGCTCCACCCCCTGCCCCGGCTCCACCCCTGCCCCGTCCCCGGCTCTGCCTCCTCCTGCCCCCGCCCCTCCCCCAGCTCCGCCCCCACCGGCGTGGCGAGGAGGAAAGAAAGCCCCACCCCCAAAGCCGATGCCGCGGCTCCTCCCTCTCTCCTAAAGCTGTGACATGCTGGCTTCCTCAGAAGGGCGATTTCAGCCGCTTCGCCCTTCTGAGGCGGCCGGCATGCCACGGCTTTAGGAGAAAGGGACGAGCTGTGGGGGAGCCTCTCCCCGTGGCTCGTCCCTCTCTCCTAAAGCAGCCCGCGCAGCTGCCTCCTCCTTTTGGGGCTTCTGCTTGTGCGCAAATGAGCGCTTGCCGCTCCACGCGGTGGGCGGCGATCTCCGCCCGCCAGTGTCCTGCCGCTGTCACGATCGCAGCGGTGGGGGGAGGGAGGGAGGGAAGGAGGAGGCGGGGCAGGGAGGAGGAAGGGAGCCAGCTCCTCCTTCCTGCCCCGCCCCCTCCGTCCCTCTCTCCCTGTCGCCGCTGCGATCCGGATCGCAGCAGCGGGGAGAGGGAGGGGAGGAGGAGGTGGGGCAAGGAGGAGGAAGGGAGCCGGTTCCTCCTCCCTACCCCGCCCCTGAAGAAATTTTTTTAAAAAAAAAATTGAAAAAAAACCCCAATGATTTCTTGCAGGAGGGTAAGCAGGCCGTGTCCAAGAGGCTGGCGGGCTGTGTGCGGCCCGTGGGCCGCCTGTTGGACAGGCCCGAGCTAGAAGTAAACTCTAAACAATAGCAAGTAAACTTGTGCATTTCAACAGAACCTCAATCAGTTTCTGCTAGCCGGATTCCAGTTGACCCCCATATTTGTTTTCACATGCCTCCCGAAAACGGGCAGGTAACCGGATAGCCATTTTTGTTCAAGAGTAAAAAAAATACGGCTGGATCCGGCCCATTGGCGGCAATGGGGAACTTACAAGGTTCCTCTTTCCGTTCCAGGGAACATTATCTTTCTTCCTTTAAAGAGAGCCTGGGTTTCAGGTATAGGAATAAGGAAGCACAATTCCTAGGACCTTTTCCTTTTTTCCCCTTTAAAGGAGCCTGGGTTTCCTCAAGAGAGTTAAGAAAGGCAGGTTTTAACCTACAAAACCCTATACGGTTCTGGCCCAGTTTACATGTCAGAACGGATTCTCCCCTATGAACTATCAAGGACATTAAGATCCTCCGGAGAGGCCCTTCTCTCGATCCCGCTACCTTCGCAAGCGCGGCTGGTGGGGATGAGAGACAGGGCCTTCTCTGTGGTCGCCCCTCGGCTGTGGAACTCTCTACCAAGTGATACTAGATCTGCCCCCTCTCTGTTGTCCTTTAGGAGGCTGGTGAAGACCTGGATGTGGAACCAAGCCTTCCCAGAATAAGCTGAGATTGGCTATTGTCTGAATGAATGACCATGTTTACAGATCGAGTGCAATTGTTTTCGTAGCGATGTGGTTTTATGCTGGGTTTTTTAAAATGTATTTTAATATGTTGTTGTTGTTGTTTTTAAATTGTATAGCATTGAATTTTGCTGTAAGCCTGTCTGAGTCCTTCTATAGAGGTGAGAAGGCCGGGGTACAAAAGTTTTAAATAAATAAATAAGAAAGCACCCATTGGCCCATTATGTGGGGGCGGATGTGGGGGGGGGGGAGAGAATTCCCAGGATCCCCTTCCTGTCATTTCAGCATTGTTTGTCTTTATATCCTTCATTAGGACCTGGATTAAAAGCTTCAGAGTTAAGATACTACTCTTTCTGTGATCCTTTCCCTTCTATGTGTAGAGGAGACCGGGTTTAATGCTTCATTAAAGCTGTTTCTTTCTACTCTAGATGATGCAGGCCCTGCAGGCGTGTGCTCTCTCTCTCCCTGCACGCAGCTTTCCAAGGCATTTTAAGGAGGCTTTCCGCTTCCTACAGGAGAAAAGAGCGATGGACCTGGAGCTATCCTACCCTTGGCTTCCTTTTAAAATCCCTCTCTTTTCCCTTGATTTCACTGCAGGCCCTGCATGGAGTGGTGCCTCCCCCACACACCTTTGTGCTTTGGATTTAATTAATTAAAACTCGTGCGCCAGCTGCGACCATACCTTGTGCAGTCTGACTTGACCACAGTGGTCCACGCCGTAGTTACCTCTAGACTGGACTATTGTAATGCACTCTTCGTGGGGCTTCCCTTGAAAACGGCCCGGAAACTTCCATTGGTCCAATGTGCAGCAGCCAGATTAATAACTGGAGCAAATTACAGGGAGTGGTCAACCCCCTTGTTCAAGGAGCTCCACTGGCTGCCGTTTATCTTCCGGTCCCAATTCAAGGTGCAGATCATCACTTATAAAGCCCTAAACTGTTTGGGACCCACCTACCTTCGTGACCGCCTCTCCGCCCACAAACCTGCCCGGTCCCTTCGTTCCTCGGGGGAGGCCCTCCTTTCGTCCCCTCCATTATCACAGATTCGACTTGTGGGAACAAGGGAGAGAGCCTTCTCCTCTGGGCTCCCCAACTTTGGAACACATTGCCTACCAAGATTAGGTTAGCCCCCACCCTGGAAACCTTTAAGAAGAACCTCAAGACGTGGCTTTTTTTGCTGCGCTATTGGAGAATGATCTCACATGTCCCTTGTCATTCTCCTCTAAAATGGGCATCCGCACATTGCATTGTCTCTGAACCTCCCCTATATAAAAATATGTTTTAATTTTATCTCATCCTTAGTTTTTATCACTGTATTTTGCACATGTGGCTCGTTCCTTTTATTCTATTTGAATGTTTTTATTTTACTTGAAATGTTGTTTTATGTTTTTATGTTATTGTATTGATATGTATTTCTGGGCTTGGACTCATGTAAGCCGCCTCGAGTCCCTTTCGGGGAGATGGTGGCGGGGTACAAATAGATTATTATTATTATTAATGCTTCCTTAAAGCTGTTTTTACTTTCTACTCTGGAGGAGAGGTAACAGTAGTAGTTTTCTGAGAATGAGGTTTTTCTTTTTGTTTGCTGGGATTGCTATTATTAATAATAAATATATTTTAGAAGTATTTTCAGAAGGAGAGGAGGGGAGAAGAAAAAGAAGCTAAAAGGGTGACTCTCCAAGCCCCTAAACCCGCGTGCGCGCACTTCACCCACCCGTCCCACACATTCCCAACTCCTAGTAAGCCCCACTAAATGGAAAGAATCAAGAAAATAAAGGAAAATAAAGATTAGAGAAAGAGGACAAGCCAACAAATACAGTGAAGCCAAGATGCAACTGTGATGCTGAATAGGAGAGGAGGAGCAGTGATTGGCTGCCACATAGTCCCATTACAGACAGAAAAACGCGACGGCTGGGCCTTTGCCATTACAGTCATCCGACCCAGCTGAAGAAACAGCATTGGTCGAAGGAAAATGGCTAAAACGGATCTGCGCACAAGTCTAATAATAATAATAATAATAATAATAAACTTTATTTATACCCCGCCCCATCTCCCAATGGGGACTCGGGATGGCTCACACGAGGTCAAGCCCAAACAACAAGTTACAATAAAATAAAATCAAAACACCAGCAATGACACACAATAAAAAAGATACATACATATAAATAAAAACAATATACAACTAGGTATCTAAAATCACAAAGACAGGGTGGGCTGCAAGCACATATATAACATGTTAAAACTCAGGGTGGGATACTCGAAATAGCATCCTTTACAGGGAAAACATCCTTTAGGGGGGGAGGGAGGTTTGCTTCAGAAGCAAACCATAGCAAGTCTGTGAGTTTTGGAAGCTAGCATAGAAGCTTTGCACCTTCCAACTTTCACCATAATGTGGAATTCATTTTGTAGTCCATGTGACCACCCCTGAATATATTAATTTGGCGATAATGACATTAACCACTGAAGAGAAGGGATTGTCACTTTTCACTGGGGCTTTGTTTTGCAGCACAAGGTGAAGTGGCTAATGTGATTCCTATTGGCACCATTACTTTGTATGCTGAAACTTCTATATCAACTCCAGACTTGACAGCACCGAGTTTTATGATATAGTGCTCTCACTCTGCCAATACAAAGGTCTTTGGCCCGAAACAGGGCAAAACCATAACCAGATCTCAGAGAGAAGCACTATGTCTGAAACAACATTGCTTTCTATACTAGTTTTGTTCAGAGTTACTTCACAATCTGGTGGACAATGGTGGTTGACTTTCCTGTATGCTTTCTCTCTGTAAGCAAGCTGCAACAACCTGCATGATTTTGCTTCATATTTACTTAACAAATGAGCCAGTGGACTTCAAAAGCTAGCATAATTAAGTTTGTGTATTTTCAGTGACTTAAGAAATGTACTCTGGTCAGCATGCCTTCCCCTGCATTAAAAAAAAGATTTCCAGAAGAAGCCAAGCTTCAGAAGCAAACCATAAATCCTGTCTTACATTGCAGTAAGACAGGTTCCCCGTTCGGATTAACAGAAAGCTATGACTAACTTCAGCTTCATAGTTTTCCTGCTTAAAAATTCATAAAACAAGGAACAAAGAGTACACTGGGTAAGTACACAACATAAAGTGGCTTAAAAGAGTGACCATGTGAAAAAGATCAATGCAAAACCTCATTAGAAGACAATTTACCTTAGTAAAATCATCGACAATCCCATACTAACTAAAATGCCTTGCACCCAGAACCAGTGTATCCTTCTTACACTACAACTCACAGCATGAGAAACATAACACAACAAGATCCAGAGATGGTTTCCTGGACACCTGGTGATATTATGGAGTATATGTACTACATTATGGCTTGGATCCAGGGTTGTATAAATGCAACCCCACTGACACAACAATGCATTACCACTTCATTTTCTCCATTACAGACCCTTTGGAGTGGTTTGGGAAGTTTATTTATTTCTTATTTATTTATTTATTTATTATTTGGACTTGTATGCCGCCACTCCCCGAGGGCTTGGAGCGGCTTACAATCAGGTAAAACACACAGAGGTAAAAGCATACGTATTAAACTAGCTTAAAAAAGATTTCTGGCCTAGCAATCAAAGGCTAGCCAGAAAAGGTGAGTCTTGCAGGCCTTGCGGAAGGAGAGAAGGTCCTGCATGGCCTGTACATCGCTAGGAAGAGTGTTCCATATTTATGGCGGCACTACAGAAAAGGCTCTGCGCCGGGTCGATGTGGGACGGATTGCTTTGAAGGTCGGTACTTCAAGGAGGTTCATTTGTTCAGAACGAAGTGACCTCTGGGGTTGGTAGGGGAAAAGACGGTCGGTCCCTCAGATACAGCGGCCCCAGACCATGCAAGGCCTTGAAAGTTAACACCATCACCTTGAAGGTGATCCGGTGCTCGACCGGAAGCCAATGAAGCTGCTGGAAGATAGGTGTTATGTGACATCTCACTGGAGCCCCAGTGAGAAGTCGTGCAGCGGCATTCTGGACAAGTTTAAGTTTCCAGATCACTGACAAGGGCAGGCCGATGTAAAGGGCGTTACAGTAGTCCAGTCTCGAGATGACCGTGGCTTGGAGCACCATGGCCAGGTCGTCTCTGGATAGGTAGGGGGCAGACGCCTAGTTTGCCGCAGATGGAAAAATATGGTTTTGCTGACGCTGGAGACCTGGGCCTCCATCGACAGCAATGAGTCAAAAACGACCCCAAGGCTCTTAACTGAGGATGTTGGGCATAATGCCTCGCCATCCAAGCTAGTAAAAGTTGCAGCTGGGAAGAGTCAAAAGCAATTCTGGAGCCAAACCTAAACAGTGGTTCCCAACCTGTGGTCTGTAGAGAAATATGGTCCGCGGCCCCACCGTTACTACACTGTTGCAACTAGTGACTGGACTAGCAAAACCCTCTTATAGTGCTGAGGTTTATGCATGCCGATGGCAACTACTGGATGGCATATGTTCTGTATCATAAACTAGAGCTGGTGTGGTCTATCCAATGCAATTTTCTAAATCAGCACCCCAAATAACCAAACTGAATCTAAAGTTGACCAAAAACTGATGTGTAACCTTTTTGATACTAATGTTGGAGAGTGGTCCCTGGTCAAAAAAAAAAAAAAAGGTTGGGAACCACTGCTGTGAAACAATTCCAGCAATACTTTTGACAATGGGAAGGAAGTGTACCACCAGCAGGATTTGAAATTGTACTCAACCCAAAGTAGCCTGGCTGTAGCTCTGCCTGTGTACTTGATACATGCCCACCTCTAACCAGAATTAGTAAAAAATCATCTGGTTATACATAATTGTCAACTATTGTGTTGATATATAGCGTTAGCTACTTATGTTCATATAGTGAAAATTCCCAACCAGATTTTGGTGAAACTTTCTAGAGCACTATCTAGGCATCTACAGAATATATATTTGTAAGTACTCGTCTCTCAAATCTCATATTTATGGTGAATTTCAACCCTCCAAATGGCTAGGAATCATGTGGCCTTTGAGGTAAGTGTTTGACTACAAGTCACAGCAAACCTGCCCAGAACAGCCAGTGGTGAAGAATAGTAGGAGCTGTAATTCAACCGTTTCTGGTGGGCCACATGATTACTATCTGGAATTGAACCCCACTGATGACTAAACTGGGATTCACTTCCATGGCCTGAGATTCCTTAGCCAATTCTTCTTTCCTTTGGGCCAGTTCCAGTTTAAAAGACCCAGGGCAAAGTATCATCTTGTAGACCCATTCCTCAATCTGTGCAGCAGTGCCATTGGTTTATTTTCTGGTCATGACTCAAAAGAATGCTATATCATAAGCATTCTGGGACATAAAATGCAAGGCTATATCTAGCCAGTTGGCACTAGGATGTGCAGCCAGGAATCAAGATGGGATTGCCAAAGGAAACCTCAACAGTGAGCCTTGCCAAGATGCTGAGGACCTGGTATCTGTGAATAGAAGCCAAATGCTTATCCTGGCCCTGATTTTTCTAAAAGTATATACATTCAAATATTTCTTCCAAGCAAGGTCGTAGCTCACCCCCCCCCCCCCCAATTCTCAGGGTGGTCCACGAGAAGGCCTTACTGGTACATTATGTAAACTGTTATGTGTATTCATCATATGATCTGATCACCATGCTCAATATATCCCATATGCATGGGGGATGTATGACTATGTAACTGGTTTTAAATGTGGCTTTTTATGTTTTTTATGTTTTAACAGGGCCGCTTGTTGATACAAAAAGGTTTTCTAGGAATATAAGAGCGAACATAAATAAATAAATAAATAAATAAAATAACAATACAAAAGGTTTTCATCTCTCACTCACCCCCCCCCCCCCCCACCCCCCGAATCAAAATCCTGGCTACGGTACTGCTTCCAAGTGTAAGTTTTTTCAACCAAGTTCGCAGACACCAATTGGTTATTTTATAGTTTATGTTATACATTTAGAAACTACACATCATGGTCCATGCACGATTTCCAAGACACAAGCTGAGCAAAAGCACTGAAGTCTTGTATTCCCCATGAATTTCAAAAAAAAGCCTGTACAGAAATAGCCCAGGTTTCCCGACTGAAACATTTATATCCTCGCAATTCATCCAGTGAATTATGCCTTTGCTGACTTTTTACAGATAAGACAATTAGATAGGAGAAGAGTTTCATACTGGCCGCCTGACAAGTCTGGTGGCCAATATGACAAGTCTAGCAGCTAAGGTCTAAATTAAAAGTCAGTTCTCAAGGTCAAATTGAGCACATCATATCCAAAAGACCATACTAGCTTAATAAAGCATGGCTTCAATGTTTGAGTACTAACCACTGTAAATAAACATTTACTCATGAAATATACACCTATTAGAAGCAATACTGAAATTGATATTACAGCTCACTAAAGTTTTCAAAGAAGTACTTAACTTGAAGTATGTTCAACGAGAAACCCAATCAATATAAACATACGGTATATACCGTATTTTCTGGCATATAAGACAACTGGGCATATAAGACGACCCCCAACTTTTCCAGTTAAAATATAGAGTTTGGGATATACTTGCCATATAAGACTACCCCTCTCCCAAACCACACCTAATAAAAAATGTAAAAGCATCAGATTTGATTTCAATATGGTAATTTTCCTATTACTGTACCTCCTTCTCTGCCTCTCAGATCTCGCACATGCGCACCTGCGCCGCTTCACTGCAGTCTTCAGGAGCGAGATCTGAGAGGCAGAGGAGGAGGTATGGTAATAGGATACAAGGGCGGGCCAGACAGGTAAAAGAGGTGTGTTTTTCTGGTCCCAGAGCCACTCTATCTCTTTTTTCCATACCCCAGGATGCCTGCAGCTTGCTCCGCCCTTCACTTACACCAGGGGTGCCCACACTTTTTCAGCATGCGAGCTACTTATATTAAAACCAAGTCAGAAAGATCTACCTACCTCCTCAGGGGAGGGGTTGGGGTGGGGCTTGGGAGGGGAGGGGTTGGGGTGGGGCTTGGACAGAGGGGGCAGAGCCAGGCCGCTCCAAGCTCCGCCCCCTCCCCTGGCTTTGGAGCTCCCAGCAGCTTCTCCAAGCTTGAGGATGACAATGCCAATCCAGTGGTGGCATAGCTAGCACAAGGCTGGCTTGGCCCTGCCCTCCTCAAACCTAGAGCAGCTGCTGGGAGTGCCAAAGCCGGGGGAGTTGGCGGGGCTTGGTGCTGCCTGACTCCGCCCCCCTCTGAGAAGCGATCTGGCTGGGATCGCCCTCCTTCGGTCCCAGGATCGACTGGTCGATCGCAATCAACTTCCTGGGCAGCCCTGACTTACATCTTCCTGGAGAGGCGCCTCTTCACCTCACCATCAGGACCGCATTAAGTCCACGAATCCTGATGAGTGGATTTTCTTCTACCGTACTTGTACAGCGTCGCCCTTAATGCTTTCATACAGTCGCTGTATACGGCAGGGACATGGCCACTGCCACTTTTGAGCTCCCCCACCATATGCGGCAACCACAGATTCTCCAATCCGGATTGGAAGATTCAGCATCCGCTCTATAAGACGACTCCCAGTGTGTAAGACGACTCCTGATGTATAAGTCAACTCCCGCGTATAAGACGAACCCTGACTTTTGAGAAGATTTTCTTGGGTTGAAAAGTAGTCTTATACACCAGAAAATACGGTTTTTCTTCAAGTCCTCCTAGGGGAGGAAAGACTGAATTGGCATGTAAGAAAATGGATATTTGACATTTCCTTAGTATTAATTCCCCCTGATATTTTCTCTGCTCTTCTGTAAAGCCTATAGTACCTTTGAAATGCACAGTTCGTCAAACTCCTATAGTGGTGCTCTTTATTTCTTTAGGTAGCAAAGATGTCTTCTCCCATAGTCGTCTTCTTCCTAATATGGGAAGTAAAATGAAAATTAAATAAGTCCTTATTAAAATTCAAGATATGTTGGTTAAGAAATGATCACAACTCTACTGGATAAAGTTGAACAGGTCTGGCTTGAGCCTGACCCACGACCTGCCATTGGCAAGTGCCAACCAAAGCTGACCAACCTGGGAACTGGACCACCCCAAAATGACATCTATGAGACTCCTCATGTACAGAAGTCTACACATAGCCAGAATCTAAAACGCTGCAACAGAAACAGACTATACGACCTTAAAGCTCAATTTATGAAGGCACTGTGAGTCCATGAAACGGACTTTAGCCTGCAAAGAACTACTGCCACAATAAAGTTGCTAGTCATTACGGGATCCTTGTTGTTTTTACTCTGCAAGACATATGTTCCAGGTGGCTTAAGACATAATAACAAGATGAAAGAGGATCAATAGAAACAGCATATATAGCAAAATAGTACTAAAAACAGAATAGAATACGAAACTCTCCTTCAGTACCATTCCTACATCAATCCCTAAAGTTCTCCAAAGTAACTATTTCTGATCCTTCGGAAATTTTGTGATGAAACATCACCTTCCAAGAAATAACACAATCTTCTGAGCCATGTTTTAAGAAAACAGTATATAAAGTATGAAATGAATACCATTTAAAACATTTAACTGATCACCTCCTCAGTTTTACTGCTAACCTATTTATATACTTTTACTCCCACAACACAGGAAGCCATTGAGAACCTTGTATATGTTAAAAGCAGGTACAGAAGTATTATTTTCACACATACCAAATAACAAAAGAAAATGTGACATTTAAATGTCTAGGAGAATCAACTATACCATAGATATTATTATTACTATAAGCAAATAATTATTTTTAAGGCAGGATCAGTTAACAAGGCAAATAAAGGTAAAGGTTACCACTTGACATTAAGTCTAGTTGAGCCCAACTCTGTTGCTCATCTCCATTTCTAAACCAAAGAGATGGCATAGTTAAAACTCGTGCGCCAACTGCGACCATACCTCGTGAAGTCTGACCTGACCATGGTGATCCAAGCCTTGGTTACCTCTAGACTGGATTACTGCAATTCACTCCACGTGGGGCTACCCTTGAAGACAGCCCAGAAACTTCAACTTGTCCAGCAGTTAAAACCCGTGCGCCAACTGCGACCATACCTCGTGAAGTCTGACCTGACCATGGTGATCCAAGCCTTGGTTACCTCTAGACTGGATTACTGCAATTCACTCCACGTGGGGGGCTACCCTTGAAGACAGCCCAGAAACTTCAACTTGTCCAGCAGTTAAAACTCGTGCGCCAACTGCGACCATACCTCCTGAAGTCTGACCTGACCATGGTGATCCACGCCATGGTTACCTCTAGACTGGATTACTGCAATTCACTCCATGTGGGGCTACCCTTAAAGACAGCCCGGAAACTTCAACTTGTCCAGCAGTTAAAACCCGTGCGCCAACTGCGACCATACCTCGTGAAGTCTGACCTGACCCAGGTGATCCACGCCTTGGTTACCTCAAGACTGGATTACTGCAATTCACTCCATGTGGGGCTACCCTTAAAGACAGCCGGAAACTTCAACTTGTCCAGCAGTTAAAACCCGTGCGCCAACTGCGACCATACCTCGTGAAGTCTGACCTGACCATGGTGATCCACGCCATGGTTACCTCTAGACTGGATTACTGCAATTCACTCCATGTGGGGCTACCCTTAAAGACAGCCCGGAAACTTCAACTTGTCCAGCAGTTAAAACCCGCGCCAACTGCGACCATACCTCGTGAAGTCTGACCTGACCATGGTGATCCACGCCATGGTTACCTCTAGACTGGATTACTGCAATTCACTCCATGTGGGGCTACCCTTAAAGACAGCCGAAACTTCAACTTGTCCATCAGTTAAAACCCGTGCGCCAACTGCGACCATACCTCGTGAAGTCTGACCTGACCATGGTGATCCAAGCCTTGGTTACCTCTAGACTGGATTACTGCAATTCACTCCACGTGGGGCTACCCTTGAAGACAGCCCAGAAACTTCAACTTGTCCAGCAGTTAAAACTCGTGCGCCAACTGCGACCATACCTCATGAAGTCTGACCTGACCATGGTGATCCACGCCATGGTTACCTCTAGACTGGATTACTGCAATTCACTCCATGTGGGGCTACCCTTAAAGACAGCCCGGAAACTTCAACTTGTCCAGCAGTTAAAACCCGTGCGCCAACTGCGACCATACCTCGTGAAGTCTGACCTGACCATGGTGATCCACGCCATGGTTACCTCTAGACTGGATTACTGCAATTCACTCCATGTGGGGCTACCCTTAAAGACAGCCCGGAAACTTCAACTTGTCCAGCAGTTAAAACCCGTGCGCCAACTGCGACCATACCTCGTGAAGTCTGACCTGACCATGGTGATCCACGCCATGGTTACCTCTAGACTGGATTACTGCAATTCACTCCATGTGGGGCTACCCTTAAAGACAGCCCGGAAACTTCAACTTGTCCAGCAGTTAAAACCCGTGCGCCAACTGCGACCATACCTCGTGAAGTCTGACCTGACCATGGTGATCCACGCCATGGTTACCTCTAGACTGGATTACTGCAATTCACTCCATGTGGGGCTACCCTTAAAGACAGCCCGGAAACTTCAACTTGTCCAGCAGTTAAAACCCGTGCGCCAACTGCGACCATACCTCGTGAAGTCTGACCTGACCATGGTGATCCACGCCTTGGTTACCTCTAGACTGGATTACTGCAATTCACTCCACGTGGGGCTAACCTTGAAGACAGCCCGGAAACTTCAACTTGTCCAGCAGTTAAAACCCGTGTGCCAACTGCAACCATACCTCGTGAAGTCTGACCTGACCATGATGATCCACACCTTGGTTACCTCTAGACTGGATTACTGCAATTCACTCTATGTGGGGCTACCCATGAAGACAGCCCGGAAACTTCAACTTGTCCAGCGATCAGCAGCCAGATTAATAACTGGGGCAAGTTACAGGGAGCGGTCAACCCCCGTTTAAAGAACTGCACTGGCTGCCATTTATTTTCCGGTCCCAATTCAAGGTACAGGTGATCACCTACAAAGCCCTAAACAGTTTGGGACCCGCCTACCTTCGTGACCGGATCTCCCTCCATGAACCAGCTCGAACCCTCCACTCTTCGGGGGAGGCCCTCCTGTCGCCCCTGTCAGTCTCACAGACCCATCTGGTGGGCACAAGGGAGAGAGCCTTCTCCTCTGTGGCCCCCGACTCTGGAATTCCTTGCCCTGAGAGATTAGGAAAGCCCCCACTCTGGAGACCTTTAAAAAAACACCTGAAAACTTGGCTCTTCCACTGTGCTTTCGGACAGTAGTTATTTAATTTCTATTATTGTTCTACTCAATGTCCCCGTTCTCGGAGTCCATCCCCCCTCCCCCCATAAAAGATGCTTTCCCTGTAAAGGATGCCATTTCGAGTATCCCACCCAGAGTTTTAACATTTTAACATTTTATATATGTGCTTGCAGCCAGCCTTGTCTTTGTGATTTTAGATATCTAGTTGTATATTGTTTTTATTTATATGTATCTTTTTATTGTGTTCATTGCTGGTGTTTTGATTTTATTTTATTGCAATTTGTTGTTTGGGCTTGGCCTTGTGTGAGTCGCCCCGAGTCCCGACTGGGGAGATGGGGCGGGGTATAAATAAAGTTTATTATTATTATTGTCCATAGACACCTTGAAGGTCATGTGGCCAGTATGACTGCATGGAGCACCATTACCTTCCCACTGAAGCAGCACCTATTGATCTACTCATATTTGCATATTTTCAAACTGCTAGGTTGGCAGAAGCTGGGGCTAACAACAGGAGCTCACCCCATCCCGTGAATCTGAACAGCCAGCCTTTCCGGTCAGCAAGTTCTGCAGCTTAGCAGGTTAACCTGCTGCACCACTATAGCCCCTAAAAAGGCAAAGGGGCATCTAAAGCTGCAACAGGAACTGAGTGCTCTTAATATCTGAATAATTTCAAGCCAATCCTGCAATAATTTCCCAGCTTGAAAGTCACGTTTAACCTACTGAGATATAATTCCAGTTTTGTTTAAGCAGTTAAGAGAAAAATGCTGACATCTGGGTTGAATCTTCAAGCTGGAACTTCTTTTATCAACACATTACACAATAAACTATGGCTCGTTTTAAAAATAACTTGTCTACAGAGATATCTACAGGGATAGGCTCATTTCCAAAACTAAAGTAGCGCGGGGCTTCTCTAGAGAATATCAGAACATTTTCTGCTGTCTGAACCATAAGCCTTAACTATTTCATGTTGAATTAACTGGGGAGAAATAATGATGCCAGTACTGTAGTTCTGCCGGATTCTAGTTTCGCCAGCAACATTTGGAGGCACCCAAATTTCTCCAATGGCTTTTCCAACTTTCCAGATATTATTGCAAAGGGATCTCCATGAGATTCTTGGATTCTGGCCTATATTCTGAGCTATCCAACTGAAATTGGGTGTAAGATAAAGTAAACCAAGGTAAAGGTTTCCCCTTGACATTAAGTCTGACTCTGGGGGGGGCGCTCATCTCCATTTCTAAGCAACAGAGCCAGTGTTGCCCGTAGACACCACTAGGTCATGTGGCCAGCATGACTGCATTTATTTATTTGTCATATTTCTATACCACCCCTCTCAGCCCGAAGGCGACTCGGGATGGTTTACACAAGGCAGTCTCTGCCCTTCAATCAAAAACATGAGTAACATACCAAACAATGACCATATAACACAACAATTAGCCATTAAAACATACAATTACAGTCTCAGCGTCATGTTGAAATCACTTTTCGTCACATCGTCGTCATTCCACATATCTAATTAAACCGTTATATTTCATCAGCAAATGCCTGCTCAAACAGCCAGGTCTTGACTTTCTTGCAAAATGTCAGGAGGGAGGGGGCCGATCTGATGTCTCTAGGGAGGGCGTTCCAAAGCCGAGGAGCCACCACTGAAAAGGCCCCGTCTCTCATCCCCGCCAATTGCGCCTGGGAAGAAGGCGGGACCGAGAGCAGAGCCTCTCCGGATGATCTTAAACATCTCGATGGTTCATAGGGAGAGATGCGTTCAGACAGGTAAGTTGGACAAGAACCATTTAGGGTTTTAAAGGCTAAAGCCAGCACTTTGAATTATGCCCAGTAGCAAACTGGCAGCCAGTGGAGCTGGCACAACAGGGGAGTTGTACGCTCTCTGAATGCCACTCCTGTTATCAACCTGGCTGCTGTCCCTTGGACTAGTTGCAGCTTCCGAGCAGTCTTCAAAGGCAACCCCACGTAGAGAGCGTTGCAGTAATCTATACGGGATTTAACCAGAGCATGGACCACTGTGGCCAAGTCAGACTTCCCAAGGTATGGGCGCAGCTGGCGCACAAGTTTTAACTGTGCAAATGCTCCCCTGGTCACCGCCGAAACCTGGGGTTCCAGGCTCAGCGATGAGTCTAGGATCACACCCAAACTGCGAACCTGCATCTTCAGGGGGAGTGTAACCCCGTCTAACACAGGCTGTAGCCCTATGCCCTGTTCGGCCTTTCGACTGACCAGGAGTGCCTCTGTCTTGTCTGGATTCAATTTCAATTTGTTCGCCCTCATCCAGTCCGACACAGCAGCCAAGCACCGGTTCAGGACTTGAACAGCCTCCTTAGTAGCAGGTGGAAAGGAGTGACAGAGTTGGACGTCATCTGCGTACAGATGACACCGCACTCCGAAACTCCAGATGACCTCCCCCAGCGGCTTCATGTAGATGTTAAACAAGATGGGAGATAGTATTGAACCCTGAGGAATCCCACAAGACAATAGTTGTGGGGTTGAGCAGGTATCTCCCAGTAACACCTTCTGAGATCGGCCCTCCAGAAAGGACCGAAGCCACTGCAAGACAGTGCCTCCAAGCCCCATCTCTGCGAGGCGTCCCAGAAGGATACCGTGGTCAACGGTATCGAAGGCCGCTGAGAGGTCCAGCAGAACCAACAGGGACACACAAGTCCCCTTGTCTAGCTCCTGGCGTAGATCATCCACTAAGGCGACCAAGGCTGTCTCGGTACCATGCCCCGACCTAAAACCAGACTGTGCCGGGTCTAGATAATCAGTGTCTCCCAAGAATACCTGGAGTTGTGAGGCCACCATACGTTCCAGGACTTTGCCCAAAAAGAGAAGATTGGAAACAGGCCGATAGTTCACTAATTGAGTGGGGTCCAGTGATGGTTTCTTCAACAGCGGTTTTATAACAGCTTGTTTTAAGCTCGCTGGAATATTGCCTTCCCGAAGGGAGGCATTAACCACCACCTTTACCCACTCGGCCAATCCCCCTCTGGCCTCCTTTAGAAGCATGGAGCGCACTTAACTTCCCGCCAGAGCGGTATTGGTCTGCTCATGTTTGCACGTTTTCGAACTGCTAGGTTGGCAGAAGCTGGGGCTAACATCAGGAGCTCACCCCCACTCCACAGATTCGAACCGGCGACCTTTTGGTCAGCAAGTTCCGCAACTCAGCTGTTTAACCCGCTGCGCCACCGTCACCTTCAAAGTAAACCAAAGGACCAGATAACGTTGTCATTTCTAAACCAATTGCTGTCATTTCTGAACCAATTGCTAGTGCTGGCAATGGGTTCCTTCCCTGTTCTCTAACAATTTAATGATAAATTAAAATTCCTAAAAGATAGCCTCATTACGAAAACAAAATATGCCAACTCAAGTGCCTCCCAATTTTTGGGGCAAGCCCACTAAATTATAGGTCAACAATTCTGTAAATTCCAATGATGTAATGGTCCTACTCTAGTTATGACTAGTTCTTATTGTATTTTTACTTTTATGGGAAGGCCGATCTTGAGCGGTTTTCTAGTAATATATGTTTGAACAATTATACATCATGACCAATTCTGGGAGAGGTCCTCTGCTGTCCCACTTAGGGCAGCAAATATTTGTGGTTGCGCGTTCACAGAATCATAGAGTTGGAAGAGACCACATGGGCCATCTAGTCCAACCCCCTGCCATGCAAGAAAAACAAAGTATCTCTAACAGATGGGCATCCAGCCTCTGATTAAATGCTTCCAAGAAAGGAGCTTCCGCTTTAAGTGAGACTAGATTCACAAATAATAAAATCTTAGGATACTATAGTAAGCATTTCCCCAATATTCCTTAGGAACACTGCATGATAACCAGAAACTTGCATTCAATCTTTAATGCAGTACAATCAGGAGACCACGGCAAAAGTGAAAAACTACAAATAATAAAATTGCTAGAGAGTGAACACCTCTCTAGGTATCTCTAGCACCAGGAATGTGGCGCAGCTGGCTGGGTGTCAGCTGCATAAGATCTCTACTGACCAGAAGGTCATGAGTTCGAGGCCTGCCCAGGTCGAGGTGGGCTCTCAACCTATTGTGTAGCCTGTTGTCGACCTTTGCAACCTGAAAGACAGTTGCATCTATCAAGTAGGAAATTAAGGTACCACTTAGTGGGGAGGCTAAATTTAACTGATTTACGAGGCCATTAAAAAAAGATCTCCAGGAAACAAGCTGAGGAATGAAGGAGTGCAACAGCTCCCCCTGGTGGCCAGATGTTAAATTGCCTCTGTCTGTCTTCTGTGTTTGTATGTCTAAATGCAATGTGTACATTGTAATCCATCCTGAGTCCCCTGCGGGGTGAGAAGGCCGGAATATAAAAGAAGTAAAATAAATAAAAAATAAATTCTACGTATGAGTTGTGCTGGAGGACCAAACCATACCACCCCCCTGATATGTCAGCTTCACTGGCTGCCAATCCAGTTCCGAATGCTGGTCTTGACCTGTAAAACCCTATACGGCTCCGACCCAGCGTACCTGTTTGAACGTATCTCCTTCTACGTCCCACCTCAGAGTTTAAGATCTTCTGGAGAGGCCCTGCTCTCGGCCCCGCCTTTGTCACAAACACGCTTGGTGAGGACGAGGGACAGGGACTCCTCGTTGGTGCCCCCCCACCCGCCTGTGGGACTCGCTCCCCTGGGAAATTAGGATATTGTCTTTCCTCCTCTCCTTCAGAAAGGAGTTGAAAACGTGGATGTGGGACCAGGCCTTCGGGTAATTATGCTGACAATGATGACACTTGCCATGGTAATGGATTGATGGAATATCCAACCACAGAATTCGGCTAGATAAGACCACAGGGCCTTATTTAAGCATATTTTAATTGAATTGACTTCATGTTTTAACTGTATGTAATCATTGGTTTTTATTATGTATTTTATTATGTGTACATGGCGACATCGAATCATTGCCGGCTGGAAGCCCCCCTGAGTCCCGTCCCCCGTCCCCGTCCCCCCAGGGGTTGAGAAGGGTGGGGTACAAATATCTGAAATAAACAAATAAATATTCCTGGCGAGAATACTGTAATCAAATTCACAGAAGTCAAATCCACAAATGTGAAGAGCTGGCATATTTTAAAATATATACGTTCCATTGTAGGACTAACAACCACATTCTCACAAGGGTTTAACCCATTGTGCCACCGGGGTTTGTTTAATTGCGCAGTCCTTACTTTCAAAGTAGTTGTTCTACTCCAGAAACATAGTTTTTGTGGCTGCCACAAACTATGTTGAATTGGTTGAGACTCGGAGATATTCATTGAAAAACTATAGCAAAATGTGCTGCCAGAAGCCCCGCAAAAACAAAGGTTTTGCAGTTTAATCAACTTTTCCCATGTTTTTTTTATTATAGACCCATTTAGGAAATGATATCTATAACAACCTGTGGAGTGTTCGGCCCAAGTCTCTGAAAGCTCCCCCCTTTCGTGTGGGGTCCCCCAGGGTGCAATTCTTTCCCCTCTACTTTTTAACATCTATGTTCGACTGCTGGCCAGCCTGGTACGGAGTTTCGGCCTGGAGTGCTATCAGTATGCCGATGACGCCTGGAGCCTGGGTTAACCGCAATACCGGACAATTTCATCTTGCGCCTGGAAGCAGTGTCGAAATGGTTGCACGCTAGTAGACTGAAGGTTAATCCGGCAAAGACCGAGATCCTGTGGCCTGGCCGCCTGGCAGGAGTGATGCATCCCCTCCCCACTTTCGATGGCGCACCTCTAGCGCCGTCTACAACCGTCAAGAGTCTGGGTGTTGTTCTGGATCCACCGCTGACAATGGAGGCCCAGGTTTCCACTGTCAGCAAACAAGCCTTCTTTCATCTCCGCCAGGCGAGGCAGCTGGCACCATACCTCACAAGAGAGTCCTTGCCAACAGTCATTCATGCCACAGTTACATCTAGGCTGGACTATTGTAATGTGCTGTACATCGGCCTTCCTTGGTCTACGACCCGAAAGATTCCCATCGTCCAGAACGCGGCAGCCAGGCTACTTACACAAACGCCCATGAAATGCCACATAACACCAACTCTTCAAGAGTTGCATTGGCTGCCAACAGAATACTGGTCCTGACTTTTAAGATGCTGGTCCTGACTTTTAAGGCCTTGTACGGTCAGGGGCCGTCATACCTCAGAGACCGCCTTTCCCCCTACGGCCATCAGTGGTCGCTTCGACCCTCTCAACATAATCTGCTTTACATACCAGGTCCCAGAGAAGTACGCCTTGTTAGCACGAGGCATAGGGCCTTCTCAATCTCTGCCTTGTGGAACTCACTGCCATCGTACATGAGAGCTATGTGCGACCTGCGGCCTTTTACCCAGGTACTCAAGACTTGGCTATTCAGTAGAGCATTTGACTTGTAATTTTAACTTTTGTATCTATGATCTGTGCTATGTTTTAGCTTGTTTTTATTGTTTTGTGTAAATCGCCCAGAGCATCCTGGATGGAGGACGATTAATAAGTAATAAAGTGACGATGATGATAATCCAGGAACAAAAAATCATGTTACGTAGTGCAATCGATGCAACAAAATACTGAGAAAGACCAGGGCTATTACCTAACGTGACAACAAGTATACACCCAAATAAATTATTAGTACCATTCTCTGACTACATGTCACTTCTTTAACTATATTTCTTGCTTAGTTGGCTTTCTATTCTTCTCTGTAGTCAAACTATCTAGTGGCTTCCCAAACACAGGACTAAAGATGTATATACACTGCAGAATTAATGCAGTTTGGCATCACTTTAACTGCTATAATTCAGTGTTATGAACTTGGGATGTGTAGTTTGGTGAGGCACCAGCATTCAACAGGACGGATGGCCCACGACTTTGTAAAACTACAACCCTTACTCTTTCCATAGTGTTGAGCCATGGGAGTTCAAGTGGTGTCAAACTGGATCCATTCTACAATGTGGAGATGGATGCACCCAGATTTTGCAGTTGTTTGTAACCGAGAATAGAGAGAACATCCCTAAATCATCTGCGCAAAAGATCCCCTTCCTTTGACCCCAAAAAAGGGGGCTGTGAAACAGATGAGGAGTTGGGTTCCGATTTCACAGCTTCCTCTGCTTTATTTTACAGAGCTAGCAGTCTGCAAACTATTAACCCAGATAATATCAAATAGCAGGCCGATGCTACATTGCACAAATCGGGAGAGGACCATATGTACACACAACAGCTAAACCAAAGTCCCAGAAAATAAAAATTATTGTGGAAGATGAGCTGTTACACACACACCAGTATATGTGTATGTGTGTGTGTGTACACACATATACACACACATATATAATATGACAGTGTGCATATATACAAATGTGTATATGGCAGGGCTACTGCTGGCGTGTGTGTGTGTATCTATATATATTTAAAAGAGAGTGGTGTGTGTATCTATATATATAAAAAGAGAGTGGTCGTGCAATGGGACAAATAGGCAGCAAAACTATAAACCCCAGAATCACAAAAACAACCAAACACATTCCAACATGCCACGAGGTACCTACAGGGCCCAGGTCAGCTAGTGTATATACACACATATACATACACACACACACACACACACGACTTATGAGCTGTTTTCTATTAATACAATTACACTACATGTATCTGTATAATCTAAACTAGAAGTGTCTTCACAAGGAAGCCTATCTGCAAAACCATGCTCTCTGGGCGTTTCAACTCGGCTGACACAGACGAATGACTCTGCTCATCGCTCTATAAATATCAGTCGCATAAAAAACAACAAAAAACAATTAAGTCCCAGTTTACAGTGAGCTGGTTCCAATGGAAATATAAACTCTTTGCATATATACAAATGTGAAGCTATCTCCTACTTGGCAGGGCTACTGCTGGACACAGTAGGTCCAATCCAGATGTAGCCAATGGTTACACAACTGCTAGATCCACTGAACTTACATAATTTGAGGGCGATTGATTTCAGTGGGCCGACTGCAATTATTAATCTAGGTCCAATAACTATGTGGGAGGGAAGGGGAGCATATGGATGCCATATGACAGCCTTCCACTGATCAGGTTCAGCAAAACCGCCCCTTAAGTACAGCAGACAATGGGTTTACACCAGTGGTTCCCAAGCTGTAGTCCGTGGATCACCAGTGGTCCGCAAGAACTAAAATATGGTCCACGGCTTCACCGTTACTACACTGTAGTAATGAGTGACTGGTCTCACAAAACCCTCTTATAGTGCCAAGGATTATTAATTATGGTTTTCTGTGAGCGAGCAGATGGTGACTACTGGATGGCACATGTTCTGTATCAGAAACTAGAGCTGATGTGGTCTATCCAATGCAATTGGGGTCTATCCAATACAAATAACCAAACCAAATCTAAAGTTGACCTAAAACTGATTCGTAACCCTTTTTGGTACTAATGTCGGAGAGTCGTCTCTGGTCAAAAAATGGTTGGGAACCACTGTTCTACACTGTAAAATTAATGCAGTTTGACATCGCTTTCACTGCCATGATCCAATGCTACGGAATCCTGGGAGTTGTCGTTTGGAGAGGTGCCAGCCCTTTGGATTCACAAAGGCTAAAACTACAACTTCCATGATTTTGTAGCACTCAGAGCCCTTCCATACAGCCCTATATCCCAGAATATCAAGGCGGAAAATCCCACAATATCCGCTTTGAACTGGAATATTGGAGTCCACACTACCATATATCCCAGTTCAAATCAGATAATGTGGGATTTTATTCAGCTGTGTGGAAGGGGCCCCAGTCATTTCAGTTAAAGCGGTGTCAAACTGCATTAAATCAACTATGTAGATGCCACAAACACACACTCACTGAGGACCCTTCCCCACAGCCATATAACCCTGAATATCAAGGCAGAATAACCCACAATATCTGCTTTGAACTGGGTTATCCGAGCCCAGCGCAAAGCAGTTAATGTGGGATTTTATTCAGCTGTGTGGAAGGGGCCCCAGTCATCTCAGTTAAAGCGGTGTCAAACTGCATTAAATCAACTGTGTAGATGCCCCAAACACACACTCACTGAGGACCCTTCCCCACAGCCATATAACCCTGAATATCAAGGCAGAATAACCCACAACATCCACTTTGAACTGGAATATCCGAGTCCACACTGCCATATATCCCAGTTCAAATCAGATGTGGGATTTTATTCAGCTGTGTGGAAGGGGCCTCAGTCATAACAATTAAAGCGGTGTCGAACTGCATTAATTCAACTTTCTAGATCAGGGGTGCTCATTAGGTAGATCGCGATCTACTGGTAGATTGCATAGGGCGTCCTGGTAGATCGCAGGCAGGGCGGGAGGAAGGCTCAGTCCCGCCCTGCAGGCTCCCGACGCCGCCCAGGTGCAGAAGGAGGTTGGACTGGATGGCCCTTGGAGGTCTCCTACTACTCTAGGAACCCATTGTTGTTATTATTATTATTATTATCAGAGGCCGAATGGCCATTTGTGAGGAATGCTTTGATTGTGTTTTTCCCTTATGGCAGAAGGAGGTTGGACTGGATGGCCCTTGGAGGTCTCCTACTACTCTAGGAACCCATTGTTGTTATTATTATTATTATTATCAGAGGCCGAATGGCCATTTGTGAGGAATGCTTTGATTGTGTTTTTCCCTTATGGCAGAAGGAGGTTGGACTGGATGGCCCTTGGAGGTCTCCTTCTACTCTAGGAACTTGTTGTTATTATTACTATTATTATTATTAGTAGTAGTAGTAGTAGTAGCAGAGGCTGAATGAATATTATCATCATTATTATTATGAATAAATTCAGGGGCTTATTATACTCACATTTAGTTGAATTCAGTCTTAAAATATATTAAATGGCTCTCACTGAAATAAATTTCCAAATATTTTGCTTTTATGGCTCTCTGAGTAGTGGGTAGGTAGATCATTTTGACTTGGTTGTTTTATAAGTAGCTCGCATGCTGAAAAAGTGTGAGCACCCATGTTCTAGATGCCCCGAAACACACTCACCGAGGGCCCTTCCACACAGTCCTATATCCCAGAATATCAAGGCAGAGAATCCCACAATATATGCTTTGAACTGAGTTATCTGAGTCCACACTGCCATATATCCCAGTTCAAAGCAGATGTGGGATTTTATTCAGCTGTGTGGAAGGGGCCTCAGTCATAACAATTAAACCGGTGTCGAAGTGCATTAATTCAACTGTCTAGATGCCCCAAAACACACTTCGACACAGTCCTATATCCCAGAATATCAAGGCAGAGAATCCCACAATATCTGCTTTGAACTGAGTTATCTGAGTCTACACTGCCATATATCCCAGTTCAAAGCAGATAATTTGGGGGGGGGGGGGTGTATTCAGCTGTGTGGAAGGAGCCAGAGAAATAACTCAGAGAGAGAAAAAGACAAGAAAACTACAGTAAAACCAAGATGTAGACAGAAACAGATTGCAAGGACAAATAGCACAAACATAAGCAGAACTGAGTATTTTCTTTGGAGCTAAAGGAAACCTTGGAGAATGAACACATTTCACAGATGCTGGCCAATCTATGGGAGGGATATATGGCATTACAAGGTGTATATAGGAAGCAAATCCCAAGCATGCAATATACATCATGATCATCAATATTATGCTGTTTTAAAAGTTGTTTGGTTTTTTCCCCCAAAAAACTCAAGCCAAGGTGGAAAATCCCTTTGGGAAAGCAATGCAGTCTCTCAATTCAATGCAAGCAAGCAGCCTTAGCTGAGTCTCTCTGGGTCCAGCTATTGAGTTACTTGCAAAGTTCAACAAACAAAAGGGAAGGTGGCTAAAGTTTCCTCCCCCCCCCCAAAAAAAAGCAAGCACTACAATCCCTACCAACCTCCATCCTTCAACTCTTTCCAAACATCTCTATTTCAGGTTGATCCACTTTAATTCATTTACACACACACAGGCTGGGGTGCATCTGCACTGTAGAGTTAATGCAGTTTTGACACCACTTTGCAATCATGTAATTGTCGTTTCCTTCACAAGAACTTCAGCCTTCTCTTTGGCAGAGGAGGCTAAAGATGCACAGGATCCCACAGCAGTTAAAGTGGTGCTAAACTGCATTAATTCTACAGTGTAGATGCACCCCAGGCTGACTGTAAATGAATTAAAGTGGATCAACCTAGAAATAGAGATGTTTGGTGGCTTTTTAACCCCCACTCCCCTTTCCCAATAAAAGGAAATACAAAATATTCCCAAAAATAATAATAAATACCCAAATCAAAGGATAAGAAACAGCCTCCACCTGAATGAGTCTTGCAAGCTGCTGCTGCTCCTCCGGCTGTCCAAAGCAGACTGAAAGTGCCTGGGAGATACCACTCTGCACATTGGGACAATCTCTGCCCCCTGGGCGAGACCAAGTACTCAAAGAGGGGGGAACAGGGCAGAAAAATGCTCGGGATTGGCTTGAGACAAGGAAAGGACACCACTGTGGCCATCTTTTACTCTTTTTTATAGACAAGCGAAAGTCCCCTGTTGTCAAGCAGCCCTAGCTGGAGGCTGAAAGTGGACTTTTGGGCATACTTGTCATCGCCCTCCCCCCTCGGAATGAATAGTGCGCTCGCCCGATCCGCCTCCTGGAGAAAGGAAACAGGGCTGTCACTTCCTGGTTTCTTTCACATACAAGTCTCAAACTTACATGCGTGTTCTGTATCTATGCATTTATGCATGCACACATATCCTAGAATTATATATTGTTGCTATATATATACACCCATACATAACATGAATGCAAACATACACATCCACATACATGTATTTTTCAAAACACATATGCAAACATGCATGTATTGGAATTTTGTATTTTTTCCATGCACACACAGACACAGCTCTATATATAAACATACACTGGAACTTCATATTTGTTGTTATACACACACACACACACACACATATATATATATATATATATATATCTACAGATACATGCATGTCATGGGCATACATATATAGACATACATGTGAGCACAAACATTTATGTAAATACAATCATTTGATTTTTTCCTATAAACATGTACGCATGCATATGAACATACATATATCCACAAACATACAGTACATTGGGATTTTATATTTTTGCTATACACATACACAAACCCACATTCATATGAACACACATATAACCACAAACATACATACATACATTGGGATTTTATATTTTTGCTATACACATACACAAACGTACATACATATGAACACACATATATCCACAAACATACATACATTGGGATTTTATATTTTGCTATACACATACACAAACGTACATACATATGAACACACATTCATAAGTTAGCAATTATCTCTTCACATACATATACATATGTGTATACGTATATTAATGGAATGATTTAGAGGTTTCATTGATGTCACCTTAAGTTGACTTGCCAGTAGTTGAGAAATAATATTTATTTATTTATTTATTTATTTATTTATTTATTTGCTATATTTGTATACCGCCCTTCTCAGTCCTTAGGCGACTCAGGGCAGTTTTGTATTAATTAATAAAAATGTCCCTTTCTTGGGGTGTAGTGGAGAGCGATCATAGCAACTGATAGAATTGTAATGAGGCAATGAAGCCCAACTTTATTTCAATGCAAAGAACAAAGCCTTTTAGCATGCATTCAGCTTACTCCATTCAAAGCACCCTTTGAGTAGACTTCCCAGAGGGGGAAAAAACCTTACTATGGGGATAGGTTAGATTGCATTTGCAAGGATTTGGGGTTCAAGCGGGGAATGACTTCTTCTTGATGGGAGGAATCCCTTGGCTCGAGCTGAATATATGTACTTTCCATCCACCTTGAAAGACTGCCATAGCAGGCCCGGATTACCCATAAGGCCACCCTAGGCCATGGCCTAGGGGCGCAAGCCAAGGGGGGCGCAATTCACACTGACCCAAAAAAAACCGCAACGCCTCTCTCTCTCTCTCTCTCTCTCTCTCGGGGGAGGGCGGGGGGAGAGCACAGTGAGGGGGCAGGGGAGGAGGGAAACCCCCCCTCGCCATTGCCCCCCTCACTTGTCAAGGAAGGAGGACGCGAGGCGCGCCGCAAAGAGGAGGCAGAGGGAAACCCCGCCCCCTTCCTCCTCACGTGCACCCTCCTTCCTTGACTCAAGAAAGGAGGGTGTGCCACAAAGAGGAGGAGGTGGAGGGAAGCCCCGCCCCCGGGGCCGATGCCGGCACCGGGGGCGGGGCTTCCCTTCCTTCCTCCTCGCGCACGCCCTCCTTCTCAAGAAAGGAGGGTACGCCACAAAGAGAAGGAGGTGGAGGGAAGCCCCGCCCCCAGGGCCAATGCCGGCACCGGGGGAGGGGCTTCCCTTCCTTCCTGCTCCTCGCGCGCACCCTCCGTCCTTGACTCAAGAAAGGAGGGAATGCCACGAAGAGGAGGAGGTAGAGGAAAGCCCCGCTCTCGGGGCCGATGCCGGCCCCAGGGGCGGGGCTTCCCTTCCTTCCTACTCCTCGCACGCACCCTCCTTCCTTGACTCAAGGAAGGAGGGCGCGCGGCGCCGCAAGGAGGAGGAGGAGTTGGGGGTGGGGTGGTAGAGGTTGGTTTGGGGTCGTAATTCCAAAGTGTGGCCTAGGGCGCCAAAAGGGGTTAATCCGGGCCTGTGCCATATATACAAATACACCAGGGACTTGGAGAAGGTCTTTCCAAGTGTGTCAACTCGTCTTCAAACCCTTGTCTTTGATGTTTGCTAAAAGCACCGGATCCCTTCCAATCTTGATCAAGCCTGGTTAGCTCTTGGATGGCGGACCACCATCATGGAGGAGTGTATAGTATAAGCAAGCTAAAGTGCAGTAGTCCATTAAGCCTGGTCTCCATATAAACAAGATGTTTCCCTTGAGCAAACGGTTCACTCTTTCTTGGATAAGTATTCATTTTGTTCATATGAAATGCCCGTAGATTCTTTGCCTTTTGAGGGAGATCCTTTGGTTGGGCCGCCCAGTGGGAGGGGGGTGCCGGCTGCCTACCCTGGACGGTGTGGCACTTTGCCCGTTGCCCTTGGTAAAGAGTCTGGGGGCGCAGTTAGACCCGCTGCTGACTATGGAGGCCCAGGTCGCCATGGTCAGCAGATCTGCATTTTTCCATCTGCAACAGGCTAGACGGTTAGCACCCTACCTGTCTAGTGGCAACTTGGCCACGGTGATCCAGGCGACGGTCATCTCGGGACTAGACTACTATAACGCCCTCTACATTGGCCTTCCTTTGTCCGTGATCCAGAAACTCAAGCTTGTGCAGAATGCTGCTCGTCTGCTCGTCGGTGCTCCGGCGAGATGCCATATAACACCTATCCTGCAGCAACTGCACTGGCTTCCAATAGAGTACCGGATTATGTTCAAAGTGTTGGTATTAACTTTTAAGGCCAGACATGGTCTGGGGCCTGTGTACTTGCGGGACCGTCTTTCCCCATATACTCCCCAGAGATCACTATGGTCTGGAGATCAAAACCTTTTAGAGGTTCCTTTGGTCAAAACTTACCACCTGTCCTCTATGAGGCAAAGAGCGTTCTCTATTGTAGCTCCAACACTGTGCAACGCACCGGGAATGTGGCGCAGCTGGCTAAGTGTCAGCTGCATAAGATCTCTCTGACCAGTAGGTCATCAGTTCGAGGCCTACCCGGGTCGAGGTGGGTGCTCGACCTTAAGTGTAGCCTGCTGTCGACCTTTGCAGCCCGAAAGACAGTTGCATCTGTCAAGTAGGAGATAAAGGTACCACATTAAATGGGTAGGCAAATTTTGACTGAATTATGAGGCCATTAAAATAACTCCAGGAACGCTGAGGAATGCGGAAGGAACAACAAGGGACGCTGGAACGCTGAGAGATGAGGAGTGCGTCAGCTCCCCCTGGTGGCCAGAGTTTGCCTCTGTTCGTCTATATGTGTGTATGTGGAAACGGCAGGGATTGTCTGCTAAGTATGTGCACCTGTAATCCGCTTTGAGTCCCCTTCGGGGTGAGAAGATCGGAATGTAAATAAAGTAAATAAATAAATAAACGCCCTGCCGGATAGCACCCGGGCTCTTACAGAAATATCTGCATTTAGAAGAGCCTGTAAAACAACGTTGTTCCGGCAGGCGTTTAACATCAATGGTCCTACTTGACTGTGTTGTGATAAATTGGGACAGTTGTTAGTAGCTTATAGTGTTTTAATGTATAGTGTTGAAGTTGTTTTATTTTTATTGCCTGTTTTATTTATGTGAACCGCCCCGAGCCTAAGGGAATGGAGCGGTATATAAATACAAATAATAAATAAATAAGACTCTCTCAGACTTCTTAATATTGGAAAATCTGGTTTTCTCCAGGTTATTGCTTCAGATTGGTTTATTTTAATGAGTGGGTGCCTGCCCAAATTGCAGGCAGATGCCAGAAAGGAGAATGATATCATAGGCATTACAAGCTATTTCCAAGAACATACAGGAAGCAAATACCAAGCATGCAATATACATCACTAAGCCAGGTCCCCTTTGAAATATGCAATGTGTCTTTAATATTGCCTTGGGTTAGGTTCCAGCCGGATCCAACTCCCATCCCCTCATGGCTACCCAAATCTATGAATGCGAAGGTCCCATTATAAACGTACAATGGCATCCCTTGAAAAATCAAGGCTTGCTTCTTGGATTTGTAAATACATTTTCAAGTTATAGGTGTTTGAATTAGTATCTGATTCTGGGAACTAACCAGGAGACTGCCAGTACTACGGTAAGTAATGAGAATTACATTTCGCAGGAAGGAACAACAAAACCACCTGAGTATTCCTTGACTAAGAAAACCCTATTTAACTCATGGGATGACCATAAACTGCAAGGAGACTTGAAGGAACATGCAACACAATAGAAGTGTTGGAATTCTTGCTAGGGTGGCCATTCGTCAGCCTTATTGTGGAAGTGCAATTGTCTTCTCAAATCTCCCATTCCTATATGCCAGGGCTGTCCAACAGGCGGCCCGGGGGGCCGTACACGGCCCCCGAGCCCCTTCCCTGCGGCCCCCTAACTTGTTTTAATAAAATACAAATAAAAAATAAAATTTAAATTTTTTAAAAAAATACCTACTTCCGGGTTTAGGCAAGCATCGCGAGACTATGCCAGCCACAGACGGGATTTCGAGGGAGGTCGAAATCCCGTCTGTGGCTGCGTAGTCTCACGATACCTGCCAAAATCTCGGGTCCCGCGGGATTTGCAGCCAGCCTGGGCGCGCACCTCCTCCTCCCTCGCGGCTGCTTCCAGGCCAGTCCCCATTCCCTCAGAGAGAGGGAGGAGGGGAGTGAGGCAGGGAAAGCCCCTCCTGGCTCCGTCCTCTTCCTGTGGAGGGCCCTCGCTTCCCACCCCACGGATGGGAGAGCCGCCACGCCCGGCCTGAGCTTGGCCTCGGCTCCAGCGGGGCTCTTCGGGGACGGCGGCGGCGGTGTTGGCGCTTCGGCCCTGTGGCGGGGCTCCCGCAGTATGGGTAAGGGCCTGGCTCGAGTGAAAGCAGAACGGTGGGTGAGTGGGGGAGGGAAGAGTCCCTCAGCGGCGGTTTCCTTGGCGATGCTTCCTTCCCCTCCTTCACGCCCCCTCCCCCTTGTTGTGCTGCCTTCCCCCGCGTGCAGGGCGCAACGTGGCTTCCTTTGCGCCTGCCCCCGCGGCTTGTTTTCCCTTCAGGGAGGGAGCTCTTTGGGCCTCCTCCACCCGCCTCTGGGAAAGGAGGCCCCATCAAGCCCTGCGACGGCATTGAGGTGTTTGGTTTTTTTTTGGTGTGTCCCAATTTGAGTGTGGACTCAAATAACTCAAAGGTTTTAGGAAACATTCCCCCAAATCCACCAGTGTTCCCATTTGGGTATATTGAGTATTCATGCCAAGTTTGGTCCAGATCCTTCATTATTTGAGTCCACAGTGCTCTCTGGATGGAGGTGAACTATAACTCCAAAACTCAAGGTCAATTGTAAGTAAATTGGAGCCGGAGAGGGGCGGAGCTGGGGAGGGGGTGGAGCCGGGGAGGGGCGGAGCCAGGGAGGGGGCGGAGCCAGGGGCGGAGGCAGACCCTTCGGCCCCCCAGGTGATCAGTGACTGGAATTCCGGCCCTTGGGCCCGTAGAAGTTGGACAGCACTGCTATATGCAATATCTCAAAGAAACTCAAGGCTGGTGGGAAGAATTCTCAGACGCCATTGTGGGTTATTCACATTCTGCAACAAGCACACAAAACATCACTTACGACAATGTTTCCCAACCAGTGTGCCGTGAGCTATCATCAGGTGTGCCGTGGGAAATTGGCACTCTCCCCTCTCCTAGCAGCCTTCTCACAGGTTTCCAAGAAACAAATTGAGCCTCTCCGCTTGGAAATGTTGTTGGTTTTTTTTTACTATTTTACTGGATTTTTTGAGAGTTGCCTCCCCCCCCCCCCCCCCAAGGAACTGTTTATAACAGCTACATGACATCCATAGTTTACTGGAAGCAAGTTTCACTCAGGGTGAAATTTCACAAAGGTCTGGAGAACAAGCCCTATGAGGAGCGGCTTGAAGAGCTGGGCATGTTTAGCCTGAAGAAGAGAAGGCTGAGAGAAGACATGATAGCCATGTATAAGTATGTGAGAGGAAGTCATATATATGTTGTGTTCATCGAAACAGGCCCTGGTTTCACACTGAGTGTATAAATACATTTGTTGGAAGAGGGGGCCTTTCGCTCCCGAATCTTCAACTTTACTACGAGGCGGCAGCCCTGAGTTGGGTGAAAGACTGGGCAATGCTTAAAAATGACAGTTTATTAGGGTTAGAGGGTTTTGATTTGCGTAGGGGGTGGCATGCCTACCTCTGGCATGACAAGGCACGGATTGAGAAAAATTTCTCAGATCACTACGTCAGGGCGGCCTTATTAAGAGTGTGGTGTAAGTATAAGAGCCGGTTTTACCAATCAACCCCGATGTGGCTCTCTCCGTTGGAGGCGCAACACTTGCGTGATGTTCCACAGAGCAGATGGTACACGTACCGCCAACTGCTCATAAAAAGAGAGGATCGTTGGACTCTTAAATCTCGAGAGGAACTGCGAGACCAGGGGATTGAGATGTCCTGGTTCCATTATGCCCAAACCAGAGAAGTATTTAAAAAGGACTTGCAAAAGAATTTTAACACCCAAGATGTGGGGTGGGAGAAAATAATGAAAGCAGAGAAAAGGACGATAAACCTGATATACAAACTGCTCCTCGAGTGGGATACGGAGACAGAGCAGATTAAGGATACTATGATTATTTGGGCTAGGGAGCTTGGGCACTCAATACTGCTAAAGGACTGGGAGGCAATTTGGACGAAGAAAGTAAAATACTCGGGGTTCACAAATATCACAGAGAATTGGTTTAAAATGTTTTATCACTGGTACCATACTCCAGTGAGCCTGGCCAGATGCTATCCATCCCTGAGTGACAAGTGCTGGAGGTGCCACAAACAAAAGGGCAGCTTCATGCACTGCTGGTGGTCTTGCAGTATCCTAAAAACTTTCTGGAAGAGAATACATCCCCATGTGGAGAACATCTTGGAGATAAAGTTGGAAATGAAACCGGACTTCTATCTGCTTAACATCATGGACGGGGACATAGCAGAGAACGAGGATAAAATTTTCTTTTTTCTGGCAGCGGCAGCCAGAATGGAGATTGCCAAAAACTGGAAAAGTGGTGACCCTTTGTCAGTAAAAAACTGGTTTCTCAGAATAAGAGAACTAATGGACATGGACATTTTGAGGAGCTATGTGGCGGACCAAACCCCCCAAAAAAGAACGGACTGGAAAAGAGTCAGACTTTATTTAAATGAAGTGAATCCCCGAAGTTAAGGGGCAAGCAGCAAGAGGGTTTAATTAGTTTACACAGGAAGGTGCAAGAGACATTGATAGAAAGCCGACAAAAGGCTTCAAATCAGCAAGAATTACCTATGGTCCCGGTAGACTGGACGGGAGTAATGGAGTTTATGTTGTCCCCTCTCTTTCCCAATGTAATCCCTTCCCTCACACCCTTCCCCTCCCCAATCATCCCCGTTGCCCTTTGTTTTATATAATTGCTGTAAAATACCTTCAAAAATAAAATTTAATTAAAAAAAAGAGAGAGAAGACATGATAGCCATGTATAAGTATGTGAGAGGAAGTCATATATATGTTGTGTTCATCGAAACAGGCCCTGGTTTCACACTGAGTGTATAAATACATTTAAAAATATATTAACTATATGTATTACTGTGTTAGAGTGTCATTTTGTGTCATTTTGGTTGGTGGTTTGCCCCAGGATTTTGTAAATGTAAAAAATGTGCCGTGGCTCAAAAAAGGTTGAAAAACACTGACTTACGGTATGTGACTGATGTTTACGTAGTCAAACAGTTGCTTTTTAAATGAGTCATTCAATCAAATTGTGATTTTAAAATTATTATTCTCATAGAAAGGCCTCTCAAAACATGAAGTATTTTAATTATGTCATTTTATTATGGTACAAAGGGGGAAAAATTGGATTATGAAACTCAGATGAGTTGGTGAACTTCACTATCTCCTCATGTGATCTTCTTCATAGGATATATTATTTACAATACAGTCTCTTTTTACATATGTATATAATCTAAATCCAATCTTCTTCATTCAAACAACATGATTGGTTGCCACTGAGGGAGAATTTGCAAAACCGGCTCTGATTGGCCAGCTTCTAGATTCCAACATTCTAAGGTGACGCAGAGGGAAAAGGAAAGGCCTCAGGCAGGCAGTCACTGCGGCCCACAGCAATGATGGATCAGGACCAAACTTGGCACGCAGAGGCCCAATGGCCCACTTCACAACCTGGTGTGGTTTAGGACAGGATGGGCCACAAATGATAGGATTTGCAGTACCTTCACCTGATTCACTTCCCAAACAAAACTGTAGCCCCTATAAATCACAGACCAGGCCCAAAATTGACAGTAAGGCTTCATTAACTTGATTTTCCTGACTAGGCCTCACTTAATGGGTTACTGTTTAAGGCATGAATTGACAGTAAGGCTTCATTAACTTGATTTTCCCGACTAGGCCTCAGCTCATGGGACATTGTGTATGGCCTGAATTGACAGTACCCTACCTTGGCACACAGAGCCCCTATAACCCACGCTACATTCTACTGAAGTTTGGAGGAGGGTGGACCATGGATGATGGGACTTGATGTACAGTACCTCTATGGATTATGGGATTTGTAGTACTTTCAAACCCTTCATTCTCCACAGACCACATCAGCCCAGAACCAAGACCGATAAAGACCAAACTTGGCACACAATGTCCCCATCTCTCCATCCTACTGCAGTTTAGAGGAGGGCGGACCATAGATGATGGGACTTGAAGTACCTCTACTCATTCCCCATGACCGTTGCAGCCCCCAACAAAGACCGATAAAGACCATACTTGGTACACAGAGCCCCCGTGATCCACTCTACATTCTACTGCAGTATGGAGGAGGGTGGACCATGGATGATGGGACTTGAAGTACCTCCACTCACTTCTCGAGTGCACTGTAACCCTCATCCAATGACTGCTCAAGACCAAACTTGGCACACATAACCCCCATTACCCCTTAAGATTCTGGAGAGGTTTAGGGGAGGTGGACCACGGATTATGGGATTTGTAGTACTTTCAAATGCTTTTGTTCCAACAGACCACTGTGGCCCCCAACAAAGAACAACTTTGCACACAGAGCCCCTATGACCAACTCTACATTCTACTGCAGTTTGGAGGAGGGTGGACTATGAATGATGGGGCTTGAAGTACCAAAGACCAACCTTGGCACATAATGCCTTTCTCAAATAACCCGGGCAGCACCGGGTCCCCAAGCTAGTCATAAATAAACCCCACTGGGAAGGACTATATTGGAGCCTAAATACTACTGGATTAAAATATAAGTGCAATAAATGAATAAAATGTGTGATTAAGATTGGCATTGACATTTTAATTGGCTGTGCATTTGAGATAAGCAGATTTTCCTTCACCTCTAAAATACTAATAATTATTACTTGGCCCAAGATTATTGTGAGGACAAATGAGATAAATAATTCTATTACAGTAAAATATTAAATACCAGATATACTGAGCGAGATTAGTATTTGCCCTAAATTAGCTGTCTACAGAGTCATGACTGTAAACTTCTAAAAGTTTGGTGTTGTTTAGCACAACAGAAAGGTAAATATAAACATGCAACACAAGAAGAAGCGGTAGCAATTAAGCACTGAATGCTAATTATGTACAAAAACACCACAATTCATGCTCAAATCCCTGCCACAAAACCAGATTAAGATTTTTGAGAATATTCACATTAATAACAAACAAGTAGATAATTAGCACACCAAGAAATTTTGTGCCATCATAAGGCTTGGTGTTCACTATGTATTTGACCATTACAATAGCGTCTCGCTTATCCAACCTTCGCTCCTCCAACGTTCTGTATTATCCAATGCAGTCTGCCTCCCACCTGGATCCACAGCTGTTTCAATACATTGCGATGTTTTGATGCTAAATTCGTAAATATAGTAATGACTACATAACGTTACCATGTATTGAACTGCTTTTTCTGTCCATTTGTTGTAAAACATGATGTTTTGGTGCTTAATTTGTAAAATCATAACGTTTAATAGGCTTTTCCTTAATCTCTCCTTATTATCCAACAGTTTTGATTATCCAACGTTCTGCCAGTCCGTTTATGTTGGCTAAGCGATACTATTGTATATCTAAAGTATGTCAATGATATATCTGCATAATATAACCATTTAGCTGTAGTCCCTAGGCTTGTACTATAATTGCAGTTTTGCAAATAGTTTATATGATTTGTAATTGATATCTTTAGTTAGCTGGTCGTTTGACGCTGAAGTGTATTATATTTTAATGATCCAAGGAAGAGTAGATTAATCGAAATAATAAAAGGATAAACTAATAACAATACTGTCTGTATTTTTTTTAGTTAGAGCTCTGTGCCGATTTAAATGGGATTGTTACTTACAATTAAAATAGTATATTACATGGCAAGGGTGCCTTTTGTTAATTTCTTGAACATTTCTATTAAGAAGCCTAGAGTGACTCCTACTGGCATATGCTTCTGCCCTAGCAAGCTTTTGAAAGAAGAGAAAAGCCCTAGATGCTTTAATTGATCCAGTCTCTGCCATTGTTATTCGTCCCCCATATCTTCTGTGAAATGCTGCACATCCGAAAGTCAACAGCGAACATAGCTTTTACATACACTTTGTTCCTAAGTGACATAAGCAGTATGGCTGCAGCCTGTACATATTTATTCAGAAGTAATTACCATCAAGTTCAATGAGACTTACTCATAGATCAGTATTTTTAGATTCTACACACAAATTTTAACTTGAAATGTTAGACATAATTTCGATTTTACAGCCAATCAAATATTGTCCTTTAATTAAATTAATCTTTCATGTTTAAATATTGGGTCGCCTTTACAGCTACACAATACAGACTTGCTGTGTTAATAATCGTATCCTGCAGTGTGAACCATCTTCTCTTTTTCAGTCCAGATCTATTACGTTGCAGAGCACTAAACCTACAATTGTTTTAGCTCATTCCCAAAGAACAATTGTTAAAATAAGATGAGAATGTATATCTCTGTCTTATATTTAGGATAGTTGCTTAAAAAAAGGGTGTTCAACGTTGAGCACCTGCAAATATTTTTCTCAAATGATCGTCCAAACTAATAAGCATGAGCAATAAAATCTGCAGTGTGGTCCATAATTTATAGTTGTGTCCTAACTTATTCGTGTATGCTTAAAACAACATTATCACTCACAACTGAGTCCTTACATTTCAAGATACGTGAATTGGTTACAGAATACTATCAATGCAGTCAGTCTTGTGATTTTCCTAAGATCCAGTCTTTCAGTTATTCTGTAGATATAGTGCATAGTGTCAAAATAACACTGCCCTAAAGGGTTCTTTGTGTACCTTGCATGCTTCTGGAAAGCACTCTGTTACCTTTGCTACTCCCTGGCTAAATACAGACCTTCTGTTTACCTCTTTGTCAAGCACAGCTCCTTGGCGGATTTCAAAAGTACACTTGAAATGTTTCTACTCTATTCATGGCCGGATTACCCATAAGGCCAACATAGGCCATGGCCTAGGGGCGCATGCCGAGGAGGGGTGCAGATCACGGACCAAAAAAATAAAAATAAAAAACTGGTCCGCGCCCCTCTTTCCCCCTTTCTCATGCCCCTCCTCGCTCCTTCTCCCGGCAAAGGCTCTCGCTCTCTGGGCTGCGGCAGGGCCCTCGCATTGATCCATTGATTTGCCCGCGGGCCTCTGGCTGGCCTGACCTCCTGGCTCCCGGGAGAGCCATCTCCATGGTGACTCACCCGGCTCCCCCGGCAACAGACTGTAAATTCCTGCAGCCAGAGTCAAGCAGCAGAGTCTGGGAGAGGGCATTGGGAGGGAGGGGAGGGAGGGGAGAAGGAGGAATAGGAGGCAACTAGGAGGAAAGAAAGAAAGTAAAGAAGGAAGAGAGGGAGGGAGGAAGAGGGGAGAGAAAGGGCGTTGCTTGGGTGGACCTCTCCCAGGTCCCCAGCACGAGACCACACCAACCCAGGCTCGCTCCTGCGCTCTCGGACCAAACTGGGGCAGCCTGCTTGGCCAAAGGGAGCCGCGGGAGGGAGGGAAGGATCATGGCCAGGGTCTGGCTCTCCTGCCTTCGGGAGCAGCCGAACAAAACCCGCACAAACCCCAACCTGAATCCTCCCTCGGTCTGCGGGAGCACATGCCAAGCAGACATCTCTCTCCCTCCCTCCCTCCCTCCCTCTCTCTCTCTCTCTCTCTCTCTCTCTTGCTCTCTCTCTCTCTCTCTTGCTCTCTCTCTCGTGCGTGCCTTTGGAGCGAGTTTGCACCTGCTGCGTTCTCCCCAAACCTCCCGAGGAGACCTTCAGAGCACAGCGGAACTTTCCAGCCAGTGGGAATGGGGACCTTGGAGGTGGTGGGATGGTGCCTACTCACCTTTCTCTTCTGCTTCGGAGGCACCATGGCGAAAGCCAGCCAAGTGTGGGTCTGAGTAGTGTGTGGGGGGGGGGTTAGAGGTTGGCTTAAAGGGGGCGTAATTCCAAAGTGTGGCCTAGGGCGCAAAAAGGTGTTAATCCAGGCCAGACTCTATTAGTCACAAAGTAGTGTCATCAGTAGCCTCACAATTGAATGCTTCTTAATAAATAAGAATATCAAAAAATAGGGGGCAAGATTGGTAGAACACAGAAAACAATCAGCTGTGTGTTTGTGTGTATTTATTTATTTCTGGTATTTGTACCCCGTCACTTCTCTACCCCTGAAGGGGGATTCAGGATGACTGAAATATATACAACATAGTTAATGATACAAATGCAATCCAGTGACCACTTCTGAAGAGTTTCTAACTCACTGCTTCAGGGTGGACTTCTCTTGTGAACTTCCCGGTGTTGTTGGAGTAATCTCCAGCAGGTTTCAATACGAAATGCATCGGCCATGACTGCTGAGAAATGCGGTCCAGTAATGTCTGGAGGATCAGATGTGGCCCACTTCTATTTTAAACTTTAATGATCCATGCCTTCTTTGTAGCATGGTGTACCATGATAAAACATACATTAATTGTGTTGGGTTGCAGAGTCACCTGCTGTTCAAGTCATATAATAAGTTTAAGAATGTTAGGACATTTCAGGTGACCCAAAATGGCAGCTCTGGGAAAAAAAGAAAATATTAACTTAGAGTGATGTTGTGAAATATGCTGTTTCCTAGGGCAATTCACTATATGACAAAAATCAAATAGGACCATTAAACACCAGAAGCAAATTGTGAAACCAATGATAAAAAGTAACACTGTTAAAAGAGGCAGTGTGGAATGGTATAGGGTTGAGAGCACATCCATACTGACCACTTAGCGTAAAGGGCCAGTGAATCAGCTCAGTCAATTCAATAACACATGGAGCTGATCCAGGTTATTGTGGGCGGGTCAAAGTTACTTAATGTCACCTTGAACCATGTTAACCAAAGTTGTGGGTTACCCTGAATTCCCCCCAGAATCCTAAGCTGGCCATGACTTTGGGCCCATGTAAACAACTGGGCCAGTTCCATGATGGAATTGGTCGCAATGATTTACATGGCCACCCCAAATTCCTTGGCTTCAGGCAACTCAGGAAGGCAGGATGGTACTCATTCAAAGTACTTTGCCCGTTGTATGTCACTTTCTCTCCCCTTTCACAACGGAGCCCATTATACAATGCACATCTACTTCTGAACTTGCTCTGGGGTGAAAGGGGAGAGCAAGAAGTGTGTACGCTGCTGCTGCGGCAACGTGGGAAGCTCCCCGTATTGCCTTTGAAACAATGTGGAGAAGCTGAATGATGGATGCTTCCCCCTGTGGGATGGGCTTTCAGGTAAGTTGGGCGATGTAGGGGGTAGGGTGACGGGTTCTCCATGTCCCCTGCTGGGACCCCAATGTGATGTCAATGCGATAAGGTCGATAATCACCTCCTGTTCTCCTCATCACAGTGGCCAGAAAAGGCAACATGGGTTATGCTGGTCACATGTTATCCGGCCAGGGTGATGAAGTGATTGGAGAAGGGAAGGGGGATGGTAGGTGATTCCTCCTCTTCCCCTCCCCATGTTGCTCTGATGCCCCGGCTGATGTCACTCTGGGAGACAACAACTAGCACAACATATATTGTGCCCACGAGCCACCAAGACAATGGGAATGGGAGAGATGGTATGGATTGTTGGGTAGATGGTCAGGATTCCCTCTTCCTTCTGAAACTCTCTGTGTGCGTGCATGTATGTGTGTGTGGCATTCTAAACCATCCTGTGGCTGATCCGGTTAAAAATCCCCACTTTGCCATGGAAACTCACAGGGTTTCCTTAGGCCAGTATTTTTCAACCTTTTTTTGAGCCGCAGCACATTTTTTACATTTACAAAATCCTGGGGCACACCACCAACCAAAATGACACAAAATGACACTCTAACACAGTAATACATATAGTTAATATGTTTTTAAATGTATTTATACACTCACTTAATGTGAAACCTGGGCCTGTTTTGATGAACACAAAATATATAGTTATATATTATTATTACATTGCTTTACATTACAACATTATCAATATTATAGGTATACACAATATACGTATATTACTGTGTGGCCCTCCCGGAAACAGGGACCCGCGCGCGGAGGTTCCGGAGACAGAGTAGCAAACTTTATACATGACATCAGATAGATAAGAATCTAATTTCCCATGGCACACTTGATGATCTCTCACGGCACACTAGTGTGCCACGGCACACTGGTTGAGAAACATTGCCTTAGGAGACTCATACTCTCAGCCATGGAGAAAGGCAGTGGTAAATCTCTTCTGAATATATCTTGCCAAGAAAAATCTCTGAGAAGGATGCCATAAGCTGGAATTGACTTGAAGGCATGTAATAACAACATTATTTTAAATCTTGAAAAGTACATCTCGGTGCCTGTAAAATAAAGTGAGGCCAAATGAATTGGCCTGAAAAAAAGCATAACATAACTAGCTGATACACAATTGCTGGGAAGGTCCTCTCACATTCACATTTACATAACCTCAGATTTCCAACCATCCAATAATTATTGCCACTATCTTGGTCTATAGAGAGGTTTATCAAGAAACCTCATTTAGTGTTTTTCTTCCTGCCATAAAGAGACATTAACCACCTCCCTAACCCAGCTGCTCAGTCTTTTCCTTCTGGTTCTTATGAGCCAAGAGGGAAAAGCATATTACAGTTCTTGCACCGGTCTGCTGCAAGAATCCTGTCCACGCCCCTTAAGCCACAATGATATCATCCAGAAACCAGACCTGTACTGCCCTCAAAATATATGCAATAGACCGAAAAGTCCTAATCATAACACCCAGGTCATCATGTACATAAACATTTTCATACTAAAACTGCTTTACAAGCTCAGAGGGTTTTTTGGTATCTCTTCCTGAGCCAAATTGGACAAGGACTTGGACTGCTTGGAAAAGCTTAGCTGGGTTATCCTGTGTTGGCCCATAAAGTTGCAGATGGAAAACGACATCTTCATCTGAATCCACCCCAATATTTAATGAACGCACGAGGCAGTCTTCTTTCCCAATAAAATCTCAAATGGAGCCCGGCCAAAGAGAGGATGGGTTGACTGATCTTTCTTCCACATTTAAACCAAGGATGATATCTTTTAACAACCGACAACTTGCAAAGCCTAATGTACACAGATCTTAAAATATGTGCTTAATGTGTCTAAAATGCTCTAGTGAAGAATCCGATAGCCAGTCTGAGGATATTTTATAGAGGGAAAAAAAACCCATCCCTATCCAATCCTTTGATATATTTTTTTGCCTCATCAGGATCTGGTGAAGACTCAGAGATTAATGTGAGGACTTCCAAAGATCACATCATACTTTGCAGAACTGTAATTTTTTTAAAGGGTCATTAAAAAGCAACTTCCCTTTCGGCGAGACAAGCTTTGAGCAAGATGGCGGTCGACCTTGAAGTCGCCAACGTGGAGACCACCATCTTGAAGGTGGATGTCGCCGGGGAAGCTCCCTCCCAGCAACCCATTGGTCACTCTCGACGTAGACGTGGTTGCAGAGCTGGGAGGAAGCGGAGGGGGCGCCAGTCACAGAGCGCCACATCCGGCAACAACCAGAGAGTTCTACAGTGGAAGGAGTGCAGAGCAGCAGCTCCGGATGCCCAGAACAGCAAGCGGACTGAAACACGGGCGCTGGAAGCTGAACCAGAGGAGCATCTGAAATACAGAGTCAACCGACGTAAACTTCAGCACCGGCGGTTTGGCCCCAGAGTTTTCTGGGGTCTGATGGCCGGGAGCTGGAGTCAGACTGAAAGTTTAAACTCTCCTAAAGGAGCCCAGTACGGAGCGGCGAGGGCCTCCCAAATCGCCATGGTTGAGACCCCTCCTTGCCATCCGACTGGAGTACCCTCCCCATCACTTGGAGGTGTGGCCGCATTGAGGTTGCGGAATGGGCCTTTAAAACCAGACTATAGTGCTGCTCGGTCCCTAACCTTACCTACGGCCCCTAAACTGACTATCGATCCCACCTGATACGCAACCCTTAGTTCACCTCCATCTTATTGTATTTATTATAATTTAATGTTAGGTAATGTGTTGGTTATTATATGTGTATTCTATGTTGGATTGTATTTATGCATACTACTGTAAACCGCTCCGAGCCTTTGGGGAGTGGCGGTCTATAAACTTGAAGCATAAGTAAATAAGCTTTTAGAAACAGTGGAAAGCAACCATAGGAGACATTGGCTGATTCAGGGCCCTTCCACATAGCCCTCTATCCCAGAATATCAAGGCAGAAAATTCCACAATATCTGATTTGAACTGGGTTATCCGAGTCCACACTGCCATATATTCCAGTTCAAAGCAGATAATGTGAGATTTTATTCAGCTGTGTGGAAGGGGCCTTAGAGAGTGATTTATTAACCAATAACCAGATCCATTCCAATGTTAATATTTTTGCCGATGAGAGTACTGCACACTTATTCAGACTTCGAATGCCTAAAGATTTAGGAATCCTCATCAAGGTGGTTTTACAATCCTATAAAAGAAAGCTTAACTGATGCAACAAATTCTTTTGTTGATTTGTGGTTTGCAAGGCAAGGGAAACCATTTATTTCCAAGAAGAAAATTAAAAAGTGAGGTTATAGCTCATGTTGCCAACTCTCTTACCAGCAGTTTCTCTCTCAAACATGAACTGAGTACAGAGTATAAATTCAATAGTACTATAGTCACTAAAAAGAAGTAATATATTAATGGAAGGGCACTTTCCTTTAAAGTAAGGATGCATACACTTTACAATCCTGGAGTTTGTACACAATGCTGGTTTTGGAGCTATAGAATCTTTTGTCCAGACCCTTTCCAGATTATGTGATATATAGATTGTGAGTTCGAGGCCTGCCCGGGTCGAGGTAGGTGCTCGACCTTTAAGTGTAGCCTGCTGTCAACCTTTGCAGCCCGAAAGACAGCTGCATCTGTCAAGTAGGAGATAAAGGTACCACATTAAGTGGGGAGGCAAATTTTGCCGGAATTATGAGGCCATTAAAGAACTCCAGGAACGCTGAGGAATGCAGAGGAATGCGGAAGGAACAACAAGGGACGCTGGGAAGGCTGAGAGATGAGGAGTGTGTCAGTTCCCCCTGGTGGCCAGAGTTTGCCTCTGTTCGTCTATATGTTGTGTATGTGGAAACGACAGGGATTGTCTGCTAAGTATGTGTACCTGTAATCCGCTCTGAGTCCCCTTCGGGGTGAGAAGAGCGGAATATAACTAAAGTGTATTATTATTAGATAAAGTGTATTATTATTGTTCTTTCCTCACTGCTAACAGTGTTAGGAAATGATCAAATAGCAAGAATGCAGGGATTGGGCACACAAGAGAGAGGAACTTAAGCACACATGCAGCCAAAGAAGCACACATGCAGCTAGTGGATTCATGTAACCTTAGCATACCCTATACCAGGGGTTCTCAAAGTAAGGCCCAGGGGCCGGATATGACCCTCCAAGGTCATTTAGCCGGCCCTCACTCAAGGTCAACCTAAGTCTGAAAAAACTTGAAAACACACCACCGCAACAACAACAACAACAATCCTGCCTCATCAGCCAAAAGCAGGGCCACACTTCCCATTGACATACTAATTTATATAAATATAAATGTAATGTTCATTTGTGGGATTAACGTAACTCAAAAACCACTGGACGAATTGACACCAAATTTGGACACAATACACTTATCAGGCCAACGAGTAACTGTCACTCATAAAAACACTGAAAACCACAGTAGAAGAGACTTTAAAAGCCATTTTTAAATAAAAATAATACATTTCAATACATGCGAAAAACCACATATATGCACATATAGACATATAAACACACACAAAATACATATACACAGACTGGACCACCGCAAAGCATGTCAGGGGATGGCTAGTAAATTTATATTTGTTTAAATTGTTCTTCATTTTAATTATTGTATTATTATAAAAGTGTTTTTTTGCACTACAAATAAGGTATGTGCAGTATGCATAGGAATTCATTCATTTTTTCCCCAAATTTATAATCCGGTCCTCCAACAGTTTGAGGGACTGTGACCTGACCCTCTATTTAAAAAGTTTGAGGACCCCTGCCCTATACAATAAGACTCCCATATCCACAGGGGATACATTCCTGGCCAGAGCATGGTAACAGGGAAAGTGTCCTCTTTAGGAATTTGATAGATCCTCAACACAACTCTATGGTAAATTCTGGGCGATGTATTCCATTGAATCACCTGAAGGAGAGGGGACATGGAAAGAGCCTCCTCAAAGACTGAGTAAATACAATTGGGCATCCCCATGGCAATATTTCTTGTAAACGCTAATATTTCCAACCCAAAAGCATTGCTTTACAACATTTTTATTTATGCAATGCGTTTGACACAAAATAAATAAAACCTGAAGGATATAGTATACTAGCTGAACCCGGCACGCATTGCTGTGCCCTATTTAGGAGATGTGAGTACGTCTGGGTATGTAAGGGTTGGAAATGATGTGGTTATGTGTGTTGTGTGTGTATATATGTGTATGTATATGTGTGTATATACCGTATATGTGTGTATGTGTAGCTATATGTGTTTGTCTATGTATGTGTATGTGTGTATATGTGTGTGTGTATCCGTATGTATATGTGTTTGTGTATGTATGTGTATGTATGTGTGTGTATATATGTGTATGTTTGGGGTTTTATATGTGTATATATGTGTAGTTGTTTATGTATGTATTTGTGTATTTTTATATATGTGTATGTGTTTATGTGTTTATGTGTTTGTATATGTGTGTTTTTATGTGTGTGTGTATGTTTATGTATGTGTTTGTGTACATATGTGTATGTTTATATATGTGTGTGTGTATTTGTGAATTGGTGTATATTTGTGTTTATGTGTGTGTATTTGTTTTTTTGTGTGTTTGTATATATACAGTATGTATGTGTGTATTTGTATGTGTGTATATATGTGTGTTTTTGTCTATGTGTATATGTGTGTGTGTATGTGTTTGTGTATGTATGTGTGTATATATGTGTATATATGTTGATGTGTTTATGTGTGAGTATATATGTGTGTGTGTATGTGTGTGTCGGTGTTGTTTTGTGTAGGGGTTTTAATGTTTTGTTTTTGTTTTGTTGTTATGTTCGTTTATTAGTACAGTATGTGTTTTGTATTCTTGCCTGCGTCTTCCATGTCCTTCTGTTGTCTGTTCTTTTTCCTGCTCTCTGTCTTTGTGTGTCTGTTGTGAGGGTGTCGTCCGGGAGATCCGGGTGTAGGAATGGCTGGGAGACGGTGTAGGAGGCGGGTCTGGCCATGGGACTACACCTCCCAGAAGGCTTTGTGTTGGTCTTTTGGAAGGAAGGGGCATGGCTATGGGAGTACACTTCTCTGACGGCCCCGGGTTACCTTTGTTCTCAGTGAGCAGCGCAGAGCCTTCTGGGAAGTGTAGTCCCATGGCCAGGCCCGCTTGCTGCACCGCCTGGCAGCCGTTGCTGCACCCGGATCTTGCGGGCGATGGCCTTGGCTCCTTCTCCGCCGTGTCTTTGGCCTGCCTCGCCGGCTCCCATCCGTTACCGGAGCCGGCCGGCCCCCGCGCCTCCTTGGCCTCCTCCGTCGTCTCTTCGGGAGTGGGCCGCGGCCCGGGTTCCTGAGGGGTTTTGAAGTGGCGGAGGAGGGGGGCATGGCGTTGGCGGTGTGGATCGGGTTTTGGGAGCGGCTGGGAGGCGGTTAGGGTCCGAGAGCGTGGTAAGGTGTTTTTGTGTTGATGCGGGGTGGTAGGGAGCGTTGGAGGAGGAGGTGGGGCGTGGTTTTCTTGTTGCCACCGTGGTTGCGGCGTTTTGCGCATGCGTGGTAATGTATTTTTGGGGGGTGTTTTGGGGGGTGTTGTGTTGTGTTTTGGGGTGTTTTTGTGGGTCGGCTATGGACCTTGTGGTATGGATTAGTGGCCTGTGGAGTTTCGTGTGTCTGGGACATGTAGTTCCACGACCACTCTCTTTTTATATATATAGATTATTAGAGAGACCTACCAGGCGTGGGTAAGTCAAACCACAGAAATGGGTTCTCCAGTTATGACGGTCTTACTGCAAATGTTTCTATGGATGCAGGTCAAGAGGAGACCAGTGAGGTACCATGCAAAGCAGAACAACAGTACTTAATGTGTTGTTTATAGAAGCATACACAAAAAAAGACCATGACAAATAAAATGTGGCAGCTTCATAAGGGTGTTCATTTACCACTTCCCACAGCTGAAAAAAGCATGTGATCCTTCCTAACGTTCAGCTTAGCAGTGAAACAAAACAGTTGCATTGATAAATCTGTTTGCCATACATGCCTTTTTTGTAGCCATATATGCATTTATTGACTGATTGATATGACAATTCCAAAAAGTATTGTTGCTTTTCAGCAACCAGTGTTAAGTGGGCACTGTGGATTAGTTTAAATTGCATTTAACCGAAGGTCTCAAAATGGTATATTAAAATTGTAGTGGAAAAGGGATGGCAAATTTGATTTTCAAATATTTGTATGAGAACTAGAACCATTTGATTCTCCCTCGCAGATAGTTAGGCTCTATAATAAAGTCAGCATCACCTAATATCAAAAGATGTCGGAGAGATAGCACAGCGGTAACAACAGCTGTGTTGTAATCTGAAGGTTACACATTCGAATTCCCGGGCTGGCTTGGACACCCAGCTGTGAGCCCTGTCCACTGTCCATCTAACAGATCAAAAACAGTCAGCTGTGAGTAGATAAACCTAGGTACCGCGCAGCGGGGAAGGATTTGTAAGGACTTATAACAAAAATAAGGGCTTACAACAAAAATAAAGAAGATCGGCTGCCAGAAGGTGGAAAGCGGAACCAGGCTATCGTCTGAGGATGAATCAACAGCACCCCCTTGTGACGTATGGAGCGACCGCACCCTTCAAAAATGCAGCCAGATGGAAATCCTTCTAACTGTACAAGTGTCTGCACCAGTTTGTCTGTTTGTCTGTACAACTGTATTGTAATTGTATGTCAATTGTATGTCAATTCGACAGCGACTGTCTGCCGTATGTGTAATGTAATCCGCTCGGAGTCCCCTTTAAAGGTGAGAAGAGCGGAATATAAATAAAGTGTATTATTATTATTAAATATCCCATATTTGAAGTGTTTGGGGCCAGAAGTATTTCAGATTTTTTTTCCATGTTTGGAATACTTGCGTATACATAATGAGATACCTTAAAGATGAGACAAAAATGTGTATGTTTCCTTCCAACTTATGCATATGGTATGATAGTAACTTTATAAACAACAACTTAAATAACTTTGTATAATTGAAGTAACTTTTGTATAATTGAACCACTGGAAAGCAAAGGTTTCATTATGTCAGTTATGCTTGTGAACGATTTTGGGGTATTTTGGAATTCCAGATAAGGTGTGCTCCACTAGTATGCAGTGCACATTTTTCAGATGGTACGAGGTCATCTATTTTATTGCAGGCAACCAAATAAAGTTATTTTTCTGAATGATTCATTCAAGAGATAAGTTAGAAATTTCTCTTTTGAAAGTACGCATAAAATACAATTAAATGTATACGGAACACTCATTGTTTACTTTTTTACAACTGGAAGGTAGAGAGAGCACAGACTAGATAAAGCTGCTTAGGGAACTGAGATCTGCCCTATGGACCATTGTAAATGAAGAACATGGAGAATTATCAAAGAAAATTAGGATTACAAGGGATCCCTATGTTAGGATTTATACAGTAAGACCTGGGTGGTGGTAAGTGAAAAATGCAAAAGGAAGATAGAAGAACAATCTTATCCCATTCACTATAGCAGTGTTTTCCAACCACTGTTCCGCGGCAAACTAGTGTGCCGTGAACGATCGCCTGGTGTGCCGCGGGAAAACCTCTCTTCCTCCCTTTCTTCCCTCTCCTGCTGAACTCCTGCTGCTGCTGCTTGGGGGAGGAGGGGCCGGGCGGCGGCGGCGAAGAAGAAGGGGCTGGGGCGCCGCCTCCTTCGGCCGTTTCCCCAGCCAGCCTCTAATTGAGGGAGGGCAGGGGAACGGAAGTGGAAGTGTGCTTGTCTGGGCGCATGCACTCTAGGTCCCGGGGGTGGCAGACGCATTCACCTTCCTCCTGCGGCGGTGAAGGAAGTGAAGGAGCCAGCTGCTTCCGGAGGCGCCCTAGCCCGGCCCTGCTCCATCCCAAGTGAGGCCACGGGGCGCCCTTCCCCTCAGCCCCCCCCCGAGGCCCCTCAGGGAGGAAGGGTCCAAAAGGGGATAAGGGGTCTTCTTTCGCGGGGGCAAAGGGTCGGGGCCTGGCTGGAGGGCCCTCGGAGGAAAGGCAGACAGGATTCTGTGAGGGACTCCTTCGCCAGCCTTCCTCTCCAATGTCAAGGTCTATTTTTCCCAAACTCCATCTGTGTTCACATTTGGGCATATTGATTATTCATGCCAAGTTTGGTCCTGATCCAACATTGTTTGAGTCCACAGTGCTCTCTGGATATAGGTGAACTACAACTCCAAAACTCAAGGTCAATGCCCACTAAACTCTTATAGCATTTTCTCTTGGTTATGGGAGTTCCATGTGGGAAGTTTGTGTCTTTCTACCATTCCTGCCAGGATTTCTATGTTGTGTTCATCGAAACAGGCCCAGGTTTCACACTGAGTGTATAGATACATTAAAAAAACATATTAACTATATGTATTACTGTGTTAGAGTGTCATTTTGTGTCATTTTGGTTGGTGGTGTGCCCCAAGATTTTGTAAATGTAAAAAATGTGCCGCTGCTCAAAAAGGGTTGCGAAATACTGCACTACATGATTCATCTATTCTAGTGGTTCTCAATCTGTGGTCCGTGGACCGCTAGTGATCCGCAAGAATGTTAGCATGCCATTGCCAATTACTGCTATTGGCTGGTGATATGTTTTAATTCGGGTGTTTTAATTGTTTTACTGTATTTTAATGTATTACTTGTTTTATTTGCACTAATTTTTGTGAACCGCTCTGGGCGCCAGAGAGAGCGGTATATTAAGCCGAACTTAATAAATAATAAATAAATAAATAATAAAATATGGTCCGCAGCCTCACCATCACTACACCATTGCCTTGAAACCACGCAGCACCGAGAGTTACTGGTCTTGTGAAACCCTTATAATCCGGAAGCAACGGGGATGTCGGGAGGGGAGAGGCTGACGACCCATGAAAGATTACTACTATCACATCAGCTCTTAAGTATTAAACATTGTTTTCTGTGGGTGAGTAGATGGTGACTATTGGATGGCATATGTTCTGTATCAGAAACTAGAGCTGATGTCGTATATCCAATGCAATTTTCTAAATCAGCACCACAAATAACCAAACTGAATCTTAAATTGACCAAAACCCTTTTTGGTACTAATGTTGGAGAGTGGTCCCTGGTCAAGTGGTCCCTAGTCAAAAAATGTTGGGAACTACTGATCTATTCCACCTCAAGTTTAAATTTCTCATTAAATATAATTTAGCGGCAAAACTGAAATAGCTCTTCTGTAGAAATATGACAGATTGCCTGCTAGAGCTTCTTGGATGACTAAAATATCATATTTATTGTTATTTGAAAATGCCTGTACATGTTTGGACCTAAAGGAGGAAGAAACAGCTTCATTCCCTTAAGGCAAATTGTATTATTCTCAGAAATAAAGAACAGGTGGGAAATTATTAATAGAATTAATAAGGCTTCCAGGATTATCATGCTTGGATAAATGTACTCATTTATTTTATGTAATTAAAAACTGAATTGTGCATTTCCAAGAAAAGCACATGTTAGCATTGATCCTTCACTACAAAATTAAGTTTCCGAATTAGTTAGCTGACATAAGAAGTAGTGTAGTTAGAAAGAACTATCAAGAATTGTAATGTTTTTAAGATACATGCTAAGCTATACAAACTACAGTTAATATGATGAAGAAATGAAATCCACTGAGGCTATGCCCCATGCAACTATCTTAGGTCAAAACTTAACATTTCAATGTTAATAATATATTTTAAAAGACGGTCTACTTTATAAATACCACTCAAATTACAGTTAATATGCTAAAGAAACTACAGTTAATATGCAGAAGAAACTTGAAATAAAGTTTAAAGGTGAATTTTTAATTTTGTTTCATCATAAATTAAAGGTAGTGTTGAATTAACAGTTTAAAAATGGAAAGTTCTGTTTACTCAGAAATAGTTTTGTTCTTCCATCCCCTCAATTTCATCCTTATAGGACAGGGGAGCAGGTTGAGCTCCTGCTGTTAGCCCCCAGCTTCTGCCAACCTAGCAGTTAGAAAACGTGCAAATATGGGTAGATAAGTAGCACTCCGGAAAAGTGAATCTCTTTTGGAGAAAAATACATGAAATATGTGAAAAAATATTAAAAATAAAAATAATCATGAAACCGGAATATTTTTTACTGGGCATAACAGATAAAGATTTGATTCTGGACCAAAATCAAGATATTTTGTTCACATACTTAACGACAGCGACAAGAATGGTACACGCGAAAAAATGGAAATTGAAAGAACTGGTAACAACAGAAGAATGGTTGAATAAAGTAGAGGAAATAAAAGAAATGGATAAATTAACGTTTGCCCTAAAAATATCTTATGGAAGGCCCATAAAGAATACAGACTGGAAACCTTATGAAGAATTTAAGGAAAATTACAAATAAATAATAAATTTTATTTAAAAGTAATCTCCAATTGATTAGATACGAAGAAGAGTATGAAGGAAAAGAATAAATTGAGAAGTCTGAAAGGAATAAAGAAGACAAAGAAAAATAGACTATAGACGCCGGAATTATGATTTGGAAGTCACAGACCCCCTTCCTTACCCAATTATCCTAATTTATCCTTCCTATACCAATTCCCCCAAACCTGTTTCGCAATTTCCCTCAAACGTTCCATCCCAAAATTTTTTAGATAGAATGTTTTATGTATATATGAAAAATCAATAAAAAGTACCACTCCAGCAGGAAGGTAACGGCGCTCCATGCAGTCATGCTGGCCACGACCTTGGAGGCGTCTACAGACAATGCCGGCTCTTTGGTTTAAAAATGGTGATGAGCATCACCCTGCAGAGTTGGACTCAAATAGACTTAATGTCAAGGGAAAACCTTTACCTTTAGGGCAGGGGTAGGCTGCTGCAGAAGGCACCAGATCCCTAAAAGCACTACATTCCCCAGCACTGTGTTGTTTTCGATCCAGGCAAAATTACTTAAGTTTGAAAAACAAAGGAACTTAAAACAATTTAATGGACAGCCTGGCAAAACTGCCCTTTGCTCCCTAGAGGTTGCAAGAAAGCATGTTGCCTTAAAAGAATGAGGAGCAAGCATCACAAAATGCAGTTTTCTCATCCCAAATGTGGGCCAGTTCACTCTATTTTAGTCACCAGCATATCGTAGCTCAAAGGGAACGGATCATTTTTTTCCTCCCTTAGGATTCAACATGCAGATTACCAAACAGTAATGATTAAATATGTACATTTTATTCACCCAAGAAGTTTTATCAAATCATTTGTTATGCTCCAAAGAGCATAACAAATTAATGTACAAATTACTGTAGTTTCTGCATCTTTTAATAAATACAGCGGCCACTGCCATCAAATGTGACAATTTTCTTCACGCAGCTGTGTTCTCAATAGCATGGCCTCAATGCTGGTGATCCCTGCTTGGCTCAAGGACAGCAACATTCGTCACATAGTCGGTCCAGTGTATATTTAGGATTGTGCGAAGACAGCGCTGGTGAAAGCATTCAAGGAGTCGTAGCTGTTGGCGATAGGTGACCCATGTTTCAGACCCATATAGAATAGACAGTACCAAACCAATGTAAATAAAACATCGCAACAATATGAAATCAAAACATTAAAACACTAAAGACGATCACCGTGGGTAGGGCCAAATTAAAGATTAATTTTTTTAAAAAATTTAAAACACTGGGAGATAGGGCAATGTAAAGTATCAGGGAGAGGATCATGGGGATGAGGTAGGAGAAGAGAAGAGAAGGTAAGAGAAGCCTCCCACAAGGATGATAAAACAACAAAACATTTGGGCGTCCGCTGAGCAAAGTCCTTGCAGACGGCCAATTCCCTCACACTAGAAGCAACTTGCAGTTTCTCAAGTCGCTCCTGACACGAAAAGAAAAAAAAAACCTGTATTCATAAGTAAAGTGTCTGTATACTGTATACATTGTGAGTAAACAAACTCTGTTACTTTTAAAGAAGACTGGTTATTTTGTCTCTTGAGAGCATGATTTAAAGGCAAATATATTTTAAGGAAGAATAGATGTTTTTTGGCAACTAAAGGAACACTTCTGAAACTCTACTGAATGAATATGTTTTTGTGCATTGGCATGTCTTTGTCCCTAACAGTTCAAAGACATACCTACGTTTATCAGTTTAACAACTGAGACACCTAGTTGCCTTGCATGAATTGCTGGTGAACATAATTTTTCAAAAGTTTGTGACTTCTAACAAGGCCATGCCTTTTCTGTGACCAATGGTTTTTCAAAAAGGTTATGCATCCCAAGTGGTTATGGAGATTGACATTTTCCAAAATATTTACACAAAAGATAAATTTTATTCCTTAAAAAATTAAGGTACATCCATTCAATAATCTTGAAATGATTGCTCCGAATAAAACAAACATTTGTGTATCTGTAAGTTTCACAGCACGTCTCTTCCAAGTTATAGTACTGCTGTTTTTAATTTGTCCATGAAATCCAGAATTCAGGATCTTCCGTATAAAGCTCACATCCAAAATATAAACGCTTATGTTCTATGTTTAAAAACCAAAGCAGTTACACTGCTTCCAGTCCTTCCTCCAAAGCAGAATGTGGGTGTTGGCAACTCTTCCAGGAAAAGAAACCCTGTCAAATATAAGAAGCTTTAGTTAGAAAAACAATAGTTTATTGCTCTAATTGAATAACTTTATAAATTCGTTTACGAAATCAAAAAGAGCACATGTAGATCAGCAAATTCTTCAGGTCTTTATCATCACTAATCTATGTATATAATAAAAGTCAGTGTTTGCGGTGGGAGGTGAAGAGGTGCGGAGGAATATGTGGCAGCGTTTCGATTGGTTGCCACTGTGGGATTATTTGCATAAAGGACTCTGATTGGCCAGCCTCAGAACTCCAACGTTCTAAGGCAACAGACAGAGGGGATTGGTTGCCACTGAGGAGTATTTGGGTAAAGGACTCTGATTGGTCATCTACATTCCAACATTCTAAGGTGACGCAGAGGGAAAAGAAAAGGCCTCAGACCCACAGCAATGGCGGATCAGGACCAAACTTGGCACACAGGGGCCCAATGGCCTATTTCACAACCTGGTGTGGTTTAGGGCAGGATGGGCCACAAATGATGGGATTTGCAGTACCTTCACCTGATTCACTTCCCAAACAACACTGTAGCCCCTATAAATCACAGACCAGGCCCAAAATTGACAGCAAGGCTTCCTTAACTTGATTTTCCTGACTAGGCCTCAGCTCATGGGATATTGTTAGGCTTCCTCAACTTGATTTTCCTGACTAGGCCTCCAACAATGACAGAACAAGACCAAACTTGGCACATAGGCCCCCCAAGATGCACCCTACATCCTGGTGAAGTTTGAGGGTGGATGGACCATGGATGATGGGACTTGCCGTACTTTAATTCACTTCCTTAGAGCACTGTGGCCCACACCAATGACGAATCAGGACCAAACTTGTCACACAGAGGCCCAATGGCCCACTTTACAAACCTGCTGTGGTTTACGGCAGGACGTCTCACAAATGATGGGCTTTGTAATACTTTACCCGATTCATTTCCAACAGAACATTGCAGCCCCAACAAATCACAGACCAGGCCCAAACTTGGCAGACAGAGTACCCACTCTACATCCTGGTGCAGTTTTGAGTGGGACGGACCACGGATGATGTGAGTTGAAGTACCTTCACTCACTTCCAGAGACTGCTGCGACCCTCATCCAATGACTGATCAAGACCACACTTGGTACACAGTTTGGAGAAGGGGGACAGAGTCCCCTCATGATCCACAATCTACATCCTGGTACACAGAGTCCCCATGATCCACTCTACATCCTGGTGCTGCTTGGAGAAGGATGGACTATGGGACTCGCAGTACCCTCACTTACTTTCAGAGACCACTGCAAGCCACATAACCAACTCATAAAGACCAACCTTACCACACAATGCCTTTCTCAATTAACCTGGGCATCGCTGGGTCCTCAGCTAGTATTATACATAAAGAAAGATAACAGTAATATCAGTCATTCACATTTCAGCTGGAAAATACCTGCAATTATTTCTTTTCAAATAGAGCTCAAGGTGTCCATTTTGAAATAAATATGTCTGGGATCATAAAATCCAAATTCTGTTTTAGCTTCTCAAAAGTAGGCTTACTTTTACAGGCAAATGAAATGATTGCCATTTTATTTTTTCAGTTTGGGAAATGAGAAAGGAAATATATGACTGGGGATTGGGGGGCTGTTACTTAGTATTGTATTTCTTGAATTCACATTCTGCCTTTTCCCCAGTATCTAAGAGGCCTACATTTTAAAATCCCAATAAAACAACAACTCTTAAAAATTAAAACACAATGGAATGAAATGTCTTGTTTAAAAAAAACACATTAAAAATCCAACAAAAACATTGTATTTCAGATATAATAAAATAAAAAATGGTAACTCCATTAAAAACTTTACCTGCTGCAATGCACTAAAAACCATACGCTTCTTAAATAAAAAGGTATTTCCCTGTGGATGAAAAGACAGCAAGGAGGGGGACAACTGGACTTTCCAGGGAAGGAAAGTCCTTGTTTTGAGTGGTCAATAAATGTGGCTAGAATAATGGTGGGAACAAGCCGTCCATACAGATCTTAGAGCATGGGTAGTTTTGTAGGGAGATATGGTTTATCAATAGTCTGGATCCAACCCAGAACTTTGAATTCTTCCTGGAAACAGATCTGTGCCCAGTGAAACTGTTTCATCAAGTGGCTTATATCATAGTTAAACCTGCTTGGCTTGACAATGAAGCCACAGCATTTTGTACCTGCCGAAGTTTCCAAATAGCTCCCAAAGGCAGCTTCGGGTAGACTGCATTACATTAATATAAATAGGACTGTTCTGGTAGCTAGATTTTGCTCATTTTCATGGTTTCCTTTCTGTTGAAATTGTTTCAACATGTTTGTGGATTTCAATGGGCTCTCTGTATTGTCTGACATGGTGGTTGTTAGAGTGGTCCAGCATTTCTGTGTTCTCAAATAACATGCTGTATCTAGATTGGTTCATCAAGTGCTCTGTTGTGGCGGACTTCTCTGGTTGAATTAGTCTGCAGTTTCTGATTGTTTCTCCAGACAGGAAACAATCAGGGCCAGCTAAGACCTCCCAACAAAGGATTCCTCCAGGCAGGAAGTAGCCAGGGTCATCACTTGATGATCAATTCGGTCGACGATCGGGTCGGTGACCAAAGGCATTTGCCGCACGATATGTCTGAAATGTCTGAGTTCTTAAGCGCAACACAGCCTTCCCACAGCCTTCCGCTTGACGCTTGCAACCCCAAAACGTGTTCCCGGTCCCGAAGAAGCCCCTCCGGGTGAAATGATTCAGCTTGGAGAACCGACCCGATCGTTGACCGAATTGAGCATCAAGTGAAGACCCACATGAGTGGAATTTCCTTATTATTTGAACTAAACTTTGGGAACAATTTTCTATTGAAACTTTGATTTGCCACGAATGCTCTGAGACTATCCATTGGGACTGCAGTTTGAGGAGTTTTCCTCCAAGCTTTCAGCTTGAGAAACTATCGCATCTTCACTTACCTACGTGTAAGTAATAATATAAAATAATACACAAGGTTTATATCCTATAATTTTGAGATTTTTGATTGGCTTAGGAGTTGTGCTTTGTAATAATACATATATAGTGTGAATATCATTTATAGTTTGAATGCTTTCATGCTCTTTTGAATTTATTTGGCCTCATGTAAGTCGCCCGAGTCCCTTCTGGGAGATGGTAGCGAGGTATAAATAAAGTTTAATCATCATCATCATCGTCATCATCTGTATGGGCATGTCAGGGATGTAATCAAGGCATATGTCACCACAACCAGATCTGACTTTTAAAGAAATGGGTGTAACTACTGCACTAAATATAGGGAATATTTGCCACATGAAAACAGTCTGTTTCACATCACAATATGTTGTATGTCTTTGGCATTGCATGTTTGCCTGTATATGTGCATTGTAATCCGCCCTGAGTCCCCTGCGGGGTGAGAAGGGCGGAATATAAATGATGTAAATAAATAAATTTACACCGGGAATGTGGAGCAGCTGGCTGGGTGTCAGCTGCATAAGATCTCTACTGACCAGAAGGTCATGAGTTCGAGGCCTACCCAGGTCGAGGTGGGCTCTCGACCTATTGTGTAGCCTGTTGTCGACCTTTGCAACCCGAAAGACGGTTGCATCTGTCAAATAGGAAATTAAGGTACCACTTAGTGGGGAGGCTAAATTTAACTGATTTACGAGGCTGTAAAAAACCTCTCCAGGAAACACAGAGGAATGAAGGAGTGCAACAGCTCCCCCTGGTGGCCAGATGTTAAATTGTGTCTGTCTGCCTTGTGTGTTTGTGTGTCTAAATGTAATGTGTACATTGTAATCCGCCCTGAGTCCCCTGAGGGGTGAGAAGGGCGGAATAGAAATAAAGTAAATAAAGTAAATAAATAAATAAATACAAGGAAATCTATCCAAAATGCATCTGATTTCCAATTATTTAAGCATATGTTTCCATTTTTAATGTGTTTCGGTTTTTGGTATCAATGGCAATCAGTAACGTGAGTTTGGGAACCAACCTGACATGTCAAAACACTTTTGATAGGACTGGTTAAGAATCTTAAACATGAATTAAGTGCTCCTAGACTTCACTGTATTTGAGGTCTTCAATGTGGCCTTTCACCAATGGGAATCCAATACTTTTTCTTCACAGACATTCAAATGCTACTGAGCATCAGAACACCTTTGCAGCAGTAATTCTTGGCATGTAACTAGGTTCTTAGATTTAATCTTCATTAAGCATAGGCACCATGATCTCTCATTAGTGCTTTAATGTCTCCAGTTCAAGAAGAGGTACAGCTCAAACACAAACAGGTCCTTTCACCACTGCAATGCCAAGCACTTCTGGCATGGGGAAGAAACAAAAAGTACATTCAGATCTAGAAATAGATATATGCAATTGCAAGCCAAACATATACCTTCTTTGAATTCATTGCTTAGTTCCTCTCTGGTCCAGTTACAAGAAGTTATGAGGAAAAAGCCCCCCGGTCTCAGCACTTTGTGCAGGGATTTCACGTACTGCTTCCTTTTCTCGGCTGCGTTGTCTGGGTTCAGACTGACGGCATCAAAGGTTCCTTTGTCAATGCAAATCTCAAAACCTGATAGTTCATCTGAGGGATTTAAGATGTCTTCAACCTGTACAAGAGAGGCGTAGCTGTTGAATATGATATTTTACTGCAATGATTACTTAAAAAACACACAAACAGGCAACATGAACTATTGGGACCTAAGAAGAACTAAACTATTCTGAAACTTCCTAACAAATGTTCGAAATCTATGATCAGATCCATTCCATTGTTTGTAACACCTGTGTGCTATCCAACTGTTCAGCACACCCTGCCTAACTTTTAAAGCCTCTATTTTTTATCGTGTCTGAAGCAAATTATAAGATATTTAAAATCACAAAGTTAAAAACTTGGCATTATACTAAATGTCCTTTGACCAGGAGCTGGACACTTGGGAGTGCCTCTGGTGTTGCTGTAAGGACCTCCACTGAGTATGCAGCAGGGCTCAGGCTGCATTGTAGCAAGTGGTCTGTGGTTTGCTCTTCTCTGCACTCGCATGCCGTGGACTCCACTTTGTGGCCCCATTTCTGAAGACTGGCTCTGCACCTCATGGTGCCAGAGTGCAGTCTGTTCGGTATAGCACTCCTTCAACCTTCTGCAAAAACCCCTAATCAACTACTAGCGTGGCCACTCACACTGACCCCACACAGTAAACAGATTCAACAAATAGTTAAGAAATATTGGGCTTTAATATCGAACATTCCAGGCTTGAGCGCTCCCCCCATGATAGCGCATAAACGCACACGGAATTTAAAAGATATTCTGGTGCATTCAACCTACAATACTCAACCTATCACTAGTTCTTTATCACCTGGCACTAAAAATGTGGTCATTGCAGTATTTGTGGTAACATCTGTCAAGATAGAGTCATTACTAAGGTGCATTGTAATATAACCCGGAGTATAAGATGCTTTAGTACTTGTGCGACATCCCACGTGATTTATGCCTTGTGTTCTCCATGTTCACGATCTTTTATTTACATAGGCCAGATGGGGAGACCCTTAAGAATGAGGGTGATTGAACATAAATCTAAAATCCGATTAGGAAGTCAGGATTCCATATTATATTCCTATTTTAAAGAAATGCAACATCATCCTGAAGATATTTTAGTAATGGGGCTCGAAAGGGTTAATATTCCCCCACATGCCAATCACCAGCAGGCTTTGATTAGATGCGAAAATAAATGGATTTCCCTACTTCATTCAGAATTCCGCTCAGGGCTCAATGATAGGATCTCTATACAGTCACTTTTGACCTAAATTCTCTTTGCTAATTAGCAACTAGATCTCACATGGTAATCAAGTACCTTTAAAAGTATTGTGTCTGTATGTGGTTTTCACCTTTACTCCATTGGGAGACTAGTCGGTATGCTAGCAGGTTTCTACTTTTGGTATGTATATACACATCCTCATTACCTACAATTTGTACTTATTGCTGAACTGTCTGTTCACAATGGGAACTTTTTCCATATTGTAGATGTTCCATGGACGCCTTTCCTGTATATCTGTGATTCTGGGTTTTGAATAAGCGGTCTGTTAACGCGAAACGGAGCGGGATCCGTTTGTAGTGGCACCAACTCTGTGGAACAGCCTTCCGGATGAGATACGGGCCACTCGGGCCCTTCTGCCGTTCCGCAGAGCAGTAAAAAAGTGGTTGTTTAGGAAGGCATTCGGCCCATAGCTGATCGCCGTCTATCACACCCGCTGTTCTGCTGCTAGCTTGCCAATTTGTGTAGTCGGGGGATTGAAATTGTTTTAATGTATTTTAATGTATTTTAATGTATTTTAATGTATTTTAATGTATTTTATATGTTTTATGTTTTTATTCTGCTATTCTTGTGAACCGCTCTGGGCTCCAGAGAGAGCGGTATACCAAGTCAAACTTAATAAATAAATAATAAATAAATAATAATAAATATTTATCCTCCGTCAACCCGACTCCGCAAGAAGGTGATATTGTGGCATACCACTTTGGAATAATCAACTGTGTTTATTCTCCTGTGTTCTCCACCTCCATTGGATATTTGTTGCACATATAGTGTATGGTCTATATACGGACTGTATTGAACTATTTGAAATTGGACTCTTGATACGTGGATTACCCTGGACTATTTAATCTGCATATTTAAACCGGATTTTCATCTATCGTTGTCCCACATTGTTATAGCTACTGTGAACACAGTGAGTTTGATGATACATTGACACCAATTGCATATGCTGGTTTAATACATGATAATCCTTGATATTTATATTGTGTTCCTCGTGTTGTGTTGTCTGCACCTCATGGTGCCAGAGTGCAGTCTGTTCAGTGCCTTCCAAGTCACCCAGTCTTCTGTGTGCCCAGGGGGGAGTCTCTCATCCGGCATTGGTCACTGATTGAGGTTCTGGGTTTTAACCTGCCACTTTGGACTCTTGCTTGCTGGGGTGTTCCGGCAAGTATTTCTTGATTAAAGAAAGCTATTTCTTGATTAAAGGTGTTGGCGTGTTGGCCGATATCAAATCAGAGGATGGACTGGAGATGTCACTGCTTGGTCCTTTAATTATCAGCTGCTATTTCTCGACGGATGTCAGGTGGTGCAATACTGGCTAAACAGTATAATTTCTCCAGTGGTGTGGGACATAGTCATCCTGTGATAATGCGGCATGCCTCATTAAGAGCCACATTCACTGTTTTAATGTGTTCCACACTGGGCATGCATATTAAGCAGCAGAATAGCAAAGTGCAAGGGCAGACATCTTCACTGTGTCTGGTTGTGATCCCCAGGTTGTGCCAGTCAACTTTCGTATGATATTGTTTCTAGCACCCACTTTTTGCTTGATAGTCAAGCAGTACTTGACTATCAAGTACTAAGCCAGAGCATGGTCTAGGACAGGGGTGGGCAACCTACGGCCCGCGGGCCGGATGCGGCCCAGCAGCCAATTCTGTCCAGCCCGGGGAGAAGTGTGTCGAAGGCGGGGCCAAGAGGAAGGGGTGCCGCTGCCGCCATCCTATCGCGGGCTCTGTGGGGCCTGTGTCGGCAGACAGGCCGGAGGAGCAGGGGCTCTGGAGTGCCTGCCATTCCTGGAGGCGATCCGGGCCTGCAGAGGGAGCATTCGGCAACCTACGGAGGCTGATCGCCCTGGCAATCAGATTGCCGACTGCTCCCCCTGCAGGCCCAGAATGCCTCCAGGGATGGCGGGCACTCCATAGCAGGGCGATCAGCTGGGAAACGGCTGGGGGTGAGAGCGGGCGGAGGCCTGCCGCCTCCGATCGCCTGCTGCTCTGCTCTCCTCTGCTGCAGTGGCGGCTGGATCCGCTTTGCCATCCTCTGGGCTGGGTCCATTGGGCCATTCCATCTTTGTTCGCACCTTGTCTTCTTGAATTAATTTTAATTTTAGTGGTATTTTAGATGGATTAGGAATCAGCTGGATTTCCCTGTAGTAGGCAGTAAGAGCACCTAAAGCCTCTATTATGTCAATATTCCTAAATTAGATAGCCCGAAGTGTTTACGGCACCTTCACATCTACATTGTTCCACAATAGCTCACCTGCAACTTAACATGTGGTAGCCCTTCCTTTTCCATTATGCTTTTTGAAAGTTCCACCGCAGAAGGACAGTAATCAATTCCTGTAAGATTGGTATAACCAGATTTGGCCTTAAAAACAGGAAAGAAAACCCAGTTAGTCCTAAACACCTTTCCTTGGTTTACCATCCAATATATGTGGCATTTATTTAAGCATAATTGTCTATAGGATTGAAACAAACAATTTATTTTATTTTATTATTCTGTCAGAAGCGACTTGAGACTACAGGAAGTCGCTTCTGGTGTGAGAATTCGCCATCTGCGGGGACGTTGCCCAGGAGACACCCAGATGTGTTACCATCCTGTGGGAGGCTTCTCTCATGTCCCTGCATGGGAAGCTGGGGCTAACAAACAGGAGCTCACTCCATCTCACAGATTCAATTGTTAAGGCATGACAGTGGAAAATGCATTTTGTGAATTGATTTCAAGTTAAGTGTAGTTTCAGAGGCTTCACTGACAACCAAAATGGTTGCATGAATGAATCCATTATCATATATATTGTACCACATTTCCTGGATCAACTTTTTTCAACAAAAAGATGAATAGATACTAAATACAGAAGGAGATCACACTTCAGATTGGGGGGGATACATAGCATATTTCCTCTTCATATATTACAATGAGAGTACAGTTTAAAACGCCATGCAGTGCCTAACACAGTAAAGCCACACTTAACTACTTTCTAATTAAAGAACACCTCTGATGCTTTTTATATCAAAAGAAATGGTAATTCATTCATTTTTTTAAAAAAATCCTATGAAATTGGCCTGTTTCTCTTAAAAACAAATATTGTATGTTTTCTCTCATCCCACTAGAACAGGGGTAGGGAACCTATGGCTCGGGAGCCAGATGTGGCTCTTTTCAGGATTGCATCTGGCTCTCCAGAGCAGCCCGGGCCTCGGTTTCCTAGAATGCAGCGGGGAGGAGTGACGCAAATGCGCTGCGACTGCCGCTTCCACACCGTCATTGTCGCCTCTTCCTCATCCCCCGCTGCTCTTGGGGCCCTCTCTCCCCCCTTCTCTCTTTTCTTCTTTTCCCTTCATTATTTTACTTTTTCCACACTCCCTTTCCTTTCTATTCCCCACCCTTTCCTTTCCTCCCTTCCCATTTCCTTCTTTCTTTTCCCCTCCTTGTCTCTCTCCTGCTTTTCTTTTCTTCCTTTTCCATAGTTCATTGTTCTTTTCTTTCTTCCTCTCCCTTTTTTTATTTCCTCTGTCTTTCTTTCTTTCCCCCTTCCTTCCATCTTCTCTTCCTTCCCAGAGTCCTGAGCATGCCTTCTGCAGAGCCAGGTCTGAAGTGTCCTGTCATTCTGCCGGGGGAATCCTTTTCTCATAGTATGGACGTATATACTCACATTTAGTTGAATTCAGTCTTAAAATATTATATATATGTTATATGGCTCTCACTGAAATAAATTTCCAAATATTTTGTTTTCATGGCTCTCGGAGTCAAAAAGATTCCCGACCCCTATTGTTTCACGCATTTCTACAACCAGTATGTTGAGAAAGTTGTATTAGAACTAAGGCCGCTTCTACACTGCCATATAATCCAGATTATCAAAACAGATAATCCACATTATCTGCTTTGAACTGGATTATATGAGTCTACACTGCCATATAATCCAGTTCAGAACAGATTATCTGGATTTTATATGACATCCTAGAAGGAATCTAGCTGGTAGGTAGTAGGACAAATCTTTGAATGTTATGACCCAAGCCGTAAAAGAGTATTAGAATCCAGTAGAAGCCAACTGGACATCAGGGCTGGACCTAGGTAATTTTAAATGGTAAGCGAACAGTATTTTGCCACCCCCGAACCAATCACTGATATATATGGATTGGATGCATAGACAAATTTGGGCCCTCCAGGTATTTTGGACTTCCTACTGGCTGTTTGGAATTGTGGGAGTTGAAGTCCAAAACACATGGAGGGTTGAAGTTGGCCCATGCCATATATATATATTCCTTCCCAACATTTTCCCTGCTCTATTCCTATTCTCTTTGAGTGTGTGTGTGTGTATCTATTCCCCTTCCTTCCTTCTCAGCCCTATACCCCAGAATATCAAGGCAGAAAATCCCACATTACCTGAGTGTGGACTCAGATATTCAAAGCAGATATTGTGGGATATAGGGCTGTGTGGAAGGGCCCTCACCCTTTTCCCTCCCCTCTTCCTATTCTTTGTGTGGGTCTGTACACTCTCTATCCTTCCTTCCTCCTCACCCTTTTCCTTGCCCCCTTCCTGTTCTCTTTCCTCTTCTTACCTTCCCCTTCCTCCCTTCTCACCCTTTCCCCTCCCCTCTTCCTATTCTCTTTTTGTGTGTATGTATATATATGTGTGTATCAGGTCTAGGCTAATTTCGGGAGCAAGGGCCCGGGGGTTGGGCTAGGTGCCCTCTGGCTGGCAGGCTCGTCTGGCCGCTCAGTCCTGCTCCCAGCCCCCAGGTAAAGGCGCCCACGTGGCCTCCCCCATCGCCCCACATGCACCGGCGGCAGCAGTGGCAACAGAGGGAGGAGACGCGCGGGGGCAAGGGAGACGGGAAAGGCGGGCACCTCTGCCCCTTCTTTCTCGCCCTGCGCAAGGCATCCTCGGTGCGGGAAGGCATGCGCAGGGTGAGGGATGAGACGCGCGCAGGGCGCAGGGCGAGGCAGGGAGAAGGGAAAGGCCTTCTCTGCCTCCTCCTCTCTCGCCCTGCGCGAGCCTTCCTCCCACCCTGCCAGCACCCCTGGGGGCGTGGCGCCCGGCCCTGGATGCGCCCTTTGGCCACGTGGCGCCCTGAGGCGGCCACTTAATTTGCCTCCACTAAGATCCGCCCCTGATGGACGGACACTCAGGACTTTAGAATCGCAACCATTCTGGACTTTTTACAAGGTCTCCTTTATCTAAACAGCATTTGGGTGTTTGAAGCTCCTTCTTGTGGCAGGAGGAAATTTGGACCCAAATTTTATGCAATTTTAGTATGACAACACTCACAATAAGGATTCAAAATGAGTTCACATAATACAGTCATGCCCATGGATATGGACCACTGCATCATAATTAACAGTTCGGCCAATGCTTAGCTCTTGCTTGCTTGCTTGGTCCCCAAGTTTAAATGTGGCATCACAAATCACTGTTTTTACAAATACCAACCAATTCAACGAGCAAAACTCCATTTCCCATTCCAATGTCGAGCACAGAGCAGCCCAGGGGTATCTTTTGTTTCTCCAGCCATCTCATTAAACGATCCATGCTCTCTTCACCAAACCTAATGAGAAACAGAGCTTCAGGTAAGCAGTTCCATTAGTCTATGTATAAAAAGCAAGCAAACTTTACCCGTGTCAGGCAATGCATCCACATCATGTTAGCATCAAGGTTTTACTCTCCGGAGATCACGTTACGAGTTGGTTTAAATTAATTCTTTAAATGAATGGATGGCTCTGAAACTTGTCAGGTTAAAATTACTGTTGTTATAAAAACATACTGTGCAGAAACTCAAAGCAGCGGCGCATCTTTCTCTGTGCCTCTTATTTAAATTTTGACAAACCTCAAGGATATAAACACTTGGCCTCTGCAATACAGCCCGTGGCCAGCTATTTATTTCCCCCATAAAAAAACACAGATGTCAAATGATAATTAGCTGCTTTAATTTGCAACAGGTTTAGTCCAGACCAGAGCTGACGTTTTTCATGAAAACCTCTGCAATTACATTACCAGTCCTATAAGCAAAACAGCAGATGTGCCATTTTATTATATTACAAGCCAAAAAGAAATTATGCACAAATATTTGCTGAAGCCTGTTATGGTCTTATCGATACTTGCCAGATCTCACCAGCATCACCACTTTCTTTAAAAATTTTCAGTTCTCGTTCATAGGCTGCATCCCAACTATAGATGAAGAAAAAACATTGAAATTAACAGAGCAAAGACCTACATCACTTGTTGTTACCATAACACCCGGAAGGGACTATCTAAGAAAATATAACTTGCCCTCTTCCCAGAGGAAAAACTTTATCCTTTGGCCAACAACCAACCACAGTGTGATAATTTCAATTCAATTTACATTCTGTGCATATTAACTTTGGTATAAACAGGGGCGGTCCTACAAGGTAGGCCAAGTAGGCGGCCGCCTAGGGCGCCATCTGGGAAGGGGGCGCCATCCTGGCCCTGGGGCACCATCCTGGCCCTCAGGCAGGCGCCGCAGCTTCCTGCTTTTGGGCCCTGGCCTTGTGCGCTCCGACGCCGCTTCTGGGCATGCGCGGAGGTTTTCACGCAAGCGCAGTTGCTCCGGAGCTGAAGTTGAGCGCAGGAGCAACTGCACATCCGCGAAAACCTCTGCGCATGCCCAGTAGCTCCCTTGCGCAGAAGCCTGTAAGCAAAGCACTCCCTATCGGGCAGGCAGGGAGTGCTTCCCCTCTCCCTTTGTCTCCGCGCCGTTTGTTTGCGGGAAGGAGAAAAGAATCAATGATGGAAGTGTAAGTGAAGGAATGAATGAAGGGCTTTCCTCCTCCTCCGCTGTGACCTCTTCTCTCCCTCCTTCCTTTCTTTGGCTCTATTTCTGTCTAGACCTGAGGGGCCTGAGGCTATGAGGAGTTGTGGGAGTTGGACTCAAAAACACCTAGAGGGAGGGAGGGCCTAAGTTTGCCCAGGCCGCGCTGCCTGTATTCGACCTCATTTGAACATTTTGGCTGTTTTTCTATTTACATTTACATTGGGATCCTAATTTTGGACTTATGGGAGACTCCTATGAATTATGAGACAGGTGGTAGGTAATATATTCTGATTTTGATGCATTTACATTGCATTTCTTGTTGATTATTATACAGTTCTGCTTAATATTGTCATACAATATAATACAAATACAATATAACAATAGAATAATGATATATTTTGTATTACATGTAATATTACAAACAATATTGCAGTATAGTGGTATTGTACAAAATAGTAATATATAATATTTTATTTTACTTTATTTTGGGTTATTTGAATTTTATAGGAGTAATGAAAATATTTAGTAGAGGATAATTTCATTTAAATACATAATTTTATTTATTATTTTATAACAATAATATAATAGAATGTTATATTGTATTATAATGTCAATATATTATAATATAATTATATTGTAATGTAGTATAATATAATTATGATATAATATAGTATGAGTATGGTATAATATATTGTATATACATTGATACAATATAATACTACTAATGGTATTGTGATATTATAATTGTATATTTGTTTTACATGGGGGCAAAATAATGTTTTTTGGGGGGCACCAAAATAATGTTCGCCTACCATTTAAAATTACCTTAGACCGCCCCTGGGTATAAACATGCCAAGGGCCCCCTTGTGACGCAGCGGGTTAAACATCTGAGCTGCTGAACTTGCCAACTGAAAAGTTGTCGGTTTGAATCCGGGGAGAAGGGTGCCAACCTAGCAGTTCGAAAACATGCAAGTGTGAGTAGATCAATAGGTACCACTTCTGCGGGCAAGTAACAGTGCTCCATGCAGTCATGCTGGCCACATGACCTTGGAGGTGTCTAAGGACAACGCCGACTCTTCAGCTTAGAAATGGAGATGAGCACCACCCCCATAGTTGGACACGACTAGACTTAATGTCAAGGGGTAACCTTTACTTGCCTTTTTAACTGATCTTGCCTTAAAAATAATTATTTGCTTGCAGTAATAATAATAATACACTTTATTGATATTCCACTCTTCTCACCCCGAAGGGGACTCAGTGCGGATTACATTACACATACGGCAGACAGTCCCTGCCGGCTGACATACAATTACAATACATTGTACAGACAAACATGTGCAGTCAAACATGTGTAATTAGAACAGGGGTGGGCAATTACTGGCCCTCCAGGTGTTTTGGACTTCAACTCCCAGAAATCCTAGCCAGTTTACCAGCTCTTAGGATTTCTGGGAGTTGAAGTCCAAAACACTTGGAGGGCCGGTAATTGCCCACCCCTGAATTAGAAGGATTTTTTTTCCTCTTCTGGCTGCGTCGCAGTTGCGGTTGCTCCATTACGTCACAAGGGGGTGCTGTTGTTTCATCCTCATCCTCAGACGAGAGCCTCTGGTTCCGCATTCCACCTCCTGGCAGCCGATCTTCCTTATTTTATTCAAGTGTTGTAAAGTCCTTATAAAAATCCTTCTCCGCTGAGCGGTCCCTAGTCCATCTACTCACAGCTGGCTTGTTTTCAATCTGTTAGGTGGACAGTGGACAGGGCTCACAGCTGGGTGTCCAGACCAGCCCGGGAATCGAGCATGCAACCTTCAGATTGCAAACACAGCTGTTGTTACCGATGTGCTATCTCTCTGGTGTCAGTGTGGCCTGTCCTAGTTGAGTCTCCTAGACATTTAAATGTCACATTTTCTTTTGTTATTTGGTATGTGTGAAAATAATATTTCTGTACCTGCTTTTAACATATACCTTTATCTTTACTATAAACATTTATAAGTATAAATTATAGTATTCATACTACTTAGTATTTTATTTATAAGTAACCGTGCCCAAGTTTTTTCTGCACATTTAAAAAAAATGATATTCCCACTTACTATTAATATTTCCAAAGTTATTTAAAGAGCTTCAAGTAAAAGAAAACCATAGAGATAAAGTGATGAAGAAAACTAACGTAGAAATGCAATACCAAATTTATTCCTGCTTTATCTGTTTCAGATAAAATTATTTCCCCCCAAAAAACATGTTTCCATGAGAAAACCCCACTCTTTCATCAAGGTCATTAATAACAACTCCTAAAAATTCAACACAATGCTTGCTTAGTAACTATAAATCAAACTCTACACTTAGGATGCTCGGGAAATTTTCAAAAACATTTCCAGGTCAACATTTTGGGGGGAAATTCTCATTATTATGTGCTAGTGACAAAGCCCTTTCCCTTTTTTTCGTGTCGGGAGCGACTTGAGAAACTGCAGGCCGCTTCTGGTGTGAGATAATTCGCCATCTGCAAGGATGTCCAGATGTTTTACCATCCTATGGGAGGCTTTTCTCATGTCTCTGCATGAGAAGCTGGAGCTGACAGACGGGAGCTCACCCCACTCCCCAGATTAGAACCTTTGACCTTTCGGTCAGCGGTCCTGCTGGCACAAGGATTTAATCCACTGTGCCACCGGGGGTCCTAGCCCTTTCCTTAATTGCCTCCCAATCAATGTCTGAAGATGTAGGACACAGGGTGGATCTACACTGCAGAGTTAGTGCAGTTTGTCATCACTAGAACTGCCATGAGTCAGTGTTAAGGCAATCCTAAAACTTCAGAGAAAGACTTCTGATGATGAACCTCTGTTAGGACCTGCTTCCGCCTTCAACTTACCCAAACTTCAAGTTTACTCTTATTCTGAACAAATCTTGCTAAGAAAACCCTCTAAAAGAGTCAGAAATGACTTGAAAAGACACAACAACCACAGTAAGGATTAATAAAATTTGGGACATCCTTTTGCAGGTCAGTTGAAGAGTTCTGACAGCTCAAAGATTTTCTCATCCGTCCTTTAAGCTCTCCGAACCTTCAATTTCAACACCCAGAAACTAGTAGAAAACTATCAAATATTTGATTAGAGGGCCTTTTCACACAGTCCTATATCCCAGAATATCAAGGCAAAAAATCCCACAATATCTGCTTTGAACTGGGTTATCTGAGTCCACACTCAGATAATGTGGGATTTTCTGCCTTGAAAATCTGGGATATAGGCAGGGGCAGTCCTACAAGGTAGGCCAAGTAGGCGGCCGCCTAGGGCGCCATCTGGGAAGGGGGCGCCATCCTGGCTGCATGGGGCACCATCCTGGCCCTGCCGATGTTCCTCAGGCAGCGCCGGAGCTGCCTGCTTTTGGGCCCCAGCCTTGTGTGTTCCTACGCCGCTTCTAGGCATGCGCGCATGCCCAATAGCTTCCTTGCGCAGAAGCCTGTAAGCAAAGCACTCCCTATCGGGCAGGCAGGGGAGTGCTTCCCTTCTCCTTTTTGTCTCTGCCGCGCGCGTTTTGCGGGGAAGGAGAAAAGAATCAGAAGTGTAATTTTATATTACATGTAATATTACAAACAATATTGCAGTATAGTGGTATTGTACAAAATAGTAATATATAATATTTTATTTTACTTTATTTTGGGTTATTTGAGTTTTATAGAAGTAATGAAAATATTTAGTAGAGGATAATTTCATTTAAATAAATAATTTTATTTATTATTTTATAATAATATAATAGAATGTTATATTGTATTATAATGTCAATATATTATAATATAATTATATTGTAATGTAGTATAATATAATTATGATATAATATAGTATGAGTATGGTATAATATATTGTATATACATTGATACAATATAATACTACTAATGGTATTGTGATATTATAATTGTATATTTGTTTTACATGGGGGGAGGCAAAATAATGTTTGGGGGGGGCACCTAAATAATGTTCGCCTACCATTTAAAATTACCTTAGACCGCCCCTGGATATTGGGCTGTGTGGAAGGGCCCTGAGTTTAGGTCATTTAGAGTGGAGGAAAATGGCCTAGGAAGAGGAAGGTATTTTTCCTACTGGACCCTTCTTGCATAAGGGAGAAAAGTCAAATGGAGAGGTCATCCTTAACTCTCTTTACAACAGTGTGGAGTAGCCACAGCTCAGGATCTTAGAGTTGAAGAACTGATGTAAGAGTAATCGACATGCAACCGTGAGATTAACAGGACCGGTAAGCGTTATTGACATAAAAGGGATAGCTTGCAAAACAAGTTTCAAAGCACAGCTCATGAAAGAGATAACAGTTGCTACTTTGGCCTTTAGAAGTGACCTGACCTGAAAAAGTATTTTTAACCAGCCGGCCGGTTTCTATTTTTGTTCAACCTTAAGTGTTAAGCAATTCTGGAGGGTGAGACAATTAAAACGTGTACACTAAAAGTCTAGCTCTCTTATACAAGAACTACATTTTTAAAGGATACAGGAGCCCAAGAATTCCTAGAAAGGGATTTGGGATCTTCTCTCCGAATCCCAGATCTGTGAATTTGCCATTTGAACGAGAGATTTCCCTGTGCCCATATTATTTTATACGTCCCAATGACTAAACAATACTACAACTTTTATTAACTTATTCAACCAATGGGGATAATATTAAAAAGTCTGCTCACAGAAAGCCACACAAACCACAATAATTCCACTTTGTACCATATTTAAATTACAAAAGAAGCAACCCAAATCCCACCTCATTCTTTTATCCATAAGTCCTCAAATCTTATTTATTTATTTATTATTTCGATTTGTATACCGTCCTTTCCAATTGGCTCAGGACGGTTTACAGTATATCGAACTACAACAGAAGCATAAAACCGTAAAACGATAAGACAGATTCCACATAAGAGCACAGCACAGTAAAATTGTAGGACAATTTCACAGCAATCCACCAACCCAGGATAGTTATAGGATGAATGCCTGCCAGAACAAGGCAGTTTTGCACGCTTTCCAGAAAGCCGGCAGCTCACTAATTGCGCGCACTTCAGGTGGTAAACTATTCCACAAGCATGGTGCAGCCATGGAGATGGTTCTCTGCCTAGTTGACGACAGACGAATAGTTCGTAGGGGCGGAATCTGTAAGAGATTGAGGTCTTTTGAACGGAGGGATCTCTGGGGAACATATGGGAGTAGACGGTCCCTTAAGTACACTGGCCCCAGACCATGCAAGGCCTTAAAGGTCAAAACCAACACTTTGAAGATGACCCGGTGCTCAATTGGTAACCAGTGCAGTCGCTGCAGGGTTGGAGTAATATGAGCCCTGGCCGGTACTCCGGCCAGGAGTCTCGCTGCAGCATTCTGCACCAGATTGAGCTTCCGGATAACCGACAAAGGAAGACCAATGTAAAGGGCGTTACAGTAGTCTAGCCTTGAGATGACCGTTGCCTGGATTACCATGGCTAGGTCATTTCCAGAGAGGTAGGGCACCAGCCGCCTCGCTTGCCGCAGATGGTAGAAGGCAGGTCTGCTGACAGTGGAGACCTGAGCCTCCATCGTCAGCAGCGGGTCCAACTGGACCCCCAGGCTCTTTAATATAGGCGACGGTCTTGAAGACATTTTGCATTTCAAAATGCAACTACTAGAGTTTTTTTCCCTTTCTTATACAAAGGATCACTTGAAAATGAGAGTTTTTAATGCTAGTACTATTATAACTCCCCCCCTTTTCTGGTTTGTTTGTTAAACGACATGCAGGATACTGTAATGATAATTCTACACTCCTCATGATCAAACATTAAAAATTTAGTATGGGAGTTGCTTTTTTAAAAAGGCGAGCCATCGTTCTCTTTATGAGACTCGTGTGTTGGTTTAGATAATTTCGCCTTTGAGCTGGATGGGTAACCCCAGTCGTCCAAGGGTGCATCTACATTGTAAAATTAATGCAGTTTGACAGCACTTTAACTGCCATAAATGAATGGCTATGGAGTCATAAGATTTGTAGTTCGGTGATGCACCAGCACTTCCGGGCCCCTTCTACACTGCTATTTAATCCAGATTATCTGCTTTGAACTGGATTATATGGTAGTGTAGGCTCAGATAATCCAGTTCAAAACAGATCGTGTGGATGATCTGCTTTGATAATCTGGATTCTATAGCAGTGGGGAAGGAGCCCCATAAAATCCTGCTCAAAGCAGATAATCTGGATGGTTTTATTTGATAATCTGGATTTTACATGGCAGCATAAGGCTCTTTCCATACATCTGAATAAAATCCCACATTATCTGCTTTGAACTGGGATACATGGCAGTGTGGACTCAGGGCCCTTCTTCCACACAGCCATAAAACCCAGAATATCAAGGCAAAAATCCCACAATATCTGCTTTGAACTGGGTTATCTGTGTCCACACTGCCATATCTTCCAGTTCAAAGCAGATAATGTGGGATTTTATTCAGATGTGTGAAAGGTGCCCCAGTTCAAAGCAGATATTGTGGATTATTCTGCCTTGATATTCTGGGTTATATAGCTGTGTGGAAGCACCCTAAAAGGGGCCTTAGACTGGATCTGTACTGCCCTATAGCCCAGGATCTGATCTCAGATTGTCTGATTATCCCAGATTATCAGGCAGTGTAGATTAAGGCCCTTTCTACATAGTCATATAATCCAGATTATCTGCATTGAACTGGATTATATGAGTCTACACTGCAGTATAATCCAGTTCAAAGCAGATCATATGAATGTTATATGGCAGTGTAGAAGGAGCTTCTGGCTGGATCTACACTGCTCTATATCCCAGTATCTGATCCCAGATTATCTACTTTGAATTGATTATATAGGTGTACAATGCCAAATAATCTGGGATCTAATCCTGGGATATAGGGCAGTGTAGATCCAACCTTAGACAGAGAAGACTAGATACATTGTAAAACTACACAACCCATAGCATTGAGCCATGGCAGGGCCCTTCCACACAGTCATATAACCCAGAATATGAAGGAAGAAAACCCCACATTATCTGTTATAAACTGGAATATATGGCAGTGTAGACTCAGATAACCCAGTTCAAAGCAGGTATTATGGGATTTTCTGCCTTGATATTCTGGGTTATATGGCTGTGTGGAAGGGCCCAGAGTCAAAGTGGTGTCAAACTGCTTTAATTGATGCACTCAAGTCGTAGTCCAACATCCCTACGCCACACAAGCTTTTGAAGCAGTACGTTGAACTACATTATATGGTTCCACACTAACAATACAATGCACTTCGGACTGCACGATTTGATAGTGTGGCTCAGAATAGCTCAGTGCTATGGAATGCTGGGATTTGGAGTTTGGTGAGGCATATCAGCCCTCTTTGGCAGAAGGGGCGAAGGACCTTGTAAAACTACAAATCTCAGTATTCCATGGCACTGAGCCCATGGCTTTTATTCATTCATTCATTCATTCATTCATTTATTTATTTATTTACATTTATATGCCGCCCTTCTCACCTCGAAGGGGACTCAGAGCAGCTTACAACATATACCTGTATAAACATAGGTAAAAGGTAAAGGTTTTCCTCTGACATAAAGTCCAGTCAAGTCCGACTCTGGGGATTGGTGTTCATCTCCATTTCTAAGCTGAAGAGCCGGCGTTGTCCATAGACACCTCCAAGGTCATGTGGCCGGCATGACTGCATGGAGCACCATTATACATACACTATATTATATTATACATACAATATATTATATTATTAGCATAGTACAATAACAGTATTATATATTATTATATTATACTATACCATTATATTATAGTATTAGAAATATTACCTGTAATATAAAATATAATTATTATATCATATTATATTGTATTACATTCCTCGGCATTACTTCGCGAATGACGACTCTTAGGAAGGACTCATCCCACGCTTTTTACAAGCGCTTTGATGACTACAAAGACCAATCTGAGATAGGCAATTCCGGTTGCAGAAAACACAGCAGAAAGTCTCCTTGGGTGATGTTGTTTCCAAGTTGTGGTTCTTTTTGCGTTGTCGTTTCTCTTCGAGACCCATCTGGTGTGTCTTCTCGAAAGAGGCCGCAGCATTGTGGATAGTGCGTCTCCATGCCTCCCGATGTGAGGCCAGGGTGGACCATTGTTGGTGATCAATCTGGCCGAGCCTGAGATGTTGTTTCAGGGAGTCCTTATATCTTTTTGGGGGCGCCTCTCTTGCGCTGACCCGTGGTGAGTTCACCGTAAAGTAGTATCTTTGGGAGGCGGTGGTCCTCCATCCTAGAAATGTGCCCTGCCCAGCACAGCTGTGTTCTCAATAGCATGGCCTCAATGCTGGTGATCCCTGCTTGCCCAAGGACAGCAACATTTGTCACATAGCCAGTCCAGTGTATATTTAGGATTATGCAAAGACAGCGCTGATGAAAGCGTTCGAGGAGTCATAGGTGTTGGCGATAGGTGACTCATGTTTCAGACCCATATAGGAGAATAGACAGTATGATAGCTCTGTACACACTGATTTTTGTGCTTTGTCTCAGGTGCTTGTTGCTCCAGACTCTTTTGTGAAGCCTTCCAAATGAACTATATGCCTTTGCTAATCTGTGATCTATCTCTTTATCAATCTTGGCGTCTGAAGAGATGATGCTTCCCTGGTAGGTGAACTGCTGAACGGACTTAAGCACAGATTTGCCTATGCTGACGTGGGGATGATGATGTTCTTCCTGGGGTGCGGGCTGGGAGAGAACTTCCGTTTTCTTCAGACTGACTTCCAGCCCAAACAGCTCTGCAGCTGTTGCAAAGCAGGATGTTAGGTGCTGCAGGGCTGCTTCTGAATGGGTGACAAAGGCAGCATCATCAGCAAAAAGCAGCTCACGGACTAGGTAGTTTAGAGCAGTGTTTTTCAACCTTTTTTGAGCCGCGGCACATTTTTTACATTTATAAAATCCTGGGGCACACCACCAACCAAAATGACACAAAATGTCATCTGGGAGTTGTAGTTGCTGGGAGTTACTAGTTCACCCACAATCAAAGAGCATTCTGAGCTCCACCAATGTTGGAATGGAATCAAACTTCCCACACAGAACTCCCATAACCAAGAGAAAATACTGTAAGAGTTTGGTGGGCATTGACCTTGAGTTTTGGAGTTGTAGTTCACCAACATCCAGAGAACACTGTGGACTGAAACAATGTTGGATCAGGACCAAACTTGGCATGAATACTCAATATGCCCAAATGTGAACACAGATGACGTTTGGGGGAAATAGACCTTGACATTTGGGAGTTGTAGTTGCTGGGATTTATAGTTCACATACAATCAAAGAGCATCCTGAACACTTGCAACAATGGAATTGAACCAAACTTGGCACATTGAACTCTCATTACCAACAGAAAGTACGGAAAAGGTTTGCTTGGGAATTGACCTTGAGTTTGGAAGTTGTAGTTCATCTACACCCAGAGAGCACGGTGGACTCAGACAATGTTATGTTATGTTGTTGTTTGTTTTCTATCCAGAATCACAATGTTGGAAGAACGCTCACCACTTTAAGGTCCCTAAAACAGGCATGGGAAAACTTTGGCCCTCTGGGTGCTTTGGACTTCAACTCCCACCATTCCTAACAGCCTGAGGCCCTTTCCTGCTTAAGTGGCTGGGGGGGGGGGGAGGGCCTGAAGCTGCTAGGAATGGTGGGAGTTGGAGTCCAAAACACCTGGAAGGTCCAAGTTTGCCCATGCCAGCTTTCGACAGAGACCTCTTCCTCCCCCTTCCCCTTCGCGCCCTTTCTTCCCCCTCCTGCCGAACACTTACTTTTTCTTGCCGCTTCTTTTTGATCCGAGGGGGCAGTGTGAGCGTGTTCAGGAGGGGAAGGGGGAGGGAGGGAGGAAGACGTGGGGCGAGTCTGCGCAGTAGTGTAGGCAAAGCGAGCAGAGCGAGGCTGGGAAGAAGGGAGCCCGAGTGGAGAAGAAAAAGTGTTCGGCAGGAGGGGGAAGAAAGGGTATTGGTGCTTCCAATTTCCCACGGCACACCTGATGATAGCTCACGGCACACTAGTGTGCCACGGCACACTGGTTGGGAAACACTGGTTTGAAGTCTTAGCGCGAGCCCTCAGATGGCTTAAGGTGAACAAGCCACCATCAGTATGATAGCGTGTATATATGCCATCTTCTTCTTCGAGGTCTGCCTTAGCCCTTTGGAGCATCATGCTGAGGAAGATTGTAAATAGGGTTGGTGCAAGAACACAACCTTGTTTCACTCAGTTAGTTATTAGAAATATTAGATATTTGCATTAGAATTTGTAAGAATAGCAAAATTATTTATGAAGTAGCAACGAAAATATGGTTGGGGGGGGGGTCACCACAACAAGAGGAACCTTATTTAGGGGTCACAACATTAGAAAGGTTGAAAACCACTGCATTAATACATATATCTTTCTGTTTAATTGGGGTGAGTAAATTTAGGGGGGGGGTGAGTAATTTTTTTTCTGGAAAGGGGGTGGTAGGCCAAAAAAAGTTTGGGAACCACTGTATTGCATTATTAGCCTAGCACAGGAGGCAAGGTGGAAGTGTCCCCTGGCCCCCTCTCTCTTCACTCTTAAAGTGGTGTCAAGCAGCATCCATTCATTCCCCAGACAGTGTAGATGAGCCCTGATCCCTCTGCCTGCGCGTGCCACTCACTGTTCCTTGGTGCCCAGGGTCGAGGGGCGGAATTCCTCCTCGCTTCCCATCTGGTTGAAGCCTGTGTGAATGGGAAGGGGCGGCGCGCATGCGCGGCTTCAGCCACTGTAGACTGCTGGAGGGCCTTCTTCTCACTCCTCCTCTGACGTCACCCTGGAGGGAGGGAGGGAGGATCAAGTCTGCATCACTGGAGAATGGATGCTGCTGGGCACCACTTTGCAAAGCCCTGGCTCACAAATGTTAAACGTTGACCAATCCATGGAATAGAACACCCTAAGAAGAAAGAGCAAAAGGGAAAGGAAAGACACAATTCTTTATATAAAAGGGATATATGTTCCCATCTTCTTTTCAGCAGTGATTTAAAGGTGTAGTACAGTGATTCCAGAACCAAGAAAGCTTGGACTTCACTTCCCAGAAGCCTCAGCTGTTTTGGCCAAATATGAGGGATTCTGGGAGCTGAAGTCCAACCCCCCCCTGAAAGACCAGCATTTATTTATTTATTATTTAAACTTGTGAGTCGCCACTCCCAGGTGGCTCGGGGCGACTTACACAGAATTCAAGACTAAAACATACACTACCGTTCAAAAGTTTGGGGTCACCCAAACAATTTTGTGTTTTCCATGGGTAAAGCGGTTTTGGTACTTTCCCAACAGAAGTACAGTCAGAGAGTGATGCTGCACACGTGTAGAGCTTAGAAAAGTGGGTTTCTGTGCCAAGAATCAGGCAGGCACAGGCTCCGTGAATGTAACACTATGATTGGTGCTTCAAATCAATGCTGTGATTTGCCAAAGTACACCCCGTGCCCAGCGTAGATAACGCAGGCTCAGATTGGTCTAAACAGTACAAGGCGTGAGGTTTGTTTACCTTAGTGCCAAATGGAAAAGAACTGCGCATAAGCAGAGGGATTCTGCCCCCTCCGTTGCTGGCAAGGAGTCTGCAGAAGCCAAATGTTGCTAGTTGGGAACATGCAAGTCCCAGCACACTGATAGTTGTACTGTGGGAAAGACTACCATAGAAATGTTCATTGTTCTAACTAATAGGAGGGGATTAAGATGTGATGCTAATGAAAATGTTATGTTTTATTGGATTAATGAAATGTTCTGTAACACCAGCCAATGATGTTTGTGAAATGTTCATGAAGGAGGGCGGGCTTTTGTGGATGCCGCCATGAAGGGTATAAGAGCTTTGTGTTAAGGATGACCGGGGCCGTTTGCCCCTTATCGCAGCACGTTCTGTGGGCAACCCCACCAGCTGGTGTTAATCAATAAATCTTTGATTTCATGTTGAGCAGTGAAGTTGTTGCGTGATTCCTCATCCCTGCGCCCGCACGTCCACGCCGCCGTTTTGGTAAGAGGTAACTTGCCACTTGGAGTTCCATAACTCCCAATTTGCTGCTACATGGGAAGTCACACTTATTCACCACCATGCGTTGTGAAATGAATAGAAAATAGTCAAGACATTGACAAGGTTAGAAATAATGATTTGTATTTGAAATAACATTGTTTTTACATCAGACTTTGCTTTCGTCAAAGAGTCCTCCTTTTGCAGCAATGACAGCATTGCACACCTTTGGCATTCTAGCTGTTAATTTGTTGAGGTAAGCTTGAGAAATTGCACCCCACGCTTCTAGAAGCATCTCCCACAAGTTGGATTGGTTGGATGGGCACTTCTGGCGTACCATACGGTCAAGCTGCTCCCACAATGGGAGCTCAATGGGGTTCAGATCTGGTGACTGCGCTGGCCACTCCATTACCGATAGAAGACCAGCTGCCTGCTTCTTCTGTAAATAGTTCATGCACAATTTGGAGGTGTGTTTAGGGTCATTGTCCTGTTGTAGGATGAAATTGGCTCCAATCAAGCGCTGCCCACTGGGTATGGCATGGTGTTGCAAAATGGAGTGATAGCCTTCCTTATTCAGAATCCCTTTAACCCTGTACAAATCTCCCACCTTACCAGCACCAAAGCAACCCCAGACCATCACATTACCTCCACCATGCTTAACAGATGGCGTCAGGCATTCTTCCAGCATCTTTTCATTTGTTCTGCGTCTCACAAACGTTCTTTGTGATCCAAACACCTCAAACTTGGATTCACCCGTCCACAACACTTTTTTCCAGTCTTCCTCTGTCCAATGTCTGTGTTCTTTTGCCCAATCCGGGTACTATTTAATGAAGATGCCAGTTGGGTACCTGTGAGGCGTCTGTTTCTCAAACTAGAGACTCTAATGTGCTTATCTTCTTGCTTAGTTATGCAACGCGGCCTCCCACTTCTTTTTCTACTCTGGTTAGAGCCTGTTTGTGCTGTCCTCTGAAGGGAGTAGTACACACCGTTGTAGGAAATCTTCAATTTCTTAGCAATTTCTCGCATGGAATAGCCTTCATTTCTAAGTACAAGAATAGACTGTTGAGTTTCAGATGAAAGTTCTCTTTGTCCGGCCATTTTGAGCGTTCTATTGACCCCACAAATGTGATGCTCCAGAAACTCAATCTGCTCACAGGAAGGTCAGTTTTGTAGCTTCTGTAACGAGCTAGACTGTTTTCAGATGTGTGAACATGATTGCACAAGGGTTTTCTAATCCAGTGTTTCCCAACCTTTTTTGAGCCGCGGCACACTTTTTACATTTACAAAATCCTGGGGCACACCATCAACCAAAATGACACAAAATGACACTCTAACACAGTAATACATATAGTTAATGTTTTTAAATGTATTTATACACTCAGTGTGAAACCTGGGCCTGTTTCGATGAACACAACATAGATCTCCTGGGAAGAATGGCAGAAAGACACAAACTTCCCACACAGAACTCCCATAACCAAGAGAAAATACTATAAGAGTTTGGTGGGCATTGACCTTGGGTTTTGGAGTTACAGTTCACCTATATCCAGAGAGCACTGTGGACTCAAACAATGTTGGATCAGGACCAAACTTGGCATGAATACTCAATATGCCCAAATATGAACGCAGATGGAGTTCAGGGGAAATAGACCTTGACATTTGGAAGTTGTAGTTGCTGGGATTTATAGTTCCCCTACAATCAAAGAGCATTCTGAACCCCACCAATGATAGAACTGGGCCAAACTTCCCACACAGAAGCCCCAGGAGGCAAGAGGAGGTCTCTACTTGGGGAAAGGGAGGCGGGTCTTCCCAATGCATGGAGAGGGAGAGACCAAGTAGACAACGGGTGGGAAGGGGGTGTTTGTAATTTTGTGCCTTTATAGAGGTAGGTTTCTTAAGGTTTTTATACTTCAACACACTAGACTCTCCCCCCTCCCCTCCTGGAGGTTCCAATTTCCCATGGCACACCTGATGATCACTCACGGCACACTGGTGTGCCCCGGCACACTGGTTGAGAAACACTGTTCTAATCATCAATTAGCCTTCTGAGCCAATGAGCAAACACATTGTACCATTAGAACACTGCAGTGATAGTTGCTGGACATGGGCCTCTATACACCTATGTAGATCTTGCACCAAAAACCAGACATTTGCAGCTAGAATAGTCATTTACCACATTAGCAATGTATAGAGTGTATTTGTTTAAAGTTAGGACTAGTTTAAAGTGATCTTCATTGAAAAGTACAGTGCTTTTCCATCAAAAATAAGGACATTTCAATGTGACCCCAAACTTTTGAACGGTAGTGTATTAAAACACCATAAAAACATTCAGCGCACTAAAAACACTCAACGCAATAAAACACAATAAGTACATCAATATGGTATTTTGGGAAACATGCCTCTGCCAGCAATATAAAATGTATTAAAATAACCTACAAAACCAATGCTTCTCAAAACACCTCTTTCTCTCCCACATTTTTATTTTTATTTAGGAAGATAGTGAAGGTACTGCGAGTCCCATCGTCCATGGTCCATGCTCCTCCAAACTGCACCAGGATGTAGGGTGGGTCACGGGGGCTCTGTGTGCAAAGTTTGGTCTTGATCGGTCATTGGATGAGGGCCGCAGCGGTCTCAGGAAGTGAGTGGAGGTACTTCAAGTCCCATCATCCATGGTCCATCCTCCTCCAAACTGCACCAGGATGTGAAGTGGGTCATTGGGGCTCTGTGTGCCACATTAGGTCTTTATTGTTCTTTGTTGGGGGCCGCAGCGGTCTTGGGGAATGAGTAGAGGTACGCCCTCCTCTAAACTGCAGTAGGATGGAGTCATGGGGGGTCATGTGGGTCATGGGGGCAGTGTGTGCCAAGTTTATCCCTTCTGCCCTCTGCATATATACAACATTCACTTTTATTATATGCTAGCTTGGGGACCCGGTGGTGCCCGGTCGCAGTGGTTTCAGTGAGTGAGTGAAGGTACTGCAAATCCTATCATCCATGCACCATCCCCCTTAGAACTGCATCAAGATGTAGAGTGGGTCATGAGTACTCTGTGTGCCAAGTTTGGGCCTGGTCTGGGATTTGGAGGGGCTACAATGTTCTGTGGGAAGTGAATCGGGTGAAGGTACTGCAAATCCCATCATTCGTGGCTCATCCTGCCCTAAACCGCACCAGCTTTAAGAGTGGGCCATTGGGCCTCTGTGTGCCAAGCCTGGTCCTGATCCGTCATTGGTGTGGGCCACAGTGCTCTAAGCAAGTGAGTTAAAGTACTGCAAGTCCCATCATCCATGGTCCATCCTCCCTCAAATTGCACCAGGATGTAGACTGGGTCTTGGGGGTCTGCATGCCAAGTTTGGTCTTTATTGGTGATTGGATGGGGGTCGCATTGTTTTCAGGAAGTGAGTGGAAGTACTGCAAGTCCCATCATCCATGGTCCATCCTCCCTCAAATTGCACCAGGATGTAGAGTGTGTCATGGGGGCTCTGTGTGCCAAGTTTGGTCTTTATTGGTGATTGGATGAGGGTCGCATTGTTTTCAGGAAGTGAGTGAAGGTACTACAAGTCCCATCATCCATGGTCCATCCTACTTCAAACCGCAGTAAGATGTAGAGTGGGTCATGAGTACTCTGTGTGCCAAGTTTGGACCTGGTCTGTGATTTGTAGGGGCTACAGTGTTCTGTGGTAATTGAATCGGGTGACGGTACTGCAAATCCCATCATTTGTGGCCCATCCTGCCCTAAACTGCTCCAGGTTGTAAAGTGGGCCACTGGGCCTCTGTGTGCCAAGTGTAGTCCTGATCTGTCATTGGTGTGGGCCACAGTGCTCTAAGGAAGTGAGTTAAAGTACTGCAAGTCCCATCATCCATGGTCCATCCTCCCTCAAACTGCACCAGGATGTAGAGTAGGTCTTGCGGGGTCTGCGTGCAAAGTCTGGTCTTGTTCTGTCATTGTTGAGAGCCGCAAAGTCTTTTGGCCTGAAACTCCCACCAAGTCTGACTGCCTCAGACCTTTTCCTTACCCCCCTCTGCCACTTTAGAGTGTCGGAATGTTGGTGGTGCTGGCCAATCAGAGGCGTTATGCAAATAATCCCACAGTGGCAACCAATCGGAACACTGCCACATATCCGCATCTCCGCAAACATACATACAAACATTATATAGATTTACTGCATTTTACCCCGCTCTATCTCCACCCCGAAGGGGACTCAGAGAAGCTTCCAATTCGGCAATAATTCAGTCACACATTGCAACAGAGAAGCATACAAAATACGTAACACATTAAGCATTAAAATTATAAAATAACAGCATAAATGCTTTTATTTATTTATTAAAGGTATTTCTACCCCGCCTTTCTCGAACCCGAGAATACACTGTTTTATAGATAATCGTGCTACATTTATATTATATATATACAGTGTTCCCTCGCTACTTCGCAGTTCGCTTATTGCGGACCCGCTGTTTCCCAGATTTAAAAAAAATTTAATTTAAAATAAGTGAAAAACCGCAACATAGGGATGCTCTATTTATTTTAATATTTATACATAATTTTAGTAGTTGTACACTATTTTAAGGCTTTATACACTTAAAATAAAGTGAAGGAAAGGAAGGAAAGGCCCTTCAAGGCTGGAGGGAGGGAGGACTGAGGAGGGAAAGCGCCTCGGAGAGCGGCGGCGGCAAAAACCCACAAAACAGTGAAAAAACCATGATATATATTTGCGGCGCAGCTGGCTGGGAGTCAGTTCTATTAAGATCACTACTGACTGGAAGGTCATGAGTTCGAAGCCTGCCCGGGTCGGGGTGAGCTCTCGACCAACTTGTGTACCTTGTTGTCGACCTTTGCAGCCCGAAAGACAGTTGCATCTGTCAAGTAGAAAATTTAAGTATCACTTTGTGGGGAGGCTAATTTAACTGATTTACGAGGCGATAAGATCTCCACAAAGTATGCAAAAAATATATATGAAGGAATGCGACAGCTCCCCCTGGTGGCCAGAAGCTGGAATGTTAAATAGCCTCTGTGTGTCTGTCTATATATGTTGTGTGTCTATGGCATTGAATGTTTGCCATGTATATGTACATTGCAATCTACCCTGAGTCCCCTGCGGGGTGAGAGTGTTTGTGTGTGTGTGTGTGTGTGTATCATACATACATACATACACAGGCTTGGTGTGTGTGTATTTCTCTCTCTGTCTGTGTGTATACAGACTCTCTCTCTGTGTGTGTATACACACTCACTCTCTCTGTGTATACACACTGTGTGTGTATACACTCTCTCTGTGTGTGTATACACTCTCTCTCTCTGTGTGTATACACACTGTGTGTATACACTCTCTCTCTCTCTGTGTATATACACACTCTCTCTCTCTGTGTGTATACACACTCTCTCTGTGTATACACACTCTCTCTGTGTGTGTATACACTCTCTCTGTGTGTGTGTATACACACTGTGTGTATACACTCTCTCTGTCTCTCTCTCTGTGTGTATATACACTCACTCTCACTCTCTCTGTGTGTGTATACACACTCTCTGTGTATACACTCTCTCTCTGTGTATACACACTCTCTGTGTGTATACACTCTCTCTCTGTGTGTATACACTCTCTGTATGTATACACACACTCTCTCTCTCTGTGTATACACTGTGTGTGTATACGCTCTCTTTGTGTGTGTATACACTCTGTGTGTATATACACTCTCGCTCTCACTCTCTCTCTGTGTATACACTCTGTGTATACACTCTGTGTGTGTACTCTCTGTGTGTATACACACTCTCTCTGTGTGTGTATACACTCTCTGTGTGTATACACTCTCACTCTCTCTCTGTGTATACACTCTGTGTGTGTATATACACACTCTCTCACACACACTCTCTCTGTGTATACACTCTGTGTATACACTCTGTGTGTGTATACACACTCTTTGTGTGTGTATACACTCTGTGTGTGTATATACACTCTCTCTCACTATACACTCTCTACACTCTGTGTATACACTCTGTGTGTATACGCTCTCTTTGTGTGTATACACACACACTCTCTCTGTGTATACACTCTGTGTGTATACACACACTCTCTGTGTGTGTATACACTGTGTGTATACACTGTGTGTGTATACACACTCTCTGTGTGTATACACTCTCTCTCTCTCTGTGTATACACTCTCTGTATGTATACATACACACTCTCTGTGTATACACTCTGTGTATACACTCTGTGTGTATACGCTCTCTTTGTGTGTGTATACACTCTGTGTGTGTATATACACTCTCTCTCTCTCTCTCTGTGTATACACTCTGTGTATACACTCTGTGTGTATACGCTCTCTTTGTGTGTGTATACACTCTGTGTGTATATACTCTGTGTATACTGTGTGTGTATACACTCTCTCTCTCTGTGTGTATACTCTCTCTTGTGTATACATACACTCTGTGTGTGTATATACACACTCTCTCTCTGTGTATCTCTGTGTATACACTCTGTGTATACACTCTGTGTGTGTATACACACACTCTGTGTGTATACACACTCTCTCTGTGTGTGTATACACTGTGTGTATACACTCTCTGTGTGTGTATACACACTCTCTGTGTGTATACACACTCTCTCTGTGTGTGTATACACTGTGTGTATACACTCTCACTCTCTCTGTGTGTGTATACACTCTCTCTGTGTATACACTCTGTATGTATACACACACTCTCTCTGTGTATACACTGCGTGTGTGTGTATACTCTGTGTGTGTATACACTCTGTGTGTGTATATACACTCTCACTCTTTCTCTCTGTGTGTATATACACACTCTCTGTGTATACACTCTGTGTGTGTGTATACACTGTGTATATATATATACTCACTCTCTCTGTGTATACACTCTCTCTGTGTGTGTATACTCTCTGTATGTATACACACTCTCTCTGTGTGTGTATACACACTCTGTGTGTGTGTGTGTGTGTACACTCTGTGTGTACACTCTGTGTGTGTGTGTGTATACACACTCTCTCCCTTTCCCTCAGGGGCTTCACTAGCTTTGTGAACTACGCTTCCCAGCATGCCTTGCTGCCCTGACCGGAAAGGGCCTCGCGCGAGAGGGGCCGGGGAGGGGCCGGGGAGGCGCGGTGCCTTGTGGGGTCGTCGGCGGCTGTGGCGGCGGGGCTCCATCATGGCGGCTTCCATTTCGGGCTACACGTTCAGCTCGGTCTGCTACTACAGCGCCAACAGCAGCGCCGACCACGTAAGTCCCCGCCGCCAGCGCCCTTGGGAGGGGAGCGGGTGAGGCGAGGCGAGGCCTCCTCCTGCCGCCCTCGCCCAGGGGAAGGCAGCCCTCGAGGAAGAGGACATGGGTGTGAGGGGGGGGAGGAGGAGGAGGAGGGAGAGGCCCAGCTGAACGCAGCTTCGGAGGGGGGGATGGCAAGAGGGGAAGGTGGCTGGAGGGGGAGGAGGGCGGCACCCAGCCTCTTTTGGGATCCACACCAACAGGAGCGTGGATTATGGAGACTCTGTGGCGGAGGAAGGGGTGGGGGAGAAAGAACTCTCGCCTGCCACTGGCCAACCTTGATTAGCACTGAATGGCCTTGCAGCTTCAAGGCCTGGCTGCTTACTGCCTGTTTATAGATCTGTGGAATAATGTTAGCTTGCTATTTGAAATTACCTTAGTCCGGCCCAGGGTGGGAAATGGCAGAGGAAGAGAGAGGGTCACTGTGGTGGCTGCTGAAGAGGACACCAGCCACCCTGAGAGCTGCAGGGGGGAGCTGCACAATATCGTGGCTGTTCCGTGATAGTTATTGTAATCACACCCTGAGAGCTGCAGGATGATAGGAGCTGTAGAATCGCATGGTTAATTCATGATTTATTTATACATATTTCCAGTATTTCTACCCCGTCACCTCTAGCCCCGAGGGGGGGGGGGGGGGACTCAGGACGGCTTACAATAATAATAATAATATAATATAATAATTATCTTTATTTGTACCCCGCCACCATCTCTCCAAAAGGGACTCAGGAGAGCTTACAATAATACTACTACTACTATAATAATCGTGATTTGTACCCCGTCACAATCTCTCTGAAAAGGACGCGGGGTGGCTTACAGTAATAATATAATCTTTATTTGTACCCAGCCACCATCTCTCCGAAAGGGACTCAGGACAGCTTACAATAATAATAATAATAATACTATAATAATCGTTATTTGTACCCCGTCACAATCTCTCTGAAAAGGACGCGGGGTGGCTTACAATAATAATATAATCTTTATTTGTACCCAGCCACCATCTCTCCGAAAGGGACTCAGGACAGCTTACAATAATACTACTACTACTATAATAATCGTTATTTGTACCCCGTCACAATCTCTCTGAAAAGGACGCGGGGCGGCTTACAATAATAATATAATCTTTATTTGTACCCAGCCACCATCTCTCCGAAAGGGACTCAGGACAGCTTACAATAATAATAATAATAATACTATAATAATCGTTATTTGTACCCCGTCACAATCTCTCTGAAAAGGATCGCTCCGAAAGGGTGGCTTACAATAATAATATAATCTTTATTTGTACCCAGCCACCATCTCTCGAAAGGGACTCAGGACAGCTTACAATCTTTAATACTACTACTACTATAATAATCTTTATTTGTACCCCGTCACAATCTCTCTGAAAAGGACGCTGGGCAGCTTACAATAATAATATAATCTTTATTTGTACCCAGCCACCATCTCTCCGAAAGGGACTCAGGACAGCTTACAATAATAATAATAATACTACTATAATAATCATGATTTGTACCCGTCACAATCTCTCTGAAAAGGGGGTGACAGCTTACAATAATAATATAATCTTTATTTGTACCCAGCCACCATCTCTCCGAAAGGGACTCAGGACAGCTTACAATAATAATAATACTACTACTATAATAATCGTTATTTGTACCCCGTCACAATCTCTCTGAAAAGGACGCGGCAAGCTTACAATAATATAATCTTTATTTGTACCCAGCCACCATCTCTCCGAAAGGGACTCAGGACAGCTTACAATAAATAATAATAATACTATAATAATCGTGATTTGTACCCCGTCACAATCTCTCTGAAAAGGACGCGGGGTGGCTTACAGTAATAATATAATCTTTATTTGTACCCAGCCACCATCTCTCCGAAAGGGACTCAGGACAGCTTACAATAATAATAATACTACTATAATAATCGTTATTTGTACCCCGTCACAATCTCTCTGAAAAGGACGCGGGGTGGCTTACAATAATAATATAATCTTTATTTGTACCCAGCCACCATCTCTCCGAAAGGGACTCAGGACAGCTTACAATAATAATAATAATAATACTATAATAATCGATTTGATTTGTACCCAGTAATCACAATCTCTCTGAAAAGGTACCCCGTCACAATCTTCTGAAAAGGACGGGGGGTGGCTTACAGTAATAATATAATCTTTATTTGTACCCAGCGGGACTCAGGACAGCTTACAATAATAATAATAATATAATCTTTATTTGTACCCAGCCACCATCTCTCTGAAAAAGGGACTCAGGACCATCTTCCGAAAGGGACTCAATAATAATAATAATAATACTATAATAATCGTTATTTGTACCCCGTCACAATCTCTCTGAAAAGGACGCGGGGCGGCTTACAATAATAATATAATCTTTATTTGTACCCAGCCACCATCTCTCCGAAAGGGACTCAGGACAGCTTACAATAATAATAATAATAATACTATAATAATCGTTATTTGTACCCCGTCACAATCTCTCTGAAAAGGACGCGGGGTGGCTTACAATAATAATATAATCTTTATTTGTACCCAGCCACCATCTCTCCGAAAGGGACTCAGGACAGCTTACAATAATAATAATAATACTACTATAATAATCGTTATTTGTATTTGTACCCCGTCACAATCTCTCTGAAAAGGACGCGGGGTGGCTTACAATAATAATATAATCTTTATTTGTACCCAGCCACCATCTCTCTGAAAGGGACTCAGGACGGCATATAATAATTTTATTTATTTATTTATTTATTTTATTGTTGGGCTTCTATGCCGCCACTCCCGGGAGGCTCGGGGCGGCTCACAGGCGCCGATTAAAACGGAGTACAACAAATTAAAACACAGCAGAATAAAACACAATATAAAACCAGCAAAGTTAAAAGCCTGGTGTGAAGAACACAACGCAGGAAGTACCAAAGATTACAAATACAACGGGCGAGCCTGAGCGGAGCCTACAGGCCAAAGGCCTGCTGAAATAAGTAGGTCTTGCAAGCCCGCCTAAAAGGCAACAGATAATAATATAATAATAATATAATCTTTATTTGTACCCCGCCTCCATCTCTCCAAAAGGGACTCAGGACGGCTTACAATAATAATAATAATATAATCTTTATTTGTACCCCACCACCATCTCTCCAAAAGGGACTCAGGATGGCTTACAATAATAATAATAATATAATCTTTATTTGTACCCCACCACCATCTCTCCGAAAGGGACTCAGGATGGCTTACAATAATAATAACAACAATAATAATATAATCTTTATTTGTACCCCGCCACCATCTCTCCGAAAGGGACTCAGGACGGCTTACAACAACAACAACATAATAATAATCTTTATTTGTACCCCGCCATCATCTCTCCAAAAGGGACTCAGGATGGCTTACAATAATAATAATAATAATAATAATATAATCTTTATTTGTACCCTGCCACCATCTCTCCGAAAGGGACTCATGACGGCTTACAACAACAACAACAATATAATAATCTTTATTTGTACCCCGCCACCATCTCTCCAAAAGGGACTCAGGACGGCTTTCAATAATAATAATAATAATAGTAATAATAATAATCTTTATTAGCAAGATATTGGTGTCAGACTGTTATGCATATACTTATTTAAGTGTATATGTAGTTAGGCTAATCTGTTTTTAAAACACTTCTGTCCATAGATTATAGTAAATAGGCTGATAATGTTTTCAAGCAAAGTGAAAAAATGCAGTACCGCTAGTAACCTTTCACTTTTCAAAAGAGGAAACTAACCAACCAGTGGGTAGTCTCCGTCCCCCACACACACCCTTTCGATAGAACCATTCCTACTTACAAAACTCACCAGGAATTTTCTTTCACCTATAACACAAATAGGTTATATTGTACCAATATATGAAATGACAATGCCAACATAAATATGTGCAGTAGCTCCACTTGCACCAGTGTTGTACGTTAAGACATGCAGTGTCTGTTCCTACCAAAGAACATTAAAACAGATTTTAATGCTGTAATCAGGAGTTTATTTAATCACATTGAGAATTAATAGTTGAAGAGTGGTGTTTGGCAGTGAGATGTTAAATCCATAAAACTCAAACAGTTATTTGCCAAGCTGCTTTGGCCAACACAATCCAGAAATCTGACAGTTCATGATCTGAAAAAACTATTTAGATCTAGTTTTCATTTATATCTGAATTGACAAGCAATAGTTTGGGAGAAAACTATTGGTAGAAAGGAAAAATTAACTGGTGTTTCTTGGGTACAGTATGTATTTTGCACACACCACTCCAAAGCCTATTCATAGGTTGCTATGGCAGGTCTCCCAGAAGACCATGCAAGGAATTCCCGTGGAAACAATGTGTGTCGTGTGTTTCAAGTATGTGCGTGCACATCCACAGCTTGGGACAAGATGAAAGGTGTGATTAGATGCAAGGGTTTGTATAGAATGCTTTAAACCAGATAAAGAAATCTCACCTGCACAGTTACAAGTTCTGTTGATGTATGCTTTCAAGTCATTTCTGACTTTGGCAGTTCTAAGGTTATTGTACCATAGTGTTGACATAATTTGTTAATCGTTGCCTTCCTTTGAGGTTTAGAGAGTATGATTGTCCAAAGTCACAGAGCAGATTTTGCACCTGCCCTTTCCACTTTGTAAACCTCATACTATTTGACATAACTATGGAACCACTAGGGGAGATTGTCCTGAATGTAAGTGCCTGGTACCATAAGTATGCTGCTAGCATCCAGGTCTTGATCCTTTCCACTTCAGTCTGAATAAACTGTCTTAGGGCCTGTCTTCTCATTATGTGTCCAAAGTACTTCATCTTTCCCTCTAATATCCTTCTCTCTAGTGAGCAGTCAGGGTTTATTTCCTGGAGTATGGACTGATTTGATCTTCGTGCAGTCTGTGTCTTCACTCCTAGAAATACAGGAGTGCAGTAATCTTCACTCCTAGAAATACAAAGTCTGTCCCTGCCTCCATGTTTTCTCCCTCGATTTGCAAGTTCTCAATCCATCTAGTTGCCATAATATTGGTTTTTTATGTTTAACTGCAACCTAGCTTTTGCACTTTCTTTTTTCACCTTGGTTAGAAGGCTCCTCAGCTCCTCCTTGCTTTCAGCCATCAAAGTGGTATCACCTGTATATTTAAGGTTGTTAATGTTTCTTCCAGCAATTTTAACTTAGTCGGCTACTTAGTCGTTATACAGATTCCTCAGGAGACAAACAAGGTGACTCGGTATTCCCATACCACCAAGAACTTGCCACAACTTATTATGATCCACACAGTCAAAGGCTTTAGAATCTATACCTATGATAAAACTCAATGTTTGCGGCCGAGCGGTGGGGCGAATATGTGCCAGCGTTTCGATTGGCTGGCACTCTGGGATTATTTGCATAACGGGCTATGATTGGCCAGCCTCAGAACTCCAACATTCTACGACCCCAGACAGAGGGGATTGGTTGCCACTGAGAGACAATTTGCATAAAGGGTTAGCCAATGGAATGTTCATTTTCTGAGAGGATTTCTCTACAGTGAGAAAGTTTCCTGGTGTACTGAGAGCATTACTAGCATTACAAGCTAGGCCCCAAAATAGACAGACATCCTTCAAGCAAGTGGCAGCATAAACATGTCTCAAAAAAGGGGAAAAAATTGAAAAAATCCCAACAACAGCAAAAAAAGGGAAAATACCAACAGCAATCATGTGAGACAACTGTTTGCCAACATGAGGAAAACCAACAAGCAGCTAATGCATCAAGCACTGTAGAGGCTCAAGAACAATGTGAAGCCAGACTCAGAATACTTCAACGAAAGCGAGAAAAGGCCAGGGCATCCAGAGTAGCAGAGACTACAGAACAGCAACAGGCCAGGCTTCAACAAAAGCAAAAAAAAGTCCAGCGCATCCAGAAAAGAGACTCCAGAACAGCGACAGGCCAGGCTTCTACAAAAGCAAGAACATTACAGCGCATCCAGAGCAGGAGAGACTCCAGAACAGTGACAGGCCAGGCTTCTACAAAAGCAAGAACATTACAGCGCATCCAGAGCAGGAGAGACTCCAGAACAGCGACAGGCCAGGCTTCTACAAAAGCAAGAACATTACAGCGCATCCAGAGCAGGAGAGATGCCAAAACAGCGACAGGCCAGGCTTCTACAAAACAATTCATTTTTTAAAAAAAAAAACCTTTTCTTAAATAAACATGATCTGGACCAAACTTGGCAAACAGACAACTGGTAACCCAATTTACATCCTGGTACAGTTTGGGGGAGGATGGATATCAGATGATAGGATTGGCAGCACCTTCACCCATTTTCAGACATCACTGTGACCCCCACCAATGATCTGGACCAAACTTGAGTTTGATTAAGGCATAGTGTAATATATGACTAAACTGATATTACCTAACATCCGAAAACAAACAATACCCTTTTCAAATAACCCGGGCACCGCCGGGTCCCCAAGCTAGTAGTCAATAAAACAAACAGGTGTTTTTCTGAAACTCCTTGCCTTCCTCCATTATCCAGCGGATGTTGGCAATTTGGTCTCTCATTCCTCTGCCTTTTCTAAACCCAGCTTGTACATCTGGCAATGCTCGCTCCATTTACTGCTGAAGTCTACCTTGCAGGATCTTGAGCATTACCTTACTGGCATGAGAAATAAGTTGCACTGTACAAAAGTTTGAGCATTCTTTAGTGTTTCCCTTTTTTGGTATGGGGATATTGGTTGATTCCCCCCCCCCCCCATCTGAAGGCCTTTCTTGTGTTTTTCATATTTGCTGGCATCACCTTGACAGCATCATCTTTCAAGATTTTAAACCGTTCAGCTGGTATCACATTGTGTTCTGCTGCCTTGTTATTAGCAATGCTTCTTAAGGCATTAATCCCACATTACCTGCCTTGAACTGGGTTATATGGCAGTGTGGATTCAGATTACCCATGGCTCTTCCACACAGCCATATAACCCAGAATATCAAAGCAGAAAATCCCACAATACCAGCTTTGAATTAGGACCCCTTCCACACTAGAATATATGACTGTGTGAACTCAGATAACCCTGTTCAAAGCAGATGTGGGATTTTCTGCCTTGATATTCTTGATATGGCTGTGTGGAAGGGCCCTATATTCCAATTCAAAGCAGATAAGGTGGGTTTTTATTCAGCTGTGATGAAGGGGTCCTAGTTCAAAGCTGATATTGTGGGATTTCTGCCTTGATATTCTGGGATATATGGCTGTGTGGAAGGACCCTCGGTTCTCAATTGTTGCTTGACAGTGAATAGGTATTTAGCCTGTACTAAATAAGGTTGCCCTCCATCTGAAGATACATTGCAGTTTGGAATGCATTGATACTGTAGAACAGGGTTCCCCAAACCTTTTTAAGCAGAGGGGCAGTTCATGGTCCCTCCGACTGATGGGAGCTGGACTATAGTTTGGGGAAAAATGAATGAATTCCTATGCACATGGCACATACCTTATTTGTAGTGCAAAAACATGAAAGAATACAATATATAAATGAAGTGCAATGTTAACCAACATAAACTTACCAGTATTTTAATGGGAAGTGTGGGCCTGATGAGATAATCAAGTTAATTAGTATTGTTGTTGTTGTGTGCTTTCAAGTGGTTTCAGACTTAGGGCAGGGGCCAGGTAAATGAACTTCGAGGGCTGCATCTGGTCCATGAGCCCTGGTTTGTTTTGGGGACCCCTGCTGTAGAATGAATACAACTTGACACCATTTTATCAGGCATGGCTTGATGCTATGGGTTCATGGTATTTTTGGTTTGGTGAGGATCTTATAAAACTACAGTTCTAGAAGCACAATTAGATATGCTTCTGGATACAATACTGAGGCTGGAAGCATTTCTGTAGTGGCCAGAAAGTTAAGGCGTGTACGCTACCTGTGTCTGTTTATAGGACCTGACCACAGTGACACATGGCCTTAGGGCAGGTATGGGGAACCCCAAGCCTGGGGGCCATATGCGGCCCCTTGGGCTGTTTTCTCAGGCCCTCTCGCCATCCTATCCTTCCTTCCTTCCCTCTTTCCTCACCTCCCTCTTTCTTCCTCCTTCCTTCCCTTCCACCCTTTCATCTTTCCTTCCCTCTCTCCCTTTCTCCTTCCTTCCCTTTTGTCTTTCCTTCCTTCTCTCTCCCCTCCTTTTTCCTTCCCTCTATTCCCTTCCACACTTCTTTCCTTCTCTCTTTCATCCATCCTCCCCACTCTCCCCCTTTATCCTTTCTTCCTTCCCTTTTGTCTTTCCTTCCTTGTCTTTTTCCTCCTTCCTTCCATTCCCTTCCACCCTTTCTTTCAACCTTCCTTCCTCCTTTCCTCCTGGGGATGTTTAGCTGGGACAAGAGAAGATATAGAGGGACTATGCGAACCATATTTCAAGATTTAAAAGGGTGTCCCATTGAGGAGGAGGGGGAGAATTGACTTTGTGCTGCTTTAGAGACCAGGGCACAAAGGAGCAATGGTTTCAAATAGCAGAGAAAGAAATTTGATTAAAATACTAGGAAGAACTTACTGAGAGGAAGAACTGTTGGAGAGTGGCATAGGCTGCCTCAAAGTGTCGTGGAGTCTCCTCCTCTGGAGCCTTTTCCGCAGAGGCTGTCTATCGGGAGTGCTTTGGTTGTGCCTTCTTGCATGGCAGGGGGTTGGACTGGATGACCTTGGGGGGTCTCTTCCTGCTTAAGCATTCTATATGAGGAGTAGGCAATGCAAGGTCTTTTTCTCTCCTGTCCACAATCTCATCCTGACCAAGGCTAACCCTTTTGGGGTCCAAACGTTTCCTGTCTTTCCTTCACTTTCTGCCTCCGAAAGAGAAGAGGAAGGGGAGGTAAGGGCACGGCAGGGAGGGGACTTCGGGAGAACCCATGCCTGCCTTAGTGGCATCTCACTTGATTTACTATAATTTTCTCTTGAATGATTAGCTTTTGAAGAGTGAAATTTTTGTCCAAAGAACTCTGGAGCAAGTTTGGTAATTGAGGCTAATGACACTGAGCATAATCTTATTGCAACAGCTCCACTGGCTGCCGGTCTGTCCGGGCACAACGGTTGGTTATGACCTACAAAACCTTGTATTAATTAATTTATCTGGGGAACTATGCTGTTCCATACAAGCCTATTCATGTTTTGTGGTCTTCTTGGGAGGTTCTTTTCTTTGATCTGTCTGGTGGAAATATACAAGAGGGCCTTCTCAGGTACTGCTCCCAGGCTTTGGAAAAAGGTGTTCCAAATCCTGCTAACCTTCAATACAAATTAAAGCCCTTTGTTTTAGCAGATCTTGAGGATATGTTTGCTCAGGGACAAAGAGCCTGTACAGTTTATATTTAATTTCCTTTTTAGGGGCCAAGCTTTTAATAGCTTCAAATCCCTTTGGTAGTGTAGTTATATTTTTAACTTTCGAATGATGTGAATTTTTAGATTAACAGTATCTGTTTTAACTTTCATAAGCTGCCTTGAGCCCTTGAGTGAGAAAATAGGCGGAATCTTCACCGCCATCGTCATTTTTTTCTGGCATTGTAAAGATTTTCATTTATATTTAATACATTTTACCTTGTCATCCCTTCCAAAAATAATACTTACAATTTCTTAAAACATAATTTAAAATATTTTAAACAATATAACCATCATAATAAACAAAATAGTATATAGCCAAATTGAAAAGATGTCCATTCAGACTGTGCCTAAAAGTGACTAAAACTGCAATAAAGCTGTAAAACAAAACATCATGCGTCTCTAGTGCAATAATTGGTAAAATGTAAGCCTACAATTGTGATTGGTTGTGAGTTGCTGCAGCCATACCCAGTATGCCAATGATAAGGAATGTTGTGAATTAGGAACTAACAACATATTGAAAGTCAAACCTGGTACACAGCCCAATTTAGTTTTATCTGTGCAGAGTAGACTTTTTATCTTCTTCTTAAGTAATGTTAACTTTTTGATTAAATGAATCCTGTTTATCTGCTATGGTAAGTAAGTTTCTAGAAGAGCAATCTGTTCTAAAGCTGAAAATAGGAATGTTCTATACCTTGACAGCTCATAGCTTTTGCAAGACGCATTACTTTATAGTACTTTCTGTCTTTAAGTTCTACATTATGTTAGAAACTCTTGCTCTGCCCAGCATTTTTAAAGTTGTGTTAGTTACTTTTGCATATGAAATGCATAGCGTTGTTTTATTCTTTGCTTTGGTTAGACCAGTGTTTCCCAACCGCTGTGACGTGGCACACTAGTGTGCCATGACGGACCTCTTGCTGTGCCGCGAGAAAAGCTCTCTGACCCCTTTCCTTCCCCCCTCCTTCTGCTGCTTGGGGGGGGGGGGAGGAAGGGCCAGGCAGTGGCAAAGAAAAAGAAGGGGCCGGGGCGCCGCCTCCTTCAGCCGTTTCCCCAGCCAGCCTCCAATCCACCATGACTCCCACCCCCTCGCTCGCTGAAGACGCGTGGAGGAGCCCCGCCCACTGAAGCCTGTCCACCGCTCATGCTCCTCCTCTGTGGGAGAGCTGAAGCTGGGGTGAGGGGGCGGGGCATGGCGCGGCCTGGCTCCGCCCTCTCCTCACAGCTTCAGCACTCCCACAGCTTCGCCAGCCTTGAGGGGGCAGTGCCAAGCCAGCAGTGGCAGAGCCAGCACAATGCTGGCTTGGCACTGCCCCCTCAAGGCTGGCGAAGCTGTGGGAGAACTGAAGTGGGGGAGGGGGAGGGGCATGGAGTGGCCTGGCTCCTCCTCCTCCCCCCAGCTTCGGCATTCCCAGCAACTGCTCCCAGCAGGCCACCATCCCCCAGCCGTTCTTTACTGTGTTAAGAGTGTCATTTTGGTTGGTGGTGTGCCCCCGGATTTTTTAAATGTTGGGAAACACTGGGTTAGACTACAGAAAGCAAGCTGTCTTTAAAATATTTCTGTTCCAGGTACTTTATCTTTTATTTCTGCAACTGTCCGGCCCTTTCTGGGTCAGGTCTGACTCACTATTGATCTGAAAATCGCATCGCATGTTCCTCTGAGACTTCTAAGAAGGAAATATCCTTAATGTAATTTTTATTCAAAGTATTGAATGGTTATTCTGCTTATAGAGCAAAGCAATCAATCAATCCATGTTTGAGAACCTGATTAATATTTCCAACCAGAGGCCCATGTGCTGATATGGTGGAAATCAGGAGTTTCCAGGGAAGAAAATTAAAGATTAAATATCTATCTCAAATTTAAAAACCACTAAAAATACACACCAAATAAGCCACAGTTTCCATGTAATGTTTTTTTTAAATAAATGTGCTTCATTTCCTGTGAATTTGTTATGGAGCTGTGCTACTATCTTAGCTTTTGAACAAATTGTTCTAGCATGGACACTCACATAATGACTTATATTTAACAATCTGTTGGCCTTTGTGCCATTTGAGAAATAGAGGTTGCACTAAGAACTGCAAACGCAAGTCTCTCTGGCTTAGATTCACATTATACTTCTAATCTAAGGAACATTCAGTTCTTCCATTTCTGTAATTAAACTGAGTTCAATAGAAATGGACAGATCACTCAGGGCAGTTTATAATAAGTATATTCACGGGTCACAGAGTTGGGACTGTGTTAATTCTAATGTTATCAACTGAAGGTTGAATGTGATGGATATTACACAACAGCTAATTAACATGTGATACGTAAATGCAGCTAAGATTGTCATGTCAAGAATTCCACTTCCAGAGGATGCCAGTGCTTGACCTTGTTTCTTGGTTACACTCTGTTCCTGTCCTTCTTTTGTAATAGCAAAAGCATATTTTGTATAAGAGTGGGGTATAGAACAGAACAGAAAGTGAGAGTAAATCTTCTGAACAGGCACAGCCAGCAAAACAAACACCACACGGGTGTTAACCCTTCCTTATGCTATCCAAAGCTTACACACACACACACACACACGAGTTACACCAGATTATTTGAAAGACCATATCTAACCAATTAGAATGTTTTGTGATCTTTCAGTGCTTCATCTACATCTCATAAAGACTTGTAGGACGGCCTTTTTTGTGGCTGCTCCCAGCCTACAGAGCTCTCCCAGAGAAGACTTAGCTCTTCTTTCTTCCACTGACAAGCAAATATGGATAAGCATTTGTCTTCTAATGCAGTGTTTCCCAACCACTGTGCCATGAGCGATCATCGGGTGTGCCGTGGGAAGTTGGCACTCTCCCCCCTCCTAGCAGCCCCCTCACAGGTTTCCAAGAAACAAATTGAGCCTCTCCACTTGGAAATTTTTTTTTTACTATTTTACTGGATTTTTTGAGAGTTGCCTCCCCCCCCCCCAAAGGAACTATTTATAACAGCTTCATGACATCCATAGTTAACTGGAAGCAAGTTTCACTCAGGGTGAAATTTCACAAAGGTCTGGAGAACAAGCTCTATGAGGAGCGGCTTGAAGAGCTGGGCATGTTTAGCCTGAAGAAGAGAAGGCTGAGAGAAGACATGATAGCCATGTATAAATATGTGAGCGGAAGTCATATATATATGTTGTGTTCATCGAAACAGGCCCAGGTTTCAAACTGAGTGTATAAATACATTTAAAAACATATTAACTACAGTATATGTATTACTGTGTTAGAGTGTCATTTTGGTTGGTGGTGTGCCCCAGGATTTTGTAAATGTAAAAAATGTCAAAAAAAGGTTGAAAAACACTGTTCTAATGTAGTGAAGTTTTTTAATGGTTCCTTTTACTTCTATTCGCACTGTTATACTTTGAAACCATTTTAATGGAATAGTTTGTGTACTTGTTAACTTTTCAATTATAAATATAGTAAATACATTATAATGATGTTACCTGTATTTTGTTTTAATCTCTATTTTGAGTAGCCTTGGGTCTCATGGTAGAAAAAAGTGGGATGTAAGTTGAATTAAATCCTACTAAAATGCCCCATCTTCTGGGAAAAGGGCTAAAGTCTTGTGGTTAAACTTTCCAAGCGGGACCTTGTAATTCTTCCATGTACTTGTTCATGAATGCCATTGTAATTTTCTGTGTCATTAATTAAACTTTTCCTCCTTGCCCTTTTATAGGAAGGATTCTTGTTGGGAGAAGTTAGACAAGAGGAGACGTTTAGCATTAGCGACTCGCAGATCAGCAACACTGAATTTTTGCAAGTAATTGGTAAATACCACTAAGATCCCCCCCCCCCCATTGTCCGATTTAATAGTGTTTGTATTTTGGTTTACTGAATATGGCTGAATTATCTTGGACAGGACAAAGGATTTGCTTTGTCCGCCCTTTGCCCTTTGGCTTGTATTAGCAGAATAGCAAGCTTTTACAGTGAGCTTAGATTTTTAAACTTTTTTTTACTAAGGGAATATAAGTACATTGTTGTCAAAAATAGCAATCTATCTGAGGTCTAATCTAGAATAGCATCATTAATATTTCATATTAAACAACTGATGGCTGTAATATGTAAATTCATATGTTTTGAGGTGATACACTTTTTGTGTGTAGCGGGAGGGGGTTGGAAGGATATACATGGGGTTCAGCTCTTTGGTCTTGAATAATTGAAATGTACTTTGTTGTTACAGAAATCCATAATCATGAGCCTTGTTTGAAATTATTTAGGTAAGTTATTTGTGAATTATTGGGTGAACTAAATCTAGCATTAACATAGATCTCCAACATTTATCAGGATTAGTATATAGATTTTTTTTAGAGATAAGTTATATGTAATGCAGATTGGAATAGTTGTGGATCCTGAATGCACATAGATTTTAATAGATACAGGCAGTCCCTGAGTTGCTATCATAGGACTTACATATGACTCATAGTTTAGAACGTGGGTGAGACAACAGGAAGTGAGAAAAATCTACTGCTCGGAAAGGAAATTAACTCCTTGAAGAGTTATCATGGATAAAAGGTGTCTCCGCTGATCCTTGTTTCCACAACAAGCCAATTTTTTTCAACATCCAATTATCACACAGACAGAAAATGAGGTAAAATCTTCTGAACAGGAGCACAGACAGCAAAATAAACTCCCCAGGAGTGTTTAACCCTTCCTTTCCTATACTGTCCAAACCATGTGTGTATGTGGCTGGAGTTACACTTTTAAAATGTACTTGTTCTGACTTACATACAAATTCAACTTAAGAACAAACCTACAGAATCTACCTTGTTAGTGATTTGGGGACTGCCTGTACAATGCATTACATTAGAAATAGTAATTACACTTGTGTAATATATAGAAAAATGTTTGTGCTAAATGTGTGTTGGGACCATCTGATAGATTTAGTAATGCTTGCATTGAATCTTTTGCTTACATTTATAAGCTTGTATAACGATGTAGATATTTCCTTTGATGTATAACAAATACAGTTATGACATTATTGTAGATCAGGCTTTATTTTGCTAAATAGTAGAGATTGTGTGCCATAATCTGTGTGAGTGAAAGAAGTAGCATCTATATTCTTCTCAGTCTCTAAAATGCTTATGGATGGATTAGCTGCTAAATCTATAGAACTAATACTTTGAATAGAAAATAGTTTTATTATTAGATTGACTATTTAGATCTATTAGCCTGGGTGTACTGTACTGAATGCTTTTAAGTACAGGATAGAATTACATTTCTTTTAAGTATCTGCATCTCTGTAGGTAGACATTGTTTCTGTGGCAAGCTTAACATTGGTGCACTGAATTTTCATTGAGTCTAGAGAAATTTTGTTTCATAAAGACATTAAATTGATCTCATTTTGAAATCTGCAAAAGCTAATTTGAGTCCTAATTTCTAATTATTCTACTGGTGGGGTGTTAAGAGTTCTGCTTAGAGTGGGATACTTGCTATATGGGTAGTTTCATACTTGTTTTTTTTTTAACATACACATCTCTTACAGTGTGCAAATGAAGATACAGTTCTCCTATCTTAAATTTAACATTCAAAAAGCTATGTTGATAAAATGAAGACTTACTTGAACACCAACATATTTGCATCATGCACTCATGGCTCATATTCCACACACTATCCTTGAGTTACAACGTAGCATCTGTTTCCAAAAATATGCTTATGTAAAGTGGATATGAATACAACTCCTGACTCTTAATTATGCTGTAAGAATAGGCATTTGAGACAAACCTTAAGCTAGAATTTCCACAATAACCACTTTGAAGAAGATTCATTTTTAAATAAGTTTTAGATGTTAATTCTGAAACGTTTTGACATATAAACAGTTGAAGGTAAACACTTTTCAAAAATAAGCTGTCAAAGAATTCCATGACTTTCTCTAAATGATTAGGATCATATAAGGATTATAGTGACACAATTAATGTGGGTTATTCCATTATAATCCATGCAGATGCACTTGTTGGGCAAGTGGGCTTATTAATCAAAGACCCTCTTCATAAATGCACAGCAGAGTAACTTACGAGCAGCAGCATGACCCACACCAGTAGCACCGGGAATGTGGCGCAGCTGCATAAGATCTCTCTGACCAAAAGGTCATGAGTTCGAGGCCTGCCCGGGTCAAGGTGGGTGCTCGACCTTTAAGTGTAGCCTGCTGTCGACCTTTGCAGCCCAAAATACAGTTGCATCTGTCAAGTAGGAGATAAAGGTACCACATTAAGTGGGGAGGCAAATTTTGACCGAATTATGAGGCCATTAAAGAACTCCAGGAATGCTGAGGAATGTGGAAGGAACAACAAGGGATGCTGGGAACGCTGAGAGATGAGGAGTGCGTCAGCTCCGCCTGGTGGCCAGAGTTTGCCTCTGTTCGTCTATATGTGTGTATGTGGAAAATGGCAGAGATTGTCTGCTAAGTATGTGTGCCTGTAATCCGCTCTGAGTCCCCTTCGGGGTGAGAAGAGGGGAATATAAACAAAGTGTATTATTAGTATAGCCACAAGTGATAAAAAGGACAAAAACACACAGACTTAATGTTATCCCTTCCATAGGAGGCTTTTATTTGTAGTAAAATAATATGGTTGTACTATTTACAATAACAAGGTTCCATAACACAAATATAGTTCTTTATACTTCCTTTATTGCTTCCACACTGGGCTTATTTCTTATGCCGACAAAGAGCTTCTCTCACACAGAGCCTCATCTCACACCGTAATTAATGAGAGGCCTTCAACCAGGGGCTGCTCTCATCAAAGCTTCTCACACTAGACCGTCTCACACACCAAGGCCTACCTCACACTGTGAGGCCTTCTCACAGACTGAGACCTTTCTCCCACTGAGGTTTATTAAGCGACAGGCACACCTGCTTATATAGAACTACAGCTTCTGCTGAGTTATTGCATCCATTTCACCCTTGCAGTGCTTGACTCACATTGTTGTAATTAAAAATACCTAGTTAATTTTTAATATTTCTGATAGCACTTTGTTCCAGTACACATGATTCCGATTTCAAATATAAGCCTCATTTCTCCCCCTCCCCTCCCCAAGCTTTTATGATTATGCAGGTAAAGTCAACGAAGAAAATTTGGACAGAATTCTTAAAGATCGAAAAAAAGTAAGTATGTCTAGCTTTGTAGATGATAATCTTATGTAACCATAGGACTCAAGTAAATATTTTAATGTTTGTGTCTTCAAATACGTTGTGTAATTTTTTTCAAAACTAACTATTATTTCAACTTATTGGTCGCCTCTCCCATCTGGCTCGGGGCGACTCACAAATGTTAAAAGCATAGTAAAAACACGATAAAACACAGTAAACACAATAAAACATATTAAAACACAATAGGATGCCAGGAATTTGCATCCATAATTGGAACCGTATAGTAACGCACACTCGCTACATAATGCAATGGTCTGCGACCATGTAGTGGAAGCCCCAGGATTATTCCTAACCAAATGCCTGTGTGAACAGGAAGGTTTTACAAGCCTTTCGAAAGGCTAGTAGATTGGGCAACGCACGGGTTGTAGGAGGGAGAGCGTTCCATAATACAGCTATGCTTCATCTGCAGTGCTTATAGTTAATGTTAATAGTTAATGTTGGTTATCAGACTGGGATATTTGTATGAATTTAGAGTATCTGTAAGAAAAGATATAGCATTCACAGTGTTTCAACAAGATCTATTTACCTGGAATAATTATTTTCAGTTAAACAGTTCTCCGGATGAAGGAGAAAACATAAATGTTTCTTTTTTTCCAGTTTATAACAAAATGACAATAAAAACAACAGCAAATCAGCTGCTTATCCCAGAAGGAAAACTAGTAAAATTCACAACACCTGACTACAGCAAACGTCACGATTAAAGGTTATATGACAATGAGAGCAATAAGGAATCAAAGTACCCATACGTAATAGGTGATGGGAGACAAGAAGTACCATAAATGCCAAGTCATTGCCTGAAGTGCTCTTCTAGCCGCTGTTGGCACTTTTTATTATTTGATCAAAGTGAGAAGATCTCCCTGTCTATTGGAGGAGGATGACCCTTGTGAATTTAGATATCAGTGATATGTGTTGACGCTTATTACGCTTTAAGTGCATGATCCAGCACTTTGTAGTTGGCTTGGAAATGAATTGGTTGGTATTGGCATTGTTGCAGATCCATCCTGTGTTCCTTTGGTATTTAACCGAAAGTGTTAATCTTAAGTCTTTTGTGTTTTGGATCATCTGAAGCTTTTTTTTTTCTTTTTCATGTCAGAAGCGACTTGAGAAACTGCAAGTTGCTTCTGGTGTGAGAGAATTGGCTATTTGTAAGGACATTGCCCAGGGCACACCCAGTTTTTTTTACCATCCAGTGGGAGGCTTTTCTCATGTCCCCACATGGGAAGCTGAAGCTGACAGATGGGAGCTCACCCCATTTCATGGATTTGAACCACCAACCTCAGTCAGCAGTTCTGCCAGCATAAGGGTTTTAACGCATTGCACCACCGCAGTTTAAGTTTGCCTTACCAAGTAACTCATTACAGCAATATTTCCAGAATTACATGATCGTTCTCCAGTGGCAAGGTCATTTTTTCTGATAGTGGTACTGCTAGCATATTACAACCAAATCTGGTCCATTATGCTCTTTAAAATTCCCCATATTCCAAATGCAGGAGAGCCCACTATTTCTCTTGCTCTAGGTTTGACGGCATATACAATTCTATCTTATTTTTATTTATTAATGCATTTTTGTATCACCTGTGAACCCAACTGTGTCCCCAAAGCGATGTACTACTCAAACATGAATTGTGTCTGAATGGCGTTGAGTAATTACTCTAAATTCTTCAGAGTTTACTTTTTTATTCAAATTAATTTTAAACCTTAATAATAATAATAAACTTTATTTGTACTCCGCCATCATCTCCCCAATGGGGACTCGGGGCGGCTTACATGAGGCCAAGCCCAACAACGCAATACAATAAATAAAACCAAAACAGAAAAAACAGAATCAATTACAAAAAACCCATAAACTATAAAAATACAACAACCAATAAAATTACATTACAATCATTCGTAAAACAGAACCATGAGTGGGCCGCATGTACGGATTAAAATAGTAAAGTTAAAAACGGGGTGAGATAGCTGTGGAGTGGATTATTTATAAGAGAGGAACTCTTCCAAGATGGAGTTGAAAAAAAGGGATCTTCATACGGGGGGTGGGGTGGGGGGGCTAAACACAACTATTGAGGGTCAATGGCAATATAAGATTATATGGTTAATCACTAAAAGTGCATTGAAAAAGCCAGGTTTTGAGATTCTTCTTAAAACTTTCTAATGTGGGGGCACACCTAATCTCACCGGGCAATGTATTCCATAAACGGGGAGCCACCGCAGAAAAGGTTCTCTCCCTTGTTCCCACAAGGCGGAACTGAGATAATGGTAGGGGTGAAAGGAGAGCCTCCCCCGAGGTTTGCAGGGATCACTCAAACAAACAACTGTCAGACAAAATATAATGTCACAAATTTATGAATATAGCAAGTAATAGTGACTATATATTGTAGTTAGGGCAATCGGTTACATACACTGTAGCATTTCATTCAATGCATAATATTTCAAAGCAAACTTATACTCAAATTGTTCATATATTAACATACAAAAGGAACCGTGATTGTCAAATAATAAAGCTCAATAGTTCAGAGATGTGGAGCTGTTAATCGAAAATACAGTCCTTAATAGGAGGAAATGATTCAGGAGTTACTTGCGGTGAGTATCCGAAATTAACTCTGCTGTAGCGTGCAAATAGGCACCGCTAGAAGAAAAGCCGCTAAATGGGGCTGGGTTCGGGCGGACACAGGCACCGACGGCAAAAGCGCTATACCGGTGCCAGGCTTTCCGGGCCGTTTCGAGAATTCATCATCAGGGTTCTCATAAGTATCAATCGATGTCCCCACGATATAATCTATCAGTCTCAATAGGCATCAATAGTGAAGGAGAATAATGTGTTCCATCCTCTGGGGAAAGGGATAATTCTCCTTCACATCTCTGAACTATTGAGCTTTATTATTTGACCATCACGGTTCCTTTTGTATGCTAATATATGAACAATTTGACATATTGCTTTGAATGAAATTGAAGTTTGCTTTGACATATTATGCATTGAATGAAATGCTACAGTGTATGTAACTGATTGCCCTAACTACAATATATAGTCACTATTACTTGCAATATTCATAAATTTGTGACATTATATTTTGTCTGACAGTTGTTTGTTTGAGTTTTCAAACGGTTTACCCAGTGTTTATTTCAGTTTGGAGGGATCAGGCAGGTTCATGGAGAGAGAAACGACCACGTATCTCTTAGAAGACACCACACCTGCTTCAGATAGAAAGTAGAAACAGAAGGTCACATGTTATCAGCATATTGGTGATGAATTAGCTCACAACTGTGAGCAGCCACTCCTAATAGTTCCATATGAATGCTAAGAAACTGGAATGAGGAGAGAACTTGTGGCAATCCCACAAGTCTTCCATAGGATAGAAAAGAACAGTTTTCTAGCACTACTTTGTATTTTCCACAGGTAGAAGCAGTAATTGCCTCTTACTTTCAAGCCACTCAGTTGAAATGTCATTGCTGATGGTATCAAAAGCTCTCCTAAAGCCTCTGCTAGATCTGCCCTGGTGAATAATAATCAACTAAGGCGATTTAGACAGCCTTATCTTAACCTACTACCTAGATGTCTATTCAGAATGTATATCAGCCTTTGGAATTTGAAGCTGCTCAATAACAGCACTTTTAACCATGCTTATCAAGAAAGCGAGATTTGAGTACTGGTTACTGGCATGTAATCCCCTATTTTCTGGAGAGCAGGGCATCTTTAGTATAGATTCACTAACAACAGGCAAGGGATTCTATCTCAGTGACATGCTGAGATACATTTCTTTTAGTTCTAGTCCAGGCTAAGAAACCATTTCTTAAAATTAGCCCTTATTTCACTTGATTAATTTTGTAAATGAATTTTTTTTCTGTTATAGATTCCAGAGTATTCATTTTAGGGGAGAAGAACTTGCAGGCATTCTTTTAAGTGTCTATAACACTGCTTTCCTTCCACAATATTAATATAGTGTAAACACTTGAGGGAAGAAAATCTTTTAAGTACCATGTGATAAAGGATATGCCCGCGTAATGGGTAGTCATATCCCATTAAGTTGACTCGAGCTCTGTCATAATGCAACTATTTTAGCAACGGAGCGAAGCAGAGCATTGCCACTTAATAAGTAATACTACAATAAGACCAGACTACTACCTGATATAACTGGAACACTGGAGAAAATAAGTTGACATCTTTGCTGCTCTACAGCAGCGTTTTTCAACCTTTTTTGAGCCGCGGCACATTTTTTACATTTACAAAATCCTGGGGCACACCACCAACCAAAATGACACAAAATGACACTCTAACACAGTAATGCATATAGTTAAAATGTTTTTAAATGAACAGGAGAGTTGATACACAGTAACTAGAAAGGCTATCACGTCCAGCCAATGCCAAATGTGGTAATAGTTGGTAAACATAAACACGAAAACGTACCCAGTCCTCAGGCAAGCCGGCTGGAAAGAGAGCAGCCAGACGGAAGCACACTCTGAGGCAGAGAGTTCCACTGCTGGAGTTACAGTTTCTGGGATTTATAGTGAACACACAAAGAGCATCCTGAACTCTTGCAACAATGGCATTGAACCAAACTTGGCATATTGAACTCTCATTACCAACAGAAAGTACTGAAAGGGTTTGCTTGGGAATTGACCTTGAGTTTGGAAGTTGTAGTTCACCTACACCCAGAGAGCACTGTAGACTCAAATAATGATGGATCTGGACCACACTTGAAATGAATACTCAATATGCCCAAATATGAATGCAGATGGAGTTCAGGGGAAATAGACCTTGCCATTTGGGAGTTGTAGTTGCTAGAATTTATAGTTCCCCTACAATCAAAGAGCATTCTGAACCCCACCAATGATAGAACTGGGCCAAACTTCCCACACAGAACCCCCAGGTGGCTCCCTTCCTGAATGGTTCTCTCCCTCTTCCACACACACACCGAAAGCGGAGCAGCAGGAGTTCGGCAGGAGGGGGAAGAAAGGGTATATTGGAGGTTTTACCGCAGCACACCAGGTGATCGCTCACGGCACACTAGTGTGCCATGGCACAGCAGTTGGGAAACACTGCTCTACAGCACTTAAGAACATAAGAACATAAGAAGAGCCATGCTGAATCGGGCCTCAGCCCATCTAGTCCAGCATTCTGTGTCACACAGTGGCCCACTAGTTGTACACAGGGATCTCTAGCAGAAAGGAGGGCAAAACCCTCACCTGGACCCCCACAACCAGTATCCGGGAAACTGCCTCCATCAACACAGAGGTGGCACTTGATGTCCATTTCAGTAGCTACTGATTGGTTTCCATGAATCTTTTATTGTTGCTCATTCTTCTGGATACAAATGTCAGCAAACTAGGCTGATCAGCAGGCATTGCCCCTTCTAAACCTGAGGTTATGTCAGACAGCTGCTTTGTGGCTAGGTCTGAGATTCCACATCTAGGAGTAATGTAATGCTCTATTCACACAGTTCCATGCGCTCCATACTGTGGTTGTTCACTAATAGGTAGGGGAAGTGGGGAGCTGATTTAGATATTAAGAAGCAGCTGGTCTTACGCTGGAAGGGGGAAGAAATGATGTCCTCATACATAAAGTCCTCTCTGTTTCTTCTTTCCTGACAATCCTAAGCTGCTGAGTATTTATCCTATGAATTGCCGTCTTCATCTCTCCCCATCCCCCATTAGTAAAACAACAGCAGCGGTCTCTCATTAAGCTTAACTGTTGCAAGGGAGAAAGACTTTGGGCGAAGTGCAAAGAAATAATTCCCTGAACTCAATCTAAATTTATTTACTGACATAGTAATTCAATACTCTTCTGTACAACTTACCATACATACTTGAGTATAAGCCGTCCCGAATATAAGCCGAGGCATCTGATTTTATGACAAAAACCTTGGAAAACGTATTGACTCGAGTAGAAGCCTAGGGTGGGAAATGCAGCAGCTATTGGTAAATTTCAAAATAAAATAGATCCCAATAAAATTGAGGCATCAGTAGGTTCAGTGTTTTTGAATATTTATATAAAACTGTAATTTAAGGTAAGACTGTCCAACTCTGATTAAATCAATATTCCAACCTTCTTCAGTGTGAATGTGCTTACATATCCTTCCAATAATCACCATAATTTAATAACTATATATTTTGGGGTAAATGCTGTGTGTTTATGAATAAGGAAAAGTGGGAAAGTCTGGCTTGGGAAGGGGGTGGTTGAAAAGTGGGAAAATGAGGTGGAAAAGGGGTAGCTGGAAAAGTAGGACAGATTGGGATGGGAATGGGGGCTGTAAACGTGGGAAAGACCCCAGTCTAGAGTGTGAAAGGGGTTGGGAAAAGCTGAGGAAATTGGGGTGGAAAAGAGGGGCAGCCGGAAAAGTTTGGAATGGGGAAAGGAAGAGTGCAAAATGAGCAAGACTGGGGTGCAAAAGGGGGCACTGGGAAGATGGAAAGATTGGAGTGGGAAGGGGGCAAGTGGAGAAGTGGGAAAGATTGAGGTGAGAAAGAGCAGCTGGGAAAGTGGGAAGCTACGGTAAGAAAGGGGGCAAGACCGAAATGGGAAAGAGAGGCTGGAACCTGGAAAGGCTGGGATGCAAAGGAAGCTGGAAAACTGGGAGAGGGGGGCTGGGGATAGCAAAGACTGGAGTAGGAAGAGGAAAGCTAGAAAAAGGGAAGACGGGTAGGAAAGGGGTGCTGGGAAAGTGGGGGGGAAACAAGTTGGGAGGGAGGAAGTGGGAAGGACTGAGGAGAGGAAGGCACGCAGCATCTCCTCTCTCAGCACAACAACCCAGCTGAGTCGCTGTGCCAAGAGAGGAGAGGAAGGCATGCACTGCGCCGAAAAGAGAGGAGAACGAAGTGTGTGCAGCGTGAGAGAGGAGAGGAAGGAGAACTGGGTTGCTATGTGGATAGGTGAGGGTCCTTCTTTCAGCCCCACACCTTCCCGCCAGGACCCTCACTCAAGTATAAGTCGAGGGGGGCTTTTCCGGACTAATAAAAGGCTGGAAAACTCTGATTATACTCGAGTGTATATGGTAAATATTACATGTTCATTCTAGTATTCTGCATTTTTATTATGTTTGAATTTATTATATCTTTAATCAGCTTGTTTTTCAGACGTTGTCTATGCATACCCAGGGTTTCAGATTATTTTTAGTTGATCACTGTAATGCTACAACACATGTAACGCTACACTGTAATGCTTCAATACATCTAAGCTCAGTAAGGGCAGTTGTTGGACTGGAAAGACGAAGGCAGTCAGCATGTACCTGTAGGCTTTGTTTCAAAATCCTAGTTTAGAACCATTGACTTTATTGAAGGAATTATGCAACATCTCTCCTTTTCCAAGGGAAGGTTGAATTTGCATTTCTTTGCTCCTTATATTACACGGCACTCCCAAGAGTAGACAGATCTTATATGGCCTGTAAGAACACCTTGCTTGAACAATTTTTTTAACTGAATTTCAGATAAATATAACAGTACTCATATATAAATTAAACATACACCTGTAGCAGATGAATCCAACTTTATTTAGGCAGTATCTCAGTGGCAGATCACATGCTTTACAAGTAGAAGATTCTGATGCAGTCCCAAAGGTGTTCAGTTAACGAGTCTGTACTCTAGAATGATGGTTTTGACATTTGCAGATTTGATTCCACACAGGTTGAACACTGGAGGACCTAGAGCAGCGTTTCTCAACCTGGGGGTCGGGACCCCTAGAGGGGGTCACGAGTGGGTGTCAGAGGGGTCGTCTAAGACCAACAGAAAACACAGTATTTTCTCTTGGTCATGGGAATTCTGTGTGGGAAGTTTGGCCCAATTCTGTCGTTGGTGGGGTTCAGAATGCTCTTTGAGTGTAGGTGAACTATAAACCCCAGCAACTACAACTCCCAGATGTCAAGGTCTATTTCCCCCAAACTCCATCAGGGTTCACATTTAGGCATATTGAGTATTTGTGCCAAGTTTGGTCCAGCTCCATCATTGTTTGAATACTCTCTGGATGTAGGTGGACTACAACTCCAAAACTCCAGGTCAATGCCTACCAAACCCTCCCAAGTATGTTCTGTTGGTCATGGGAGTTCTGTATGCCAAGACTGGTTCAATTCAATCATTGGTGGAGTTCAGAATGCTCTTTGATTGTAGGTGAATTATAAGTCCGAGCAACTCCCAAATGGTAAAATCAATACCCTCCAACCCCACCTGTATTCAAATTTGGGCATATCAGGTATTTGTGCCAAATGTGGTCCAGTGAATGAAAATATATCCAGCAGATCAGATATTTACATGACGATTCATTCATAACAGTAGCAAAATTACAGTTATGAACTAGTAATGAAAATAATTTTATAGTTGGGGGTCACCACAACATGAGGAACTGTATTAAGGGGTCACGGCATTAGGAAGGTTGAGAAACACTGACCTAGAAGTCGCCAGGGCTTCCAGTGTAATTCTACAGTGTTTCCAGAAGTTCCCAGAGAGGTGTTGTCTAAGTTAAAAACCACAAATTATGCAGTCCAGTTTCCCGCATTTGGGGAAATCGCAGGGGTCAGCATACCCGGAGTGTTCCTATGCCCCTAACCCCAGCAAATATGGAGGGTTGATTGTAGTTGCAATGGGAAGATCTCTATGCAGTTCCTGACTGGCAGTATCTGCTCAAAGTAGGTATATTAGGCTTGATGGGCCATAAGACTAACTCTGTATAAGGCAGATTTATATATTTATGTTCATAAACATGTCAGTAGATGGTAGTCCTGAAAAAGTATGTCATGGAAGTAGTACAAGTGTGATTCATCTTCTGAGTTTTGAAAAATAAATGGTATTTGTTTAACACATCTGTGAATTCAAGGTACTTCTATCATTACAAAATGTAATCCTTTATTATGCATGGGATTCTGAATAAAGGGAAATAATTCAATATTCTGTAGATTGCAACACGTCTTCTTTTAAAATAAGACATTAGCATATGCTACTTTCAATATCATTTTGTAACCAGTGTAATTATGTTCAGGAATTCAGGCGTAGTGTTGACATTTCACTTCTTCCAGCCATAGTGGCTGTACTTCTGAAGCATGAACAGTTAAAACCATTCTTAACTTTTATTAATACTTTGTTGTCTTATCCTTTATTGTAGAATGTTATTGGATGGTACAGGTTTAGGAGAAACACTCAACAGCAAATGTCCTATAGAGAGCACATCATCCATAAACAGCTGACACAGATTCTTGGAGTGCCTGACCTTGTCTTCCTTCTATTCAGCTTCATCTCCACGGCTAATAACTCAACACATGCGTTGGAATATGTTCTCTTTAGACCAAACAGAAGGTAAACAGTTATTGATATAACCCATAGTAATGCAGCAAAATAACTTTAAAACACGGCCTGAAGTGTCTATAGCGATATGGAGGTTTTCTTGGTGTTAGCCAAATTAAATGACAAATGTTAGGTAATATAGCCAATAAATAAACAATGGAAAGTACTGGTAACTTACTGGATTCATTATTGAAAGGCATTATGATAACATGTTGAGATATCTAGAAGAGAATGTTACCTTTTGAATCTTGCTAGTTGGATGAACCTCACTATACTTCATAAGTATCTAGTGGCAGCTACATTATCAGTTTATTTCATAGTAAATTGCCGTTTCTAATCTTTTCTCTCTCTGTATTATTATTACTGTAGTCACTAGAGAGCTTTGCAGTATAGTGGGCTTTGAGAGCCACAAGAGAAACTTGGGACTTTTTACTACTAGAGATAGATTCACACATCATAATAAGCACACTCTAGCAATTAGTGACAATATAAATAACGATTAGTAACTTATGATTTAGCAAAGAAAACTCATCCTGCATTCTGCCAGTGTTTCAAAAAATATTGATGTGGTAGCAATATGGACATTAAAATGTAAAAGGTAAAGGTTTTCACTGGCATTAAATCTAGTTGAGTCTGACTCGGGGGATGGTGCTCATCTCCATTTCTAAGCCAAAGGGCCGGAGTTGTCCGTAGATGCCTCCAAGGTCATGTGGTCAGCATGACTGCATGGAACGCCGTTCGCTTCCCACTGAAGCGGTACCTATTGATCTACTCACATTTGCATGTTTTTGAACTGCTAGGTTGTCAGAAGCTGGGACTAACAGCAAGAATTCAACCCGCTCCCTGGATTCAAACCGCTGACCTTTCGGTCAGCAAGTTCAGTAGCTCATCAGTTTAACCTGCTGCGCCACCAGGGCGCCAACATACTGTTACAATATAAACAATGATTAGTAACTTATGATTTAGGAAAGAAAACTCATCCTGCATTTTGCCAGTGTTTTTTAAAAATATTTATATTGATGTGGTAGCAATATGGACATCAATTGAGTAATTACTCCAAATCAGTGGTACCTAGCATTTGCCATTTGATTCAAGTTACATTGAAAGTTGTGGTTTTGTTTGATTTTCAAATCCTGAGTAGTGGGAAGGATTTAATTTGAGTTGCTATTAGGAATGGAATCTCTTTTAGAGCAATGGCATGGCTAGAAGGAATCTGGGAAGGGTAACAACTGTTTTTCTAAATATTTTTTTCCCCTGCAGGTATAATCAAAGGGTGTCGCTCACTATTCCTAATCTAGGCAACACAAGTCAGCAGGAATACAAGGTCTCTTCAGTGCCAAATACATCTCAGAATTACACCAAAGTTATTAAAGAACACGGGTAAATATGACTTCTATCTTCACCCTAATAATTAAATAGGATACATTATTTAAGAATCTTTATGACATACAGCAGGTTCATAAAAAAGCAAAGTTACTATGATCAAGCTTAGCTGTGAGAGAGTTTCATCATGTATAGATTTTCTATGAGTTCAGTAAAAATCTTTTGTTGGACTTTGATATATATAGTGATTGTAATTTTGGCGCCATAAAACATGGGCAGGGAATAGAACAAGCTGGTCCTACCAAGCAAATATTTCTCCTGCATTGCTCATTCTAATGTCAGGCTGAGCGAAACTAACTGGTTCTGCAAATAGTTTCAGAAGTTAATGTACTGTTGCCTGGAATATAGCTCAGAGAAATATGAACTGCCTTAAGACAAAAAAAGGGTGCTTTCTTCTAATTCATTGTTCCTGTTATCTTTTTAGTACCGACTTTTTTGATAAAGATGGTGTGATGAAGGATATCAGGGCAATATATCAGGTTTATAATGCACTTCAGGAAAAAGTACAGGTAAATCCTTTTATTTTAATATCGGTCAGACTTTATGGTTGCAGATGTGGTATTTTATCTATGTGAACCTGTAAAAAAAAATCTTAGATTTTCTTTTTTAGTTTACAATTCTTCAAAACTAGCATAATATTTATTTATTTATTTATAGACCGCCCCTGTCCCCGAGGGGACTCAAGGCGGTTTACACACAAAGAGGTAATCAATGCTCAAACAAATGCAATTACATTCAAGTAATAAAACATAATACAAAATAATAACAAGTGAGCCTATCACATAAAGCAGGGGTGCCCACACTTTTTCAGCATGCGAGCTACTTATATTAAAACCAAGTCAGAAAGATCTACCTACCTCCTCAAGGCTGGAGAGGGGAGGGCTTGGCCAGAGGGGGTGGAGCCAGGCCAAGCCAAGCCCCGCCCCCTCCCCTCTGGCTTTGGAGCTCCCAGCAGTTTCTCCAGGCTTGAGGATGGCAATGCCAAGCCAGTGGTGACATAGCTGGCACAAGGCTGGCTTGGCACTGCCATCCTCAAGCCTAGAGAAGCTGCTGGTAGAGCAGAAGCCACAGGGGGGGGGGCAGAGCCAGGCCGCGCCAAGCCCCGCCCCCTCCCCTCTGGCTTTGGAGCTTCCAGCAGCTTCTCCAGGCTTGAGGATGGCAATGCCAAGCCAGTGGTGACATAGCTAGCACAAGGCTGGCTTGGCCCTGCCCTCCTCAAACCTGGAGAAGCTGCTGGGAGTGCCAAAGCCAAGGAAGGGGCGGGGCTTGGTGCAGCCTGGCTCCGCCCCCTCTGAGAAGCGCCCCATCTGGCTGGGATCGACCTTCGGTCCCGGGATCGACTGGTCGATCGCGATCGACTTCCTGGGCAGCCCTGACATAAAGGAATTAACATCAAAATGTGGAGCTACATGAATTTCCAAGAAATGTTGCCTTATTAACGGGTAGCGCTTTTATGTGGCTGTTTAGCGGTGAATAAAGGGTTACTTACCTAGGAACCATTCCTCTCTATTAAGTACACATCCAGTTTTTTAATTAACTGAATTCCAGTCAGTTTTCAAATAATGGGATGAATAGGTTGATGGAGACAGCCATTCCTCTTCTGCTCATTAGGGTCCTCAGTAGGTTTACTATCATCAAAAATGGAGAACATGAATCCCTAGATGCTGTTACACTGCAGCTCTAGTCAACATAGCCAACAGGAATGTCATTATTCACTAAATATCTGCAATGGTGTGTGAAATGCTATAGACGCTGTAGCCCTTGATCGATAACTGCCTGTTGTAAAGGGTCCTTTAACAAAGGATGGAATTTTACACTATTTTGGGCTTCATCACACTAGAGAAAAAATCCACTTAAAATCCGGTTTCTGCCTCCTGCAGAATTCTGGGGTTTGTAGTTTAGGGAGGAGGCTTTAACAGCCTCAGTAAACTACAAACCCCAGAATTCTGCAGGAGGCAGAAACTGGATTTTAAGTGAATTTTTCTCTCTCTAGTGTGATGAAGTAGAAACTACTTCATCAGAAACTACTTCATCACACTAGAGCAAAAAAAACCCCATGATTACTATCATTATTACTATATTTAACTGCCTTTTAAAACTTTTACATTGTTATATTTAGTATGTTTAGCTGTTTAATACTTTTTAACTTTAATATTATTAATTGCCTAAAGTGTGTTTCACTTGTTTTGTGTGTTTTCTTGGGTCAGTTATTAAGAAAAAAGGATATAAATACAATAGATAAGTAGATGCATTTTATTAAGCAGCTTCTTCATCTCCTCCATCTTTGATTTTTGCAGTATACCTACAGCAACTTAAATAGGTAGCACACCTATATTTATTTCAAACTAGCTTGGGTACCCAGCGTTGCCCAGGTTATTTGAAAAAGTCAATTTTTAATTGTACAAAATGCATAAAGTTGTGGGCGAATTACAACTCACAGCAGTACTTAAAGTTTGTTGGGCAGGTTTGCTCTAGATGCATCATCTGTGGGGTTCAGTGTGCTCTCTGGCTATAGGGTAAACTACAGCTCCTGCTATGGTGAGTCATTCCCCTCAAAGCCTTCCAGTAGGTTGAGTTAGTCATGGGGATTCTGTGTGCCAAGTTTGATCCAGGTCCATCATTGGTGGAAGTCACAGTTTCTCTGGTTGTGGGTGAACTACAACTCCCAGGAAGGAAAGTCAGTTTCTCCCAAACCCCTCCAGTAATAAAATTTTGGCATACAAGGTATGTGTGCCAAGTTTGGTCCGGATCCATCAGTGTTTGGGTTCACAGTTCTCTCTGTATGTTGGTTAACTACAATTCACCCAAATCATGGTAAATTTGCCTCAAAGACCTCCAGTATTTTTTTTTGCTGGTGATGAGGGCTCTATGTGCCAAGTTTGGTCCAGTCCCATCTTCGGTGGAGTTCAGAGTGCTCATTGATTGCAGATGAACTGTAAATCCCAGTACCTACAACTTCAAAATGTCCAGGTCAGTTCCCCCCAAAACTCACCAGTATTCACATTTGGGCATACTGGGTATGTGTGCTAAATTTAGTCCAGATCTATCATTGTTTGGGTTCATAGTGCTCTCTGGATGTGGGTGAACTACAACTCCTATAAATCAAAGTCAGTTCTCCCCAAAGACCTTCTGTTGATCATGGGGGTTCTGTGTGCCAAATGTGGTCCAGGTCCATTGTTGGTGAGTGTCACAGTGCTCCGCCTTGATTCAGAGTGAACTACAGCTTCCACCATGTTGAGTTAGGCCCCCAACCCCCTCCAGTATGTTCAGTTGCTGATCGGTTCAGCTCTGTTTGCTGCACCCCGCAGAAAAGAGTAGGAAAGGGTTATAGGAGAGGCAATGGGTGGGGTCATGCAAATTTCATACCAATGGAGAGATTCAGAAACATTGAGATGTTGTGGTAGAAGAAGCACTTAAAATCTAGGATGAAATTGTCCCCGAAAAAAACATTCCTTGGGTGGTGGGCAGTATGGTGTTTGAGGAGGACATTGGCAGAAGTTGGGCTACATGTTCACGGTGTGCTTGCTATAACATAAAATGTCATTGGAGGGACAGCTGTTGCTGGCTCCTCTGCACTGTGGGTTAAAGCTGTCTGTGGACGTGGGCATCCCAGCCACATACACCCATATATATTTTCACATTCCCTGTCGTGGTCTTCTGTTAATATGTACTGATGTAATCCCTGCGCCTGCGCAGACAGTTTGGAATCTTTTAGAAAGATAATATCATTTTAAATGGAAGCCCCGCCCACTCCCCTTGAGTATATATAGCCAGTGGGAGGGGCTGCCACCTCAGATCCTTTTTTCCGCCGCAAGTGCGACAGCTAGGAATCATCTATTTTATTTGTTTTATATTTTGACTAGCTATCCCATTTTATTTAGATTTAAATCAAATTTAAATTAATTTTTACCTATTTAGTCCAATTTAATTGTTATTCAAAATTGATTACTTGCCGCATTTGGCTTCTCCCAATTGTGGCTATTATATCTAAAGCCTCAGTGGCCTCTCTTTGTCTTTGGCGCACTGACCCAGGCATGAGAAATTATGGGATTTTACCCATTTTGGAACAGTTGAATTCATACATCTGAATTTACATTAATTACAAATTACTTATTTATTTAATTTGATTAATATTTTTATTTAATGAAATTCTTATTAAAATGCTTACTTGCTGGGGCTAGTTGCCTAAGACCAGAGCCCCTCTTTGTCCTTGGGCCACTGACTCAAACAAGAGAATTAATAAGATTTACTCATTTTTGGAGCAGTGGTCTAACACAGTTGAGTTTCCGTTGGAAGCCAATATGGCGGCACCAACGGTTAAAATGCTGAGGAGTAGTGCCTCCAAAATGGCCGCCACCCTTCTTGGAAGCATGAGTCTTGGAACATCAAACCTGAAGAAGCCTTACATGGGGCAGCAGCAGCTCCCCAGGCCGCCACTCTGAATAGCGCCTCTGCCCCACCTTCGGGTGTGAGGCATGCGCAAGACCGCCGGGACTGAAGTTCCCAAGTCGGCGCCTCTGGTCCGCTTTCGGCGTGGGACAGGCGCAGGGCGGTTGGGACTGGAGTCCCTCAAAGGGCGCCTCTGCTCTACCTTCATTGTGTAGCATGCGCTGGGCTATTGGGACCGGAGTCCTTGCAAACAGAGTGGAGAGTGTGCCCTCCGTCAGTGGAGGCCCTCCTTTGAGGTCGGGCCTACCATTGATACCACTCGATGCCGAAGCGTTTGAGGCCACTCTATCGGAGCGGCTGAGGCTAGATCGTGTCCTACAATATCGAAAGCCTTCCATTTGGCGCTGCCCTCTGTCGGGGCCTGACATACAGGCAGTTGGACAGCAGCTCTGTATACCTTGCCTCTGTATACCCTACGGGCGCCTTCTATATAAAGCATGATTTCGGCGCCAGGAACCGTTCCTATCAACATCTATTACAAACCCTGGACTCCCGAGGTGGAGAGCGAGCACGGGCACGCAGGAGCGCCTCTTCCAGTTATTGGCGTCGGCATGGCCTGGCGGGGCCTGGCCGAGGCCCGTCCTGGGCTGCCGAGATGGAGAGAGCGTGCGTGCAGGAGCTCCTCTCCCAGTTGTCGGCATGGCCTGACAGGGCCTGGTTGAGCCCCGACTTGGGCTGCCGAGATGGAGAGCACACGCGCGCAGGAGCGCCTTTCCCTGTTTTCGACGTCGGCATGGCCTGGCGGGGCCTGGTCGAGCCCCGACCTGAGCTGCCGAGATGGAGAGCGCGCGCGCGCGCAGGAGCACCTGAGCGAGTGATGGCCGAGCATGCGGCCTTCCGGCCCTTCCTCCTTTTTTCTCTCCCTCGCAGCATCGAGGGAGAGGAGGCCTTCGAGCCCTGGAGAACGGTTGGGCTCGAGAGTGCACGCATGGGTGCTTTCCCGACCACCCTCGCAGCATCGAGGGAGAGAAGGCCTTCGGGCCCTAGAGGACGCTCGGGCTCGAGAGCGCACACATGGGCGCGCTCCCGATCTCCCTCGCAGCATCGAGGGAGAGGAGGAGAGCCCTTGAGGCTTAGGAAGTAGTTTGGTAACCTTTCCCGGGACATCCCTTCTTCCATCCTTCAAATGTCTGGGAAGTTGACAGGTTATATTCATAAAGCAACAGGGCTCAGACAGTCGTCTAAGCTATTCCAAAGTGATGTGAGGATGCCAGTGGTCTCCCAGTGTTTCTACTGTCCTTTTCAACCATATCGACAGTTTGTCTGATTCACTAGTTGAACCATCACACTCATCTGGGCAGGTTAGGGATCACTTCACTAAACCTGAGGTAACTTGCACTGCCCTTCAGAGGGGCTTTCTTTCGCAGGACCTCTGTTAGACAGATTCGTGGTCCTCTCCGTTCACCCTTGTTGGTTCACAGGGTTGATACATACTGTTAAGGCAGACACATACTGTCATAGAGGTGTCTCATACCGTCATATTCTTGACGGAACGGTCCTCTTCTTGGTGATGGCATGACGCCCACCAGTCACATTATTAGCTCGGTAGTCTATTACATCAGTACATATTAACAGAAGACCACGACAGGGAAATATTAGTTGCTTACCTGTAACTGTAGTTCCCTGAGTGTCTTCTGTTAATATGTACAACCCGCCGATCCTCCCGCTGTTGTCATGCCTCAGTCCTTCAAGCTGCTATTTGCGGCGGAGTAAAGGATCTGAGGTGGCAGCCCCTCCCACTGGCTATATATACTCAAGGGGAGTGGGCGGGGCTTCCATTTAAAGTGATATTATCTTTCTAAAAGATTCCGAACTGTCTGCGCAGGCGCAGGGATTACATCAGTACATATTAACAGAAGACACTCAGGGAACTACAGTTACAGGTAAGCAACTAATAATTATTAGGTATATATTTATTTATTGTTTTGATTTCAAATCAAATCAAAACTTTATTATGGTCACAGACCAGCACAAAGCGGGTACAGGCGCCCTAAGAGGAGAAGGACAACTCCCCAGTAAACAGTTATTTAAAATCAGACTAGAAATCAGTATAAAAATATATTTTAAAAGACAGGATATTGTTGCCTTACGATGTCAATCATCACCCGTCTGATATTAAGGGCAGCAGCACAGAACTTAGCAACACTGTAAGTCATTGCAGTATTAGAGCCCGAATAACATCTTTCACTGCGCCCCGGGTACTTTAAAAGCCATGGTCCAATGAGATTGGATCTAAGATCTCTGTAGAACATGCATTGAAGAAGCATGTGCTCAGTTGTTTCCACATGACCAGACCCACAGGGGTATAGTCTCTGCTTGAAGGGGGTCTTCTGATACCTCCCCTCCAATACAGCCAATGGGAGGGCATGGCATCTTGCCAGGGTAAAAGCCCTTCGGTGTTTGGGCACCTCCAGGTCTGTTAGCTATGCCATGGGGGCAGTGAGGTATCTAGTGGCTTCCCTAACAATGAAGGCTGGGGAACAGGCTAGGTCTGATTGGCGCTCTATGTCCAGGATCCATTGTTTAATGAGATCCTTGGCTTGGTCCCATCTCATGCTTAGCAATTGTCCTTGGGAGTAACCTAGCGTTGTGATCTTTGCTGCTACTGTTTTAACCCATGTGGACTGGAAGTCGTCTCTCGTGATTAGGGGGGCAAGACCACATGGGGAGAAGCATAGGTGTAGCCAGTAATTGAGAATAGCTGTCCATATTCTCGCTTCCACTTTCACGAAGCCTGTCTCCAATCGCAGGGTAGCGTTAGGGATTTGTATACCGTCCTTCCGATTTGGCTCAGGACGGTTTACAATACATCGACCAAGCATTAAAACCATAAACCATAAACCACAAAAACAACATTCACAGTTAAAACAGAATTAGCACAGTTAGCACATAACCAAGGAATGACTAGACATTAAATACCTGGTGGAAAAGAACTGTTTTGCAGGCTTTCCGAAATGCTGGCAATTCAGTAATAGCTCTGACTTCAAGTGGCAGGGTGTTCCATAGACTCGGAGCAACAACTGAGAAGGCCCTCTGCCTCGTCGAGGATAAATGGATAATCCGTAAGGAAGGGATCTGTAAGAGGTTATGATCCTCAGATCGAAGAGATCTCTGGGGAACATATGGGAGCAGACGGTCCCTCAAGTACACCAGCCCCAGACCATACAAGGCCTTAAAAGTCAGAACTAACACTTTGAAGATGATCCGGTGCTCAATTGGCAACCAGTGCAGCTGCTGCAGGGTTGGAGTAATGTGAGCCCTGATTGGTACTCCAGCCACGAGTCTCGCTGCAGCATTCTGCACCAGTTTAAGCTTCCAGATGACCGACAAAGGAAGACCAATGTAAAGGGTGTTACAGTAGTCTAACCTTGAGATGACCGTTGCCTGGATTACCGTGGCTAGGTCGCTCCTGGTGAGGTAGGGGGCCAGCCACCTAGCCTGCCACAGATGAAAAAAAGCAGATCTGCTGACAGCCGAGACCTGCGCCTCCATTGTCAGCAGCGGGTCCAATTGGACCCCTAGGTCTTTACTAGAGGCGACGGGCGTAATGCCTTGCTGTCCAGGGTAGGCAGCCGGAGCCCACACCCACCCGAGCGGCCCAGCCAAAGGATCTCCGTCTTCGATGGGTTCACTCTCAATCAACTGGTTCGTAGCCAACCAGTCACGGCTTCAAGGCATAGCTAGAAACAATTGGGTACAGAGTCCAGCTGGCCATCCATCCTCAGCACTAGCTGGGTGTCATCAGTGTACTGATGACACTCCAGACCAAAACTCCGCACCAATTTTGTAAGTGGTCGCATATAGATGTTCAATAATAAAGGGGAGAGAATGGCTCCCTGAGGGACCCCACCATTTAGGGGGAGCCTCTCAGAAACCATACCTCCCCTCTCCACATGCTGTTCCCGATCTAGGAGAAAAGAGGACACCCATTTAAGAGCAGTCCCCCTAACCCCTGTCACGGCTAGGCGGTGGGTTAATAATGCGTGGTCTACCGTATCAAAAGCTGTCATGAGGTCCAATAACACGAGGAGCGCTGATCCTCCTTGGTCCAACTGGCAGCGAAGTTGGTCTGTAGATATTTTGGAGAAAATGTTGGTCTCTAGATAACCCCTTACATTCCTTCAATTGTGGTATGCAGGAGCAAGCTATTCAATATCATTAGTAGCTCAGGGCTGCCTTCAGGGTGTTCCAGGATAGATAGTCCTAGTTCTTTGCCTGTCCATTGAATGCACCCGTTTGAATAGATGTTGAATGTAAATTATAGAATTGGGCTCTGAATTCTATCCTAACATTTAAGAATCTGTGGGTTGATGTGTAAAAATGTGCTTGATTAGGTACCTAATATTATTCCCTATTATCAATGAGGATTTCTATATTTCTATTTGATTTAACAGTGCCTGTGTGTAAAAACACAGTTTAGCCAATTAATTTCCGGCGCTTGCTATCTGTTACAGGTCAGTATTACTGAAATTGAGGTTTGGACACAAATGACACAAGAACCTCTCATAATACCTCTGTCTTTGATCTTGACTTGGCATTGTATTTCTTCTAGGGCTGTTGAATGTCAGTTGAACTAACCTTGTTGTATTTCTCCCAGGCAGTATGTATAGATTTAGAGAAAAGTGAACGAGCTGTTGAGTCTTTCCAGGCAGAGGTGAATAAGCTGAAAAGGCAAATCTCACAAAGGAAAAATGAAAAGGAGCAGAAAATAAGTACGTAAGCCTTTTCGGTAAATGTTCTCTTTTGGAAAACTTAGTGTATCATGCTGTTGGATGAGGCTCTTTGTACATGTCAAAATATGAAATGTGTCTGATCAAATTTTAGAGGATTTAGGATATAGTGAAAACAGAAAAGACTTTGGAAGATAATGCCAGAGACGGAAGTCTGGTCTATAGTTATTTAATCCACACATACCTCATAATTCTACAATATCAGAGCCTAGTTAAGAAATCTTATTGGAAGGAACAGTCAAGTAGGCAGCACATTCTCTTCAATCTTGTACTCACACACCATTTCCTATTTGATCTGTTCAGTCACTTCTGTATCACAGTCCTGAGTTTGATCATCTTTATTTATTTATTAATTAGATTTATTAGCCGCCTCTCCCAGTGGCTTGGGGTGGCTTACAATAGACATTGCAATAAAATCACAATCAACCACAGCATTAAAACAGGGAATAAAACAGTTACGAGAAGAAAACACAGTCTTAAAAGATGGCGTCAATGTTGTTTTAATCAATAAATAAAACTTTTATTTTTAAATTAAGATGGCGTATCACAGTTCAAAGGCCTGTCGGAATAGGAATGCCTTGCAGGCCTTCTGGAAAGTCAACAGATTGCGCAAGGCCCTAACCTCTGGGGGTAACGCATTCCAGAGAACTGGGGCAATGATCGAAAACGCCTTTCTCTGTGTTGAAGTGAGCTGGAACTGCTTGACACTAGGCACAGTTAAAAGATTCCCCTCTTCGGATCTAAGTGTTCTCATGGGACAGTGTGGGGTTAGGCGGTCCCTCAGGTACACTGGCCCCAGACCATACAAGGCCTTGAAAGTCTGAACTAACACTTTGAAAGTGATCTGGAACTCAATAGGGAGCCAGTGCAGTTCCCGCAGAATAGGTGTAATATGGCAGCTCGCGGGAACTTCCGCGAGCAACCGAGCTGCGGCGTTCTGCACCAGCTTAATTTTCCAGGTCACCGACAAAGGCAGGCCAATGTAGAGAGCGTTACAGTAGTCTTTCTCTTCCGTCTGCCTACCTTCATAATTTGATAGATATTATGGATAAACAGATACTGCAACCAGATAGTTGTTTCCTCCTGTTTCTTCTAGTGCAGGACTTACATGATGAGAAAATGTTCTACAATGAGAACTCTTTTTCCTCCAGTGGGAGGGTATGCAGATTGGTTTCCATTGAAAACATTCAAACTGAGAAACTTTGACTCTAAAATCCGAACATGATGGTTAAAGAAGTCAGTGATGATATTTTGAAATATAAAAAATGAAAGCATGTCCCCAAAACACATAGCCTATTTGTGAAGCATAGTGGTTGTAGCTTACTATTAGGATATGGTTTGCGTTTGGTAAGCTACATTTGGCAACCACTTTACTTCGTGAACGCAGATTCTTAGGAAGGACTCATGCTACGCTTTTTACAAGCACGTTGATGACTAAAAAGGCCAATCTGAGATAGGCAAGTTCGGTTGCAGAAAGCACAGCAGAAAGTCTCCTTGGGTGATGTTGTTTCCAAGTTGCGGTTCTTTCTGCGTTGTCGTTTCTCTTCAAGACCCATTCGGCGTGTCTTCTCGAAAGAGGCCGCAGCATCGTGGTTAGTGCACCTCCATGCCTCCCGATGTGAGGCCAGGGTGCTCCATTGTTGGTGATCAATCTGGCCGAGCCTGAGATGTTGTTTCAGGGAGTCCTTATATCTCTCTTTGGGGGCGCCACTCTTGCTCGGACCCGTGGCGAGTTCACCATAGAGTAGTATCTTTGGGAGGCAGTGGTCCTCCATCCTAGATACGTGCCCTGTCCAGCGCAGCTGTGTTCTCAATAGCATGGCCTCAACGCTGGTGATCCCTGCTTGCTCAAGGACAGCAACATTAGTCACATTATTTGACTAATGCAACCACTTAGCATTATGTTTAAAACTACATAGTTAGAAATAACTGACTCAGAAGCCATGTGTTTTCTATTTTGGAGGAAATGTGAACCTGCTCCAATCTGCTTTCTCCCCAAGTTACAAACATCTGACTTACAAATGACTCACAGTTAAGAATGAGGGTGAGAACAGGTAGTGAGAGAAATCTGCTCATCAGAAAGGAAATTCACTCCTGAAAGAGTTTGCATGGGGAAAAGGTGTCTCAACAGAAGCTTTACAACCAATCTTTCCCCCCATATTTTTCCATTATCAAAGAGACAGAAACTGAGGTGAAATCTTCTAAACGGGCACAGACAACAAAACAAACACCACAGAGCTGTCAACCCTTCCCTATGCTATCCAAGGGCCCCCTGGTAGGGCAGCAGGTTAAACTGCTGAGCTGCTGAACTTGCTGACCAAAAGTTGACGGTTCAAATCCAGGCAACAGGGTGAGCTCCCGTTGCTAGGCCCAGCTTCCGCCAACCTAGCAGTTTGAAAACATGCAAATATGAATAGATCAATAAGTACTGCTTCTGCAGGAAGGTAATGGTGCTCCATGCAGTCATGCTGGCCACATGACCTTGGAGGTGCCTGCAGACAACAGCAGCTCTTCAGCTTAGAAATGGAGATGAGCATCACCCTCCAGAGTTGGACATGGCTAGATTTAATGTTGGGGAAACCTTTACCTTTTTCTGCTATCCAAAGCTAAAAGATATATACATATTTGGCTGGAGTTTCACTTTAAAAATGTACATGTTCTTTTTTAAAAACAGATTTTTATTGAATTTTTGAATACAAATATGTAAAAGAGAAAAAGAGTCAGGGATGGAAGGTTTTAGGGATCTGGGAAGGGATAAGATATAGAAAGAGGAATAGGTAAATGAGTGTATGGGGTATAGGTTAATTGGGGTATCTTGGAAGGGTAGGCTTAGGTAGGGGCAGTGAAAAAGGAAAAAAGGGACATTCTGTTCACTTCCATCTTCATTATTCACTGGTATTAATCTTGATTCTCTAATTCAGTCTTCTATATTACTAGTCACTTCTTTCGTTCAGTTCCTTTTCCTTGATATGTACATGTTCTGACTTACATACAGATTCAACTTAAAAACAAATTACAAAACGTACCTTGTTCATAACTTGGGGACTACCTGTATCAGTTATTGAACAATTTGAGTAGAAGGCCAGTACATTTTAGCTTAGCGTTTATATTTTGTCACTTGTGAACATAAATGTGTATTTGCTAAGTATGACATTTGTTAGATAAAGTAATGCTTCAAGCAGATGCTTAGAACAGGGGGCATATAGGGAGAGAAAAAAAGGGAAAATATTGATTGTAGTAATGGTAAATTACCAAATAGAACAAACTGTTTATTGTGATAGCAAGGAAAAGATTTAGAAATAGTTGTGTGTTCATAGATGTATGGAAATTGGAACCACAAAAATATTCCTTTTCACTAAATAATGAAGTACTGTAAGCAGCTCATTCTCCTTATAATCCTACTCTTAACTAAGTTTCCAATAGTCATTACAGTGATCAATACCTGATTGTATCAGCAGCATGTTAAATAAGAGCTCAGAGAATGATAAGGATATGTTCCTTCTGGTGTTGCCTCAGTACTGAAAAGCACCAGCTGGTTTAGTAGTTACTATATTTGCTCATAACAGAAAAATTGTGAACAGCAAGTGCAAAATAAGTATGAAAAATAGACTCCCAATTTCATGGCAGCTTTCCCTTTAAATTTTTAGATTTCCTTTAGATTACGTTTCTAGTAGTTTGTGATCCACATTGGAAAAAAGTCTACGTTCCTCACTAGCATTTTTCACCATAACTTGACAGAATACATAGGCACACCATATGTTTAGGACCCTAAAATGAAGACAGCAATATGGTGACTTGTGCTGCAGTCATTTTCTGCTGTTCTGCAGTTTTCTGGTGCATTCCATCATACTCCTTTGACACATTAAGCAGTTGGCATGCTGTGCCATCCCCTTCCTTTATCTAAGTTCCCCGTGAAGAGGTTTTATTTTGAAGGAAACACATTGAACAGATATGCCTTGGAAGATATGAGACGAGAAGCAGGAGGTTTTGGGATAAGAGAGCATATGTGGCATAATATGGTATAAATTTCCATTCATATCACAGTGGCAGGACATGGAAGGACAGGCAGAGAAGCAGCAGAAAGAGCAGGATGAGCGTGTGCAGGTTAATGAGCAGCTACTAACCTCTGAATAATCAAATCCATGCAAGAGAAACATGTAAATATGGGAGCTGACTGTACTTCATGTTGGCTACGTGCTTGAGTTTTTGGAAGTGAGTTATATGAATCTTACTGGTAGAAGCGAAGTGGTTCTATAGTATTTAGACCAGGGGTGCCCACACTTTTTCAGCATGCGAGCTACTTATAATAAAACCAAGTCAGAAAGATCTACCTACCTCCTCAAGCCTGGAGAGGGGAGGGGTGGGGGCAGGACTTGGCACGGCCTGGCTCTGCCCTCTTCTGGCTTCGGCACTCCCAGCAGCTTCTCCAGGCTTGAGGATGGCAATGCCAAGCCAGTGGTGGCATAGCTAGCACAAGGCTGGCTTGGCCCTACCCTCCTCAAGGCTGGAGAAGCTGCTGGGAGTGCTGAAGCTGGGGGAGGGGCGGGGCTTGGCGCGACCTGGCTCCGCCCCCCTCTGAGAAGCCCCATCCAGCTGGGATCGACCTCCTTCGGTCCTGGGATCGACTGGTCGATCGCGATCCACTTCCTGGGCAGCCCTGATTTAGACTGTTTTTAGAGAGCAAATAGTTTTAACCCTGCTATTTATTCATTCTTATATTATTATGTCATTTTAATTATACTAAGTTGTTGTATACTGCTTATTGCCATACTGTTTTCTGTGTTGTTTGACTGCCGCCCAGAGGGAGAAGGGGCGGGGTATAAATAATAATAATAATAATTATAATTATTATTATGGAAGCTGAATTTAATTTGCACTATATTTATCTTTGCCCTCAAGTGACCTGTTAAGTATATTTAGTGCTTATATGTGCTTTTAAAGATCCTTTTCCATGCCCGTGATCACAAGTCTCACCAAAAAGCACAGTAGTGTGTGACTATGGGGCCCCTGATGACACAGTGGGTTAAACCGCTAAGATGCTGAACGTGCTGACCAAAAGGTTGGTGGTTCAAATCCGGGGAGCAGAGTGAGCTCTTGCTGTTAGCCCCAGCTTCTGCCAACTTAGCAGTTTGAAAACATTGAAGTGTGAGTAGATCAATAGGTACTGCTTCTTCAGGAAGATAACAGCGCTCCATTCAGTCATGCCAGCTACATGACTTTGGAGATGTCTACGGACAACGCTGGCTCTTCAGCTTTAGAAATGGATATGAGCATAACCCCCCCCCCCCCCGAGTCAGGCACGACAAGACTTAAATGTCAGGGGAAACCTTTACCTTTACTATGTAACTAAACGAACTGTCTTGCTCTGGCAGGCAATTACAATACTTGTTTTTGCATTGTTGTAGGGCTTCAACAGACTATCTTAAGCAGGCAAATATCAACCGAAACCTTGGAACCTATATTCATCCCACGGATGTCTCATGCGGGATTTGCTGTGGAAGGTAGTAACCTTGAAGAACCAGATACCTCTGATCCTCCTCCTCCTCCTTACGCTGACTTCAGTGTGATCAATCATGACAGTGCTGTGCGCCCTGGTGTTTTAGAAAATAATGTTTTTATGCCGCGACCTCAAGCAGTGGGCTCTCCTAGTTACGTTTCCACAAACACAGGATTGAAGCATTCAGGCAACGGCACGTCCATGCTGTCGTCTTCTTCCCAAACAGCCTCCGCTGACACTGCGAATGAGTCAGAAGACAGTGACTGTGAGAATTTGCTTGAACCTACAGAGTCATCTGACAGTGAATACGCACAGACACGAGATTCTCGACCTTTGACACATGCAGATGGCGATTCGAGGAATACTCAGATCTCCCAGATTTGATAGAACACGAGCGTTAACATAGCACTATCTTTCCTAAATCGTTACGGAAATATTTTGGGATTTAACTCGGAGGAAATGAGCTGCAAAAGTGGATCATTGTGCACAGCAGATGTAGAAGACTTGAACGTAGATGGCTTACTCACATTTTTGCAAGTTTTGTAATGGGATCTTTAGTATAATCAAGCTGTACTAATTGACGGGATTCATGGCTGTACTGGTAAATAAGCAAAGTGAATTTGGAGAGAGAGAAAAAAACCTGTCGCTTTGGTTGCCAGATTCCCCATACGAAAAAAATGGGATTTTGCAACCAAGCGCAGTCTCTAATTATCTCACATCAAAGCTTACCTCGTGCACGATCATGCCTTGAATCTTAGGGGGGTTATTTCTAAAGAACTACGATCAGCTGGCTTTTTAACGGCGAAGCCAAATAGATCATTGCCAGGAGGAGGGAGGAAAAAAAAACCTTTGATAATTCCAAGAAGCCTGATTGGAACAAACGTGAACTATCTTCTCTGCATGCTCTTTTAATAGAGATGAGATTTGTTTCGATCTTTTTCTACTAGCCTAATGTGTATCACTTAAAAAATGATGGTTGCCTTTTTATGTAGGGGGAAAAAAATAATTACCAGTAAATCATCAGTGAATGTCTCAAGCATAACTTACTCTGATCTTTGTGGAATTTTTTTTAAGTGACTTTGCCACACTATTCTCATTGTCTTGTTTTCGTTCTCCAAAAATTAATAATAAGAAGAGCACATAGCAGAAGGTGATGACGTGGTTGGTTCTGTCAATGTTTTGTGTTTAAAACTCCACAAATGCTGAAAATATACATTCGTGCAATGTAACTTGCAAAAGAAAATCCTTGTTTCTATAGAAATGTTTAAGTTATGGAATATAATAAAATACCCTGGGGATTTCCTTAAAATGTATCTCTTGTTGGGGTGAGGGGGGAACCTTGTGGTTTTGGAGGCATGAAATGGAGTCTGCTCAAAGAATGTTTGAATGCACTTACCAGTATGTTTTATTTTATGCTTGCAGCAACATTTGCCCAAAAGATACGAAACTGTGCCATTAAGTATCCAATTAGGCTTTTCCCTCCATGCTCTTACAGCAATCTCTGCAGTGTGTGACAGTGCATCTTTGTCATATATAATCCCACTCTGTTAAAGCCCTACAAGGCTCCCTTTAGATATCCGATTGCCGGTGGCTAAAGACCTCAGTTGCTAAACAATCCCACACCTATCCTACATATGTTTATACGTATGAAACAAAACTCAAGTGGCTTTGAAACACGGTAAAATGTCAAATCTTCTCGGACATTTGGGACTATCAAACATTTCTGTTTTCGGTATTTTTAACATACTCTTTGGCCTTAACATAATGTATTTTGTTTTTCATTGCTACAGTCTGTTTTGATAAAAATGTGTTTTTCGGTTTTATTTTTGGGGTATTTGCAAACAAACTGTAGTGCTGGTTAATTAAATAAGTGCTGTTGCCATCTCATCAGTTAATTTCAAGGAATTTTATTTTTGATCTTGCTCAGAAACCTTTAATGTACATCTCGGACGAAGCAGTTAAATGTGACAATAAAATCTTATTTAATCCTTTATCTTTTAATATCTGTCAGCAATGTTCCATTGCAGTGAGATCACACCTCTGCAAGTTTTATTTATTGTGACAGAAGTGAGTTGAAGGTACAGTTAAAATGCATTGAAAAACACAAACAAAAGTTTTTTAAAAACTTATGCTAAATATTTTTTGACCAGAAGCTGGCCACTGGCGTCACTGTGAGAAGGTCCTCCATTGTGCATGTGGCAGAGCTCAGGTTGCATTGTAGTAGTTGGTCTGTGGTTTGCTCTTCTCCGCACTCGCATGTCATGGACTCCACTTTGTAGTCCCATTTCTTAAAGTTATGCATCTTGTGGTGCCAGAGCGCAGCCTGTACAGTGCATTCCAGTTTGTCCACTCTTCTGTGTGTCCAGGAGGGAGTTTCTCATCTGGTCACAGCCTCTGATTAAAGTGCTGGGTTTTAGCCTGCCACTTTTGGACTCTTGCTTGCTGAGGTGTTACTATGAGTATCTCTGTAGATCAGGGGTGCCCACACTTTTTCAGCATGCAAGCTACTTATAATAAAACCAAGTCAGAAAGATCTACCTACCTCCTCAATGCAGGGGCGGAGCTTGGCACGGCCTGGCTCTGCCCTCCTCTGGCTTCAGCTCTACCAGCAGCTTCTCCAGGCTTGACGATGACAGTGCCAAGCCAGCCTTGTGCTAGCTATGCCACCACTGGCTTGGCACTGCTATCCTCAAGCCTGGAGAAGCTGGTGGTAGAGCTAAAGCCAGAGGGGGGTGGAGCCAGGCAGCACCAAGCCCCTCCCCCTCTGGCTTTGGAGCTCCCAGCAGCTTCTCCAGGCTTTACAAGGCTGGCTTGGCACTGCCATCCTCAAGCCTGGAGAAGCTGCTGGTAGAGCTGAAGCCAGAGGGGCGGAGCCAGGCCGTGCCAAGCCCTCCCCCTCCCCTCTGGCTTTGGGGCTCCCAGCAGCTTCTCCAGGCTTGACAATGGCAGTGCCAAGTCAGTGGTGGCATAGCTTGCACAAGGTTGGCTTTGACCTGCCCTCCTCAAGGCTGAAGCAGCTGCTGGGAATGCCGAAGTCAGGGAGGGGGCGAGGCTTGGCGCTGCCTGGCTCCGCCCCCTCTGAGAAGCGCCCCATCCGGCTGGGATCGACCTACTTCGGTCCCGCGATCGACTGGTCGATCACGATCAACTTCCTGGGCAGCCCTGCTGTAGATCTTAGGAAGCCGTTTCTTGATTTAAGACATTGGCATGCTGACTGATACTAGAACAGAGGATAGATTGAAGATATCAATGCCTTGGTCCTTACATTGCTGATTGCTACTTCCTGGCACATATCGGGTGGTGTGATACCAGCGAAATGGTATCACACCACCTGATACACCACAGTGGTGTGGGGCGTAGACATCCTGTGATAATGCAACATGCCTCATTAAGAGCCACATCCACTGTTTTAACGTGGCCGCATGTTTTACACGCTGGGCATGCATATTCAGCAGCAGAGTAGCAAAGCGCACGGGCAGATGTCTTCACTGTGTTTGATTGTCATCCCCAGGTTATGCCAGTCAGCTTTCGTACGATATTACTTCTAGCACCCACTTTTTGCTTGATATTCAAGCACTGCTGCTTATAATTTAGAGTATGGTTCAGAGTGACTCCTAGGTATTTGGGTGTGCTGCAATGCTCCAGTGGGATTCTTTTCCAGGTAATCCTCAGACCTCGAGATGCTTGTCTGTTCTTAAGATGAAAAGCACATATCTGTGTTTTTATCTTGCATTCGCTTCTGCAAGAGAATGCACTGATAAAGATTCCACACACACACACACACACACACAAATGGAACACATTAACAAAACCGTATATTGATTCCAACATTGTAAAGCAACCATGGAATTGTGGTATGTATACAGCAGTATCACTATAAAATATCCATTATTCGCATCAGTTCATGCATGCCAAATATCTATAATCCGTACAACAGGATATTAGCTAGAGCAAGTTAATCAATATTCCAATAGTTTGCAAAGGGCACCTCATAGGGAAGCAATTTATAATACACCCAAATACAATCATTTAAAAGTAAATATGTAATTCCATGTACTTTACAAGTTTAACTTAAATGTGATCTTTTTAATGTCAGGAGCAACTTGAAAAACTGGTGTGAGAGAATTGGCTGTCTGCAAGGACGTTGCCCAAGGGACGCCTGTTTGTTTTACCATCCTGTGGGAGGCTTCCCTCATGTCCCTGCATGACAGATGGGATCTTGGAGTTTTGGTGGACAGCTCAATGAAGATGTCAACCCAGTGCGCTGCAGCAGTGAAAAAAGCAAATTCTATGCTAGGCATGATCAGAAAGGGAATCGAAAATAGGTCAGCAAATGTTGTATTACCTCTCTACAAATCTATGGTAAGGCCACATTTGGAGTACTGTGTACAATTCTGGTCTCCGCACCTTAAGAAGGATATAACGGAACTGGAAAAGGTACAGAAAAGGGCAACAAGAATGATCCAAGGGATGGAGCGGCTCCCTTATGAAATCAGGTTGCAACGCCTTGGTCTTTTCAGCCTTGAAAGACGGCGTCTAAGAGGTGACTTGATCGAAGTGTATAAAATCATGCATGGGATAGAAAAGGTGAATAAAGAAAAAAATTATTTTCTTTGTCACAAAACACTAGGACTAGAGGGCACTCCCTGAAGCTCCAAGGTAGGAAAATTAGGACTAATAAAGGGAAATATTTCTTCACCCAGAGGGTCATTGGGTTATGGAACTCACTTCCAGAAGAGGTTGTGACAGCTGTCAGCCTGAACAACTTCAAGGCAGGATTAGACAGATTCATGGATACCAAGTGTATCGGTAGTTACTGAAAAGGACATTCAAGTGCCACCTCGGAGTTGGTTGAGGTAGGCAGGATTTCCGTGGGTATTGGTTGTGGGGGGTCGGGAGCAGGTTAGGGTTTTGCCCTCCCTTCTGCTCGAGATCCCCGTGTACAACTGGGGGGCCACTGTGTGATACAGAATGCTGGACTAGATGGGCTGAGGTCCGATTCAGCATGGCTCTTCTTATGTTCTTATGGGAGCTCACCCCACTCCAGTTAAACACTGGTCAAATTGTGGTGAATATATAAGTCAATATCTATACTCTAATGTAAATCATGCAAAGACATATATTCACCTATGTATCTATTTATATTTCAAAATTCCAAAACATATATCCAAGCTAAAATAGCTATAAACTGAAACAATAGTATAAGCAGTATAGAGTAGCTACTGTCGCTACGGATTATCATTTGATTATTTGATCACTTCACGGGGAAAGCACCCCAAATGGGGACAGATTTACCCTCTGCTATTCCCTCATTGGTTTGAACTGAGTGACTTCATATTACGAACCCTACTCCACATTGGACTTCGGTGCTGAGTAGGATATATTGGGACAGTAGCCACTCTATACTGCTTATCCTATTGTTTCAGTTTATAGCTATTTCAGCTTGGATATAATATATGTTTACATTCAGCAAGGAAGCAGTCAGATGTATCACTGCTTCCTTGCTGAATGTAGACTCTTTTATGGAAACTGAAATGAGATTACCTTGAATCTCCAGGTGCACATGACTGTTCACATAACTGGTACCAAGAAAAATATATACCAACACTGAACACAATAACATTGACCAGAACACTGGAAATGTGGCGCAGCTGGCTGGGTGTCAGCTGCATAAGATCTCTACTGACCAGAAGGTCATGAGTTTGAGGCCTGCCTGGGTCGAGGTGGGCTCCCGACCGATTGTGTAGCCTGTTGTCGACCTTTGCAACCCGAAGGACAGTTACATCTGTCAAGTAGGAAATTAAGGTACCACTTAGTGGGGAGGCTAAATTTAACTGATTTACGAGGCCATAAAAAAGATCTCCAGAAAACATGTTGAGGAATGAAGGAGTGCAACAGCTCCCCCTGGTGGCCAGATGTTAAATTGCCTCTGTCTTGTGTGTTTGTGTGTCTAATTGTAATGTGTACATTGTAATCCGCCCTGAGTCCCCTGCGGGGTGAGAAGGGCGGAATATTACACTGAAAACATTATGACAGCAAATTAGGGGGGGTGGGGAGCCGAGACAAAGTGGCAGGATATACAGGGTTCCCTCATCGCGGGTGTTACATTCCAGGACCACCTGCAAAAAGTGAAAATCCACGTAGGGATGCTGTATTTATTTTAGTATTTATAACTTTTTTAGTAGTTATACACGAAGTCTTTATAAACCCTCCCCACCCACGTACACACTAAATTACCCTCCTTGAATGTGTTGTTCGTGTAATCCTCTGCTCCGGCTTTATCCGCAGAGGCAGCCCTCTCCATACAGACAAACGCTCATAAGTCCATATTGAAAAACCGCGAAACAGCGTGTCTGCGAAAAATGAACCGCAAAGTAGCGAGGAACCACTGTAAACTAATATGCAGCAAAGGATAAATGACAAAGGAAAATGGATTGTTCGCTGTCCAGGCCAAGAAGCAGTTAAGGAATTGGGTTGCTTTGAGTTTTCTGGGCTGTATGACCATGTTCCAGAAGCATTCTCTCCTGACTTTTCACCCACACTTATGGCAGGCATCCTCAGAGGTTGAGAGGTCTGTTGGAAACTAGGCAAGTGAGGTTTATATCTCTGTGGAATGTCCAGTGTGGGAGAAAGAACTGTTGTCTGCTTGAGGCAAGTGTGAATGATTCGCATTGAATGGCCTTGCAGCTTCAAAGCCTGGCTGATTCCTGCCTGGGGGATCCTTTGTTGGGAGGTTTTAGCTGGCTCTGATTGCCTCAAGCAAACAAGAGTTATTTTTCCCACCCTGGATATTCCACAGATATATAAACCTCACTTGCCTAGTTTCCAATAGACCTCACAACCTCTGAGGATGTCTGCCATAACTGTTTGCAAAACATCAGGAAAGAATGGTTCTGAAACATAGCCATACAGCAGGGGTGGGCAATTATTTTTTCCAAGGGGCCACACGAGAGCCAAAAAATATGGAGGGCCGCACCTAAAACCTGAACTGCATTCTAATCTGCATTATTTATTTATTTATTTACTATATTTACTATATATTACACATCATTAATTATTATATTATAGTATATCCTCTTGGCCCCGCCCCCGACACCCTTCTCCCCGGGCCGGGCAGAATCGGCGGCCGGGCCACATCCGGCCCGCGGGCCGTAGGTTGCCCACCCCTGCCATACAGCCTGGAAAACTCACAGCAAAACAGTGATTCCAGCCATGAAAGCTTTTGACAACATAGTTAAGGAATTGCTAAGATTCATTTTCTCTTCGTCAGGTGAAACCGAACAACCATCAAACACCATTTTGAGCATAACATTAAAAATGCATTTTAAGGAATGTTTTCTTTTCGGTAAAGCCTAAACACCCTAAAGACGCCAGATCCTGTCTGATCTTGGAAGCTAAGCCCTGGTTAATACTTGGATGTGAGACTACCAATGTGTGCCAGGTTCTTTATGGTATATTTCAGCAGAAGGAAATGACAAATGCAAGCTCTTGAGTATTTCTTGCCTAATAAATACATGGGGTCCCTGTAAGATTACAGGCTACTTGAAGACACCTAAGTGTGCAATGGCTGAAATCATCATCATAATCTTTATTTATACCCCGCCACATTCTCCCCAAAGGAGACTTGAGACGGCTAACACGAGACCAAGCACAACATTACAATACAGCACAATAAAATACAAACAAGCAAATAACACCAAAATAAAATTCATAAAATAACAATATGGGGAGGGGGGAAACCAAACGCAAAATAACATGGTAGAGAAATAACACAGTGGGCAGCCAAATGGACAGGATAAAATTGATAAACCCCTGGGTGAGATAAGTAAATGGTAGTAAGGGTCTGAGGGAGGAGCCCAGAAGGGGTTGAACCTTTGTTGGGGATTAAACCTTTATTAGGGGTTAAACCAGAGGTAAGGAACCTATGGCTCGGGAGCCAGATGTGGCTCTTTTCATGATTGCATCTGGCTCTCCAGAGCAGCCTGGGCCTCGGTTTCCCAGCACGCAGTGGGGAGGAGTGACACAAATGCGCCACAACTGCTAGTTCCGCGCCGCCATTGCTGCCTCTTCCTCATCCCCCGCTGCTCTCGGGGCCCTCTTCCTTCCTTCCTTCCTCCCCCTTCACCCTTTCCTTCTCTCTTTCCTTTTCCCTCCCTCTCTCCCCTTCCTTCTTTCCTCCATTTTCCCTCTTCCTTTCTTTCTCCCTCTTCACCCTTTCCTTCTCCTTCTCTCCTTCCTTTTCCCTCCCTCTCTCCCCTTCTTCTTTCCTCCATTCTCCCTCTTCCTTCCTTTCTTTCTCCCTCTTCACCCTTTTCTTCTCCTTCTCTCCTTACTTTTCCCTCCCTCTCTCCCCTTCCTTCCTTCCTTCCCTCCTTCCTCCATTCTCCCTCTTCCTTTCTCCCCTTCATCCTTTCCTTCTTCTCTCTTTCCTTCTTTCCTCCATTCTTCCTCCCCCTTCCTTCCTTCCTTCCTTCCTTCCTTCCTTCCTTCCTTCCTTCCCTTCTCCTCTATACTTTCCCCCAAGTCTTCTTTTCCTTCTCCTTCCTTTCTTTACACTTCCCCCTCTCCCCTTCTTTCTTTTCTTTTTTCCCTTCATTATTTTACTTTTTCCTCACTCCCTTTCCTTTCTTTTCCCCACCCTTTCCTTTTCTCCCTTTGTGCAAAGAAAGCCATCGCTGAGCAGAGATTTGAACCCTGTTCTCCAGAATCATAGTCCACTGCCCAAACTGCCATCACATCATGCTGGTATGATTACCAAAAGTGGCAAATATTAATATCCATTTATAATCCGACACCCACCATTGTAGACAATCTGGTGGTTGCCTGGTATTTTGGAGTACAACTCATATAATCTATGATAGGGTTGTGAAGGAGTGATGGAGGAATGAAATTCAGAAGAAAAACAGGTTTGGGTTCCATCCTAAAGAGTTGTTTTCTGGGAGAAAAGGGATTAGGGAATATTTTCTTTTAGAAAGATGAATTAAATGTTAAGGCAAGATGCTCCATTGATTTACTACCCCAAAGTTATTTTTAAAAACCGGTAGAGGAAAAGGCAGTCATCCTTTATACCCTAGACCAGTGATTTTCAACCAATGTGCTGTGGAAAATTATTTTCGAACTTCATTCATATATAAACTATAAGACGCACCTGTCCCTTTAAGAAATGGAACCATAGCACTCTCGCGCCACCTAAGAAGTGACGCGAGAGTGCTATGGTCGCACCATCTTGGATTCGCTCAGACGTGGCTAAGTAAACAAAGTTAGAGTTAGTGCTGCAGCTGCGCGTCAGTTTGGGATCACAGCAAGACAAGCGAGTGTCAGTGATGGAGAAGTGTTCATCGAAACAGGCCCAGATTTCACACTGAGTGTATAAATACATTTAAAAACATATTAACTATATGTATTACTGTGTTAGAGTGTCATTTTGTGTCATTTTAGTTGGTGGTGTGCCCCAGGATTTTGTAAATGTAAAAAATGTGCCGCGGCTCAAAAAAGGTTGAAAATCACTGACCTAGACCAGGTATAGGCAAGCCCAGGCCTGGGGAATGGATGCGGCCCCTTGGGCTCTTTTCTCAGGCCCTCCTCTCTCTCACCATCCTATTCTTAATAATAATAACAACAACAACAACAACAACTTTATTTATACGCTTCTTTCTCTCTTTCCTTCTTCCCTCCCCCCATTCCCTTCCTTCCTTGCATCCTTCTCTTACTCCTTTTCTTCCTTCTCTTTTTCCTTTCCTCCTGGGAGATATTTAGCTGGGAGAAGAGAAGGTAGAGAGGGAACAGGAGAACTATGTTTAAATATTTTAAAGGGTGTCCCATTTGAGGAGGGTGACAAGTGACTTTCTGCAGCTTTAGAGACCAGGGCACAAGAGAGCAATGGTTTCAAATGGCGGGGAAAGATTTGACTGAAAAGATGAAGAAGAACTTCCTGAGAATAAGAATTGTTGGAGAGTGTCAAAGGCAGCCCCACCCGGGAGTGTGGTGGAGTCTCCTTCTCTGGAGGTTTTTCCACAGAGGCTGTCTATCAGGAGTGCTTTGATTGTGCCTTCCTGCATGGCATGGGGTTGGTCTGGATGGCCCTTGGGGGTCTCTTCCAGCACTAGGATTCTAGGATTCTGTATCAGGAGTTGGCAATCTGGGGTCTAATAGATACACTTTTCTCACCCATGCACCATCTCATCCTGACCAAGGCCAACCCTTTGGGGATCCAGATGTTTCCCATCTTTCCTTCACTTTCTGCCTTGAGAAGAGGAAGAAGAGGAAAGGGCAGGGAAGGGACTTGGGGAGAAACCTCTCCCTCTTGGCCCGTCCACCCCGGTCCACCCCGCCATGCGGCCCCCAAGTAAAAAAAATTGCCCATGGCTGCCCTATACGTCAGTGTTTTTCAACCTTTTTTGAGCCGCGGCACATTTTTTACATTTACAAAATCCTGGGGCACACCAGCAACCAAAATGACACAAAATGACACTCTTAACACAGTAATACATATAGTTAATATGTTTTAAATGTATTTATACACTCACTTAGTGTGAAACCTGGGCCTGTTTCAATGAACACAAAATATATAGTTATATAGTATATTATTATTATATTGCATTACATTACAACATTATCAATATTATATGTATACACAATATACGTATTTTACTATAATATCAAATACAACATACCATGTCATTGTGTGGTGTTCCAGCCTAGCAGTGTGATGCCCCAGCCTAGTGGTCAGAGACAGGCACCAGTGGTGCCAGAGGATCAGGGCCAGGATGGGGAGGATGAATGGCCAGATGGGGACATTTCTGCATATGGGGATTTGTCTTGGGATAATGACTGGTTGCATGGGTATTGGCCTGAGGAAAGGGTTAATGAGGATTCTATGGAAGTCAGTTTCAAGATAGCTAGCGAGAACTCCAGTAACCTTGACTCTCACGGGAACTTTACTCCCTTGCCAGCTGAGCTCCCGGGAAATAGGGAGGAAGAGCTTTCTCAGCAAGAAATGTGTCCACCTGGGCCCACTAAAGAGTTGTTGGATTTTGATAGAAGGGCTAGTATCAGATCCCTCCGGAGGGATTGGAATTTGCGGCGGGGGATTCAGTGGTCCCACAGAAAATAGATTCCTTTAAGAGACTGGCCTGGGGAAGATCTCACCAGAGCTGAAGCTATGTTTGGCTTGGATTGTTCATGCTTAAGTTCCTAGGTTCAAGTTGGCTGCAGCAACGGGTTTGCTTTGGACTCTAAGTTCCTGTTTCGGCCGTCGGAGCGGCCTGCCATGGTTTTGGATTTGCTTTCCTTGGGATTTACTCCAGTTTAAAGACTGTACAAGTTTTGCATTTGGACTTACTTTTTGCCTTACTTCTTTCTTCCTATGGACTATTCTTATTCTAAATAAAAAGTATTTACAGAGTTTGCTTGTGTGTGTGATCTAGGGGGGTACGTTCCAGATCTGAGGTGCAACACATTGTCACAGTACAACTGAAGCAGCCAAATTAAGGAGTTATGGAACTCCAAGTACCAAGTTAACTTTACCAAGCTACCTGATCGTGGCGGGCACAAGGGTGAGGAAGAACACACGACAACTGTGTAGTAGGTGAAATTCAATAGGATTTATTCTGGCACGAGCTGGTGGGCTTCTGCCTGCAGAACTCGCTGCAATCAGGGGCAAAAGACCGTCGTCACTTCTCATACAAAGACATTTATACCACAATGGAGTCATTTCAGTTAGGCCCACCCCTTCTTCATGGATAAAAACAATCATAATTGGCTGGTGATTACTGTTGCTTTCATGACATTTCATTAATCCAATAAACAGTGCATTTTCATTAGCATCACATCTTTAAGTCACACCTCTAAATGAGAACAATAGTCAGTTATAAGTTAATTCTTTCTCACAGTACAGCTATCAATCCTGAGTCTCTGATGTTCTCTAAGTTGAAACATTGACTTCCAGGCTCGTGCCAGCAACGGAGGGGTCAGACTTCTGTCATGCGCAGTGCTTTCATTATTCGCATTAAGCTCTCTCATAGCACAATCTGTACTGCTTTCACCCATCTAGCCTATGTTATCTCAAGTCAGGCACAGGGTGTATTAGAATGCTTCAATCACAGTGTTATTTTCATATTGCAAGTGCCTGTCTGATTCTTGGCACAGGAACCCGCATTTCAAAGCTAAACATGCATGTAGCATCACTCTCTGACTGTACTTTTTGCACGGAAAAGTACCAAACCTGCTTTACAACAATTACATACCACATTGTATTATCTATTATATAAAGGAGGACCCGTCATCGAACGACTGACAGAGACAGAGAAACCTTCCAAGGCAGAGACACCAAACTTGCCAACAAAAATAGGCCTCAGGCAAGGAAGGTTTTTAGCAAAGAAACTCCCCCCCCAAACCTAGAAGGCCCCCAAAACAACGATTTAAAAAACCTACATTTCCCAGCATCCTCTGCGGCCGCCAGCGAAACCCATTGGCCAACATCGGCCCACACAAAATGCAGAGAGGTTGAGTTACCAAGGCTAGAATAGAATGCTGAGTGATTTCAGTTTAGTCAGTTGGTGTTTGAGGGTTAAACTGTCAAGGCCAAGATCTAGGAAGGAGACAAATAGGGCACCAGGGACACAGGCACCACTGACAAACACATACCCCCAGTATAACACAAACTTGCAAAACCCACAAAAAAAACAATCCTGCAACACAAAAACCCAACACAACCAAAATTCACAACAAACACCACTGGCAAAAGCCACACCCCCCTCCACATCACAACCAGCACACAGCCAGACTGAGACAACTATGTCACCACAACACACACAAAATAAACCCCACAAATACCTGACAACTTCCCCAACACAAAACCCAGGACTGCACTCACTATTCACCACCACACACACCTCCAAATACACACACGTCCCAGGCACAATACTCCAGCAATTCCTACCCACACAACACAACACAATTTCCTATCACAACCCATCCCCCCAACCTTACGGGACCCCGCACACACAACACCTACCACCACCACAAACAAAAACCAACTCCACCTATACTCCAACCACAACACAACACTGTACTGATACTCTACAAACACACACAAACACCCAAAATACCCCACCCACACAAGCATCAATATCAACACAGCAGATGGAAAGACAAAAAACATTGTATATCCACAAGCTCTGCAGAATGCCAGCAACACCACACACTGACAACTCCCCAGGACTTCAACATCCCACCCACCAGAACAACCCACAACGACACAGCCATGACCCCACCAAGACCATAAGTAACATCAATTCCAACCCTTACATACTCAGACTTTCTCGCATCTCCTAAATAGGGCACAGCAGCGCGTGCCGGGTACAGCTAGTAACTATTATATCGCAATATTAGTTGAAGTTCAAAACACCTGGAGGTAGGCCCAAGTTTGACCATATCTAGTCTAAACCTTCTTCCAAGCCCTTAATAAAGATGCTGCCTGCTATAGAAAAATGGGATGCACATCGGAGCTCTTCGGGAAGTCTTTTTATGCCCCCTCTTCTCCCCCTTCTTTTTCCCAACCCCCCTTACCGGCCCTAAACCCAATCTTCCCTGTCCTTCCCCTATGTGTTTGTATGTAATGAAAAAAACAATAAAATATATATATATATATATATATAAAAAATAAAGATGCTGCCTGCTTTAATGTATAGCAGAGTCTCCATGCCCATCTGTCGGGAGGGCTTGGGTGGTGCCTTGGCTGAAGGGGGTCAGGCTGGATGGCCTTTGGGGGACCCATATTTCTCCCACGAGTTCCCTTCCCTCCTTTCCCTCGTTAGCTGGCTGACTCCCTGCCTGCCTGCCTGCCTACCTGCCCCTCCGGCTGTTTGCCTGCCTGCCTTCAGCGCTCGGGCTCCGCTGCTCTCTGACTCACACCTCTCATAGTGCCAACAGGGCTGGGCTGGACTGGACCGGAAGTGCTCCCCGCTGGAGTGGAATGGAAGGGAACGGGCCCAAACAGGTCTGCCCTACTGCGTGGCCCTCCCGGAAACAAGGACATGCACGCTGAGGTTCCGGAGACAGAGTAGCAAACTTTATACATGACATCAGATAGATAAGAATCTAATTTCCCACGGCACACCTGATGATCTCTTATGGCACACTAGTGTGCCACGGCACACTGGTTGGGAAACACTGCTATACATAAGAGAGAGAGGCAGGGAGAACATTGTCTTCTCTTTTCCTGCGAGGTCTCCACTGCTTTTGTAAACAAAGCACTAGGCTCTATCCCACCCTGAAGCTCCCAACAGTGAAATTGAGTTCTCATACTGATAACTCATGGTACATCTACGCCGTCGAGTGAATGCAGTTTGAAACCACTTTAACTGCCATGGCTCATGTGAGTTGTAGTTTTACAAGGTCTTTAGCCTTCTCTGTACTGTAGCATGTTTAGCCTCCTCTTCTTGCATTCTTGATTTGAATTGGAGTTTACTCGGCCTTCCCTATGTGCTTGCTTTCCAGCAACCCATTCAGCTATTTTGCCTTTGCCTTTCCATTGTGTACAGAATATATAATTAGCGTAAACGTGGAAATGTTCCCTATCACCTTCAAAAGATCTGAGACACACGTTGTACCTTGTTACTATGGTGGCGGATAGCTTTTGTCTGCCTGCATGCCTAATGCACTATATGAGACATAGCTGAGAACACGGAGAATGCTTTGCACTCAGAAGAAAAACATGTCTCGCTGTCTTTTTTATGGGTATTTATTATTGCCGTAGTGAGGTGCTGCCTTTTGAAAAGAGGATCAATTGTCCAAATGTTACTTTTGTTTTATTTTGTTTGCCCTTTTGCCTTTCTTCTCCACAAGGAAACATATATAAGAATTGTTCAGTGGCCTTTCATTTATCAGTTCCAACTGGAATTTCTTTTCTGTTACTAATCTCCAACAATAACAGCAGTGGTTCTCAACCTGTGTGTCCCCAGATGTTTTGGCCTTCAACTCCCAGAAATCCTAACAGCTGATAAACTAACTGGGATTTCTGGGAGTTATAGGCCAAAACATCTGGGGACCCACAGGTTTAGAACCAATGACAACAGCAGCAGCAGCAGCAACAACAACAAAAACAATACATGACTTTCTTAACTGCCTCTCCCCATAGCTTGATACAGGGCACAACACATTTAAAAAACATTGCCATAAAACACACTATCACAAAGTACATATGTTAAAATCCATAGTGCAAGGATTAACACAGTACAAGCAATACAAATACACAGAGAAGGCATTGAAATCCACAAGCATATGGACAATTTCAATAGAAAGGAGTAAACCATGAAAGTGAACAAAATCAAATTACCAGTATTTTTTTAAAAAAACCTCTAAAATCAAAACAGTAAATAAAAAACAACGCTCAAAAACAGGGGAATTCCAGACAAGAAACAATCAGGGCCAGTTAATCACCTCCCAACAAAGGATTCCCCCAGGCAGCAACCAGTCAAACCTTTAATCTGCAGGACCATTCAATGCTAATCAATAGGGGTGGATATCTCCAATTTAAATACATTGAAACCCGTTAATATTTCGTATTTGAAATTATTTTGACCTTATATCGACCCTCGGCGTCCAACCGAGGTTTCAAAATTGAACCCGGGATCGCCATTTTTTGTAAAGGTCACGTTATTAGGTCTTTTTTCCCTTCCTCAGTTCTCAATTCGTGAGAGGAGACTGGAGGGCAGCAGCACCCTCCTTTCTCCTCTCGCCAGCTGAGAGCTGAGGCGGGCGCTTTCCCCAGGCTCTCCCTCAAGCGGAGGGAGAGCCTGAGAACGGCCGGAGCGTTTCAGCAGGGAAGGAGGACGCGAAGGGATGCCCTCCGCCCCTCCTTTTCCCCAGGAACTCAAGCCTCATCTTAGAGGGGGAAGGAGGAGGGAACTAAAGTCAAGCCTGGCAGTTTAATCTTAGCAGGGAAGGAGGTCCGCCCCTTCCCTGCCAATTCCGTCAAGCCTTGGTGCAGTTTAGATCTTCGGAGTTCCTTCCCTGCCAGAACTAAACAAGGAAGGAGGATCTTAGCAGGGAAGGAGGGAGCCTTGGCCGGTTTAGATCTTAGCGAGTGTCCGCCCCTCCTTCCCTGCCAAGAACTAAACCGCGTCAAGCCTTGGCGCGGTTTAGATCTTAGCAGGGAAGGAGGAGCGTCCAAGGCTTGGCGCTGTTTAGTCTTGGCAGAGAAGGAGGTGCAGACGCTCCTCCTTCCCTGCTAAGAACTAAACCACATCAAGGCTTGATGCAGTTTAGTTCTTGGCAGGGAAGGAGAGGCGGACCATCCACTCCTCTGTTCCTCCCCCGCAAGCTCAGAGGCATCCCGGGTTATATTTAACCCGTGATACTTCTGAGCTGGGGAGGGAGGGAAGAGGGAAGGGCTTGCTTTCCCCCTCTTCCCTCCCTGCTCCTCCCAGCTGAGAGGCATCACGCATTAAATATAATGTGCGATGCGTCTGAGTTCGGGGGTTGGGCAGGGAGGGAAGAAGGGAGTGCTTTCTCTCCCTTCTTCCCTCCCTGCCCCCCCCCCCTCAGCTGAGAAGCATTGTGCATTAAATATAATGTGCGATGCTTCTGAGCTCGGGGGGGGGGAGGGAAGAGAGGAGAGCAAGCCCTCCATTCTAGCCTCCCCGCTGGCGTAACGAATAAAAATGAAAATTCGTTAGTAATTATGTTTCAATTACTAAATCTATTTTTAAAAATTTGGAATTATTTCTAAAACTACCCAGCAAGGGGAATCTCTCCCCCCGCCGCAATGAGTTTAGAATCTTTTTTTTTTATGGATCAACCACCCCTACTAATCAAGGTGGCCACTTGCAAGATTCACACCTTCCTCAAACAGACAAGAGTATTTTCTCCCACCCTGGACATTCCACAGATATATAAACCTTACTTGCCTAGTTTCCAATATGCCACACAACCACTGAGGATGCCTGCCATAGATGCAGGTGAAATGACAGCCCGGAAAACAGCAACCCATTGATTCCGGCCATGAAAGCCTTCAACAATACAATACAAATACATATCTTAAAATACAAAAGTAATGTAAATTTAAAAATGGAGGGGAATGTTTTGATTCTTTGATTGCCTCCATTTCCTTAGAAGTGATTGCTTGTCCTTATACTTTAGGAGTCCAACATGCTGCAATTTTCATATATAGCTGGAGTGAAAAGTCTTAAGTGGCAAAGCACCCTGCTGTATTTCTGAAGAATCAATTTAGCATGAGTAGAAAGTCAAAGCATTTAGAAAAACCAGTTATTTTCCCTATGAATGATCCACGTAGAAGCTGCGGTTGTTAGCTGCGAGGCCATTTTATATAGCTTGGCTTCCCTTTATTAAGATTGTTTGGCATTGTGTTTGAATTGTGTTGCATTATAAACACATCGCTGATACTCTCTTAGGTATGTGAAGGAAACGGAAAGTGTGTTTGGTCCCTCCTTTTGTTCCATCGAGATGAAAAATGTATTTATTGGGTGTGATGAAGTGTTAATTTTTAATTACAGGTTAAATGTAATTTTATATATCTGTTTAATGTTAAAGGTAACATAGGCCATAACAGGGTGATATTAAGGGCCACCCTCTGCATGGAGGTTGAGTTACCATAGTAACGGTAGGCGGAGCCAGCCAAGGCTAGGTTAGAATGCTGAGAGATTTGAATTTATTCAGTTGGTGCTGAGAGTCTCAGAGAGAGCAGTTAGAGTTTTCCTGTCAGTGAAGCTAGAGGGTAAGTCAGAAATATATAAGAGGTTTCTGACAGGAAAGAAGACAATCACATCAGTGGCCATTACACAGTTTTAATGCCAAAGACGCTTCGTTACATTACGCTTCGTTACATTGGGTCAAATAGCTTCAAGCTGTTTCCTGTAGTACAGTGCTGTCCAACTTCTGGCGGGTCCAGGGCCGGATAAGAGGTCACTGATGACCTGCGGGGCCGCTCGGCCGCCCCAGGCCCCGCCCCAGGCCCGCCCCAGCCCAGGCCCCGCCCCTCCTAAAGCCGCGAAAAAGGAGGAGTAGGCGGCGCCAAGAGCAGCGTCACAGGCCTGGCGTGACGCGCTGCTCTTGGCACCGCCTACTCCTCCTTCCCACCGGCTGGAAAGCGCCCCCCCTCGGCGCATTCCCTATTATGGGAATGTGGTCAAAATGTACAAATTTCCAAGCTGTCCTTTTCATCACATTCAGGAACAGCTGCCTGGGGATACTACCTCGTTCTGCCTCATACTAGGCCTAACTGACCAAACCTGAAAATCCAATCAATGTAGGTTACTTCCATCATAATCTTGCTCATGGAATGGAGCCAACCATCTCATCATCTCACTTAGTGATGAACATTCATAGCAAGTTGGCTGGCCAATTCCCCCAAAGAGGTTAACACTGGATCCTACATTCATTTCTCCACATTTTGAGTTTTGACTTTTGTGGCTTTGATTATCCATGATTTTAAAACGTTCTTTATGTCCTTCAGTGTGACTCTATGTTCAGGTGGCCCGATCATTCGTGATATCTTCACCCCGTCGGCTTCCTACTATTCCGCTTCATATTAAGGAGTATATGTACTACTCTTCATTGTCCGTTCTTCTGCTAGGATTTTACTAGCCTACTTCACCCCTAATGTGGATGTTACCTACACTTCCTATGGACCCTGTTATATTTTGAACTGCTTGCGCTCGTGTGGTTCATTTGCAACCGCGGAACTCTCGCTACTTTGCGAACTTAGGTTTACCTTTGGGACTGCGGACTCCTATACACAGGACTATATCTCTCTATAGGGTAAAGTATGTGCACGTGGTTCACTCTGCTATATATTTATAGTATTACTGTGTATGTTCAATAGTTTGACACTTGCCAATACATTTTGTAATTTGTGATATATGCTGGCTCTTGGTAGCGTCTTGCTTTTTTGTTTATCACGTAGGATTGCAACATTGGCAATCCATACATTGGCAATCCATGTGAGGTCAGGAGTATTGTGCTCCAAAACTCTGTCAGTCTGAATTCTGAAGTCCCAGAGTTGTTGTTGTTGTTGTTGTTGTTGTTGTTGTTGTTGTTGGGCTACCAGTCTTGTTTTAGTATTTGTAGTACTGGAAATAAAAGTGTTAAACTGGAGAGATTAAGAGGAAACATAGAATACATTATGAGATGAATAAACAGACCAAATCAAAAGATGTAAAAAAAATCTTCCAGAAATTACGCCTTCTCCCAAAAAACAATCATTGGCCATTAATCAGCCTGCCAATCCCCACAGTGTAATTTTAAAATAATTTTCCATGATGAAAGCTATACAATTTTTTCTCCGCCAAACACAATGGGTTAAATCTTGGAATAACTCTCCTCCAAGTCAACAATTAAGAGAGTAAACATGTTCATCTGTGCCAGGAGGGAAACGTTTTAAAATATTAATGCTTTTAAAGTAGAAGAATGATAGTAGTTGATAATAGTACATGCAGAGTAATTTGATCTTATGTTGCCCAATGAGATTAGTGCCTCCATATTTCAATATTGTAAAGCTCTCTGACCCAATATGCTCTCATTGCCATTGGAGAAAAGGGCTACAGTCACATACGCATTCACCCAAAAATACCACACATACTGGCTTTTATGAAAGTGTAATCCTATGCATTCTTTGTCATTAACCATGCAAATATGGGACTTTTTAAGAGTACTAGCCAATAATGCCTTCTTTAAGCACTCCATTCCATCCCTCTCCACATCCATTCAACATTATGGGCCCATTGAGCATTGTCCCTACCAATGCACAGTATTATTGGATGTTTGGAAGGGGGTTGCCCCATAAGACTTTCCCCCCTAAAAGCATTTTTATTCTATCCTTGAGCTTGGGATTCTCAAGGAATTCTAATATGTGCTTTCTTTCATAGTAGTCCCATTTTGGTTAAATAGTTGTTGCATTTTGGAGGGAGTGACATCGCTCGGGCTGCACTCCTCCTCCCTCCCTCCTTCTGAGGCCATGCCGAGTTGTCCCAGAGGCAACGGCAGCTGCATGGCACCCCTTCCATGCAGCGCTTCATTCCCGCAGCGCAGCTGCCGCTGCCCCTGGAACAACTCGGCATGGCCTCAGAAGGAGGGAGGGAGGAAGAGTGCAGCCCGAGCGACGTCACTCGGGCCCCACCCCCGGAGGGAATGACGTTGCTCGGGCCCCACCCCCAGAGGGAGTGACATCGCTCGGGCTGCACTCTTCCTCCCTCCCTCCTTCTGAGGCCACACTGAGTGAGTTGTTCCAGAGACAGTGGAAGGTGCGCTGCGTGAATGGGGCGCCGCGAAGGGGCGCCGCGCAGGTGCCGCTGCCTCTGGAATGACTCACTCAGCGTGGCCTCAGAAGGAGGGAGGGAGGGAGGGAGGAGAAGAGGATCGGCAGTGAGTCATCGCCATTATTTTTTTTGGTCATGATCTGGCACCCCCCTCCGCTTGCGCCCATAGGCCATGGCCTTGTTGGCCTAATGGATAATCCGGGCCTGCTTGGTGGATGACCTTAGCAGAGAGCTAGGCAGGGGGAGTGTGTCCTTGTTGGTTCTCCTGGACCTCTTGACAGCTTTCGATACCATTGACCATGGTATCCTCCTGGGTTGTCTCATTGGAATGGGACTGGGAGGCACTGTTTTACAGTGACTCAATTTCTTCCTGGAGGGCCATACCCAGAAGGTGGTGCTGAGAGACTCCTGTTCGGACCCCAGGATGTTGACCTGTAGGGTTCCTCGGAGTTCTGTTTTGTCCCCCATGCTGTTTAAATATACACGAAACCACCGAGAGATATCATCTGGAGTTCAGTGCCACCTATATGCCAATGACACCCAACTCTACTACTCCTTCCCACCTAAAGCAAAGGAAGCTGTCCTGATCCTAAACCAGTGTCTGTCATCAGTAATGGACTGGATGAGGACAAACAAATTGAAACTTAATCCAGACAAGACAGAGGTGCTCCTGGTTAGTTGGGGGGCAGTGTAAACACGGGACTAGGCTATTGAGCAATAACAAGCGAATGGACGTGTAAGCAACCGACACTAAAGTCAAAAATAATGTCAATTTTAATGGTAGTTAAGTAGTTCCTCTACATTGAGTAGTATACTACTTGCAGCACTACAGCCTACCAAGCCTTCCTTTGCCATTGGGCACATTATGGATTACAAATACCCAATTGGGTTCGATTTGATTTGAAGATTGTCCATTTACCTATTGGATTTACAAATACCCATTTGGGTTAACGTTTGAATTGACTTCGGAGTGATTTTACTCCGCTTGACTTCTATCCACTTGGATTTAATATTTGTTCACAGTCGCATGGTAGGCTGCATTACCTAATTACTTAATTACCATTAAAATTGACATTATTTTTGACTTTAGTTTCGGTTGCTTACACTTCCGTTCAATTGGGAGGCAGATCAGGGAATAGGGATCCGGCCTGTGCTGGGTGGGGTCACACTCCCCCTGAAAACACAAGTCCACAGTTTGGGAGTCCTCCTGGACTCAGTGTTGACCTTGGAGGCCCAAGGAGCAGGAGGACCATTGCACGATTAAAACTTGTGCACCAGATCTGGCCACAGTGCTACATTCCTTAGTTACATCCCATCTGGGTTACTGTAATGCACTCTGTGTGGGGCTGCCTTTGAAGCGTGCTTGGAAACTTCAGCTGGTCCAAAGAGCTGCCGCCAGGTTGCTCATGGGGGCTGGCTAGGGAGAGGACAACCTCCCTGTTGCAGCAGCTTCACTGGCTGCCAATTTGTTTTCAGGCACAATTCAAAGTGGAGGTTATGGCATCTCCTTGTACAAGCCTGCCCGTGCCCTGAGATCTTCAGGAGAGACCCTTCTCTCGATCCCACCTCCATCTCCAGCTTGGTTAGTGGGAACGAGAGAACAGGCCTTCTTGGTGGCTGCCCCTTGACTCTGGAACTTCCTGCCCAGGGAAATGAGAATGGCCCCCTCCCTCTTGTCCTTTCAACGGCAAGCTAAAATCTGTTTATTCAGGCAGGTTTTTAAAGAAAACAGTTTTTAAGATCAAGTCAGGGGGTGCTGTTGTTTTAGCTTTGAATATGTTTTTAATCAGATTTTATGGATTTTAACTGATTTTTAAAATACCATTGATATTTTATTCTGTTTTAATGTTTACTAGCTTGGGGACCCGGCGGTGCCCGGGTTATTTGAGAAAGGCATTGTGTGCCAAGGTTGGTCTTTGGTACTTCAAGTCCCATCATCCATGGTCCACCCTCCTGTAAACTGTAGAAGGATGGAGACTGGGTCATGGGGGCACAGGGTGCCAAGTGTTGTCTTTTAGGTCTTTGTTCAGAGCTGCAGTGGTCTGTGGAAAAGGAAGGCTTTGAAAGTACTACAAATCCCATAATCCATGGAGGTACCTCAAGTCCCACTCTTCTCCATACGGCAGTAGAATGTAGAGTGGGTCATAGGGGCACTTTGTGTCAAGCTTGGTATTGCATTGGGCCTCTGTGTGGCAAGTGTGGTCCTGATCCGTCATTGGTGTGGGCCACTGTGCTCTAAGCAAGTGAGTTAAAGTACTGCAATTTCCGTCATCCATGGTGCATCCTACCTCAAACTGCACCAAGATTTAGAGTGCATCTTGGGGGGGGGGGGGGTGTCTGTGGGCCAAGCTTGGTCTTGTTCTGTCATTGTTGTGGACCTAGTCAAGAAAATGAAGTTGAGGAAGCCTTACTGTCAAATCTGGTTGTGGCCTAGTCAGCATAATCAAGTAGAGGAAGCCTTACTGTCAAATCAGGTTGTGGCCTAGTCTGGGAAATTAAGTAGAGGAAGCCTTAGTCTGGCCTAGGCTGGGAAATTAAGTAGAGGAAGCCTTACTGGCAAATCAGGTTGTGGCCTAGTCTGGAAAATCAAGTACAGGAAGCCTTACTGCCAAATCAGGCTGAGGCCTAGTTTGTTAAATCAGCTGAAGGAAGACTTTTTTTAAAGTGCACTCTCTGGCACCTTTGAGATTTTGGATGTTGAAATGTTGGCCATGCAGAGTCTGTTATGCAAATTTTCCCTCAGTGGCAACCAATCTCCTCTGTCTGGTGCCTTAGAGGGTTGGAGTTCTGAGGCTGGCCAGTCAGAGGCATTTATGCAAATAATTCAGAGTGGCAGCCAATCGCCCACACGCTGGCACATATTCCTCCCGAACTTGAAAGTGAAAACATGGGCCCAGTTCTCAGGAAGATAGCGCCCAGGCTGCCCGCAAACACTGACTTTTATTATATGTAATAGAATAGATATATTTGTAGATTTTAACTTGTATTGAAGTGCTTTTAATGTAAGCTGCTTTGAGTCTCCTTGTGGAAAGAAAATGTAGGGTATAAATAAACCTAATAATAATAATAATAATAATAATAATAGAATAACAGCCTAGAATCCCTTTTAGATGTGGCCAAGTCTAAAATTTGCAGAGAGAGGGGAGATAATTCAGTACAAAGATGGAAGGCGTGGGGCCAATTTTCTTTCCTGGCACATTCAAGGTGCCACATAGATTGCCAAAAATACCCTTGCTGAGGAAAAAAAACTGGCTAAAAATCTACTAATGTTGCAAAATAAATATTTTTGAAAAACCAGTGGTGAAATGGAACGAGGGGTCGATGGACCCATATTGGAAGAAAGGTGGGATATCAAATGAAAGAATGAATAGCCCTGAAGGTCACCTCCAGTGTTGTCCATCCCAGATTTATTGCAATATTGTCACACGTTGAGTTCCAGGTTTATAGAGCAAAAGCCTTTGGTTTTGAGAGCGGTACCTGTCCCTTGGCAACTGTTTCAGCTTACTGAACACAATGTTCCTCGTCCCCCATGTGCGTCCCCGCCTTCCTCCTGTTCCGTACGGAATATAATGCTTTTTGGAATTGCAGCAGGAACCATGTAATTGTCTCTCCTAATGACATAATGTGGTGAGCTTGACTGGGAGACGTGCCAAAGAGCCGATCCAGTACTTGGCAATAGCATTAATATGCATTTCAACAAAGACTTGGAGCCACACCCAGCCGCAGGTGGGTGAGTCTGCATTGTCAGGCCCTTCTGAGAACAAGCAAGCGACTGAGCTCACAAGGTCTATTTTTCTGACAAACGATTACGGGCGATCATAAGAATACAGAGACAAAATATTGTAATAGCACTTATAAAAATCTCAAGGGAAGAAATTTAGTAACTACGGTCTCTCCTTTTTCTAAGAAATGATTGTGTTGAAAAGGAAATGAGGGGTGGGTTTCAGGGCAATAATTATATTTTCCATTTGAATGTCAGTTTTTGAATTATAATAGGGGGTCTCTGTCAGATGGACAGAGAAATGTGAGATAAACCGCGGAGAGAGATTGTGAAAGCAAAAGATGTGATATCGATGGAAATCAGAGGAGGATCCTGCGACTGGGTAATTAGCCCCCTCCTCTCTCTCCCCCTTTCTCTCTATTCACTATCTTTGCTTTTCAGGTCTCAGGCCTGGAAATTATGTGGAACCATGCTTATAAATTGAGATCCATAAGAATTGGCCGGATGAGTGACTTTATTTACAGGCCTTCTTATACAGAGACTTATTTCAGAGACTACAGATTGCAAAATATAGATATTCTCCTCATTTTACTTGGAATCTAATAGACTTATTTCTTCAATCAAGGATGACTGAGATTGTTTTCTTATGCCAGAGATCAAAAGAGAAAAGTTGGACATGGGATGGCCATCTGAGCCTAAAAATAACCAAAGCCGGACCTGCTTGGGGTTGTACTAAAGGCTATATCCTTTTCAAGTTAAATGATTTCTCTTGTTGAATTGTTAGAGTGATCATTACCACCATTTAGTTTGGACTGTTAGTTTGATAAAAGATTAATTTGTTTGTGCCCTTTTAGTCAAGTGTTCAGAATCGTGTCTTTAAAAAAGAGATGAAGATGATGTCTTCCACAGCTGGATGTCACGCCCCAATACAATGGAATGGGAGAAAGATACCATCTACCAATTGATAAAAATTTGATTGTCAAAAGATTGCAAGAGATGTTGGTTGCAAATGGTCCAGGTATTGTTCATTGGAGGATTCCATTCCCTAGGGATGACTTGGAATGGGACATTGAAAGGAACTTTTAGCGAAAATGTGTCAAGAAACTGATTTGAATGAAATCCAAATTCTTCTTATGATATTGTTCACCTACACTGTTTGAGATTGTTATTTATGAATTGAGGTATGGAAAACCATCACAGAGAGATTCCACAGAGCTGAAAAGAAAGGAAAATGGAAAAGGTGCAAGTATTGGTTCCAAGGGGTTTCTATTTGTTTGAAATGATGTGCTGTGTTTCCCGTTACTGTTTTATTTATGTTTCCTCAGGTGATTTATGTGGTATTAATACAAGCAAGCTAAAAAAAAAAAAAAAAAAAATGGAGACTTTGCCCATGAGAATGGAACTAAAACGGGCAGTGTGATGTGAGATGAGGTTTTCCTGCCCCCAAGCGAAGAGATTAAGGCCTTGGACCTATATATCGAAATCCAAAGAGATACAGATGGAAATAAGCCATTGGATGGCGGAGATGTTATTATCCAGGTGGACGATGACCAGAAAGATATGCCTGACCAAAGTTCCGGCAGGCGTGCCAAAAGGAGGTCCTAAGGGAAAGGAGAGTCAGCATCGGGGGGGGGGGGCACTCTCCTGGGGACAGGCTGATCGCAAGACCCCCGAAGAGGAGGATAGTCATCCGAGAGTCGCCCAAAGACATGACATTGGGACTTGGGGGTGCCAGTTTTGGGTTTTTCTGTGTATTGTATAATTTTGTGTGTTTTGGCTCTGCTGGTGGTGTAAGACGATCCTTTGTAGGCCTCCACCGGAGAGCAGAAGTGATAAGGCTGATCAGTAAAATATGTTATTGGGACTGACCATAGTCCAACGCAGGGCAATTAGATCAAGATACAGATAGCTGGATCTGGATAGGATTCAGAGTGTTGCTAGAAAATACAAAAGACCTATTCAGCTCCGAGTGATTTTTGGAGCACATGGCTGGACTGGCTGCCGAACTGGCAATGGTTACACACGCTTGTGGTGATAATCACAGTAGTGAGATGTTCAGTGTTAGTAACTATGTGCTGCCTGCCCATTTTGCTCAAATGCCTTACTAGGGCAGTGCAGAGTTCTAGAAATACAGCAAAGACTGTGCATGCCGTACAGGTTGAAAACCTGGAGTCCCACGGACTGGAGAGTAAATTGGTCTGCTTAAGGTGTTCCAGATGTTGGTGTAGGAAACCCCTTGTGATGGGTTTCCCACAAAAGAGAAATCCTGAATGAAGCAGGTTTGGTACTTTTCCGAGCATAAAAGTACAGTCAGAGAGTGATGCTACTTGCGTGTCAACTCTGAAAAAGAGGGTTTTGGTGTCTGGAATCAGACAGGCACATGCTATGGAAGACTAACACCCTGATTAAATGCATTTTAATACACTCTGTGCCCAATTTAAACCATATAGGCTAGATGAGTGGAAAACAGTGCAGCTTGAGCTATGAAAGTTAATGGGATTCTTAGTGTAAATGGGAAACACCATTGCAAGATGGCAAAGAGTTCGACCTTCTCTGCTGCTGGCAGGAAGCCCGGAACTAATGTTGCAAGTCAAAGAACAGAGAGAGGCTCAGCATTGATAGCTTGCACTGTGAGAAAGAATACCTTATAGATGGCTATTGTTCTCATTTTTAGTGATGACAGAGAAATGATGTAAATGATTTGTGCAATGTTTATTGGATTAATGAAATGTCATGTAACAACAGTAATCACCAGCCAATTATGATTGTTTTAACCATGAAGAAGGGGTGGGTTTAACTGGATGGACTCCATTGAGGTATAAAGGTCTTTGTATGAGATGTAACGGGGTCTTTTGCCCCTATCTGCAGCTGTGTTCTGCTGGCAAAACCCACCAGCTGGTGCCAGGAATAAAACCTTTTTGCTTTTCACCCTACTTCACAGTTGTCGCGTGTTCTCCCTCATCCTAGTATCCGCACGTTCGGGCAGCTTTGGTAAGGTTAACTTGGTACTTGGAGTTCCATAACTCCTCAATTCTGCTTCAACACCACCAACCAAAAGGACACAGAATGACACTCTAACACAGTGTTTTTAAATGTATTTATACACTCAGTGTGAAACCTGGGCCTGTTTCAATGGGAGTTGTAGTTGTTGGGAGTTATAGTTCACCCTCAATCAAAGAGCATTCTGAACACCACCAATGATGGAATGGAATCAAACTTCCCACACAGAACTCCCATAACCAAGACAAAATACTATAAGTTTGGTGGGCATTGACCTTGAGTTTTGGAGTTGTAGTTCACCTTTATCCAGAGAGCACTGTGAACTCAAACAATGTTGGATCAGGACCAAACTTTTCATGAATACTCAATATGCCCAAATGTGAACACAGATGGAGTTTTGGAAAAATTGACCTTGACATTTGGGAGTTACAGTTTCTGGGACTTATTGTTCACATACAATCAAAGAGCATTCTGAAACCTGAGACAAGGCCTGCTCCCCTTCCTTCTTTTCACCCTTCTGTCATGTGGGTGGGTGGGGGGACGGGACTGTAGCACCGCACACGTTTCCCGCCCATTCGTTTTATGAACAATAAAGCCTGTTTGAGTTAACTAGAGTGTCCAGCTTGGTCCTTGGGAGCCTCAAGCCTTTAAAGGAAGGCAAGAAGCAATCCCCCGGTATAGAGAGACCATGTCCTTGCCCTTTACTGGGTATTTACAGCCCGGGTGCGACCAAGGCAATGACATCTCCAGCCCATCCCCTGTTCGGATATCAGCCAGCACGCCAATGCCTTAAATCAAGAAATAATTTTCTAAGATCTACAGAGACACTCGCTGGAACACCTCAGCAAGCGAGAGTCCAAAAATGGCAGGCTAAAACCCAGTACCTCAATCAGTGGCTGATACCAAATGAGAGACTCTCTTCTGGGCACAGAGAAAACGGGCAACTTGGAAGGTGCTGAACAGACTGCGCTCTGGCACCACAAGATGCAAAGCCAACCTTAAGAAATGGGGCTACAAAGTGGAATCCACAGCATGCGAGTGTGGAGAAGAGTAAACCGCAGACCACCTACTATGAGCCCTGCCACATGCACAATGGAGGACCTTATCACAGCAACACCAGAGGCACTCCAAGTGTCCAGCTACTGGTCAAAGGGCATTTAATAGAATGCCAAGTTTTTGAACTTTGTGTTTTCTCAAATACATTGGTTTGCTCCTGATATGATAGATAGATAGAACAGAGGCTGGATGGCCATCTGTCGGGAGTGCTTTGAATGTGATTTTCCTGCTTCTTGACAGGGGGTTGGACTGGATGGCCCACGAGGTCTCTTCCAACTCCATGATTCTATGATTCTACTCAGTGGCTAGAATTGGCCACAAGAAGTTTCAATGTTTATGGTCTTCTAGAACAGTGTTTCCCAACCAGTGTGCCGTGGCACACTAGTGTGCTGTGAGCGATCATCAGGTGTGCCATGGGAAATTGGAAAGGGGGTGTGTGTTGAAGTATAAAAACCCTAAGAAACCTACCTCGATAAAGGCACAAAATTACAAACACCCCCCTCCCCACCCGTTGTCTACTTGGTCTCTCCCTCTCCATGCATTGGGAAGGCCCGCTTCCCTTTCCTGAAGTAGAGACCTCCTCTTGCCTCCTGGGGGTTCTGTGTGGGAAGTTTGGCCCAGTTCTATCATTGGTGGGATTCAGAATGCTCTTTGATTGTAGGGGAACTATAAATCCCAGCAACTACAACTCCCAAATGTCAAGGTCTATTTCCCGTGAACTCCATCTGCGTTCATATTTGGGATTATTGAGTATTCATGCCAAGTTTGGTCCTGATCCGACATTGTTTGAGTCCACACTGCTCTCTGGATATAGGTGAACTACACCTCCAAAACCCAAGGTCAATGCCCACCAAACTCTTATAGTATTTTCTCTTGGTTATGGGAGTTCTGTGTGGGAAGTTTGTGTCTTTCTGCCATTCCTGCCAGGATATCTATGTTGTGTTCATCGAAACAGGCCCAGGTTTCGCACTGAGTGTATAAATACATTTAAAAACATATTAACTATATGTATTACTGTGTTAGCGTGTCATTTTGTGTCATTTTGGTTGGTGGTGTGCCCCAGGATTTTGTAAAAGTAAAAAGTGTGCCGCGACTCAAAAAAGGTTGAAAAACACTGTTCTAGAAAAATAATATGTTTACTATCCCTTGACGCCTCCAGAATTATTTTCTCAATCAAAAATAGCAGCTTAGGAGATAATGTTGATAACAAAAAGGGGGAACGGAGGGAAGGGGTTAACCTGCCCCCACTCCTGTTCTTACAGTCTTTCAAAGTGCTTTTCAGAGATGTGTTTTTATTTTATTCCGTCCTATTTTTAGGCAATCACAAAAGAGCCTGCCTCCAGTCTGTTCCAGCTGCCACTTTGAAAAGTGCATATAGAATAGAATTAATGGCAGGAGAAGGAACCAAAGAGGCCTGTTGCTTAACTCGATAAAAGGAAAGCATCTGTGTTCGGTGGAGGCAACAATGTAGTCACGGCTTTGAAAAGATCAGCAGACCCGTCCCCTTGTGTTCTGGCTTTTGTCCAGCTCTGTGTAACATACAGGGCCCTCCAAAGCAAATTGGAACAATACATTTGACCGCTGTTATTCAAAGGGGACCTGTTTTTCCCCCAAGTGATGTTCTCGTCTGGTGGTTTACTGTAACACTATTTGGATATTCTCCTCTCGTGCAAATTCTTTGTGTAAGAACGGGTACTGGAAAAACCCTTCCAGATATTGTCTTGTGTGCTGGAGGAACTGGAACGTGTATGCTGGTGCTCAGCCCTTACTTGTGTGTAGTTTACATAGGAGGAGAACATTTGCACAGAGCTTGAGAATGCCCTCACATTGAAGCTGAGCCCCAGAAAGAGCCCATCTGCATCCTAATTGGTTTGACTTGCAGCAGGGAGTTCCAACGTTCCTGCACATGTGGTCTGACATCTCTAGCACCAAAGGCTGGAATTTGGCATCAAAAGACCTCCAGCCATTTCTACCTCTCTGCCATGGGCCCTTTGTGCACAAGGGCTGTATGCAGACAGGCCTGCATAGGGCCACCCCGAGGATGTTGGGAGACATAGTTTTCCAAGGACTTCCATGTGTTTGGACTCTCCTCAGGCTATTAGCAAATAGTTATAAGTTTTCCAAGGACACTGATGGACTTTATTTTATATGGACTTTTCTATTATGGATTTCCCCAAAGCATATGGATTTGATGCTTTTCAAGATAATATGGACTTTCTTTCTACTCCTTGCATATGAAATAATTATGAGATATTGGTGATATTCCCCTGAAACCCTCCTATGTAATTTTCCTGCATGTTTTCCCCCCTCCCCATGTGTAAAATAATATGAATAAATGCTACATGTTTGTTTTGAGATCAGGGTGACCACATTCCTGGTTGCACCCTTAATCTGATCATTAGAACAATTTGCATGACAAAGGACTCTTTCTGGTTTTGGAGAAGTCCTTCTTTCCCTTCTCCTCATTTTTGAAAGACTCCTTTTGTTTCATAAACGCTGGACCCTCTGAGTTTAGTCTTGTTCTGCATTTATAGGACGTATGGCATAACTATATTTCATATTTCATAACCGGCTGTCACTGTTGGCCTCGGAAACCAACACATAGCTACAATTATTTCATTTGTTTACCATCCAGAAGACTGAAAACTCTCATGGGAAATCTACATATGACCCTTTGTCAAGCAAGGGTTATTAAGGGCAAATTCCTGTTTTTCACCAAGAACAAAGAACTTGTTTTGGCCCGAAAGGTCAAAGCCTCGGATCTTCATTAACATATGGACATGATCTAATCAAGCAAGCTCCAGCTGCTCTTTGTTTTGAACACATTCCTGTCCCTCCCTTCCCATTCGCCAAAGCGAAAGCAGCGCTGTTTCACGATTGGTTCCTGCTACAGCTGGCTTCCAAGGTTCCCACCAATCATCATGAAGCCTACAGCATGCAGGGGCGGGAAAGTTTGAATTTGACAGTTCTGTAAAGTGTATAACAATGGCATATGTTTCAATGTAACTTTATGACTGCTTTGCGACAAGGAAACTGCAGTGGTCATCCTTCTCAGCTGACAAGAATAAAAACTTCAGTGGCATCTTCTTCCGGACTTCTTTGGTGAGATCATTTGGGAAAGGGATTTTTATTTGCTTTTAAAACTTCACCAGAGGTTTTGCTGAAATCTTCGCTTTAGGGGTACTTCTGGGCCTCTGCCCCCTAAGGGCCAGGCTGTCCTAAATTGTTTGGCAACAACATGGGATGGCGAAAAGCTTATTGCATTTAATATCCAGGGAAGCGGTTGCTTTTTGAAATTACCAACGGTCCAAAATGGACTGACTTTGATCTGGGACAATACCCATGATTCAAAGGCCCATTCAGTTGTCTGGTCACAGTCAACTTATTTCTCTTTTGAGACATGAATGTCATCAGATCAAAACCTTTCTTCTCACTCATGCATTTTCATTATTATCCCTATGGGTGTATCTACACTGTAGTATTAATGCACCCTCTCTTCAGATATCAGTTAGCAAGCCAACACCTTAAATCAAGAGACAGCTTCCAAAGATCTACAGAGATACTTACAGGAACACCTCAGCAAGCAAGAGTCCAAAAGTGGCAGGCTAAAACCCGGAACTTCAATCGGTGGCTGATACTGGATGAGAAACTCTCTCCCTGGGCACACAGAAGACTGGGTGACTTGGAAGAAGCTGGACAGACTGAGTTCTGGCCAACCTTAAGAAATGGGGCCACAAAGTGGAGTCCACGACATGTGAGTGTGGAGAAGAGCAAAGCACAGACCACTTACTACAATGCAGTCTGATCCCTGCCACATGCACAATGGAGGACCTTCTCACAGTGACACCAGAGGCACTTGAAGTGGCCAGCTTCTGATCAAAGGAAATTTAGTATAATGCCAAGTTTTTAACTTTGTTTGTGGTTTTTCTATACATTATAACTGTATCCTCAATTCACTTCTGACACAATAAATAAAGTTTTCCTGTCCTAATGGATCTCCCCTATGAACCATCTCGGAGTTTAAGATTTTCTGCAGAGGCCCTGCTCTCGGTACCTCTTCCTTTGCAGGTGCAACTGGCGGGGACGAGAGACGTGACCTTCTCAGCGGTGGCCCCTTTCCTTCCTTTCCTTCTCCTTCCTTTCTCTTCACTTCCCTCTCTCCCCCATTCTCTTTTCTTCTTTTCCCTTCATTATTTTACTTTTTCCTCACTCCCTTTCCTTTCTGTTCCCCACCCTTTCCTTTCCTCCCTTCCCATTTCCTTCTTTCTTTTCCCCTCCTTGTCTCTCTCCTGCTTTTCTTTTCTTCCTTTTCCATAGTTCATTCTTCTTTTCTTTCTTCCTCTCCCCTCCCTCCTTTCTTTCTCTTTCTTTCTTTCTTTCTTTCTTTTTTCTTTCCCCATTCCTTCCGTCTTCTCTTCCTTCCCAGAGTCCTGATCGCATGCCTTTTGCAGAGCCAGTTCTGAAGTGTCCCGTCATTCTTCCGGGGGAATCCTTTTCTTATAGTATGTACGTATATACTCACATTTAGTTGAATTCAGTCTTAAAATATATTATATATATTATATGGCTCTCACTGAAATAAATTTCCAAATATTTTGCTTTCATGGCTCTCTGAGTCAAAAAGGTTCCTGACCCCTGCTCTAAGGAAAACAATGCTTTATCTAATAATACAATAATAACCATCTATTATAATAGCCAATTTAGTGGTACAGATAGCAAATGGGAGATGTAGATTTACTAAATGGCTGATCAGCAACTTCTTTACAACTCTAAATTCCCATGTTGCAAGAGCTGGTGAATTGAAAACAGAAGAGGTATTCTTACCAAAGAGACTACATCTGGGTTGCATATTCAAAGCAAAGCACAGGACTCTCCAATGAGCTGGCATGATGTCAGCTTACCAAGTGCTTCAAAACAGTGTTTTGCAACCTTCTGTCCTACATGCTCTATTATGGCGGTGGTTAGGGCTGCTGAAAGATGTCCAAAAATGTCTTGATAACTAAAGGTTGAAATTCCTGTCCAGGAACCCATGTTGAAAGTATGTATGAATGTTGGGTTTGCCATACTCTAAATTCCTAACTGGATCTAACTTAGATTCTAACAAGCATTTAAGAGCTTCTTTACATAATAAGTCACTGTGCTTTTCCCTAGCTAGGTACTCGGTGCCAGACAAATAGGGTTCCTGTTCATAATGCAATCTCTCTCCAACTTTGAAATATGATGCCCTTCAGCTAGTGGCAAAAGCGGAGAAATGTATATTAGGCAGAAGGAGGGGCAGAGAGAGACTGCAATTGTGGACTGCTGCTGTCAGAGTTATGTACCACCTGTGACTTTTCTACTTTGAGAATCTGAATTAGTTCCCCCCCCCCAATATAATATTTATTAATATTAAAGGAACGGGGGTAAAACTGTATAAACACAAGGAGGGAAAGAAAAAAAGGAAAAGAAGAAAGTTTTAAAAAAGAACGTTATATATTTATGCTACGTTGCAAGAAAGAGTAAAAAAAAAACTCCAGAGAAACATAGAGGGGTTTGTTTTGACCTCCATCTCCCCCATCTCCTAAAATTAGGATTAGTTGTCACTTTGTAGAGTTTAGAAGTCTGCGATTTCATTGACTATTTATGGATAAATATGGTTTTAAAAACAAAATAGGTGATGTGAAGGGAACCAGGGAACCTCTTTTTAATGTCTAACCCCTCTCCAATCCTAGAAAGTCCTTTGCTCCTCCTGTGACCTCACTATTTAAGGTTGCATTCTTTTGGTGCTGCTCTCCCTTCTCTCATATTACAGTAGAGTCTCGCTTATCCAACCTTTGCTCATCCAACGTTCTGTATTATCCAACGCTGTCCAGGGTGGGAGAAAAAAAGAACTCTTGTCTGTTTTGGTGCTAAATCCGTAAATACAGTAATTATTACTACATAACGTTACAGTGTATTGAACTGTTGGTTTGTTGTAAAACGTGATGTTTTGCTGCTTAATTTGTAAAATCATAATGTATTTTGATGTTTAATATGCTTTTCCTTAATCCCTCCTTATATTCCAACATTTTCACTTATACTGTATAAGCAACCCAACCATATAAAGTAGTTACCCTCGGGATGTATCTACACAGTATATAGTTTGACCTTTTATCTTTATATTGACCTATACCACAGAACTGGTGCTGCAAGCTGATGTGCTAACTTGCAATGATATGCTAGGGAGTCAATGTGGAATGGCGATTTTGAGTGCTAGACTACAACTCTGGAGTCCAGGGTTCAAATCCTTGTTCAGCTACAAAACCCAATGGATAATTTTGAGCAAGTCATACTCTCTCTTCCTCAAACAAACAAAGACACCCCCCAAACAAATTTTACCAATTTTGTTGTTGCTGCTGCTGCTGTTGTTACAAAGGATATATAGCCATCTCTTGTGGGTGCTTTGACTGTGCTTTTCCTGCATAGCAGAGGGAGGTTTGGACTGGATGGCTTCTGGGGTTTCTGCTATTATGTTGTTGTTGTTGCTGCTGCTGCTGCTGCTGCTGCTGTTACAAAGGATGTATAGCCATCTCTTGTGGGTGCTTTGATGGTGCTTTTCCTGCATGGCAGAAGGGTGTTGCATGGGATGTCCCCAGGGATCGTCCACTTAAATACTGTTAAGTTTATGTTGGTTAAAATTGTTCTTCATTTTAAATATTGTATTGTTCTTTCTTTCCTTTTTTTTTCACTGTGTGAATTAGTTCACACAAACACTCTCCATCCATCTGCCACTGGCCTGACCTATGCCTGATAAATATAAATATATTTTATTTATAATCTATATAAATAAAAATGTAATGTAACTCAAAACCCCCTGGACAAATTGACACCAAATTTGGACACAATACACCTATCAGGCCAATGAGTGACCATCACTCATAAAAACACCGAAAAACACAGCGGAAGAGACTTAAAAAGCCAAAAAAACCAAACCCAACAACATTACAATGCATGCACAAAACCACATATATATACCATATATATATACACACACACGATTAGTATAATATACTATAAAGTCAATCATTGCCCCGGTCCTCTGGTGTTATCACAGCAATGCATGGTAGGGGACGGTTAGTATAATATATAATTTAAGATATAAACATTTGGGAATGGGGCTCCAAATAAATAAATAATTTAATATATAAACATTTTCGGGGGCTCCGCAACAAACTTTTGCTTCAAAAAGGGCTCCACAGCTGAAAAAATTTGAGAATCCCTGATCTAATAAATGAAAAGGACAGTGAACTTTCTACCTCACTTATTAATGTACATGTGATCCCAATCCTAGCTTACAGGTGTACAGCCCTTTCCATACACTCCGTAGTAGGTGCAGAAGTCATGGACAAGGTCAAAGGATATGATTCCCTGCAGGAGAGGACATGTTTTGTGTACAGGAGCAAAGTATGAACTGGATCTTGAGAAAGATATGCCTTGGATTACAAATCCCAAAAACCCCAGTAGCTGGGGTAGTTCCCAAAGATAATTGGGTTTATTTTTCTGAAGGGAATGTGAACTTAACAGATACTGTATTTGGAAATATGGGGGAAGTGCAAACCTCTCCCCAAACCTTCTATGCAGTGAACTACTGACGTTTTCTTTTTCCTTAGAGGTGAAAACCTAATCAGGTATGGCTGCTACTCACGCTAATATCTGTTGCTTAATTCTCTGCTTGCTGAAATTCAATCTGATGTTTACCACATGTCTAGAACTGAATGATCTTGTCCCAGTTATATGACTCCTGTATTTTCCCTGTCTGTCAGTCCAGTCACTTTGATTATTTTTATCTCAGTAGTAAACCAACTGTACGGACTATATTTCAAAGATATATAATGATACCTTGACTAAAATGATAACATTATTTTCCAGAAACTTACCAGTATTAATCTAATGTAAAAGACTCAGGATAAGAAACATCATGATTCATTTCCCTGACCCTCGGTAAAATGCAGAATATTTATTTTGATGATTGTCCCACTGAGATGGAATTACAAGCTTTGAAGTTTCTTTTTACCGAAAATATGTTCGAGCCTGAACACATCAACATCACACTGCAAACTATTCCTGGCATCTCTATATCCCTTCATGATAAATGAGCTAGGATTTCATGTCACATGCAAAGTTGGCCGTCTCCTCAGTTCAGAGGTTAGCTAAGGCCATAGAGATAACCTAAACAGTTTGGGTTAGTTCTCTCAACAGCAATGTCCCTTTTCTCACTTGTACTTTGCCTTGCAGTACTATTCAATGAGCTTCCTTTTAAAAGAGAAACATATATAATATAATTATGATACCAGATAATCTAATAACAGATTATCTATTCAAAAATCTGGTTTTATGATTTAGTTATCTTTGTTTCTTTAAAATTTCACTGAAATTTTGGCAGGAAGCTGAATAGCTGGAGAACAGCTTGGAAGTAGTTACAAATAGTGTAGTTACCTGGAATATGAGAGAAGCCTCCCAAAAGTGTGTCCCTGTTGGGTCTGTTGGACCTCTCAGTGGCTTTCAATACCGTTGACCTCGGTATTTTTCTGGGATGCCTCGCAGAAATGGGACTTGGGGGTACTGCTCTGCAGTGGCTTCAATCCTTCCTGGAGGGTCGGTCCCAGAGGGTGTTACTGGGTGACACCTGTTCGACTCCATAACCATTGTTGTGTGGAGTCCCTCAGGGCAGTGTTTCCCAACCTTTTTTGAGCCGCGGCACACTTTTTACATTTTCAAAATCCTGGGGCACACCACCAACCAAAATGACACAAAATGACACTCTAACACAGTAATACATATAGTTAATATGTTTTTAAATGTATTGATACACTCAGTGTGAAACCTGGACCTGTTTCGATGAACTCAACATAGATATCCTGGCAGGAATGGCAGAAAGACACAAACTTCCCACACAGAACTCCCATAACCAAGAGAAAATGCTATAAGAGTTTGGTGGGCACTTACCTTGAGTTTTGGAGTTGTAGTTCACCTATATCCAGAGAGCACTGTGGACTCAAACAATGTTGGATCAAGACCAAACTTGACATGAATACTCAATATGCCCAAATATGAACGCAGATGGAGTTCAGGGGAAATAGATCTTGACATTTGGGAGTTGTAGTTGCTGGGATTTATAGTTCCCCTACAATCAAAGAGCATTCTGAACCCCACCAATGATAGAACTGGGCCAAACTTCCCACACAGAACCCCCAGGAGGCAAGAGGAGGTCTCTACTTGGGGAAAGGGAGGCGGGTCTTCCCAATGCATGGAGAGGGAGAGACCAAGTAGACAACAGGTGGAGAGGGGGATATTTGTAATTTTGTGCCTTTATCAAGGTAGGTTTCTTGGGGTTTTTATACTTCAACACACTAGATTCTCTCCCCCCCCCCCCCTTTTGGAGGTTCCAATTTCCCATGGCACACCTGATGATCGCTCACGGCACACTGGTTGGGAAACACTGCCTCAGGGTTCAGTTCTGTCCCCGATGTTATTTAACATCTACATGAAGCCACTGGGGGAGATCATCCAGATTTTCGGAGTAAGGTGTTATCTATATGCAGATGACGTCCAGATCTGTCACTCCTTTCCACCTGTCACTAAGGAGGCTGTCTAGACTTTGAACCGGTGCTTGGCTGTTGTGTCGGACAGGATGAGGGCTAGCGAATTGAAACTTAATCCTGACAAGACAGAGGTCCTCCTGGTCAGTTGCAAGGCCGAACAGGGCATAAGGTTACAGCCTGTGTTGGATGGGGTTACACTCCCCCGGAAGACGCAGGTTCGCAGCTTGGGAGTGATCATGGATTCATCGCTGAGCCTGGAATCCCAGGTTTCAGTGGTGGCCAGGGGAGCTTTTGCACAGTTAAGACTCGTGCGCCAGCTGCACCTGTACCTTGGAAAGTCTGATCTGGCTACGGTCGTCCACGCTCTGGTCACATCCCGAATAGATTACTGCAACGCACTCTACGTGGGGCTGCCTTTGAAGACAGTTCGGAAACTGCAACTAGTCCAACGGACGGCAGCCAGATTACTAGTAGGAGCTACATACAGGGAGCATACCATCCCCCTGTTGTGTCAACTTCAATGGCTGGCTGTCCATTTCTGAGCTCAATTCAAAGTGCTGCTTTTGACCTATAAAGCTCTATACGGTTCTGGCCCAGCTTACTTGTCCAAACGCATCTGCCTCTACATCCCACCTCGTAGTCTTAAGATCATCTGGGGAGGCCCTGCTCTCACTCCCACCAGTATCTCAAATGCGGCTGGTGGGGATGAGAGACAGGGCCTTTTTGGCTGTGGCTCCCCACCTATGGAATGTGCTTCCAAGCGAAATACGATCGACCCCATCCCTCCTAGCATTTAGGAAAAAAGTAAAACCGTGGCTATGGGACCAGGCCTTTGCACAATAGCAGAATGCAGCACTGTGAACTTTGGACTGAAATAGGATTGGCTAATTGACAGATGAGAATAGGGCTCACTGTTTTTAACCTCGTCTTGCGGACGGAACATTGTTTTTAACTTAATTGAATGTTGAGTAGTCGTATGTTTTTAACTGCTTAAGCTTGTATGTTTTTATGGTTATATTGTATACTCTGGCATCGAATTGCTGCCTTGTAAGCCGCCCTGAGTCCCCTTTCAGGGGTGAGAAGGGTGGAGTAAAAATACTGTAAATAAATAAAAATAATGAAAAAGGATGGTAAAACATCAAAACATCCTGGCGTCACCTGGGCAACGTCCTTGTAGACGGCCAATTCTCTCACACCAGAAGCGACTTGCAGTTTTTCAAGTCACTCCTGACATTTAAAAAAACTGGAACACATTGTTTTGTTTGAGTGATAAGCACGCAACAATGCTACATTTCAGAATATCTCTCTTGTTCTTTCTTTTTCCCTTTCTCTGAGAAAAAGATGATTTTTTGTGTTTATTTGTTCAGTCGTTTCTGACTCTTTGAGACCTCATAAACCAGCCCACGCCAGAGCTCCCTGCCAGCCGTCACCACTCCCAGCTCCTTCAAGGTAAATCCAGTCACTTCAAGGATGTCATCCATCCATCTTGTCCTTAGTCGGCCCCTCTTCCTTTTTCCTTCCACTTTCCTCAGCATCATTATCTTCTCCAAGCTTTCTGTCTTCTCATTATGTGGCCATAGTACCTCATCTTTGCCTCAAATATCCTTCCCTTTGGTCAGCAGTCAGGCTTTATTTCCTGGAGTATGGACTGATTGGATCTTCTCACGGTCCAAGGCACTCTCAGAATTCTCCAACACCACAGTTCAAAAGTGTCTATCTTTTTTTGCTCTGTCTTCCTTATGGTCCAGCTCTCGCATCCATAGGTTACTACAGTGTCTTTCAATCTTTTTTGAGCCGCGGCACATTTTTTTAATTTGCAAAATCCTGGGGCACACCACCAACTAAAATGACACAAAATGACACTCTAACACAGTAATACATATAGTTAATTTGTTTTTAAATGTATTTATACACTCAGAGTGAAATCTGGACCTGTTTTGATGAACACAACATAGATATCCTGGCAGGAATGGCAGAAAGACACACACAAAGGTATTGCTCAACAGCTGTCAGTCATGGGAAAACTGGGTGCTTTGGACTTCAACTCCCACCATTCCTAACAGCCTGAGGCCCTTTCTTGCTTAAGTGGCTGAGGGGGAAAAAGGAAAAGGGCCTGAGGCTGCTAGGAATGGTGGGAGTTGGAGTTCAAAACACTTGGAAGTTCCAATTTGCCCATGCCAGCTTTTGATTCCATCGCCACATCTATCTTCAGCCTCTGGCAATTTGAATATATGTGATTATCTACATGATTATCTACCTTGTCGCTATGATTATGGTGCTGCTTCTTTAAATTGTCCGCGAACTGACTGTGTTATTGTGCGGATCCCAGAACTGACATTGGATAACATTGTGAGGATACACTTTGTTTTTTGCACTCACTTCTGTGATTTCATCAAATATCGTGAGTTTTCCATAGAGGAGCGCTCCGTGAACTCGCTACTTCCTGGTTTGCAATTCCTCCGCTCTTTGTGGCAACCATGCCAAACTACCTTTTGTAAGACTTCTGATTTTCTCCAGCAGGATTGGGTACTTTGAGTGTGTTTTTTGCGTATGATTATGTATGATTAATTGTGCATTTTGTACTGTGACGTAGCGGCGCTCCTTTAATAAGTAAGGGTATTGGAGGTTTCAATTTTCCACGGCACACCTGATGATCGCTCATGGCACACTGGTGTGCCGTGGCACACCAGTTGGGAAACACTGGGTTACTACAGGGAATACCATTGCTTTAACTATTCAGATATTAATTGCCAGTGTGATGTCTCTCCTCTTAACTATTTTGTCGAGATTGGTCATTGCTCTCCTCCCAAGAAGGAAACGTCTTCTGATTTCCTGACTGAAGTCTGCTTCTGCAGTACGGTAATATTTGGGCCTAGAAATACAAAGTCTGTCACCGTCTCCACATTTTCTCCCTCTATTTACCAGATATCAGTCAGATTGGTTGCCATAATCTTGGTTTTTAAAAAATGTTTAACTGCAACCCAGCTTTTTCATTTTCTTCTTTCACCTTGGTTAGAAGGCTTCTCAGTTCTTCCTCTCTTTCAGCCATCGAAGTGGTATCATCTGCATATCTAAGCTTGCTAATGTTTCTTCCAGCAATTTTAACTCCAACCTTGGGTTCATCAAGCCCTGCATGTCACATGATGTGTTCTGCATATGAGTTGAATAGGTTGGGTGAGAGTATACAGCCCTGCCGTACTCCTTTCCAATCTTGAACCAGTCTGTTGTTCTGTGGTCTGTTCTTACAAAAGAGGACTATAACCTTAACATTACTTATCAGCTTCCCAGTAATGGAAAAGGAACAACTGAATGAATAATGTAATAAGTATAATGCTTTACCTCGGACTAAATACATTATAGAGAGAGACTTACACACGTCAAACGGACTGAAACTTGCTTTCAAGTAACAACATTTAGAGCAGTAATTTTCAACCTTTTTTGAGCTGCAGCACATTTTTTACATTTACAAAATCCTGGGGCATACCACCAACCAAAATGACACAAAATGACACTCTAACACAGTAATACATATAGTTAATATGTTTTTAAATGTATTTATACACTCACTTAGTGTGAAACCTGGGCCTGTTTTGATGAACACAAAATAGATATCCTGGCAGGAATGGTAGAAAGACACACAGGAAGATCTTGGTCAACAGCTATCAGTCTCTCTCTGTTTTTAGTTTTTATCGCAGTCAAGCTTGAGAAGCTCATCTCACACAGATATGTGGTGCTGTGACCCCACATTGCCACTGTCACTTGACGTGCAGCTGCAGCACTAACTCTAACTTTGTTTACTTAGCCACGTCTGAGCGAATCCAAGATGGCACGACCATAGCACTCTCGCATCACTTCTTAGGTGACGAGAGAGTGCTATGGTTCCATTTCTTAAAGGGACAGATGCGCCTTATAGTTTATATATGAATGAAGTTTGAAAATAATTTTCCACGGCACACCTGATGTTCTCTCACGGCACACTAGTGTTCCGCGGCACACTGGTTGAAAATCACTGATCTAGAGTAGTGATGAGAGTCTGTCAAACCTTTCCCATTTGAGACATTTGAAATCAGATTCTTTGCACAGCTAGCAAGAAGTACTTGTATTTCTGAGAGAATTTAATATTTCTCTTTTTGGATAGTGTAGTAGCACATTTTTCCTTTCCTTTAGTACTCAAAAAACAGGACTTAAAGAATATACAGGTTTGCTAGCTAACTGAACGGTACCCCACTTGATATTATACAAGGCAATGTGAAAGCTATGAGTTTTGAAAGCACAGAAGCACTTATAGCCCAGCTTCACACATACACATAAACACACACATGTACACATGGCTTTTGATTTGAAGAGGGCTTATTTTTAAACACATACACTCAACTCCAAAATATATTTTACCTCTTTCAAATGTAAAATACACCCCCAGAGCCCCATTTAGCCAACCTTGACAGGTGATGTGACTAATAGATGTGTAATCTTCTCTGCCTACACAAATTCAGTAGCAGTCATTTGTGTGGCACTAAATTTAAAGATACCTAGTAGCAGAACAATGAATATGTCAAGGTGTAGAAAGCAAAGATGTTACATAGAAAATATCTTCATATCAAACTGTTTATCAAGTTGTATGAAAAGTGTAATATTGTGGTTTGAGCGTCAGACTATGGACACATCTATACTGACCCTTTACCCAAGGGTCGATCTGAAGTGTTGAACTCCAGATTAGCCCCAGGATGGTTTAGACCACCAGCTCCCAGCCTCTTCAGAGGCAGAAAGAGTTCTGACTATGCACCTCCGATTCTATGCAGGTATGTTTTGTATTCACATTGGTATTTACTGTATGTATGTGTATGTTCCGTATGATTTGATATGATCAAAATTGACTAACCAATAAAGACACACACACACACACACTCCCATAAAGAAACCTCCGATTCTTGTTGTCGTGATGGCCAGTAGGATGGACATGGCTAGTGGCTCTCGGTTGTCATCTGAAGTGACACTGACCAGACACCAGAGCAATGCCAAGGAGTGGAGAGGAGGAATCACCATTTCCTTCCCCCATGCTTTCTCCAATTTCCCTGGCTGATGTCACTCCAGGTGACAAGTGAGTGACAGTAGTCATGTCAAAATTGCTAGTTACCACTACAGTGAGAACAGTAGGAAGGTGGTGAGTGCCATCTCATACATCAATGGTTTTCATCCTGTGGGTCCCCAGATGTTTTAGCCTTCAACTCCCAGAAATCCTAACAGCTGGTAAACTGGCTGGAATTTCTGGGAATTGTAAGCCAAAACACCTAGGGACCCATAGGTTGAGAACCACTGCCATATATAATGGGCATGTAAACAGTTGTGGCTGCTTCCGTCTTGGAACTAGTGTAACTGTTTACATGGGTCCAAAGTCAAGGTTTGGTCCATGGTTTGGAGAATTCAGAGCAACACTTGAGTTTTGATAATGTAAGTCAAGTCTGCCTTAACCTAAATCGGCTATGTGTGTCATGCAGCCACCATGCAACTGATGGTGGCTGCCCCATCACTATTCCTCCCCCACTTCACAATAAAGGGTCAATGTAGATGTGCACCTTGATTCTGTAGACAAGGACTTGATTCCTGCTTGGGCATAAAAATCCACTGAGTAACGATGGGTGAGTCATAGAACCATATACATGATGAGTTTTCATGTAGTTCACCATAAGTCAGAAATAACTTGAAGGCTCTTGACAACCACAGTTTTTCTGATGGATAGAAGTTGTTCTCCATGAGCCAGAGTTGGAACAAGACAACATCTAAAAGATCTTTCATAGAGGTGATTTTTTTCCTATTCAATAAACTTGCCAGATTCTGCTATTTTGTTCTACAAGTGAGATAGCAATGTGGAGATGACCTAGGGCCCTTCCACACAGCACTATATCCCAGAATATCAAGGCAGAAAATTCCACATCTGAGTATGGACTCAGATAACTCAGTTCAAAGCAGATATTGTGGGATTTTCTGCCTTGATATTCTGGGATATAGGGCGGTCCGGAAGGGCCCTTAGCAAGCATGGCCACTGTGCTGTCAAAACCGACCCCAACACTAATCCAAATGAGACAGCTGCCTGAGACTAGGTCATGTAAGGGCAGCAAGTTGATAGTGACTTTCACTGCTTTACTGATACTCTCAGGGAGAACCTTATAGGGCAATTTTCCGTCTCAGGTATCCAGATGGCTAGCTCAGCTGTATATTGAACAGCAGATGAGATCATTCTATGTAGAACAACCATAGGCGTAGGCTGCATCCCTCATTGTAAATTTCTGTCCTGCATTTTTAAAAAAGTTCCAACTTTTCTAGTTTGCAAGTAACTTAAAACTACATTTAGAAATACAATTTAGGCATCCCAATGAAAGGTTTAGGAAAGTTACCATGATAATATGAAAGTAGCAAAATATGTGTTGTCAATGTCTCACTCTCTGCAGTGCTACAGATTGGGAGACTGATGGGAAAAAATCTTTTGAGGAGGGATTTTTTTCTCTCTTTAGGATAATGACTTCATGGTACCACCTTCTAGTTTCATTTGCCTTAGAATACCAACTACTTTGTTTCCTAACACGTTTGCCTGGTATTTGCATATCTGAATGTAAATTGTACCATATCTGCCCTTTATCCAAGCAGAGTACAATATTTCAATATGTTTAATGGTTTTAAATTGTACTTATATGTCTATTGTTTCTACTGATTTTACATTATGTTTTTTATGGTTTGTATAATGATGCATTACATTTTTGCCTAAATAAATGTTATATCCATGTTTTTCAACCTTTTTTGAGCCGCGGCACATTTTTTACATTTACAAGATCCTGGGGCACACCACCAACCAAAATGACACTCTAACACAGTAATACATATAGTTAATCTATTATATAAAGGGGTTCCCGTCATGGACCGACCGTCCCAAATAGAGAAACCTTACAACGCAGAAACACCAAACTTGCCAACAGAAATAGGTCTCAAGCAAGGTATGTTTGTAGCAAAGAAACTTTCCCCCCCAAAACCTAAAAGGCCCCCAAAACAACAAGTAAAAAAACCCTACATTTCCCAGCATCCTCTGGGGCTGCCAACGACTCTCCCTGCCGCTACATTCTGACAACATGATTGGCTGCCAATAAGGGCGGATTTGCATAACTTCTGTACTGGCCAGCCAACATGAACATTCCGACCCATAATAAACTGTCAGAGGAGGATAAGGCAAAGGGCTGAGGCACAAACACACACATCCAATTCACTTCCCACAGAAAATTTACACCCCTACAAATCACAGACCACACCCAAAATTGACAGTAAGGCTTCATTAACTTAATTTCCCTGACTAGGCCTCACTTAATGGAATGCTGTTTACGCTCTGAATTGACAGTAAGGCTTCATTAACTTGATTCTCCCGACTACGCCTCAGCTCACTGGACATTGCGTATGGCCCGAATTGACAGTAAGGCTTCATTAACTTGCTGTTCCTGACTAGGCCTCAGCTCATGGGACATTGTGTATGGCCTGAATTTACAGTAACCTACCTTGGCACACAGAGCTCCCATAACCCACGCTACATTCTACTACAGTTTGGAGGAGGGTGGACCATGGATTATGGGACTTGAAGTACCTCCATGGATAATGGGATTTGTACTACTTCAAAACCCATCATTCCCCACAGACCACTGTGGCCCAGAACCAAGACCGATAAAGACCAAACTTGACACACAATGCCCCCCATGACCCACACTCCATCCGACTGCAGTTCAGAGGAGTAACATCAATTCCAACCCTTACATACTCAGACTTTCTCGCATCTCCTAAATAGGGCACAGCAATGCGTGCCGGGTACAGCTAGTATGTTTTTAAATGTATTTATACACTCAGTGTGAAACCTGGGCCTGTTTCGATGAACACACTATATATATGACTTCCTCTCACATACTTATACATGGCTATCATGTCTTCTCTTAGCCTTCTCTCCTTCAGGCTAAACATGCCCAGCTCTTCAAGCCGCTCCTCATAGGGCTTGTTCTCCAGACCCTTGTGAAATTTCACCCTGAGTGAAACTTGCTTCCAGTTAACTATGGATGTCATGATACTGTTATAAACAATTCCTTGGGGGGGGGGAGGCAACTCTCGAAAAATCGAGTAAAATAGTAAAAAAAACACATTTCCAAGTGGAGAGGCTCAATTTGTTTCTTGGAAATCTGTGAATGCTTCAGCCTCCTAATGCTCCCAGGTTCGCTCACTGCCCAATTCATCGACATTGAGCTTCCGGCTTTGGCTGTTCTCGCGAGAAATCCAAGCCAACGCCGACTCAATCACTTCCGTCCAGTGCTCTGCTTTTGCGGAGGGAGGAGGGAGGCAGCGAAAGAGGCCACACAGATCTATGAAACGTATCGGGAGGCTGAAGCAGCCCTGAGCGAGACCTGGAGCCATGCTGAGTCGAGACTCCTGAAGGCTTCCTCAAGGCGGGCCTGGCCCTGGCATTCTGCGGAGCCCTTCCTTTGCCTCGGGGAGGATCTTTGCGAAGGGAAAGGGGGAGAAAGAGCTGCTAGGAGGGGGAAGAGTGCCAATTTCCCACGGCACACCTGGTGATTGCTCAAGGCACACTAGTGTGCCGTGGCACACTGGTTGGGAAACACTGTGTTATATAGAATCAATAAGTGTTAGGAGACAGTTCAATGCAAAATAATGTATTCACTCATGCACAAACAATGCAACGTCAGCATTAGAACAAACAATATAAGCTGTGTGGGAAGATGCTCCGTTGAGGAATTATATTTGATTATTGGGACGACTCTGCAACCCATCCGGGATTCTTACTGTTGCTACGCCAAGCCCCACAGCCACCGGGAGCATCCAGTCTCCAACTCCCGAGTGAGGACATCGGGCGGGGCTGCCTTTGACCCCGCTTTCAGCATTTGTTATTGTTTGTTTGGCGCTGGAGAATTAAGCGCGCACGCCTTATAGGCAAAGTCACTCGGGGGGCTTCTTTTGTTTACACCATTTTGGGAGTGCTTCGGCGCTCTGAACTTGCCACACGGCACACATTGGGACTCTTAGCGTTCTCCCTCTTAGTTAAGACGGGACTTATTTTGTTTATATTGCGGGGACTTATGGCTATAGCGGTATTTCACCATATATGTTATATGCAGAGTCTTTCATGTGAGATATATATCACAGCTTATATTGTATGTTCTAACGCTGATGTTGCATTGTTTGTGCATGAGTGAATACATTATTTTGCATTGAACTGTCTCCTAACACTTATTGATTCTGTTTAGATAGGGGGAGTGACTATATTATATTGCTATTCGTTGATTGTTTAAACACTGTGTTATATGCTGCAAGGAGTCCCCTGAGGGGTGAGAAAAGCAGGATAGAAATGAAGTAAATAAAATAAAATATGCTTGGCATGTATTTTGAGAGACACACTCAAACTTGACCAAAAAGATGCGGTAGCGAAAGGCAGGAAACTATTTTGTTGTGTTGGGTGAAGCAACCCAGTAAGCCATCTGATCCAAGATCATGATCCTAGTGATTCCCTTATTGCAATATTGATGTTTTGATCCACACTTCAGTAAAGTATCTCCTTTCATCTTACTGAAATCTTGAGGTTCGTTGGTTTGAAGCAGAAGTAGACAACTTATAGCGATCCATATATTGTGCATCTGCATCTCACCTCATCATTGGATAGGATCTTCAAGGCTAATGGAAGTAGCAGTATCACAAATTCTGGAGAGCCATAGGTTAGCAAACCCTGATTTAAATTGATGACTATAATAATAAATAAATAAAACGTTATTTATATCCCTTCACCATCTCCCCAAGGGGACTCGGGGCAGCTTACATGAAGCCAAGCCCAATGATACATAATAAAATAACACAGCAGCAAATAATAAACAATGCAATCAATACAACTCACACATAAGCAATATCAGACAATTTAAAACCATGGCCCGGCCAGATGTGATATATTAAAATTTTAAAATAAATAAACACTGGAAGCGAGCAGGGGTAGAATGTATGTAGCAGGAGGGCTTTAGAGGCTAATGTGGGGCAATCAACCCAACAGGTAGTTAAAGTGCTTCTGAGGGCATTTTGCAAAGAATTGGTCAGAGCAGGGCATTGTTTACTTATTTAGGGAAGGCACATTGGAACAGCCACATATTCAGGCTCCTCCTAAAAACTGCCAATGTGGGGGCTTATCTAATATCCTTGGGAAACGAGTTCCAGAGTCGGGGGCCACCACAGAGAAGGCCCTCTCCCTTGTCCCCACCAATCGCGCCTGCAAAGGGGGCGGGAGCGAGAGCAGGGCCTCTCCAGATGATCGAAGAGATTGCCGGGGTCCATAGACAGAAATGTGTTCACGCAGGTAGATGGGTCCCAAACCGTTCAGGGCTCATAGTGTCTTCATTTATTTGGAATATGCCAATTTTTCAGAAAATATATTCTACAACATTCTGTACTGTTGTTTCTTGTATGGTCATAGACCAAGTTCATCTTTCCCATATATTTCCTAGTAACTGCTTGGCTGCATTCAACCCACCGATTTCAGTAGACTCAAACACATATAAATTGATATAACTCTTTGTTAGATAATAGCTTCTCTTTCTTTCTTTCCTTCTTTCTTGTAGTCCTTCCTTCCTGTTGGGGAAACATTGTGAAAGACCTTTGTAAATTGAGAAGATAGGTTTGATGAAGAAGCATAGAATCATAGAGTTGGAAGAGACCTCATGGGCCATCATGCCCGGGCACTCAAAGGCTGAAACTAAGATGTGCTTTCTATCTAAAGCCTGGGGGACTGCGGGTGCCTTCTCTTGAAGCTCAGGGGTCCCAGCAAGTAAGACCACTTCAGGATAAAGTAAAACAAAGTCCTTTATTTGAGCAAAGTCCTGGAGGAACCTGGTACAAGTCTTAGCAGTTTCAAAAAGGTTCAAAGGCAAACATACAACTCGCAAAAAGGATGAAGCAGTTTCCCTTGATGGTTCTTTCTCTCTTCCTTAGTTGCTGGGACAAGGATTGGAAAATCCCCCTTTAGCTTCCACCAATGACAGAGCAATCCGGAGATATTCCCTATCCTGACTCTGGCTGGCTATTTAGAAAGAGTGGATCTTTCCCTATTTTAGCTCAGAATCAGTTTTAAAGGCGAAGCTGTTAAAGTTGCAGCTAGCTAGCTCAAAAATACAGCAGGATAGTGCAGGACTACAGCAAGGTATAACTAGCTATCTAAACTACAACAAAACACAGCAGGTTGAGTACTTACGATGGCCTGTCTAAGCTTGCCTAGCTTGACTATAAGCACATCTGCGTCCTTCTCTTGCCTGGAGAAGACTGAGAGAGCTTTCAAAATGGAGATCTCATCCCCAGGAAAAAAGGGGCGGGCTCCAAACCAAAAAGATACTTTTGCAAGCCACCAGCAGCATGCTCTGCAAACTGGCTGCAGGCCTCTGTTAATAGTTAACTACCAGGGTGCTAATGAGTCTGTGACAACCCTGAAAAAAATGCAAAAGGATGCAATTTTCTATAACTGTGGGGGTAATGCAACACAGATGTCTGGAAGACAGAATAGACCATCCAGTCCAACCTCATTATGCCAAGAAGCAGTAAAATTGCATTCAAAGCACCCCCAAACATTTTGTCCAATCTCTCAAAAGATCTTAAGGCTTAAAGTTTTTTAAAGGATTATTTTGCTGAATATATTTCAAAGTCGGAATTAATTGGGAAAGTATGGTCTTGGAGAGTAGGAGGATGCCACCCAATTAGTACATTTGGCCACCATAACTTGTTTAGTTATTTGATCACTGTCTACTTACTTGGCTTATCTGTCATGTTTTGATTTGAATAATTAAATGGTGTAAGCATTGTTGAGTTTTCATGCACCTGGGTGATAGCACCCATAAGTAAAACAATGTGGTTAATTAATTGTATGGTAATATAAACTCAGGCAAATTGGCTATATGCTGAACTTCACCGCAGATCAATACTGAGAAAATGCTAGAGACTGGCTGGGGACATTCTTTGCTGTCACTCCAGGATTTCCCGACAGCTGAGGAAGATTTGCTAGGTTCATGTTTCTTTCTTTGACTCCTTTTATCTCGCATGCTATGCCTGCTGCTTAATAAAATTTGGTCACTTATTTACCGCATATATTCGAGTATAAGTCATTCCGAATATAAGCCAAGGCACCTAATTTTACCACAAAAAACTGGGAAAACGGATTGACTCAAGTATAATCCGAGGGTGAGCAATACAGCAGTTACAGATAAGTTTCAAAATAAAAATAGATACCAATACAATTACATTAATTGAGGGATCAGTAGGTTCAATGTTTTTGAATATTTACATAAAACTGTAATTTAAGTTAAGACTGCCCAACTCTGATTAAACCATTATTCTAATATTCTTCAATGTAAATGTGCTTATGTAACCTTCCAATAATAATAACAATAATAAAGAGAATGAAATAATAAATGTAATAACAGTAAAAATAAAGTAAAATAATAAATGTAATAATAACAATAAAGTAAAATAATAAATATAATAATAGAGTAAAACGATAAATGTAATAATAATAAATAGTGCAAAATAGTAAATGTAAATGTAATAAAAATAATAGCAATAACAGAGTAAAATAATAAATAACCTTGACTCAAGTATAAGCCGAGGGGGACTTTTCCAGCCTAAAAAAGGACTGAAAAACTAGGCTTATACTCGAGTATATACAGTATTTATTTCGTATCAAAAACATTGCATAAATTAGTATGAAACTGATAAAAATAGAAGGAGTGCAGGCGGCTACATATCTTTTGACCAAAAACGGGCAACACCAATGGTATTGTCTGTAGTCTCCAACACTTCTTCCTCTGTACATGAGGCAGGGCATAATGGACAAGCATACAGATGCAGAGTTGTCTGTTCTGCTCCATAGTCACAAAAGGTGTGGGATTCTTTTAGGTAGTGCTATTTTGCCATTTTGCCAGATTGTGTTTTGATTTGCCCACTCCACTTCTGAGTCTATTCAGGGACTTCCAAGTTGCCCATTCTTGGTTTGCCCCTGGAGGAAGAACCTCATGGGCAGGCCCGGATTAACACTTTTTTGCGCCCTAGGCCACAGTTTGGAATTACGCCCCCTTTAAGACAACCTCCCGCCACCTCCAAGGTCCCCATTCCCACTGGATGGAAAGCTCCGCTGTGCTCTGAAGGTCTCCTCGGGAGTTGGGAGGCTTGGGGAGAGCACAGCGGGTGCAAAATCGCTCCAAAGGCGCGCACGAGAGAGAGAGCACGCGAGTGCGAGAGAGAGAGCGCGCGAGAGAGAGCGCGAGAGATCAAAAGAGAGAGAGAGAGCGCGCGCGCGAGAGAGAGAGCGCAAGAGAGAGAGAGAGCGCGCAAGAGAGAGAGAGCACAAGAGAGAGAGAGAGCGCAAGAGAGAGAGAGAGAGAGAGAGCGCGCAAGAGAGAGAGAGAGCACGCAAGAGAGAGAGCGACAGAGCGAGAGCGAGAGAGATGGAGGGGACGGAGCAGAGACTTTGCCGGGAGAAGGAGGGAGAAGGGGCATGAGAAAGGGGGAAAGAGGGGCGCAGACCAGTTTTGGTTTTTAAAAAAAATCTGTGATCTGCGCCCCCCCCCCCGGCTTCCGCCCCTAGGCCATGGCCTCATTGGCCTTATGGGTAATCCGGGCATGCTCGTGGGAGGCCATCCAGTTGGGATTTCCTGGTTTAGCTGGTAATTGTAAGCACACATATGTTTATTGCCTCTGAAACCAAAACAAATTGCCAAAACCCACCCAATTTCTTTCCCTCCCTTCTCTTTCTCTCTCTTTTTACTGGGAGTTCTACACTCAATGTTTGTTGGGTATGAACTTTTTCCCCAGAATCTGGGGGATATTCAACTGTTGCTCAATCTTTTCCGGGGTTTAAATTTTTTATTGTAAATTTCCACATTTTTAAACATACATTGACACAATAGGAAAAGGGATGGGGGGAAGGGGAAAAAGGGGATTATGTTGACTTCCGTTCTTATTCCATGCTACTCATATACTTCATCGAGATTTCATTATATCACAGGAGGCTTCCCCAGTGCTCTTAATTGTCCTAATCAATAACTGACAGTGATCCTTTCTTTGTCACATTTTCTTAACATATTCATCAATCAAAGTCCAATCTGTCTTAATAACACCTTTGCCATTATTCTGCCGTAACCAATAGGTCAATTCATCCATATCCTTTCTTTCCATGATTTTTACTAGCCATTGCTCTTTCGTGGGAAGGAGGTTCTACTTCCATAACTTTGCAAATACTATTCTTGCCGCTGTTGTGAGAAACACAAAAAGCTTTTCTATATTGTCATTTGAGAATGTTTCTTCATCTATCATTCCTAGCAAGTACAATTCTGGTCTTATCATGAACTCCACTTTTAATATCTTTTTACATTCCTCGTGTACCATTTGCCAGTATTCTTTAACCTTAGGGCTTCTGTTGCTCAATCTTTTGATTAGAGTTTGAATCAGTTATAGGTTTGACTTTGGAGACATGTTGACATTTGTATCTGAGGATACTTATGGCAAGGAGCTCAGCATCTCTGTAATGCTACTTAACGTTTTCAAACTACTGCTTTTTAACCTTTAAAATTATAATGGAAAATATATTAATAGCAGGTATCTCTAGCACTACTGAGCTAAATTCAATAGTGGTCCCAATTAGAAGACATCTATCAAATCAATTTGACTTTTAGTCACCACAGGCATATTAGGGGTTGCAATGGCACAACAGGTTAAATCGTTGAGCTGCTAACCAGAAGGTTGGCAGTTCAAATTCGTGGGACAGGGTGGGCTCCCACGGCTAGCCCTAGCTCCTGCCAACCTACTAGTTCAAAAACATGCAAAAACCCAATGGGATTTTGGCCTGCATAAATAAGAGTATAGTGTCTAGATCCAGGGAAGTTATGCTACTCCTCTATTTTGCTTTTGTCAGACCACACCTGGAATACTGTGTCCAATTTTGGGCAACACAATTTAAGAGGGATATTGACAAGCTGGAATGTGTCCAGAGAAGAGCGACTAAAATGATCAAGGGTCTGGAGAATGAGCCCTATGAGGAGTGGCTTAAAGAGCTGGGCATGTTTAGCCTGAAGAAGAGAAGGCTGAGAGGAGACATGATAGCCATGTGTAAATATGTGAGGGGAAGTCATAGGAAGCAGGGAGCAGACTTGTTTTCTGCTGCCCTGGAGACCAGGATGCGGAACAATGGCTTCAATCTATAAGAAAGGAGATTCCACCTGAACATTAGGAAGAACTTTCTGACTGTGAGAGCTTTTCAGCAGTGGAACTCTCTACCCCGGAGTGTGGTGGAGGCTCCTTCTTTGGAGGCGTTTAAACAGAGGCTGAATGGCAATCTGTTGGGGGCACTTTGAATGCAATTTTCCTGCATCTTTGCAGGAGGTTGGACTGGATGGCCCACAAGGTCTCTTCCAACTCTATGATTTTATGATTCTAAATGTGAGTAGATCTATAGGTACCACCTTTGCGGGAAGGTAAATGGCACTCCATACAGTCATGCCAGCCACAGGAAGTGTCTATGGACAGCACAAGGTCTTCGGTTTAGAAATGGAGATGAGCACCACTCCCAGAGCCAGAGACGAGGAGGAAGCCTTTACCTTTATCTGTGTTTCGTTGTTTCTAGGCATTAAATGTTTGCCTTGTATCTTTATATTCTGGAATCCGTCCTGAGTCCCCTTGGAGAGAATGGGCAGAATACAAAAAAGTGTTATTATTAATGTTGTTATTATTCATTTATTTTATTGCTTCTCCTCTAGTTCAGAAACACTGGATTTAGGCCAAGAGCAATGACGCTCTGGACCTACATATTAGGAAATAAAATCCCATTGAAGCCCTGTCTCATTAGGATGACACTAGGATGACACTCTATTTGTACTTTGTACTTAATATCATCTAATGGTAAGTTATTGGGGGGGGGGGTGTTGGTATATGGCATGTTTCATCCCCTTAGATCTAAAAAACCCAAAGAACGGTGGGGCTTTCTACTTTTTGGGAGACTTGGGACCATTCAAAAGTCTCTGGGGCAGGGGTGGGCAACCTACGGCCCGGGGGCCGGATGCAGCCTGGCAGCCGATTCTGTCTGGCTTGGGGAGAAGGGCGTCGGGGGTGGGGCCAAGAGGAAGGGGTGCCGCTGCCGCCATCCCATTGCGGACTCTGTACGGCCTGTGTCGGCAGACAGGCCAGAGGAACGGCGGCTTTGGAGTGCCTGCCATCCCTGGAGGCGATCCGGGCCTGCAGCGGGAGCAGTCGGCAACCTGCGGCTGCTGATCGCCCTGGTGAACCAGAAGACTTGATTGTCTTCCGGGTCGCCAGGGCGATCAACCACCTCAGATCGCCGACTGCTCCCACTGCAGGCCCGGATTGCCTCCAGGGATGGCAGGCACTCCATGGCAGGGCGATCAGATGGGGAATGGCTGGAGGCAAGAGCGGGTGGAGGCCTGCAGCCTCCGATCGCCTGCTGCTCTGCTCTCCTCTGTTGCGGCGACGGCTGGGTTCGCTTTGCTATCCTCTGGGCTGGGTCCATTGGGCCATTCCATCTTGGTTCGCACCTTGTCTTCTTGAATTTAATTTAATTTTAGTGGTTATTATTATTATTATTTTATAATAATTTTATAATAATAATATAATATAATGTTATATTATATTATAATTTCAATATATTATAATGTCTATATATATCTACTATAATATAATAATTATGATATTAATGCTAATGATATATGAATATTTCTTGATATATTAATATGTTAATATTAATGATGTGTAATATATAGTAAATAAATAAATAAATAAATAAATAAATAATGTAGATTAGAATGTAGTTCCGCTTTTATGTGCGGCCCTCCATAATATTTTTTGGCTCTCGTGTGGCCCCTTGGAAAAAATAATTGCCCATCTTCATGCCACCTATGGATTACACTTTGTGTCCCCATGCCCTGATCCCCGTAGTTTTCATTACCGCTTAGTTTGGGCATTTTAGACGGCTTTGCTTTTGCTCCATTAGTTTTATTTGCCATTTCCTTTCCTCCTCTGCATCCTGATGCTGAGTCTTGCGGAGTCCAAAGTTCTACTCGTGGTTTGGAGAAATTTCCCACGCACCTCCCGAGAGCTATTGTTCCATTTACTTCCGCAACAAGCACACAGAAATATATTCAAATACTGAAATGTGGGAAATTGTGCGTTGACTATAGAGGAAACATCTCAAAGGAAAAGAAGTACACAACGGTACAAACATCAGATTCTCTGGTACGTCTGTTTTGTGTCTGGTGCATATGTTTGTATGATTTGCTACACTAGGGAATTTTTTTTTCTATAGTTCAGTTTCCCCACTTAAGAGTGTGGCAACATTGTTCTCTTTTTTGCATGGTTTATAACCAGTAGGGACCCAAAATATTTTTGTTATTATGTGCACTGAACTGTTTCCTGAAGGGATTAAAAAGAAATCCTTTCTATTGTTTTATCCGGAAGGGACTCAAACAAGAGGTAAACTGTTGTTGTCTTTCTATTGATAGGCAAATACTGTTTTCATTCAAACAGGCTTTTGGCAACTGATGAGTTGCTGGGGATTTAGTTTGCACTGTGTTCACAGTGGCCAAACAGAGATCTATGGGAAGCCTTACAAACATTGCAGGAGTGTAATGGCACACAGGCATACACATCACTTGTAATCCCAAGCAACTGATATCTAAACGTATTACATCAGATATTCTTGATGATATGTAACAATCTCAACAATCAGCCCTTAATGGCTCTAAGCTTTATTTATCTAATCCCCATTAAAGCTGTCAAAGTTGACAGCCATCATGGGTGCAGGAAGCAGAAAATGTAATCACCTTGCAGCAGAATCTGTTATTGAACTACACACTGTTTAACTATACGCTATACACCGCATTCCCCTATTCTCAGTCTCCCACCATTCAGTCTCATTGGATGATCCAAGGTTCTGGTTCTGTAAGAGAAGAGTAAAAAATTCATAATTTTATTCTATTTTATTTGACTGCCTATCAAATGTTTGTACAGTGTTTCTGCAGAGATTTATTACTTATTCTACAAATATCACTGTAATTAATTATAATCACTAACTTTCTCCAAGATCGAGGACAATGGGTGAAGAGGGGAGGGATGGTCTCGGAAAGGGTTCCCCTTAATTGTGGGGTCCCCCAAGGGGCTATCCTCTCTCCTCTATTATTTAACATCTATATGCATCCACTTGCCCAACTGGTGCATAGTTTTGGTCTGGAGTGTCATCCGTATGCTGATGACACCCAGCTGGTGCTGAGGATGGAAGGCCGGCCGGACTCTGTACCCAATTATTTCCATCAATGCCTGGAAGCCGTGACTGGGTGGCTATGGGCCAACAGGTTTAAGGTGAACCCATCGAAGACGGAGGTCCTGTGGCTGGGTCGTCCTGGGGGGGGGGGGGTGAGCTCCGGCTGCCAATAATGGATGGTGAGGTGGTTAGTCCGTCGCTGCTGGTTAAAAGCCTGGGGGTCCAATTGGACCCTCTGCTGACGATAGAGGCTCAGGTCTCCACCGTGAGCAGAGCAGCGTTTTTCCATCTGCGCCAGGCGAGGCAGCTGGCGCCCTACCTTTCCGGTGACGACCTAGCTACGGTAATCCAGGCCACAGTCATCTCGAGACTAGACTACTGTAACGCCTTCCTTTGTTGGTTATCCGGAAACTGAAGATGGCGCAAAACGCTGCGGCTCGACTGCTGGCTGGAGTGACAGTAACATGCCACATCACACCAGTCCTCCAGCATTTGCACTGGCTTCCCATCGAGTACTGGATTGCCTTCTAAATTTTGGTGTTAACCTTTAAGGCCTTGCATTGTCTGGGGCCAGTGTATCGGAAGGACCGCCTCTCCCTACACATTCCCCAGAGACCACTACGGTCCATGGACCAAAACCTATTGGAGGTTCCATCACTCAAGATTTGCCGTTTGTCATCGACGTGGCAGCGCACCTTTCTGTAGTAGCGCCTACCCTGTGGAGCGCCCTCCCAGCAGAGGCACGAGCAATAACGGAGTTACAGGCCTTCCGGAGGGCCTGTAAGACCACCCTGTTCCGTCAGGCGTTTAATCTCTAAGGTTGTAATTTCCACTCTGGTCCTAATCTGTTTTTATCTGTTTTTAACTATGTTGTGTTGTGTATTCATTGTTGTGAACCACCCTGAGCCTTTTTTTGGGAAGGGTGGTATATAAATCGAAATAATAAATAAATAAATAAATAAAACTCATTTCCTGTAAGCCAGTGGTTCCCAAGCCGTTTTTATCCAGGGACCACTTGAACAGGGACCACTCTCCAACATTAGTACCAAAAGAGTTACAAATCAGGTTTTGGTCAACTTTAGATTTGGGTTGGTTATTTGGGGAGCTGATTCAGAAAATTGCATCGGAACCATATTTTCGTTCTTGGGGACCACTTGGGAACAACTGCCGTAAGCCCTTTTTACATGTACTGCAGTGATATATCTACAAGACTAAAACTCTATGCTAATTTAAAGTTAGAAATTTCTAATATGTATGCACTTTAGTCAGAGCTGTCAGTATTACCTAATTACAATGACACTTCAAAACAGGTAGTTTGGTATGCATGCACCCAGCCATGTAGCCGGGGGCTAAGGGGGCTTCAGCCCCGAAATTCTCAGGGTGGTCCGCGAAAAGGCCTTACTGGTACATTATTTTAACTGTTATGTTTATTCATATCATGATCTGATCACCATGCTCATTATATCCCACATTAATGGAGTTATTGGGATAACAATGCAAAAGGTTTGCTAGGGTAGACCCTCTTCCACCCAGTCTCAGCCCCCCGAACCAAACTCAGCCCCCGAATCAAAATCCTGGCTACGGCCCTGCATGCACCAAAAACATGTGGTGTTTTCATTGCTGTTTTTTTTAAAAAAAATAGCTGCTAACTTTCTCATTACATTCAGAGATATACGGGAATTAGAATTTACAAATGACATTAGTACAAAAAACATTACTAAGTATCCTGTAGGGTTTGGTACAAGAGGAGCCCATAAGGATAACCCCTTCCATACCATGCTGGATGACATGGTCTCTGATTCAAAATGGTGGTTATGACCTACAAAGTCCTAAATGGCTCAGATCTAAGCTGTCTGATGAACCATATTTATTTATTATTTGTTTATTTAAAACATTTATATCCTAATCTTCTCGATGGAGGAGGAGGAGGAGAGGAAGAGAAAGAAGAAGAGGAGGAGGGGAAGAAAAGGAGGAGGAGGAGGAGAGGAAGAGAAAGAAGAAGAGGAGAGGAGGAGGGGAAGAAAAGGAGGAGGAGAGGAAGAGAAAGAAGAAGAGGAGAGGAGGAGGGGAAGAAAAGGAGGAGGAGGAGAGGAAGAGAAAGAAGAGGAGAGGAGGAGGGGAAGAAAAAGGAGGAGGAGAGGAAGAGAAGAAGAAGAGGAGGAGGGGGAGAAGAGGAGGAGGAGAGGAAGAGAGGAGGAGGGGAAGAAGAAGAGGAGGAGGAGAAGAGGAGGAAGAAGAGGAGGAGGAAGAAGAAGAGGAAGAAGAGGAGGAGGGAAGAAAAGGAGGAGGAAGAGGAGATATGTATTAAAGAATAGGCTTACATGGAAGGATGAAAACTCCCTAACTCCAATACTACATTCCTAATGACTAGCAGCCCTGCGGTTGCATTTAATTAAAACAGCAACAACATTGGCCGTAATGTTGGGAAATTAATTGCAAGTCTTCTGTTTCAATGAATAAACATATAAGTTATGCAAACTAGGTGTGGTCTCAGATACATTCGGCCACCTGCTCTCATATTTTCTGTGCCTATGCTCGATGAAGCCCAACGCCTATAGCAATAATAGACTCTTGTTTAAGTAGTCAGGTCTGTACAGTAAACTCAATGCCCTTTTATAGCAGAAGCGTCCAGAAATTGAGGTCAATCTCACAGCATGACACCATTTAAGAAGGAGCGCTTGAGACAGGATTACATTAACTACTGTAAACATGAAAAGTCTGTTACTCTCTTTGGCAATGGGCTACTTCCTTTCCCATATATTCTGTATGATATATGCAACATGTCCACTTGGCGAAAAAAGGAAACCCCCTAAAAATTGCTCAGAACAGGGATAATCAAAGTAAAATTACAGAGGGGATGTGATGAAATGAAATGAAATGCAAGTGTACTCTAATATATTGTTGACCATCTAATGTTGTATATGCACAATGAACTATCCTCTAACAAGTCAAAGGTTATATTTCAGTGCTTCAGCATGGTGCAATAAATAACGTCAAAACAATTCAGACAGAGAGCTACCTGTGTCAGCTCACTTTTCAGGTGGAAACAGCTCACTATGGCTACACGTCTTTCAACACCTTTTTTTTTTAGCTCCGCCAAATAAATGAAATGAAATCAGCTAAGAAAATCCATGCTGGGAAATAAATATGACTTCCTGAAAGGGATTTATTTTGTTGTATGTCTTCAAGTCATTTCTGATTTATGGTAACCTTAATGCAGGGCCGTAGCCAGGATTTTGATTCGGGGGCTGAGTTTGGTTCGGGGGGCTGAGACTGGGTGGAAGAGGGTCTACCCTAGCAAACCTTTTGTATTGTTATCCCAATAACCCCATTAATGTGGGATATAATGAGCATGGTGATCAGATCATGATATGAATAAACATAACCGTTTAAATAATGTACCAGTAAGGCCTTTTCACGGACCACCCTGAGAATTTCGGGGGGCTGAAGCCCCCTTAGCCCCCGGCTACATCCCTGCCTTGTGGAACAGTGTGGGATATGTGGTTCATTCTGTGTAATCTTGAAAATTTGTTCTGGTCCCTCCCTCTTCCAGATGATGAAACTCTCTACTCAGAGTCAAGATTTTAGTGGGCAGACGTAGACATGGATCTTCTATATAGGGTTTGTTTTTGCAATCACTCCACTCCATTAATGGAATTGTATGGACAGTTCAGACCTCATTGTATGCCACTTGGAGTGTTTCTGTGCGTTCCCAATGTTCTTCTGCTTTTTCTTTTACACCTACACACCCACAAATACAATAATCAATGAAATGCAGAATGGTTGTACAATGTCTTGGGAGGGAGTAGTAGCCACCAGTGCCTCTCTATCCAGTTTTCCTAAGGTTCAAAAGAGAAGGAAGCAACCAACGTTAGGAATGGCTCTGCTGAGGAATCTGACCCGGCCTGTTTTTAATCGCTCTCTTATCTCAGGATGAGAATGTGCATTGCTACTTAAGTAGGTTGCCTTCATTTGTTTTTGCTTATGCGTAGAATTTTCATTGGAAACTGCACTGGTTCTATACTATCAAATAATGCAATTTGAACTGAATTATATGGTCAGTGTAGAACCATATAATGCAGTTTGAACTTCATTGAACTGCATTATATTGTTCCACCCTGACAATTTAATGCAGTTCAAATTGCATTATTTGCCAGTGTAGAACCAGCTTGAATAAAATGAAATAGTGCTTCACCATTAAGTCTATTCCTGGTAAAACTATTTAAAATGTATCTCTTCTATCTTCTTTTGACATACCGCATCTCCCACTATAGACCAACTTGGACACTGCCGTCATTGGAGGAAGCCCTCCTCTTGGTCCCACCCCCATCCCCTGGTGGGAACGAGAGAAAGGTCCTTCTGCGTGGCCATCTCTCATCTCTGGAACTCCCTTCCTAAGGAATTAAAGATGGCCCCCTCCCTCCCTACTTTCAAGAAACAGATGAAAACATACCTTTGCTCACTGGCTTATGAGGAGGAAAAGTAATAATAATAATACTGTATTTATACCCCACCACCCAGGCCCGAATTAACTCATTTTGGCGCCCCAGGCCACGCTTTGGAAGCCCTGTCCCTGGGGCGCTGCTGGCCATGCGCGGCAGCAGCCCTGGGGGCGGGGCTTCCCTCCGCCTCTTCCTCCTCCTCGCCCCGCCCTCCTTCCTTGGGCGCGAGGAAGATGACAAGGCGGAGGGAAGCCCCGCCCCCGGAGCCGCTGGCAGGCATGCGTGCATGGCAGGAGGGCGCCTCTTTTTCCTCCGTCGTGTTCCTAGGTGCTGTGCATGGCCGGCAGCGGCACCGGGGGCTTCCCTTCCTTCCTCCTCCCGAGGAGGAGGAGGAAAGAAGGGAAACCCCCGGGACCCTTGCCGGCCCTGCGCAACACCCAGGGACATGGCGGAGGAGGAAGAGGCGTCCTCCTGCCGCGAGCACATGCCCGCCAGGTGCCAGCGGGCCTGGGGGCAGGGGCGATGGCAAGGGGGCGCCATTCCCTCCTCCCCGCCCCGCAGCGCTCCCTCGCCCTCCCCCGAGAGAGAAGAGAGAGAGAGAGACATCATGCCGCACGTTGCGGTTTTGCTTGAACTTTTTTTTTTGGTTCTTGATCTGGCACCCCTCTAGGCCTGCACCCATAGGCCATGGCCTAGTGTGGCCTTATGGGTAATCCGGGCCTGCCGCACCATCTCCCCAAGCAGACTCGGGGCGGCTTACATGAGGCCAAGCCCAATGTAAAACAACACAACAGCAAATAATAAAACAATACAATCAATATAACTTACACATAAGCAATAACAGACAATTTGAAACCATTCTGGCCGGGCCAAGTGTGAAACATTAAAATTTTAAAATAATAATCACTGAATGCGGACAGAGGTAGAATGTGTGTAGCAGGTAGGTTTTAAAGGATAATGTGGGTAGTTGGTAATACTACCATTATACCTCTAATTAATAGCTACCATTCGTATCTGTGCCCTGTTTGCCCTACCAGCTCAATAGATATCTTGAATGATGATCAATCTATTTGCACCCAAGGAACTGGAAAATTTATGCTTCTGTTCGATGTTTGATGTTTTTTCTTATGTCTGATATAACATGCTGCATTTTTAAATTTAATTTTAGTTGTTAAGTCATAATTTGTCTTTATATGTTGAGTTGCTAAATTTCCTTGCTATGGATGTATTGTTGTTGTATTCAGGCATTGAATGTTTGCCTTTTATGTTTAGAATCCGCCTGAGTCCCTCTGGGGAGATTGGGCGGAATATAAATAAAGATTATTATTATTATTATTATTAAAACTCCTTTAAGAAATCATTCTTGCCGTGTCCGTTATGAGTGTGACAGCTAAAGCATCCTTCTGGTCTAACGTTTATATTCTCTTGCTCAAAGTAAAGCTCTGCACAGGTTCTGCTTAATCCTATCCAAGTGAAGAAAACGCAGCAATCTGTTCAGGAAAGCCTGGGCTGAATGCCTAAACAATACATCAGTGGATTGTGTCCGACATGAACGCAGTCTCACTTTCCCCCGCTTATCCGATAATCTGATTAGGTGGCAGTGATTCAATTTGCGATGAAAATACTGTACTCAGTAAATAGGACAAGGGTTTTCTGGGCATTAACTGAGAATATGATTCTCTGTGTCAATACAGTTTGCCATTTCCTGACCAGCTGATACATTAATCTGCACTCCAGCAAAATGCACACATAGCACTGTGAGATTTGGAAATCAGTGGTGCATTGCACAAAATCTAGAGAAACGTGGATGGATCATATAGCTGCAAATGTCTTTAATTTTTTCTTTGCTACACACCACAAGAGCAGTCGTTGTCATAGAAAATATAGATAAAATACATATTGTAAGACGATGTGTTGCATTGTTCGAATTGTCATCTTACTCATTAAATACCAAGCCCTGTCTCACTTCCAACCCTGTCACCTGTTTAGTAGTGCATACATCCCCTTTCTACTTTAACTAAGCAGGAATGGAAGAGCAAAATATTCTAATGCTTTAGCAATAGATAAACTCTTGGTATGGGATGACAGGTTGATGTGGTTACTATATAAAGCCTTCTGCCAGGGAGCATATCTCTCAGATGATAAGTACATTCAAAGAGCAATGTCAAGAGCAAAACAGTGGCATCTCCACCTACAGCGCACATAAGCACCTTTTATCCCAATACTTAGGGCAACAGGAGCTCCCATTGCTCAGGAAAGAACAGGCTGCCATATTAGCCATGCATGATTTGAGCCAACCTATGCAGGAACTGTTGATATCAAGCTATGACGCCATGCTCATATACACTGCAATGCACAACCCCCCAGACACAATGACAGCATCAACTGCTGCAGCATGAGCTGCTGTGATGCAGACAAAAACTGTTCAGTATCTAAAAGGGAGTTTGAATTCTTCCACATCTCTTCCCTATGGCACATAGAGAGCTACGTGTTCTACCCAGCACATAGGGAAGAAAAAGCAGACATTTGCCAAAATTTCCATACCCAGTAATTCTGTTTGATAATAAATTCAGGTTCAGTTGTCAGGAGGAATAGCCATTAAAAGAGACAGCCATTAAAAGAGACATTTGCCAGAGAGGGAAAGCAGAACATACAACAAGGAAATTCACAATTGCAACTTATCCACTTGCAACTAAATAGGGCAGTAGGATGAGAAAGAATGCATGACTAGCGCCAGTGATAGAACTGAAGAAAAACATATTTTTTGCAGTACATATTTTTTCATGTCTACTCTACAACAGCATTTCCCAACCAGTGTGTCGGGGCACACTAGTGTGCCGTGAGCGATCATCAGGTGTGCCATGGAAAATTGGAACGTCCAATACCCTTTCTTCCCCCTCCTGCCGAACATTTTTTCTTCTCCACTTGGGCTCCCTTCTTCCCAGCCTCGCTCTGCTCGCTTTGCTAACGCTGCGGGCGCTACTACACAGACTCGCCCCACGTCTTTCTGTGTACCAACTATTACTACATTTGACATTGGCTGGATGTGATAGCTTTCTAGTGACTGTGTAACAACTCCCCTGTTCATCAGTTATACACAAGGAACTCGTCTAATGTCCACCTGGAATGATACAGGAGCATATATATTGAAGGTGGAAGCCTCATTATTATTCAATGAGGTGTATTGATGCATAAGAATAGTACTAGTGGACTGTTTTGAAGCTACATGGACACATTTTTTCTAAACACAGAGAGAGGCTGACAACTGTTGAACAAGGCCTTCGTGTGTGTCTTTCTGCCATTCCTACCAGGATATCTATGTTGCGTTCATCGAAACAGGGCCATGTTTCACACTGAGTGTATAAATACATTTAAAAACATATTAACTATATGTATTACTGTGTTAGAGTGTCATTTTGTGTCATTTTGGTTGGTGGTGTGCCCCAGGATTTTGTAAATGTAAAAAGTGTGCCGCAGCTCAAAAAAGGTTGGTAAACACTGGATTAGGCTAGTATCCACAGCTCGCCATTTGGCTATGGTAGCAGAAAAAGGAAGTATACATCATATAGCATTTAGAAGCCATGGTGGCACAATGGATCAAACCCTTGTGCTGGCTGAACTGCTGACCTGAATGTGGGTGGTTCAAATCGGCGAGACGGGGTGAGCTCCCGTCTGTAAGCTCCAGCTTGTCATGCAGGGACATGACAGTAGCCTCCCACAGGATAGTAACAGGATAGTGTCCCCTGGGCAGCATCTTTGCAGACGACCCATTTTCTCACACCAAAAGCGACTTGTAGTTTCTCAAGTCACTTCTGACACGATTTTTTTAAAAGCTCAGATTTCCAGCCATATACACGTAGATCTAGTAGCATTCAGAGTTATGGGCTGAGAGTGTGGAAGAGCAGAGGCTGCTATATGCCACTTTCCCTATGCTTATTTGTTATCGACTTTTCATGCACAATTTTTTTTTTGCAATGTAGTTTCTTACCTATTGAGGTGCAAATTCCTCATCTGTAACATCATGTACGCTGGATAGGCAATTTGATTGAGAAACAAGTTCATAAAATTGTCAATGACCCAAAGTTTCAATCAACTGGCATTGCATTATACATTTATTTTATAGAGACTATAGAAAACAAATTCTTCGCAGAAGACTCAGAGGGATGCTAAGGCAGGGCGTGCTGGCAATAAATACAATCAGACATACAACACCCTGGCATTTGTAATTCAGAATTATTGTGTTGTCCATTTGTCTTGTTTTTGTGGATTTGACTTTCAGAAGCAAGATGATCTACGAAGCATCAGTAAACACTCAGTTCAGTGGAGACTAGCTATTTAGATTCAGAAGAGACCGCCTTTCTGTCTTTATCATTTTGTGCACAAAGCAATTCTTCTTAGTGGCCCTAACCTCTGAGGATCTCTTCCCAGAAAAACTTGATCAAGCATCAAGATAGGACATTTGTTATGCTGAGTTTTTAAATGTTAACATTTATGATCAGCTTTTCAGTGTTACGTCTTCTTCTTTCAGTTAACTAGAGTTATAACATTGAAAAGGAGATAAAGATTCAGTTATGAGCTTTAAGATTTACTCTTATGTCAGTGGTTCTCAACCTTCCCAATGCCGCAACTCCTTAATACAGTTCTTCATGTTGTGGCGACCCCCAACCATAAAATTATTTTCGTTGCTACTTCATAACCATGATTTTGCTACTGTTATGAATCGTAATGTAAATATCTGATATGCAGAATGTATTTCCATTCACTGGACCAAATTTGGCACAAATCCCCGATTCGCCCAAATTTGAATACTGGTGGAGTTGGTGGGGGGGATTGATTTTGTCATTTGGGAGTTGTAGTTGCTGGGATTTATAGTTAACGTACAATCAAACAGCATTCTTAACTCCATCAATGATGGAATCGAATCAAATTTGGCACATAGAACTCCCATGACCAACAGAAATACTGGAAGGGTTTGGTGGGCATTGACCTTGAGTTTTGGAGTTGTAGTTCACCTACACCCAGAGAGCACTGTGGACGCAAGCAATGATGGATCTGGATTTAACTTGGCACAAATACTCAGTATGCCCAGATGTGAACACTGGTGGAGTTTGGAGAAATAGACCTTGACATTTGGGAGTTGTAGTTGCTGGGATTTATAGTTAATCTGTCAGTTAATCATAGATTCAACATAATCTTCAATCAAAGAGCACTCTGAGCCCAGCCCACAATGGATCTGCACCAAATGTGGCACACTACCTACATGGCCAATATTGAATACTGGTGGGGTTAGTGGGGGCTGCTTTTGAATTTTGGGAGTTGTAGTTCACCAACACCAAATAGGAAAAAAAAGGACAGGTGGAGAATTCTTCAACATTCTCTGCCAAAAGGGTTCCTAAAACCATTGGAAATATGTGTTTTCTGATTATCTTTGGCGACTCCTCTGAACTCCCCCCCCCCCGCTTACGACCCCCTAGCAGTCCCGACCCCCAGATTGAGAAACACTGTCTTAAGTTGTAAACTTACCATTTTTGAAGAGGAAATTTTTGCACCCTGATCCTAAGTCTTCTAGATCCATAAGTAAATACCAATATTTGGGTTGATAGGTGGCCTTGAGGTCTAATTTTAGTTTTGTGTAGATAACAGACATAGTACTTTTCTCAAACCTGTGTTTCATCTATGTACCTCTCTATGGAATGATTTTCATGTAGTGCAAAAAAGCAGTTTATGACTTTTTATTTCTTCTTGACATAGATATGGTTTTCCAATCACCCCAGTAGTATTTCAACTACATCTGCTTTTATGAAAAGGAATGAGCCTTTTCCACAAGAGGCATTTCTCTTTTTTTTTTTGCTCTTATCAAATGTTTTATTTATTTCCAAAGGTTATTTTGGCCTCATTTTCAAATTACTTTCTTCTTCTCCCTTTTTTTTTTAGCAACAAGTAATATGGCAGCATATTTTTCACCTCTATGCCTGGAATCCGGTTTCAAGTCACCCTCCTCCAGACCCCTATCTTTTCATTGTCAGCCTTAACTAAACTCAATGAGACTTTTTTTTAGTTAGCTGAATATCTTCTATTGATTATTCTTCTAGCTTGCCATAGCTTGAATTGCAGTTAATTGAATAAATAAATATAGTTGTCATTCGCCATTTGCGGTTCTGGCTTTTGTGAATTTCATTATTTACTGATTTGATTAAATATGTTCTCTCTAATAATATCTACATCTTCCAGTGTGACTCTATGGTTACTTTTCTGCAGTTATGCCGGAATGCCTAGAGATAACACCTCTCTAGAAATCTCTATGTCTTCTAATGTAATTCTTGGGTCAGTTTCCAGCAGTAGTTTACCATAGAGTTAAGCTGGAAGATCTAGAAATCCCTAAAGAGATGTTATCTCAGTTTTTTTTTAAAAAAGAATTTTTATTTGCATTTTGTTTTCATTTTCAGGGGTATCCTGTGCCCCTAACCCTAGCAAATGTGGAGGTATGAGTGTATATTGCTATGGCCAATTACTGAAACAAATTATTAAAACCAGTACTGTTCCATTATCCAAGGGGAGACAACTAGGGGCCGCTAGAGAGACAAGGATACTTCATCTTATGGGGAGGGGGAGTTGAAGGAGGAAAACCATTTCCTCCATTTTCACTGGTTATCCCCCCTCCCCCCTTCTTATATCATAAAGGAGGGTTGTTTCCAGTATGAGAGCATGGGTGGGGGAATAACAGAAACGCAGGGGGACCCACCTCTCCCATAAAATGGACTATCCATCCCCCACTCCCGTAAAATGGACTATCCTTTTTCTAGTGCCCCCTGGTGGCCTCCACCCAGATAATGGAACAGTACCTTAAAACCATGTTTTATGGAACTTTGTCAATCTCTAAATATTGGTGATTCTCAAAATAGCAATATTGCATGTAGTATATATTTTAATGTGATAAAATAACTGCCTTTAAGCTTCCATGTCAGATGAGGGAAACTTCCAAAGACCAGGGGACTGACATCCCTGGCGGACCACAGTCCCATTCCCCTCCTAAAATCCACATGTTTATGTCACGGAGAATTAGAGTATGCAAAAACACATTTAAAAAACTAAACCGTACTGACAATCACTCTCACAACATATATTGAATTCGAATTACAATATTGTTCATCTACAATACTTTTACATAGAAATCACCAGTGAGTTGATGGTGATGGCAGGAATGCCATGCTGCATTATGGAATCTAATGTACGTACTCCTTCCCACACTCCAAAGGGGGTCTCCAAAGGCTACTAGCTAACAGCTTGCATATCGAACATATAAGTGATTAATTTCATCGAAAAGGGATGTGAATCTTACACATAGGCAGTCATGAGACTATTCTTCTTTTGTTTTGTTGTTTGGAGGATGAAAACAAAAATCTTGCAATGAAGGCAGTATGTAATGAATGGTGCTTCAGAGAAGGTACATTTTTGGTGCCCCCTGTCTACTTACAGTACGTTCCAATGACAACACCATGGGCAAGATGAAGACCTTCCATTCTAATGCATATGTGTGTGTTATGATGGGGAGCCTGTTGCCTTACCCATTTGGTGCCCCATCATGAAGAGATGAACTAGGAAGCTCTAGACATCTTGTTTGAGGTGGAGATCAAGATAGTACAACCCCCTCCCTGTTTCAATCTACAGAAGCATACCTACGCCTTCTAGTTGATAGTTTACACAGCTCTGCAAGAGTTTAGGCATAGCAAGTATCTGTGGCATTGCCTGTTGTCTTAAGCACACCTTTCTCTACTATGTTTGCAATTTGTCTGGATTTACAATGTTACTCACAGGCTCTACTACAACAAGGAAAGCTCGATAGCCTCGATAACAAACAGTACAAGAGCCAAGAAAGGTGAGATGAATCACGATGGTGGTCAGAATAGTAAAGAGACAAATTTTACTGAAGACAAAACCGTGAAGAATAGTTTATCCTCAATTGGCCAGATAAAAAATAAGACATCTAATAGTTGTATATTGATAGCATCTTTAATATTATTATTGCAGTATTACTTGGACATTTAATGTAAAAATAAGGAAATCTCACAGCACTTTTGAGATTAAGAAAAACAAAATTTCTTATACAGGGTTTCACAGAATCAGTCCACTTCATCAGACACAATTCACAAAAGCTTATGCAAGAAATGTATTTTTCTCAGTCTCAAAGATTCCCCATTACGCCCTTATGTCTTCTATGCTAAAACTGATACATCTGAACACTTGACTGACATAGCCATGGCATCAAAAAGACTTTTATGTGTTGATGAAAAAAACGCAAAATAGAATCCTTGATCTACGCCTGTGGTCTGCAAACCCTCAGAGGTTCGCAATGTCTCCACAAGGGAGCCAAGAAGGTTTCAAGAAACATCTCAAAGGAAAAGGCCAGACCAGAAATCAGGGAGATCCACCCCTGCCTCTGCTTGGCTTATCCAGGCAGTGTGCTAGGTAGAAAGAGACATTGTACAGTTATATCCTGCATTAAAAGTTTGATTCGTTCCATGATTGAGTTCTAAACTCAAATCAGTTTTATTTCTAAGTGAATTTTCATAATGTACTCATTCCAGCCTCCCTCCCTCTCTTGCTCTCTCTCCCTCCCTCTCTTTTCATGAAGCCAAACATACCAGGAATAAAAACTATTTATTATTTATTTATTTATTTACTGCATTTCTATGCCGCCTTTCTTGGCCTGAAGGCCACTCAAGGGGGCTTACACGGGCACAAAATCAACTAACCCAAAGTTCCTTAAAGTGAAAAATAGCAAAGCTGACAGCAATCTTCCAAAATGGACAAAAGCATGAAGCAGGGAGGCACAAGGCACAAGGAAAAGGCACGAAGGTACGAGAAATACAGGCTGCTCCCTTGAAGCCCTGAAGCCCTGTACTCTTGCGCTGGTGCTCCCTCTGGCACTAGCACTCTCTCTGGCTCTTAACTCAAAATCCTGCTTGTATGTCAAAGCAAAATCGGGAGTGAGCAACAGCTCTTAACTTAAAGTGGTCTTAAGTTGGGACACCCTTAAGTCGAGGCTCCACTGTAATTGGTAGTGGGGGATATCCACAATTGGCAACCAGTTGTCTCTTACAACTTTCTCTGAGATGAACTCGCTGAGGTGCCACCATTGGTTGAAGGGGCGGGATGGTCTCTGTGATGTCGGTAAAACAGCAACCGTAACGATGTCACTTTTCTTCTCCATTGCTACCCAACTAAATGAGGTCAGACAAAGCAGGGCAATGCTTGCTCCTACTACATTTCTGGCGGTGTGCAGGCATGGCAGGCTCAGGTTGGGAGAAGAGGCCAAAATATCTATGTAGGGCAGAAGGATGAGTTGAAAGCCTCTGAGTCCATCTTTGACAAGGACCACAAGTGTTTCCACATTGTCCCCTAAAAACTCAATAAGTTTCACTGCCAGATCATGTTGCACCTTTTTTCACTGCTGCGTCACACCACGACCATTTCTTATTCGAGCACCAGTTTTCTTCTTGACAGGTTTACTTAGTCATAATATCAACCATACCTCACAGCACTTCCACATTTCATTTTCTATGTATATACTTTTCACTTCACATACTTTTCACACTAGCCAGAACATTATGGCAAATTCAAGTCAAAGGACTATAGTGTCCTAATATGTACAGAATAGATACAGATGAGTAACCCTTATCCGGGGGGGGGGGGGGGGAATCAAAATTGTCTACTGTAACATTATGGTAAGTGACTAAGGGAAGTAGTCATGGTCGCGTCCTTCTCACCAGCAGCTGCATCTTTTTGGATTATTTCTAGATTGTTTTCCAAAAGCCAAAGTGGGTAGGGGTAGTTAGATAGGTAGGTAGGTAGGTAGGTAGGTAGGTAGGTAGGAAGGAAGGAAGGAAGGAAGGAAGGAAGGAAGACTAGCTTTGGGTTAGTTATTCTCACAAGATCGAAACAATGATTTTTTTTCATGAAGCATATTTCTATCGTCAGTAGAGCAGCATTTTTCCACCTCCGCCGGGCGAAGAAGCTGGCCCCCTACCTATCCCGCGATGACCTAGCCACAGTGGTCCAAGCCACGGTCATATCGAGACTAGACTACTGTAGCGCTCTGTACATTGGCCTTCCTCTGTCCGTGAACTTAAGCTGGTGCAGAACGCTGCAGCGCGTTTGTTGGCAGGCTCTCCAACACGCTGCCACATCACGCCCATCCTGCACGAACTGCACTGGCTTCCAATAGAATTCCGGATCACCTTCAAAGTGTTGGTGTTGACCTTTAAGGCCTTAAATGGTCTGGGGCCAGTGTACCTAAGGGCCGCCTTTCCCTATAATGTCCCCCCCAAACCACTGCGTTCAGAGACACGAAACCTCTTAGAAATCCCGAGTTGCCGAAGTTTCCGCTTGACTGCAACAAGGAAGAGGGCATTCCGTGTTATTGCGCCAACTCTTTGGAATGCTCTCCCGCCAGAGGTTCGCGCCGTGCCCAGTCTGCTGGCCTTCAGAAAGGCCTGCAAGACACTGCTGTTTAAACAGGCATTTGATTGCTAACTTTACGGGCACTCTACTGCAATCCATGCAGTCTTATGCGACCTCACTTAGTCATAAGCTGTGAATGTGATGTGTTTTTAGATATGTGCTGTTTTATATTCTATTTTACTGGTATTTTAGGTTATATGTGCTGTCTAATATATGTGCTTTTATCTGTATTTACTTGTATTCTAGTGTTGTAAGTCGCCCCGAGCCGCACGGGAGTGGCAACAGACAAGTTGAAACAAACAAACAAACAAACAAACAAACAAACAAATGATGATGTTGATGATGCATGGAATCTTCCCAATACAAACATTACAAACATAGGAGCCTCTGAATTTAGTCATTTTCCCCTTCTGTCCAAATTTGAAGACCATTGATGACCAACTTTAAACAAGCATTTAGTGCATTTTAGGGTTTGAAATCTTTAGTTAAGTCTTGGTAGTCTGCGGTAACATAAGATATCTAAAGGGGATCTGTGGTAAAGAAAAGGTTAAGAACCTGTCCTTTTCATATCTGACCTCTAGAATATTACAATTAGTCCAGTTATAGGTTAACTTTTTCATGTCATTGTTAAAATATACAGTTATGTTTGTATTGTCTCAATTTTTAAATTAAAGAATCATATATATATATATATATATGTATTTGCCATGCTTCTATACCGCCTCTCTCAGCCCGAAGGCGACTTGAGGCAGTGAACAAGCGGCAACAAGTGCCCATATACGATGCATCACAAGATAAAAACAGTCATTTAAAAACATATAAAATTAACAGTTAAAAACTACAAAATACAAATCTCAGCTTAATTATACACAGAATATAGTTTCAGATGCAAAAGAAGTAGCTGGGAAAATTGAAATTAATGAATCTATTTTAAGTCACTAGCCATAAGATGGAATATCATAAAAACAGGTAAAATGTGTTTTTAGATTCTACTCTTTAAAATATTTTGCTGTAAAACAGGTTTATTTAATATTTTGCAACTGTAGTCAGTGTTATTTATTTTTGTATTAGCTTCAGCTACAAATGTGACCTAGAGTAATGTATGTAAGATAGTAAGTAGAAAGAAGATGAGTGGCTCAGGCTACTTAAATGCCTCTCTATCATGTGATTTTTTATATTTTCCATTGCTCATGCCACTGGAGTACTTCTTTTCCTTTGAAGGGAATCTGTCGTGCATTTTTGTTCCTTGTCAGTCACCTGATAGCTGTACTTGAAGCTTTTTACTGTAATGATGTTAGTTTCGGTTATTAGTGGTTTCCAATTTCTCTTGTACACTAACTCTGTGTTGACCACAGAGCAACGAATCCCAGAGCTGGGAAAATAGGCATACAAACAAAATACAATTCTAATAGTGGTAATTGTATTCTGAGAACACCACGTTCACTGGAGTTAGGGGCACAGGGCCTCTGTGAAAAGTAAAAAAACTGAAAATAAAGAAATAAGGCCTTGATGCCCAAAATCTTCAGATTGGCTTAACACACACACACACACACACACAAATATATATAAAACTAGTGTTCTCCTCTTCCTCCTCTGTATTTTGGATTGAACAAACTTTCAAAATGAGCATTGTCATAGCTGTGGCTGAGTCTGTTTTCTCCATCTAATTGTGCGCATTTACTATTTATTTAGCACTTGACATAGACAGGGTACTGTACTATGTATAAAAATTCACAGCAGAATGATATATACTAAAAAGTGAAGAGGAAAAAACAGGAAGAATATTGGACATACTGAGGTTGAATTTAGAGTAAGGACTACAGATATGGAGGGTCCTGCCCGGTGAGTGTTACGCTAAACCAGATTTTCCCCAATTGAAAGCACACTCAACAATGTTGAAAGCAGCCACAGAGGTTTATCCACAGACTAGCCAGAAGAGATACGTTTAAGGCTAGCGCCAAAAATGCACGCATCACATGAATGCAGTGATGCAAGATTTTATACACTTGATAAGCTATTCAAACTTCCCACTCCACCCACTTCCTTCACTGATTGGCTGGAAGGAGGGCTGCTTTGGATTTGCGCCACCATTGGCTGCTGTCTTGATGACATTACTTCCTCCAGACAGGGATTTGCTGGCAGAGGAGAGGGGGTGGAGGGGATTGGCTCAGGGAGAGCCAATCAGCTGCCCGGAAAACTCTGTGTGCCCCAGGGAATGCAAAACTAAGTTTTTGATTGTTTTAAATTTCTTGATGTTGGGTGAGGAAGCAGTTTCCTGGGAAAGGTGTAGTGTCCTGAGACACAAGGTGATGATCCTTTCCAATCAAGTCTTTGGTGCCAGACAAAGGGATCCGGTATATGTGTAGGTCTAGGGTTCCTGTTTTCATGGTCAGCTCAATGGGAGTGATCAGCTGGGCAGGTGCCAGCTGGTGATTATCTGATCTTGCAGAGAAAAGCGCCTGTTGTCTAGCGTGTGTACACAATAGGTCCTGATTGTCACCTTTGTCTCAGGATTTACCCATCGCTGATGTCTCCGTAAATTCCTGAGTGAGGTCAGCAAGGGGCAATGACCTGTGACTTGATTAAATATGATTTCTGCATATTTAATTATTCATTTCATAAGCTGGGATATAGGGGACAGTCAAAGCAAACCATATTGGTTAGATTTCATTGATATAGTTAGAAACATTGTTGCTATGTTTGGGTTATTGCTCTGCTCATCCACACGTGCGCAGATATGGGTAGGCATGTAGGTATATATGTATAAGGAGAAACATGTGGGAAGACATGGCAGGGAACAAATGTATATAAAATGGACATATTGGAGGGGAAAAGGATACATTATGTGGGAGAGGAAAAGATAGTTTTCCATGCAAGAGATTCACTGCTGCAGACTCCGTTTGTAAGTCTGTTGGTATGAATCAATGCATCTTTATGGACTTTTAATAAAAATATACAAAAGGGTGGGAAAGTGGGCATTGGAAGACATTGGCTGCCGCTGGTCCGTCATGGGGTTATAGAGGCCTCGTGAAGTGGGAAAAGAGAATTCATTTTATTTCTCTCTGTTTGAATTCCTTAGGCGAACCATAAATCTTTTGGGATGGGGGGTGTCGTGTTTGACAACAATAGGAAGAAATTGTGTCACTGCTGGAAGAACAGAAGAAAGCTGAGGAACAACTGGGGCAACTGGGCATGTTTAGCTTGAAGAAGAGAAGACTGAAAGATAACATGATTGCTAATGATGGGATATTATGTAGAAGATGGAGCAAACTTGTTTTCTCCTGCTCCAGAAAGTAGAACACAATGCAACAGATTGCAGTTACAAGAAATGTGATTCCACCTAAACATTAGGATTTTTTTTAGTGTAAGAGCTGTTCAGCAGTGGAAAAGACTGCATCTGAGGGCAGTAGATATTCCATCTTTGGAGGTCTTTAAACAGAGATTGGATGAGCATCTTTCCAGAGTGTTTTAGTTGTTTATTCCTGTACAGCAAGAGGCTGGAATGAATTGTTCTTGTGGTCCCTTCCATCTGTAGGATTCTATGTATGTAAAGGCTGCAAGTTGCTTCTGTTCGCTCCCGCTATGAGAGAATCAGCTGTCTAAAAAGACGTTGCCCAGGGGATGCCCAGATGTGTTGCAATCCTGCGGGGAGGCTTCTCTCATGTCCCATGCTGTTTGGCACATGCTGGAGATCACAACCAGATACAGTGAAGACATCTGCCCTTGTGTTTTGCTACTCTACTGCTGAGTATGCATGCCCAGTGTGCATGCTTATGCCACTATTACACCTTTGCGTGTGTATGTCTAAATCTATCCATTGAGATTAATTCAATATTACTGCCGCCTATGCATCTTCTGCATTGTATATTGACTCCGACAAAATTCCTTCGGCCTTGAGAAAGAATTCACTGTAGAAACGAGTGGGAATTCCAGGGTATCAACTCCCTTGTCGGCCTGGAACCTTGGTGTTTGTTTACACGTCGGCTTCTGCATCCTGGGCTTGCCGGGAGCGGTTTATTGTCCTGCTGCGGCTTTTTTGCACTACTGCCCATTGTGGGGTATACATACCTACCTTTGTGGATTGCAAATCGTAGCGGAACCTCTGCTTCTGTTTATTTTGAGAACATTTATCCCGGGCCTTCCGATAATCATCGCACTCAAATCATGGACTTATTACTTTGATAATTGGAACTTTAAGTGTGTACCTGGTTCTACTATAGGTAGGAACCACATCTGTGGAACTCTTTCGTTGGTGGTGCAACACTGTATGATGTTATATTATTTACTTAACTGAAATATTGACTATAGTCCTCATTGTGTCCCGAGTGTTTGTAGGGTGTCTTTACAGTGTGGAATACATCTCATTATGCTAAAACAGTGGATGTGGCCCTTAATTAGTCATGCCACATTATCACAGGATGTCTGAACCCCAGACCACTGGAGAAATTACTCTGTTTAGCCGGTATTGCACCACCTGACATCCGCTGGGAAGTAACAGCCAACAATGAAAGGACAAAGGCAGTGACATCTCTGGGCCATCCTCTGTTCAGATATCAGCCAGAACGTTTTCTATGATCTACAGCAGGAGTCCCCAAACTAAGGCCCGCGGGCCAAATGTGGCCCTCCAAGGCCCTTGTCCTGGCCCCTGCCCTAAACTTTAGATTGCCGGCTGCCCTAAATCTGAAATTACTTGAAGGCACACAACAACAATAATGATCCTATCTAACTTGACTCTCTCATCAGCCAAAAGCAGACCCACACTTCCCACTGAAATACTGGGAAGTTTATGTTGATAAAAAAAATTGTTCTTCATTTTAAATATTGTATTGTTTTTTTCTTTCTTTTTTCTGCTCTTGAAATAAGATATGTGCAGTGTGCATAGGAATTCGAGTTTTTTCCAAACTATAGTCCGGCCTCCCAACCGTCTGAGGGAATGTGAACTGGCCCTCTGGCTAAAATGTTTGAGGACCCCTGATCTACAGAGATACTCATAAGAACACATCAGCAAGTGAGAGTCCAGAAGTGGGAGGTTAAAATCCAGCACCTCAATCAGTGGCTGAAACCGGATAAGAGACTCCCTTGTAGGCATACAGAAAACTGGGCAACTTCAAAGGCGTTGAACAGACTGCACTCTGGCACCACAAGATGCAGAGCCAACCTTAAGAAATGGGGCTACAAGTGGAGTCCATGACATTCGAGTGTGGAGAAGAGTAAACCACTGACCACCTACTATAGTGCAACCTGAGCCCTGCCACATGCACAATGGAACACCAGAGGCGCTCCAAGTGGCCAGCTATTGGTCAAAAGACATTTAGTATAATGTCAAGTTTTGTGTTTTTTAAATACATTACAACTGTACCCTTGGTTTGCTCCTGATATGATAAAAAGTATGAAAATAATAAAAATGTAAATAACTACAAACATTATCAGACCACAAGAGCAAAATAACATTCTAAATAACCTTATTGTAGAAAATGTTTACAACCGTAGAGCATGCAAACTCAAATTGCGACCCTCCAGCTGTTTGGGAATCCAACTCCCAGAATTCCTGACCATTGAACAAACTGGCTAGTGCTTCTGGGAGTTGGAGGCCAAAACAGCTGGAGTGCAGCAGTTTTAGTATTCCTGCCGTAGAGTATAAATATATACATGTAATGGAAGAATTCAATAGCTATGATGAAGCTATAGAAACAAGGGCGGACACAAGTTAGAAAAAGAGTAGAAGGATTAACGGAGCAGTTAGTGTTGAAAGGACCAAATAAGAAACAGCAAATTATGATTAGAAAAAGTCTCACCATCTTGAAAACTGATAATATTATTATAGCATAAGCTTTTGTGTATATGCAGCTCGGATGAATGAAGTGTTATTCTTGGCTGTTGTCAGGTAGATCTACTCAGAGGTCGGTGAAGCAGAGAATTACATATAAATAGTCTTTACAGCACTGCCATATTTCCATTCATGTGAAATGACAAGTGCACAGCCCATGGCCATTAGATTAAATCTCAAATAACTGTAGAATAAGCCCCAAAACTGGATTAGGAGAATGATGGAAGCAACATAGACAAGATACAGGTGCTCCCTAGATGAGGTTACACTTCTCTTAGGTTTGCTGTCTTGGCAAACTCCTGGATTCGCCTCTGAGCCTGTATTCTCAGCTTTCGTTGGTGGCTGGGAGTGCTTTTGCACAATTAATGTTGTTGTGTCAGCTGTGTCTGTTCCTTGAGTTGTCTGATCTGGCAACAATGACACGTGCTTTACTTATATCCTTTTTGGATTACTGTAATGTGTTCTATGTGGAGCAGCTCTGAAGTGTATTCAAAAACTGTAGTTATTTCAGAATGCTTGCAGGCAGACTATTGTCTGGGTTTGTTACAGGGAACAAAACTCCCTGTTACCACAGTTCCACCAGCTATTGGTTAGTTCCTGGGAAGTATTCAAAGTGCTAGTTACAGGCCAGGATTACTCATAAGGCCAACCTAGGCCATGGCCTAGGGGTGCAAGCCAAGGTGGGGGGCGCAGATCACAAACCAAAAAAAACGTTGAAACAAATAAAAACGCAATGCACATGGAGATGAAGAAGGAAGGATAGCGGAGGTCCTTCTTTTCGGCGCTGCCTTTGCCCCTTCCTGAATACCAGCTCCTGCCTCTGCTATTGTTGCGCAAATGGCATATGCGCAGGGGCTCTCGACACTGACGTCAACGTCGACAGGAAGAACAATTAACTCCCTCGATGCCGACAGCATCCACTTGCTGGCTCCTTCAGTGGAAGTACAGGAAACTCCATTGCGCAGTCTGCGCATGCCCTAACACCATGAAAGCTGGTATTCCTCCTCCAACACAAGGAGGAGACTCCTCCTTACTGGAGAGAGAAGCGCAACTGCCGGCTACGGCACATGCGCAAACCCCAGTACGGGAGAGAAGCCCAACGCGACAAGCCCTGGTATCGGGGAGAAGCGCGGCATCGGTACAGCTGCTGACTACAACGCATGCGCAATCCCAGATACCGGGTAGGAGCCAAGTGCCTCAAGCCCCGGCATCGCGGAGGAGGCTCCTCTCCCCCATGCCTTCATCCATAGTGCCTGCCAAGAGGGAAACTCCTGTGGCGGACCTAGTTGGGCCACACCGGGAGAGCTGGATGCGGGGCCCTAAGGGGGACGAGCGGATGAAAGGATGTTTGGGGGGGGTGCTGTAGAGGTTGGCTTAAAGGGGGCGTAATTCCAAAGTGTGGCCTAGGTGTTAATCCGGGCCTGTCTAGTTACGACCTATATAAAGCAGTATATGGCTTGGTTCAGGTTAGCTGGCTGACTCTGGCTTCCCATATGAGCCAATTATGATGACCTATACTGCTGAATTGTGCCCAGGAACTGACTGATAGCTGGTGGAACGGTTGTAACAGGAGATTAGTTTTGAAGGTCTGCAAGCAAGGGACTTTTCTATGTTCCTCCATCTTTAGGGTTATATTTAAGGTCATAGGAGAGGGTCTACTTGAATATGAAGTGCCATTCCTAGAGAGATTAGATTACCTCCCTGTTGTTTTTCCACTGGTCTTTTTTTAATTTAAGCAGGCCTGCCATAACTACGGTAAATAGGTTTCAACAAAGATGCAGGACTTTAAATATTTCCATTTTCAATGGGTTGTTTTAAAACAGATTTTAATGAATACATTTAAATTAATGTGTACAATTGTGTTTCACTTAGATATTTTAATATGCTGTAAAACTTCCTTCTGTTTCAACCTCGGGAGAAAGACAGAATATCTATCTATCTATCTTCTATCTATCTATTCTATTCTATGTATATAATAAAAGTCTGTTTGCAGGCAGAGGTGCGGTGGTGCGTGTGGAGGAATATGTGGCAGCGTTTCAATTGGTTGCCACTGTGGGATTATTTGCATAAAGGACACTGATTGGCCAGCCTCAGAACTCCAACAATCTTAGGCACCAGACAGAGGGCATTGGTTTGCACTGAGGAACTATTTGCACAAATGACTCTGATTGGCCAGCAAAACAGATTGCAACTGAATGCTTGAATTAGCCAATTTTTTCCCGTTGGACAGTTTTTTTCCCTGTTGGAAATGGAATGTTCATTTTCTGGGAGGTGCGGGGGTGCCAAGGAATATGTGACAGTGTTTCAATAGGTTGCCACTATGGGATTATTGGCATAAAGGACTCTGATTGGCTAGCCTCAGAACTCCAACATTCTACGGCCCCAGACAGAGGGGATGGTATTTGCATAAAGGACTCCGATTGGCCATCCACATTCCAACATTCTAAGGCGACTCAGAGGGAAAAGGAAAGGCCTCAGGCAGTCAGACACTGCGGCCCACAGCAGTGACGGATTAGGACCAAACTTGACACACAGGGGCCCAATGGCCCACTTCACAACGCGACCAATATTAGCACACAGGGGCCCCTTGACCCACTCAACACCCTGGTGCTGTTTCAAGGAGGATGGACCACAGATGATGGGACTTGAAATACCTTCACTCACCCTCCGAGACCGCTGCAACCCTCATCCAAAGAATGATCAAGACCAAATGTGACACACAGAGCCCCCATGACCCACTCTACATCCTGGTGCTGTTTGGAGGGGGATGTACCATCGCCAATGGGACTTGCAGTACCTTCAATAAGTTCCTGAGACCACTGCAAGCCACATAAACATCTAATAGGAACCAACCTTGGCACACAATGCCTTCCTCAAATAACCCGGGCACCGCCGGGTCCCCACGCTAGTAAGTAAATAAATAAAAGTGTATCTGCAATATCTCTGCAGGTTTGGTCACACCCATATTACTAAATGGTGGTAAGTTGAATGTACATACTTCAGCATGTCCATGTTCACATTGCTGTCATTTATTAATATGAGGTGGGTCGATCCAAGTTTGCTGAAAATTGCAGATCTGGATTTCCGGGTACTGGTTGTGGGGGTGGATCCATCCCTGTGAACTGACACAGAATGCTATGATGGGCACGATTCAAAATTATTCATGTTCTTATCCTAGTGCAGATCTGCTATATTAGTATTGCTATATTAGTATGGCTTAATACAAATATGATGATGATAGATCTTTCTTTATATCCTGCTTTTCTGCCTAACGGGACCCAAGATGATGCCATTTAACTTATTGGTAAGTTTCACTCAACAGTTTCATTTTGGTGATTTCATTTAAAGTTTGTTTGTTCAAGAATGGCCACTTTCAGGACATCAGAACATCACCCTAGGAGTCTGTAGTGTTCTCTTACTAATTTCTGAATACTGTCTTGCCAAATGTCAAATTTGTATCTTAATAATCTTTCTTATGAAAATTAGACTGCATCCACCAGAACAGTGATTCTTGAGATATGCTCCATGGAGCCCTTGGGGCTCTGTGAAACATCCTAAGAGGCTCCACGGTTCCCTCCTCCCACTCCAAGTTTTTCTCCACTTCCTTGCTCCTCTCCTTCTCCTGCCTCCCTACCTTTGTGAGGAAGAAAGTCTCATCTGTTGGTGAGTCTTTTTTCCTCACCAACAGATGGCCCCGGTGGTAGCTCCTATTATATTATTATTGTAAAGGCTTGTATGGCCATCTATTGGGAGAGCTTTGATTGTGCTTTTCCTGAATAGCAGAAGAGGATTGGACTGGATGGTTCATGACATCTTCCACTGAGATACTGTTATGTGTATGTTGGTTTAAATTGTTCTTTGCTTTATATATTGCATTGCTCTCTCTTTCCTTTTTTGTACTACGTATAAACAAGATATGTGCAATGTGCATAGGAATTTATTCATTTTTTCATTTAGTTCACACAAACAGTCTCCACCCATTTGCCACTGGCCCGGCCTCTCTGTCAAATGTTAAAACATAATATTTTAAAAGTTTGCCCATGCTATCTATCTAGCTAGCTATCAGTGGTTCCCAATCTTTTTTTGACCAGAGACCACTTGACCAGAGACCACTTTACCAGTCATGTTGGAAGTTGAGCAGTAAATGAACTCTAATTATATTGCTTGCCCTGTAGTTGTGATGTCTGAGAAAACATGGGGATAGCTGGATCTAGATTTATTGAAAGTTTTTGTCTTTGTGTCCATGGCTCTGTTAGCCAAGCTTCCATTGTTAGTGCGGAGTTGTGTCAAGAGTCTGATAAGCCTGCCACCTAATGCCGGTGACAGACAAGTATAATATTGTCTAAGATGAGCTTCTTTGTTGATACATTACAGCCATTTCAACTAGAAGTGATGCCCTGTCACTTTCTTTTCTGAGTCTTACCTAAAGCAGATTATTTTCATATATCAGCCTGATCTTTTTTTTTTTTGCCCTTGTCAGTTCAAAGGCTATTATGATCTAAGAAATGTCTGATGTAAATCTGTAAATTGTGGCTCTGACAAGACTCTCATGAATTGTATCTGACAAGCTGGAAAAGATACAGTTGTATAATAAGAAAGTTGTATAATAGATCTGTAGACAACAGATGTAACTGTGAGATCTGGGCTGAAGCTAAGAATGTTGCAAAGTGTAGAGGCTATTAGGCTTCAGGTACAAATAATTACTTATTTAAGTCCATTGTGTAAAATGTGAACACTCTTTCCTGCTGTGTGCATGCACAAACACACAGACACATACTCTAGTACTACATTCTGCACCCAAAATTGTGTACTCCATGAGAAGCCAAAGATAAGAGTTTGAGTTTCATTACTGGAAATGGAGGTGAATCTATATAAATCTATATAAATAAAAATGTAATGTTAGTTTGTGGGATTAACATAACTCAAAAGCCACTGGACGAATTGAGACCACATTTGGACACAATACACCTACCAGGCCAACAAGTGGCCATCACTCATAAAAACACTGAAAAACAGACTTAAAAAGCCAAAAAATTAAAAAATACATTACAACGCATGCACAAAACCATACACACACACACATACACACACACATATACATGCAAACACACATATATACACATATACAGAAATATATACACACACATATATGTACACACACACAAGACTGGGCCACAGCAATTCGTGATAGGGGACAGCTAGTATCGATATATGTGGGATTAACATAAGTCAAAAACCACTGGACGAATTGACACCAAATTTCGACACAATACACCTCTCAGGCTAACGAGTGACCATCACTCATAAAAACACCGAAAAACACAGCAGAAGAGACTTAAAAAGCCAAAAAACAAAATTACATTAAAATGCATGTGCAAAACTATATATATATGAAACAAAATGGGAGAAACAGGTGAAACATCAACAGCACATGCATATTTGCCAGAGCATGATAAATTCCTTATTTACTTTGCTTTTTCTGTGCATGACCTGGAAATCCGTGTGTGTGTGTGTGTAGAGTCTTGCTTACTACAATAACAATGAATGCCGGTGGAAAGTTAAATAAGGAATGCACTGTAACTGTACAAATAAAAAAAGAAAAACAAATAGACAGAACAAGACTAGTGACCTATGATTCTTCTAAGCAGTAAATAATTTTCATTCTTTATGGAATAAAATGGAAAACAGAAAGCAAGAACTGAAAACACTGAGTGTAAGCAAGGAGTCTTAGATGTTTGGAAGTGAGGGAGAAAGAGAGGATCGGAGCACTCAAATGTTATTTTGAAATAAATACAACAGTGGAAGTGGTTAAGTATAGGAAGGAGTAGGAGATGATGTTATTGAGCCATCATACCCCCTCCTAAATTTTGTACCGGATCACCTTCAAAGTGCTAGTCTTGACTTTCAAGGCCTTGTATGGTCTGGGGCCAGTGTACCTGAGGGACCGCCTAACCCCATACTGCCCCACGAGAACACTTAGATCTGAAGAGTGGAATCTTCTAGCCGTGCCCAATGTCAAACAATACCACCTAACTTCAACACGGAGAAGGGCATTCTCCATCATCGCCCCAGTTCTCTGGAACGCACTACCCTCAGAGGTTCGGGCTTGGCGCAATCTGTTGGCTTTTCGGAAGACCTGCAAGTCGGTCCTATTCCGGCAGGCCTTTGAGTTGTAATTACTATCTCCTAGGACTTGTGTTATCTCTTAGGAATTGTTTTATTCTTGTGGTTTTATTGCTGCTGTAGATTTGTTGTTTTATTGTGGTGCTTGTTGTAAGCTGCCCTGAGCCGGCTGGGAGTGGCGGCCAATAAATCTAACAAAGAAATAAATAATTAATAAATTGATCCGAACCTTTAAAAGACTTCACATGGATTTATTGATTTTTTCCTTTTAATTTTCACCGAAGTTCCACTATTGCGAAGCAGCTAAAAGTCTCAGAAGGACCCAGCAACAGCTGTACCCCATGCTTTATCAATCTAAACCACGGGTGCTCACACTTTTTCAGCATGCGAGCTACTCTTAAAGCAACCAAGTCCAAAAGATCTACCTGCGCCCGCCGCCGTGCGCTCCCGCGCACTCCCGCCACGCGCTCTTGCCACCGTGCATGCTCCTGCTGCTGTTTTCCGCCCGCGCAGCACTTCTTCCACCTGCGGGGCATTGCAGGAAGGAGAAAGCACGAGGCGGGGCATCCAGAGGGAGCGCTCCGCCCTGCCTGTCTCGTTGGCAATGGAAGCTGCACAGCTGCTTCTGGACGAGAGGCAGGGCGCTTCCTCCAGAGGCCCCACCTCGTGCTTCCTTCTTCCTGCAATGCCCCACAGGCAAAAGAAGCACCGCGAGAGTGGAGGCCAGCAGCAGGAGCACGCATGCACGCAGGGTGTGCGCGCGCATGGCAGGAGTGCCCCATCCGGCTGGTGAGGCCCGAAGATCACCTGGAAGAGGGCCGAAGATCTACTAGTAGCTCCCGAGCTACCTAATGAGCACCCCTGATCTAAACCCTTTAATAAATATACTAAATGATATTCAGGTGTATGTTGTATTAATTAATATTGTATGAAATTAAATCACATGTATTTGTGAAGGCACTCGTTCATCCAGTCCCCTCTATTAGCATAAACCCCTGGGAACAGAGATCACTGAGCCATTAGAAAATATCCCTCCAGTGATCTCCCAAGTCTAGAAATGAGATCCTTGTATGCATTAGTGAAAGACAGATAATCCCTTTATCAGCAGGGCTATGTTTTACACTGTTTACCTGGCCAGATATGTCCAGAGGCTTATGATTCTCAGGTAAGGCTAAGCAAAGATGAATAAAACATCCTTTGGGATGGGTAACCAAGCATCTGGATATGTGGCATTTTTCAAAACTGGACAATAAGTCACTCAAGGAACAATCTGCATATCCACGTCATCATCTTCCTCGGTTTCACGCCCTCTGCAGGAGTATCAACACAGTGGACTTGATCTTTAAACTCTCCGGTGATCGGCTGTTTTTCCCACCATGGGGAACCCCTCCTCCCGCATGTGACGCAAAGGGATCTCCCAGCCAATCCCTGTGTGGATCCTAGCCAGCCTGTTTCTCAGCCAATCAGAGGGAGATGCAGGAAATCTGAATAGCTGTCAAAGTGTATATAATGTCATGTATTTCCCTGCGTAGGTATGCTTTTACATTTTTGAGTGCTGACTCACTACTTGCATCCCTGTTGGCTAAAGCTCTGTCGTTTGCCTTCAAACCTAGAGTGCTTTGTTCCCTGCCTTGGCTGATCTGGTTTAGGGCATGGACCCACTATCCACCTTCCCTGCTGAAATCATTAGAATAGCATAATAGAAGTAGCAATGGCAGAGAAAGGTGGAAGTGTATCTTAAAGCTGTTTGAAAGGAATGGTGTGATATCCAGTGGAAGACGAGAAAAGATGAATGGAAGGAAGAACAGTAGAAGGCCTTTGAGAGAGGTGGCAGATAATAGAAAAATGAATAGTGGTGATCTTATCAATAAATAATTCAGCAAATTATGAATAGTACAGAATAAAAAAGAACAGAATCAAGAGAATTCATTATAGTGAGAAAAAATATGAATCAAAGTTATATTATTAAGATGAGCAAAATAAGGTGGTTGACCAGGGGGGAAAAACTTTGGTTGGTCCTCTTTATCCACACATTCTTTATCCACAGATTCTACCATCCATGGCTTGAAAATGGATGTTAGTAACCTGGCTGCCGAACGTTGGACTAATTGCAGCTTCCGAGCAGTCTTCAGAGGCAACCCCACGTAGAGAGCATTGCAGTAGTCTATTCGGGATGTAACCAGAGCGTGGACCACCAGAGTCTGTAACCAGAGTCTGGCCAAGTCAGACTTCCCAAGGTACGGGTGCAGCTGGCGCACAAGCTTTAACTGTGTAAAAGCTCTCCCGGCCACCACAGAGACCTGGGGCTCCAGGCTCAGCGATGAATCCAGAATCACTCCCAGACTGCGAACCTGCGCCTTCAGGGGGAGTGTAACCCCGTCAAGCACAGGCTGTAACCCTATACCCTGTTTGGCCTTACGACTGACCGGGAGTACCTCTGTCTTGTCTGGATTTAGTTTCAATCTGTTAGCCCTCATCCAGTCCATTACAGCGGCCAAGCACCGGTTCAGGACTTGAACAGCCTCCTTAGTAGCAGGTGGGAAGGAGTGACAGAGTTGGACATCTTCTGCGTACAGATGACACTGCACCCCGAAACTCCGGATGATCTCCCCCAATGGCTTCATGTATATGTTAAATAACATAGGGGACGGTATTGAGCCCTGTGGGACCCCACAGTACAATGGCCGTGGGGTCGAGCAGGAATCCCCTAGCAACACCTTCTGGGTGCGGCCCTTGAGGAAGGACTGGAGCCACTGCAATGCACTACCTCCAAGGCCCATTCCAGCGAGGCGTCCCAGAAGGATACCGTGGTCGACGGTATCGAAGGCCGCTGAGAGGTGCAGCAGAACCAACAGGGACACACTCCCCCTGTCGAGCTCCCAGCGTAGATCATCCACTAAGGCGACCAAGGCTGTCTCAGTACCATGTCCCAGCCTAAAGCCAGGTCTATTTGTTTGGTCTATTAACACATATGGGTTTGGTTACACTAAGACAGCGTTTCTCACCCTAGGGGCCGGGACCCCTGGTGGTGGTGGGTTTTTTTGGGAGGGATGACAGAAAGGTTGCCAAAGACCATCAGAAAACACAGTATTTTCTGTTGGTCATGGGGGTTCTGTGTGGGAAGTTCGGCCCAATTCTATCGTTGGTGAAGTTCAGAATGCACTTTGATTGTAGGTGAAGTATAAATCCCTGCAACTTCAACTCCCAAATGTCAAGGTCTGTTTTCTCCAAACTCCACCATGTTCAAATTTGGGCATATTGAATATTCTGGCCAAGTTTGGTCCAGTTCCTCATTGTTTGAGTCCAGAGTGCTCTCTGGATGTAGGTGAACAACAACTCCAAAACTCAAGGTCAATGCCCACCAAACCCATCCAGTAGGCCCAATTCTATAGTTGGTGGCATTCAGAATGCTCTTTGAAAGTATGTGAACTTTAATCTCAGCAACAACAACTCCCAAATGACACAATCAATCCCCCTCCCAACCCCACCAGTATCCAAATTTGGGTGTATTGGGTATTTGTGCCAAATTTGGTCCAGTGAATGAAAATCCATCCTGCATATCAGATATTTACTTTACGATTCATAACAGTAGCAAAATCACAGTTATGGAGTACTAACGAAAATAATTTTACAGTTGGGAGTCACCACAACATCAGGAAATGTATTAAGGGCTTGTGGCATTAGGAAGGCTGAGAAGCACTGCATTAGGAAATGAGAACTAAGGAGCTGTGTCAGGCTGGGTCTACACTACCATATAATCCAGTTTATGAATCCAGATCATCTGCTTTGAACTGAATTATATGAGTCTACACTGCCATATAACCCAGTCTGAAGCAGATAATCTGGATTCAGAAAATGGATTATATGGCAGTGTAGATGGAGCCTCATGGATTCAATAGAAAATATATTTCTTCTTTGGTGGATTGAACAACTTCTCACAATTAGCTGCCTTGAAGCAAAAAAATTTTCGGCTGCTTTAGACACTAGGACCCAAAGGAATAGATTCAAATTACAGCCAAAGACATTCTGAATATACTTTTAGGAGAAATTTCTTAATGCTAACAGATACCTGACAGTGGAAGATACTGCTCAGATTTTCCTCCTTTGGAAGTTTTGAAACAGAGATTAAAAGGCCACTTCACAGGAAGCTTTAGCAGCTGATTCCCGCATGGCAGGGGTTTGGATTAAGTATCCCTTGCTGTCCTTTCCAATTCTACGATTCTAATTTTGGCACTTCTTCTCTTGTAATGTGTGGTGGGCTTTGCGGATGCTATCTATAACAGCAGCTTATCTAAAAATAGCTGGTGGGAGTGGGAAGGAGTGCAGGTCGTTTCTAGTTTCTCTTCTTCAGTTCTATCTGGGGAATCTGTTTCAGAGGCTGGATCTACACTATCATTTAATGCAGTTTGGAACTGCATTGTATGGTCACTGTAGACCAGTGTTTCTCAACCTTCCTAATACTGCGACCCCTTAATGCAGTTCCTCGTGTTGTGGGATGTGTGATTTTGTCATTTGGAAGTTGTAGTTGCTGGGATTTATAGTTCACCTACAATCAAAGAGCATTCTGAACTCACCAACAATGGAAATGAACCAAACTTGGCACACAAAACCCCCATGACCAATAGCAAATACTAGAAGGATTTGGTGGGCATTGACCTTGAGTTTGGGAATTGTAGTTCACCTATATCCAGAGAGCACTATAGACTCAACAATGATGGATCTGGACTACACTTGACACAAATCCTTAATATACCCAAAAATGAACACTGGTGGAGTTTGAGGAAAATAGATCTTGACATTTGGGAGTTGTAGTTGCTGGGATTGTTCACCTACAATCAAAAAGCCACCTGCACCCCAGCAATGATAGAATTGGGTCAAACTTCTTACACAGAACCCTCATGCCTTGAAGGGACTCGCTGGTGTGAGCCTCCATCCCACACACTCTCCCTCACCCACACATGCGCATCATGCTGCCATGCGCCGAGCACGCCTGCTCTCCCCATCCCGCTTGGAGTCTCAGAAGCAGCCCTCCCCATTGGCTGGGAAGCCTGCCAGTCACAACAGAGGAGAGCTTTAGGTGGGGGAATTCGCACTCTGTTTCAAAAAAAAGAAAAGAAGGACAAGCGGAGAGATCTTCAACCTTCTCTGCCAAAGGGCTTCCTAAGACCATCAGAAATATATGTTTTCTGATGGTCTTTGGTGACCCCTCTGAAACCCTCTCGCGACCCTCCTGGGGGTCCCGACCCCCAGGTTGAGAAACACTGGTGTAGACTCATATAACACTGTTTAATTTCATTGAACTGCCTTATATAAGAATAATAATAATCTTTATTTATACCCTGCCATCATCTCCCCAAAGGGACTTGGGGTGGCTAACATGAGGCCAAGCTCAAGGATTACAATACAGCAAAGTAAAATACGACAACAAATAATAGCTACAAAGTAAAATGCAAACAATAGCAAATACACAGTGAACAAATGCAAAATAAAATAATGGAAGAATAAAAACACAGTGGGCGGACCAAATGCACAGGATAAAATTGAAAAAGCCCTGGGTGGGATAGGTAAATGGAGTAAAGTATATCTGAAGGGAGAACTCAGAAGGGCGAACAATGTGGTTGACCTTCACCAAGGGACAAGAGAAAGTGCATCAAGAGGACAGATCTGTATTGGGATGGACATGGTATGGGGATATGTGTTCATTCATCAAAGGCACGCTGTAAGAACCAGGTTTTTAAGCCTTTCTTAAAAGCTGCCAGGGTAGGGGCTTGTTTAATCTCACTGGGTAGCGGATTCCAAAGCCAAGGAGCCACAACAGAGAAGGTCCTTTGGATTTTCTTCTGGGATGGGAAATGGTTTTGTTGAGAGAAACGGCAACATCCCCTTCCCCTCACGGTTGGGGAAATGTCCTTTGTGTCAAATTATTACTATGTCCATGGTTTTGACCCATCAAGCCCTATAGGGTTCCGGCTTACCTGTCCAAACGTATCTCCCTCAACGTCCCACCTCGAAGTTTAAGATGTTCTGAGGAGGCCCTGCTCTTGGCCTCGCCTTTGGCGCAAACACGCTACCTTGGCAGCCACCTCACCACAAAAGTCAACATTGACACTGAAATTCAACACCGCCTGAGTTCTGCGAGTACAGCATTTTTCTGAATGAAGCAAAGTTTGAGGACCGGAACATCTATAGGGATACCAAGGTGCTTGTTTATAAAGCTATTGTCCTCCCAACCCTGCTATACACCTGCGAGACATGGACTGTCTACAGACGTCACATGCAACTCCTGGAACAATTCCATCAGCGCTGCCTCCGAAAAATCCTGCAAATCTCTTGGGAAGACAAGCGGACAAATGTCAGCGTGCTGGAAGAAGAAAAGACCACCAGCATTGAAGCGATGGTCCTCCACCATCAACTCCGCTGGACTAGCCATGTTGTTCGGATGATGTACGCAGATGATATCCAACTTTATCACTCATTTCCACCAAATGCTAAGGAGGCTGTCCAAGTTGTGAACCAGTGCCTGGCTGTTGTGACGGTCTGGATGAGGGCGAGCAAATTGAAGTAGACTCCAGACAAGACAGAGGTCCTCCTGGTCAGTTATATCATTCCAGCCTGATGTCCTTGGCAAAACTATGAATTCTCTGATTATAAACTATCTTTTATTGTGTGCGGGGGTCATGTTCCATGACATTATGCTGATGACACCCAGCTCCTTCTACGGATGGACAGCCGACCAAACTTGGTTCCCGATAACTTCACATCTTGCCTTGAGGCCGTAACAGGTTGGCTGTGCTCCAGTAGACTGAGGGTGAATCCGGCAAAGACAGAGATCTTGTAGCTGGGCAAACCTGGATTGGAAGAGGCACGGCTGGCCACTATAGACGGCGAACCTCTCTCTCCAGCTACCACCGTCAAAAGCCTTGGTGTCATTTTTGACCCATAATTGACAATGGAGGCACAAGTCTCCGCTGTCAGTAAGTCAGCCTTCTTCCATCTTCGGCAGGCCAGGCGGCTGGCACCCTACTTGTCCGGGGATGATCTGGCCACAGTAGTTCATGCCACAGTAACTTCGAGACTTGACTACTGTAATGCCCTTTATGTTGGCCTTCCCTTGTTGGTGAACCGAAGACTTCGAATGCGGCAGCCAGACTCCTCACGGGAACTCCCGTGAGGAATAATAATAATAATAATAATAATACTCTATTATTTGTGAGTCGCCCTCCACCCCTGGTGCTCCGGGCGACTTACAACAATTAAAAACCCCAAATACAACAGTAAAGAACATAGGTATAAAGCGCCGGAGAGGCTCAGTCTCCGGACGGCCGGTCAGACCCCAAATGCCTGGCGAAAGAGCCAGGTTTTCAGTTCAGACAAGAATCTGATTGGGGACGATGTGGCCCTGAGAGCAGGCGGAAGGGTGTTCCAGAACATGGGAGCCGCCACGGAGAAGGCTCTATGATATAACACCTGTCCTATACTGACTGCATTGGCTTCCGGTCGAATTTCGTATTGCTCACAAGGTGCTGGTTCTAACCTTTAAGGCCTTGTATGGCCAAGGGCCGGCATACCTACGAGAACGCCTCTCTCTGTGTTGACCCTGGAGATCGCCTCGCTCAGACCATCAGAATCTACTACAGGTCCCAGGCCCTAAGGATGCCCATCTAACATCAACCCGGCGCAGAGCTTTCTCGGTGATTGCTCCATCACTTTGGAACGCCCTCACTCCTTACATTAGAGCCATCCGTGATCTAAAAGATTTCCGCACGGCTTGCAAAACGTGGCTATTTGAGAGGGCATTCGGCTAGGAACTGTTGTTTTTAGACGTTTTAAATGCTAATTGTTTTTAGGTGTTAAGATATTTTGATGTTTTTAGATGTTCAGGCATTCAGCTTGTGTTTTACTGTAAATCACCCAGAGCCAATTGGGATGGGATTAAATAAATCCCAAAATAAAATAAATAAATAAATAAATAATGAGTGGGAGTGATGGGTTCTGCATTCCATTGCAGGGAAATTATTATACAAAACACTGTGAGCAGAAAAGGTCTGTGGCAGATCCTGGAACGTCTAGGATGTCCCCCCAAATTCCTCAAAATGATTATCCTGTTACATGAGGGTCAGCGCGGTCAAGTCAGATACGGTGATGCTCTCTCTGAGCCCTTTCTAATAACTAATGGAGTGAACCAAGGTTGTGTTCTTGCACTAACCCTATTTACAATCTTCTTCAGCATGATGCTCCAAAGGGCTACGGCAGACCTCGAAGAAGAAGACGGCATATATATACGCTATCGTACTGATGGCAGCTTGTTCAACTTAAGCCGTCTGAGGGCTCGCACTAAGACTCTAAACTATCTAGTCCGTGAGCTGCTTTTTGCTGATGATGCTGCCCTTGTCGCCCATTCAGAAGCAGCTCTGCAGCACCTAACATCCTGCTTTGCAACAGCTGCAGAGCTGTTTGGGCTGGAAGTCAGCCTGAAGAAAACAGAAGTCCTCTACCAGCCCGCACCACAGGAAGAACACCATCATCCCCACGTCAGCATAGGCAAATCTGTGCTTAAGTCCGTTCAGCACTTCACCTACCTGGGAAGCATCATCTCTTCAGACGCCAAGATTGACAAAGAGATAGATCACAGATTATCAAAGGCATATAGTGCATTTGGAAGGCTTCACAAAAGAGTCTGGAGCAACAAGCACCTGAGGCAAAGGACCAAAATCAGCGTGTACAGAGCTATCGTACTGTCTATTCTCCTCTATGGGTCTGAAACATGGGTCACCTATCGCCAACACCTACGACTCCTACAACGCTTTCATCAGCGCTGTCTTCGCACAATCCTACATGTACACTGGACCGACTATGTGAAGAATGTTTATTTATTTATTTATTTGCCATGCTTCTATACCGCCTCTCTCAGCCCGAAGGCGACTCGAGGCGGTGAACAAGCGGCAACAAGTGCCCATATACTGAAGCAGTAACTTGGAGTCCCAGAACTCCCAAGGCAATCTGGCTGCAAGTTGCGTGCGAGCGCAGGGAAGAGATGACGCGACAATTTCTACTGTGATTCAGGAAACCAGCTTTATTGCAACACATCAGCTGATGGGTCCGTCCACCCTGTGCGGAAACTTTGCCGCTGGCGGACAGGAACCCAGAACTTTCACAGCAGACAGGTTTTATACAAACAATGGAGTCGACTGTCCTGCCTCCTTCATGCATTGTTACTGGCTAGCATTCATGAACCCATTTCACTCTATCCAATTAAACAAAGCATTCTAGCATCTGAATCCTATTTGCTAATAACTGTGGCGCAGTGTGAATTTCCATCATTGTTCTATGTTATTGCTTTATGAGCAAAGTGTTCCCAAATTGTTACATTTCTACTGGGCTTTCACCTGGTGGCCTGCCAAGTGAAAGCTTCATTTGCCATGCGCGTCTCCTAACCATTCACTTGCTTTGTAAACAAACACACATGGGAACTACTAGGCCAATCAGGACCGTGTTCTTATCTAAGGGCACATGATGTTCTCTGGCTAATCACAGCCTGTGCTTGTGCACCAATCAGAGTGAATTATTCTCGTCACTATTGCTGGCAAACTATTTCTGTACTCTGCTACTCCCGTTCTATTCTAATGCATCACCTCTCTCTGACATTTCTTCTGTCAAGGTGTCAATGTACCACAAGATAAAAACAGTCATATAAAAACATATAAAATTAACAGTTAAAAACTATAAAATACAAATCTCAGCTCCACAATCTTAAAATCGGTTTCTGTTTCGTCGTCATAGAATGTTGCTGTCCTTGAGCAAGCAGGGATCACCAGCATTGAGGCCATGCTATTGAGAACACAGCTGCGCTGGGCAGGGCACGTCTGTAGGATGGAAGACCACCGCCTCCCAAAGATACTACTCTATGGTGAACTCACCATGGGTCAGCGCAAGAGAGGCGCCCCCAAAAAGAGATACAAGGACTCCCTGAAACAACATCTCAGGCTCGGCCAGATTGATCACCAACAATGGTCCACCCTGGCCTCACATCGGGAGGCATGGAGATGCACTATGCTGCGGCCTCTTTTGAGAAGACACGCCAAACGGGTCTCCACAACGCAGGAAGAACCGCAACTTGGAAACAACATCACCCAAGGAGACTTTCTGCTGTGCTTTCTGCAGCCGGACTTGCCTATCTCAGATTGGTCTTTTTAGTCATCAACGTGCTTGTAAAAAGCGTGGGATGAGTCCTTCCTAAGAATCTTCGTTCGTGAAGTAATGCCGAGAGATTATACAAAACATCACAGTGGCTCTTTTGACAGGATTTAGAGCAGGCCTGGGCAAAGTTGGGCCTACTAGGAGTTTTGGACTCCAACTCCCAGCATTCCTAGCAGCCTCAGGCCCCTTCCAAAGGAAGGCCTGGGCAAAGTTGGGCCTTTCGGGTGTTTTGGACTTCAACTCCCACAATTCCTCGCAGCCTCAGGCCCCTTCCAAAGGAAGGCCTGGGCAAAGTTGGGCCTTTCGGGTGTTTTGGACTTCAACTCCCACAATTCCTCACAGCCTCAGGCCCTTCCAAAGGAAGGCCTGGGCAAAAGCCTTTCGGGTGTTTTGGCCTTTCCCACGGGTGTTTTGGAGGCCTGGGCAAAGTTGGGTCTTTCGGGTGTTTTGGACTCCCACAATTCCTCACAGCCTCAGGCCCCTTCCAAAGGAAGGCCTGGGCAAGTTGGGCCTTCGGGTGTTTTGGACTTCAACTCCCACAATTCCTCACAGCCTCAGGCCCCTTCCAAAGGAAGGCCTGGGCAAAAGTTGGGCCTTTCGGGTGTTTTGGACTTCAACTCCCAATTCCTCACAGCCTCAGGCCCCTTCCAAAGGAAGGCCTGGGCAAAGTTGGGCCTTTCGGGTGTTTTGGACTTCAACTCCCACATTCCTCACAGCCTCAGGCCCCTTCCAAAGGAAGGCCTGGGCAAAGTTGGGCCTTCGGGTGTTTTGGACTTCAACTCCCAATTCCTCACAGCCTCAGGCCCCTTCCAAAGGAAGGCCTGGGCAAAGTTGGGCCTTTCGGGTGTTTTGACTTCAACTCCCACAATTCCTCACAGCCTCAGGCCCCTTCCAAAGGAAGGCCTGGGCAAAGTTGGGCCTTTCGGTGTTTTGGACTTCAACTCCCCATTCCTCACAGCCTCAGGCCCCTTCCAAAGGAAGGCCTGGGCAAAGTTGGGCCTTTCGGGTGTTTTGGACTGTAGCGGCGACTTCACTCCCACAATTCCTCACAGCCTCAGGCCCCTTCCAAAGGAAGGCCTGGGCAAGGCCTGGGGGCCTTTCGGTGTTTTGGACTTCAACTCCCACATTCCTCACAGCCTCCCCGTCCAAAGGAAGTCCTGGGCAAAGTTGGGCCTTTCTGGTGTTTTGGGCTTCAACTCCCACAATTCCTCACAGCCTCAGGCCCCTTCCTTTGGGAATCTCTTAAGGCAGTCCTGGGCAAAGTTGGGCCTTTCGGGTGTTTTGGACTCCAACTCCACAATTCCTCACAGCCTCAGGCCCCTTCCAAAGGAAGGCCTGGGCAAAGTTGGGCCTTTCGGGTGTTTTGGACTTCAACTCCCACAATTCCTCACAGCCTCAGGCCCCTTCCAAAGGAAGGCCTGGGCAAAGTTGGGCCTTTCGGGTGTTTTGGACTTCAACTCCCACAATTCCTCACAGCCTCAGGCCCCTTCCAAAGGAAGGCCTGGGCAAAGTTGGGCCTTTCGGGTGTTTTGGACTTCAACTCCCCATTCTCACAGCCTCAGGCCCCTTCCAAAGGAAGGCCTGGGCAAAGTTGGGCCTTCGGGTGTTTTGGACTTCAACTCCCACATTCCTCACAGCCTCAGGCCCCTTCCAAAGGAAGGCCTGGGCAAAGTTGGGCCTTTCGGGTGTTTTGGACTTCAACTCCCAATTCCTCACACCCTCAGGCCCCTTCCTTTGGGAATCTCTTAAGGCAGGCCTGGGCAAAGTTGGGCCTTTCGGGTGTTTTGGACTGTAGCGGCGACTTCAACTCCCACAATTCCTCACAGCCTCAGGCCCCTTCCTTTGGAAGTGAGGCTGTGAGGAATTGTGGGAGTTGAAGTCCAAAACACCTGAAAGGCTGAAAGGCCCAGGCCTGATTTAGAGGCTTTACTTGTGAAACTTAGTGCAGGCCAAAGCTCTCTCTCCTTGAGCATGTCAGAGAGAGAGGCCTACACAAATGGTGCAACTAACTACAGCCTTTGTGGGAGTAGGAAACAAACGTCCCCCAATGGCTATGAGCAGGCCTTGACTGCCCTGTTTACTCGAGGCGCGCTGAGCTAGGCCTCTCCTTTTCCCCTCATGTTCGTGTGTGTTTATATATACGGGAAGGGTCATTATGCCTTTGGGGGGGGGGGGGGGAGATGGAGAGAGACAAGGATTGGAAGTGAGGAGAGCGCCCCCTCTGGCCTCTTCACAATGAGGCGTCCCAAAGACTGCGATGACATCAGTCCCTCGTCTCTAAAGAGGCGCGTCCTCATTGGCAGGGAAGGCTGCCCCGCTTAGCCAATCAGCGCCAAGGCAAGGCGTCGAGTCGGGCGGGCTGACGTGCGAGCTCCAGTCTCTCTCTTCTCTTTCCGCCGTACGGGGGTTTGTTTTGCTTTGGGACACTCCATCCGCCGCCGCCATTAGGTTTTTCCTTTTCCTCCTCCCCCCCCCCCCCGTATTGGCCAAAGTGGTACCGCCCTCGCTTCGACTTCCCACATCCTTTTGCCCTCCCCAGAGCCGGAAGAAACCATGTCCTGAGCGCGCGCGGGGGGGCGGGAGGCTGGGGTGGGTGGGAGGCAGGGCTGGCTGGCTGGCTGGCTGGCGGAGGGGAATGGGCCGCAGCTGGTGCTTCTGAGGAGGAGGCCGCCGCCACCGCTGTGGGATTACAAGAGCGGCCCTGGAAGGTAAAGTAGAGCCTTTCCCCTTCCTTTATGGTGTTGTTTGTGTTGGGGGTAGGGATTAGGGAAAGACGGGGAGGAGGGACAGCGTAACCTTTCGGGCCTTCGAAGCTACCTGAGGGACGAGGACTTTCTGAGGCCTTCTCCTGAGTCTGAGGGAAAGGGGGGGGGTGTTTGCACTTTTTGGGGGAAAGGGGGGGCTTGGGGAAGGCCTCCCCCCTGCTTCCCTCTTCGCCATTTCAGCTTAGTTTGGTTCCTTTGGGCCTTCCTCCTTTGTCATTGGAAAGGATGCCTTAGAGAGGCCTACCCTGCCCTCTTCTCCTTCACAACAACATTGTGTGTCAAATAGGAGAAGTTCCTGGGCAAGGCCTGGGGAAACTTGGGCCCTCCAGGTGTTTTGGACTCCAACCCCCACAATTCCTCACAGCCTCAGGCCCCTTCCAAAGGAAGGCCTGGGCAAAGTTGGGCCTTTCAGGTGTTTTGGACTCAAACTCCCACAATTCCTCACAGCCTCAGGCCCCTTCCAAAGGAAGTCCTAGGCAAAGTTGGGCCCTCCAGGTGTTTTGGACTCCAACTCCCACAATTCCTCACAGCCTCAAGCCCCTTCCAAAGGAAGGCCTGGGCAAACTTGGGCCCTCCAGGTGTTTTGGACTCCAACTCCCACAATTCCTCACAGCCTCAGGCCCCTTCCAAAGGAAGGCCTGGGCAAAGTTGGGCCCTCCAGGTGTTTTGGACTCCAACTCCCACATTCCTCACAGCCTCAGGCCCCTTCCAAAGGAAGGCCTGGGCAAAGTTGGGCCCTCCAGGTGGTTTGGGCCTTTCAGGTGTTTTGGACTCCAACTCCCACAACTTCCTCACAGCCTCAGGCCCCTTCCAAAGGAAGGCCTGGGGAAACTTGGGCCCTCCAGGTGTTTTGGACTCCAACTCCCACAATTCCTCACAGCCTCAGGCCCCTTCCAAAGGAAGGCCTGGGCAAACTTGGGCCCTCCAGGTGTTTTGGACTCCAACTCCCACAATTCCTCACAGCCTCAGGCCCCTTCCAAAGGAAGGCCTGGGCAAAGTTGGGCCCTCCAGGTGTTTTGGACTCCAACTCCCACAATTCCTCACAGCCTCAGGCCCCTTCCAAAGGAAGGCCTGGGCAAAGTTGGGCCCTCCAGGTGTTTTGGACTCCAACTCCCACAATTCCTCACAGCCTCAATCCCCTTCCAAAGGAAGGCCTGGGCATACTTGGGCCCTCCAGGTGTTTTGGACTCCCAACTCCCACAATTCCTCACAGCCTCAGGCCCCTCAGGCCTGGGCAAACTTGGGCCCTCTGAGGCCTTCTCTTGAGTCTGAGGAAAAAAGGGGGGGTGTTTGCACTTTTGGGGGGAATGGGGGGCTTGGGAAAGGCCTCCCCCTTGCTTCCCTCTTCGCCATTTCAGCTTAATTTGGTTCCTTTGGGCCTTCCTCCTTTGTCATTGGAAAGGATGCCTTAGAGCAGAGTTTCCCAACCGTTTTTGAGCCATGGCACACTTTTTACATTTACAAAATCCTGGGGCCACACCACCAACCAAATTGACACAAAATGACACTCTAACACAGTAATACATATAGTTAATATGTTTTTTAAATGTATTTATACACTCAGTGTGAAACCTGGACCTTTTTCGATGAACACAACATAGACATCCTGGCAGGAATGGCAGAAAGACACAAACTTCCCACACAGAACTCCCATAACCAAGAGAAAATACTATAAGAGTTTGTTCGGCATTGACCTTGGGTTTTGGAGTTGTAGTTCACCTATATCCAGAGAGCACTGTGGACTGAAACAATGTTGGTTCAGGACCAAATTTGGCATGAATACTCAATATGCCCAAATGTGAACACAGATGGAGTTCAGGGGAAATAGACCTTGACATTTGGGAGTTGTAGTTGCTGGGATTTATAGTTCCCCTAGAATCAAAGAGCATTCTGAACCCCACCAAAGATAGAACTGGGCCAAACTTCCCACACAGAACCCCCAGGAGGCAAGAGGAGGTCTCTACTTGGGGAAAGGGAGGCGGGCCTTCCCAATTCATGGAGAGGGAGAGACCAAGTACACAACAGGTGGGGAGGGGGGGTGTTTGTAATTTTGTGCCTTTATCGAGGCAGGTTTCTTAGGATTTTTATACTTCAACACACTAGACTCTCCCCCCGCCCTTCCTGGAGGTTCCAATTTCCCACAGAACACCTGATGATCGCTCACGGCACACTAATGTGCCCCGGCACACTGGTTGGGAAACACTGCCTTAGAGAGGTCTACCCTGCCCTCTTCTCCTTCACAACAACATTGTGTTTCAAATAGGAGAAGTTCCTGGGCCAGGCCTGGGCAAACTTTGGCCCTCCAGGTGTTTTGGACTCCAACTCTCACAATTCCTAACAGCCCAGGCCTGGGCAAACTTGGAGCCCTCAGGTGTTTTGGACTCCAACTCCCACAATTCCTAACAGTAGGCTGTTAGGAATTGTGGGAGTTGGAGTCCAAAACACCTGGAGGGCCCAAGTTTGCCCGGGCCTGTCCTGGGCTGTCTCTTGTGGGAGTTGTGCCTTTTGTCTTTCCCCCTTTTCCCCATTTTGTTTAAACTAGGAGATGCTCCTTGGCTTATATCTTCTCAGAGTTGTACTTCTTGCCTTTTCCCCTTTAAGAAACAGCCCCCATTTTGTTTAAACTAGGAGCTTTTAATATTGTGGGAGTAAGTTGTGCCTCTTTCTAGTCCCCTCTCCTTCAAAACCGAATCACCTTCAAAGTGATGATACTTACCTTCAAGGCCTTACATCAGGGGTGCTCACACCTTTTCAGCATGCGAGTTACTTATAAAACAACTGAGTCAAAATGATCTACCTACCCACTACTCAGAAAGGAAAAGAGCACAAAGAAGATGAAGAAGAAAGGCATACCAAATCCAAATATCCAAATATAATGCAATACTTCTGACTCAGGGCTACCTCTACAGCAGGGGTCGAGAACCTCTTTGACTCAGAGCCATAAAAGCAAAATATTTGAAAATTTATTTCAGTGAGAGCCATATTATATATTTTAAGACTGAATTCAACTAAATGTGAGTATAATAAGCCCCTGAATTTATTCATAATAATAATGATGATGATAATATTCATTCAGCCTCTGCTAATAATAATAATAATAACAACAACAATAGGTTCCTAAAGTAGGAGACCTCCAAGGGTCATCCAGTCCAACCTCCTTCTGCCATAAGGGAAAAACACAATCAAAGCATTCCTCACAGATGGCCATTCAGCCTCTGATAATAATAACAACAACAACGGGTTCCTAGAATAGGAGGAGACCTCCAAGGGCCATCCAGTCCTACCGCCTTCTGCCATAAGGGAAAAACACAATCAAAGCATTCCTCACAGATGGCAATTCAGCCTCTGATGATAATAATAATAATAACAACAACAACAACAATGGGTGTCTAGAATAGGAGGAGACTTCCAAGGGCCATCCAATCCAACCTCCTCTTGCGTCTGGGCGGTGTCGGGAGCCTGCGGGGCGGGACTGAGCCTTCCTCCCATCCTGCCTGCGATCTACCAGGACGCCCTACGCAATCTACCAGTAGATCGCAATCTACCTAATGAGCACCCCTGCCGTACATGGTCCGGGGCCTGTGTATTTGAGGGACCGCCTCACCCTCTACCAACCCCAGAGATCACTTCGTTCTGAAGATCAAAATCTGTTGGAAATTCCCAATTTTAAGATCTTCCGTCTGACAACTACTAGGCGCAGAGCCTTTTCGATCGTGGCCCCTTCATTGTGGAATGCATTGCCTGCCAAAGTCCGAGCTCTGCGGAACTTGCCTGCCTTTCGGAGGGCATGTTTGTTTCTGAAGGCTTTTGAGTTATGAATTGGTTTTAATTGTTATATGTTATTGTATTGATCTCTTGTAAACCGCCCCGAGCCTTCGGGGAGTGGCGGTATATAAGCCCGAATAATAAATAAATACAACGACATTGTATTTCAAATAGGAGGTGCTCCTAGATTTTTATCTTGTGAGAGTTATGCCTCTTTCTTTATCCCCTTTAACAAACAGTCCCGTTTTGTTTAAAATAGGAGAAGTTTCTGGGCTTTTGTTTTCTGAGAGTTGTGCCTCTCACTTTTCCCCCTTTTATAAAAAAACACTCCCATTTTGTTTTAAATAGAAGTTCCTGGGCTGTCTCTTGGGGGAGTTGTGCCTCTTTCTTTTCTCCTTTGATAAACAGTCCCATTTTGTTTTTTGTTTTTTTTAATATAAAGATTTTATTTACATACAATAACAACTTACAGTGTAAACAAAACAGTGAACATTTTACATACAAATAGCCCACCACCAAGGCCTGAACAGGTATGTTTTCCTTCGCCATATATTTATAAATCAACAGTTAATCAAATGTCCTATCCAAAATTGATATGCTCCTTGGCTTATGTCTTCTGAGAGTTCCCCTTCAAGAAACCCTCCCGTTTTGGTTAAAATAGGAGATGCTCCTAGGATTTTATCTGCTAAGACTTTTACCTCTTTTTCCTCCTTTAAAAACACTCCCATTTTGTTTAAAATAGGAGAAGTTTCAGGGCTTTGTCTTGTGAGAGTTATAGCTCTTTCTTTCCCCATCCTATCTCCTTCAAAACAACATTGTATTTCAAATAGGAGATGCTCCTGGGATTTTATCTTGTGAGAGTTGTACCTCTTTCTTGCCCCCTTTAAAAACAGTCACATTTTGTTCAAATTGGGCCTTTTTTATCCTTGAAAGGTTTTGGCTGGGGTGAGGAAAGGGATATTTTTGAGAGAAAGGTGATTTTCTAAAACTTTTAACTTGTGGTGGTGAGGAGCTGAGCGAGAGGCCCATCACCCTGCCATGTAATGAAGTTTAAAATTGCATTGAGCGGCCTCATGTGAGTCTACACTCACCATATAATGCAGTGCCAAACTGCTTTTTCTGGCAGTGTCGATAGGGGCCAGCTATTATAGGAAGGCTGTGCTTGTGTTTTGGATATAATGACATCACCAGCCCGGTCCCTTGCAAAGATTTGGGATTTGGAGGCACCTGCCCTGGAGGGATGCTGCTGTTGCAACTGCCTTGTTGTTTACCAGGAAATGCAGCGCATGACGGTGGCTCAGCCAAGGGTTGGTGTTCTGAATTTTTAACAGTATTAATGCGTACCTGATGTTGTACTGAGTCACTTGCTGCCTCTCTCAGGCTTTCTGGAGGAAACCACGAAGTATTGCAACTCTTGTTTTGCTTGCCTAGATGTTGGTGCGACGAGGTTTAAAAGGCACTGTGGTTTGCCTTGGTGGCATCACTTCTGCATTCAACAAGGAAGGTTTTTTTTGCTACATTAGATGCTTGGTTATGGTCCACCCACTACATCCGTCAGTAATGTGTTGAATTCAGCTTGGCATATGCATCCGAGGGATTTTTCTGTGTGCATAGTTATCCACATTTAGTGCTGCAGTCCCTACATCTTACTACGGTGAGGTCATACCTCTTCCATCTTCTGCCCCTCCTCTTCCTCATTTATTCATAGATGATAACCTGTGTCTGACTCTCTCTGTTACAAATAAGATGTAAACATTGCTTGTTTTAATGACATGGTAGTTAGATTCTTCACCATTGCTTAAACAATGAAATCAACATCTAGTAAGCATATTATTTTTTCACAAGAGTAGCTATTTAGACTATGTTTCTTCAGTCTGAAAGAACCTTGTATCTTGCAAAGTCCTCTAGTTGAATTCGCATGTGTTATGTGTCTATTAATTCAATCCCCTACCTTTTGTATTTTACTCCTCCTCCTGATCTTTAGTATATTACCTGTACTACCACATAGTATCATTGGTGAGATGAGAACAGAATACCTCCAAAGTCAGTTTAGTTTGTGCCTTGCAGTTTTGTAATCATACACTTTTTTTTGGTATGACCAAGGGATTGTTTTCCAGCATGTCATGAATAATGACACTATAACTATTCATGCTTCTTATTGCATATTATTGCTTTTAGGGTCAAATATCTACCTACTGTTTTTGCAATCATATCATCATGCCATTGAAAACAAGTTACATCCCTTTAAATAACAGGATGCAGTCTGCTAAGTCCTAACCATTTTGTGGATTTAAACACACCCTTTATTGCCAATCAAACGTGGGCACACAGTCTCATCATTTATTTTCATTAAAATCAGTAAAGGTATGAATTCAAGCATATTTGTTTCCTTTTGTTTTCTGCTTCTTGATTCTGTTTGTGAATTTCTATCTGATATTTGTATGCCCACTTAAATCAGTAAGGTTATTTCTGTTTGTTGAATTCTAACCTTTGCTTTGTTTTCTCTTGTCAAAACAAAAACCAGAATTACTAATAAGATAATATAAGTTCACAATGAAAACACAAAATACTACAAATAATGAAATAAAAGAAATAAGCAGGAGGAATGAAACAAATTTTGTAGGAAAACACAAAACAACTTGCAGCCCACATCTAAGTCTTCCTTAAAGAGGTGCTTGCCAATTTGACATCTGACAATGTTACCTTCTTTACAAATACATGTTGTATTTCAATCATTTAACCACACCCTGAGCTTTTAGTGATAAGAACTGGAATCCTAAATTAGGCTCAGGGTCATGACATTAGGCTGATAAATTCTCGAAGCAGCGTCTGAGAACTGCCCCAGCAAAATGCTAAATACAACATTTAGATGTATAGAAAATACAGCCGTTATTATTTTTGTAAAGCAAGTTTAAGTAAACCCCAATTTCCAAATTATTCTCCATTTTAAAATATAGAAAAATACAATAGCTCTCTCTGTTTCTGCGGTTTCATTTTTTATGATTCCAGTTACCCACAGTGAACTGATCTGAAAATATTCTATAGTGCCCCCCCCCCCTTTATCCACACTTTTGCTTTCTGTGGTTTATGTTTCCTGTGGTCAACCACCGAAAATATTACTGTTATAGAGTTTGGTATAATCTGCGGTTCCAGCAGTCCCTGGGTGGTCTTGGAAAGTTATCCCTCTGGCTAAAGGGGGTCTACTGTAATGTACAAGATATATTAATAACTTGCTAAGTACTGCTAAAATAGTAATAAAAAAACTCTGTATTCCTTTGAAAAACATTTGGAAAAGTTGCATGACAATGTTATCAGACTAAAAAAGAATTATAGTTAATTTTTTAATTGTCACTTTTGGGTTCTGATTACATATTTATTTATTTACGTCATTTCTATCCCACCCATTTTGGCGTACAAAACCGTTAAAAGCAATTAAATTAAATCATAAACACAGCTAGAAACATAAAAGCAATAAAAACTATATAAATCTATTAAAACCAATGTCTTCCGGTTCAAATTCCTCATTCGTTTACATTGTCTTAGCCGTTCCGTGTTCATATACTTGTTTGAGTTTACCTGATCACACTAAAGTTCCAAAGGCTTGTTCAAAAAGCCAGGTCTTCAATCTTTTCCGAAAGGTAAGGCAGGAGGGGACTGATCTAATATCCTAGGGAAGGGAGTTCCACAACCGAGGGGCTACCACTGAGAAGGCCCTGTCTCTCGTCCCTGCCAGGCGTGCCTGTGAGGCAGGCGGGACCGAGAGCAGGGCCTCCCCAGATGATCTTAAGATTTATGTTAGATATTTTGTTGATTTGATTTCCATATTGAAACCCATGCTTTCATTATGTATAGCTCAGTTTCAAAACAGTCTTTAATAGAAGTAGGGATGTCGACTCAGTTCATTCTTTTTGGTATTTAACTAGGCCTTCTGCTCACGTGAGAGTAGTGTTTACAGGGAGGGAGGAAGTGACTGCTAGCAATTCAAGCTAGAGTGAAATAGCTGTGTTGGTATGTATTATTTCTGTTATGCTGGGATATCATACTTTGTCCTTAGCTGTTTAATGAGAGGCGTCATTCTGTGTGACCTTAGACATTGCTAGTAGGTCACCATTGGGTATACTAGTGGAACTTGAAAAGCAGTCACCTTTTGAATCTTGTTAATGTTTCACATGGCAGCTGCTCAGCAGTTGGTGTAAAAGGAAAGGGAATAAAAAACCTTAGATGACGTTTTGAATTATTTATGTTGAATATTACAGATTGACTTCTAATTGGCTGCAGTGTGATGCTGGTTTTAATTTTAATGTTTGTCAAGTTGCCAATTTGGACAATTCTATTTACTGCATTTTATTTGTACATGTTAAAATACGGTGGACTCATAGTCATGACCACTGACTTGGATAGTGGACTAGTCTCCTAGAAGTAAATTGTATAATCACTTGTATCACAAGTGAGAAATGTGTTCATAGGTCATAGCGTCCAATAATGGGTTGCTTTATAGTCACAGAAACATTTTTATTAGTATAAAGTAGAGATAATTGTACTCATCCTGATAATTTTAGTATCGAGTGAATTTGAAATGCTTGTATTATTTGAGTAGATTTTAAAAGGTTGCTATGTTTGTTTGGTGAGCGAGTCAATGAATGCATGTTATTTATCAGAAGTGAGCAGTATTACAATATGTTTGTACCATATCAAAGAGAACAAATCTGTTTCTTTGGAATGTTATTGATGAAGACATCATACAAAAAAGGCACAATGTCTACTGTTTTCCTTGTTGGTACATTTCTCTTTCAGTTCAGATATGATGGAAGTCTATATCCACGGTACTAATAATTCCAGTGGAAAAATTAAATTATATTGAAGTTAATGCTTAAAGATTAAAATCAGATTAATTTCACATAGAATTTGGACATGCTACAATGATGAGCAATAAATATTAGCCTAATATTAGTCTAAATAATTCCTTGTACAAATACTTCTGAACATTTACTTTGTCTCTTTCTCTGGCTCTGTATCTGAAGTTTAATTTCAGATATGCTTCTGATCTGTCAGGAAATCCACCTTCATTGGCATTGCCTTCTACTTAGTTTAGCATTGGCTTCATCTGGGTCATCTTATCTGACAGTTGGTTTGAAATGCATGTGGAAAAGCTGTATCTGTGATCCTGAGCGCATTACCAATATATGCTATGCTATCAGATGGCATTATTGTGGTGAGGTTTGTGTTTTCAGTTTTACTCATGTTTTCTACCCAAATATTAAAATTGCTTATTTGCTTCAACTTTGTATTTTGCCTTGTTTTCTTTTAATCTATTCTGTGACACATTTCCTCTTTATTCGGCACTTATCCGTAGTTCTATTTGGCTAATTTCAGCAGTAACCAAATGCCTAGAGGACTCTGCCAAGCCATCTTGGTACATGTTGCATCACTATCCACAATCTGAAGGTAGCATAGGAATAGAAATATATTGAACTGCAGCTATTTCTGCCAAATTGCTAGATTCATTCTTTCTACAAATTGTGACAATGTTGTGATAAGTGAGTGTTCAAGCACATAGTCTTCATGTTAGGGTTATATATGTGAAAATAGTCTGAACTTTGTTGCTAGGAGACCATAATAATTGAACAGCTGCTGTCTAGAGACAATTAATGGATGGGTAATTTTCTGATTAAAAAGTATCTTTATATGCATTTTGTATTTGGTTGTGAAATAATGTAGCTATATACTCACAAGAATATTGTGATGCTGGTTTACTGTTTGAATTCTTGTGGCATTTTGAAATGCAATTAAAATATTCACCATGTTGACATATAAAGTAAGTTCTTGTCTCTACTTTTATACTTTCTGTTACTACCGTTCAGTGGTTGGTTCATAAATTGCTATTCATATGTTATTTATATCAGAATAATAAGAATCTGAACTCATAAGCTTTATAGTAGAAAGTACTGGAGACTTATAGTCTCTTCATGATTGCAGATAATGGCAAGCTTTTTTTCCAAGGACATGGAAAATAGAAGTGCCATGAAGAGTGTGGGAGTGTGGCTTATAGAAGAGGCCATAAGTGTAACTCTAGATAAACTAAACTGAGTGTATTCATTCTATAGCTATGGGAGTCGTACTGTATAGTTAATGGTTTTCATGTAAGACAGAATCTGGAATTCATAGTAGATTTTTGAATGTTAGAATAATTATCTATAGCACTGCTTCTTAGACTGTGAGTCCTGACCCCAAATGGGGTCCCTTTAGTTCAATGTTGGGATTTTGAAAAACATTGCAATAGTAAAATGTTTCTGAATGCCACCTAGTGGCTGTTTCCCATTACAATAAAAAACCATATTGCTTGGAAGAGTGAAAATAAAAAATGAGCAAATAGTCTGTCAAGATACTTGAGCGGTATTTAGCTATCACCTCTCACCATTCCATTTATTAAATATCCCAGTAGGATTATAAAATCATTTCTGGTTTCAAAAAATCCAAATATATTGCGCTGGATACAGATATTCTGTGTTTCCCCAGCCCTGTTCCAATTGTCATATAATACCAGACAGCTCTTTAATTAAATCACTTTGTGGCTTATTTTTTAAGGAAAGGTCTACATCAAATATAAGCCTAACTACCCTGGAGGCACCAAATTCTGTTTGATCTTGGAAACTTAGCAGGATTAGGTTTTGTTATTACTTGGATGGAGGAACCACCTAGGAATACTAGAAGTTATATGCTATATTTCAGAATAGGCAATGGCAAAGCGCCCTTGAGGATTCATTGCTTATAAAACCCTATGAAATGTATGGGGTCACCATAAGTTGAAAGGCGACATACAGAAATATCAAAATTGTCCATCTGAGAATGTGTAGGAAGGAGCTATTGACTGTATAATGGTAACAATATGATAAAGCTACCGTATTTTCCAGGGTACTAGACGATTTTTTAGGCCTGGAAAGTCTTAAGAAAAGTTGGGGGCCATCTAGTACGCTGGGCATAAAATAAAAATAATAATTAAAAGAAAAAAATAAAATCCAACTACCTAGGGAGGGAGGGTGGAGAGAGGGCACAGGGAGGAGGAGCGACTCCGCATTCAGCACCTCCGTAGTATCCTGACTCCTTTGTTGGGTTCAACGAGCCATGGCTGTACCTCGAAGCAGAGGCTGCTGCCAGCTGCACCGAAGCAGCAAAGAATTCCTGCCTTCTCAGGCAGCTCCAGAGCGCCCTTGCCATTGCACTGGCAATCCTGGGCTTTAGCCCTCTTGGATGGAGGGTACACGTGTTGGCGGCGCAAGGAAGCCCTCGAGCCCGAAGGCAGAAGGAAGGTACAGCCCAAAGGTGGAGGCGGGACAAGTGCCAAGCTCTCTGCCTCTTCCTCACATGCCTCCAGCATAGAGGGACTTGGGATGGACGGTGTGGGAGAGTCAATGCCGGCGGAATAGCAAGTGACTATCATCCACTGGGAGCCACAGTGGGGGGACATCTGCCGTCCCACGCACCTCCTTCCTCACCGGAGGGAGCCGGGAATAGGTAGCAGGGTTTCCTCCAAAGGAGCAGCAAGCAAAGAAGGAAGGCAGGGAGAGAGGAGAGCCCAGTCAGGAACCCTGTGGGGAAGAGAGGCCGTCGGAGTGAGGGCATGAAGGACGGGAAAGAGGATTCGGGAAGGGAGGCGGCTGGCTGCGGGAGGGAGGCACGCATGCCCCACGGGCACCTGCAACTTGGGAGTTTCTCAGCTGTATGTGGAATTTGAGGTGAAGGCGGCTCGGCCCCTCCGCCTTGCTGGGCTCCTCAGAAGCCTCCAAGCGGGCTGCTGCTGCTGGCAGCGAAGGGATGTGCTGGGTGCTGGTGCCGCGGGAGTGAGCCTTGCCAGCACCTCCCTCCCTCACCTGCACCTGGCCTGGGCCACGCAGGGATTGGGCGCCCCCGCTTACTGTAGAACTCCACACCCTCCCTCCTCCTCCTGCACCTTCGGATGATAGTCGCTTGCTATTCCGCCAGCATTGACTCTCCCACGTTGTCCATCCCAGCTCCTTCATGCTGGAGGCATATGAGGTAGAGGCGGAGAGCTTGGCGCTTGCCCCACCTCCACCGTTGGGCTGTACCTTCCCTTCTGCCTTTGGGCTCGAGGGCTGCCTTGCGCCGCCGACCCGCACACCCTCCATCCAAGAGGGCTATAGCCCAGGATCGCCAGTGAAATGGCGAGGGTGCTCTGGTGCTCTGGAGCTGCCTGAGAAAGCAGGAATCCTTGCTGCCTCGGTGCAGCCAGCAGCAGCCCCTGCACAGCCATGGCTCCCAACGAAAGAGTCAGGAAACTACAGAGTCGCTGAATGTGGAGTCATCCTAAACTGCGAGTATATCCCTAACTGTATTTCGTTTTGAAAAGTTAGGGGGGTCGTCTTATAGCCCCAGTCGCCTTGTATTCCAGAATATATGGTAAATTGTAAGGATGGCTCATGCACAATGTAATCTTAAGACACAGGTTTTGTTAAAAGGAAAACTTCTTTAGTAAACTTCAAGAAGCTTTTGAGAGACAGTTTACAAAAAATTCAAAATTTCAAAACGTAAGGGATGATCTCATGACAAGTAAATGCCTTTGTCATTCATTCTAGCGAGAGCATGAAGTACAATTTTCTACTGACATGAATAAGACTTTAAAATAATTAACTTTGTTTAAAATGTTCTTTTCTGAGAGGATGCTAGGCCTGCCATACTCTGTGAAGCAATCATGAGCAGAAATGAAAACACTCTGAATTTTAAATTTGCGCATAATTGCTTGCACTTCTGTTTTGTTCTCCCCCTCCCCTTTTAGGTAGTGATGATTGTTATGAAATCTGACATAATGTCTTTTCTCTGTGTGACTTCTGTGGTACAAAGGAGACATCCCTTTATATTTTTGTCCTCTCGGCATTACTTCGCGAACGAAGATTCTTAGGAAGGACTCATTCCATGCTTTTTACAAGCGCGTTGATGACTAAAAAGGCCAATCTGAGATAGGCAAGTTCGGTTGCAGAAAGCACAGCAGAAAGTCTCCTTGGGTGATGTTGTTTCCAAGTTGCGATTCTTTCTGCGTTGTTGTTTCTCTTCGAGACCCGTTCGGCGTGTCTTCTCGAAAGAGGCTGCAGCATTGTGGATGTTGTTTCAGGGAGTCCTTATATCTCTTTTTGGGGATGCCTCTCTTGTCCACTTGGAAACTAAATGGGAAGAAAAATATGAACTTGAGAAAGACTTGATTCTCTCTGCTTCTGCTATATCATAGCAGTAACTCAAGGCTGTTACACACATTTAAAAAGCGAATTCAGTTAGTTGCCACTGTAATCTAGACATACAATATTCTTAGTGATTCACTTAGAATGTGTTTCTCTGGGTCTCAATCTGGTTAAAAAAAATAGACTTTTATGCCACAATTTTCAAGAAAATCTAGATTTTGTGGTGTGTGGCTGGACTTTCATGGCTTGATTGCATTGCTGTGGAGTTGAGGGAAGGTATTCGAGTTGGGTGGGAGGTAACCAGAGCCACATGTGATTCTTTAGTATTGTGATGAGAAGAGTAGGGAAAACATGGATCATTGTGAAAGGAATTTTAAAATGTGGCAGCAGAAGGGGAAAGTCTTTATGGTGGGAAGGTGGTAAATGGAGTGAGGGATTGGCATTTTGACAGGTCATGAAAGGGCCGGTAACACTGCAGTAGAAGGAATAAGGTGAAAATTATTATTGTTTTATCTTTGTATGCGCTGTCTTTCTCTCCGTGGGGACTCAAGACCGGTAACAATTCCACACTTTGATCAAACTTTTAAAAACTTAGTACAATAATGGAAAAAACCAAATAGATAATATAGTGTGGATTATGGTAAAAAAAACAGATTAAATATAATAAATACACTTAAAATAGTCTTTAAAATGCACAATCCCCCCATAACTTTTCCACCAGCAGGCCTTGATCTGCTTGCAGAAAGCCAGCGAGAGTGGAGCCATCTTGATCTCTCTGGGGAAGGAGTTCCACAGTCTGGGAGCAGCCACCAAAAAGTCCTCTCTCGTGTTCCCACGAGAGCACTTGAGTAGGTGGTGTGACAGAGAGAAGGCCATCCGCAGTAGATTGTAGATGCCTACCACGTTCTGAGCACTTTTAAAAAACAACCCCATGTAGAGAGTGATCCAACCAGGATGTAACCAAGGCATCTACCACCATGGCCAGATCCAGCTTCTCCTGGAACTAGCTTTAATTATGCAGTTATGCAAAAGTACTCCTGGCCACTCTTGATATCTGGGCCTAGGTTTATAGCTGAATCCAGGAGTACCTCCTAACAGGAAATATGTATATTCATATGCATGACAGGGGAAGATAAGTAGGTGTGACTACACCATATGGCCAAAAAAAATAACACAAAGGTTTGCAGATTGTTGATAGCTCCCTTACAATGAGGTGAGTTCACTAGGGGGAATTCTGCAAGTCGCTTCTGGTGTGAGAAAATCAGCTGTCTACAAAGACATTGCCCAGGGGACATCCAGATATGTTACTATCCTGCGGGGAGGCTTCTCTCATGTTCCCTCCGGCCCATCTTCTGTTCGAATATCAGCCAGCAAGCTGATGTCTTAAATCAAGAAATAGCTTCTTAAGATCTACAGAGATACTCACAGGAAGACGTCAGCAAGCGAGAGTCCAAAAGTGGCAGACCAAAACCCAGAACCTCAATCTATGGCTGATACTGGATGAGAAATTCCCTCCTGGGCACACAAAAGACTGGGCGACTTGGAAGGTGCTTGCACCATGAGAAATGCAGAGCCAATCTTAAGAAATAGGGCTACAAAGTAGAGTCCATGAAATGCAAATTTGGAGAACAGCAAACCGCAGGCCACTTCCTACAATGCAACCTGCAGGGAGGAGCGGAATACAAGAGTGGAATACAAGATCGAACAATAAACCTGACTTCCGTCACATGCACAATGTAGGACCTTCTCACAGCGACACTAGAGGCACTCCCAAGTGGCTAGCTTTTGGTCAAAGGAAATTTAGTATAATGCCAAGTTTATAATTTTTTTGTGGTTTTTCTATACACTATAACTGCATTCTCAAATAGCTTCTGACACAATAAATAAATAAAAATATTAGGGGGAAATGTGTGACCAGTTAGGACAATGTCGTCATGGTGTGTGTGTTGGTGTCAGTTCATGGGTCCATGTTGCCCAGGAAAATGCATGCAAAGTAGATTTTCTTCATTGATGCAAGCTACCACACTTTCATGTGCTTTGGGGGTAAGCTGGATATGCTGGAAGGGACCAAATCTCATAACATTTCCCTTCTAAGCATGCAGTAGGTGTGTTTGAATAGCTGTAATCAAGGCATAAAACTTATTTTGACCCATGAAGGCGGCTTAACAAGTAAGTCGTTTCCTTGCAGTTTGGATTACAGGTGAATATATAAAAGGCAGTATCAGAAGAACTTAGATAAAAGTGCTTTTGAACTAAAACTCTCAGAATCCCTCAGCCAGCATGGCGGTGGAATTTAGAGGGGGAAAAAAAGGATTTTCCCTAACTTCTGTCAGTATGATTAAAGTTGACTACTGGACAGATCAGATACTCGACAGAAAAATAAGTCTTTGCAAAGCAGATTGGATTTTTTTAAAGTAACTTCACTGTAAAAATGGTGGGCAAAATGCAGTCTTCCGGATGTGGTGTTTCAATACATATCATTCCTTACAATTGGATGCTGATTAGGGGGTTCTTTGAATTGTAGCCCCACATCTGGATAGCCATATCATCATTTTGTATCCATTGATCTTGTTAGTGACTATAATTTTTAAATCTATATAGGTTTAACAGTTAAGATTAGGCATGGCCCTGGCCCTTTATGCAAGTCTTTAGACCTGTTTTTGTGGCCTTGAATCCCCCAAACTCTGCAGATCAGTGCAAAGTGAATTACCTCGCCTGGAAGGCAGCAGGACTAAACAAGTTTGCTTTCAAATAAATTATATTGTCAAACAGGTTATACTGTACTGTTCAGCATAACTTGTCCTCCTTTAAAACCAAAAGTGGACTTTCAACAACTTTTAATTTTTGTACCAATCTTTTTTAATAGATTGTATTGCTTCAGTAGAGTTACAAAGGCAGAAAATAGACCTCCAAATCTGCTTCAATTGCCCATTTCTTCTCTGTAGTTTTGAGTATTGTAAGAAGTCGGAACCGTGCGTTGTAAAACATGTTTGACCTAGTTCCACACAGGAAAAGAGTTCAGTACACTGCTATTTCAGAATTTATGTCAAAGTCTCTTTATGATACATCTGACCTAAAGTGAAAGTTTGGGGACGATTGAAGCTGTTGCCCTTTGCTGAAACTTTTAAATGTTTCTAATTTTGAAACTATAGCTTTCTCTTTCTTAACCTTGAATACTAGCAATGTAGTTAATTCAATAATACACAATTTCTTACCATCATTGTTTCCATGTTTTGCGTATAAACGCAAAACAGTATTCTGAAACTCATTCAGCATGCTTTTTAAAAGGTGCTTTCACGTTGTTCCCAACTTACAATAACCCTGTCATAGCATTTTCGGTGTGCTTAAAGATGAAATGTCATAACTGCAAGACTCAAATTTATGTGTTTTAAGAGAAAACAACAGAATTTTATGTGACTGGGAAAAAGGGTGAGTTCTCAGAAATTGGAATACAATTGATGGGATCTAGGGGCTGTGGGAGGGGAAATTAGGCACAGAAACAAGATCTGAATGTTCCAGCATTTGTGGGTTTAAAAGCAAGTCTCCTTACTGTATTAGAAATCTGTGTTAACTTGGTCTGCATATAACAAAGCCTGTTTAGGTCATAGGATCTCTGCTTAGTGGACCATAGCTGAAACCGAGGTGACTCAGATGTTGCTGGTTATAGTCATAGATACCTTCACGAGTACTGCATGAACTTTGGATAGCTATTTGATTATTTACATATGGAGAGTGACTGTATAAAGATCTGACTTGGTCGTTGTACATAAACTCTCCAATGTGTCTATCACACATGTACTGTGTAAACTTCTACAAAAGAATAGTTTTCGCATAAGAAGTCCATACTATTTTTAAGCAGTGAGAAAATGCTAATCACAAATACTTCAACAGGGATTCCGAAAATAATCTGGTGATAAATAGGACAAAAATGTCTTGAAAAGCTTTTATACTGCGTAATGCATTGTGGAGTTGGATATATTTATAAATGTTGTGAATTAACTGTTTCATTAAGAATGTATGTTTCTGTTTCAATTTTAAACCACTTTATTGTTTTTCTGTCAATGTGACAACTTCATATCAGGTAAAGATTTGACATTTGAGTATAACATATTAAAATATGGCCAGTATGCCAAGTGTAGTTTTTCTGTATGCTGGAATAAGATTTTAACAAGAACCCGTGTTGTTTACAAAAAAAGCTGTTTTGCATAGTGCATTCAGTCATCTTTGGCAGTTCCTATTGAAGAGGACCCAAAATAGCATGGAAATGAAATAGATTATTTAATATAAAAATGTAAATAAAGTAATTTGTTTAAACTCATGTAGCCATCTGAAAATACAGAACTTCCCCCATCTAACAGACCCTATGTTTTATAGTAGTGTAGTGAATTACTGAGTTCAAACTTTTGGAGAGTCTCATAAAAATGTGTATATCTGGATTTCTTTGGGATTAATCAGTTTTATAAAGTTGTGTGATACCATAACTTATATGTAATGTTGTCATTTCTTGTTACCTTGTGGAGGAATTTGGGATCATCCCATTCTTTAACTTCAAAGCATGTTTATGTATATAGTAGTTATGATTTCAATAGATGCAAACATGAGTAAAATTGATAAACATCAATTAGTTAACTTTTGGAGAAATTTGGAGACTCTTCCTATTTTTTAAATCTCTAAATAAAAGTGCATGAAATAAATAAAATACATAAAATGATTAAATAAGATAATAGGATGAAAATGTATCGCCCAACATTGTCATTATTGTAAACTTTTGCTATTCCGGTTGCCAATTATTGAACATGTCAATATCATAATTTAGCAGAAAGCAGTGTCCAAATTACTTTTCAAATTTTTTTTAAAGATGCTCCATGAACTTATGACTGATCGGAAGCTTTTGGTAGCTGAGTTTTTTTTACGGAATAAAGTTATTTTGAGATAGTTTAGTTATGAATAAAGTATATTTCAGGTGCAATATTAAACCATAGTTTAGAGCAGTGTTTCTCAACCAGTGTGCGGCACAGCAGGAGGTCTGTCACGGCACACCAGTGTGCCATGGCACACTAGTGTGCCGTGACAGACCTCCTGCTGTGCCGCGAGAAAAGCTCTCTGCCCCGCTTCCTTCCCCCCCCCTCCTGCCGAACTCCTGCTGCTTGGGGGAGGAGGAGGAAGGGCCGGGCGGTGGCGAAGAAAAAAAAGGGGCCAGGCGCTGCCTCCTTCAGCCGTTTTTCCAGCCAGCCTCCAATCCGCCATGACTGAAGCCGCGTGGAGGAGCCCCGCCCACTGAAGCCCATCCACCGCTCATGCTCCTCCGTGGGAGAGCTGAAGCTGGGGGGAGGGGGCAGGGCATGGTGCGGCCTGGCTCCGCCCCCTCCCCGGCTTTGGCACTCCCAGCAGCTGCTCCAGCCTTGAGGGACGGTGCGAAGCCACCATTGTCCTTGCTCTGGCACCGCTGGCTTGGCACTGCCCCCTCAAGGCTGGAGCAGCTACTGGGAGAGGTGAAGATGGGGGGAGGGGTGGGGCATGGCACGGCCTGGCTCCACCCCCTCCCCTGGCTTTAGCACTCCCAGCAGCTGCTCCCAGCAGGGCACCATCCCCCAGCCGTTCTTTACTGTGTTAGAGTGTCATTTTGTGTCATTTTGGTTGGTGGTGTGCCCCCAGATTTTTTTAATGTTAAAAGTGTGCCGCGGCTCAAAAAAAGTTGGGAAACACTGGTTTAGAGCTCTGATTGTAGTGAACCTCTTGCTTGCTCAAAACATAGCTTATTTAAAAGGGAGCTAAATCTAAAACTTCAGTGTGATTCTATGGCCTTTTTAAACAATTTCCTGAATTTGAATATAAAGTGGACCTTGGTATCCACTAAAACTTGGTTATGCTCCCCTCCCCCCCCAGATACTAAAATACTTGGATGCTAAAGTCCCATTATATACATGGTTTATTTTAATAGTGATCCTTATATAAATTGGCAAAAGCTTTTTTTGTGCTTTTTTTGGAATTCTAATAATATATATTCAAACTATGGATGGTGGAATCTCTGGATGCAGAATCTGTGGAGGGCTGGCTAATGGGAAACGGCATCTTTCCCTATGAACCTACGCAATCTCTAAGATCTTCTGGGGAGGCCCTTCTCTTACTTCCAGGGGATGAGAGAGAGGGCCTTCTCGGGTTGGCCCCCCGGCTATGGAACTCTCTTCCCAAGGAGATTAGACTGGCACCCACCTTATCTACCTTCTGGAAAGAACTAAGGATGTGGATGTTCCACCGTGCTTTTGACTAGTTAGTTCCCTAAATAGTTCTGGCTCCCAATTTGATCCATAATCAGATCTTACACATTACCATTGCCCCTTTTAGAGACATAGTCCTCTCCTTATACGACCCCCTAGATCCTAATCCTGTCATTTTCCTTTAGCACTTTATCCATCAATCCTATCCTTTGGCCAGTGATTTGCACTAGTCACTCGCCCGAACTCAGTACTGTGCACTATTCAGACCATTGAAGGTTGCTAGATGTTTGCTATGTATTGTATTCTGTAATTGTTTTATATTGTTTGAAATGTTTTTTAATGAATTTTGTTGTTATATTTAACTATTTTAACTACTTTGAATTTTGGGCTTGTCCCCATGTAAGCTGCCTTGAGTCCCTTTGGAGAGATGGGGGTGGGGGGGTGGGGTGGGGTATAAAAATAAAGTAGTAGTAGTAGTTGTTGTTGTTATAAACTGCAGTTTGCGCGTTCAAAACTGAAAGCAGAAACTTTTAATGATCCATCTCTCTTCACATGAAGGAGGAAAAGGGGAACAAGGGTGTACATGATTCTGATGCTTGTTTGCCGTGGTTTATTAAAACTAAAATGATATTGAATAACTTTGCATGGACTTGAGTCAATCCCCCTCCTCCCCAAGGCTTTCTCTGGGTGCATCGGGTCCTGAAAAATGCTTAAAAAAATTAAATGAAATGGGGACATAAGTCAATTTTTGGGTTTTTTCCCTTAAATTCTTGGAGGTGTTTGAATTTGTTTAAACACAAAACCATTCAATTCAAAGGCGTCTAGGACCAGAAACTACTTTAAACATTTTTGGAAAGCATATGGGTTGCAAAAAAGCTTTAGAGGTCTTTTGAGCTGTACAGACCATGCTTTGCTCATTCCAGATTTGGACAAAAGTTTTGTAATTAATTACTTTGCTGAAATAATCTAAAGAATTTTTACCAATTATTGTGATTGATACATATTATATGTGTTCTAATATATTCTTAATTTGTTTTTAAAGCTTTCTGCCTGGAACAACCTACTTCAAGAAGTGCAGAATGACAGAAAGTGGAATAAAATGGGCTTGTGAGTATTGTACATATGAAAACTGGCCCTCTGCAATCAAGTGTACCATGTGCCGTGCTCAAAGACCTAGTGGAACTATTATTACAGAAGATCCGTTCAAGAGCGGCTCAAGTGATGTTGGTAGAGACTGGGATCCTGCAAGTGTTGAAGGAGGCAGCAGCCCTTTGATATGTCCAGATTCCAGTGCAAGACCAAGAGTGAAATCATCCTACAGTATGGAAAGTGCAAATAAGTGGTCATGCCACATGTGCACATACTTGAACTGGCCTCGTGCAATAAGATGCACTCAGTGCTTGTCTCAACGTAGGACCAGGAGCCCCACAGAATCTCCTCAGTCTTCAGGGTCTGGTTCAAGACCAGCTCCTTTCTCTGTGGATCCTTGTGAGGAGTACAATGATAGAAATAAACTGAACATGAGGACCCAGCATTGGACTTGTTCTGTTTGTACATATGAAAATTGGGCTAAGGCCAAAAAGTGTGTTGTGTGTGATCATCCAAGACCCAACAACATTGAAGCAATAGAATTGGCAGAAACAGAGGAGGCCTCTTCAATAATAAATGAGCAAGATAGAACTCGATGGAGGGGAAGCTGTAGTAGTGGTAATAGCCAAAGAAGATCCCCTCCTACAACCAAACGGGAATCTGAAATGAAAATGGACTTTCAGAGAATTGAGCTAGCTGGAGCTGTTGGCAGTAAAGAAGAACTTGAAGTTGACTTCAAAAAACTAAAGCAAATAAAGAACAGAATGAAGAAGACTGACTGGTTATTTCTCAACGCTTGTATTGGTAAGTTAGATTTTATGTTCAGAAGTGCAATATATATTGATCATCACATGAGACTCCTACCTTAAAGCAGGGGGGGGGGTGCTCATTAGGCAGATCGCGTAGGGCGTCCTGGTAGATTGCAGGCAGGGCGGGAGGAAGGCTCAGTCCCACCTCGCAGGCTCCCTACGCTGCCCAGGTGCAGAAGGAGGTTGGACTGGATGGCCCTTGGAGGTCTCCTTCTACTCTAGGAACCTATTGTTGTTACTATTATTATTAGTAGTAGCAGAGGCTGAATGAATATTATCATCATTATTATTATGAATAAATTCAGGGGCTTATTATACTAACATTTAGTTGAATTCGGTCTTAAAATATATTATTATTATTTTAATAAGTTTTTATTGATTAAAAAAACCACGATGCACGAACTAACATATTAACAGTGGTCGTGGGGAGGGGAAGTAGGGGTAGTGGGGGGGGGGGTATGGGGAGTGACAAGAGGGAAAGGGGGAGTCACAACGACATAGACACATACATTAAATAAAACGAGCTAGATTGACTTAAAATATATTATATGGCTCACTGAAATAAATTTCCAAATATTTTGCTTTTATGGCTCTGAGTAGTGGGTAGGTACATCATTTTGACTCGGTTGTTTTATAAGTAGCTCGCATACTGAAAAGGCGTGAACACCCCTGCCTTAAAGCTTTAGATAGCTCGATGTCAGGATTACCACTAGATAATGACAGTAAAGTTATATTAAGTGCATATAAGGTTTTTGAGATGAACAAAATGTCATAAGTATTTCTCACTGAATATGCTGGTGCTTTAGCTATTGCAAAAATAAAATCCTATTTGAAGAACTATTCGGATAGACATAAGGGTAAAAAAAGTATTGCACTTAATTGATAATTGATGTATTTGTTTTATAACAAAATTCTCCTAATATGTAAAATTCCCTTAATTTAAAAATGTGAGGCTCATATTGGACATGCCTTAGGATCAGTAGCTTCAATTCACGATTCTTTGTCAACAGTATAGATGTTATGTAGATGTGAGGTAGTTAAAAGTCATGCTGTGTCCTCATGTTCAGATATGTTGCTTCTTGGTTCTAAAACATGTTACTATACTGTCAAAATAGAATTCATGCTTTTAAAATCTTTAATACAGTTTACACAAGTGGAAAATTTTTCCTTGAGGCTAACCACAACACACAGTGTGCGATTCTTGTGTTTAGAGCTAGGGAGGGAAGGATACAAATTAAAACAAGGATAGTAAGATATGTGTCGATAAAATAAGATCAAGAAAGCCATATAGATATGTGTGCATGTAACAATTTTTGAGAAAATAAAATAGAAAAGCCATAAACCACTTGGAACTAGTGAAGTAGATGCTTCACATTTTGATGTGTTCTTTTGTTTGTAGTTTTAACTTCTAGTGGCAAGTTTGAAGTTTAAATTCCAAAGGTGAGGTTTTCCTGAAAGCAAGAAGAGAAGACTGTTATAATTCATCAGGAAAGATTTGTAAAGGACTTGAAAACAGGAGAGGGCACATTAGACCACTGCTTCTAAGATCCTTAGGGCAGGGGAAAAAGATGGGAAATGGCTAATCTGCTTTCTGAGGTACCAATGTTAAGATTCCTGCAGTAAAAATCAGGAAAGCTGGAGTGCCTTTATAGCCTTATTAATTCTGGGCCTCTTTTGCCTTCAGGGCCTAAAAAAGGCTTCAAAAATGGACATTGCAAGCTATGGCCCTGAAGGTAGAGAAAAGGCCTTCCCACATGCAGGGAGACCCAGGATATTTATAAAAATGAGTGATGGACTCGAAAATAGTGAACCAAAACCAAGATTTATTGAATAACAACCAGCAAAAATGCTGGTGGCCCAAAATGCTTAGCTGGTTGCAAAAGAAGTCCTTGAAAAAGGAAACTGTCACTTGCCTCCATTTTGCAAAGTGATGGCATCTTTCGTAGTTCCCAGGTTCCTGTTGCTCTCTGGCTCATAGGCTCGCGAGGTCCTGTATAAGCCCCAAAGTCCACAGTCTCTGTTGAGAACGGATTCTTCTATGCACTGCAGGCTTGGTTGAGAGCAAAGGTTAGGCCTAGTAGGTGAACTAAAAATGCTTTGTCCCAGCAAGCTTAGATTACAACCTTGCTTTGTCTGTGTTTCCTCTGAAATGGAGGCAGAGGGGAAGTCCAGCCCCCTAAGTAACTCCGGAAAAGGGCGGAGTTGAGGGCGGTGACACCAGGTATGGAGCCAAGCACAACTCCTCCCATCTCAGTCCACATGGCTTAAACAATAGAACAGGGCTGTCCAACTTCTACGGGCCCAAGGGCCGGAATTCCGGTCACTGATCACCTGGGGGGCTGAAGGGTCTGCCCCCACCCTGGCTCCGCCCCCTTCCCGGCTCCGCCCCCACCCCTCCCCAGCTCCGCCCCCTCCCCGCCTCCAATTTACTTACAATTGACCTTGAGTTGTGGAGTTGCAGTTCACCTCCATCCAGAGAGCACTGTGGACTCAAATAATGATGGATCTGGACCAAACTTGGCATGAATACTCAATATACCCAAATGGGAACACTGGTGGATTTGGGGGAATGTTTCCTAATACCTTTGAGTTATTTGAGTCCACACTCAAATTGGGACACACCAAAAAAAAACCCAAACACCTCAATGCCGTCGCAGGGCTTGATGGGGCCTCCTTTCCCAGAGGCGGGTGGAGGAGGCCCAAAGAGCTCCCTCCCTCCCTGAAGGGAAAACAAGCCACGGGGCAGGCGCAAAGAAGCCACGTACCAAGGGAACCGCCGCTGAGGGACCCCTCCCCCCTCCTCACCCAACGCCCCACTGTTTTTAGATTGTTTGATTCGAGCCAGGCCCTTCCTTACCCATACTGCAGGAGCCGCCACAGGGCCGGCGCCAACGCCGCCGCCGTCCCCAAAGAGCCCCGCTGGAGCCGAGGCCAAGCTCAGGCCGGGCGCGGCGGCTCTCCCATCCGCAGGGTGGGAAGCGAGGGCCTTCCACAGGAAGAGGACGGAGCCAGGAGGGGCTTTCCCTGCCTCACTCCCCTCCTCCCTCTCTCTGAGGGAATGGGGGCTGGCCTGGAAGCAGCCGCGAGGGAAGAGGAGGCGCGCGCCCAGGCCGCCCGCAAATCCCGTGGGACCTGAGATTTCGGCAGCTATCGCGAGACTACGCAGCCACAGACGGGATTTCGACCTCCCTCGAAATCCCGTCTGTGGCTGGCATAGTCTCGCGATGCTTGCCTAAACCCGGAAGTAGGTATTTTTATTTTTATTTTTAATTTGTATTTTATTAAGACAAGTTAGGGGGCCGGAGGGAAGGGGCTCGGGGACCGTGTATGGCCCCAGGGCCGCCTGTTGGACAGCCCTGCAATAGAACAAAGAGCCTTGCAGGTGAAGGCGACCAAATACAAAATACAGATATAATATCAGCCCTGTGGGGGCGCCACAGGGCCCAGGTGTGCCCGTATACTTCAGCTAGTAAGAAGTAAGTAGAAAAAGCTAAATAGTAACACACACTTTAAAAAATAAATCTGGAACCATCTTCCATAGATAGATATAGATGCTCAGATATCAGGGGCAAATGCATTTTAACAAAACTGTCATCCCAGTGGCAATAAGTAGGAGTAAACTAGCTGTTCTTAGATGACAGAATAAAAGGCTTCTTCCACATCAAGCATAAGACCCTTATGGAGTCTTTCTTATCACATTAAGAATCAAACATTCTAAAATATAAATTCGAATACACGAAACACCACACATTTGCTTACAAATGCACATGGTTTAAGGTTAGAGCCTTTTGAAAGAATTAAGACATGTAAAGGCCTATAGATATTCAAATATCAATGTGAAGTTAATCAAGTAAATCCTACCCCTTTTGAGTTTGTATCTCAAATGTGTATAAGGATTTGCAAAAAAAATACATTATAAATACTTGATCTATTATAGCAGAAAAGATTTTAAAGTTAACTATAGTAATAGAAAAATCTAGGCTTTCTCTATTGCCAAAATTGGAAAACATTAAAGTTCTATACACCTGTAAATGTTTTCAGCCTTAATTTGAGTTAGAGTTTGGATCATTAACCTTGGTTTAGTTGTTAATTGTGGATTTAGCAACACATCTGATTTTATTCCAAGTTGCTCTTGGGCATGGATGAGGAGCTTAATTGGGAGGGTTGGTGGTAGATGATTCTCCTCCCTTTGCGGGCCTGATAATATTGGATGTAAGTACACTATCTAATGTGATTTGTTATGTAGAGCTGTCTTCAACATCCTGTATTGTTTCCACAGAGGAAAGGATGGGTAGTTGAAACCAGCCTTAACTAGGGGTTGGATGCAAGAATCCCCCTGTAGCCAATTTCTGAATCATCCTGTTGAGAATGGAGCTTTCCAGAAAGCTCGTGTTTAGTTTGGGCATGCTTCAACGACCAACTCCAGAAGTGTTTCTGAAACTGTACCTTAAGCCAGGGTACTTGCTTCATTGTATGCATATTTCCCCGAAAAGGTGAAGCCTGCATTCAGTGAAGCCACCTCAGTATACTTTAGATCAGTGTTTTTCAACCTTTTTTTGAGCCGTGGCACATTTTTTATATTTACAAAATCCTGGGGCACACCACTAAACAAAATGACACTCTAACACAGTAATACATATAGTTAGTATGTTTTAAAATGTATTTATACACTCAGTGTTAAACCTGGACCTGTTTCGATGAACACAACATAGATATCCTGGCAGGAATGGCAGAAAGACACAAACTTCCCACACAGAACTCCCATAACCAAGAGAGAATACTACAAGAGTTTGGTGGGCATTGACCTTGGGTTTTTGAGTTGTAGTTCACCTATATCCAGAAAGCACTGTGGACTGGAACAATGTTGGATCAGGACCAAACTTGGCATGAATACTCAATATGTCCAAATCTGAACACAGATGGAGTTTGGGGAAAATAGACCTTGACATTTGGGAGTTACAGTTTCTGGGATTTATAGTTAACACACAATCAAAGAGCATCCTGAACTCTTGCAACAATGGAATTGAACCAAACTTGGCATATTGAACTCTCATTACCAACAGAAAGTACTGAAAGGGTTTGCTTGGGAATTGACCTTGAGTTTGGAAGTTGTAGTTCACCTACACCCAGAGAGCACTGTGGACTGAAATAATGTTATGTTATGTTGTTGTTTGTTTTCTATCCAGAATCACAGTGTTGGAAGGAGGCTCACCGCTTTAAGGTCCTAAAACAGGCATGGGAAAACTTTGGCCCTCTGGGTGCTTTGGACTTCAACTCCCACCATTCCTAACAGCCTGAGGCCCTTTCCTGCTTAAATGGCTGAGGGGGAAAAAGGAAAAGAGTCTGAGGCTGCTAGAAATGGTGGAGTTAGAGTCCAAAACACCTGGAAGGTCCAAGTTTGCCCATGCCAGCTTTCGACAGAGACCTCTTCCTCCCCCTTCCCCTTCGTGCCCTTTCTTCCCCCTCCTGCCAAACACTTACTTTTACACTGCTGCTTCTGCCGCCATTTTGATCCGAGGGGGCAGCGTGAGCGTGTTCAGGAGGGGAGGGGGGAGGGAGGAAGACTTGACCAGTGCGGGCGCTACTGCGCAGACTCGCCCCAGAGCAAAGCGAGGCAAAGCGAGCAGAGCAAGGCTGGGAAGAAGGGAGCCCGAGTGGAGAAGAAAAAGTGTTCGGCAGGAGGGGGAAGAAAGGTTATTGGAGGTTCCAATTTCCCACGGCACACCTGATGATCGCTCACGGCACACTGGTTGGGAAACACTGCTTTAGATGCTATCTGTAAGACTGGTCTTGCAGCAGTGAGCTAAGTCAACATTTAAGTGTTCTTCTTCCCCATCCTAAGAAGATGTAGGACAGGTTTGCTCTCTGCTTTGCTTGGTGTGGATATCCCTGGCTAGCATGCCTTTCTATTTGAGAGGCTGTGGAATGTGTTTGAAGAATCCTGCTCTTATCTCTGATTTGGAGAGCCAATGATGCACGGAAAGGGGATATATCTTAAATGGTGTGTCTTAGAGAGAGGAAAATGCTTCCTTTAACATCCTTGCAGGATAGTTGGAGAACATTTCTCCATTGGAGGTTCCCATCTATATTAAGTCAAAGGATATAGACAGTTTTATCCAAAGGTTCATGAACAGAATATTTCTTTTCTTGAAAAGAAAATAGGACTACAGTGGACCATTGATACCTTCTGGAGTTTATTTTGAGGACCCCTGTGGGTGCTCAAGTCCCATAATATACAATGATGGAATAAAATAGTGCCCCTTATAAAAAATTATGAAATTGGGGTTTGCTTTTTGGATTTTTAAAATATTTTCAAACTGTAGACGATTGAATTTGTGGCTACTGAGAGCCAACTCTATTCTTGCTTCCATTTGTTACACTTGGCTGTTTGAATGCTGGTGTCTGTGAGATTAGAAGATAAACTGTTGTCTAATATGATATCAGTATTATTTCTGCAAAATTAATGATATACTTGATCTTTGTCAGGTTAAGCTAACATATATTGCATATAGACCAGTGGTTCCCAACTTTTTTTTGACCAGGGACCACTTGATCAGGGACCACTCTCCAACATTAGTACCAAAAGGGTTACGAATCAATTTTGGGTCAACTTTAGATTCAGTTTGGTTATTTGTGGTGCTGATTCAGAAAATGAATTGGATAGACCACACCATATGTTCAGTTTCCCATACTGAACATATGCCATCCAGTAGTCGCCATCTTCTTGCCCACAGAAAAACCATATTTATTAAGTGTCTGCACTATAAGAGGGTTTCCCGAGACCAGTTGCTCTCATTGCAATGGTATAGTAATGGTTAGGCTACGGACCATATTTTAGTTCTTGTGGACTGCTGGTGGTCCAGGGACCACAGATTGGGAACCACTGATAAAGATTCATAGTATCTTATGAACAACTTCTGTTGCTTAGTATCTCTGCCGTATAGAAACCATTGTTGTGTCACAGTTAGGGTATTGGACTAGAACTAGTGACAGTAAGTTCAGATGTTATATGTCTGTGAAATTTGCAAGTGACCTTGGGCTAACTCTCAGCCTTATTAACCTCACAGGAGTATTATGAGGACAAAAAATGGAAAGGAGGACTATGTACACCATCTTGAATTCCTTGGAGAAAAGATCAGATATAATTATAACAAGTAATATGTGGGTGATAACTTTAATGCATTATCAATCTTTGATGTGCTAGATTAGTATTGGTAGACACAATTCGTAGAAACAGTAAACTAATGGTGGGGAATATGTAGTCTTGTAGGTATCACTGGACTGTCTTGCATGATTACTTAATATTAGCTAACAAGCCTGATAGGAGTTCCACTCAAATAGCATTTAGACGTTTGCGTATGCTTACCTGATGAGTAAGCAAGGCTGATGACTACTTTCTTTTAGTATTAATGAAAAATACACATTGAATTTCAATGTATAACTTGTGAATTGATACTATTGTATGTAACCTAGTTTGTACCGCTGAGTTTTGAGAGCCTTGATCATAAGATAAAAGAACCGAGCATGTCTCACCTTTCTAATGATTTGTCCAAATCTTGTAATTTTTTTCTTCCTAATGAATGAAGAATTCTGCATATCTACACTGAAAAAACTTTTTAAACATACCCAAAAACTGTATTCAAAAACATAACCTTTCCCATGTAGGAGCTTTATTTTTTAAAAATCTAAAATACCAGTACTGTACTTCATTTCCACGGGAATGTTTTTTGAGTACTTGTGCATGAAATAAGAATTTTGCTATGAAATGCTCAAATTGTGGAGACTTTGAATAGCTGCAAAATTTGCATACATTTTTAGCTCTCTAAATTTTCTTTAATTGTATGAGCTTGCCACTAATTCTCACTCCCTAGTCTGAAATGTAGTGGAAACGCTTGAACATATTGCTTCTTCCTTTCTAGTTGAGTGCTTGTAAATTTCATATTATCCTTTGGCTCTCTGGGCTATTTACCAGTTGCATTTCTGTTTCTGGTAACATCAGATCACACTGTGTACTCTACCAAGACTCTTGTTTGAGAAATATGTCATGGAAAGATGAATCTGTGGCTAGTGAAATCAGCACGTTTATCTGGTTTTCAGTAAGTATACAAACATTCAGAAGGCATCACAACTGTGGTTGTTCATTTAGGTTTCTGGTAGAACAGGATAGAGCTTGATTTATCTTCTCTCCTGTTTGCAGTGGAAAAAACCTGCTCTTTCCATGAGAAAAACATGGAAAGCGTCAACATTTTGTTAGCCTGTATTAGCACAGATTCTTTGATTTCCCAACGGAATTTGCATGTTGCTTCTTACCCTTGGCTCATACTGGAGATTTGCGGGATGATAGGAGGAGATCTTGTTACAGCAGTTAATGGTAGCAAAGGAAACCCTGTCTGTATTACCTGTTACAAAGTCACAGAAATTAATATTGCGGGTGCCGAAACTTTAGTACTTATGCTTAAGCTGATATGTCATCTTGGTGGTGTTATGAATTCTTAAACTCTCAGTGGCATGGCATATATATTACTCTGGCTGTAGTTTTGTTCTAAGTCATGCTCATAGCAGAGAATGAATTAACTATGACTCTAAGAGACATGTGCCTCTTTACAGTCTTCTGTCTTTTTTAAAAACCCCTAACGTTGCTTATTTATATTCCCAAGATGACACCAATAATAATGTCAAGCAATGTTCATTTCTAAGAAAGTTAAAGTAGGCACTTCACTATGATCAAGGCTGAGGTAATATGATACATGTATGGGAGCTGTGTTCTGAATGGCTGAAATACTTTCCAGCGAGTTGGCTTGAATGCTTAATTATTGATATATTCCGAGCTATTTGATCATTCTGTGTCAACATGTAAATCAGTAGTCAGTCGTATTTTTTTGTAACCTTTACATCATCTTAGTTGTCTTTTAAAACTGTGGATAAACTATTACTTCATTACAGATAAAATAATTTAAATGACTGAGTACTAGTAGTGTTCTTTGCCTTTGATAGAACTAACTTCAGACCTGTAGGTTTCCATAGTTAGCATATTCCACAATACAATAACTTGAAGTCTGCTAATCTGAACATAGCAAATCAGACATAGTGTGATCTCCTATGTCCTTAACAGTTCTCAATTTTATATAGTTGGACAGCAAAACTTGAAAGGCATAGCAATCTAGATGAAGTGCCAAACTCCTGTAGTGGTCTGTGTACAGTTTAATGACTTGCAGATTATGGAGACATATTAAAATGCTACTTAAGATGTCTAATAATATTGGTGTTGAAGTGCCCAAACATCATGCAAAGAGATCTTGGGGCATTTTAGAGACTAACAAAAAAGTTTGTAGGATTACATTTTGTTGGCTACTTCAGATTCATGAAGTGAAGTGTCTGTGGATGAACATTTATATTCATAAATGGGCAGTGTGTGTTTGTGTGAATATATTGAGGGCTGGTCATGCAAAATAAAACAAAATACACAAAAAGCATTATATTTATTGGTCAACCAAATGCACAAAATAAATCATGCAATCTTTCAAAGCTTCCACTGGCTTCTTCACCAGGTAAAATGTATTTAAAATCATATATGACAAGAAAAGTGAGAGTGCTAGAGTCACAGGTCACATTTTATGTCAGATGTTTTTCTCTGTTGTAGTTCAGTTTTTCCTGAGGGATCTCAATGCAGGCAGAGGCCACTCTTTCCTTGGCCATGTGGAGGGCAAAATAACATTTTAACTCCAGCAGTAAAGTAACTCGTCTGTCTTTGTGAAGCCATAGGCCTCTTTCCTAGGCAGAGAACATTGAATTTTACTGGATATTTCCTTCATTTTTTATATTTTGAGCAAACTTTAAAAGTTGCTCTGATTCTACATTTGAAAGAAAAAACCCTTTTAGGAAACTATTGGAGCTTCCATAGCTTGCATGATGTGTTTTGTGCATTTGGTTTGACTAGCTAAGGTATTGCTCTTTTGTGGCTTTTTGGATTGTTATGTGTGCAAATAGTAATAGAAATGATGAAGTTTTGGGTAAGATGATGAGGTGACAGGTTCATTTTTAATGAAGGTCACTGGCAGAACTAAAGTGGAAGAAAGGGTATCGCCTGGAGTCAAGATGCATAGATAACTGTAAGAGTAGTTGTGTGAGGTTTTGGAATGTTGGTTGATACTGGATGCAAACCGGAAAAGAGATGTGAGGTGTTATAGGCTATATTTCAGAGGAAGGAGTTGGCAAAACCACTTCAGAAAACCCTATAAATGCACAGGGTCAACAAGTGGACAGGCGATTCAAAGGCACATGCATAAAACATGGAAATGAGAGCTTTCATGAGGCTGGGCCGCTAACTGTGCCAGGAAATCATTGTCTCTGTTCAATCAGCTGTCATTGCATTAGAGTTGGGGGATGTATCCTGATTGTGACCATTTCTCTTTTCTTTTGAAATGTTTGTTTTCAGCAACTGTTCTTCTGAAGTCTGAAATCTGAGATAAGATGTCTAGGTAGACTGATCTATACTCCAACTGCTTTTGTGTATACTGTTTCCTAAAATCTGATTTATGTCAATTTAGCCTCTGGTTTAGAGATTGGTCTGTTTGTGCGATGTAGAGTGGAAGGACATGAACAAGGATATAAATTAAATTAATAATAATAAAACAGGATATTAGTATATTAAGGGTTCATCGGTTCGTAGCTCTATTTGTAATAAAATAAGCAAAACATCAAAAGTAAATGTGTAACTTTCTAAATAATTTAAACTTTAAGGTTTGCTCAACTTTAAGGTTTATCAAGTCGCTTCTGACACAATAAAAATGGGAAGACATACTGCTATTTATTTCATATGCATATATTGACATATGAAGCACTATGGCACACAGATTGGACTGCTCTGTGGACCAGTCGTTCTGTAGAAGTATGAAAGGTATTACTACATTTATAGATTTAAAAATTACCTTTGTGGTACAGTGCTAAGCATTATTTATTTAAAACGTTTATATTCTGCCCTTCTCACCCTGAAGGGGACTCAGGACTGAGCACAGCATACAGTATATACGGCAAACATTCAATGCCGGGACAAGAATTCCTTATATGCATACATAAACATTAAAACATTTGTTGCAATATTAAAATACACTGTTTTAAACTGTCTCACCCAAAAGCTTGGTCCCACAGCCAAGTTTTTACCATCCTTCTGAAGGACAGGAGGAAGGGGGCCGATCTTATCTCGCCAGGAAAGGAGTTCCATAGCAGGGGGGCAATCACCAGGAAGGCCCTGTCTCTCGTCCCCACCAATCGTGCCTGTGACAATGGTGGGACGGAGGGCAGGGCCTCCCCGGTGTATCTTAATCTCCATGGTGGTTCATAGCGAGAGATGCATTCGGACAGGTAAATTAGGCCGGGGCTAATACTTTTAGCTGGAAAGATGTTCAAATACAGTAAAAAGGTCAAACATTGACATTTGGAAATTTTAAAATGAGAGGCAGAGAGAAGTTGATGGGCTTGCTCATTGCTATATAACTCACGTAGTCTGAGACACTGTCACTTTGTTTTGGTTTGTAATATGTCCATATAGGTTCATTGATTTCAAAGCTGTGAAACCAACCCAACCCATACTGAGAAGTGATAATGTAACTTTACATAAGACCTTCAGAGTAATTTTTGAGGTGACATCCACTCGCATCCTGTCAGCCCTTATATAATTGATCTAAAATAAGTGCTCGCTTTTAACATCTGATGCTAATTTTCCACTCATTTTGTAAAGTAGTTTAGGGAAATTGGCTGTAGTCCTATTTTCAGAATTCTCCTGATTTTAAACAATAGGTTTACAGCACTAATTTATTTTCCTTTATTTTTGTCCTTTGGTTATATTAATTTGTTGTTGTTTATTGTCATGAATGGAATTTTAAAGCCATTACAAAATAATTTGTTTGTCTTATGTGGAGAGGAAGGAATGTATTTTTGTCGCAGAACAGGTGTGCATTAAATAATATGATTTTAAGAGATGATGTGCATTTTTTAAAAAAATCAGCATATTTTCCATATGTACTTTGTGGTCCAAACTCTTTTCTTAGTTATGTTCATCAGATGCTACCAGTACTTGCTTTTTAACCATCGGACAAGAATCTGTCCTGTTTTCCATTGGCTTTGGTGATACTTAAGATTATCTCTGTGTATGTATACTATAGAATTAATGCAGCTTGACTACCATTGCTCAGTGCTGTGGAATTCTGGGATTGTAGTTTGGTGAGGCAACCAGCACTATTTGACAGAGAAGATAAAGGCCTTGTAAAGCTACAACTAAACTTCTGTAATTCCATAGCTTTGAGTTATGATAGTTAAAGTGGTTTCAAATGGCATTGTTCTACCATGTACACGCATCCTGTTTAGGTTTTCTAAGCTTCTCCTCTATATTGCCTTTCCTTGATTTTGATCTTAAATTTTAGATGAGCATCTTAGTTCCTATTTGTGCTAGACGTGCTTTCTGTAGCTGAAGTAGAATGGAGAGGGAGGAAACAGCAGATTGAAAAGTGGTTTGGCTGACCTCTTCTGCTTCACATTTCAGAGTGAGATGCAGGCCTTAATTGGGAAATAAACCACATTTTCTCTCTTTTGATCTGTTTATCACCCAGTGTTTTTAAAGGCCAGTGCACAGGTTTTTTTTTTAGTAATGGGAGAGCCAGAATTCTCAATACGTTTTCTTTTCCACTGCTTAAAAAAGCCAAACTAATTTTTTTTGTTTACCCACTTGATCATAAGTAGCATCAGAGACTGACCATTAGGCAAAGACCATTTGTTATTAGTATGTATGGTGTACTTAATGCCTTGCACACTAGGCATTAGTGTAGAATAGTGATTGTTTGGCAGGAGTAATGTAATCTCTCATAAAGTTTCTTTTCTATTCAGATAGTGTCCCTTTTATTGTGTTATGTGTAGGAAATGTTGTTATTAGTGTAGAGATTGGTATTTATTTGGATTGTGACTATTAATGGCAAAACTATTTAGAAAGGATAATCAATAACCTTATACTTCTTTGAAACAGCACTGATTTGTGCCCCTCTTATTCCAACTGTGCTCCTTCTCTAGCTGTGGGTGCAATTGCATATGTAAGTGACATTATCAGACAATTGGTATATACATACCTATCCTTGAATATACAGTAGACTCTCAGTTAACTGAAAGTCTTAAGCAACAGGAAAAATGCATACTGCATTAACAGAGATGTTTTTATAATAGAGTAACCCTGTGTTACATTAAGTTCCGCTTGTCTTGTTGGAATTTGCTTTTAATTACTGCATTTTGATATTGTTTTGATATTGATATACCGTGTTTCCCCGATAGTAAGACACCCCCGATTGTAAGACGTATCGGGGGTGTCAGAGGGGTCGGCTAATATAAGTCGTACCCCGAAAGTAAGCCGTACCCCTGGCCGCCGCGTCACTCGGTCCCGCCTCCTCCGCTGCCGCCGCACAGCCGGCCCCGCGGGCCGGCCGCGCACGCCCCCAAAGAACAGCCGTTTCTGCGCCTGCACCAGGCGCTCGGGACCTAGTGCCCATGCGTGGACATTCGTGGGGCCGGCTGTGCGGCGGCGGCGGAGGAGGAGGCGGGACCGAGTGACGCGGCGGCCGGGGGTACGGCTTACTTTCGGGGTACGGCTTACCGTCGCCCAATGTAAGACATACCCCGAAAGTAAGACGTAGTGGGGCTTTTGGGGGTAAAAAGAAAGTAAGACACTGTCTTACTTTCGGGGGAACACGGTAGTTGTTCCCAAAGTCAGCTATCTGCCACCAAGCTACTTTGAAAGCCAGGAAAAGCATGACTGGGTTTGAAGGCAATAACAGAGGCTTATTCAACTGGCCAGATGGATGACAGAACATTATAATCACTAAAAGAACAAACATAACTCCTACAGCAAGGTGCAGCACATTTTATACAGTTAGTAGTTATTCAAACCTCCTGCTCCCTCCCCTGGTTGGTCAGGAGAAGAGCCTCCTATGACCCGCTGCCTCATTGACTGAGACTTCTTCCTGACTGAGAGGAAGAGAGAACAACTGGGATTGGTGGGGTCCAAAACTAAAGGTTTGTCGTTGTACCTGCCTCTGAGGGTATAGGCCCCATTGGCCACACTTGAAAGAATTGGTAATTAATTTAGCATTAATGGACTTTGGAAGCTTGGAATAATCTCTGCACAAAGAGTTAGACTGGGGAAACCGGAAAGTCAATCAAGTGGGTAAACAAAATTCTTGATGAGTCCTGGGAGTTGCTGGCAATCTGTCTCTCAGCAGGGAGTCCACTGGGAGTATCTCTGTTGTTTCTCAAGACAGCCATAAGGTCCAAAGTCACATTAGCACTGCATAATATAAGTTATGATGTTTGATAAGCTTGGGTCTAATGGATCTTGTGCTGGTCCACTATATAGCAGGGGCTCAGTTGTAGAAACAGAATGGTAACATATTGGAGCTGACAGTTCAATTATGCAAAATGTTGGAATAGTGAAGAAGTTAGAGAACAAAGGAAAGGGAAACCCAATAAACAGATAAAAAGAGCTGGGTCTGTTTTGTTAACTAAATAAATGTATGATTTCATATACACGCAGTCCCCAAATTACAGACACCTGACTTACAAATGACTCATAGTTAAGAACGAGGGTAAGAAATCTTTCCCTCAGAAGGGGAATTCACCCACTGAAAGAGTTATCATGGAGAAAAGGGGTCTCTATTGAAGATTTATCAACAGTCCTTGTTTCAAATTCCAATGATCACAGGGACAGAAGGTGATGTGAAATCTTCTAGAGAGAGGCACAGACAGCAAAACAAACACCACAGAGGTATCAAACCTTCCCAATGCTATCCAAAGCTTCTATCTGAAGTTACACTGAGAAGCTGTATCTGTTCTGACATGCAAACAAATTCAACTTAAGAACAGACTTACAGAATCTATTTTGTTTGTAACTTGGGGACAGCCTGTAGATCTGTATGTATAGGTGTTTCTTGGGGCGACAGAGTTTTACCTTTTTATTTTGATTTCTCTTGAGGCTGAGAGGGTGGGGCTCGGGAAGTGAGGGAAAGGTGAATAGTCACAGCCTAATCTTGACTCCAGGGGTTTCCTCAGAATCACAAAAGGAGAGTTGATCAGATTAATGTGTTAGAGCAGGGCTGTCCAACGGGCGGCCCGGGGGCCGGATCCGGCCCCGTAGCCTGTTGGACATGGCCCCACCTAGGCCCTCAGCCGCCATTTAAATTTTTTTTTTAAAAAAAAAATCGATTTTTTTTAAATGGCGGCCGGGGGGAGGGGAGGCGGGCAGGGAGGAGGAAGAGAGCTAGCTCCTCCTTTGCGGCGCCCCCCTCCCTACCTAGGAAGGGAGGCGAAGAAAGAAAGGCAGAAGGCGGCGCCAAAGCGCGTCACAGGCCTGGCGTGACGCGCTGCCCCTTGGCACCGCCTACTCCTCCCTTCCGCGGCCCCGGCCCAGGAAGGAGGGGGCGCGAAAAGGAGGAGCAGGCGGTGCCAAGGGGCAGCGCGTCACGCCAGGCTCAGACGACTGGCCTGGCACCGCCTCCCTCCCCGGCGGCTCCCCGGCCTAGGAAAGGAGGGGCGCGAAAAGGAGGAGTAGGCGGTGCCAAGGGGCGCGCTAGCGTCACGCCAGGCCTGTGACGCTGCCCCTGCATCGCCCGCGCTCCTTTTCAGCGGCTCCTCGGCCTAGGAAGGGGGGGCGCCGAAAGGAGTAGGCGGTGCCAAGGGGCAGCAGCGTCACGCCAGGCCTGTGATGCGCTGTCGTTGGCGCCGCCTTCTGCCTACGGGCGGCTTTAGGAGGGGGGGGCCTGGCCTGGGGGGCGGGGCCTGGGGGGCCGAGCGGCCCGCAGGTCATCAGTGACCTCTTATCCGGCCCTGGACCCGCCAGAAGTTGGACAGCACTGTGTTAGAGCTTCTGGAAGTTCAGTTTCCGAAGAGTTTCCCAAGCACATTTTATATCAAGTTTCTTTGGGTGCCCGGGAATATGTCAATAGTTGTACTGTGTTTTTTTTTTTGTATATACATGTGAATCTTCTCCTCTCTCGGCTTATTAATAAAGCATACACCCGAATTTAGAAAAGCCTAAAAAGGTTTTGTCAATGCAAACCTCTATAAGAAGTGTGGGGCCATTGTCTTCTTTGGATGGGCATTGTCTGTGGTTGGGGGGGTGTTGAATCCTTCTATGAATATTTAGAGTTGGGCTGGGGCTGAGACCCAGCTAAGATCTGTAAAACTGTTTACATTTATAGTTATTATTTTTAGAGATTGGGGGTGTGTGTCAATTTTTTGATAGCAAAGTCAATACAAAATTATGGTATGGTATAGTAGGGAATAGTATTAATTAGGTGTACTTTTAACTGTCCTAGTTTATTGTCTAATTGGTTTATCCCCCATCTCAATGTTTAATTTTTCATTATACGTTTATTGCTATTATTGTGTATTATTCCTGATGTTGTTTTATTATTATTATAAAGTCGCCAGTGGTGCAATGGGTTAAACCCTTGTCCTGGCAGGAGAGAGGGTTGAGCTGCCTCTTGTCAGGTCCAACTTCCCATGCGGGGACATGAGCGAAGACCCCCACAAGGATGGTAAAACGTCAAACATCCTTGCAGATGACCAATTCTCTCACACCAGAAGTGAGTTGCAGTTTCTCAAGTTGCTCCTGGCACGAAAATAATAATAATAATAATAATAGCATATCTCAAGCAAACAGAAACATTTATCTGACATCTGCCAATTCCCATGGGTACCGGTTAATTGGGAATCTACTGTATTAGTTTATCTTAAGTCAATACATATATGTAAAAGAAATATAAAATTAAAATTCCTTTTGTTTTTAGACACAATCTAGTCCTTGTGCCACTGTGTGCTTTGGCCCTAGTGCAAGACACAGAGAGGAACAAGGGACACTTAAGGTCAAGAAGAGAGCCCTTAAAGTCCTTACAAAGTCATTCATAATTATTGAGCTGGGAAACAGGAATAACCAGTTGGATTGTCAATTTTTTTTTAAAATCTCGTGTCCTCTCGGACACACAGAAAGTCATTTTTGTTGGCTTCTTTCTTCCGGTCTGGTAAGTAAAAGAAGCTATTGAATACTTTCTGAGACTCTGACATGTGCAGAAATTTGGGGAATGCACAATGATTGTATTCTCAGTGTTGGCGTGTAGTGAAGATAAAGATATTTTCCCCGTTTTTTAGATTTTCCACATAAATGAATAAATGAGGTGTTTGGCAAGAGAATAGCAGTCTTTCTCACAAGAGGGTTGGGATAATTGCCACTAGCACACTGAATTAGTAGATGCCTCCAAAAGAGGGGAATCTATATGAAATTAAGGGTTTAGACTGATAATCCTATACAGAAAGACTTGGTTATAAACATCAAACATTATGGTCGTAAGCTAAAGTGAGGTCATATTTAGAAAACAGTATGTTTGCAGTTTTGAAAAGTTTAGTCTAAAGAGTGTCTCCCGAAAAGACAGCGGAAAGATAAACATGCTTTGAATAATTTAAGTGTCTCCAATAAGAACAAAAGAACACTGTTACAGGTTGCCACTCTTTTTTTTGGAAACAGTGTTGCTTCGGTTTCCTGGTTGATTTCCCCCAACCAAATAAAAATAATTGAGCATACACGTTTGTCCTTTGGAAATAAATGCCAGTCTCTTTTAGTGACCTGATTTGGACAACCGGATCTCAGCCTGATAGATGTTTTCTGGCTGTGGTGATGATGATGTTTATGAACTGCTTTGTGCTGACTACAGGCATACCTCAGTTACCAAAGCCTGTGACAAAGAAGCTTATTTTTCCAAAGTCTATATATCCCTACCCCACCCCAGCCCTGTTTCTTATCACCTGTCTAGCTGGAAGTTTTTTAGTTGAATACAAATTGAGAGAATTATGAAGTAATGGAAAATATGTACCTATGATGCCACAGCAGTGTGTGTGTGTGTGTGTGTGTGTATGCAATAAACCAGTGTTTCTCAACCTTTTTTGAGCCGAGGCACACTTTTCACATTTACAAAATCCTGGGGCACACCACCAACCAAAATGACACAAAATGACACTCTAACACAGTATTTATACACTCAGTGTGAAACCTGGGCCTGTTTCGATGAACACAACATGGATATCTTGGCAGGAATGGTAGAAAGACACACACGGAGGTCTTGCTCAACAGCTGTCAGACTTTCTCTGTGTTTAGTTTTTATTGCAGTCACCCTTTCCTCATGGAAAACGTACCCGGTCCTCAGGGAAGCCGGCTGGAAAGAGAGCAGCCAGACGGAAACACATTCTGCGGCAGAGAGTTCCACTGCTGAACAACTCTCACACTCAGGAAGTTCTTCCTAATGTTCACCCTCCTACACAGACATGCTTCCCTGTGATGTTTGCTTTTCTGCCTGCGCTGTTGTGCTCTCTCTTTATATATATATATATATATATATATATATATATATATATATAATGTTCATTTGTGGGAATAACATGACTCAAAAACCACTGGACAAATTGCTGCCTAATTTGGCCACAAAACATACTAATACTAACCCAAGGAGGGACCATCAGTCAAAAAATTGATTTTGTCATTTGGGAGTTGTAGTTCACCCGCAAAGAGCATTCTGTCCTCCACCAATGATGGAACTAAACCAAACGTGGCACACAGGACTCCCATGACCAACAAAAACACTAGAAGGTTTTGGTGGGCATTGACTTTGAGTTTGGGATTTGTAGTTCACCTATATCCAGAGAGCACTGTGGACTCAAATAATAATGGATTTGGACCAAACTTGGCATGAATATTCCATATGCCCAAATATGAACACAGATGGAGTTTGGGGGGAAATAGGCCTGGACTTTTGGGAGTTGCAGTTTCTGGGATTTCTGGTTCACCTACAATCAAAGAGCATTCCGCATCCCACCAATGATGGGCATTGCATGTTCCAGAGTAAGCAAACCAGACAATCTCCACAAGTACACTTACAAGGAAACAACAAGAAATACTATTTATCCACAAGCATAAAGAAATTACATATTTCTTTACCAGGAAGGTTCACAACAAACAACAGAGGACAATAAGAAAGGTTGTAAGGATAATGCAACAACACTATACCAGGTGTCAGGAACCTTTTGACTCAGAGAGTCATAAAAGCAAAATATTTGGAAATTTATATCAGTGAGCCATATAATATATTTTAAGACTGAATTCAACTAAATGTGAGTATAATAAGCCCCTGAATTTATTCTTTTAAATAATGTTGTAATAATACTCTTAATAATAATAATAACAACAACAACCTTAATTTTAAAGCGGAAAATGTGGGATTTTGAAGTGGATTATCTGGCAGTGTGGATTGGGATAATCCAGTTCAAAGCAGATAATGTGGATGACTTGCCTTGATATTCTGGGTTATATGGCTGTGTGGAAGGGCCCTGTGTCCACACAGCTGCATAAAATCCACATTGAAGTGGATTGTCTGGCAGTGTGGATTCAGATAATCCAGTTCAAAGCAGAGTTGGGAATTGTAGTTCACCTATATCCAGACAGCACTGTGGACTCTAACAATGATGGATCTGGATCAAATTTGGCATGAATACTCAGTATGCCCAAATGTGAACACAGATGGAGTTTGGGGGAAATAGACCTTGATGTTTGGGAGCTGTAGTTGCTGGGATTTATAGTTCACCTACAATCTACATGCAGCCGCTTGCACAGCTGGTGCGGAGTTATGGGCTGATTTGTCATCAGTATGCCGATGACACTCAGCTCATTCTGAGGATGGAGGGCAGGCCGGAATCCGTCCCCGATAATTTCCAACTTTGCCTCGGCCGTCACTGGATGGCTGCGAGCCAGTAGGTTGAGGGTGAATCCGGCGAAGACGGAGATCTTGTGGCTGGGCGGCCCGGGCGGGGGTGGGTGCCAGGCTCCCGACCCTGGACGGTTCGGCGCTACACCCAGCGCCGTCCGTGAAGAGCCTGGGTGTCCAACTGGACTCCCAGCTGACCATGGAGGCCCAGGTCTTCATGGCCAGCAAGGCTGCCTTTTTCCACCTCCGCCAGGCAAGGAGGCTGGCTCCCTACCTCTCCCGGAGCGACCTAGCCACGGTGATCCAAGCCACGGTCATCTCAAGGCTAGATTACTGTAACGCGCTCTACGTTGGCCTGCCTATGTCGTCGATCCGGAAGCTCAAGCTAGTGCAGAACACTGCCGCCCGGCTCCTGTCTGGGGCTCCAACAGGATGCCGTATTACACCAATCTTGCAGGATCTGCACTGACTCCCAATTGAGCACCGGGTCGCCTTCAAAGTGCTGGTTCTTACCTTCAAGGCCATACACGGCCTGGGGCCAGCGTATCTGAGGGACCGTCTCACCCCATATTGCCCAACGAGATCTCTCCGGTCCGAAGAGGCCAACCTCCTGGTGGTACCTTCTGTCAAATCGGCACATTTAACATCAACCCGCCGGAGGGCGTTTTCTGTGATAGCTCCTACGCTATGGAACGCCCTCCCGGCCGAAGCTAGAGCTCTGAGAGACCTCCTCCCTTTCAGACGGGCCTGTAAAACTTATTTGTTTAGGCAGGCCTTCGGGAATAGACTGTGCCCGTTACTATAATGCTGCCATTCTTGGATTTTATGTATTTTGTTTTATTGTTTTATTGTTGTAAATGTGTTTTTAACTGTTGTTTTAACCCCGTGGCGCTGTGCCACTGGCTCTGTGAGCCGCCGCGAGCCCCTGGGAGTCGGCGGCGAAGAAGCCCCAATAAATAAAATAGGTGGGAGGGGGAACGGAAGGAAGGAAGGAAAGAGGGAGGGGGAAAAGGAAGAACGGAAGGAAAAAAGGAAAGAGGGAGGGGGAACGGAAGGAAGGAAGGAAAGAGGGAGGGGGAAAGGAAGAACGGAAGGAAAAAAGGAAGGAGGGGGAATGGAAGGAACGGAAGGAAGGAAAGAGGGAGGGGAAAAGGAAGAACGGAAGGAAAAAGGAAAGAGGGAGGGAGGGGGAACGGAAGGAAGGAAGGCAAAGGCAGGAAGGAGGGGAGAAAGGAGATTAGGAAGCAAGGAAGGAGAGGAAGGAGGGAGGGAGAGGGGAAGGAAGAAGAGAAGAAGGGGAGGGAAAGAAGGGAAGGGAGGAAAGATGGGAAGTAGGGAAGGAAGGAAAGAGGGAAGGAAGAAAGGGATGGGAGAAAAGCCCCTCTTCACCGGCTTACTAAGAGCTCTGTGTGCATGCAGCCGCGATTGGAGCCGCCTCTGGCCACGCCCCTCCCCCACTCCCTTCTTCTTGCTGCGACCCTGCTCCTTGCTTCTCTTGCTCTCGCCAGCTGGCAAGGAAGCTCGGGAGAGCTTTTTGGCGCTCCAGGCCTGGCGCAAGAGGGCGCGCACACGCAGCTGCCTTGGAGGAGGAAAGGGAGCTACACGCGCGCTGCTGGCTGGGGGAGAGGCATGCTCGGGGAAAGAGGCGTGGCCTCCTTCCTGGCTCCTTCTCTTCTCCCCACTCCCTTCCCGGTTGGCCTGTGCATGATCCTGGCGGCCGCGCACCTGCGCCCTTTGGCCACGTGGCGCTCTGAGGGGAGGGGGAAGAGGGGAGGGGGGAAGAGGCTTTCCAACGGCACACCTGATGATGCCCCACGGCACACTGGTGTGCCGAGGCACACAGGTTGACAATGACTGCAATAAACAGTACAATAAAGCTTGAGGTGGGGGATAACATTCTGCTGTAGACAGTCCTACTGTAAATGTGTGTGACTGCTTATCACAGCCAAGGTAAATCCCATTCTGGGCATGCAGGAGGCAGTAAAAGTGAAAAGGGAGAAGCAAATCCCCAGCATATTTAAAAAGCAGAGAGAGCTTTTGGCCATAATGGGAATAAAAAGAAAAGTGGAGGCTGATAGAGGGGGGAAAAAATCTGGGTTCATTATGGAAAGTCTTTCAATTGGTGTGTAGAATGTTCAAAGTATTCTTAACATGTAAGCCTTATATGACCTAATGGCTTCATTCCATGTATACATATTGTTAGTTTTCAATAAAAGTTTGCTAAAACATGTTCAACAGCTCTTCTTTTTTGTGGCATAGGAACCTATCCCTATTATTTCCATCTTTTTCCTCTTGTTCCAATTTTTCTGTTAAAGTGCCCATTCACATATATCTTACTAACTACAATATACCCGTGTTGCACTTATTAGTAGAAAGTGATATTTTTAAAAAGTTCTTCTATCACAATTCTTAGTTCATTGATGATATTTCAGGGAGAAAAATCATTATGGCAAGCCTTAAAGTAAAGTACTCTAAGGACCTTGTCACATGGTCCTTTCGGGTCATACCATTTCACCAGTGAAAGGGAAGGGGTGTGGGGTGGCTTGTGGTGTCCTGCATTTGGGGAGGAAAGTGCAGGTAGCTCCATTGGAGCTACCCGAATAACACTTTCCTCCCCGTGGTGGAGGTTTGCCCCCACTTTGGGAGAAAAGTAGGGGGGGGCTGCTATGCGTTATATGATGGAGCACGGCAGGCCCCGTCCAAACTGCGAAATAAAGCAGCAAAACGGGCCATTTTTGCCCCATGTGAAGAAGTCCTAAGTAAAGTCCAGTTCAGCATAGCTCCCTTTTCTGGTGCCATTGCATCCCTGGTAGCAACCTTATAAATACTATCAGTTCATTATCTCATCCATGGAGCATTTTTGGAATAGTAGGAATTGCTACTTGAATGAGATCTTAACTTAATTACTTTTGAGTCCTATTAGTCCACCCTATTTGTATCCAGTGTACTACATAGCACACTTTAGTTCACATTCACATTAAGTGTATGCTTCTAACATTGTTAGCATTGTATAGTGTTCTTGTAGTGTTTTGGCCTTTCACTTTCTAAAACTACAGTTAATACAGGTGGCTTTGTACTCTTAAGTAGTGCTACTGGGTTTATATTAACTGACTCTTGTACTCTTGTACACTTATTCTTCTTCTCCTCATTGAATCCTGTGGAATCATGCTCAAGCTGTCATGTTACTAACGGCTGAAATGCACCCTCAAGAAAATTACAAGTCTGTCATCTGGGCTTTCACATATGTCTTCAAGTGTGATATGTCTGACCAAACCCCCAGAGAGATTATTGTGATTCAAATGTATTTTGATGATGTCTGACCAAACATGGAGCCCAAGTGATCTTATTATTCATGGACTTGAAACCCTTGCCATTTCAACATTAGGGCTCTCCTCCTTTTATTTATTATTTATTTATTTATTTAAGTGATTCTGAAATGTATTTAAAACAACAACATAAAAACAATTAAAAACATTAAACACAATTTGATGATCTCCAGCAGCAAGGAGGGGATTTGTCAACCTATCCAAGGCCTGTCTACAAGTGGGTTTTACAGGCCCGCCTGAACGGGAGCAGGTCTTATTATTCATGGCTATCACTGAAACGCCCCGGGTCGATGTTTGGGCCATTTCGGATGGAACATAAAAGATTGGCCTCCTCAGAAGTGAGTAATATGGGGTGAGACGGTCCCTCAGGTACGCTGGCCCCAGGCCGTGGATGTAATGTGGACAAATGTTTGAATTGTAATGTGGACAAATGTTGAAAGGAACAAGAACTGCATAGATTTGATTTGCACTTTCCTCCATGGGAGATTTTTTTAATGGATTGCCCACATTAATGGGCATTAGTAAAAATGTTATGTTGTTGTGGGGTATACATGCATTATCAGTGTGAGTGATATACCCACAAAGCTGTATGCCTAATAACAACTGAGTGCAATACTACTGTACCAACCCAAATCTTCAACAAAAAAGTAGAATTTCTAATGTGTCTTCTATGTTCCTAGGGGTGGTAGAAGGTGACCTAGCTGCTATTGAGGCATACAAATCATCAGGAGGAGATATTGCACGACAGCTTACTGCAGATGAAGTACGTTTGTTAAATCGTCCTTCTGCTTTTGATGTGGGATACACACTTGTCCATCTTGCTATACGTTTTCAAAGACAAGATATGTTAGCGGTTCTGCTAACAGAGGTGAGTTTATAATATTACTGATCTATATTTATGGAGAGCTCTATTAATCTGATTCTGTGGATAACGAAATAATTAAAAGGTATACATTACTTTAAGAACTATTCACCCTAATCAGTTTCCATGGTCTGAAATGAAAATTGATTTAACTGATATTGTTACACTTGATGTACGCAAAGAGCTCAACAGTATAAAAGTGCAAAATTTTTCAATTGTGACACAAGATTTAAATAAACAAAAATAAATTAGTACTTCCTTTCTTAAAACCATATCTAGTATCACTATGGCTGTGTAGGGGTGATCTCTTGCTCCATTTTTTTATGTTAGCCAACTCTGATAGATATATCTGCACAATTTTCTTTTGGAGTTGTTCTGATAGCTCCTTGTTCATTAAGATGCTATTTTAGATACACTCTCCAAAAAAATTCTGTGGCTTTCCCAAAAATAGATATCTGTAATCTGAGAACATCTGTCTTAGAGTTACAGACTTATGTGACTTTCAGAAACAGTGTGTTACACCAGAACATATTTAATCATACCATAACAAAGGAGGTGTATCCTTGCATGATGAACAAATGCCAGTTTGTTTTTATTTCCTTCCATTGTGTGCCACAGAAAAAAAAAATGTTGCACCATCACAGTGTTTCTTACGTGCATCAAATGAAACAGTGCCAAATACATACTGTACATTTTAATTACAGATTGTGGAAATGTCCAAGATGGGTTGAATACTTCTGCAAGGCCCTTGATTCACTAAAAATACCAAATACAGTAGGGAACCTTGGCACTTCTTTCTTTGGTTTCAGTGTAATACAAATGCTAGTTTGGGTAATATAGGTAATGAATTGTACAATGCAAGTTCTTTTGATACAGAAATACAATAGTGTTTTTTTTTTCTGACGTGGAGATATTGTGATTCTAGAAAATATTTCTATGTGAAGCAATCTTCAGTATCTTGGTATGTTGAGAGTTTGATAATCAGAACTACTTCCCAGTGCTGTTAATTCATATTGGGAACATACAAATCCATATATGAGAAAGATATGTCTGGGAAACAAGACTGCCTATTGAAATACTTTTGTTTTTTATCTGAAGAAATTGTCAGTGCAAATACTGTTTCCAATTAGTGGCAACTACCGTGTTTCCCCGATAGTAAGACACCCCCGATTGTAAGACGTATCGGGGGTTTCAGGGGGGTCGGCTAATATAAGCCGTACCCCGAAAGTAAGACGTATTGCACGCCGTCAGGAGCGGCCCCGCCCCCCGCCTCCCCCCCGCCTCCCTCCCGGCTGAGGCTGTAAGAGGGAGGCGGGCCGAGGAGGGCTCCCTTGGCCCCCTCCCTCCCTCCTACAGTGACAGCCAGGGCGGCAGAAGCGGCGATTTCTCCCGGTTCTGCTGCCCGGCTGAGGCTGTAAGGAAGGGCAAAGCAGAGACCTCTCCTCAACCGCCCTTCCAGCTAAAGCTGAACACGCCAGCCTCGGAAGCTGGGAAATCGCTGCTTCTGAGGTTGGTGTGTCCTTTAGCTGGAAGGGCTAAGCTGAGGAGAGCTCTCCTCGGCTTTGCCCTTCCTTTCAATATACGCCAGCCTCAGTAAGCGGAGAAATCTTTTGCTTCTGAGGCTGTAAGACACTGTCCCTTTAGCTGGAAGGGCGTGTTCCCGCTGAGGTGAGTTCTCCCGGCTTTGCGTATCGGGGTTTCAAAGCTAATATACGCCAGCCTCAGAAGCGGGAAATCGCTGCTTCTGAGGTTGGCGTGTCCTTGAGGCTGAGAGGGAGCGAAGCTGAGGAGAGCTCTCCTCGGCCCCTTGCCCTCCTCCTAAAGGGACACGCCAGCCTCAGAAGCGGGAAATCGCTGGTTCTGAGGTTGGCGTGAGCCTTAGCTGGAAGGGCAAAGCTGAGGTGAGCTCTCCTCACTTTGCCCTTCCTTTCTAAGGGACACGCCAGCCTCGGAGCTGGGAAATCGCTGCTTCTGAGGTTGGCGTGTCCTTGAGGTGGATGGGCGAAGCTGAGGAGAGCTCTCCTCGGCTTTGCCCTTCCTCTTTCCAATATAAGCCGTACCCCGAAAGTAAGACATAGTGGGGCTTTTGGGGATAAAAAGAAAGTAAGACACTGTCTTACTTTCGGGGAAACACGGTATTTTAATGAACTTTTTATTTGGATTGCTGTGGCATTTAAAAATTAGGACTAAATGTCAACCATTTACATTAGAGTCTCACTTATCCATCCTTCGCTCATCCAACATTCTGTATTATCTAGTGCAGTCTGCCTCCTGCCCGGATCCACAGTTGTTTCAATACATTGCGATGTTTTGGTACTAAATTAGAAAATACAGGAATTACTACATAATGTTACCGTGTATTGAACTTCTTTCTTGTCGATTTGTTGTAAAACATGTTTTGATGCTTAATTTGTAAAATCATAACATAATTTGACGTTTAATAGGCTTTTCCTTAATTCCTCTTTATTATCCAACATTTTCCCTTATCCAATGTTCTGCCAGCCCATTTATGTTGGATAAGCAAGACTCTACTGTACTTCAATTTCCAGCTGGGATCTGTTTCGCAGGAACCGGAATCAAAGTGTTCCTATTTCAAGTAAAAAATATCTTTATAATGCAAGATGTCAGCTCTTTCTTGATGCTGTCAGTGCTTTAAACTGCCTTTTAAGAAAAAGACTTTCTTGGGTGTTTAATATGTGTGATCTTTTCTTTCTTGAGTAAGAAAATCATAAATGTTCTCTTGCAGGTATCCCAGCATGCAGCCAAGTGCATTCCAGCAATGGTGTGCCCAGAGCTTACTGAACAAATCCGGCGTGAAATTGCTGCTTCTCTTCATCAGCGGAAGGGAGATTTTGCTTGCTATTTCCTAACTGATCTTGTAACATTTACATTACCTGCAGGTAACAGTGAAAGCTTCTTTCTTTGTTAACTTGTCCTTGATCAGTTTTAATGATAAAAGATTTCCACTCCTTGTCTTCTGACTCTTCTTGCTACAGAATGGCCAATTTGGGTTTTCAAAGATCTTCAGAATCACCAGACTCTGGAACACATAAAGGAAATTTAGTTGGAAAGACTGTCCATGTTAACAGTTCCATGTTAACATTGAAATTAGTTTGAGATTTCTATGCTTTCCTTACTTTTCTTGTCTATATTTTAGTATAGTACTGGAAATAACTGGAAATAACTGCTTTGTTAGTAATACTTGTAATGGAAATGGTTAGAGGCTTATTCTAATTCTGACAGCCTACATTTGCTGGAGACCATTGTTTGTAGAATAGTTACGTGTTTTTGCTTGTGGCTGAGTTCGATTATTGCTCTTTGTAAAGAAATCATGGTGTCCTGAGTAGTATCCAGATGCGATTGCATAAAGAGTAAGTGGTTGGTTTTTTTTCTTAATGCCTATACCATAGGCCATCTTCATACAAACAAATAAATACAATACAATAAAATACTGCAACAGTATAAAACTACTACATAAAACAATAGCCACTTAGACCTTTCCTATTAAATTCTATAATATTAAAATACACTATAGCGCCTAAAACAGGGCTGCCCAGGAAGTCGATTGCGATTGACCAGTTGATCCCGGGACCGAAGGAGGTCGATCCCAGCCGGATTGCTTCCGGGGGCCCGGCCGGGCCAAGCCCCTCCCCTCCCCCGACTTTGGCACTCCCAGCAGCTGCTCCAGGTTTGAGGAGGACAGGGCCAAGCCAGCCTTGTACTAGTTACGCCACCACTGGCTTGGCATTACCATCCTCAAGCCTGGAAAAGCTGCTGGGAGCTCCAAAGCCAGAGTGGAGGGTGCGGGGCTTGGCGCAGCCTGGCTCCGCCTCCCTGTGGCTTCCGCTCTACCAGCAGCTTCTCCAGGCTTGAGGATGGCAGTGCCAAGCCAGCCTTGTGCTAGCTATGCCACCACTGGCTTGGCATTGCCATCCTCAAGCCTGGAGAAGCTGCTGGGAGCTCCAAAGCCAGAGGGGAGGGGGCGGGGCTTGGTGCGGCCTGGCTCCGCCCCACCCTTCCCCTCTCCAGCCTTGAGGAGGTAGGTAGATCTTTCTGACTTGGTTTTAATATAAGTAGCTCACATGCTGAAAAAGTGTGGGCACCCCTGGCCTAAAATATAAATAACAGTATTAAAGTTTAGGTTAAATAAAATTCTGTTGGTTAAGAATATCCCCTTTGTAATAATCCCTAATATTAGCAATACATTTAGTCTGATTTTTTATTGCTGCCAGAGGGAAAAGAGAAGCCATGTGAGTTACCACAGAATTTGTATTACATAGGAGATTCTAAATATTTTCTGACAAATTTATTGGAATTTATTAGACAGAATAGATCCCAAAATATGGATCTTGGTTCTGGATATTGTGTGCAAAAGAGCAAAGAATGTGCCAAATCCTCAATTTCTTGGACCCCACAAATACACAAACGAGTGTAAGTACAAGGTGTTTTAAAATAACAGAACCATTTTAGAAAATGGGGAAATAATTGATCAAACTAAACTGTCCTTAGCCATTTGTCAATGAATCTTGTGTTTCAGATGACATTGTATGAAATACACTAGATATATGAATATTCAAGACAACTAGCATGGTGAATTTTTGTTTTGCAGGGTTTTTGGACCTTACAGAACTAAAACTGAGCAAACCTCTGGAACCCCCCCCCCCCCTTTAATTAGGAATTATTGGCAGAGACCAAAGTAACTATAATTGCATTCGGAAGAATGTGCAATACCGTTCATATTGTGTGCTTGATTAGAAGCTATTTAATCCTGTCTTTTACCGGTGTATCCTGCAGTGATACACTGGGAAAACAGTGTATTCCTACATATGTTTCATTGGTTTGATTTGATTACCAGTGTGACTCTAAGATTGCATTTGAAATGTAAGAAGTCAACCTACAACCTGAGGGATTGTAGGGCAATGCCTCACCACATGACAACCGCATGCATGTCTTTTTTGTGGCAGCATGTTAGGCTATTTATCTATACCACCTTGACATGAACTACTTTCTGTATGGAGCGGTCGCTGTGTAAAGGATCATAAGTCACCTAATGATCGCCATAGCTTGTGAAGCAGTCCTCAAATTGCTGGAATATGATGAATGGTGCACTTTGTGAAATGTCTTGTCTTTGCAGATATTGAAGACTTGCCACCAACAGTTCAAGAGAAACTATTTGATGAAGTACTTGATAGGGATGTTCAGAAAGGTAAATATGGAACACTGCTTATGCTGCATGGTTATTACTAATTACTTTTGTCTAAGTTCTATGGAATATTGATGAACCAGGGAATAGAACTATATGCATAATCGAGGACAAATTCAACATAAAGATATAGTTATATTCATTGATATCTGTTCTTTGTTATGGTAAAATCTATCTTGAACATGGGATCTAAAGACATTTTATATAAACCTTAATATATGTGGCATTATGTTCTGCTAAAATTCAAAATATTTGAGAGTTTTAAATCCATGCTGGTGGATCAGAATCCTTGCGGAATTTGTTTGCCCATATGTTGAGATCCTATCATTATAAGAATTTTTGAAGGTGTATTATAGAACTTTTGCATCTCTTTAATAAGTCAGATCTTTAAAGTTGGTTAAAGTAGTGTTTATAGACTTTTTAATTCATAAGACTAGTTTTCTGACATCTACTTGATGTTACCTCCTTGCTTCACATGCTTCCTACTTTTTAATATTTTAAATATTCTAAAGTAAAACTTCTTGCTCTGATACACCAGAAAAAGTGTTTAACAGTCTATTCCTACATATGTTTCATTGGAAATAAGTCTCAGTGTATTCAGTAGGAATTGATTGCCAGTGTAAGAATGCATTGAACACAGCTTAGTCAACCTTAGTCAATACACAGCTTAGTCAACCTTGGTTGACTAAGGCATAGTTAAAATACATATAAATTGCACTGAGGCATAGTTAAAATACATATAAATTACACAGCATGCACCTGGAAGTTCACCACCACTCCTAGTTACATCTTGGAGTTAAGGACACCCTGGTGGTGCAGCAGTTAAACCACTGAGGTGCTGAACTTGCTGATCAAAAGTTTGGCGGTTCGAATCCGGAGAGCAGGGTGAGCTACCACTGTTAGCCCTAACTTCTGTCAACCTAGCCGTTCCAAAACATGCAAATGTGAGTAGATCAATAGGTACCACTTCTGCGGGAAGGTAACGGTGCTCCATGCAGTCATGGTGGCCAAATAGCCTTTGAGGTGTCTACTGACAACGCCGACTCTTCGGCTTAGAAATAGAGATGAGGACCACCCCCCAGAGTTGGACATGAGTAAACTTAATCTCAGAAGAAACCTTTACCTTTACTATCTTGGAATTGTTGCATGAGATTAACTGATATGGAATTACCATGTAATGTTAAAAATAACAGTGTTTCAGTATGCTATATATATATACTGTATATATATATATATATATATATAGAGAGAGAGAGAGAGAGAGAGAGAGAGAGAGAGAGAAATTTGACATATTTTAATTGGAGTTTGGATAACTATTATATTGTTTATGTCCTCTAGAACTAGAAGAAGAATCTCCCATTATAAACTGGTCACTGGAACTGGGTACGCGTTTGGACAGTAGACTTTATGCACTTTGGAATCGGACTGCAGGGGACTGCCTGCTTGATTCAGTACTACAAGCTACCTGGGGCATTTATGACAAAGATTCGGTGCTACGTAAAGCTCTTCATGACAGTTTACATGATTGTTCCCATTGGTAAGCAGAAATGCTTTAGGAGTAAACATTCACACTTTATAGTAATCCCCAAATATGGTGATTTTATATTTCAGTTTCTTAGAACAAAAATGAATCCTATCTTGTGTCATTATTTCATTTTTAAAAATCCAAACGCTTCTGTGAAAGATTTCAGTTACCTGGTTTTCTGTTGTTCCCTGAAGACATAATGAAGTTGTGTTCTTACTCAACTGTCTTGCAGTTAATAAAACTGTTCTGCCTCATTTTATAACACAAAAGTGTATTTGTTGTGCATCTTCAAGTTGTTTATGACAAGATTTATTCAGAGTGGTTTTTTGCTTTGCCTTCCTCTATTGCTGAGAAAACCTAATGGATTTCAATGACTGGGCAGGGATTTGAACCCTAAATTCCAGAATTTAACACTCAACCCACAATACCACACAAATTTTACGTTATACTACTATACATATATGCTCAAATAGTTTGGCTTGCTTTTTAACTTGAATTGATGTTAAAACAAAATAGTCATGACTCTTTGTGTTTTTATGGGTTTGGAATCAAATGTGCAAGAGAAAATGCTAAAAACTCAGGGTGAGATGAGGAGGAGCAGATTATTTGTGAGGGAGAGCTCATAAAGAAACGGGGTGGTAAAAAGAGACTTTCATATAAGTGGGGGAAGAGTACTCCAAGAACAAAGACGTTGAGGGGAGCAATAGTGTATGGTTGTGTGACTACTCTCCGAAAGCACAACGGAAAACTCAGGTTTTGAGGCTTATACTCGAGTGAGAGTCCTGGTGGTAAGCCATACACCTTCCCACTGGGCTGGGCCTGACCTCTCCTCTCAACCGAGAGGAGAAGCTTCCTGCCTTCCTCTTCTTCCCTCTCAGCACAGCGATCCAGCTGGGTCTCTGTGCAGAGAGAGGAGGGGAAGAAGGTGCACGGCCTTTCCTTGGCATATCTGGGTTGCTGTGCTCAGAGGACAGGAGAAGCTGCATGCCTCAATTAATGTAATTTTATTAGTATATATCTATTTTATTTTGAATTTACCAGTAGCTGCTGCATTTCAAACCCTAGGCTTATACTCGAGTCAATAAGTTTCCTCAGTTTTTTGTGGTAAAATTAAGTGTCTCGGCTTATATTTGGGTTGGCTTATACTCGAATATATATAGCACTAAAAACACTAAGCAGCATTTAACTTTGAGTGTTCACATTGGCCACATCCCTTGTTGTAAAATACTTGATTAAAATGGGTAGAACATTACTTCAGTATAAGGGGAAAAATCTGCCAAAGTCCTCCTTTATGTGGTATTGAAATGGTGATTTTGAATTATGAAAAAAACAACCCTTCACTCTTTGACTTTGTGCACTGTTTGTAGGTTCTATACACGATGGAAAGAGTGGGAGTCTTGGTACTCTCAAAGCTTTGGTTTACACTTCTCGTTGAGAGAAGAGCAGTGGCAGGAGGATTGGGCATTTATACTTTCTCTTGCCAGTCAGGTAAGTAGCTGTAAATTTATAAATATGGGAAAGACGAAATTTGTTTCAAAGGTTATTTGTATGGGCTGCCCTTCTGAGTGCCCCCTATACATTTTTAGATTAGCTTCTGAAAGAGGAAATGATTTGTTTACCTTAATCATAGAATTAAATACCATGAGCACCAACCAGTCAGTGTAAATCAGCCTTAAAAGTATTTTCTCATTCTGTAGTTTTCTCCCAATGAAACTGATAGTTCTTGAAAATAAATAAAAAATTTGGGCTTAATTGAACCTGGGGTGCAATTCATTCCATACATTAAAATACAGAAGTCCATATGATGTATGTTCTGTGTATATTTAAGAATATGTCCCAGTGAATTTGATGGGAAATGGTTCTGGGTATATTTGCATATTGATTACTTCCCAGTTTGTGAAACATGCAGTCTTTTTTTTTTACTTTTGAGAACCTGCAAATATAATTCTTGAAACTGTGGTGTGGGCAGCCATTTGAGATTGGGTGTCACCTCAGAAATGGAGAAATCCATTGCTGACACATTCAGCTTCACTCAATAACATTCCATTTTTTCTCATATGGCTGCCCTTTTTGTTCCATTCTTATCTTTCACTGGTAGGAAAAGCAAAGGGCGTTCTAGGGAAGAGCTCTTTCAAAGCCCTAAGAGCAGGGGTGCCCACACTTTTTCAGCATGCAAGCTACTTATAATAAAACAAAGTCAGAAAGATCTACCTTCCGCCCGCTCGCCTCCTGCGCTGCGCACCATCCATGTTTGCTTCCAGACGAGAGAGAAGCAGGACGGAGCAGGGGTGGGGGCGGGGCTTGGCTCCACCCCCTCTGGCTTCAGCTCTAGCAGCAGCTGCTCCAGGCTTGAGGATGGCAGTGCCAAACCAGTTGTGGCATAGATAGCACAAGGCTGGCTTGGCCCTGCCCTCCCCAAGGCTGAAGCAGCTGCTGGGAGTGCCAAAGCCAGAGGGGGAGGGGGCGGGCTTGGTGCAGCCTGGCTCCGCCCCCTCTGGCTTCAGCTCTAGCAGCAGCTTCTCCAGGCTTGAGAATGGCAGTGCCAAGCCTGTGGTAGCATAGCTAGCACAAGGCTGGCTTGGCCCTGCCCTCCTCAAGGCTGAAGCAGCTGCTGGGAGTGCTGAAGCCGAGGGAGGGGCCAGGGCTTGGCGCGGCCTGGCTCTGCCCCCCTGGTTTCAGCTCTAGCAGCAGCTTCTCCAGGCTTGAGGATGGCAGTGCCATGCCAGTGGTGGTATAGCTAGCACAAGGCTGGCTTGGCCCTGCCCTCCTCAAGGCTGAAGCAGCTGCTGGGAGTCCCGAATCCGGGGGAGGCGAGGGGCTTGGCGCGGCCTGGCTCCACCCCCCTCTGAGAAGCACCTCATCCGGCTGCGATCTACCTCCTTCGGTCCCGTGATCGACTGGTCGATCGCGATCGACTTCCTGGGCAGCCCTGCCTAAGAGCATCTTGAGGTGTTAGCTTTCCATTTGGGAAAGACAAAGTCAGAGCACTGCTGACTCCCAGCTGAAAAGCAGACTCCTCAAGACGTGATTTATGATGCCCTGTCTCTTCTCTAAGTGATAGAGTTGTTCCTGTTTGGACATCACATGTCCCCTATTTGTGCTTTAATTCAATACAGCCTGCTCAGAGCAACTATATGTTATAGTAGTCTTTTGCCTTTGTAACAATCCTTGTTGCTTCATGATGGGTGAGTAGTCAAGTACAAGAATGTGAAACCAATTCCCTTTAGCAGTGCTCAAATTACAGTAGTGTCAGAGGAAAGCCAAATCCTTGGGGACTTCTGTTACTATGACTACTATTTCAAGAAATATATGCAGGAGTCATGATTTTAATTGAAATTAGGGAGATTTAGCAGATTAAACAAGGCAATTTCAATAAGGTTGCTCTATTCTCTCTCATACAATTACCAACACAATTATATTATCAGGTTGGGGTGATCACTCTTTTCCAGATACAAATAATTTTAGAATTTTTATTTGTAATCTTTGGTAAGTATTGCCATGGAATTTTAGTTATATTAGGGCCTTTGAATAATAATAATAATAATAATAATAATAAACCATTAATAGCTGCTTCATCTGATCGTTGTCAATTTTCTTCCTTTGATACAGCCTGGAGCGAGTTTGGAACAGACACACATTTTTGTACTTGCACATATTCTTAGAAGACCAATTATAGTTTATGGAGTAAAATATTATAAGAGTTTCAGGGGAGAAACTTTAGGGTATACCCGTTTTCAAGGTAAGTATGACAAAATAAAAATGAGATTTTGAGCTTAAAGTTTTGAGAAGAGTTGTTGTACAAGATGGTAGTTTGAAGAAGTACCAGTGCATGGAGGCACCCCCTTAGGAAATCAAAAGAGAGCTTGATGTGAAGGATAACTGCATTACAGGCAGTTTCTGATTTACAAACACTCGACTACTAGTTAAGAATGGGAGTGAGACAACAGTAATAAGAGAAATCTATCCCCAGAGTTGGACACGACTGGACTTAATGTCAGGGGAAAACCTTTACCTTTTTATCCCTAGGAAGGGAAATTCACTCCTTGAAAAGTTATCATGGGGAAAATGTGTCTGACGCTTTCTCACCAATCCTTGTTTCCATAACAAGCCATTTTCCCCCCAAAATCCAATGAACACAAGGACAGAAAGTGAGGTGAAATCTTCTGAAGAGGGGCAGAGACAGCATAATAAACACCACAGGGGGTTAACCCTTCCCTATGCCATCCAAAGCTAAGATATTTGGGTGGAGTTATTTATTTACGCTATAAATACCCTTACTTTCTTGAGGGGACTCAAGGCGGCTTGACATATAAACAACTATTCAATGCCTTAAAACAACATATAATTAAATAACATTTAAATTAAAATTTTAAATGAATACATTAATTGCACATTTAGAAACATTACATTCAATATTAAAACCACATCATCCATAATCATAATCTGGGGCCATTCCAGTAGTCATTGCACATATTCCATATCTCTTATTGCATATTTCTTATTGTGCTACAGTTATTATCTGTAGGCTTAATTCCAGAGCCATGTTTTCACTTTCCTTCTGAAGGCCAGGAGGGAGGGGGCTGATATGTTACTGGGGAGGGAGTTCCACAGCCGAGGGGCCACCGCTGGGAAGGTCCTCTGAGATGTTTCATATGGGAATATATATTTGCACAGGTAAGCTGGGCCAGGATCGTTTAGGGTTTTATAGACTAAAGCCAGCACTTTGATTTGTGCCCGGTAGCAGACTGGCAGCCAGGCGTAACGGGGTTGTATGCTCCCTGTATGCCACCTCAGTGAGCAATCTGGCCGCCACCCATTGTACCATTTGGAGTTTCCGAACAGTCTTCAAAGGCAACCCCACGTAGAATGTATTGCAGTTGTCTATTCGGGATTTTACCAGAGTGTGGCTACCGTGGCCAAGCGTGACTTCCCAAGGTACGGGCGCAAGCTGGTGCACAAGTTTAAATTGTGTGAATGCTCCTCTGGCCACTGCTGAAACCTGGCTTTCCAGACTCAGCAATGAGTCCAAGAGAACTCCCAGGCTGCGAACCTGAGTCTTCAGGGAGTGTAACTCCGTCCAACACAGGCTGTAACCCTATACCCTGTTCGGGCTTACGACTGACTAGGAGTACCTTTGTCTTGTCTAGATTCAATTTGAATTTGTTCGCCCTCTTCCAGACCGTCACAGCTGCCAAGCGGTTCATGCCCTGAACAGCCTCCTTAGCAATAGGTGGAAAGGAGTAGTAGAGTTGAACGTCATCTGCGAACTTAAAAATGTACCTGTTCCAACTTACAAACAAATTCACCTTCAGAACAGACCTATAGAACCTGTCTTGTATCTTTAAACACCTCTAGTATCATATCTGGAATATAAAATGTACAGTAAATCCAGTTTTGATGTGAGCACAGCTTTGACTGTTGTGTTCACTGTACCATATGTTTAACTGCTAGGTGGTTAAATACACTGACACAGGTATTTATCTTTGAGAATACAAAATAGTGCTCATTGATCTCAGACGATCCATTGGGTTTTTTTGTTTGTTGAGAGGCATTCATAAAGTGTTCAGATATTTTGGATGCAGTTTCACTATGGAGAGTTGCTATGTTACATACACACTTGGATTACTCACTGCTATTTTTAAACTCTCTCAAGGCAGGGCACGTTCCTGGCTTAGTTGTTCTGCTGAAGTCTCTGTGAATAACTTCTGATATTTCTGCGAGGGCTGGCCGATTCAATTATATGTAATGAAAGGCTATGAGGACTGGGTTGATTGGCAGTAAACCAAATAAGACTTTATTCTACTTGTTTAACCATATAGGACATTTGATATTTTAAGATGGTACCCAGGCCTTTATATGGTGAGAAAGGAAGGCATGTGTAAAATGCTTGGATCACTTGCCTGTCTCTGTTGCCATTTAACTACGAATTATTCCTGGTGCCTATGGCACTATAAGTCTCTTTGATTCAGATTTTAGCAAGAGGGTGTTTGTTGTATGGCCAGCAAATGCCATTGGGATAAAATTACAGCATTTTACATACACTAATAAAAGAGTTTAGCTTCCTCATGTGATGTAGATATTTTCTTACTTCATAAGGTATATTGAGATACTTATTTAATGTTCTACTTTGACATTAAAATTTTAATTAAAAATATTTTGTGTCCAGATTTATGCTGATTTACATTTTGACTGTTCCCTTTTTCTTTCTAGGTGTCTATTTGCCTTTATTATGGGAACAGAGTTTTTGTTGGAAAAGCCCTATTGCTCTGGGCTACACGAGGGGCCACTTCTCTGCTTTGGTTGCCATGGAGAATGATGGCTATGGCAATCGAGGTGCTGGTGCTAACTTGAATACTGATGATGATGTTACTATTACTTTTTTACCATTGGTTGACAGTGAAAGGAAGCTGCTACACATTCACTTCCTGTCTGCTCAAGAGGTAAGAAAAAACCTAAGCAGTTCAGATGGAGTTAAATAAACTCCAGAGACATTATATCAATTAAACGAAAGCCTAAACTGAGAATGTGCATATTATAAAGTAATTGTACAGAATATTCTGCAGAAAAATTTGAAAGTCAGTAATGGAGAACAGTGGAAGCGGGGCGGGGTGAGGTGTGTTGTGAGCAGGGCCGGCCTTTACCATTAAGCGACCTACGCGGTCGCGTAGGGCGACGTTCCCGGAGAAGGCGTCACCACCTGGGAGGGGCGCCGCCCCGCCGTGCCGCCGCATCCAGCCGGTGGCGTAGAGGAATGGGGGGGAAGAGGGGACTCACGGGACGGGTGCCCGGACCCGAGGAGGAGGGGGGAGGCCACGAGGGCGGCCCCCACGGGGACTCCCCGGCAGCAGCAGCAGCGCCCCCAGAAGGGCCTGGAGCCAGAGGCGCATTTTCCTGACGTCACTTCGTCGCCGCCTCTGCCCAGGAGGAAGGGGAGGAAGGCCTCGCCGGCCGCGCTGCAAGGATGCCCGGAAGGAGACGGCAGAGGAGGGAGGGAGGGAAGGCCGCCGCGCCTCCCGCAGGGCTCCCTCCCTCCGGCGTCTCTCCTTCCAGGCGTCCTTGTAGCGCACGGCCGGCGAGGCCTTCCTCCTGGGCAGAGGCGGCGACGAAGTGACGTCAGGAAGATGCGCCTCTGGCTCTGGGCCCTTCCGGGTAGGTGCTGCTGCTGCTGCCGCTACCGCTGCCGGGGAGTCTCCGTGGGGGCCGCCCTCGTGGCCTCCCCCCCTCCTGCTCCTCCTCGGGTCCGGGCACCCGCCCCGTGAGTCCCCTCTTCCCCCCCGTTCCTCCGCACTGGTGCGCTCGGGAGCCAGTGCGCATGCGCAAATTTCTGTGCATGCGCGGGTGCAGCCAGGAGCCGGTGGGGGCAAAAATAATGTTCGCTTACTCCCCCCGGAGAGCTCGGACTGCCCCTGGTTGTGAGCTGAAAAACTGTGGTAGCCTCTCTGTTCCAATTTATTCCGATGGGGCTGGTAGAATTGTGTGTTAAGCAGGTATAGTAGTAAAGCTTCTGAGAAAGTTCTGGCAGCCACAAATAATTGTCAAAACAATGAGATCCTGAGTTGAGGCTTTCGAGAGAGTTGTTAACTTAAATTTGAAAGTAGAATATATACTACTCTCTCTCTCTCTCTCTCTCTATATATATATATATATATATATATATATATATAGATACATATATATATATATATATATAGAGAGAGAGAGAGAGAGAGAGGTCCTTCTCAAAAAATTAGCATATAGTGCTAAAGTTCATTATTATCCATAATGTAATGATAAAAATTAAACTTTCATATATTTTCAATTCATTGCACACCAACTGAAATATTTCAGGTCTTTTTTTGTTTTAATTCTGATGATTTTGGCATACATATCTCAAAAAATTAGCATATTCCATCTGACCAAATATGCTAATTTTTGAGACAGTATTTTGGGGTTTTCAGGAGCTGTATGCCAAAATCGTCAGTACAAAACAAAAAAAGACCTGAAATATTTCAGTTGGTGTGCAATATATGAAAGTTTTATTGTTATCATTACATTATGAACTTTAGCACTATATGCTATTTCTTTGAGAAGGACCTGTATATATATAGAGAGAGAGAGACAGAGAGAGAGAGAGACAGACAAAACCTCCTAATAACATTGAGCCATTCCATTCCATCAGTCCTCATTACAGGAGTGCAAAAACTACAATGACAGTTGAAGTGGAAAGAATAGATTCTTGTTACTGGTGAATTCTTTGGTAAATAACTACTGGCAGAACTTGCTTTCTAAACCATTTAAATGGCCATGTTTAGATAACTTAGATCTGTTAATTATTTCATATTATATTTACAGCAAGTTTTCAGAGCACAGTTTTTAATAAGTTATGTAGAATTTGGTTAAGCTAGATTGGTTAGAATTTTGTATTGTTGAAGACTTTCATGGCCGGAATCACCGGGTTGTTGTGAGTTTTCTGGGCTGTATGGCCATGTTCCAGAAGCATTATCTCCTGACATTTCGCCTGCATCTATGGCAGGCATCCTCAGAGGTTGTGAGGTTGTCAGACTACACAGAGAAGCCATTGAAATCCACAAGCATGTGGACCATTTCAACAGAAAGGAAGAAACCATGAAAATGAACATAATCTGGCCACCAGTATTTTAAAAAACCCTCTAAAATCATAACAGTAAATAAAGAATGACACTCAAAAAGAGGGGCATCAGGAAACCTCCCAACAAAGGATTCCCCCCCAGGCAGTAAGAAACACACATTGAAACTGCTAGGCCGTTAAATGCTAATCAAGGTGGCCAATTGAAACCTCAAACAGACAAGAGTTCTTTCTCCCTCCCTGGACATTCCACAGAGGTATAAACCCAATTTTCCTAGTTTCCAACAGACCTCGCAACCTCTGAGGATGCCTACCATAGATGCAGGCAAAACATCAGGAGAGAATGCTTCTGGAACATGGCCATACAGTCCAGAAAACTCACAACAACCCAATTCGATTTTTATTGGGGTGTTATTCCTAGTATAGGCAGTCCCCTGGTTATGAACAAGATAGGTTATGTAGCTTTGTTCTTAAATTGAATTTGTATGTAAGTTGGAACAGGTAATTTTTAAAGTATAGCCCCAGCCAGTTTTTGTTTTGGAAAGCATAGAGAATGGTTAATACCCCTGTAACCTTTGTTTTACTGTATGTGTCCCTGTTTAGAAGAATTCACCTCACTTTCTCTCCCTGTGACAATTGGATTTTGAAATTGGCTTGAGCAATCAAGGCTTGATAATAAAGCTTCAGTGGAGACACCTTTTTCTCATAATAACTCTTACAGCAGTGTTTCCCAACCTGTGGGTCCCCAGATGTTTTGGCCTTCAACTCCCAGAAATCCTAACAGCTGGTAAACTAGCTGGGATTTCTGGGAGTTGCAGGCCAAATCACCTGGGGACCCGCAAGTTGAGAACCACTTCATTACAGGGATATATTTCTCTCACTTCCTGTTGTTTCACCCTTATTTGTAACTAGGAGTCTTATGTAGGTTGGATGTTTGTACTCCAGTTATCTCCCCCGAGTTTTTTAACATTTTATATGTACATGTGGCTCGCCCTGTCATTTCTGTTTTAGATTTACCTATGTTCTTGTGTTTTCAAAGATGTATTTATTTCATTGTGTTTATTGCTTTTATTGTGTTTATTGTTTTATGATGTTTTTGATATTTTTTGTGATGTGTTGTTGGGCATGCCCCATGTAAGCCGCTCCGGGTCCCCTTCGGGGAGATAGATGCGGGTTATAAATATATTATTATTATTATTATTATCATCTGTGGACCGCCTGTACAGCCAGCCCTCCACATTTGTGGTTTGACTTTTACATGTTTTCATTAAAATGTCTCGGTCCTCCAGTACAGTGTTTCCCAACCGCTGTGACACGGCACAGTAGTGTGCCGTGACGGACCTCCTGCTGTGCCGCGAGAATAGCTCTCTGCCCCCCTTCTGCCCCCCTTCCTCCTGCCAAACCCCTGCTGCTTGCGGGAGGAGGAAGGGCCGGGCAGCGACGAAGAAATAGAAGAAGGGGCCGGGGCGCCGCTTCCTTCGGACGTTTCCCCAGCCAGCCTCCAATCCGCTTGCTGAAGTCACGCGGAGGAGGAGCCCCGCCCACTGAAGCCCGTGGCATGGCCTGGCTCCGTCCCCTCCCCCCGGCTTCAGCTCTCCCACAGTTGCTCCAGCCTTGAGGGGGCAGTGCCAAGCCAGCATTGTGCTGGCTCTGACACTGCTGGCTTGGCACTGCCCCTCAAGGCTGGCAAAGCTGTGGGAGAGCTGAAGCCGGGGGGCAGGGGGCAGGGCATGGCACAGCCTGGCTCCGCCCCCTCCCCTGGCTTCGACACTCCCAGCAGCTGCTCCAGCCTTGAGGGGACAGTGCCAAGCCAGCATTGTGCTGGCTCTGCCACCGCTGGCTTGGCATTGCCCCCTCAAGGCTAGTGAACCTGTGGGAGAGCTGAAGCCAGGGGAGGGGGCGGGGCATGGTGTGGCCTGGCTCCAACCCCTCCCCTGTCTTCGACACTCCCAGCAGCTGCTCCAGCCTTGAGGGGACAGTGCCAAGCCAGCAGTGTGCTGGCTCTGCCACCGCTGGCTTGGCACTGCCCCCTCAAGGCTGGCAAAGCTGTGGGAGACCTGAAGCTGGGGGAGGGGGGCATGGGGCAGCCTGGCTCTGCCCTGTACCCCCGGTTTTAGCTCTCCCACAGCTGCTCCAGCCTTGAGGGGACAGTGCCAAGCCAGCATTGTGCTGGCGCTGCCACCACTGGCTTGGCACTGCCCCCTCAAGGCTGGCGAAGCTATGGGAGAACTGAAGCCGGGGGAGGGGGCGGGGCATGGCGCAGCCTGGATCCTCCCCCTTCCCCAGCTTTTGCACTCCCAGCACCTGCTTCCAGCAGGCCACCTTCCCCCAGCCGTTCTTTACTGTGTTAGAGTGTCATTTTGTGTCATTTTGGTTGATGGTGTGCCCCTGGATTTTTTTAATGTTAAAAGTGTGCCGCGGCTCAAAAAAGGTTGGGAAACACTGCTCCAGTAGGACTCTAGGTCCTCCAGTATCTATAGAGGTGTGCTGGAGAACTTAAAGATTCCTAGGAAAGTATTCTCTCAAGTAAATAAAAAAGCATATTTTTATTTGTAGTTTTTCACTTTTGTGGGGGTCTATTGCCATTGGCTCAGCGAACATGGAAGGCTGACTGTACAATACAAAAGTCACTTGACACCAGCCCGTTTTAAAGCTATGAACTGATTTGAACAGATGCATGTTCTAAATGTATGTGTATGTTTCCTCCCCCCGAAGATTGGTAATGAGGAGCAGCAGGAGAGGCTGCTCAGGGAGTGGCTGGACTGTTGCGTGACGGAGGGTGGAGTCCTAGTTGCTATGCAGAAAAGCTGTCGGCGGCGCAACCACCCTTTGGTAACGCAGATGGTAGAGAAATGGCTTGACCGTTATAGACAAATCCGCCCCTGCACATCCCTTTCAGATGGAGAAGAAGATGAAGACGACGATGATGAATGACGAAATTGAGATACCTGGCTGCATATAACGTGTGGTGACAACCCCAGCACTTGGGGTGCAGTCTAGCAAATTGTTACAAGATGACCCAGTTCTAGCGGGACGAATCCTGCACAGGATTTTAAATCAGCATGGGGAGAATTCAGAAGTTCTTCAGCTGTGTGAAGACAGCTATGTCGATTGGACTACCGTTTGTTTAAGGAAAAAGAAAACAAAGCCCTACTTTTATTACCAGGACAGAAAGCATTTTTCTTTCCAATTGTACATCTGCCTATAAATGTACCGCATGTGGTTGTGTAATAGGAAAAAAAGTATTACCAGCATCTTAAAATTATTGGAGAAATTTGTTTTGAATAAGGGCACTTAAAAAGCACATCATAGATGAGTATCTGTTCCTTTTTTCTTTTTTTGGCTTACAGTAAAACTTGGTTATTCTGCGTCACTTTTTCAGCATCCTGACACACCTCCGTCAACATCAATTTCATACGAAATCTCGCTAATGCCCAGGTCAGATCATGTGGCTTTTTTTTTTGGTTGGTGGTGCCATATATCCAGAATAAGTTAGAAATATAAACAAATTTACTGTTTTATTGAGATTTGAATTAATGTTGTGCCCACAATAATAAAATGATATATTAAAGGGAAAAAAAAACTATGGAAGGGATGATGAATTTTGATTTTGTTTTCTGTAAAGGCTTCTCTGCTGTCCATTAATCTTTTGTATCATTTCTTTTGGGTAGTTTTCCCCCCCCTTCCAGTCTACTTAAAATAGTCAAAGAAGTACTGTTCCAGAGAACTATTATGCTAAACAATTGTGTGGCGTTTGCTAAACTGAACTGCATTTTGTTCAAACCCGGTATTGCTGTGAGTTGTACAGTAGAGATTAATACTAAATCAAGCCTCTCCCCATGCCAGTTAAAATAGCCTCCATCGAGGAGCACTCCTTGTTCATTAAACTCGAGTGAGAAAGCACTTTGGCCGTTTTCCTTAAAAGCCTTCCTTCTGAAGTTTGTTTTAAGTACTGTATATTATCTTTTTCTTGATATGTAAACTTTGGCAATTTTTTGCATGTTGATTGTGGCCACATTTGAATATGTAAGTTTCCTGAAAGTATACATTCAGAATATATTCTCCAGTAGGAAAAAAAATTATCTTTTTATTATACTTGATAACTTTAGCCATGCTATCTTGAATGGGTATATAGCCTATCCAAAACCTCACTTTAAAAAACACTAAAGGTTGAATAGTTTTGTAAGCGGATCCTGAGAAGCACTTTTTGAAGACTAATGATGGTGGAAATGATGACAAGGAGTATCTAGCAAAATGGATTTCCTTGTTTAGGAATCTGGACAGTTATACACCTACATGTTTTTTTTACATAGTTGTAAACAACAAAAAACCAAACACAACATCCCTGGAACTCATCAGAATTTGCTGCTTTTCTAAATGTGGCTTAGTGTTGAAAGCAAAACCTTAAAAAAAATCCTAGTGACAGATCTCCACTGAAATTTCATTAAGGTACTAACACAGAAGAAATGCATTAATATCGCCCTTTCCCACTTCTGACACAAGCATATTGTGTGCGTGTATATGTGTGTATTTTGTCGTGGGTTCTCTCTCAATGCATGCATATACATTATTAAGTACCAATGCATGTTTACCTTGATGGGTTAAACTTCCTAAGCAGTAGAATCATTGGGTTTCTCTTCCAGTCACAGATTCTGCTTTGATGTACAATCCTAATTCTTTCTAAATACAGGCATAAAGTTAGTACCTTACATCTTTGCCTACCTTACATACGTTACAGTAAAATTCCCACATGCCTGGACCAGTAAAGTAAGCTAGACTATTGTGAGAGGGGGTAGTTACTTGAAATGATGCAACTTTTGCACCCCAAGTCTGCGTCAGTTTACCTTAAATTGCTGTTTCCAGCAAGATACACCTGTTTTACTTTCATTAGTGCAATCATAGTAGGTGAAAATGACAAAATTAGTAGCCACGTTATCCCACTGCAGTAGCAAACCCTTTAAAAATGCTATCAGATGAAAACAGTTGGGGTTTTTTTTTTGGTCAGGGATAACAAGAAGTCTGAACTTTTATTGTCTCATATCCCCACGTCCTACAAGACGCCATCGTAACCATCTAAATCACTTCCAAGTCTCGGTGCATCCCTGAGGTGGTTTTAGAGATTGCACCAGCAGCTGTTCTAGTTTCGGAAAGCACATACCAAGTAAATTGTAATTGTGCCTTGAACACGGTTTGCGGTTATGCAAGACCCTCTCACCTGACGAGTCTTTGTGTTGGAAAACAAGGCTTGGTCACATTTTGAGTTATGGCTGTGTCGTAAAGGTTGTACCACTGTTTTGAAAACCAAAGTAAGGTCCAGTTTTAGTTGATTTTCCATAGTAATGTGTGGTGTTTTGGTAGAACACTTAGAATTATAGCTGTTAGGCAGATGGCGGGAAAAGAGTTGTTAGGTTTTGAATACTTGAATGGTTTTATTCCCAGGTGTTAGTGTTACACACAGGTGTAAATGAGACTTCTGCCTGCGTATTAAACTCTCCTAGTTGGTGCAGAGGGAGGCATTTGTTATCTCACTTTCCGCCATTTAATCGCTGGCAGAAAGTAAGGGGTATCGGAGAAGCGTCTGGCTATGTTCTTTCATCCAGAACCAAGTCTTCATCTGGGACTTAAGTTTTTCTGAAGATCCTAGAGATTTATGCCATTGTGCATCTAGCTATCGCGTGTGCCCTGCTTTCCACTGGCCATGTAATTGGACAGAGAGTAGGAAACAGGGAGGTACCGTGGAGAGATACATATTGTTTTTCCACATGGGCAGGGAGTTAAGTTACGTGTAAGAGGGAAATAGTTTAGTTTTCTCTACTACTGGCTTTAAATTCTACATTCTCTTTAGAAGAGAAATACACCAATGATGGTTTGACAAAGCTTTGTTCTACTGCAGTGGACCCGTGTTTTTTGAATCACTCATAGACACACGTATATGTACAATTTCCTAATTGATTTATATATTTCTTATTTTAAGATTGCTTTCAAAGCTACAGCATTGATATGAAGTTGGATTTAAAACCTCTTCAAGGGATAGGATCTATTTTTAAGCGGGGAATGTTTCTTTGAGTTCGTACCTGGAAGTAATACGGCAGTAACTGCCTCCAAGCAGCCAAATTTTGGGCCGGAAGTTCCTAGCACATTCAGGGGTGGTAGAAGAACCTGCCTCAACGTTATTCTGTTAGTAAGTTTCCATTTTCATCCACATTAATTATGCCTATCTGGAATGCCACTGCCTGGTTTAAGAACAAAAATCCCAATAGTATCAGCTTCTCAAAGTCACTAATGCCAGTGTAAATGTTCTATTATTTCACCTTCATTTGTGTGGCTTTCTAAATGTTCTCTGTAACTCACCAATGTTCCTCCACCCGATTGCTCTATACTGGTGTCTATGGTAAGTTATTCATAATTGCAGTGTTAGATCATTGACACAGCTATGAAGTTGACTCCCTTGAATATGTTCAAAGCTGGTAATGTGCTTTTCCATTAAGTTAAAACAAAACAAATACAAGTTTTGTACCAATGGTTGGCTTTGATTTCTGTCTCAATACATTGTTTTGTGTCTGCTCTTCCATCTACTTCGTCCTCTACAACAGACCTGCACAACTTGGCAGTCGATAGGGGACAAAAATAAAGTTAAACTTCTGTGGGCTGCAGGTAGGTTTTTAGCACACTAAACTACAACTCCCAAGATTCCTTGGCATTGAGTTTGAAGTGATGCCAAACCGCATTATTTCTAGTGTGCCTTTTGACACTGAAATGGGAGAAACTGATCACATTAGGGATTCCTTTTCGAACGGACCCTGGTAAATTCACTATTGGAATATAACTCCCCAAATCCTCCATCCTGCAAGGTTAGTATCATGATGGCTTGGGGACTCTAGAAGTTGTAGGTTAGAGGAAATCGGACATTTCTCTGTCCAGGTGGCAAATAACTTGCTATCTGATGGGGCCCGCAATGCCCCAGTTTGAGGATTTGAAAGGGGGCAGAGACTCATGCGCCTTATTGGCTTACTCTGGAAGTGTTTGCTTCTTGTCATCTGGTTTATTTCTTGGGGCAGAGAAAGGGTCTGTTCACATGCCACCGGCCCAGAAAAGGGTACCTCCTCTTCTCCAGCAAGCACTTGTTATTTCTTCAACATCCTCTACATATTTTCGTGGGCCGTCCGAATCCTTTGACCTATGGTCCATATGTTGTACAGGTGTGCTTTAGAATATATGCTTTTGATATTAATATAAACATTCTCCCCAGACCACAACATTTGGAAAGCTTTCAGCAAAGGAGCAGTGAGAGTTCAGCTCTTCTTTCCTGTTTTTACTCCATGTGTATGGCTATGGGAACAACATTTTCAAGGGGGGAAATGTTGACAGAGATCTATACAAGGGGAGTTTTACCAGAAATCCAAACTCGCAACCCAGTTCCAAAGAAGTCACATTCTATAAATATACCATTAGTTTTAACTTTCCAGTTCCCCTTTAAAGCAAGTTGCTTATTAAGAAACTACTAAAATCTTCATCTCTCTACAAGCCTGGACTGTAGTCCAGGGAGAGCACGGATGAGCTCCCTCTATCAGCTCCAGCTTCCCATTGTGGGGACATGATAGAAGCCTCCCACAAGGATGATAAAACATCAAAACATCTGGGCATTCCCTGGGCAACGTCCTTGCAGACGACCAATTCTCTTGCACGAGAAGGAACTTGCAGTTTCTCTAGTTGCTCCTGACACACACACAGGGGCTATCTAAGGTCATTTTAAATGGTAAGTGAACATTATTTTGGGCCCCCCCCAAAAACATTATTTTGGCGCCCCCCCCCCTCCGCGCATGCCCAGAAGCTCCTGTGTGCAGGTGCAGAAGCGTGTAAACACAGCACTCCCTATTTGGCACGCACCCCACCCTCTGCGCATGCCCAGAAGCCCCTGTGCGCAGACGCAGAAGCCTGTAAACACAGCACTCCCTATTAGGTTTGCTACGGCGCAGCGTCGGAGCGCACAAGGCCCGAAAGCGGAACATCAGCCAGGGGAATGCGCCCTTTACCCAGATGGCGCCCCATGCAGTGGCGTCTTTTGCGTACTGGTAGGACCGCCCCTGCACACACACAAAAGTACCCCTGTAAAATGGCAAAATGGCACTACCTAAAAGAATCCACCTTGTGTGACTGGAGCACAACAGACAACTCCTCTTTTGTATACTTGTCTGCAATGCCCTGCCTCATGTACAAAGTAAGAGTTATTTGAGGCTACAGACAGTGTGGTAGTTGTTGCCCGTTTTTGGTCAAAAGATATTTAGTTGCTTGTGCTCCTTTTATTTTTATCAGTTTTTAAGTCATATATGCAATACTTTTGATACAAAATAAGTACCCCTGTATTATTTGGGGGGTGGGGGTGGTTTGAGACTGAGAAAGGTACCTTGATAAAGGCTCCCGAGTGTGTATTAGTGGTTACAGTAGACTTGTGAGAGAGGCATATAACTCCAGCAAAAATAGAAAAAACATGAATCTCTAGATTCTCCAGGGTAACTCTATGGAAGTTGATCATGAGAGTTCCACTGGTGGACCTAAAAATTCCTAGAGACTATCATATATTCCGGAATACAAGGCGACTGGGGGTATAAGATGACCCCCCAACTTTTCAAGATAAAATACAGGGTTAGGGATATACTCTGTGTTTAAGGCTACCCCTCTCTTCCAAGACTATGCCCCCGCGGCCCCTGCCGCTTTCAGTTCAAGGACCCCCTCTCCGCTTACCTTCTTCGAAGGCCACTTGGCTTGCTTAGGCCCAAGGAAGTGCCTCTAGACGCCGACTCCTAGCAGTGCTGGGGGACGGCGTGCCTTGGATGTGCTCCCAGAGGCATACTGGGAGTAGTAGTTCCGCGACTCCTACTGCTCCCAGAAGCACATCCAAGGCACGATGTCACTCAGCGCTGCTAGGAGTTGGTGTCCGGAGGCACTTCCTTGGGTCTAGGCAAGCCTTCGGAGGAGGTAAGCGGTGAGGGCGGAGGAGGTCCTTGAATGGAGAGCGGCGGGGGCCGCAGGAAAAGCCCAGTGGGCCATCACCCCCATGGCAATGCGGCCGGCCACTCCTCCCCATGCCATCCCTCCTTCCTCAAGCCACTCCACTAAGGGCGATTTTATTTTTTTCTTTAACAATGTATACCTGGCGTACTAGACCCCCAACTTTTCATATTTTTTTCCAGGCTTAAAAAGCCATCTAGTATGCCGGAATATATGGTATATTAAATCTACAAAGATTAAAGCTGCAAATGTGAATGGCTGACAGTACAAACAATTTGAACTGCATACTTGATCTTACCGATGTAAGTAACTATCAGAAGCAATGCCAGCCTTTTGTGGGTCTCAAAGTCCACTTTGCATTCAGTAGGAAGTTTTCTTGCTGGTTTCTTGAACTCTTGCATCTCTTCTTGTGGACTAAGAGATTTAACATTCAAATAAAGGGAAATTCTCTCAATACATTTTATGTTCGATTGTAGTGAGGGGAAGAACATGAACACGGAAGACCGGAACTGTCCCCCTGTTCTATGTAGGGTTTGGAAAAGTGCCAATGTTTCTGGAGTTTGACTAAAACTGTTCAAATCCTTCAAGTTTAATTAATGGAAATCATTTACGTACATTTTTATAGAAATGTTGTCAATTTATTGTCCACTTCAACTTTCCAGTCACTCAATGGAATTACGGTCGTTTACTCAACTCAGACATGATTTCAAAGTATGTTCTTATTCTTTATAGCAGTGTTTCTCAGCCTTCCTAATGGCACAGATCCTTGTCTTGTGGTGACCCCCAAACATAACATTTTTGTTGCTACTTCATAACTGTACTTTTCCTACTGTTACGAATCGTAATGTAACTCTGACATGCAGGATGTCTTTTCATTCACTGGAACTAATTTGGCACGAATACCTGATACACCCAAATTTGAATATTGGTGGGGTTGGGACAGGGGATTGAATTGTAGTTGCTGGGATTTATAGTTCACTTACAATCAAAAAGCATTGTGATCTTCACCACACCAACGATGGAACTGAACCAAACTTGGCACACAGAACTCTCATGGCCAACAGAAATACTGGAAGGGTTTGGTGGGTATTGACCTTGAATTTTGGAGTTGCAGTTCACCTACATCCAGCACTGTGGACTCAAATGATGAATCTGGACCAGACTTGGCATGAATACTTAATATGCCCAAATGTGTACTCTGGTGGTTTGGGGAAAATAAACTTTGACATTTGGGAGTTGTAGTTGCTGGGATTTATAGTTCACCTACAATTGAAACGCATGCTGAATCCCACCAATAGTATCCCCATACCTTGAACGTACTTGCTGGCACAATCCTCCCTCCAACCTCACACACTCGCCCTCACCTGCGCATGTGCTCTATGCTGCCATGTGCCGAGCATGCCTGCTCTTCCCTCCCCTCGGCGGAGAGGCCAGCCAATCACAGCGGAGGAGGGCTTTTGGAGGGAGGATTTGCCGCCTGTTTCCAAAAAGGAAGAGGACAGGCGGAGAGACTTTCAGCCTTGTCTACTAAAGGGGTTCCTAAGACCATCAGAAATACACTGTATATACTTTAGTATAAGCCCACCCACCCGAATATAAATCGAGACACCTAATTTAACTGGGAAAACATACTGACTTAAGTATAAGCTGACTTGAGGGCAATGCCAAGCTTAGCTAGCACAAGGCTGGCTTGGCACTGCCATCCTCAAGCCTGGAAAAGCTGCTGGTAGAGCGGAAGCCAGAGTGGGGCGGAGCCAGGCTGTGCCAAGCCCCGCCACCTCCCCTCTGGCTTTGGAGCTCCCAGCTCAGCAGCTTCTCCAGGCTTGAGGATGGCAATGCCAAACCAGCCTTGTGCTAGCTATGCCACCACTGGCTTGGCATTGCCCTCCTCAAGCTGCTGGAGAAGCTGCTGGTAGAGCAGAAGCTGGGGGGCGGGGCCAGGCTGTGCCAAGCCCCGCCCCCTCCCCTCTGGCTTTGGAGCTCCCAGCTCAGCAGCTTCTCCAGGCTTGAGGATGGCAATGCCAAACCAGTGGTGACTAGCACAAGATTGGCTTGGCATTGCCATCCTCAAGCCTGGAGAAGCTGCTGGTAGGCGGAAGCCAGAGGGGCGGGCCAGGCTGTGCCAAGCCCTGCCTCCAACCCTCTGGCCCCCTCCCTCAGGCTTGAGGATGGCTGCCAAACCAGCTCAGCTCCTGCCACCACTGGCCATTGCCCTCCTCAAGCTGCTAGAGAAGCTGCTGGGAGTGGGAAGCCGGGGCTTGGGGTGGGCTCCGCCCCCCTCTGAGAAGCGCCCCATCCGGCTGGGATCGACCTCCTTCGGTCCCGGGATCGACTGGTCGATCGCGATCGACTTCCTGGGTAGCCCTGCTGTATATGAACCCTCTGAAACCACTCACGACCCCCATGGGTCCCGACCCCCAGGTTGAGAAACACGGCTGTATAGGCTATAGGCTCAATAACATTGAGGGCCTGGTCGAGCTCAAATTATAGAAATTGTCACTTTTTATTGAAAACTGCACTGAACGCTATATGTCCACCTTTACAATAAACAAATACAGTAACGGTAACACACTAAAACAAAACATACTTCTGGTAGCCATTGGTTGTTTTTTTGTTTGGGACAGCTTTTAGAACTCTTTATCACAGAAACAGGAATGTACCCATACAAAGGCTCAGAACAGGCCATCTTTTTCAACAAAAAGGCGATGATCCACAAAAGACTATGAATATAACATGTAACTAGTTGATACAAATCTAATAGGATTTGTTAAAATCAGTCACATCTAATAACACATTTCTGAAGTGTCTTTGTATAAAATATCACATGAAGAAAAGAAGACTTCAATGTCTAAAAAAGTGGGTTTTGTTCATACAGTCTGACAAGTTACCATAAAAAGTGTTTTTTTTTTGTTTTCCTGAGACATAAGGAAATGCAACATTATTCTTGAACCCTTTCCAGCTCAAGACTTTTCCACTCAATAAAATAGCTGTGGATTTAAAACTGAGAAAAATATATCTGAGTATAAATGTGAGACTTAACACTTTTAATTTTATTTTTATTTTTTTTGCATCGTCAGCGTGTGTTATTGAATGTACAGCTACTTTATTAAGTGTATCTTGTAGGAGAAGCATCGATTTCTGCAATTAAAAGGCAGCTAGTTAACACAGGCGTGTCTCTCTCTCCCTTGACCTACAATAGCTGTAGTTAAGCTTGAGTAGCATCCTTCCAAAACGTTAAGTGGGCCATATATAACTGCAACAAGCAAAACTCTCCACCTCTGGGTTATTTTCTTCCCAGGCCTGGATCACCCATAAGGACACACTAGGCCATGGCCTACGGGCGCAGCCGAGGGGGGGCGCCAGATCCGGACCCCCCAATTTTTTTTAAAACTCTATCTTCAGGCGCTTTTGCACCTGCGTGACATGCACGCCCGCCCCGCGCCCCCCCTTTGCCGCACTCCTTGGCTGTTGGCTCCCCCCCACTTCCTCCTCCTTGCACCTCCTTCCTCCGCGCCCCCGGGGTGGGGCTTTCCTTCCTCCTCCGCGACACCGGGCGAGCGGCGAGGAGGAGGAAGTCGGACGCATGTCAAGCGAGGAGGAGGAAGGAAGAGAAGCCCCACCCCCGAGGGCGAGCCGTCCCTTCCTTGCTCCTCACCATGTGCTTCCCTTCCTCCTCCGCAATGCCGGGCGAGTGGCGAGGAGGAAGTCGGACGCATGTCAAGCGAGGAGGAGGAAGGAAGAGAAGCCCCACCCCCGAGGGCGAGCCGTCCCTTCCTTGCTCCTCACCATGCGCTTCCCTTCCTCCTCCGCGATGCCGGGCGAGCGGCGAGGAGAAGGAAGCTGGGCGCATGGCGAGTGAGGAGGAGGAAGGAAGAGAAGGCTCACCCCCGGGGGTGAGCCGTCCCTTCCTTGCTCCTCCTCGCCATGCGCTTCCCTTCCTCCTCCACGACGCCGGGCGAGCAGCAAGGAGGAGGAGGAAGCCGGGCGCATGGCGAGCAAGGAGGATCAAGAGAAGGCTCACCTCCGGGGGCGAGCTGTCCTTTCCTTGCTCCTCGCCATGCGCTTCCCTTGCTCCTCCGCGACGCCGGGCGAGTGGCGAGGAGGAAGCCGGGCGCATGGCGAGCGAGGAGGAGGAAGAGAAGGCTCACCTCCGGGGGCGAGCCGTCCCTTCCTTGTTCCTCCTCCTTGCCATGCGCTTCCCTTCCTCCTCCGTGATGCCAGGCAAGCGGCGAGGAGGAGGAAGCCGGGCGCATGGTGAGCGAGAAGGAAGGAAGAGAAGGCTCACCCCTGGGGCGCGTGGAGGAAGGAGGAGGCACGCGGTGCCGTGAGGGTGAGGAGGTGGGGGGGGGGTGCGGTAGAGGTTGGTTTGGGGGCGTAACTCCAAAGTGTGGCCTAGGGCGCCAAAATTGATTAATCCGGGCCTGTTTCTTCCTCGGCCTGTGCAAGAAGGAGCAAGGGAGGAAGGAAAGGGCTGAAGTCACATGATGGGTTTCCTCTTAATATCATGTAAGCTTTGTTAGGACTGTTGGACATCTTTTAAGCAGTGGGTATGCCAACCAGCTGCTATTCCCCCAAGGGACTGAGAAGAAATATACATTATTCTTGTGAGTGATGTAAAGATGAAGGAAACTTAAACACACAATAACAGAAGCTGATCAGTTATGCATCATCAAATCCTAGTTTTCAGTGCTTCAGGAAGCAGGTGACTTCTTCTGGGTTTCCCCTCCCTCCCCCAAGTCTTGACTCCTATATATATATATTTCGTAGTTAACACTGGAACATCGTGATGTGTCAGTCCAAAAGCAACCTTACAAATTTTGTATCAAATTCCTGTCAGTTCGTGTGTAATTACTCTTTTTTTTCCAATGTCTCTTGGTCCCAAATAGGAGTGTGTTGAAATGGTCTGCTATTGCTCGTTCGGATGTTCCCTGTTGTCCCCGTGTTTTGTGGGCTGGTTAGGAGATGGAGCCTGGGAAGGATGCGCCACTGTCGGAAGATTGTGGGTAACCGGAATCCCTCCCGGGATGATACCTTCCATAGCTGCCGGGATCCCTCCTGGAGTAACGCTCACCATGCCTGGGGGATATCTAGAAAGAGAGAGTTTCTGAATTACAAGGTGATCAGTATGTAAACATTGTGTAAGAAAGAGCAGATTATGAAGTAAGGAGAACAGCAACAATGAAAACAGCATTTTTATTCTTTGCCAACCAACTGCAGAATGGAGCCCGTGGTGGCATAATGGCTTAAATGTTTGCGCTGGCAGGACTGTGACTGACAGGTCAGCAGTTCGAATCCAGGGAGAGCGGGTTGAGCTCCCTCTGTCAGCTCCCAATGCGGGGACATGAGAGAAGCCTCCCACAAGGATGATCAAACATCAAACATCTGAGCTCCTCTATCAGCATCAGCTTCCCTGGGACATGATAGAAGCCTCCCACAAGGATGATCAAACATCAAACATCTGAGCATCACCTGGGCAACGCCCTTGCTGACGGCCAATTCTCTCACACCAGAAGCAACTTGCAGGTTCTCAAGTCGTTCCTGACACACACACACACACACACACACACACACACACACACACACACACACACAAATCTACAGAATAGAGTCTGTTCTGCTATACTTTGCTACAGCAAATAGTGGGAAAACATCCAAGAAACTAAACAATATACTCCACTCTAGAAATTTGTGGCTAGATTTACACTAACCTATGTCCAGGATCTGATCCCTGATTATCTTATCTATTACCTTTGGACTCTATATATCACGGAGGTCTTCCTACATTGGACTCTATTACGTGAGTACGCGACTGGGAGGTTTGTCTCCCCTTCTATGATGGGATATGTTCCCGTGCCTGTATGTAATTAAGGCGGTGTACTATATTATTTAGAGTTAAGTTGTATAAGCGATATATGAGTACAAGTATATATTATACCTTAATACTATAGCGTTTATTATACCCTATTGTTTACTACGCTCCTTTTGTGGAGGATTATCTATCAGTGTAAACCAGGCCTGGGCAAACTTCAGCCCTCCAGTTGTTTTGGACTCCAACTCCCACAATTCCTAACAGCCAGGAGGTTGTTAGGAATTGTGGGAGTTGGAGTCCAAAACAACTGGAGGGCTGAAGTTTGCCCAGGCCTGGTGTAGACTCATATAATCCAATTCAAAGCAGATAATCTGGGATCGGATCCTGCCATATAGGGCAGTGTAGATCCAGCCTTCATCAAATAATTGACCCCCCAAACTGGGTTGACCTATCCATGGTACTGTATCTTAATTCTTCCCATCCCCTTTTCTGTGTACAGTAGCAAACTGTGAGATCATAGTACATCCTTGTAGACCAGTGGTTTCCAGCCTGTGGTTCATGGACCACCAGTGGTCCCCAAGAATTAAAATGGTTTGTGGCCTCACCATTACTACACCGTTGCAACGAGAGCGACTGGTCTCACAAAACCTTCTTATAGTGTGGAGCACTGGGGATGTCGGGATGGGAGAGGATGACAACGTAAGAAAGACGTGACAACAAGCCTCTTGACAGCTGCTTCTCCTCCTCCCTCCCTGAGTGGAGCCATTCCATGTGGCACCTGGAAGCGGGGGCGCCTTGGTGATTCATTTTTAGCACTGTTCCTGGGGTTATTTGGGGTACGGATTCAGAAAATTGCATTAGATAGACCAAGGCTGTCCAACTGGTGGCCCGGGGTCCGTATATGGCCCCCCAGCCCCTTCCCTACGGCCCCCTAAGCTTTTTAATAAAAAATAAAAATTGAAAAATAAAATAAATATTTTTTTAAAAAAAATACCTACTTCTGGGTGCGGAGCAAGTATCGCGAGAATACACAATCCACAGGATTTCGCGGTCAAAGTGAGATCACGCCGGTGTTGACAGCGAAATCCCGTGTGGATTGCGTATTCTCGCGATACTCTTCGGCTACTCTACTACTGGATCGCTGAGGCCCACAGACGCGATCAGGACCTTCTTCGACTCAGTCGGTCGTCGCCTCTCTCGTCGTCCGGGTACTCCTGGATCCTGCGCGTTTGGAAAAGGTAGGCCGTAGCAGGGGGCTCCTCATTCCCTCCCCCCATCTCCCCTCATGTATTAAATATAAAATTAATTATATTTAAAGATGAAATAAGGGGAGATGGGATACATTAAAATAAGGGGAGAGGGGAGGGTGGAATTAAATATATTTAATATTAAATAAAAATAAGGGGAGAGGGGAGGATGGGATTAAATATATTTAATATTAAATAAAAATAAGGGGGAGGGGAGGATGGAATTAAATATATTTAATATTAAATTAAAATAAGGGGAGAGGGGAGGATGGGATTAAATATATTTAATATTAAATAAAAATATAGGGGAGGGAGGATGGAATTAAATATATTTAATATTAAATTAAAATAAGGGGAGAGGGGAGGATGGGATTAAATATATTTAATATTAAATAAAAATAAGGGGGGGAGGGGCGGGGGCGGAGGCAGACCCTTAGGCCCCCCAGGTCATCAGTGACCGGAATTCAGGCCCCTGGGCCGGTAGAAGTTGGACAGCCCTGAGATAGACCACATCAGCTCTAGATTATTAAATATGCTTTCTGTGGGCAAGCAGATGGCAATTACTGGCATATGTTCTGTATCAGAAACTAGAGCTGATGTGGTCTATTCAGTGCAATATCCTGAATCAGCACCCCAAATAACTACATCGAATCTAACGTTGATCAAAAACTGATTCATAACCCTTTTGGTACTAATGTTGGAGAGTGGTCCCTGGTCAAGTGGCCCTTGATCAAAAAATGGTTGGGAACCACTGTTGTGGTTTGATATATAACAAGATGAGTCCACAGCAAACAAGATCACTCTGCTGGATGATGTATTGGACCACACGTCACAGAGTAGAATCCTCTCTCTATCACGGCACTTGTTTCTGGTCTTTTTGTATACCTCGATGGAGAAATGGTGGTGGAAGCTGTATCCCTCAAGCAACACTGTTGCCTTCCCCTCTCTGGAATAATCCTCAATTTATCCACGGGTTAGATCGAAATCCTTAATTTTGGCCCCCAAACCTGCCCTCAAGAGTACTGTGTTTCTTTTCCCAAGCATCTTAATTTATGTTCTTTCAACACCTGCGTGCTTCAAACAGGTACAGCCGAGACACTCCTAACAGCTTGTAGTGTCAACCATCAATGAACAACCCGAATGCAGACATACTTTCTTATACGTCTGTTTTAGTGAACTGAAATTAGTATTTCTGGAGTCAAATTATATAATTGGCTCATTTGGTGTTAATTCATTAAGCGTTTCATAAGGGAAAAAGAAACATTTGGACTTTGAGGAGGCATCCTTTAAAGCAGAGTTTCTCAAACTGCTTCTCCAGTTGTTTTGGACTTCAGTTCCCACAATTCCTAATAACTGGTAAGCTGGCTGGGATTTCTGGGAGCTGAAGTATTGTGCATGTTCAGGTGACAATGTGGGCAGAAATGAATTCGCTTTGTAAGGTAAGTGGGGAGCCCCAGGTGGTGCAGCGGATTAAACTGCAAAGCTGCTGAATTTGCTGACTGAAAGGTCGGTGGTTCAAATCCGGGGAGCAAGGTGAGCTCCCGCTGTTAGCTCCAGCTAGCAGTATGAAAACTGCAAATATGAGTAGATCAATAGGTACCGCTTCTGCGGGAAGGTAATGGCGTTCCATGCAGTCATGACGCCTACATGACCTTGGAGGCATCTACGGACAACGCTGGCTCTTTGGCTTAGAAATGGAGATGAACACCACCTCCCAGAGTCGGACATGACTGGACTTTATGTCAAGGAGAAATCTTTATCTTTACTAAGATAAGTGGCTTGTAGTACTCAAGTGCCCTTTTAAATCTTGTGGTTAGTTGTGAACTAGGTAATAAAGAATCGCCTTTTAAATTGACTTTAAAAGCCACCTATTTCAGGGGACTTGGTATTATAAAGCAATGATTTTCAACCTTTTTTGAGCCGCGGCACATTTTTTACATTTACAAAATCCTGGGGCACACAATTTATTTATTTATTTATTTATTTCAGGATTTTACCCGCTCTTCTCAACCCCCGAGGGGGACTCAAGTGGCTTACAGTACGGCACTGGTCGATGCCACATCATACAGTATAAAACCCCAAAATCCCACAACAATTAAAATACATTAAAACACATTAAAATACAGTTCCATCAGCAACATACACAGTCATTCCAAGTTAAAAACAATATTCACTCCATAAAAACATTGGCCCTCTTCATCCATTTCCATTAAAATCCCCATCTAACATGCTGTTAGTGCTGGTGTGCAAACGCCTGGTCCCAAAGCCAGGATTTTACCTTTTCCTGAATGTAAGGAGGGATGAGGTGGACCGTACCTCCATAGGGAGCGCAGTCCACAGGAGCGGAGCCACCGCCGAGAAGGCCCTGTCCCTCGTCCCCACCAACCGCATTTGAGAAGTCGGCGGAAGCGAGAGCAGGGCCTCCCCGGATGATCTTAGGTTACGGGGTGGGACGTAGCGGCCGATGCGTTCGGACAAGTAAGCTGGGCCAGAACCGTATAGAGCTTTAAAGGTCAAAACCAGCACTTTGAATTGAGCCCGAGGTGGACAGGCAGCCAGTGGAGCTGACACAACAGGGGGTGGTATGCTCCCTGTATGTAGCTCCGTTAGTAATCTGGCTGCCGCCCGCTGGACTAATTGCAATTTCCGAACTATCTTCAAAGGCAGCCCCACGTAGAGTGCGTTGCAGTAATCTATTCGGGATGTGACCAGAGCGTGAACGACCGCAGCCAGATCAGACTTCCCAAGGTACGGGCGCAGCTGGCGCACGAGTCTCAACTGTGCAAAAGCTCCCCTGGCCACCGCTGAGACCTGGGGTTCCAGGCTCAGCGATGAGTCAGGATCACTCCCAGGCTGCGAACCTGCGTCTTCAGGGAGTGTAACCCCATCCAACACAGGCTGTAACCCTATGCCCTGTTCCCTTACGACTGACCAGGAGGACCTCTGTCTTGTCTGGATTTAGTTTCAATTTGCTAGCCCTCATCCAGTCCGACACAGCAGCCAAGCACCGGTTCAAAGTCTGGACAGCCTCCTTGTCACAACCAACCAAAATGACATAAAATGACATTCTAACACAGTAATACATATAGTTAATAGGTTTTAAATGTATTTATACACTCACTTAGCTGGCAGTATTAATGTTTCTGCCACAGTGTGGGACTTTTTTAAATTTAGCTACGAGATCAGCAACAAGGTAGCTAGCTTTGAGGGCTCTCTCATTTACCTTTGTGGTTTTTCTCAAAGAATTTGCCTGTTTCTCATTGTTTGTACGTAAGCGTACAAAATAGTCCGTCGGCTTGTTTTGAACTGAAGGGTGTTTCGTTTGGAGATGGCTATTGGACAGCTTCTCACCACACACCAAGCACAGTGGAGTCGGTGCCGTCGCATCCCAGGTGAAAGTGAATCCAAATGAAAGATAGCTTTCGCTGTATTGCCTCGAGCTCATCGTCTTTGCTTTTTTCTATTGTCCACCACTCATATTAGGGCCTTCATCTGTGTCATAATTTTGTCCAGGACCCTGTTTGGCATTTGCATTTTCCCTTCTCAAAAACTTCTCCATCACTGTCACTCGCCTGTCTTGCTGTGATCCCAAAGTGCCACTGTCACTTGACGCGCAGCTGCAGCACTAACTCTAACTTTGTTTACTTAGCCGCATCTGAGTGAATCCAAGATGGCGCGACCATAGCACTCTCGCGTCACTTCTTAGGTGACGCGAGAGTGCTATGGTTCCATTTCTTAAAGGGACAGACACGCCTTATAGTTTATATATGAATGAAGTTTGAAAATAATTTCCCACGGCACACCTGATGATCTCTCACGGCCCACTAATGTTCCGCGGCACACTGGTTGAAAATAACTGTTATAAGGACAAATAATTACTTTTAACTAATTTTGTAGGCTCTGCCATGGCTGAAGGTCATGATCTAACAAAGCACACAGATAGTCCAGAAGTGTCAGACGTTTTGCTATACTTCTGTCAATAATGCCTGAAAGATTTTAAAGCTGGGGGCACTTTCCAAAGTTTCCAAATTCCACTGGAACTATTTTTGGGTCCCAGTAGAGATGACCTTACACTCCACGGTGCCCCAACTCTTAGGTATACATTGCTGTGGCTGTTAAATGTACAAGGGCAATGAAGAGATGAAAGGTGACACTGCAAATCTTTTCATCCCACTCTGACAGAATTGCATCTTCAACAGATTAACTTCTCACCATTGAAAAATGTATCACAAGCAAGGCCGCATACTTTGAAGAGCTGATGTTCTCTGCTAAGCTGAAGCTAAACTGCAGCCTCTATAAATCCATACATTTAAGAAACTGACACATTATTTATTTATTTATTTACTTTGCTTCTAGACCGCCTCTCTCAGCCCGAAGGCGACTCGAGGCGGTGTACAACAGCAAAAACCACTCAAGACAAACATATCAACAATTATCAATACAATACAATTCCAACATATACAAATTAGCATTCAACTTTAAAAACACAATATCAGCGTCTCATTAATTAAATCGACTTCCAATTGCATCGTCGTCGTTCCTTAGGTCTCAATTTAACAACCATACTACATCTGCAAATGCCCGGTCAAATAGCCAGGTCTGAACCTTCCTGCGAAATGTCAGGAGGGAGGGGGCCGATCTGATGTCATTAGGAAGGGCGTTCCAAAGCCGAGGAGCCACCACTGAAAAGGCCCTGTCTCTCGTCCCCCCAATCGCGCCTGCAAAGCAGGCGGGACCGAGCAGGGCCTGTCCAATGATCTTAAGCATCTTGAAGGTTCATAGGAAGAGATGCGTTCGGACATGTAAGTTGGACCAGAACCGTTAAGGGCTTTAAAGGCCAAAGCCAGCACTTTGAATTGTGCCCGGTAGCAAACTGGTAGCCAGTGGAGCTGGCACAACAGAGCCATCATTTTGTCCATTTCTGATAATGAAAGAGGGGAGCAAGAAGCTACTTGGTACTTAGCCATACAGACTTTTAAAGATCTTACTAAATATGAAATTTTGACTTTTAGCTCCATGACAGTTATTTTTCTTTTTGTAAAAACCACAACAACAAGATTCCTTGGCTGACCACTCAGTTTTTCACTACCATCAGGTCAGCTTCCCTTGCCTTCAAAGTGACTTATGAATGAGACTGCTGTTGTTCTAGCTTTCACAACCACATATAGAAATGGGAAATGCAACGGCATCAACAACCCTAACTTTAGTCTCCACTGCTATATCTTTTTAAAAAAATTATTTAATTTTTAATGTGATACAAACAATTCACTACAGAGAAAAAAAGAGAATAAACCTATCATGTGTTATAGTTAAAGTTAAACTACATCTATCAAAGATAGAAAAAACACAAAAAAGGGGTATAGAATTGGATGAAGGGGTGTGGTTCTAGATAAAGAGGTTAGAAAGAAAGAAAAAAGAAAAAGGGGTGAAATACACACACACACACACACGTTGACTTCCATTCGTCTTTTCAGTGGATTATTTTCTTAGTATATCAGTTTCAGTTTATTTATTTGTGTTATACACACACACATATCTTGTCATTCCTTTTAGTCGTCTAGTCCATTATTGGAGTTCATTTCCTTTATATTTATATGTTTCAATTAGACTCCAGTCTGTTTGTTTTCTTGGGTTTCCTGTATTTTTTCTAAATCAAAAGGTTAATTTGTCCATATCTCTTATTTCATGGAAGTTTCTCTGTCCATTGTTCTATTTGTGGAATTTGATCTGTTTTCCATAGTTTGGCAAATACAATTCCTGTGGCTGTGGACATGTATGTAAACAATATGTCCTTATTTAAGTCTAGAGTCAGGTCTTTATTGTTTAATTCTAAAAGGTAATATTCCGGCTTCATCGGGAATTTTATTTTTTAATATATTTTGGGTTTCTTTATGTAGAGTTCTCCGGAATTTTGTGGTTGATGGGCAGGACCACCACATATGGAAAAAACTGCCAAGATGTGAATGGCATTTCCAACATTTTGATTTATTATTTTTGTACATTATACGTATTTTTTGTGGTGAGATGTACCATCTGTGGAACATCTTCAGCCAATTTTCTTTAAGGTCGGATGCGTATGTATATTTTAATTTTTTATTCCAAATTAGTTGCCATTCTTGTAGTTTGTCTTCCAATATTTTTAGCCTAGCTTGTCATAAGTTTTTAATTCCCTCCGATTCTGTTGCCCAGACCAATAATTTATTATAAATTTTTGTTATATTTTTTCTTTTTACTTTAATTAGTTTTTTCCCAGAAGTCTTCTGTATCATGAAAGCCTTTCTTTCTATCTTGATTATGACGTTTCTTATTTGCATGTACTGTAGCCAGGTTAAGTTTTCTATACTTTGCCTTAATTCCTCATGAGATTTTAGTTCTAAGTTTCAATTATTTTCCTTCAGTAAGTCTGCTATATCTTGACACTTCAAGATCTTGAATGGTTCCTTCGTAGCTTTCCTTCCAAGTCCTACTAGTCTTCTGATTTCTTGTGTACAGTTTCCATGTTGTTTACTGACTGACCAAAATATGGAACTATTTCAATCTCTCCATTATCTACTTTAAAATGATGTAAATAATCTGTGAGCACTGCTTTTCTTTTCTTTGTTTCTTTAAGTCAAAACCGTATTTATTCATCAAGGGAGATTTGTAAGAAAAAGGAAGTTCAGTTTTTTTTTCTAACCCTCTGTAACCCTACCATTCGGCTGCTTCTCCGGCAAAACAGGATGAACAGTGATTAAAGTCAGTTACCTAGTTTCTTGTAATATTCCTCCCACGCTTTGGTGTAGTCCAAACGTCCGGTGGAGGGCAGCTGCGGGGGGCTCTACGTGCAGGGGGCGCTGTGAGGGCTGGCGGGGCTCTCGGCACGGGCCAGGGCTGCCGGTAGTAATGTGAGTTATAAGCAGCCCAGGAGGCTGCCATTGTGGGTAAGCATTTCCCCAGTCTTGGGGTGGATACTGTGGAGGCAGTGGCCCCCCAGAGTGTGGTGGTGCACTGGGTGGCCCTTGACTGAAAGGCCCAGGGTGGAAAGGGCCCATTAGTGCTGGTCCAGGAGGCCTCCAGGCCCAGGTCCTGGGCTCAAGGGACAGAGAGGACGCTCAATCTTGTCCTCAATGAGCTGCTTGGCATGGTCAATTTGCTGAAGTGAGCCCTAATTATGAAGCGTTTGAAGTTGGGGTCTCTGTTGGGAAACCATTCCATTTCTCTGTATTTTGTCATAACAGTAGCCTCTTGTTCTGAGTACAGGTTACACATCAAAACAATCAAATGTTATGACACACCCAATGTGCTCCATCATTTTTCATGGTTTACACCAGTGGTTCCCAAAGTGGGTGGTACCACCCCCTGGTGGGCGGTGGGGCGATCTAGGGGGGCGCTGGATGGCCCAGGAGAATTTGGGGGGCGCTGAACCCCTGTAAAGGGGCAGTAGGGGCGGTGACATGAGCCAGGTGACAGGCTACCATCCATCTCTGTGTGTGTCTCTCTCTCTTCTTCCCTTCTCTTCCTTTCGCCAAGCAAGGGATAATAATAATAATACCTTTGGGGTTCCCTTCCAACTGGTTGAGTCTTATAACAATAATAATAATAATGTCCTTCAATATATTTAAGGGAACATGGATTCAGTGTGGTAATTTATTAACAAAAAAAGAAACCGATTGCAAAATAGTCAATCGCGATGATTTGAGATTATTGCTGACTAAAATAGAGCCGAGGATTACTAGATTGGTAGCAGCATGCCAGGTTCATCCTTCTCATTAAGATGATTTTGAATGTTTTAACTTTTTTTGTATTACCTTTCTATTCTAAGTTCAATAAATAGTTTCATAATTTCAAACTTCAATGTTTCTAATTTACAACTTTATTATATTTTACGAAAAAGGTAGAAATATTAATACATATATCTTTCTGTTTAATCGCTATTAAAATTTTTAAAAAATAATTTCTAGGGGGGCAGTGAGTAATTTTTTTTCTGGAAAGGGGGCGGGAGGCCAAAAATGTTTGGGAACCACTGGTTTACACCATTGGTTCCAAATCTTTGATCCTCCACCAGGTGTTTGTGACTTCAACATCCAGAAGCCCAAACCAGTTTGGCGAACTGTCAGGGATTTTGGGAACTGGAGTCTAAAATACCTGGTTGACCAAGGGTTGAAAACCACTGATCTATACCAGGGCTGTCCAACTGCCGGCCCTGCAGGTGTTTTGGACTTCAACTCCCAGAAATCCTAGTCAGTTTACCAGCTGTTAGGATTTCTGGGATTTAAAATCCAAAACACCAATTTGTTATAATCAGTAATGCACCGACTTTTTGTGTCATTCACCTCCTTTTTTCCCCTTTTCATCTCTGACTATGTCCTTTTGGCTTGAGTCCAACTGCATCATTAACCACAGTGGCACTTCCAATTTTCCTCCGCCATATCCAGTAGTTTGTTGTGTGCCATCTGACCTTGGATCTCATCCTTTGGCACCATCTCTGGTTTCATTTTGAATGGCTTCATCATAGGGTTTTTGTGGTGCAGACATTCAAAAGGGGTTATTATACCTCCCACTAACAAGCACTAGTCATGGTGCCACTATTATTGTTTCTAGCATTAGCTATGGTGCCACTACTGTTGTCACTAGTGATCCTCTGACAGTGTCACTCTCCACTATTGCTGCTATCTAGTTTGACAGATTTAGTACAAATGTATGTGCTCAGGAAAATCCTGTCTGACATGGGAGACCCAACCCATCACTGCTACCATTAGCACAGCCTCTTGACTCACAGGAACATACACCCTGAGAATCACTCTGTACAGCCTCAATACGAGGTTGAGCATCCCTTATCCAGGATTCTGAAACATACATACATATGCATACACTTTATTTATATTCCGCTCTTCTCACCCTGAAGGGGACTCAGGGCGGATTACAGGTACACATACTTAGCAGACAATCCCTGCCGTTTCCACACACACACACACAAATAGACGAACAGAGGCAAACTCTGGCCATCAGGGGGAGCCGACGCACTCCTCATCTCTCAGTGTTCCCAGCATCCCTTGCTGTTCCTTCCACATTCCTGAAACACGGCACAATCAAAAATCTCCACATGGGTGGCTAAGACAATGCCATTTTTGTTTTCTGAAGTTTCAATGTACGCAAACATTTTATTAAAATGCAAAATTATTTAAAATGTGTGTAAAATACAAGTACACAAACTGCACTAGATTTTCAGCTTTTCCTCCTTTTTCAGAAGTGGAATGCATATTCTTTGCTCATAAGCCAAAGTGGTATACGACAGACGAAATGTGTGCTTTATAGGAAATCCTAGTCTAGGAACTCCTTCCCATAGTTACTTTGTTCACTTATCTGTTAGGCCAGTCTGAGATTGTAAGTGATTAAGATGGAAAGGGACAATATGAACACAGGAAACACTGTCATCTTGCGTTTAAATGCAAAAGCAATGTGATAGAGAAGACAAGAGAGAGAAACCGGTTTAAGACAGGGTGGGGAAAATGCAGCCCTCTAGATGTTGGTGGGTTGCCATGCCTAGCAAATGCTGACAAGGACTGACGGGTACTGAAATACAATCATGGCTGGGTAGTTTTTTTCAGGCTATACGGCCATGTTCTGGAAGCAATCTCTCCTAACATTTCGCCTGCATCTATGGCAAGCATCCTCAGAGGTGGACCTCACAACCTCTGAAGACGCTTGCCATAGATCAGACCTGGGCAACCTACGCCCTGCAGGCCGGATACGGCCCGGCAGTCGATCCTGTCCGGCCTGGGGAGAAGGGCATCAGGGGCGGGGCCAAGAGGAAGGGGTGCCGCTGTCGCCATCCCATTGCGGGCTGTGGGGCCTGTGTCGGCAGACAGCCCGCCGCTCCGTAGAACGATCGGCTTTGGAGTGCCTGTCACCCCGGGAGGTGATCCGGGCCTGCAGCAGGAGCAGTCGGTGACCTGCGGTGGCTGATCGCCCTGGCGACCCGGAAGACTTGATCAAAGCCATTTCCCCCCTCCCCTCCCGTTGGGAGGAAGGCGCCTCGCAGAGGGAAAGGCCTCTACCCCGAAGGGAAGAGTGGAGCGGGCCAAGCACCGTGTGTGTGTGCGCTCCATAAAGTTCCTTATTCGCCAAGCTCTGGCTGCAATGGGAAGGGAGCGGGGTTGCCGGCCCCTCATGTGTTTGGGCACCATCTGCGCCGGAGGAGGAGGAGGAGGAAGAAGGGAGGGAGGCCTCTTTATGTGGGTCCCCTCCCGGCCGGCCTTGGCGCTGCTACCGCGGCTCCTTCCTTCCTTTTCCGAGGCTCCCTCCTGGTTCCTTTTCCGCTGGCTCCGAGGCTCCAAACCCGCGTCCAGTCCAAAGGAGCCTCTCTACACCCGTTCCTTTTCCCACCCAGAGCGACATTTCTGGCTCTGCGGTAGGGAGAGAGCGCGCTGCTGCCTCCTCATCTACACGGGCCTTTTCATGCCGTTTCAAACCGGTATGGAAGCTGCGCAGGTCAGAAAATCCTCCAAACCCGGGATGGCAGGCACTCCATTCCATCTTGGGATCCTTCCTCTCTTGAGGATGTCAGCCTCTATCTTAGTTCGCACCTTGTCTTCTTGAATTTCATTTAATTTTAGTGGTTTTTATTACTATTTTATAATAATTTTATAATAATAATAATATAATATAATGTTATATTATATTATAATTTCAATATATTATAATGTCTCTATATATACTATAATATAATAATTATGATATTAATACTAATAATATATGAATATTTCTTGATATATTAATATGTTAATATTAATGATCTGTAATATATAGTAAATATAGTAAATAAATAAATAAAGTAGATTAGAATGCAGTTCAGCCTTTAGGTGCGGCCCTCCATAATAGTTTTTGGCTCTCGTGTGGCCCCTTGGAAAAAAAATAATTGCCCATCCCTGCCATAGATGCAGGTGAAACATCAGGAGCGAATGCTTCTAGAGCAGGGGTGGGCAACTATTTTTTCCAAGGGGCCACATGAGAGCCAAAAAATATTATGGAGGGCCGCACCTAAAGGCGGAACTACATTCTAATCTACATAATTTATATATTTATTCACTTACTATATTTACTTTATATTACACATCAATTAATATTAACATATTAATATATCAAGAAATATTCATATATTATTAGTATTAATATCATAATTATATTATAGTATATATATATATATAAACATAATATATTGAAATTATAATATATCATATAACATTATATTATATTATTTATTATATTATTTTATTATTGTTATAAAATTATTATACAATAATAATAAAAACCACTAAAATAAAATAATGCTTCCTTATAGTCCCCTTCTCTGGAGATTTTTATGCAGAGGCCAGGCAGGGGAGGCAAGCCAGGGGCCCTTAGGCGGGCCGGATAGAATAAGCCAAAGGGCCGCATCCGGCCCCCGGGCCGCAGTTTGCCCACCCCTGTTCTAGAGCAGGGCTGTCCAACTGGCGGGCCGGGGCCCGCACACGGCCCCCCAGCCTGTTGGGCACGGCCCCCGCTATGCCCTCGGTCGCCATTTTTTTTAAAGTCTAATTTTTTTAAAAAAATGGCGGCCGGGGGGGAGGGGGAGGCGGGGCAGGGAGGAGGAAGTGAGCTGGCTCCTCCTCCTTCACCCTTCCTCCTTCCCCTCCCTGCACCGCGGCTCACGATTGGAGCTGCGGCGTGTCCGCGGGGGAGGAGGAGGGGCGAAGGAGGAGGAAGTCAGCTGGCTGCCTTCTTCCTGTTTCGCCCCTCCTCCTTCCCCCCCTCCTCGCGCCGGCGCTCAGGATCGGGGCAGGGGCGCGCACGGGGAAAGAGGGAGAAAGGAGAAGCCAGTCAGCTGACTGGCTTCTCCTCCTCTCTCTTCAGGATCCTAGCGCCCGCGCTCGGAGAGAAAGAGGGAGAAAGGAGAAGCCAGTCAGCTGACTGGCTTCTCCTCTCTCTTTCCCCCCGTCTTGTGGGATCCCAGGTGCCGGCACGCGCCGGGGAAAGAGGGAGAAAGGAGAAGCCAGTCAGCTGACTGGCTCCTCTCTCTCTTTTTCCCCGTCTTGTGAGGATTCGCACGGGAAAAGAGGGAGAAAGGAGAAGCCAGTCAGCTGACTGGCTTCTCCCCTCTCTCTCTTTCCCCGCGCGCGCGGGGATCCCAGGCGCGGCACCGCGCGCGGGGAAAGAGGGAGAAAGGAGAAGCCAGTCAGCTGACTGGCTTCTCCTCTCTCTCTCCCCCCCCGTGCGTGGGATGCCAGGCGCCCGGCGCGGGGGAAAGAGGGAGAAAGGAGAAGCCAGTCAGGGGAAAGACGAGGAAGAATGACAGCTTAGGAGGGGGCTGGGGGCGGGGAGGGGCCTGGGGCAGGGCCTGGGGCGGGGCCGAACGGCCCCCCAGGTCATCAGTGACCTCAAGTCCGGCCCTTGGCCGGTTAGAAGTTGGACAGCACTGTTCTAGAGCATGGCCATATAGCCCGAAAGAAACTTACAACAACCCAGTGATTCCAGCCATGAAAGCCTTCGACAATATACAATCATGGCTGTATGGCTGCATGAGCCCCACCCTTGATGGAGAAGAACCAAGTGAAGGAGATGATCAGCTTACTGTCATGTAGCGTTGTTCTCGCTGCAATAAGCCTGGAAAGTGTTAACGTTTCTGCGAGAATACCAACTATCAGGGGAAAAAGAAGGGATAATGGGTCGAATGAAGACTTGTGTCACAGCAAATCTCTTCATTTTAAGACCATCCCTTGCAAATTTGTCACTGAGATAAAACAGCGGTTCTAACAGCTCAGTTTGTCATATGATGTAAGGTTATAACAATTATTCAAATGAGTGCAGCGCTAATTCATCCAGGTAATCAGACTCTGGAAAAGTTATTACCATTCATAAGAGTTGCTCATACTGGCTGTGGAATATTGTCGTGAAAAGACATTTTCCCAAGCTCTCTCAAAGAACTCAACAGAGCCTGGTTTATACCCTACACATCTACAGTGGTGCCTTCGGGCGGGGGGGTAGTGAAAATGTTATGTACCTCACAACCTCTGAGGATTCTTGCTATGGATCAGACCTGGGCAACCTACGGCCCGCGGGCCGGATGCGGCCCGGCAGCCGATTCTGTCCGGCCCGGGGAGAAGGGCGTTGGGGGGCGGGGCCAAGAGGAAGGGTAGTGAAAATGTTATGTAGGGAAATCCTCACTCTCTGAAGGTCAGGAGGGAGGGGCTGATCTACTGTCACTGGGGAGGGAGTTCCCCAACCGAGGGGCCACCACTGAGAAGGCCCTGTCCCTCATCCCCACCAGTTGCGCTGCGAAGGAGGGACCGAGAGCAGGGTCCCCCCAAACTATTATCAATAGACCACTCTTTCTCTTCATGCTCCCATGCTGGGAACCTCTTATTTATTTATTTATTTATTTATTGTATTTTTATTCCACCCTTCTCAACCCCGAAGAGGACTCAAGTCGGCTTTACACATTTAAAATAAACATTACAATTAAAATACATTAAAACATTTAAAAACATTACATTCACTATTAAAAACCACGCTATCTGCGATCGTAATCCGGGCCATTCCAGTAGTCATTGCACATGATTCCATATCAGTCTATTTCACTACAATTATTCTCTGAAGGCTTGACCCCAAAGCCACATTTTCACTCTCCAAAGGTCAGGAGGGAGGGGCCGATCTATTGTCACTGGGGAGGGAGTTCCCCAACCGAGGGGCAACCACTGAGAAGGCCCTGTCCTTCGTCCCCACCAGTTGCGCTGCGAAGGAGGCGGGACCGAGAGCAGGGTCCCCCCAAATTATTATAATCTTTGAGATGGCTCACAGGGACAGGTAATCTGAGCCGGAACTGTTTTGGGCTCTATAATCTAAAGCCAGCACTTTGAATAGTGCTTGGTAGGAGACTTGGCAGCCCGTGAAGCTGACGTAACGGAGTGTTGTATGTTCCCTGTATGCCCACTGGACCTCTGGCTTCCGCCCATTGGACCACTTGAAGCTTCCAAACAGTCTTCAAATACAACCCAACATAGAGAATGTTGCAGTAGTCTATTCGGGATGTAACCATAGTGTGGACTACCATGGCCAAGTCTGATTGGGGTTTATCTGGGAAAATACTTGCGTCAGTAGGTTGGTGCTTGAAAGCTAGTCTAATAATAATAATAGTAATAATAATAATAATAATTTATTTATTTATACCCCGCCACCATCTCCCCAATGGGGACTCGGGGCGGCTAACATGAGGCCAAGCCCTTCTAAAATACAATACAACAGAGTAAAATACAACATACAAAACAAAATACATCAGAAATAATAATAATAAAAATACAATTACAATAACAAATGGAATAATACAGGAAATTCACACAATAAAAACCGAATAGGATGGGCAGGCCAAATGAACAAGATAAAATGATAAAACCCTGGGTGAGATAGGAGTAAGAGATAGCAAATGAGGGGGCCCAAGCAAATGAAATACTGGGGGCAAGCTTTCAGTTTAGAATAGGGGGGAAAGTGTGTCATAGGGGAACATGGTCTTAAGGTTGCAACTACACTGTAGAATTAATACACTTTGACACTTTGCTATGGGATCCTAGGAGTTGTATTTTGCTGAGGTACCAATGTAAGTTGGCAGAAAGGATTGTAAAACTACAATTCCCATGATGGCATAGCAATGACCCATGGAAGCAATGTCAAATGGCATCAATTCTATGGTGTAGATACACATTGAGTGTACCTTTCTCCAGGAACCCAAAGTGAATTATACTTCAAAATGGAAGAAAAGCATGAAAACATGCCCTGTAAAATGTTCAACAAAGTAGGAAGATTATTTACTTCCCATGGCCATGTCATTTTCTGACATCATGAACACAGGACATTTACCTTGCAAAGAAAGATGCCTGAATGCTATTTCTACTAGTTATTTTAAAGCTATACACTTATTACACAATATTGTCTGAGAAGATCATTCACAGGATCAGCTGGAATTGCCAATGCCTAGAGAACCTTTCCTAATTTCCTATGGCTTGTCTAGATTGTAACATAGACAGCACTGGGAATGTGGCACAGCTGGCTGGGTGTCAGCTGCATAGGATCTCTACCGACCAGAAGGTCATGAGTTCAAGGCCTGCCTGGGTCGGGGTGAGCTCTCGACCAATTTGTGTAGCTTGTTGTCGACCTTTGCAACCCGAAAGACAGTTGCATCTGTCAAGTAGGAAATGTATGTACCACTTTGTGGGGAGGCTAAATTTAACTGATTTCTGGAATGTTAAATTGCCTCTATGTCTATCTAATCTATATATATTGTATGTCAATGACATTGAATGTTTGCCTGTACATGTGCATTGTGATCCGCCCTGAGTCCCCTGCGAGGTGAGAAGGGCGGAATATAAGTGACGTAAATAAATAAATAAATACATTACTCCCACTCCTCTTTAAAATTATTTTCTCTATAACAAGTGAGTAATATTGCATTATACTGGTATGTGTGTGAACTGTGTCTACTTCACCTATACAGGTCCTTCTCAAAAAAATTAGCATATAGTGCTAAAGTTCATTGTTTTCCATAATGTAATGATAAAAATTAAACTTTCATATATTGCACACCAACTGAAATATTTCAGGTCCTCTTTTGTTTTGTACTGATGATTTTGGCATACAGCTCCTGAAAACCCAAAAATACTGTCTCAAAAAATTAGCATATTTGGTCAGATGGAATATGCTAATTTTTTGAGGTATGTATGCCAAAATCATCAGTATTAAAACAAAAAAAAGACCTGAAATATTTCAGTTGGTGTGCAATGAATTAAAAATATATGAAAGTTTAATTTTTATCATTACATTATGGAAAATAATGAACTTTAGCACTATATGCTAATTTTTTGAGAAGGACCTGTATATGTGCAGAACGGTCCTGTACCCCCGTCCAACAAAATATGTCTTCTTTAAGAATTTCATAAGTCCTCAAGCAAGTCTAGGCCCCCTGGTGGTGCAGAGGCTAAACTGCTGAGCTGCTGGTTCGAATCCGAGGAGTGGGGTGGGCTCCCACTGTTATGCACAGCTTAACCTAGCAGTTTGAAAACATGCAAGTGTGAGAAGATCAATAGGTACCGCTTCTGTGGGAAGGTAACGGTGCTCCATGCAGTCATGCTGACCACATGGCCTTGGAGGTGTCAATGAACAACGCCGGCTCTTTGGCTTAGAAATGGAGATGAGCACCACTACCCAGAGTCAAACATGACTAGACTTAATATCAAGGGAAACCTTTACCTTTGCCTACGGGCAATTCTATGGTATGCTTCTACCATGGTTATGTTAGAGGACCTAGAGAGGCTACCTCACAAGGTATTTTCTAGATCGGGGTGCCCACACTTTTTCAGCATGCGAGCTACTTATATTAAAACCAAGTCAGAAAGATCTACCTACCTCCTCAAGGCTGGAGAGCGGAGGGGGCAGGGCTTGACCAGAGGGGGACGGATCCAGGCCACACCAAGCCCCGCTTTTTCCCCTCTGGCTTTGGAGCTCCCAGCAGCTTCTCCAGGCTTGAGGATGGCAATGCCAAGCCAGTGGAGGCATAGCTAGCACAAGGCTGGCTTGGCACTGCCCTCCTCAAACCTGGAGCAGCTGCTGGGAGTGCCGAAGCTGGGGAGGGGGCGGGGCTTGGCATGGCCTGGCACCGCCCCCCTCTGAGAAGCGCCCCATCCGGCTGGGATCGACCTCCTTCAGTCCCGGGATCGACTGGTCAATCGCGATCGACTTCCTGGGCAGCCCTGTTCTAGATCCTCCAGTGACTATGGTAACTTTTGGAAGACACCATTCAATTCAATAGGAGTTTCCTCTTATCCAGTTTCCTGTTTCGATGGTAAATCCAGGAATGCATCCCCCATGGATACGGAGGTCATACTGTATATACATACAGGCATATTCAGGCAACTAAAATTATATTTTTCTTTGCACTACTACACTGGTAAGAAAATTTCAGTAGCATTTCTCTCTCCAAATAAATGAGGTAATTCAAATTATCTCCTAGCAACTCCTTTTAGCATGTTTAAAAAAAAGATTATAATGGGTAATTTAGTGAAATTCACCTGAAACTCTAAAAAAGGCATTTCAGAGAAGCACTGTTTTAATTGAAACTGTTTTGTTATAAGGTAAAGATGTGCAATGTGATAACTTGTGAGATGACATCTCAGTACTGTCTGTAATGTTATGGTTAGAATAAAGACTTTTTTTTGCGGGGGGGGGGGGAGAAGTCTTCATGACACCACTGTTGAAGAACAACCATCTTCTGAGAAATTTTAGCATTGGTGTGACTCACTCTTTTAGCTCCATGGTTGCATGCAGAATTCCAAATGCTATTCTTAAGAGAGAGAGAGAGAGAGAGAGAGAGGGAGAGAAAGAGAAGGGGAAAGGGAGGGAGAAAGAAAGGGAGAGAGAGAGAGAGAGAGAGCTCATTTTCTCCATCTTACCTGTATGTGGCACCATTGAGCTCTGGATGAATGGCTTGCTGATCTATTACTGACCAAGGAGCTGTTGTGACAAAAAATTCCTTGTTCACACAGTTTCGTAGGCTTTCAGGGATGCGACCTGAGATAGTAATAATTAAAAATTAAAAATCTCATTCAGGCCCCAGTTAATCATACTGAAAAGCAACAAGAAACACTCAACTTGTTATTCTCCTAGTGGAAGGGGGAGAGGCACGAAACCCAAAATCGTGGAATTTGCTTACACTCTACAGCCTGACACAACTCCCTAAGGTCAAAGGGAATTGTTTTGAAAGGCTAGATCTGCCTTTTGTTGAATTCAGACATTTGTCCAACTGCAGTGAATTGTTTGCTGGTTGCTCTGCAAGCCCAACTAGGAAGATTTATTAATATGTTTTTATGATTATGATTATTATTTATTAATTATATTATTATTTAGAATGATTTATTAGGATGTGAGTGGGAACATCTGTCAGCTGTTTCAGGGCAGAGACGGGGAACAGGTAACCATCAATTGCAATGGTTGTTGTCTAAGTCAGTGTTTCCCAACCTTTTTTGAGCCACGGCACACTTTTAGCATTAAAAAAATCCGAGGGCACACCACCAACCAAAATGACACAAAATGACACTCTAACACAGTAAAGAACGGCTGAGGGATGGTGGCCTGCTGGGAGCAGCTGCTGGGAGTGCCAAAGCCGGGGGCGGAGCCAGGCCGTGCCATGCCCCTCCCCCCGGCTTCAGCTCTCCCACAACTTCTCCAGCCTTGAGGGGGCAGTGGCAGAGCCAGCACACTGCTGGCTTGGCACTGCCCCTCAAGGCTGGAGCAGCTGCTGGGAGTGCTGAAGCTGGGGGAGGGGGGCGGAGTCAGGCTGTGCCATGCCCTCCCCCAGCTTCAGCTCTCCCAGCAGCTTCTCCAGCCTTGAGGGGGCAGTGCCAAGACAGGAGCAGCAGCTGGGGAGGGGGGCGGAGCCAGCCATGCCCTTCTCCCAGCTTCACCTCTCCCTGCAGCTTTTCCAGCCTTGAGGGGCAGTGCCAGCGGTGGCAGAGCCAGAACAATGCTGGCTTGACATTGCCCCCTCAAGGCTGGAGCAGCTGCTGGGAGTGCCGAAGCCAGGGGAGGGGGCGGAGTCAGGCTGTGCCATGCCCTCTCCCCAGCTTCAGCTCTCCCAGCAGCTTCTCCAGCCTTGAGGGGGCAGTGCCAAGCCAGCGGTGGCAGAGCCAGCACAATGATGGCTTGGCACTGCCCCCTCAAGATTGGAGCAGCTGCTGGGAGTGCAGAAGCCAGGACAGGGGGCGGACCCAGGCCGCGCCATGCCCCACCCCTCCCCCATCTTCAGCTCTCCCACAGCCACTTGGAGGAGGAGGAGCATGAGTGGTGGACGGGCTTCAGTGGGCGGGGCTCCTCCTCTGCGCGGCTTCAGCGAGCGAGGGGCGGGAGTCATGGCGGATTGCAGGCTGGCTGGTGAAACGGCTGAAGGAGGCGGCGCCACAACCCCTTCTTTTTATTTGCCGCCGCCCAGCCCTTCCTCCTCTTCCCCCAAACAGCAGGAGATTGGCAGGAGGAGGGGGAAGGAAGGGGGGCAGAGAGCTTTTCTCGCGGCACAGCAGGAGGTCCGTCACGGTAAACTAGTGTGCCACGTCACAGCGGTTGAGAAACACTGCCCTAAGTTATGGGTTTGTCACTGCAATCGAGGATTGGGGCCATGATTATTTGAGTATTTATCATCATCATCAGGGCCAGAATCTGCCATGACACTTACAGATGTGTCTTTTCCCGAGTCTGGGATCGAAGGGAGCTTACTACGGTCAAAACATAGCTAAATATTCACAGTTTACAATTAAACACCTATGAAAAAAATTAAGGCCAGTTCTAAAAAAAAAAACCCCCGAACCCTTAAAAAATCCATCACATAATGCAAGGCTTGTTTCTCCTAAAAATATTATTATCAAAGGTTTCTTCTGGAATATGAGGATTTTCACTTGCTAGTGGAAAGACAGTAAGGACAGTTGAATCTAAAGTCATTTGAAAGTCTAGTAGCAGCCATGGAGAAGGCCCTCTCTGTGTTCCCATCAGATCTATCGGCGAGGCTGATGGGGCAGAGAGCAAAGACTCCCTAGAACAGTGGTTCTCAACTTGTGGGTCCCCAGATGTTTTGGCCTTCAACTCCCAGAAATCCTAACAGCTGGTAAACAGGCTGAGATTTCTGGGAGCTGTAGGCCAAAACACATGGGGATCCACAGGTTGAGAACCATTGCCCTAGAACAGTGTTTCCTAACCAGTGTGCCGTGAGCGATCATCAGGTGTGCCGTGGAAAATTGGCACTCTCCCCCCTCCTAGCAGCCCCTCACAGGTTTCCAAGAAACAAATTGAGCCTCTCCACTTGGAAATGTTTTTTGTTTTTTTTACTATTTTACTGGATTTTTTGAGAGTTGCCCCCCCCCCAAAGGAACTGTTTATAATAGCTTCATGACATCCATAGTTAACAGGAAGTTAACACTCAGGGTGAAATTTCACCAAGGTCTGGAGAACAAGCTCTATGAGGAGCGGCTTGAAGAGCTGGGCATATTTAGCCTGAAGAAGAGAAGGCTGCGAGAAGACATGATAGCCATGTATAAATATGTGAGAGGAAGTCATATATATGTTGTGTTCATCGAAACAGGCCCAGGTTTCACACTGAGTGCATAAATACATTTAAAAACATATTAACTATATGTATTACTGTGTTAGAGTGTCATTTTGGTTGGTGGTGTGCCCCAGGATTTTGTAAATGTAAAAAATGTGCCGTGGCTCAAAATAGGTTGAAAAACACTGCCCTAGAAGATCTTAAAGACATTGGTGGGGTCTAACCGGAGAATATAATACTATGTAACATGATATTTGTTCCTGGCTTATAAATATCATTTCTGAATTGGTTCTGGTGCAGTGGGTTAAACCACTGAGCAGCTGAGCTTGTTGACCGAAAGGTTGCAGATTCGAACCCGGGGAGCGGTGTGAGCTTCCGCTGTCAGCCCCAGCTTCTGCCAACCTAGCAGTTCGAAAACATGCAAATGTGAGTAGATCAATAGGTACCGCTCCAGTGGAAAGGTAATGGCGCTCCATTCAGTCATGCCAGCCACATGATCTTGGAGGTGTCTAAGGACAACATCAGCTCTTCGGCTTAAAAATGGAGATGAGCACCAACCCCCAGAGTCTAACAAGACTGGACTTCATGTCAGGGGAAAACCTTTACCTTTTAACCTCTACTATAAAATCATGGGAAATGTTTATTAAACAGGAGATCCTAAAACACATTTTGTGATAGTTTTTCAATGAATATCTCATAGAGTCTCAACCAATTCAACATAGTTTGTGGCAGCCACAAAACCAAGTTTCTGGAGTAGAACAACTATTTTCAAAATAAGTACTGCACAATTAAATAGGAAATCATACTTTCAAACCAGGCACAAAATTTTCTTTTCAAATTTTGTTATATAGTTTAATCCTTCAAATAATCTGGAACTGAGCTATAGAGAGATTTATAGTTTTAGAGTAGTACTAGCAAAGGTTCTCTTGCTGCTCACGCGGACGAAGAGAACTGAGGTAGTAGCCCCTCCTACGGGCTATATATAGGGGAGTGGGCGGGGCTTCTACTAATCTTTCTTTGATCTCTCTAGAAGGTTCCGAAGCTGCTCTGCGCCAGCGCAGAACATACCACTATGTACGATTCACAGTAACCACGACAAGGAATTATAGTTTCATGACTACTACCTGAAAAACAAAACAACTAATAGACAGTGGAGGTGTTGCAATAGGGGAGTTAGGTACCCCTTGTGCAGCACTTATTCTGAGCAAGGGGCACAGCAAAGAATACATGCCATAACATACAGTGTGTCCCCTATATACATGGATCTGGTACATTCCCTTTAACCACATCCAACAAAGTATGTCCTCTCTCAGCATTTTCTAGTCTCTCCAGCATAGCTCTCTTGCTCTTCATTTCAATAGCGTTCACTATTATCTGATGGTTTGTGCATCCATGCAAAGTTTATTTATTTATTTATAGTATTTTTACCCCGCCCTTCTCAACCCCCGAGGGGGGACTCAGAGCGGCTGACAAAAGTTCAGGTGTGTGGATATGGGGGTTGTACTGTTTACCGTATAGGTGTGGATGCAGAAGTACAAAGTGTTTATATTGTGTTAACTTGAATATATTCAAGTGACAGTATGTTCAAAATAGGAACAGAATGTGCGTCCCTCCAGCTATTGCTGGGGTATAGTAAACATCCTTCATGGGATGATGAGAACTGCAGTCCAGCAAAATCAGGAGGGATGCACGTGATTCACTCCTACTTTAGGAATCCATTATCATTGATGTGATTTGCTACCACATATCCAATAGTATGAAATTGAGTGGTGAGACCAGGGAAATGCTTATCCAAGTGAGGAACATGCACTTCACTGCGTGCTAATGAATTACTGTACAAGGAGAATATTTACTCCTGTGGCTCAATTTAGTTGGTTAGCACCAGAGAGCTTTACAACTCACCAAGCTCTGTGGATGATAGGGAATCATGGTCAATTTGTATTCCTGACATAGACTGAGATATAATTTAAGACTGATTCAAAAAATCATATTAACCAATTAGCTGTGTTAAATGTTAAATCCACACACATAAGCATAACACACATGTACTCATTTCGCAGAGGAACTTGCTTGCCAAGTTAGTTGATATATGTTGCAGACCTTGTACAGATAAGATTCTTCAAGGAAAGGCACATAGTGAAGTACTCCCCAGGACTAATGACAATATATCTGTCCCTTACTTTCCTCTTGCAAGCCTCTTACGCATATTGCCATGTAGTGGCTAATGGGGAGTTGTTGGGGGACATCAAGAAACATCTCTGGCTTCCTCTCTACCAGCAGCTTCTCCAGGCTTGAGGATGGCAGTGCCAAGCCAGCCTTGTGCTAGCTATGCCAACACTGGCTTGGCATTGCCATCCTCAAGCCTGGAAAAGCTGCTGGTAGAGCGGAAGCCAGACGGGGGCGGAGACAGGCCGCACCAAGCCCCGCCCCCTCCCCTCTGGCTTTGGATCTCCCAGCAGCTTCTCCAGGCTTGAGGAGGGCAGTGCAAAGCCAGCCTTGTGCTAGCTATGCCACCACTGGCTTGGCATTGCCATCCTCAAGCCTGGAAAAGCTGCTGGTAGAGCGAAAGCCAGACCGGGGGGGGGGGGGGAGCCATGCTGCACCAAGCCCCGCCCACTCCCCTCTGGCTTTGGATCTCCCAGCAGCTTCTCCAGGCTTGAGGAGGGCAGTGCCAAAAGTAAAATTCAAAGGGTTAGCTGCAACACAAAGGATGTCTTTTTCTTTTGTATATATTTCTTTATTGGTAGTATCTTTTCAAAATCACATGGCGTGGAACATATATATTTCTTCCCAAATGGGGATGTGGAATTGTTGAATTATCCAAAAAACAATAATTACAGACCTCTCAAAACGGATAAATCCAAAAATAATAATATATATCCATACTTCATAGACTTGTTATATATATAATCCGGATTGAGGGGCTCCACATCCCCATTTGGGAAGAAATATATATGTTCCACGCCATGTGATTTTGAAAAGATACTACCAATAAAGAAATATATACAAAAGAAAAAGACATCCTTTGTGTTGCAGCTAACCCTTTGAATTTTACTTTTGATGCTGCTTTGAGGACACTCTTCCTCTCCCTTTGTGAGGGCAGTGCCAAGCCAGCCTTGTGCTAGCTATGCCACCACTGGCTTGGCATTGCCATCCTCAAGCCTGGAGAAGCTGCTGGGAGTGCCGAAGCCAGGGAGGGGGGGGGGCTTGGCACGGCCTGGCTCTGCCCCCCTCTGAGAAGCGCCCCATCCTGGGATCGACCTCCTTCGGTCCCGGGATCGACTAGTCGATCGCGATCGACTTCCTGGGCAGCCCTGAGTTAGATGCTTCTCCTAAATCCCAAACCCTTTGTTGAACAGTAAGCAGTTATGGGTGATGGATGGGGAAACTATGGGCTGGATTTTGTGGGGAGTATTGTATAAGTGAAGTAGAGTAAAACCTTAAAGAGTTCAATACACAAACATAGTTGTACCTGCACTGACAGGAAGCCAACCATAATGCTGAGAATTTTTTAACCTATGCAGTGCCTATGTGAAATCCGCGCCCTATACACACACACACACACACAATTTTCTGGCATATAAGACTACTTTTTAACAGGAAAATCTTCTCAAAATCTGGGGGGGGGTCTTATACACTAGATGTTGTCTTATAGGGTGGGTGTTGAAACTTCCGAGCCGGACTGGAGAATCTGCAGTTGCTGCATATGATTTTGGGGGAGCGAATAAATGGCTGTGGCCACATCCCTGCCGTATGTAGCGACCGCATGAAAGCAGCAAGGGCAGCGCTGTACAAGTACGGTAGAAGAAAATCCACTCACCAGGATTTATTTATTTATTAGATTTATCAATCGCCACTCCCAAATGGCTTGGGCCGGTTCACACTCAGAACAAAGCAATACAATAAAAGCGATAAAAACAGTTACAGTAAAATACAATTTAACCTGTGTATTAGGACTCGAAAGCCTGCTTGAACAGAGTGGGCTTACAGGCTTTACGAAAAGCTAGCAAATTTCGTAAAGCTCGAGTCTCAGGGGGTAACGCATTCCAAAGAACTGGAGCAATAGTAGAGAACGCCCTTCTCTGAGTTGCGGTCAGATGGTACGATTTCACACTGGGCACGACTAGGAAAGATGTGACTTGACATGATCCCAATGACGAGGTGAGGGGCACCTCACCGAGAAGGTGTAAGTGAAGGGCTGAGCAAGCTGCAGGATGCCCGGGGTATGGAAAAACAAGATAGAACGGCGCTGTGCCCCAAAAAACCCACATCTTTTTCACCCGTCTGACCCACCCTTGTATCTTATTACCGTACCTCCTCTTTCTTGCTCCAGAGTTAAGCAGAGCAGGCGTGCATGTGCGAGATCTGAGAGGCAGAGAAGGAGGTACGGTAATAGGAAAATTACCATATTGAAATCAAATCTGATGTTTTTAAATTTTTTATTTGGTGTGCGTTGGAAGAGGGGTAGTCTTATACAGTGAATATATCCCAAACTCAATATTTTTAACTGGAAAAGTTAAGGGTCGTCTTATATGCCCAGTTGTCTTATACGCCAAAAAATGTGTGTGTGTGTGTGTATTATGCTAACACATAATATATACTGTGTGTGTGTGTGTGTGTGTGTGTATATATATATACAGTATATATTGCTGACACAGACTTCAGACAAAGGTTGCACTCGCCACATGGGGGAACCACTAGCAATCAGAATTCTGGGTTGGTTTCCAGGTGCTAACAATCGCATTTAAAACAATCCACAGGGACCCCAATGGCTATACCTGTAATTGCTCGGCGTATCTCTGTTGCAGCGGCTTCTCTCATCTCCAGTGAGGCCTGTTCACTGTACCAAGCGGTGTGTGGTGTACAAATTAAATTAGGAGCATCTTTCAGAGACCCTTGAGCAAAGCTACAGGGAAAAACAACAAAGGAATATGGACCATAAAAAGAGTTCCAAAACAAATACCTTCACAGAGCATTCGGTTTTCCCCTTTTCAACTTGAAGAGGGTCTACCGTATGAATGGGTATTTATAGCTTTGGGCATACTGGTAGTGATGCTGATGCATACTGGGCCCAGTTGACGGGTTTGTTGGGATTGAGTTCCGCTGATGGGAAGCAACTGGCTGACAGTCCACCTCTCTTTATGTGAGAGATCTCTGATGTAAGGCAGAATTGCAACAGGGACCCTGATCATGCCTGTCACATCAGAGATTGTTCACAGAAAGGGATGCCACTGTCACCTGATTCCTGAGCAAGAGAGAAATGGCTGCTTCCCAGTACGTGAGGATTGGGGAGATTTGCAACGAATTCACTGCAAAGCACTGTAACTACAATGTTTACATTAATTCCAAGTGGCTTCTGGCCCGGGTTGCTATCATCATCATCACCACCACCATCATCATATTTATTTCTATCCATCCTTTCTGCTTATGGGAACTCACGGCAGCTTACAATAAGTGACACAACCCAATAAATTTAAAGGCATGGCAAATACAAAAGATAAAAAACAATTAAATATTTGTGTAATTAATACAAAATACAGTTGAGATACAATAAAAAATGTATACAATTAAAATAACATTTAAAACTAAATATCCTCCCCAGTTGGTAGACTTGGGTTTTTTCAGTCCATAGTATGCCACCTTGTGGTACTCTGAGGAAAAAGCAATATACAGTATATATAGGTAATATAAAAATATTTTCTACTTTCGTTGTTGTTATTATTATTATTACTGTTATTGGATACACTACAAGATTAGTACACAGCAAACAAGATCACTATGCTGGCTTTTTGTATTGGGTCATATGTCAGACACTTTCCAAGTGTCTAGGACTATGTGATATATTGGCAGATAATGCGGATAAGTCCCAGAGTAATTTGACGTATTCAATAATAATAATAATATTGGAGCCCTCGGTGGCGCAGTGGGTTAAACCCTTGTGTCAGCAGACTGAAGACCGATTGGTCACAGGTTCGAATCCAGGGAGAGCACGGATGAGCTCCCTCTATTAGCTCCAGCTCCTCATGTGGGGACATGAGAGAAGCCTTCCACAAGGATGGTAAAACATCAAAACATCCAGGCGTTCCCTGGGCAACGTCCTTGCAGACAGCCAATTCTCTCGCACCAGAAGCGACTTGCAGTTTCTCAAGTCACTCCTGACACAAAAATTATTAATATTATTGTTATTATTATTATTATGTGATGGGACAAACAATAGTTAAGCTATGCGGTCATTAATGGAAAAGAAAATCACAGGATTATGATTTTGGCAAATGGTAGATTTGCATGAAGCTCAAAGTAGTAGATCGACGACAAATCGGACAGGATAGGATATAACATAAAAATACAGTGAACTCTTGGCATCGACAAAGGTTTGGTCCTAAGGTCTTCTCTCTCTCTGGATATCAAAATCTGTGGATGCTCAAGTCCCATTACACTATGTAACATTTTTGTTCCTGGGTTAGAAATGTCATTTCCTAATTGGTTCTATCATAAAAACATAGAAACATGTATTAAACTGCAAAAACTTTGTTTTTGTGGGACATCCTGCAGCACATAAAATGATGATGATGATTATCATTATTATTATCTTCATGATGTTTCCATGATGATAAATATCAAACCAGCCTACAATGTTTGGCAGCATAAAACATGCTATAAATTTTCAACTTACCTAAATGGTTCTGATTCGTGAACATCTAGTGCTGCCCCTCGTATCCTTCCTTCCTTCAGGGCTTGGGTTAAGGCCTTTTCATCCACCAGACCTCCACGGGCTGTGTTTACCAAAAATGCTCCTTGTCTCATCTGTTGGGGCCAGGAAAAAAAGGAAGTCCATTCTAACATGATTTTTATGACTCTGCATCCATGGAGCATCAGCACCATTTCCTTGTGTAGCTGAAGCAGCATCAAATGGCACATCTCACCCCTAAGCACATACAGTAATGGCAAGTCTCTATTATTATTATTTTATTTTTTTTGCAAGTATCTACAGAGCTATGGTATCTTAGTAGCAAAACCTTAATGGATAATTCTACATTGGGGCTAGTTTTCGATGAAGCAGGATGGAAGAAACCAGAACACCCACGGAGAAGACACTATTATCTATGCCATAAGGCAGTGTTTCGCAACCGGTGTGCTACGGCACACTAGTGTGCCGTGACGGACCTCCTGCTGTGCCGTGAGAAAAGCTCTCTGCCCCCCTTCCTTCCCCCCTCCTTCTGCCGAATGCCTGCTGCTTGGGGGAGCAAGAGGAAGGGCCGGGCGGCGGCGAAGAAAAAGAAGAAGGGGCCGGGGTGCCAGCCAGCCTCCAATCTGCCATGACTCCCTCATGACTCCTGCCCCTCGCTCGCACTGCCCCCTCAAGGCTGGAGAAGCTGTGGGACAACTGAAGCCGCGGGGAGGGGGCAGAGCCAGGCCGCACCATGCCCTGCGCCCTCCTCCCGGCTTCAGCTGTTCCACAGCTTCTACAACCTTGAGGGGGCACTGCCAAGCCAGCATTGTACTTGCTCTGCCACCACTGGCTTGGCAGTGCCCCCTCAAGGCTGCAGAAGCTGTGGGAGAGTTGAAGCCGCAGGGAAGGGGCAGGGCATGGCACGGCCTGGCTCCTCCCCCTCCCCCGGCTTCGGCACTCCCAGCAGCTGCTCCCAGCAGGCCACAATCCCCCAGCCATTCTTTACTATGTTAGAGTGTCATTTTGTGTCATTTTGGTTGGTGGTGTGCCCCCAGATTTTTTTAATGTTAAAGGTGTGCCGCGGCTCAAAAAAAGTTGGGAAACACTGCCATAAGGCATGCAATCTACCTTCAGTCAAGCTCAGAAGTGATGCAAATAGAGGTGTGCAATTCGGCCAAAAGGCATGCCATTTTGGGGTCCATTGTCAGCTGACCCCTTATTCTATTTACTGGGAAGTTACTCGAAAGGGGAGGGGTTTTGCCATTTTCATTCGGTAAAGCTTCGGCTCATTGGCTACAATGGGAAACTTTAAAGGCTCAATCCTCAGTCATTTTAAGACCTATCTGCATGAAACTTACATCGGTTTTAAACCCCATTTACAACTGCAGGCCTGTCAAGTTTCAAATGAATTCACCAATCTATCTACCTTTTAGAATTTAGAATTTTTAGTTTTAACCATAACATTTTTTAAAATAAGAAAAACCGCAAGAGAGGGTTCTGGGAATTGTAGTCGCTGGTTGTGTCCATTCTCAGCTAATCAATGAATGGTCACAACCAAGCTTTTTATTGGCTGAGAAACAGAGAGAGAAAAAACGTCCGCTCTCATCATGCTCCGAGAGGAACTTTTCAATGCCCACGCCATGCAAGTGCTGCTGGGAAAGCGAATTCTCAAGGCCCTCTCCAGGCCCGGATTACCCATAGGGCCAACCTAGGCCATGGCCTAGGGGCGCAAGCCGGGGGGGGGGGGGCGCAAATCACGGACCAAAGAAAGATTAATAAACATTTTATGAAATAATTTTAAAAATCGCGCCACGATTGGCTCCTGCCGCCTGGTACCCAAAAGGAAGCGAGGCCAAGGACGGGTTGCACGGAGGCGGCGCTCGTGCTCGATGTGGCAGCCTCAGCCCATCTATCTATGCCACTGCTTCTCAGCCAGTGCTTCTGCGCCTGAGGGGAGGGGCCTTCGCAGGCTGCTGAGGGAAGAGGAGGCCGCGGGAAAGAAGGGCGGCATGCGGCGTGGAGGCCCGAAGGGGAGCCTGAGGCGGAAGAAGGCCCCGACTCTCTGCAGCCGCTGAGCCATGAGCCGCACGTGGGGCCGCCTCTGAAGCCGCTGCCCTGGACGAAGAGCATGCTCTGGACCCAGCCCAGCTTTCCCCGTCCCTTTGGGCCTTGGCTCTGCGGCACTTGCTCACCCTTCTGTCGCTCCCCGCCACACAAAGGGGCCCGTTCCCTTCTCTTCAGTGACAGCGTGTGCGCACCTTTCCCCTCAGCCCCATTGGCACATGACGGGAAGGATGCGGCGGCGTGAGGCCGGGGGGGGGGGGAGAGGTGGGGGGTGCGGTAGAGGTTGGCTTAAAGGGGGCATAATTCCAAAGTGTGGCCTAGGGTGCAAAAAGCTGATAATCCGGGCCTGGCCCTCTCTGGAGGAGGAGGGAACTTTCCAAGGAGAAACGGATGGAGGCTGCTTCTGCAAAAGATTCCTGCTTCAAGTATATTGTAGACCTAACTCCTCCTTCTCCAGAACTGATAAAATCTGGCTCTCTTAATCCATTTTTCTGGGATTTTGGCTCCCTCCTCCCAGTTCTGTTTTCGGATATTATATAAAATGGACCATTTTTGTTTAAACCCATTCGGGCCCAAACCTAGCAAATAGACTTTTTGGAAACCTTTGCTATCTATGGTAATTACAATTCCCATCGCTGAATAATCTTTTATGGCTGCATTATCTATTTACATTGATGCTTTGAGTCCTCAAGGTGCTTTCCTAGGTTCCTAAATGCTGTACGAGGAATATTACGCTTAGTGCCCATTTGCTCCTTATTTATGTGCTCTTTGTACAGAATAGAGGTAATTAAGTTAACTGCAGAGCCATGGCAGCACAGGAGGAAAACAGCAGGGCAGATGCAGATCCATGGGGATTTTTTAGATTGTCAGAAATGAACTTGATTTTGAAAGGATTTACCCACTGCTGAACTATGGATGAAAGAATATTTGAGGGCCAAGCTTTCGTTTGGCAGACACAATGTTCAGCTGCCATTGGCCCTGGCCGTAGGTGAGTAACTACTTTTGGCTAGGTCAGTTGTTGTTGTTATTGATTATTATTTCTATCTCTCCTTTCCCCCCAGATTGAGACTCAAATTGGCTTACAACAAATTAGAAAACACATCATTAAAAATTCACAGGACATGATAGTTAAAATGAGATTAAAACTCAAAACAGTTATAGCACCATCCTTGCATTATGGCACTATGTGTGGCACTATGGATGGCGAGGAGGGATTTGTGGACGTAAGATTCCTAAATTGGTTTACTAACAACCAATTCACTTCCACAACCTGTTGGTGAATGATGGTCTAAATTGGACATGGACATATGCCATCACAACTCTCTTTTTGGTAACTGAAAAGCTGGAATTCACTGTTGCATGGGAAACAGCAGCTGCCTCCAATTTTTTTTCTGTAGTTGGATTCACAGCAATACTATAGGCTACAATTAGCAGTGGTTCCCAACGTATTTTTGACCAGGGACCACTTGACTAGGGACTATTTTGATGAGGGACCACTCTTCAACATTAGTACCAAAAGAGTTACGAATCAGTTTTTGGTGAACTTTAGATTCAGTTTGGGTGCTGATTCAGCATTGGATAGATCACATCAGCTCGTTTCTGATGCAGAACATATGCCATCCAGTAGTCACCATCTGTTCACCCACAGAAAACGATATTTTATAAGCCTCGGCACTATGAGAGGGTTTCGCGAGACCAGTCACTCTCATTGCAATGGTGTAGTAACGGTGAGGGTGCGGACCATATTTTAGTTATTGTGGACCACTGGTGGTTGGGAACCACTGGTCTACAGGGAATCCTGCATGCTGATGTACATTCAGCTATAGAAAAATACTGTATTACACCACATAATAGCTGCCACCGCATAACAGTCACATCAACCCCCCCACCCAAATTGGTAATTTTCTTTCATCTCATAATCATCACAGCCTTAATTCATCGCCCCAACATACTGCTGGTGGAGGATCTACATATAATGGGTCCACCGGGAGAAAGGCGCCATAGAAATTCCTGAAATAAATAAATAGTGTGGCCAGTGTAGGAAGACAAGTTTTCTTGCTGTAAACAGTCTAGCTAGTGCGATGTGTCTTGCTGCACTATACAAATAGCAGCTTTGCCCAAGCACTTGCCCCCCCCCCCCTTTCAGCTATGGCACTTCACTCAGCTGAGTCCAAAAGCAATGGGTTGAAGAGAGTGATGATATAAGCTGAGTTAAGCTCTGTAGCCGAAAGGTGCTTGGACAAAGCTGTTGCTTGTACTGTACAGCAAGACACATGGAGGAGGAAGCATGGAGTCTTTCCCACACTAGCTAGACCAGGCACTGGCAAACTTCAGCCCTCCAGGTGTTTTGGACTTCAACTTCCACAATTCTTAATAGCTGGGATTACTGGGAGGTGAAACCCAAAACACCTGGAGGGCCAAAGTTTGCCCATGTCTGGGCTAGACTGGCTATATTTATTTAATTTATTTATTTACGACATTTATATGCCGCCCTTCTCACCCTGACGGGGACTCAGAGCGGCTTACAAGTCATATGTACATACTATACTGTATGAAAATCACCTGCCAACAGTACAATTTCTTTCATCGCGTAATAGTCGCACCTTTTTGGCAAAAAAAGTGTACAAATATTACTATTACGCGATGAAATATGGTAGCCGTATGTTTTTCTGCTGCTGCTGAGGCTACGTATGAGAAAATGTGGTGTTAGATCAGACCTGGGCAACCTACGGCCCATGGGCCGGATGCGGCCTGGCAGCCGATTCTGTCTGGCCCGGGGAGAAGGGCGTCAGGGGCGGGGCCAAGAGGAAGGCGTGCCGCTGCCCCCATCCCATCGCAGGCTGTGGGGCCTGTGTCGACAGCCCGCCGCTCTGGAGAACAATCGGAGGAGCAGCGGCTTTGGCGTGCCTGCCATCCTGGGAGGCGATCCAGTCCTGCAGCGGGAGAAGCCAGCGACCTGCCGCGGCTGACCGCCCTGGCGACCCGGAAGACTTGATCTTCTTCCGGTTCACCAGGGCGATCACCCACCGCAGCTCGCCGACTGCTCCCGCTGCAGGCCCAGATCGCCTCCCGGGATGGCAGGCACTCCATGGCAGGGCGATCAGTTGGGGAACGGCTGGGGGCGAGAGCGGGCAGAGGCCTGCAGCCTCCGATCGTCTGCTGCTCTGCTTGAGGATGTCAGCCTCTATCTTGGTTCGCACCTTGTTTTCTTGAATTTCATTTTATTTTAGTGGTTTTTATTATTATTTTATAATAATAATTTTATAATAATAATATAATAAATAATATAATATAATGTTATATTATACTATAATTTCAATATATTATAATGTCTATATATATATACTATAATATAATAATTATGATATTAATACTAATAATATATGAATTTTTCTTGATATATTAATATGTTAAAAATAATGATGTGTAATATATAGTAAATATAATAAATAAATAAATAATGTAGATTAGAATATAGTTCAGCCTTTAGGTGCGGCCCTCCATAATATTTTTTGGCTCTCATGTGGCCCCTTGGAAAAAATAATTGCCCACCCCTGTGTTAGATGGTGGATTGGATGGATTGGATGGGACACTATTATAGCTACATCTCTCAATGCAGGATCATAGCTGAAATGTTTTACAAAGCTCACTGATGTAAGCAAGTCTGGTACACAGACAAGACTGCAGCCAATAAAACAGATAAAAAAATACAATCTTTCATTTGTGGCATTCTGTAACATTAGGCTCTCTATAATTTATTGTGAGCATTAAAATGACCCACTGAAGTGGCATCACCTGATGTATAATGTGCAAAAAGACAGATGGACAATTAGCTATAACTTTCAACTATCCCAAAGGTAAAAATACATACAATTACTCTTTGCATCTGCTTGATAGTATAGCTCTGCCAAGAGGAATTCCAGCACTCCGCAGTCACATCTTCCTAGACTGCAGTTGGAGCCAGATAGACAATCCCACCTTCCATTAGGAATTACCTGCTTAATCGTAAAGTCATTGATAAGGTGGTGATTATGTTCATTGAGGTTACAGTGTAAGGACACACAGTCGCTCTGGTAGAGCAGATCCTGGAGGGTGTAGACCCGCTGGACGCCCAGGGACCTTTCTATGCCATCCTGCAGGTATGGGTCATAAAAGATCACATTGAATCCAAATGCCTTGGCTCGAACTGCAACTGCTTGCGCAGTGCGACCTAAGCCAAAAGAAGAAAAACAGAAAAGCAGACAGTTGTCATGATAGGCTTGGCAACACGCTAGCAGTGCATAAATCCCAAAGAGTGCATTCAACAGTCCCAAATGCCACAACTTGCTGCCAAAGTACACTTTCTCCAACTACATTAAAGGCATCCATGCTGCGCCGATTCTCTTTTGCGTTATCCCTTTGTCAGGACTGCTGAAATGCAGCACTTGCAGAGGGAAATAAACTGGTATAGTGCTAATAGTACAGAAACCTCCTTGTGAGTTTACTACTCTCTCAATGCAGTGCAGGAACCTTTTTGCTTTTACTACTCCTCCCACTGCAGCTGAGCCTTTGCTATATTCTCTGTCCAAACTTTGGAAATGCACTGAATTGCAGGGGTTTTGTGTGCTGCAGTCTTCCAAAGCTTGAGTAGGATTTGAGTATTTTTCCAACTTTGGATGCCTAGTCTTCTGCACTCAGAAAAAATATTTCCTCGCTTTGCTAATTTCCAAGCAAACTGCTTTTTTAAAAAAAAAAACCACATTAAAAAAGGTGTATGGCATTCTCTGGAGCCCCCGGTGGCACTATTAAACTGCGGAGCTGCTAAACGTGCTGATTGAAATCCAGGGAGCAGGGCGAGCTCCCGCTGTTAGCCCCAGCTTCTATCAACTGAGACGTTCAAAAACATGCAAATTGGAGTAGATCAATAGGCATGGTTAGGTTCAGTCGGAATTTTCGTAATTCGGAATAAGTTCGGAAAGATTTTCAATGTTTTTAAGGAAACCGGAAGTCCCTTTGCCCTTCCGAAGCTTTTCCCGCCATTTATGCTACGAAATAGTGAGTGAGTCGGAAATGATTCAGCGTTTCTCCACTTCTGGTCTCTGGCCTCAGCTCAAGCCTGGGAAGCTTTTAAAAACCCAGTGGGTGACTTACCTCCCTCTCGTCTCCCCTCGTGAGCCTGGGAAGTGGTTTAAAACCTAGTAGATGAATTTTCTCCCTCTCATCTCCCCTCGTGAGGTTGGGAAGTACTTTTAAACCCAGTAGATCAGGGGTGCTCATTAGGTAGATAGCGATCTACCAGTAGCTCACCCTGCTCCCTGGATTTCGTCTCAGTTGGTAAAAGCTGGCGCTAACAGCGGGAGCTCACCCTGCTCCCTGGATTTCGTCTCAGTTGGTAAAAGCTGGCGCTAACAGCGGGAGCTCACCCTGCTCCCTGGATTTCGATCAGCAAGTAGGGCGTCCTGGTAGATCGCAGGCAGGGCGAGAGGAAGGCTCAGTTCCTCCCCGCAGGCTCCCAACGCCGCCCAGGTGCAGAAGGAGGTTGGACTGGATGGCCCTTGGAGGTTTCCTCCTATTCTAGGAACCCATGGTTATTATTATTATTATCAGAGGCTGAATGGCCATCTGTGAGGAATGCTTTGATCGTGTTTTTATCTTATGGCAGAAGGAGGTTGGACTGGATGGCCTTTGGAGGTCTCCTTCTACTCTAGGAACCTATTGTTGTTGTTACTATTATTATTAGTAGTAGCAGAGGCTGAATGAATATTATCATCATTATTAGTGTGAGCACAAAGTAAACAGAGCAAGGGTTGCGTTAAAGTATTACACAAGCAAGGCAATATTCCATATATATATATATATATATATATATATATATATATATAGCACAGAACTTACATTTGCCTATCTCACGGACTAGAGAGATTATTTTTTGAACTAATTTTGGACATTTATGCACACTTCATGGAAAAGGATATTTAATCCGAAGTATCCACTATTGGGACATTGCGCCTTTTGTGTACTACGTCGTGTGATTTCCTGTATCCAGCAATGGGCATAGTATGTGTTTAATCTTATCTATGATACTCTAGTTCTGTGCAATATATATATATATATTTATATGGAATATTGCCTTGCTTGTGAAAAAGTGTGAGCACCCCGGCAGTAGATGAATTTCCTTCTTCTCATCTCCCCTCGTGAGGTTGGGAAGCAGTTTAAAACCCAATAGATGAATTTCCTCCCTCTCAACCTCCCTCATGAGCCTGGGAAGTGTTTTAAAACTGAGTGGATGTATTTCTTCCCTTTGCTCCCCCCCCCCTTTTCTGGAGTAAAACAACTACTTTCAAAGTAAAGACCACCAAATGAAACAGGAAACATCTCTTTCAAACCATTAAGGAAGGATTCGGAAGTCTCTGAAGTTTTGGAAAATTTTGAACATTTTTTTCTGTGAAAATCGGAATTGACTTTAGAATTGAACCACCAGCGCCCTGTACATCCGAAATGAGTTTTGAACCTTTTTTTAATTTATATAAAACAAGCCTAATAGGTACTGCTCCGGTGGGAAGGTAACAGCGCTCCATGCAGTCATGCTGGCCACAGGACCTTGGAGGCATCTACGGACAACACTGGCTCTTCAGTTTAGAAATGCAGATGAGCATCAACCCGCAGAATCGGACTCGATTAGACTTTATGTCAAGGGGAAATCTTTACTTACTTAAGGCATTCTCCATACAATTCCTAGTATGTAACTACGAAGTCAGAACTATGTTGTAGTTACACCTGACATTGCCATTCTCACCCTGAATGCAATGTTTCCAAAGCGCTACAGCTTGGAGCAATGGGAATGGCATTTTCTGTACTCTCCTAGTTGGAGGGTCAACAGCTTATTCTCCACATGCTCTGTCACTAGGAGAGCATTGCACATGTCATTCATCAATCCCTTGTTCTGTAATGCTTCAAAAAAGCATTGGTGGTTCCAGGTTGGAAAAAGTACATTGTTGAGGTTACACTCAGTCATTCATGGCCATAAGGATAGATCTCAGCAGTTACGGTACTACACAGCCATCTTATTATTTTGTAAACGCTGAACAGGATGGCAGCGTTTACTTCTTTAATGTTTGCATGTTGCCTTGTGCCCTCACTGTAATCTACCCTTACATAAAAATATAAGTAATATAATAACTATAATGTGGTGCAGCTGGCTAAGTGTCAGCTGCATAAGATCTCTCTGACCAGTAGGTCATGAGTTCGAGGCCTGCCCGGGTTGAGGTGGGTGCTCGACCTTTAAGTGTAGCCTTTGTAGCCCAAAAGACAGTTGCAGGAACGCTGAGGAATGCGGAAGGAACAACAAGGGACGCTGGGAACGCTGAGAGATGAGGAGTGCGTCAGCTCCCCCTGGTGGCCAGAGTTTGCCTCTGTTTGTCTATATGTGTGTTTGTGAAAATGGCAGGGATTGTTTGCTGTGTACCTGTAATCCGCTCTGAGTCCCCTTCGGGGTGAGAAGAGCGGAATATAAATAAAGTGTATTATTATTATTATTATTATTATTATTTGGAACAAGGCTAGGAAAATACTTTGATCATAGAGAAAGATCATCTGGCCTATGGGGACCACCTACCTTTGAGGCAAAGAAGTAGAGGCAAGCAGAAAAGACACATCCTTTGGGAATGGTTTTGTTGTTTTTGGATACAGAACAACCTAGTCAGATTATTCAGTACAGAAAATACTGTAGTCCACCAAGAATGGTGATCCATATAAGTGTCTGGAAAACCTCATATTGTTGCCATCTGCCTAATGCTCAGAGATAAGAGTTGTCAAGCTCGGGGACCAGTGGGCTTCATTTTTTGCTGTATTCATCTGTCCTCAAAATTGGTAATGGCAATAAGTTTTCCTTAAGACCAGGGGAATAAATCATCATATGGCTATCCAGATACTATTAGATTGCAAATTCCAGTACTGCTACCCAGAACAGTCATTGCTGAAGGAGGCTGAGCTGAAGCCCAGCAACATTCGGATGGGTGCCATGTTCCCACCCATTTTAGACTAAAAGAATTCATGACTATGTATCATGAATATACTAATAAGAAATACGGGGTTAATGAGAGATACTACAGCCATACACCTGCTCTTTAACATCTTCATTTCAACAATTTTAGTTGAATTTAATAGAATTTTAATGTGTTGTAATAGTTTGGATTGTATTATGTCTTGTTTATTTAAGTTGCTTTTATAATTGTTACTGAGCTTGTTTTTGATCTGTTATATCTTATCCTCAGTACTGAATGTTTGCCACTGTTTATTTTGTTGTAAGTCACCCTGAGTCCCTTCGGGGAGATAGGGTGGGTTATAAATAAAGTACTATTATAATAAATAATTCATTGCCCATTATTTACATCTTTAAATGGTATTTTAACATGTTTTACCTTTAATTCACTTTATATCATGAATGTATTATTTATTCATAGCACAACTCAACTTTATTTCTTATGAGCCGCCCTCCACCAAAGGTGCTCTGGGCGACTTACACAATTAAAATAAACAGGTTACATAGTCACAGCTTGTTACTTAACAATCATAGGCTCTTCTGAAGAGCCATGTCTTGAGTGCCCCTAAAAATGTATGTAGATCAGGAGTGACTCTTTGGTCTGGCGGTAGGGAGTTCCACAAGATTGGGGCTGCGATTGAGAAGGATCTCTGTCTTGTGGACTCCAAACGAACCTCTCTAGGGCCAGGGACATAGAGGAGATTCTCATGAGCTGACCGTGGCAGTCTCTGGTGGTGGAGTGGCATTAAACAGTCTCTTAGATATGAAGGACCCTGACCTCGAAAGGCCTTGAATGCTAGAACCAGAGTCTTATAGAGGACTCTGTGTTCAACCGGCAGCCAATGCAAGCGCTGCAGAGACGGTGTTATATGGCACCTCATTGATGTTCTTGTGAGGAGTCTAGAGGCTGCATTTGCACAATTTGGATCTTACGAATTGCTGCTCGAGGTAAGTCCACATACAATGCATTGCAGTAATCCAGCCTCGACGTAACCGTGGCATGGATTATCGTAGCCAGCGCCTCTGTTGGTAAATAAGGCGCCAACTGCCTCGCTTGGCGTAGATGAAAGAAGGCCTTTTACTAGTGGAGGCAATCTGGGCTTCCATCATTATTTTGGAATCCAGGATAACACCGAGACTCTTCACAGTGGGGGATGGAGCTAACAGTTCCCCTTCAAAAGATGGTAATAGACCAACCAAATTCTGATGGGCGGCCAGGTCACAAGAATTCAGTTTTTGCTGGATTTACTTTCAGTTTATTGGCACATAGCCATCTTGTCACCGCTCCAAGACACTGGGTGAAGTTATCCGGTACAGAAGTTGTTCCAGGTTCTAGTTTTAGGAGAAGCTGGGTGTCATCAGTGTATTGTAAATATTCTAATTCAAATCTCCGGACTAGCTTGGCGAGAGGTCGAGCATAGATGTTAAACAGCATTGGCGATAGAATAGCACCTTGGGGTACTCCATAGTCAAGAGTGGATTTCTCAGATACTTGGCCCTGCGTGGAACTTATTGTGGAAACAGGAAACAATGGATAACAGTAAACGCTACTGAAATAAATGACTTCTGCATGAAGGTAGCATAAAGTTGCTTTGGAAAACCTAGAAAATTTATAGAAGGCGTCCTTCAGGGCAAACCTTCTGATGGAAAGAAACCACAGAAAAACAAGGAGGACCTAGAAAATTCCCAGAAAGAACATATTTTGTCCAAGGTGAATAGCTGAAAATGCAGAAACCAGCTCGGTGGGTTCAGGGGCCATACTGTATTTAATTTATATCCTGCCTTTCACCTGGCAAAGGTTTCAAGGTGACTTAAAATCATGAATACAAAGTACAATTAAAAAACAACTAATCTAAAAGCTAAAAGAAAAACAAATTAGAATTCAGATTGAAACACACAAGTTTTAAAAAGTTTAAAAAGCACATTTAAAACAGAATAATATGTTGCTGTGAGTCTTTCAGGCAGTATGGACATAAAAACAATATTTATATTATTTTAATCTAAGATACCCTGAATCCCACTCATAGGAGAAAGGTGGGATCATAAATTGAGCAAATAAATAATTACTTTGTATTTGAATGCCAAGTTACCCCTGCTGTTATCTTCCTCAGCATCCAATTTAAGTTCACCTGGAGTTCTTTTAAGGTACTATTTGTGCATGAAAGAGAGACCTATTCAAATATGTCCTTATTTGTAGATTCACGAACGCCTCACCAAGAACACCTTGCTTTGTGCCCTCCTTTTCATCTCCCTCCCTGCTGGTTGATCCTAAATCTCCAAGAGACACATTCTTAGGACAGACCGTCTTACTGCTGACTTAGCTGAAGGTCAAACACAGACCGTGTAATGCAGCGTGTACAAGGGCATTACTCAAATCTGCTTTTAGAATATAAGCAGCTATGGCATTTTTCAAAAATGTCCATTAACTGTTTGCCATTGCACTTCAGAGGCGATTAATGTGAACAGACGTTGCTATGAGGATACTGAAGCATGCCCTAGCTTTCATAGGCAATGCAGAACTATTGATGGGGCAGTGCCAAATTCTCCGATTGGAGGAATAAGGGCTGGTTGGAGTCAAGCATCAGAAACCGTTTGGCAAGCTGATTTCCTTTGCATGAGGCAGGTCTTCCCCAAATTTCAGGCTGCTCATCCTCAGCACACATAACAGTTACTAAAATCCTATCTTCTAGCCCAGGGGTGCCCACACTTTTTCAGCATGCGAGCTACTATATGAACAACAAAGCTGAAAAGATCTACCTGGCGCGCACGTGTGCGCTCCTGCCACCGTGTGCGTGTTTCTGCCGCCGCGCGTGTTCTCCTGCTGCCGCCTTCCAGTTGCTAAGGGCTTCTTCCTTGCCTACCCATGAATGCTCTCTCCATCTCCTCACTGCTGCGATCGCCAAGCAGGAAGTCCCCATCCCTTCCTGCTTCCTGCGTGCGCAGCAGGCCCCTCCCACGCACGCAGCAGGAACCGCGCTCCTGCTGGGTGCGTGGGAGGGGCTTGCTGCGTACGCAGCAGGAAGGGATGGCAACGGGAAGGGGATCTTCCTTGCCTGACCACGAACGCTCTCTCCATCTCCTCGCCGCTGCGTTCGCCAAGCAGGACGTCACTATGGGAGGGGCACACATCCAAGTCAGGAGCGCACATCCTGCTGGGAGGGGCTTACACACGCAGCAGGAAGGGATGGTGACTTCCTCCTTGGCGAACGCAACGGCGAGGAGTTGGAGAGAACGTTCGTCGGCAGGCAAGGAAGATCCCCTTCCCGTTGCCATCCCTTCCTGCTGCGTGCGCAGCAAGCCCTTCCCACGCACGCAGCAGGAGCGCGCTTCCTGCTGCGTGCGTGGGAGGGGCCTGCTGTGCACGCAGGAAGCAGGAAGGGATGGGGACTTCCTGCTTCACGAAAGCACGCAGCAGGAAGGAGGAAGGCGGCGAAAAGAATGAGAGAGCACGCGCACAGGCAAGGAGGATCTCTTTCCCAAGTGTGCGCGCGCAGGGCAGAATCGCCCCATCCGGCTGTGATCGACTTCATATGGACTCGGAATCGACTAGTCGATCGCGATCGACTTCCTGGGCAGCCCTGTTCTAGCCACATCTAAGCCTCTGTGGGGCCTCTCAATTCTCATCTAAAACAGATATTATGTTAAAGAAATATTACGACAAAGGATTTTGGCGCAACAGTAATGACAAACCCCTTCTGAGCCTTATTTATTGTAAAAGCAACTTGTTTGCTAGAGGATCCTCTCCCCCTACCCAACCTTTTTCCTTCTGCACTCTTGCTGAATGGCTATTTAATTGGGCATGACTAAGACAACTGTCATGGTTTGGAAGCAAAGGTTTAATAAGGCTCTTCTGATAAAGAGGGACAGCTGCAGTGCAATCAGCAGGTCATTATCCACAATGTCATTCCAATTCAATGTCACCGCCTGAGCTCAACTCCTCGACTCCTACATCAAGACAAGAGTCGTCTTTTACAGAACGCAGAGGGGAAGCCAAACAAATAAGCCTCCCTAATGGAAATGTGGTTTGGTGAGGCTACAAATTGGGGGAAACCCCTTTCCTTTCTTGACTGCCATATTTAGACATAGTCGGGCATTCCTTGATATCAAGGGCTTATTAACACTTTTCACCAATGTGCAATCCAGGGCTTCGCACAATCTGCAAATTCAGATGCAAGTACCAATGATTACTAGCCCACCTAATTTGTTCTGAACGCAGAAACTGCCGGGGTAGCTATTGTTAAGTATAAGGCTGACCCCTGGGCAGCAACTTAAGTATACTGTAGGCCAGGAGTGCTCATTAGTTAGATCGCAATCTACTGGTAGATCACGTAGGGCGTCCTGGTAGATCGCAGGCAGGGCGGGAGGAAGGCTCAGTCCTGCCCCGCAGGCTCCCGACGCCGCCCAGGTTAAGAAGGAGGTTGGACTGGATGGCCCTTGGAGGTCTCCTCCTATTCTAGGAACCCGTTGTTGTTGTTGTTATTATTATTATTAGAGGCTGAATGGCCATCTGTGAGGAATGCTTTGATTGTGTCTTTCCCTTATGGCAGAAGGAGGTTGGACTGGATGGCCCTTGGAGGTCTCCTTCTACTCTAGAAACCTATTGTTGTTGTTGTTACTATTATTAGTAGTAGTCGTAGCAGAGGCTGAATGAATATTATCATCATCATTATTATTATGAATAAATTCAGGGGCTTATTATACTCACATTTAGTTGAATTCAGTCTTAAAATATATTATATGGCTCTCACTGAAATAAATTTCCAAATATTTTGCTTTTATGGCTCTCTGAGTAGTGGGGAGGTAGATCATTTTGACTTGGTTGTTTTATAAGTAGCTCGCATGCTGAAAAAGTGTGAGCACCCCTGCCTTATATACTCGAGTATACTGCCTTATATACTCTTCACAGGATAATCAGGAGCTATGAATTCTTTATAACCAGGTTATTATTATTATTAATATTTCATTATTGGCTATTTTTTTTAATGACAGAACCAATTAGGAGCTGCCATGTATAGCGAAATTTTGAAAGTTTGGTTAGAGTTCTGAAATTTTCACCACCAGAACTTTAGCAACACTGTAGAAGCAAAGCACCAGCGCCCCCTAGTTGTCACCACCAGAACTTTAGTTTTGTAAGTACTTCAGAACCATTTAGAACAGTGGTTCTCAACCTGGGTGTCCCCAGATGTTTTGGCCTCCAACTCCCAGAAACCCCAACAGCTGGTAAACTGGCTCGGAATTCTGGGAGTTGTAGGCCAAAACACCTGGGGACCCACAGGTTGAGAACCACTGATTTAGAACCATGGATTGCCCGTGCCTAGTTACACTGTCCTAAATTGAACAACTGTAATAGATAATCTGAATCCTGGCTTATATGTATTTTATCTATTGTATTATCTATTTATTGTATTTTAATCTTGTATGGTGTAGGTTGTTTCCATCATCCCTTACTAGTGCCACTATTGCCTGCTGAGGTTTCCAGAAGTTTATTTATTTACATCATTTATATTCCGCCCTTCTCACCCTGCAGGGGACTCAGGGCGGATCACAATGAACATATACAGGCAAACATTCAGTGCCATTTCACATACAACATATATAGACAGACGTAGAGGCAATTTAACATTCCAGCTTCTGTCCACCAGGAGGAGTTGTCGCATTCCTTCATTCTATTTTGTGTACTTCCTGGAGATTTTATGGCCTCATAAATCAGTTAAATTTAGCCTCCCCAAACAAAGTGGTACCTAAATTTCCTACCTGACAGATGCAACTGTCTTTCGAGTTGCAAAGGTCGACAATGAGCTACACAATTGGTCGAGAGCTCACCTCGACCTGGGCAGGCCTCGAACTCATGGCCTTCTGGTCAGTAGAGATTTTTTAAAGCTGACAGCCAGCCAGATGTGCCACATTCCTAAACATCTGAAAGGCCCAAAAGAGTTCCCTTCAATACTACCTCTACCACAAATAATGTCCTCTTACAGGAGAAAAGTAGTGGGAGTGATTACTTTTAGTGAAGAAAACTAGAAAGGAGAGTCAAGTGAATCACAGGACTATGGATGCTTTTCAGGTAATGCGAATTTACAATTGTCAAGTCTCACTGAAGAAGCCACATTTAGGTCTCCTTCTAAGGCAATGGTTCTCAGCCTCTGGGTCCCCAGGTATTTTGGTCTGCAACTCCCAGAAATCCCAGCCAGTTGAGAGCCACTGTTCTAAAACCTCCACATTTTGTAAATATCAACATCTTCTTTCATAAGTTCTCCCCTAGAAGCCACTAACATACCAAATCCAATCAGGCCAAGTGTTTCGCCTCTAATGCGAGCTGCGCCCGAAGCCACCTCCCGTATCTGTTCCACACTTTGCACTCTGGTTCCTTCCCTCAGTGCCTGGTAGAGCCAAGTGTTCCTTCGGTAGAGGTTCAACACGTGGCACAGAGTGGAGTCTGCCGTCTCTTCTACTGCTGCCGAGGGGATGTTGCAAACAGCAATTCCTGGAATCATGAGAGAGAAATCCTTATCTTAGCAATCAGGAAAAATACAGTGAAATCATAAGTTTCTCTCGCATGTAAACTTACTTTTAATAATAAAAATAATAACTATTATTATTATTATTTATTTGTAACCCGCCCTACCTCCCCGAGGGGACTCAGGGTGGTTTCCAACAGAAAAATTGCAACCATTCAATGGCAGAAGAACAATAACAAATAAACAACCAACTAAAACCAATAAACAAAGCAATGTAAGAACTTACACAAACAAAGCAAGGTATTAAAATAGTTACACAGAATGTAATCAAACCAAACCAAACCAAATAAAATCAATCAGACTTACACTTTCAAATCTAGAACAGTGCTCCTTACATTTTTTTTCTGCCCATGACCCTTTTCCACTCAAGAAATTTTGATATATACAGGCCCGGATTACCCATAAGGCCAGCCTAGGCCATGGCCTCGGGTGGCAGGTTTTGGGGGGCAGCGGATTCGCCCCCCCGAAAACATAATTTTAAAAAAAAACAACGCCCCCTCGCAGCGCTTTCCCCTCGCCCTCTCCCGAGAGAGTCATCATACCTCGAGAGAGGGCGGGGGGAGAGCGCTGCGAGGGGGCGGGGAGGAGGGAATGGCCCCCTCCCTCGCCTGGGCCGCCCCTTGCAAAGGAAGGAGGCAGCGAGGAGAAGGAAGGAAGCTCGCCCCCGCGGGCCCTGCCGCCAGCGGGCTTCCTTCCCTCCTCCTCCTCCTGGCCGCCTCCTTCCTTTGCAAGGGGCGGCCAGGCGGCGAGGGAGGAGGGTGGGACTTCCCTTCCTCCTCATCGCGCCTTCCTTTCGGTCGTGGGAGGAGGTGGACAGAAGCCGCGCGGCACTGCTCGTGGGGCTTCCATCCGCCTCCTCCTCCTCCTCCCGTGACTGAAAGGAAGGCGCAAGGAGGGGGAAGGGAAGTCCCGCCCTCCTCCTCGCGCTCTCCTTTCGGTCGTGGAAGGAGGAGGCGACAGAAGCCGCACAGCACCGTGGCTTCCTCCTCCTCCTCCCGCGAACGGAAGGAGGGCGAGAGAAGGAGGCGACGGAAGCCACACGGCCGGGCTGCTGAAGGAGGAGGCGGCCAAAGAGGCTAATCCAGGCCTGGATATATAGGCATATAGAATAGGCATAAAAATCGAACATTTACTTTTAAAAAGTTATTAAGGTTTTCATGTAACAATAAAAAGAGGGGGAACATTTCTAAGGTATAGGAAAGTAGGAAAAAAGAAGGTGATAGAGGGGTAGTGGGTAGGGGTAATGGGATTGGGTGGTGGGGTGTTTTAGGAGAAGTGGATGAGGGGGTAAGAGGGAATAGTAGGGAATAATATGTAGTATGACTTCCAATCTTCTTCACTTCGGGTGCATCTTTCTTCCTTCTATCATTTGAGCTCTCACAATCTTTGGCAAGCTCTTTTTTGTGTTCTCACTTAAGAGCATTTAATGTTTCAGTTTATCTTATATCTATTAACCATTTCAGATTTTCTCGCAATTTAAATTCTTTATTGGTGTCCAGTCCATTTTGGATATTTTCAGATTCTGCTTTATGCTCATGCGTTGGGGTAATTTATCCATATTCATTATATCTAAAATTTTCGATAACCATTGTTCTTGAGATGGAATCTCTTTCGTTCTCCGGACTCTTGCATAATTTATTTTGGCCGCCATCACTAGATAATTCAAAAGTTTATTTCTTTAAGTCTATTTCAAAATCGATTATTCCTAATAGGAAGTATTCTGGTTTTAGTTCCATCTTTATATCTAGTATCTTTTCTATTTTTTCGTGAATATTCTTCCAGTATGATTTGGCAGTTTTACATGTCCACCACATATGGTAAAAGGGACCAGTTTGCTCTTCACACTTCCAGCTTTTGTCATTTGTTTTTGGATAGCATTTTGCTAATTTCTGAGGTGTTATGTACCATCTGTACATCATTTTAGCCAGTTTTTTTTGAGATCAAATGCATATTTCATTTTCTTGTTCCACATTTTCTCCCAGTCTTCTAAATTGATTGAATGTCCAATGTTTGCAGCCCACTTGACCATGCAGTCAAAATCCAACATTTACTGAATATAATTCAACATTTGCAAGGCTTGCTAAACAGTACAACTGAAGCATTTTCAACCCTCCAGCTTTTTGCTAATAGATTTGTGGGGCCGGAGAGATAGCACAGCGGTAACAACAGCTGTGCTGGCAATCTGAAGGTTGCAGGTTCGAATCCCGGGCTGGTTTGGACACCAGCTGTGAGCCCTGTCCACTGTTTACCCAACAGTTCGAAAACAGCTCAGCTGTGATTAGATAAAACTGGGAACTGCCAAGCAGGGAAGGAATTTTTTTTCCAAAGAAGGACTTACAACGCCTAAATAAAGTAAGATCGGTTGCCGGAAGGTGGAATGCGGAAAACAGAGGCTCTCTGTCATGAGGATGAAGCAACAGCACCCCCTTGTGACGTAATGATGCAATCACACCCTGTGACGCACCCTGTGATGCAGCCTGAAGAAAAATCCTTCTAAAACTGTACTTGTCATATGTTGTATGTAATTCTATGGGGAACTGGCAGGGACTGTCTGCCGTATGTGTGATGTAATTCGCTCTGAGTCCCCTTCGGGGTGAGAAGAGCGGAATATAAACAAAGTGTATTATTATGTATTATTATTAATGAGTGGTGTTCGGAAATTGTTTACTGTTGCCAATATTTTTGTGACCCCAACACTGCGCTAAGGGGACTCCTTTTGGGGACTGGGACCCACAGTTTAAGAAGCAGTGCTCTAGAACAGTGTTTTTCAACCTTTTTTGAGCCGCGGCACATTTTTCACATTTACAAAATCCTGGAGCACACCACCAACCAAAATGGCACAAAATGACACTCAAACACAGTAATACATATAGTTTATATGTTTTAAATGTATTTATACACTCAGTGTGAAACCTGGGCCTGTTTCGATGAACACAACATAGATATCCTGGCAGAAATGGCAGAAAGACACACATGAAGGTCTTGCTCAACATCTGGGAGTTATAGTTCACCCGCGATCAAAGAGCATTCTGAACTCCACCAATGATGGAATGGAATCAAACTTCCCACACAGAACTCCCATAACCAAGAGAAAATACTGTAAGAGTTTGGTGGGCATTGACCTTGAGTTTTGGAGTCGTAGTTCACCTATATCCAGAAAGCACTGTGGAGGGGAGGGAGGAAGGGGGTGAGTCTGCGCAGTAGCGCCTGCACAGGTCACGTCTTCCTCCCTCCCCTCTCCCGCAGAAGCAGCAGCATTAGCAAAGCGAGGCAAAGCAAGCAGAGCGAGGCTGGGAAGAAGGGAGCCCGAGTGGAGAAGAAAAAGTGTTCGGCAGGAGGGGGAAGAAAGGGTATTGGAGGTTCCAATTTCCCACGGCACACCTGATGATCGCTCACGGCACACTAGTGTGCCACGGCACACTGGTTGGGAAACACTGCTCTAGAAGGTATGTAGGTCATATGGAATTAAGCTACATTTAAAACGAGGGTGGGGAAATGTGGCTTGTGAGTTATGTGAGCTCCATAGGGTTATTTTTTTGGCTTCCAGGAGTCTAAAAATTATTCCCAAATGTTGTGAGGTGTTGCGTAGGGCATTTTTACCATGGTCTGAGCTCCTTGGAACTTGTTATTATTTTGAACTGAAACACCCCCTGAACTGTGTAGTAGCATTCCAAAGCAAAAGGAGTTGGGTGTTCTCAGAAAACGTCGTAGGAGTAAGCAGAGAAGGGTTTCTTGGAAGGTATTCAAGGTTTAATGTTCACTTCAAATATATCACAATTCAAAATATAAGAGTAAGTGGAATGTATGCTGTTGTAAATCACAGGTCACACACTTTCCAGCCAAACAAGTCCCAGGAGTTCATAAATCAAGGTGTAAATCACTAGTAGTATGCAAACAAATGGTGCGGGACAGGCGGAAAGGAAATGGGTCAACGGTCAACTACAGGCCTCGCCGTTTCGCCTAATTAGGCTTCTTCCGGACCCCAAAGTAAACAAAGTATAGTGCACAGTGACCATTCCACTGGTCCAAGGGTTCAATATTATATTGAGATTATATTCATCCTGAAGGGGGTGGACACAGCCACCGGTATGGTCGAACGCCCGGGGTCTGGAAGAAGCCTAATTAAGCGAAACGGCGAGGCCTGTAGTTGACCGTTGACCCATTTCCTTTCCGCCTGTCCCGCACCATTTGTTTGCATACTACTAGTGATTTACACATTGATTTATGAACTCCTGGGACTTGTTTGGCTGGAAAGTGTGTGACCTGTGATTTACAACAGCATACATTCCACTTACTCTTATATTTTGAATTGTGATATATTTGAAGTGAACATTAAACCTTGAATACCTTCCAAGAAACCCTTCTCTGCTTACTCCTGTGTAGTAGCATTTCCAATTTAGGCCCTGTGTTATTATGGACCTAAACATAGCGGAAATGCCCATCGTGGGGTTATTTGGAAACAAAAAAGATTTCCTATTTTTACAGGTTGGCTAATAGGGAAGGACGTGGAGCTCCAAGGTATCTGGACAAAATAATAAGGCCCCATAAAGTTTGCATGGCAACTCTTAGACTGAGTTCTAACACATCTTACTATATGTTACTAATTTATGGCATTTTGTCCTTGTGACAGCAAAAGGGGGCTGCTTTGTTTTCCTTATCCTGCCTACGTGCAGGAAGATGACTTGCATTGCTCTCACAAGGTGATGCCTAGCCATGCATGTTACCAGGGCAGGGTTAAGACATGTAAGCAGCTTTGGCGAAGTGTAACAATGTTTACTCAACTTAATTGAATTTTGTCAGGCCAGGATTCCAAAGAAAGGCGACCTCAGCACAATTTCCTTCCCAGGCCCTAGTCCTAGTTGCTCTAAGAAAGATGGCTTTGCCATTTCCCCCTTTAATTTATCTGCAGGGATTCAAAAGCAAAACTCATTCCTCTTTCCCAAATTTCATAGTTTTATCACTGCAATGTACATCCAACAACCAAATTCCGAAATAGGATGCTTATAAAACACTGAATAGACAGTAACACTCTGTAATATTTTTATATCACCTTTGATCCATACAGTTGAAAGGAAAATAGGTCTTTGCCTGACAATGTATTCCATTATGTGTTGCATCACATTGCAAACCTCTGTTTATTTTGGAATTTCTCCCTTAACAAAAAAAAAAAAAAACTCTCCTGAAATCATACTAGGTAATAAGCATGTTACAAAGCAGGGGAGCTGGAGGGAGTATAAAAATGACATGACCAGTCAAGCAAATGTACAACTATTAATAGCCATCAAAAACCTGCCACGGGCAACATATAAGAAAAAAGGAGAAAAACAAGATGCAATTGTAATACATACATCTATGAGACTAAAACGCCTCTGACAGCTACAGACATTTTTTTCTCTATTACTGCTGGACTTTTTGTTTTAATGTTGCATAGCTATGTACAGAGATTTCCTATAACCAGTCTGAATAATGGTCCATTCATATTACTACTGCCAATTTTGACAGACACTTTACCCCCCATACACAGACCAAGATCCTGTATCGAGTGACGTACATGTCTCACATCGAAACACCTTCAGTGTTATGTCTACCCGTATCTCTTAGCTGGGGTGGCGCAATGGGTTAAACCAGGGGTGGGCAATTACCGGCCCTCCAGGTGTTTTGGACTTCAACTCCCAGAAATCCTAGCCAGTTTACCAGCTCTTAGGATTTCTGGGAGTTGAAGTCCCAAACACCTGGAGGCCGGTAATTGCCCACCCCTGGGTTAAACCCTTGCGCTGGCTGAACTGCTGACCTGAAGATTGGCGGTTCGAATTTGAGAGACGGGGTGAGCTCCCGTCTGTCAGCTCCAGTTTCCCATGCATGGACATGAAAGAAGCCTCCCACAGGATGGTAAAATATCTGAGCGTCCCCTGGGTAACGTCTATGCAGACGGCCAATTCTTTCACACCAGAAGTAATTTGCAGTTTCTCAAGTCGCTTCTGACATGAAAAAAAAGTATCCCCAAAATGCTAACATTGTAAGCAGTATTCCTCATTGGATTTTTTTGGGGGAGGGGATGAGTGAGGACATATTCAGTTTTTTTCCTTTAGTAATAATAACAATAATTAGTAATATTATTATTAGTAGTAATAATAATAATATTAGTAATAATAATTATTATTATTTATGCACTTATATTCCAGCCTACCTCCCCATGGGGATTCAGGGCGGATCACAGTACACATACATGGCAAACATTCAGTGCCATTTTGGACAGACAGGACAGAGACAGACAGAGCAGAAAGGAGGTATGTTGTGTTGACGTCCAGCTTTTTGGAGCCTTGGAGGTTGGGCTCGAATCCAGCCACAAGGGGGTGCTGTAGCTCCACCGTCTACAACGAAGAGCCATCAGGACTTCCTCCTTCCGCTGTGACAGCTATCTGCAGAGACCTCTGAGCTTCTCAGAACATCCCTGCAGATGACATCCTTGCAGCGTATGCAGCTACAAGAAAATAGCTGGATGCACCCTTCTGACCACCCTGCTTTCCTAGAATATGGAAATAACTGTGTTGGAGTGGGTTGGTGAACTGTTTACAAGGTGAGTTGGATCAATACATGGTCAGTTCATAATTCTATTCAGTTTCCAGTTGGGGAACAAGGATGTTTCCACCATCCCCATCAAGCAAGTGAGTCTGCGGCAATCAGAAGCATGACTCCTACTAGCCTTGCTCACTGTTGGGAGGGAATAGAAATGACCTAATTGGATATTGAATGAACTTCCTCCTTCTGATTTGGTAGCTGAATGTTAAGATGGCCTTGGAGGGGTTAGGCCATGTGATGTTACTGAGCTACTTCAATGTAATTCATGTAGCCAAGCTAAGATTCCACTAACTGTTTATAACTGTGCAGGTGACAACTTTATGGAACACACTAATGGGGTGTAAAATTAGTTGTACTAATGGGGTATCCTTAGTTCAATATTGGGGTCCTGAAAAAAATGGCAATGATAAAAGGTTTCTGAACCTCACCTAGTGGCTGTTTTAGACATGTACACAAATCTGTTGTGCACTGTTAACAGTAGACTTCGGTCGTACTTCATAAAAAAGGAAAATCAGCCTGTTTAGCAAGCCATGCAAATGCTCATTTATTATAACTGATGTCTGATTTTTATACCTATATACACAAGGTCATGTAAAAATTTCTCAGGCAAAAAGGGGTTCCAAGTGGAAAAGTTTAAGAAGTCCTATTACACTGTGTAACACGATTATTGTTAACTAGCCGTTCCCTGCCACACTTTGCTATGGCCCAGTCTGTCAATATGTGTTTTGTGTGTGTATATATTTGTGTATATGTGTATATATGTGGTTTTGCGCATGTGTTGCAATGTATTTTTATTTTTTGGCTTTTTAAGTCTCTTCCGCTGTGTTTTTCAGTGTTTTTATGAGTGATGGTCACTCGTTGGCCTGAGCGATATAGTGTCCAAATTTTGTGTCAATTTGTTCAGTGGTTTTTCAATTATGTTAATCCCACAAATGAACATTACATTATTATTTATATAGATGGGTTATAAATGTCATTTCCTAATTGGTTCTATCAGGGCCGTAGCCAGGATTTTGATTGGGGGGGGGGGGGCTGTGTTTGATTTGGGAGGGGCTGAGTCTGAGTGAGAGAGGGTCTACCCTACCAAACCTTTTGTATTGTTATACCAATACCCCATTGAATATGGGATATATTGAGCATGGTGATCAGATCATGATATGAATAAACATAAGTTTAAATCAGTGATTTTCAACCAGTGTGCCGCGGAACACTAGTGTGCCGTGAGAGATCATCAGGTGTGCCGTGGGAAATTATTTCCGAACTTCATTCATATATAAACTATAAGGCGCATCTGTCCCTTTAAGAAATGGAACCATAGCACTCTTGCGTCACCTAAGAAGTGACGCAAGAGTGCTATGGTCGCGCCATCTTGGATGCGCTCAGACGCGGCTAACTAAACAAAGTTAGTGCTGCAGCGGCAATTTGGCAATTTGGGATCACAGCAAGACAAGCGAGTGACAGTGATGGATTCTGGCCAACAAAGCTATTTTGACATTGCTCCCGTTTTCAACCACATATCTGTGTGAGATGAGCTTCTCAAGCTTGACTGTGAAAAAAACTAAAAACAGAGAGAGACTGACAGCTGTTGAGCAAGAACTTCGTGTGTGTCTTTCTACCATTCCTGCCAGGATATCTATTTTGTGTTCATCGAAGCAGGCCCAGGTTTCACACTTAGTGAGTGTATAAATACATTTAAAAACATATTAACTATATGTATTACCGTGTTAGAGTGTCATTTTGTGTCATTTTGGTTGGTTTCCCAGGATTTTGTAAATGTAAGAAATGTGCCGCGACTCAAAAATGGTTGAAAATCACTGGTTTAAATAATGTACCAGTAAGGCCTTCTCGTGGACCACCCTGACAATTTCAGGGGGGCTGAAGTCCCCAAGCGCCCCCTCCCCCCAGCTACATGCCTGGGTTCTATCATTAAAACATGGGAAAAGTTTATGAAACTGCAAAAAACTTTGTTTTTGCAGGAAATCCTGCAGCACAGTTTGCTACAGTTTGTCAATGAATATCTCATCATAGCGTCTCTACCAATTCAAACTAATTTGTGGCAGCCACAAAAATGACGTTTCAGGGGGATTAAGAACTACTTTCAAGGTAAGGACCACACAATTAAACAGGAAATAACACTTTCAAACTGAGAAATAGATTTTCTTTCCCCAATTTTGTTACGTAGTGTTATAGAACAGTGTTTCCCAACCGGTGTGCCATGGCACACTAGTGTGCCGTGAGCGATCATCAGGTGTGCCGTGGGAAATTGGAACCTCCAATACCCTTTCTTCCCCCTCCTGCCGAACACTTTTTCTTCTCCACTCGGGCTCCCTTCTTCCCAGTGAGTCTGCGCAGTAGCGCCCGCATGGGTCACGTCTTTATTTATTTATTTATATTTATTATTTCGATTTGTATACCGTCCTTTCCAATTGGCTCAGGACGGTTTATAGCATATCAAACTATAACATTGGAACAATAAAACAGCAGTCTTCCTTCCTCTCCCCTCCCCTCCTGAACACGCTCACGCTGCCCTCTCAGCTGAAAATGGTGGCAGAAGCGGCAGCGTGAGCAAAGCGAGCAGAGCGAGGCTGGGAAGAAGGGAGCCTGAGTGGGGAAGAAAAAGTAAGTGTTCGGCAGGAGGGGGAAGAAAGGGCGTGAAGGGGGAGGAAACGGTCTCTGTCGAGCCTCCTTCCAACATTGTGATTCTGGTTAGAAAACAAACAACATAACATAACATTGTTTGAGTCCACAGCGCTCTCTGGGTGTAGGTGAACTACAACTTCCAAACTCAAGGTCAATGCCCACCAAACTCTTATAGTATTATCTCTTGGTTATGGGAGTTCTGTGTGGGAAGTTTGATTCCATTCCATCATTGGTGGAGTTCAGAATGCTCTTTGATTGCGGGTGAACTATAACTCCCAGCAACTACAACTCCCAAATGACAAAATCAGTTTTTTGACTGATGTTCTCTCCTTGGGTTAGTATTAGTATGTTTTGTGGCCAAATTTGGCAGCAATTTGTCCAGGGTTTTTTGAATTATGTTAATCCTACAGAGAGAGAGAGAGAGAGAGAGCGCATATCTGTGTGAGATGAGCTTCTCTAGCTTGACTGTGATAAAAATTAAACACAGAGAGAGACTGACAGCTGTTGAGCAAGAGACCTGCCAGGATATCTATGTTGTGTTAATCGAAACAGGTCCAGGTTTCACACTGAGTGTATAAATACATTTAAAAACATATTAACTATATGTATTACTGTGTTAGAGTGTCATTTTGTGTCATTTTGGTTGGTGGTGTGCCCCAGGATTTTGTAAAGGTAAAAAATGTGCCGTGGCTCAAAAAAGGTTGAAAAACACTGTTATAGAAGACCTACATTGTAGCTATGCATCTATGTAGATTCTATAACGGCACAGGACTAAAGGTCCTGTTGTAATGCAAGATTATTAAAAATACTCCCTAGAAGCAGCTTGTTCTATACTTGTAATGACTGCCGTGTCATACTGTAAAGAAAACAGCAGAGAATTCCCAAATGACTGGGAACATTTTTATGCAAATGATGCAGTGAAGTGTCTTGTTTAGAACGACTACTGCAAAGGATATGTGTTTCTTCAGTTTTATTAAGATTTACAATGAGGTACTCTGAAGCAATTAATCAGTCTAATGACACCCTATTGACAAACATATACAGCTGGCACCCTATAAAGATCAATTTTATTTTATATGCTAATGCGATGGTACTCATTAGTGTTAAAACAATTAACGATGCCGCTTGCAAACAGCTCACAAGCATTTTAGTAGGAGGCAGAAATGGCCAATATGTTATAATTCTTAAATCTAGTTAAGGATAACATAACGTAATTAGTTGTCTCTGTTTGTTCTCAGGCAGAAAGCGACTTTAATGCTAAGAGACATAAAATCAAGGGGAAATAATGTCTCCATGCTATTCAACAAAAAAGGGAGTTTAAGTACTGTATAAGCCGGTGTTTCCCAATCAGTGTGCCGTGAGCGATCATCCTCCCCCTCCTGCCGAACACTTTTTCTTCTCCACTCGGGCTCCCTTCTTCCCAGCCTCTCTCTGCTCGCTTTGCTCTGGGGCGAGTCTGCGCAGTAGCGCCCGCACGGGTCACGCCTTCCTCCCTCCCCTCCTGAACACGCTCATGCTGCCCCCTCGGATCAAAATGGCGGCAGAAGCGGCAAGAAAAAGAAAGTGTTCGGCAGGAGGGGGAAGAAAGGGCACAAAGGGGGAGGAAGAGGTCTCTGTCGAAAGCTGGCATGGGCAAACTTGGACCTTTCAGGTGTTTTGGACTCCAACTCCCACCATTCCTAGCAGCCTCGGGCTCTTTTCCTTTTTTCCCCTCAGCCATTTAAGCAGGAAAGGGCCTCAGGCTGTCAGGAATGGTGGGAGTCCAAAGCACCCAGAGGGCCGAAGTTTTCCCATGCCTGTTTTAGGGACCTTAAAGTGGTGAGCCTCCTTCCAACATTGTGATTCTGGATAGAAAAAACAAACAACAACGTAACATAACATTGTTTGAGTCCACAGTGCTCTCTGGGTGTAGGTGAACTACAACTTCCAAACTCAAGGTCAATTCCCAAGCAAACCCTTTCAGTACTTTCTGTTGGTAATGAGAGTTCAATATGCCAAGTTTGGTTCAATTCCATTGTTGCAAGAGTTCAGGATGCTCTTTGATTGTGTGTTAACTATCAATCCCAGAAACTGTAACTCCCAAATGTCAAGGTCTATTTTCCCCAAACTCCATCTGTGTTCACATTTGGGCATATTGAGTGTTCATGCCAAGTTTGGTCCTGATCCAACATTGTTTCAGTCCACAGTGCTCTTTGGATATAGGTGAACTACAACTCTAAAACTCAAGGTCAATGCCCACCAAACTCTTATAGTATTTTATCTTGGTTATGGGAGTTCTGTGTGGGAAGTTTGTGTCTTTCTGCCATTCCTGCCAGGATATCTATGTTGTGTTCATCGAAACAGGTCCAGGTTTCACACTGAGTGTATAAATACATTTAAAAACATATTAACTGTATGTATTACTGTGTTAGAGTGTCATTTTCTGTCATTTTGGTTGGTGGTGTGCCCCAGGATTTTGTAAATGTAAAAAATGTGCCGTGGCTCAAAAAAGGTTGAAAAACACTGGTATATGCAATACTCCAACTGTTGAACTGACAATTACGGTAATAAGTCACAGGCTAAAATACACTATCGGGGTTTGGTTTTAGAACACCTCTTTGTGTAGATATATGACGGTTACATGATAAGAACTATGACTCTGTTATACTACTGGTGTTTCAGGACAATTCCCAGGAAATGGTCATCACACAGACTCTACCTGGAGTATCTTCTCTAATAAGGATATTTCAGGTAGCGTAGAAATTGTTTTCAACAACATTTCCTGTTGACTGTCTTTCATCATATGCTTGGTTTCAATGCAGCTATCAAATATGCCTTCTGGCAGTTTGTAATAGTGTGGAAACAAAGCACATACTAAGGGCCAATCCATGAAGCAAGGCAGCATATGCTACAAACCTAGTTTGAAACCATGGCAAGTCAGTTCTAAATCGGTTCTGCCCAGTGGCCATTTCATGATGTGGTGGCTGATTAAGTAAATTTCCCTGACAAAGTCATGTCCCCAAAGGGAAGGCCAAGAGAATTGGGGGAAAGCCATGAAGAGAAAATGTTATTTCAGTTTATTAACTGCTGACAGCAGGTCAAGTGCTCTCTTCGTGGAAATACTGGTGTGCATGTGCAACTGTTGTGCATATATATCAAGGGACAAAAGATGACTGTGCCAGGAAAGTTTACTCAAGTGGCCAACTCATCATGAAATGGCAACCAGACAGAGTAAATGCAAATGTAAAAAGTGGAGATCTGAAGAGAACATTACAGATCAGCAACATGCCACCATTTCCTCTCTTGTTATATTAAAGCAGTGTTTCCTAACCAGTGTACCGTGGCATACTAGTGTGCCATGAGCGATCAACAGGTGTGCTGTGGGAAATTGGCACTCTCCCCCCCTCCTAGCAGCCCCCTCACAGGTTTCCAAGAAACAAATTGAGCCTCTCCGCTTGGAAATTTTTGGGTTTAAAAAAATCCTATTTTACTGGATTTTTTGAGAGCTGCCTCCCCCCCACCCCCCAGGAACTGTTATAACAGCTTCATGACATCCATAGTTAACTGGAAGCAAGTTTCACTCAGGGTGAAATTTTTCGCAAATGTCTGGAGAACAAGCTCTATGAGGAGCGGCTTGAAGAGCTGGGCATGTTTAGCCTGAAGAAGAGAAGGCTGAGAGAAGACATGATAGCCATGTATAAATATGTGAGAGGAAGTCATATATATGTTGTGTTCACCGAAACAGGCCTAGGTTTCACACTGAGTGTATAAATACATTAAAAAAACATATTAACTATATGTATTACTGTGTTAGAGTGTCATTTTGTGTCATTTTGGTTGGTGGTGTACCCCAGGATATGTAAATGTAAAAAATGTGCCGCGGCTCAAAAAAGGTTGAAAAACACTGTATTAAAGGATGCTGAAAGCGTGTAATAGAATGTGGACAGGTAGTTGTAAATACACAAGGCATACCATGTAACACAATGCAGGCAAACTTTTCTTAACTGGAAAACATTGCAGATTTCCTGTGATTTCTGGATTAAAAATGGTTGGTTTTGAGGTCAACCACCTTGAACTGCATAGAGAAACAGATAGGTAGGCTGATACATGAACGGACTGATATGGAACAGTGGAATGCCAATAAAACTGGCATCGATGCTTCCCAAAAACTCGTGTCTAGTACAGGAAGTTTTGTGATATAAAAGTACAGTAGAGTCTCGCTTATCCAACCTTGGCTCATCCAACATTCTGCATTATCCAACACAGTCTGCCTCCCGCCCGGATCCACAGCCGTTTCAATACATTGTGATGTTTTGGTGCTAAATTTGTAAACACAGTAATTACTATTTATTTATTTATTTATTTATTTGGATTTTTGCACCGCCGACTCCCGAGGGCTCGCGGCGGCTCACAAGGCCAATGGCACAGTGCCAGAGGTTCAGCATAAAAATACAGGGAACATACATCACTTAAAACATGCAATACAATTAAAACAGTTAAAGCGGTTAAAACAATTAAAGCAGTAAACAATGAACAGTGGCCGAAAAATCGGTCCATTGCAGATGCAGGGCCTACTCCCCAAAGGCCTGCCTAAACAAGTAGGTTTTGCAGGCCCGTCTGAAGGGAGTAGGTCCCTCAGGGCTCTGGCCTCGACCGGGAGGCGTTCCATAGCGTAGGAGCTATCACAGAGAACGCCCTCCGGCGGGTGGATGTTAAACGAGCCAGCTTAGCAGATGGTACAACCAGTAAATTGGCCTCTTCAGACCGAAGTGATCTCCATGGGCAGTATGGGGCGAGACGGTCCCTCAGATACGCTGGCCCCAGGCCATGGATAGCCTTGAAGGTAAGAACCAGCACTTTGAAGGCGACCCGGTGCTCAATAGGCAGCCAGTGCAGATCCCGCAAGACTGGAGTTATACGGCATCCTGCTGGAGCCCCAGACAGGAGCCGGGCGGTGGTGTTCTGCACCAGCTTGAGCTTCCGGATCGACGACATAGGCAGGCCAACGTGAGCGCGTTACAGTAATCTAGCCTCGAGATGACCGTGGCTTGGATCACCGTGGCTAGGTCGTTCCGGGATAGATAGGAGCCAGCCTCCTCGCCTGGCGGAGATGGAAAACGCCGCCGTGCTGACCAGGGCGACCTGGGCCTCCCTGGTCAGCTGGGAGTCCAGGTGGACGCCTAGGCTTTTCACTGACGGCGCTGGATGCAGCGCCGCACCGTCCAGGGTCGGAAGCCGGGTGCCTACCCCACCCGGGCGGCTCAGCCACAAGATCTCCGTCTTCGCCGGATTCACCTTCAACCTACTGGCTCGCAGCCATCCAGTGACGGCTTCAAGGCAATGTTGGAAATTATCGGGACGGACTCCGGCCTGCCCCCATCCTCAGAATGAGCTGAGTGTCATCAGCATATTGGTGACAGGTCAGCCCATAACTCCGCACCAGCTGTGCAAGCGGCTGCATGTAGATGTTAAATAACAGAGGGGAAAGGATGGCCCCTGGGGAACCCCACAAATCAGTGGGGAACCCTCAGAGACCACCCCGCCCCTCCTCACACGCTGAGACCGCTGGTGGAGGAAGGAGGCCAGCCATTTAAGGGCTGTCCCCTCACTCCAGCCATGGCCAGGCGGTGGATCAAAAGATTGTGGTCGACCGTGTCAAACGCTGCCGTGAGGTCCAATAACACGAGCAGCGCAGACCCGCCTTGGTCAAGCTGGCAGCGGAGTTGGTCTGTGATGGAGACCAGGACCGTCTCCGTCCCATGCCCCGAACGGAAGCCGGACTGGAAGGGGTCAAGCCATGTTGTATCATCTAAGAAGGACTGCAGCTGCTCCATTACTGCCCTCTCAACTACCTTGCCCAGGTACGAAAGATTCGACACTGGGCGGTAGTTGGAGGGACCCGCGGGGTCCAATGATGGTTTCTTCAGTAATGGAGCTACCACCGCCTCTTTCAAGCACTCTGGAAAGACTCCTTGCTCAAGGGAGCTGTTAATGAGCTACATAATGTTACAGTGTATTGAACTGCTTTTTCTGTAGTTTAGTGGTAAAACACGATGTTTTGGTGCTTGATTTGTAAAATCATAATGTAATTTGACGTTTAATAGGCTTTTCCTTCATCCCTCCTTATTATGCAACATTTTCACTTATCCAATGTTTTACCAGCCTGTTTATGTTGGATAAGCGAGACTCTACTTTATATGAAAAAGGAAATAATAATAATAATAATAAATTTTACTTATAACCTGCCCCCATCTCCCCAATAGGGACTCGGGGCGGCTCACATGAGGCCAAGCCCAAACAACAAATAACAATAAAATAAAATCAAAACATCAGCAATAAACACAACAAAAATACATACATATAAATAAAAGCAATATACAACACGGTATCAAAATCATAGAGACAGGGTGGGCCACAGGCAACATATAAAATGTTAAAATCACAGGGTGAGATAAGCAGAATAGCATCCCTATGGGGAAAGAACATCATTTATAGGGGAGGGGGGATGGAATCCAAGCACGGGGGCATCGAGGAGAAACAGTGATAGAGCTTAAATAGCTACTCTCCGAAGGCACAGCGAAAAAGCCAGATTTTCAGTTGATTTTTGAAGGTCTCCAGAGTGGGAGCTTTCCTAATCTCTCTGGGCAAGGAATTCCAGAGTCGGGGGGCCACAGAGAAGAAGGCCCTCTCCCTTGCATCCATTAGCCGAGTCTGTGAGACTGGTAAGGGCGACAGGAGGGCCTACAAAAAAATACCTACAATAGTGATCTCCAAGCTCTTTGATTATGTGTGTGGTGGTGGTGGTAGGCAATAAAAAAAATTGTTTTCTCGTGTGTCAAGGACCTGTACTATGTTGTGTCCTTTTTTTTTTATTTCTTAGACGCTTGTCTGGGACAGGTAACAAATAACTCTGGTTGAGGAACCATCACTTTGAGTCTACTGAACAGACCTATGTCAATAATGACAACACTCTTGAGGCTGTTCTTAAACATGAAGGTTTTCAGAAAGTGTTTGATAACCCACAGGGACTGAATATTAGTTTAATTATTTAAAAATGCATGTGGACAAATGGCTAGCTCCTCAAAGTTGATGGCAAACTATCAGAAGTTCAGAAATCCAAATTTAGCTATGTGTGTTCACATCATTAATTGATGTCTACCCAAGTTTTCCTCCTTAATCTACATTTCAAGACCATGGTTGTTTTTTTAAAAAAAAAGACGGAATAATATAAACCATTTTCCATATAACTTGCTTACATGCAATATGGTTTAATACTTTAAGGGTGAGTTTCAATGTGCTTTCTACATACTTCTAGTGTGACTGCGAGCAGACCAGAAGCATCCATTTTAGATTATCTACAGCTTAGTTTGCTGTCAAGGCTGTGGTCACCAACTACGGGCAGTGGAAAAAGGCCAGCTTTCTAAATCAGAGTGTGAAGTTGGCTTGCTTCCATTAATCACTGAATAACCAGCCAAGCCAAGTTGAAAATGGAAGCAGAAACATACATCCTTATAATGGCAAGATGAAAGGAAGGGAGAGTTGTGTGTGTGTGTATGTGTGTTCACAAAATGGATTGGGGGCGGGGGTGGATTTTGATCATTATGCTATCAGAACAAAATTCCAACTTCTGCAATGATGAAAAAAGTGAGTTGCATTCGTATTTGTTGATGATTTCACATTGTAATTGACCTGCTGCCTTTTACCTATGTTACAATATTATTTTATTTTATGTTCATACTAACTGAGAACCTGGCGGTGCCCGGAGTTATTTGAGGAAGGCATTGTGTGCCAAGGTTGGTTCCTATTAGATGTTTATGTGGCTTGCAGTGGTCTCAGGAACTTAGTGAAGGTACTGCGAGTCCCATTGGCTATGGTCCATCCCCCTCCAAACAGCACCAGAATGTAGAGTGGGTCATGGGGGCTGTGTGTGTCTTGATCATTCTCTGGATGAGGGTTGCAGCAGTCTCTGGAAGTGAGGGAAGGTACTGGAAGCCCCATCAACCAAGGCCCCCCGTTCTCCAAACTGCACCAGGATGTAGAGTGGGTCATGGGGGCTCTGTGTGCCAAATGTGGTCTTGATCAGTCATTGGATGAGGGTCTCAGAAAGTGAGTGAATGTACTTCAACTCCCATTGTCCGTGGTCCGTCCCACTCAAAACTGCACCAGGATGTAGAGTGGGTCATGGGTACTCTGTGTGCCAAGTTTGAGCCTGGTCTCTGATTTGTAGGGGCTGCAATGTTCTGTGGGAAATGTATTGGGTGAAGGTACAGCAAATCCCATCATTTGTGAGCCATCCTGCCGTAAACCGCAGCAGGTTTGTAAAGTGGGCCATTGGGCCTCTGTGTGCCAAGTTTGGTCCTGATTCATCATTGGTGTGGGCCACAGTGCTCTAGGGAAGTGAATTAAAGTACTGCAAGTCCCATCATCCATGGTCCATCCTCCCTCAAACTGCACCAGGATGTAGGGTGAATCTTGGGGGGGTCTGTGTGCCATGTTTGGTCTTGTTCTGTCATTGTTGGGGGCCTAGTCAGGAAAATCAAGTTAAGGAAGCCTTGCTGTCAATTTGGGGCCTGGTCTGTGATTTATAGGGGCTACAGTGTTGTTTGGGAATTGAATGAGGTGAAGGTATTGCAAATCCCATAATTCGTGGCCCATTCTGCCCTAAACCACACCAGGTTGTGAAGTGGGCCATTGGGCCCCTGTTTGCCAAGTTTTGCCCTGATCCGTCATTGCTGTGGGCCGCAGTGGCTGACTGCCTGAGGCCTTTTCTTTTTCCTCTGAGTCACTTTAGAATGTTGGAATGTGGTTGGCCAATCAGAGTTCTTTATGCAAATACCATTTCAGTGGCAACCAATCCCCTCTGTCTGGGGCCGTAGAATGTTGGCGTTTTGAGGCTGGCCAATCAGAGCCCTTTATGCAAATAATCCCACAGTGGCAGCCAATGGAAATGCTGGCACATATTCCTCCCTCCGCACCACCCACTGCCCGCAAACACTGACTTTTATTATATATAGATAGATATAGAACTTCATAAACCATTCATTTTAGTCCATGGAATACAAAGCTGACAAAGGAGAAGCCCTTAGGTAGCCCTTAGGTACACTTAACCGCATATCTGGTGTGGAACTTCCACATAGACAACGGAACAGCTGTATCACATCAAGAGCAATAAAGCTGTGCCTTTGGATATAGGAAGTTACCCACAAACAAAACTAGGATGCATACATGATTGGGACAATTAGACAGCTATGCAATTTATTCCACTTTTAAGAAAAACCAACAACTTGATTAAGGGGAGTGGAGTCTAAACATACCGAGTTCCCCTGCAGCTTTGATGTCTATGTTGTCATAACCGCTGCCTATCCGAACAATGACTCGTAAGGCCTTGAATTTCTCTAGGTCTTCCCGGGTGAGGGTGATAGTGTGGTACATCATTGCTCCAACAGCTTCGTTTAAAACCTAACAGAAACATACAGGCACAAAAAGAAGAAAATCATAGGCATTAATAATAATAATAAAACTTTATTTGTAGCCCGCATCCATCTCCCCGAAGGGGACTCGGAGCCGTGCCCAACAACACATCACAAAAATATCAACATCAAAAAAAACCCAATCAACATAATAAAAGCAATAAACACAGCAAAATATATTGGTGAAAGCACAACAATACAAAACAAGTGAGTCTAAAAACAGAACCGACAGGGCATTAGTGAAGCAGATGGATGGTGTTCCAGTAACAGTTGCTGAAGTCCAGCAGTGAGTCATAAGCATAGTATGGATCAATTTAATAAAAACACTCAGATTTCCAGGTAACAATGAAAACTTTATGAAGAATTCTAGTACATATGTAGACAAAGCCCAACGTTTACATAAGAGACTTTGCACCAAAGGGCAAATCTTCACTTGAGGATAGCAGCTCTTGTAAGCTCTTGAGTAAAAAAAGGCAACTGACCAAATGAAAATCATGAGCATGAGAAGTTCTTTGTATCTTTCCACATATCAAAACCAGATTACATCAGTGTGGCCCCTTGCCTTTATGGTCTATTAATTATTTATTATTTGGACTTGTATGCCGTCACTCCTCGAGGGCTCGGAGCGGCTCACAATCATGTAAAAACACCACAGAAGTAAAACAGCATATTAAACTAGACTAAAAAGGTTTTCCAGCTTAGCAATCAAAGGCTAGCCGGAAAAGATGGGTCTTGCAGGCCTTGCGGAAAGAGAATAGGTCCTGCATGGCCCGCACATCACTTGGAAGGGTATTCCAGATTGACGGCGCTACTACGGAAAAGGCTCTGTGCCGGGTCGATGTAAAACGAATTGCTTTGAAGGTCAGCACTGCAAGGAGGTTCTGTTGTTTGGAACGAAGTGACCTCTGGGGTAGATAGGGGAAGAGACGGTCCCTCAGATACAGCGGCCCCAGACCATGCAAGGCCTTGAAAGTTAACACCATCACCTTGAAGGTGATCCGGTGATCGACCGGAAGCCAATAGAGCTGCTGAAGGATGGGTGTTATGTGACATCCCACTGGAGTCCCAGTGAGAAGTCGGGCAGCAGCATTCTGGACGAGCTTAAGTTTCCGGATCACTGACAAGGTCAGGCCAATGTAAAGGGCGTTACAGTAGTCCAGTCTCGAGATGACCCTTTGGGGTTTGAGAAGAACAGAATATAAATGTTCAAAATAAATAAATAAATAATGGAAAAACTTAGTAGAAAAATCAGATACTCTAAAAATGAACATTATAGAAGCATTTCCTTTACTGTTTGCTTTCCATTTGCTGATTATGAAAATATATTAATGACTCCATGATATCATAACACCCTTAGGAACAATGTTCGATCACAGATCTAATTACGATAGAATTATATAACTAGCTATTTTATAAAACATAGTCTATGATTTAATAGTCTTGTGATACTTAACTTGGCTTTATTTGAATTCATATAATTGCACTGTATTTATTTACTTACTGTACTTATTTACTTATTGCATTTATATACCACCTTCCTCATCCCTGGGGGGACTTAAGGTGGTTTACAACATTTTAATGGCGAAAATTAAATGGCAACATACAAGTAAAAATCATAATAACAAAACAGTAACATATAACTAAGACTATGAATTAAAATCATTAAAATTGTTAAACATTAGACATGAATAACATTTAAATATTAAGACAAAGCATTAAAACATCCGAGTAAAATCGTAAACCGTAGCCATTCCAATTGTCATTGTACATAATCCCTAATTCTTCTTTGCACTTCTTTGCACTGATCAAATCTCACTGGGGAGAGAGTTCCAGAGCCAAGGAGCTCTGTCTCTCACCCCCCCCCCTCCCGCGATGGAGGCGGGACTGAGAGTAGGGCCTCCCCAGAAGATCTTAACCTCTGTGATGGTTCATAGAGGGAGATACGTTCGGACAGGTAAGCTGGGCCAGAACCGTTTAAGGCGTTATAGGCTAAAGCCAGCCTTTTGAATTGTGCTCGGTAGCAAACTGGCAGCCATAACAGGGGGGTTGTGTGCTCCCTCTACGCCACTCCAGTGAGAAATCTGGCGGCCGCTCGTTGGACCAGTTGAAGCTTCCAAACAGTCTTCAAAGGCAACCCCATGTAGAGCGAATTGCAGTGATCTATTCTATTGATACAGGTTCAGGACACTTTTTCCAGAACTCTGAAATGCTCCAAAATTGTCTGCATAGATGTATAAAATAGTGATACCGTTGCTTTCTCAGGGTTTGATGTGCACAAATGTTGTTTCATGAATACAAATAGTATATAATTACCCTCAGGGCTAGGTATATAAAGTGCATACGAAGCATAAACAAATTGCATGCTTATACTTGGGTCCTATCTCCAAGATAACTCATTACATACGGATAGGCAAGTATAAGATACCCAATAATCCAATAAATAAACAAACAAATCTGAAATCTAAACACTTCTGGTCCCAAATATGTTAGATAAAGAATACTCAACATGTATAATAAAATCTATTGGAGTTGGGGACCGACAGAAAGACTTTCAACAATTTTCAATTATGGACTATATTGTGTTACGTACAGTATTGTGTATTGTGTTACATACGGCCTCCTCCCTCCTGACCTTTAGGAGACAGCTAAAGACCTGGCTGTGGAACCAAGTGTTCGGCCCATAATAGGAATATTTAAAGTTGAAGTGGAAGTTGAAAGAGCAATGACCAGGACTGTTTATGTCTTTGTGTGATATGATGTAATTTTATTTATTTTATTTGATGTGTTTAACAATGTTTAATGTTTTTTCAGGTGAGGGTCAATTTTGATGCGTTATATACTGTTTATTTATCGATAGCATTGAATTGTTATTTTATTTTTATTATTATCTATATATATAAAATCCTTCATGTGGTGGTTCCTGTCTTATAGACAAAGAAACCACACAAGGCAGACACACAAAAACAGCCCACATACCCATAAAACCCTACGAGGTATGCATACCACAACCCCCCTCCCCCAAAAAGAACCAATGGCCACAAATCCAAAAAAACATTATGGACTACAACTCTCATGATCCCCCACACCACCTCCCTCTGGCAGTTTAGAGTGTCGGAATGTTGGTGGAGCTGGCCAATTAGAGGCATTATGCAAATACTCCCTCAGTTAGAATGTAGAAGCTGGGAGCCACCCCCTCCCCCCGGCAGTTTAGAGTGTCGGAATGTTGGTGGTGCTGGCCACTCAGAGCCGTTATGCAAAACAGACAGGTAATAAAAGGCAATCCAAAAGGTAGAAGCTGGTGAAGGGACTAGCAAAAGCAAGGGAAAAAAAGGGAGGGAGGGAATGGAAGGAGACAGACAAGGGGAGCAAGAACTGAAACAGAAGGGGAGGGATGGCAGGAAGGAGGGAAAGAAAAAAGAAAGGGAACGAAAAGAGGCAGGAGGACAGAGAGAAGAGAAAAGCCGAGGGATGAGGGGGAGAGGGAAGAAAGGAAGTATAAAAGGCAGGAAGGGATGTTACTGTTGGTCTTTGCCACATGCACACGCATATGTACATATAGACATACACACATATATACATGCACTGAAATATACACATGCACACATATATACACACATCTGTACTTACACACATCTACACATATACACGCATATACATATACAAAAACACACATATGCATATACACATATACATAAGTACACACACACACATATGTACACATAGACACAAATCCATATATATACATACATACACACTCAAAACACACACATATATAGACTGGGACACAGGAAAGAGAAAAAGCCATAGCAGCGCGTGGCCGGGTACAGCTAGTTTACCATATTTCTAACCCGCCCTTCTCAACCCCAAAAGGGGGACTCAGAGCGGAGTTGCCAACACTATGAACCGCCCTGAGTCCCCTTTGGGGTTGAGAAGGGTGGTATACAAATACCACAAATAAATACCTAAACAAATACATTTGGTGCCTTCAGAAGTATCAGAACTTCCAGCAGGTCCACTCAGAAAGACCTGTGGTAAAGAATCTAGGGTTTGTAATCCACAACATCTGGAGGGTCCAAGCTATCGTATTTCTACATTATACTCTGAATGTTCTGAGCGCAGTATATGTCCCCACACAGATCCATGCTGCTGTATTCATCCAAATGATGCTGACCTATATGCCATCCTTTGTAGGCAACCACCACCAAACATTCCCAAATCCCTTATGTTGCCGGCTAATACCACTCTTTCTATAACAGTCTTTAAAAATGATAAAAAGACAGGCGTGTCTTCCCAAGAGCCTTGCAACAAAATGAGAGTACAACTCTCCCTCAGTTCTCTCTATCAACCAGGAGATTATTCTAGCCTTTTATGTTATCCTTTAGGATACGAAAAAATCCGCACACATATATTGCTTTAAGAACGAGTAAGTTTCATAGTGTATCAGTAGAGCTAAAGAGATCATGTTGTGAAATGGCAGGTTTTCTTTTTCTTGAAAGGAGATGAAGAATGCGTCTAGAATTCTTCCTAGATATCTTCCCTGGCTCTTTCTCCAGCTCACAAAAAAAGATTTCATTCCTTGAGGTTGGAATTCAGCTAAGTGGAAGGGAGATAAAACCCGGAAAACGAACTTGTTTTACTCTGAATACTCACTAGAATTTTGTAGACCACAACTGCCTTGTTTGTTGACGAAACTTGCCACAGGTATAATCAAACCTCTAAGTCAATACAGAGGACCATTTCAGCATGTAGCCTTTCCACCTGACAGGACTTCCAATTCCGATCATAAATTAGAATCTAGGGTAGGGGGAAATCTCACTGTATGTTCTTTAAGCTAAGAGATGATTTATTATTGTTCTCTTTGATTCACAAGGAGAACAATCAACATCAACGCCACCATTACTAACTCCACCATGACACCATTTCCCGATTCTTTAAAAGCCTGGGTAGAGAAGTAGCAATGCCAGAGACAACTGCCCCCCTTGAAGGAATACCAGTGCTTCCTCCTCTGTAGGATAACCTTCAACTTATCCAACTTATCCCAAAATTACCCCCTGGGCTTGTACATGAGGTTGACTTGTACATAAGTATATATGGTATTCACTATGAACCAGGACTGTTGCGCAGCTGGCTGGGAATAAGCTGCATTAGATCTCTACTGACTGAAAGGTCATGAGTTCTAAGCCAGCCCGGGTCGGAGAGAGCTTCCAGCCATCTGTGTAGCTTGCTGTCAACCTTTGCAGCCCAAAAGACAGTTGCATCTGTCAAGTAGGAAATTTAGGTACCACTTATGCGGGGAGGCTAATTTAACTAATTTCCCTTCTTCTTCTTCTTCTTCTTCTTCTTCTTCTTGGCTTTTCTTCACGAACGAAGATTCAGGAAGGACTCATCCCATGCTTTTTACAAGCGCGTTGATGATTCGGAGGTTGGATGTGTCCTTCGAGTCTGTGCAATGGATTTTTCGGGTGGAGCGCATCATGCACAGAACAGGCCTTACCCTTTAAACCAGGGGTGCTCACACTTTTTCAGCATGCGAGCTACTTAAAAACCAACCAAGTTAAAATGATCTACCTACTCACTACAAAAATGTGAAACATATAACACAATATCTGCTTTGAACTGGGTTTTTTGAGTCCACACTGCCATATAATCTGATTCAAAGCAGATAACATGGGATTTTATTCAACTGTGTGGAATGGTCCTCAGATAACCCAGGGCCGGCAGCACTTGGGAGGCGCCGGGAGCCTGCGGGGCGGGACTGAGCCTTCCTCCCGCCCTGCCTGCGATCTACCAGGACGCCCTACGCAATCTACCAGTAGATCATGATCTACCTAATGAGCACCCCTGCTTTAAACCAAATGTTCGTCTGCCAGGGCCTAGCAAGCTGGGACAGTGGCAGCGAGGTTCTCAGGTCGTAGGTTTGGTTCGAGTTTCCTTCTCTTTAGATGGTTGACCTTACAGGGTTAAACAAACACCATCTACCCGGGTTTGAAATTAAGAGTTTTCCTTCTCTTAGGATGCTTGCCAAAAGGCTAGAGAGCCCATCCTCCCCATTGACGCTTTTTGTCAGACCCTTCAGTTGTGACCTGTCTGGCATGAGAGGCCCTACCGGTGGCTATTATGCCACCGCCAGCATAGCTCACAACTTCATTAGGGTATGCAAGCCTCTCCCCCACAACAAGGGGGCGCCAACGGAGAGGTAAGTAATTTACGACATTATAAAATCTCCAGCAAGCAAGTAAAACAATGAAGTACTCCATCAATGTCTGCTAAAAAAAAGAAATGGATGGTGAAGCAACAGCTCCCCTGGTGGCCAATATACCCTCATGAAGCTAGAATGTTAAATAGCCACTGTGTGTCTGTCTATATGTGCTGTGTGTTTATGGCATTGAATGTTTTCCATGTATATGTACATTGTAATCTGCCCTGAGTCCCCTGCAGGTGAGAAGGGGGGAATATAAATACTGCAAACAATCAAACAAACAAACATTAAAATTAAGTTTTAATTCAGCAGATTCTGTTTATACCTGAGAAAGCTTGAACATTTTCTTGTTCTTTTATATGAATTGTACTGCAAAAAAAGGAGCTCAGCCAACATATTCTGCAAGCCACACATTACATCAGATCAGCATGCGGCCCACAGGCTGCAGTTGCCCCCCCTAGTCTAATGCAACTGTGCAGGCTCCCCTTCTACTTCGATCAAATGCCAATAAATGGAGAGACTAGTGAAAGTTTTATACGATAATAAAAATTCCTGATTGGATTTCTGATTAAATTTTACTTTCCCAGTGCTAGGCACAGCTGGTTTAATGTGTGGGGAAAATAGGTTACTTCCTCTTCTGAAGCTGCCAGGACTGGTTGACTCCATCTCTGTCTCCAAAATAAACTGGTATGCCCTGAAGAAGTCATGGGGGAAGCTTACTACTTTCAATTGGCAAACTATACTGAGCTTCTGCCAGCAAACATTGGTTACTAAGCTCTCCTGAATACTCTGATAATGGCTTCATTCCAACATCCCCTCTGTGTAGTATATATATCCATATGTGGATCTACATTATGCTAAGCTATATATCTTCTCCCCCAACCTGTTAGAGGGCCCTTGAAGGCCGTCCACATGGCCATTCCATGTTTTGTGACATGCAGGTAGGATCAGATAAGCCTTTGTCCATGTCTCCACAGCCAGAAGAACCATGGAGGAAGCTGATGGACCTCAGTGTTGATGCCATCATTTCCGGCTATGGGTTGTAGCCAAATGCTTCTCTGATCCTTCCTGCTTGTCACAAAGCATAAGACGGCTGTGCAAAGTATCTTCAGAGACTTGACAATCAGGGGCGGTCCTACTGGTAGGCCAAGGACGCTGCTGTGTGGGGCGCCATCTGGGTAGGGCGCATTCCCCCGCCTGCCAGACAGCGTCCGGCCAATGTTCCGTGGCCGAAGAGGAGCCCGATGAGTAGTAGTGCTGCTGTGGAGACACCGAGGAGAGCGGCGTGCTGGAGCGCAGGAAGAGGTTGCTCGTGCCGCCGCCGCTGGTGTGGTAAGAGCACAGGGAGACCCCCGGGGAGGAAGAGGAAGCGCTGAGAAAGCGAAAGGAAGAGGAGGAAGCAGCGCCCACGCGGGGGGAGGAAGAGTAGGAGCCCGGCGCGGGGGCGAAGGTGCGGCGGTAGGAGGTGGAGGCACGGAGGAGGCAACACCCCGCCCTGCAAAGAGGCCGCCCTCTGGCTCTTCCCTTTGGCCCGGCATAGATCCCCCAATTCTGCCCCTTCTTCTCCCCCAAAATTAAGGCGGATTCCGATACCCCTTTTGCGTCAGAAGAAGGGGCTCTTTGCCCACCCATAATGGTTTTTTGGGGGGGGCTCCAAAATAATGTTTTGGGGCCGGCGCCAAAATAATGTTTGCTTACCATTTAAAATTACCTTAGACCGCCCCTGTGACAATAAATCGGGAGGGGTGAATTATGAGGGGTCTAAAGGGTACACTTCCACAACCAGAAGCACAATGGAGGAAGCTGGAGGATCTCAGTGCTATACTTCTCTGATTCTGCTTTCTTGCTACAAAGAATGCGACGGTTGTGTAAAGTAACTTTGGAGGCAGTGTGCGAGAGCTATTACTAGTCTTGAGCAGGTCTGCACAACCTGCGACCCTCCAAATGTTCCAGCCTCCAACTCCCCGAACCTCAATCCAGCTTGTCCAATGGTCAAGAATTTTGGGAGCTAAAGTCCAAAACACATGCAGGGCAACAAGTTTCACAGACCTGGTCAAAAGGGAGAAATACAACCCCACCCCCAGTGCCCAAAAAAGGACATATGTACATATAGGGAATGTTTACAAGTGTGCATGTCACTTACAGAATTACAGCTAATGTGTGTTCATTAAAGTCCTGTGTGTTTCATTATTTTAGTACTAGCTTGGGGACCCGGCAGTGCCCGGGTTATTTGAGAAAGGCATTGTGTGCCAAGGTTGGTCTTTGGTACTTCAAGTCCCATCATCCATGGTCCACCCTCCTGTAAACTGTAGTAGGATGGGGACTGGGTCATGGGGGCACAGGGTGCCAAGTGTAGTCTTTTTAGGTCTTTGTTCAGGGCTACAGTGGTCTGTGGGAAATGAAGGCTTTGAAAGTACTACAAATCCCATAATTCATGGAGGTACCTCAAGTCCCACTCTTCTCCATATGGCAGTAGAATGTAGTGTGGGTCATAGTAAAGGGGAAATTGATGCTTTAACAGAAGAAACGCCAGGAGAAAGTGCTGCTTAGCATAGGCTTTGAATAGTGGAGTCAGCTTGCCAGCTACAGTACGAGAATAATCCACTCTGATTGGTCCACACAAGCACAGGCTGTGATTAGCCCAGAGAACATCATGTGCCTCTAGATAAAAAGCAGTCTTGATTGGCCTAGCAGTCACCATGTGCGTTTGTTTACAAAGTTAGCAATTGGGTTAGGAGATGCGCATGGCAAATGAGGTTTCCACTTGGCAGGCTTCCAGTGGGAACTCGGTAGCAAATGTATCGATTCAAGTACAGTCTGCACGTAGGGCAGATAACATAGAAGAAATATGGAAATTTACACTGCGCAACGTTTGTCAGCAAATAGGATTGAGATGCTAAGAATGCTTTGTTTAATTGGGTAGAGTAATATGGGTTCATGAATGCTAACCAGTAACAATGCATGAAGAAGGGAGGGACTGAAATATTGCCACCATTGTTTGTATAAAATCTGTTTACTGGGAAAGATCGGGGTTCTGTCTTCCAGCGGCATCGTTCCGCAGAGGGGGCAGACCCATCAGCTGATGTCATGCAAATAAAGCTGGTTTCCTGAATCGCAGTAAAATTGTCGCGTCATCCGTCCTTGCGCTCGCTAGCAACGGCAGCCTAGCACCAAAGGTATTTGCCTTCAGAGTTCTGGGGCTCCAGTTACCGCTACAATAGGGGCACTGTGTGTCAAGCTTGATATTGCATTGGGCCTCTGTGTAGCAAGTGTGGTCCTGATCCGTCATTGGTGTGGGCCGCTGTGCTTTAAGCAAGTGAGTTAAAGTACTGCAATTTCCGTCATCCATGGTGCATTCTACCACAAACTGCACCAAGATTTAGCGTGCATCTTGGAGGGTCTGTGGGCCAAGTTTGGTCTTGTTCTGTCATTGTTGTGGACCTAGTCAGGAAAATGAATTTGAGGAAGCCTTACTGTCAAATCTGGTTGTGGCCTAGTCAGGATAATCAAGTAGAGGAAGCCTTACTGTCAAATCAAGTTGTGGCCTAGTCTGTAAAATCAAGTAGAGGAAGCCTTACTGCCAAATCAGGCTGAGGCCTAGTTTGTTAAATCAGCTGAAGGAAGCCTTTTTTAAAAGTGCACTCTCTGGCACCTTTGAGATTTTGGATGTTGGAATGTTGGCCATGCAGAGTCCGTTATGCAAATTTTCCCTCAGTGGCAACCAATCTCCTCTGGCTGGTGCCTTAGAGGGTTGGAGTTCTAAGGCTGGCCAATCAGAGTCGTTTATGCAAATAATCTGGTGCCTTAGAGTGTTGGTGTTCTGAGGCTGGCCAATCAGTGTCGTTTATGCAAATAATCCCGCAGTGCCAACCAATCGAAATGCTGGCACATATTCCTCCGCACGCACCACCACTCGACCCACCGCCCGCAAACACTGACTTTTATTATATACATAAATAGATAGACAAGCTCTATGTTATGAATTCTGAACGTACTCATTTAGGGCACTTTCCCTCTACTGTATCATTTCTTCCCAGCAGGCTGTTATGATGCTCAGATCTCAACTAGGAACTACTGTAAGCTACCCAGCAAACATCACTGAGCTACTGTTTGCTTCCTCACAGGCTAGTAGATATAATGTACTATAATGTTGGCATGAGATGATGAGAAATGTGAAATGAGAAAAATGCAAGGCAGGATTTGTATCTGAGAATTTCATGATGTGATGCTGGAGGATGGCTGAAGAGAGAAAGATGACGTTTCCAGACACCGGGTAAGAGAATGAGGAGGAACAGATAAGACAACAGCCTGTGACATCCAATTGGCCTCATGTGACTGGATACTACAGCTCAGAAAACCTTACATGGCCCAGCGGGATTTACACTCTAATGCACAGATTTATACTGTCTGCCAGAGAGTCACTAAGAGTAAAGTTATATTTGCCCTCATTATTCCATACCAAGTGTAAACACAGCTTGAAGACTAGAAAATGCTGCAAGCAGGCAATGGCTACGCTGAGATTCCATGGATACAGCCTTATATTTGAATTGACCAGGCTATTTACTGCTGATTATTTTAAACTAGCACTGAAGCCTGCCCTACTGAAGGATAATTCCTTAAGTCGTGAGCATCCTGAGGACAGACTGAGCTATGAGTGACAGTAAGCCTTTGAAGGATTTGCCTGCCACCTCCACCCAGTCATTTTTGATCTTGTCATTTTCGCCTCTCCCCCCTCCCTCCTCTTTTATGTTCATTTTTAAGAGACTTGGATTTCAGTCTTCCAGTCATCCCAAAGAATCAGCTTCTACGTGGCATTCCTAGTGAACCACCGGTGAGCTTGTCTTTCTTTGTTCAAGGACAGCCATTGATAACAATGTCATGGGCCAAGAAGACATATAAAAACATTTCTCTAGGCAAGGGGTAGTACAATACAGGAAAGAAAGGGAAATTTCCCGAGTCAGTGCGGGAAATGAGGACGATGACAACAACAACAAAAAATTTAACAACAACAATAAATGTATTACCTGCCAACAACAACACTGCCAACACATTTATTACCCGCCTCTCCTTGCGACTTGAGGTGGGGTACTCTGGCATTACTTCAGGAAGGACTCATCCCACGCTTTTTACAAGCGCGTTGATGGCTAAGGAGGTTGGATGTGTCCTTCGAGCCTGTGTAATGGATTTTTCTGGTGGAGCGCAGCGTGCACAGAACTGGCCTCACCCCTTAAACCAAAGGTTCGTCTGCCGGGGCCTAGCTAGCTTAGGACGGTGGCAGCGAGGTCCTCAGGTCGTAGGTTTGATTTGAGTTTCCTTCTCTAGATGGTTGACCTTACAGGGTTAGATGAGCACCATCTGCCCAGGTTTGAAATTATTTATTTATTTATTTATTTATTTATTTATTCGACTTATTAGTCGCCCTTTCCCGAGGGCTCAGGGCGACTCACACTGTAAGTCATAGAACAGTAAAATTGAAGTAAAACAAACACACTAAATATACCAACACCAGCACACAAGACTTGTGAGGGGCAGTTGTATACATAAGCCTAAGCACCAAACGCCTGGGTGAAGAGGAGGGTCTTGCAGGCCCTGCGAAATGTTAGAGCATTCCACAGCACCGGCGCGGCGGCACTGAATGCCCTCCTCAGCGTTGAGGACAGATGAACGGATCGCCGACTAGGCACCACCAGGAGGTTTTGGGACCGGATCGCAGTGGTCGTGGTGGGCGATAGTGGGAGAGGCGGTCCCGTAGATACACTGGCCCCAGACCATTCACGGCCTTAAAGGTTAGAACCAACACCTTGAAGGTGATCCGGTGCTCTATCGGAAGCCAGTGCAGTTCGCGCAGCACTGGTGTGATGTGGCAGCGAGATGGACAACCTGCCACCAACCGTGCTGCTGCGTTCTGCACCAGCTTGAGCTTCCGGATCACTGACAAAGGAAGGCCAATGTAGAGGGCATTACAGTAGTCTAGTCTCGAGATGACCGTGGCTTGGACCACTGTGGCCAGGTCATGACGGGACAGGTAGGGAGCCAGCCTCCCGCCTCGGAGGTGGTGGAAAGCCACTCCACTGACGATGGAGATATGCTTCTCCATTTTCAGTAGTCAAGCGTGACTCTAGGTTTCCACCGAAGGACGGTCTAATCCTGCCAAGGTCGGGAGGCGGATCCCCCCGCTGACGGCCCAGCCACAGGATCTCCTCTTGTCCGGATTCACCTTCAACCTACTGGCTCGCAGCCATCCAGTGACGGCCTCAAGGCAGTGATGGAAATTATCGGGTACGGAGTCAGGCTGGCCCTCCATCCCCAATTAGAGCTTTCCTTCTCTTAGGGTGGTTGCCAAAAGGCTAGAGAGCCCATCCTATCCGTTGACGCTCTTTGTCAGATCCTTTGGTTGTGACCTGTGTGGCATGGGAGGCCCTACCGGTGGCTATTATAAATAGTTGGGGCAAAAGAAAATATCCCATAGGGCTCAATGACTCTCTCAGTGTAAGCAACATCTTAATCTAGCCCTTTAAGAGGGATATAAGCAATATACAGGTGAGAGTGAAGTTCTTTTTAACTGACCTCTTAATTAAGGACATTATATATTAGATCAATGAAACCTTTCACATCACCATATTTTCGGTCTTTAACATTAGTGATGTTCGTGGATACTTACTTCTTGGTAAGTGGATTACTATATGTAGAATTGATCCTAGAGCTATCTATGTTGTATTTGGGATGGTTGTGATATTGATGATAGTATATTAATAATATTTATTTTATAGATCTATTGAATAACCATTATTGAAGCCTTAAAATCTAATGCCCTGAGGAAGTTCAGTTTTGAACGAAACGCGGTGGATCCTTTCCATCTAAAACCTGTAGGCGATATTGGCTTTGTAAGTGTGTGTGGAGGATCAACTGATACACCCGTGGTTGCGCTCCATTGGAATGGTTACAGCTTCCGTTCCCTTCATGGTGAAAATATAGATTACAGTCTTCTTTATTGGAGTTTCTTTGTTACAATTCATTATTGCCCAGATTGATGTGTTTTATGAAGCTTCTGGACCCCTATTGTGCGATTCCGTAATAAGGATACTTTGCGTTTTCGCGGTGTCTATATTGGATGACTACGTACACTTTGCAGTTCACAGCAGCCGCTCACACATGGATTACCGCTGCTAACACCAGACGCTGAACCCCCATTGTGGGACTCTGTGACATGGATATCCCGCGTTCTCATTTGAGTTACATTTGAGGACCATGCAAACTCTGTCTTTCATGGAAACAACTCGCAGATGGTTTGTCGCTCCATACACTACTCTCGGTCCACATTAGAACTACCCAGCGTATGGAAACAGTCTGAGACTGGTGGATTGGCATACATTTATTGATTGATTCATCCTAATATCAGGGGCAACTTTGGACTGTAAGTACTATGAATTATGTCCTGGGGAATGCCCCAGTGTAACTGAATGCGTTCAACCAGTGTATAGACTCCTGCACTCCGTGACATTGTAATACTTGTATTGATACTTTTTGTGATATTTTGGATATTTGTATGATATAGACCTTTAAAAAACCTACAATATATTGAATTTTGTAATAAGACACTATATTATGGTTCTGAGTCTTTTTGCCCCAACTGTTCATAGTAGATTTACAGCATAGATTAGCATTATTTACCCAGTGTTCCTACCGGTGGCTATGCCACAGCAACATATTTCACAACCTCATCAGGGTACGCAAGCTTCTCCCCCGCGACAAGGGGGCACCAATGGAGAGGTGGGGTACAACATAGTTAAAACCAGGTAGAATTAAGCACTATTTCAGTACATATAACATGCACACAGATAAAATGCAGCTTAAAATTTACCAATAAAATGCAGGTTAAAATTCACAAGATAAAAATTGACTGGGTAGGCTTGCCAAATGAGATATGTCTTAAGTTGTGTCTTAAATTTTGACAGCTCACTTAGCTGTTGGGTCTCTTCTGGCAGGTCATTCCACGGTCTTGAGGCAGCCGATGAAAAGGCCCTTTGGGTGACGGTCACCAGTTGGTTTCTGGCTAGTTACAGTATACCCCCCAGAAGACTTCAGTGTGTGGGGTGGATTGTATGGGAGAAGGTGATCTTGTAGGTAACCTGATCCCAAACTATGTAGGGCTTCTAAAATGAAAAGCAACACTTTGTACTCTGCCCAGAAACTAATTGTCAACCAGTGGAGCGACTTTTGTATGAGTGTAATATGATCACTCCTGGATGTTCCTTAACTAGTTTGACTGCCTTATTTTGAATGAAATGAAGTTTCTGAACTTTGCACAAAGGTAGCCCAATGTAAAATCCATCACAGAAATCCAACCTCGAGGTTACCAGTGCATGCATTACCAACTATAGGTCCTCCAACTCTAGGAAAGGGCACAGTTGGTGTATGAGCCGCAGCTGGCAGTAAGCATTATCACATCTACCTGGGTTGATATTTGAAAAGACAGATCCAGGAGCACTCCCAAACTACGAACACAGTCTTTCAGAGATAATGCAATCCCATCCAGAACTAGCTTGCACATCTCTCCCCCCAAATTAGGACTCTTAATGGCAAGCACCTCTGTCTTGTTTGGATTCAGTTTCAATGTGTTTTCTTTCAATTAGCCCAGGGATGCTCACACTTTTTCAGCATGTGAACTACTCTTAAAGCAAACAAGTCCAAAAGATCTATCTGCCCCCGCCGGCGCACGCTCCCGTGCGCTCCCGCCGGCGCACGCTCCCGCCACCACGCGTGCTCCTGCTGCTGTTTTCCGCCTGCGCAGCGCTTCTTCCGCCTGCAGGGCATTACAGGAAGGAGAAAGCACGAGGCGGGGCATCCAGAGGGAGCGCTCCGTCCTGCCTGTCTCGCCGGCAACGGAGGCTGCACAGCTGCTTCTGGACAAGAGAGAGGCAGGGCGCTCCCTCCAGAGGCCCCGCCTCATGCTTCAGGCGAAAGAAGCACCGCGAGAGCGGAAGCCAGCAGCAGGGTGTGCGCGCGCATGGCAGGAGTACCCCATCCGGCTGGTGAGGCCCAAAGATCACCTGGAAGAGATCTACTAGTAGCTCGCAAGCTACCTAATGAGCACCCCTGAATTAGCCCATTGCCTTCTGCAGGCATTCATTCAGAGCCAAAACACTATCCATTTTGAAGGAATGGAGAAATATATTTGGGTGTCATCAGCATACTGATAGCACCCCACTCCCTGTCTCCAGATGATCTCACTCAAGGGTTTCACATAAATGTTAAAAAGCACTGGGGATGGAATGACCCCTTGAGGAATGCCACATAACGGCTCCTTTTTTGAAGAGCAGCTATCTCCTGAGAGGTATGAGTAGAACCACTGCAGCACAGTGGCTCCAATTCCCAATCCCCTCAAGCGTTTCAGAAGGAACAAGTGGGATGCAGAATAGTGGCTTAACCAAACCGAGCATCTTACAGCAGTGTTTCTCAACCTGGGGGTCGGGACCCCCAGGGGGGTCACGAGAGGGTTACAGAGGGGTCGCCAAAGGCCATCAGAAAACATGTATTTATGATGGTCTTAGGAAGCCCTTTGGCAGAGAAGGTTGAAGATCTCTCTGCTTGTCCTTCTCTTTCTTTTTGGAAACAGACTGCGAATTCTCCCACCTAAAGCTCTCCTCTGCGGTGATTGGCAGGCCTCCCAGCCAAGGGGAGGGCTGAATCTGAGACTCCAAGTGGGGATGGGAGAGCAGGCATTCTTTGCGCATGGCAGCATGATGCGCATGTGTGGGTGAGGGAGAGTGGGTGAGGTGGAATGGAGGCTCGCGCCAGCTAGTTCCCTCAAGGCATGAGGGTTCTGTATAGGAAGTTTGACCCAATTCTACCATTGGTAAGGTGCAAGGGGCCCTATGATTGTAGATGAACTATAAATCCCAGCAACTACAACTCCCAAATGTCAAGATCTATTTTCCTGAAACTCCACCAGTGTTCACATTTGGGTATATTGAGGATTTGTGTCAAGTGTGGTCCAGATCCATCATTGTTGAGTCTATAGTGCTCTCTGGATGTAGGTGAACTACAACTCCCAAACTCAAGGTCAATCCCAACAAACCCTCCCAGTATTTGCTGTTGGTCATGGGAGTTTTGTGTTCCAAATTCCATTGTTGGTGAGTTCAGAATGCTCTTTGATTGTAGGTGAACTATAAATCCCAGCAACTACAACTTCCAAATTACAAAATCAACCCCTCGCCCACAAAAATAGAGTGATGAAGTAGCAATGAAAATAATGTTATGGTTAGGGGTCACCACAACATGAGGAACTGTATTAAGGGGTCGCAGCATTAGGAAGGTTGAGAAGCACTGTCTTACAGAATCAAAATGCATACAGCTCTCTTTTTGGTTTCTCTTTATTATATGGGGAGCAGGGAACCCAGAAATATAGCCCCAAAGCCCTTTTCTGTAGGTGCATGCATTTTTTAAAAAGTGGCATTTGCTAAATATGCTAGAATCAATGGAGAAACGCACTAGGATATTCAGTATCTCAGTTTAGGATTTTAAAATTCACTATTATTAGCACATTAATTAAAACTAATTTAATTTAATTATATAAAATGTTAAGGCTCTTTAATATTAAAATACAATAACAAGAATAATAAACATGTTAAAGAAGGATTTTAAATTAATTTCAGCTGCTTTTTAAATATATATATTTTTTACATATATGTTTTAACTCTCTTGGCATTACTTCGCGAACGAAGATTCTTAGGAAGGACTCATCCCACGCTTTTTACAAGCGCGCTGATGACTAAAAAGGCCAATCTGAGACAGGCAAGTTCGGTTGCAGAAAGCACAGCAGAAAGTCTCCTTGGGTGATGTTGTTTCCAAGTTGTGGTTCTTTCTGCGTTGTCGTTTTTCTTTGAGACCCATTTGGCAGCATTGTGGATAGTGTGTCTCCATGCATCCCGATGTGAGGCCAGGGTGGACCATTGTTGGTGATCAATCTGGCCGAGCCTGAGATGTTTCAGGGAATCCTTATATCTCTTTTTGGGGGCGCCTCTCTTTGCACTGAGTTCACCGTATCTTTGAGGCGGTGATCCTCCATCCTAGAGAGTTCACCATAGAGTAGTATCTTTGTGAGGCGGTGGTCCTCCATCCTAGAGAGCGCTGTACACACTAATTTTGGTGCCCTGCCCAGCTAAGTGAAAAACGGAAATAAGTGTGGCCCTTGTATAACCTGAAAAGTGGCTCCCAACCTTGTATCAACGGCCTATCCTTGCTAAACAGAAGGGGATAGAGCATGGCCATTCAATGTTCTCTTGTATGACTGATCAGAGAAAGGAATAAGATTCCAAATTTGGATGATGAGGGTCACCCAATCTAGATTGCTGTCGCTCTCCTTATTCTCAAACCAATGGGTTTCCATGCTCTGAATAAATGTGCTAGACTTTGATTTGAACTGGAACCACTGCACATGGAAGCATAAATGTAACCACTACCTCTATAAAACTTTCTCTCCTCACAAAATGGAAAGGGAAGGAAGGATAAGGGAAGGAACGGAAGGTGGGAAGGAAGGATAGGATGGGAAAGAGGGAGGGAGGAAACCTCCACTGGCAGTTATACATACTTAGTTTACAATAAAGAAGGCAACAAAGCAAGTGAAATGTGCAGTTCAACACCAGGCATTGTTGCCTATATTTCAAGGGGAGGAACCACCATATCATCAAAGAAAACTATGATATTCATGAGGTCTCCATAAGTCAACAGACAACACAAAGCCTCACGAATGCATACTTCTTAATTCAGAATATTTCCCAGGATCAGCTTCACGGGTTTTGAAAAGAACTATAAGATACCTTCTCCTACGATAAATTTAGAGTTTGGATTTTGATATTTAAATGCCACACTGTAAAAGTTAGTGACACTCTGCAAAGCTAACACCACAAAGCGCACACATTTTCTTCTGTGTCTTAGATTTTGTTGTGAGCATTCTCCAACTGTAACAGCTTGAAGAATGTCTTAATTATAGATTTTCCAAACTTTTTCATTTTCTAAATGTCAGAATCTCTCTAATATTTATGTTGTGTTCAAATGATCTGAACTCCATGTCTATATGTAGCCTTATCGAGGCGTTCTTACTTAATATGCTCAACATGGGCTTAGATGTTCCACAGAGACTTGTGTGAAACACTCTTGGAATACTCCTGTAACTTTTTTTAAAATGCCAACACATATTTGGGATTCTGTAGGGAGAAGACAGCTGTGGCAGGAGTTGAATTCATATATAGTATCTGACACAGTATGTCTCTGTATGTCAACTGCTGGGGAGATACAAAACAAAAAGGTGAAGTTGTTATTTGTCTTGCTGCCAGATTATGCAATGGGCTGGCCATTCTGTACACGAAATGATGAACTAGACCGGTCTATGATATGATCTAGCCAGGCAGTTTATTATTTCCAGCATTTCTACCCCGCCCTTCTCAACCCCCCCGGGGGGGGGGGGGGGGCGGACTCAGAGCGGCCTAACAAAAGGCACAATTCGATGCCAAACATGATAAAATACAATATAAAAAGCAAAATATTCAGCAGTTAAAATACATTAAAATACAATTAACATTAACACAACATACCCATTCACTTAAAAGTTAAAAACAGTGTTCTGTCCATAACAGGAGCCTTGAGCCATAGCCACCAACTTGCCATTACCAATCCAGTCCAAGTGCCGCATTGTGCTAATGTGCAAATGCCTGGTCCCACAGCCAAGATTTCACTTTTTCCCTGAATGCCAGGAGGGATGGGGTTGATCGTATGTCGCTTGGAAGCGCGTTCCACAGACGGGGATCCACCACCGAGAAGACCCTCTCTCTCGTCCCCACCAACTGCGTTTGAGAAGTTGGCGGGAGCGAGAGCAGGGTCTCCCCGGATGATCTTAAATTACAAGGTGGGACGTAAGGGCTGATGCGTTCGGATAAGTAAGCTGGGCCAGAACCGTATAGAGCTTTAAAGGTCAAAACCAGCACTTTGAATTGAGCTCGGAAGTGGACAGGCAGCCAGTGGAGCAGACACAACAGGGGGGTGGTATGCTCCCTGTATGTAGCTCTGGTTAGTAATCTGGCTGCTGCGCACTGAACTAATTGTAATTTATGAACTGTCTTCAAAGGCAGCCCCATGTAGAGTGCGTTGCAGTAATCTATTTGGGATGTGACCAGAGCGTGGACGACCGTAGCCAGAGCAGACTTCCCAAGGTACGGGCGCAGCTGGCACACGAGTCTTAACTGCGCAAAAGCTCCCCTGGCCACCATCGAGACCTGGGGTTCCAGGCTCAGCGATGAATTCAGGATCACTCCCAAGCTGCGAACCTGCATCTTCAGGGGGAGTGTAACCCCATCCAACACAGGCTATAACCCTATGCCCTGTTTGGCCTTTTGACTGACCAGGAGGACCTCTGTCTTGTCTGGATTAAGTTTCAATTTGTTAGCCCTCGTCCAGTCTGACACAGCAGCCAAGCACCGGTTCAAAGTCTGGACAGCCTCCTTAGTGACAGGTGGAAAGGAGTGACAGAACTGGACGTCATCTGCGTACAGATAACCCCTTGCTCCAAACTCCGAATGATCTCTCCCAGCGGTTTCATGTAGATGTTAAATAACATCGGGGACAACGGTTGCGGAGCCGAACAGGTGTCACCCAGAGCAGTACCCCCAAGCCCCATTTCTGCAAGGCGACCCAGAAGGATACTGTGGTCAACGGTATCGAAAGCCACTGAGAGGTCCAGCAGAACCAACAGGGACACATTCCCCCCTGTCGAGTTCCCGGCATAGATCATCTACCAAGGCGACCAAGTCTGTTTCAGAACCATGTCCCGGCCTAAAGCCAGACTGTGCCAGACCAAGATAATCAGTGTCTACCAAGAACCCCTGGAGTTGTGAAGCCACCACACGTTCCGTGACTTTGCCCAAATAGGGGAGATTGGAAACTGGCCGATAGTTGACTAATTGAGTGGGGTCCAGTGATGGTTTTTTCAACAGCTGTTTTATAACAGCTTGCTTTAAGCTGGCTGGAATTTTGCCCTCCTGTAAGGAGGCATTAACCACCACCATAACTCACTCTGCCAAACCCCCTCTGGCTTCTTTGATCAGCCAGGATGGGCAGGGGTCTAGGATGCATGTGGTAGGTCTCGCTTCCCCAAGGATCTTGTCCACATCCTCGAGCTGAACCAATTGAAACGAATCCATTAAAACCATTGTATATTCTAACCAGAAAAAAGTGGAAAGGTGGCTAGGCGCCTTCACAACCTGTATTGCTCTTTTGTTGAATGCAAAAAAAAAGAAGATATGTTAACCAATGTTACACGTTTTTATGTGTAGTTTGATCTAAAGTTGCTTCACCAAGCAGTTTATCCTGGCACAGAACATAAGGCATCATTTCCGTTCCTGCCATTTACCAGTCTCTTCAATAAGGTCTCTAACTGAGACAGGTTCAAAGAGTTACTGGAAAACAGTTGTCTAATGTTTAGATGAAATCCAAGTATATTTCATCTACTTTTATGCATTAATGCTTTTTGCTTTCATCTATTGATTTTGTATCATTTAAGAGAATCGATCAGTCCAGAATAGCTAAATCCATTCTTCATGGACACATGCTGTGTTTTACTGAAAGCTATTCACAAATGCACTAAATTCAAGGCACACAGCTCCAGCATTAGCTACTTAACTGGCATTAACTCCTTTCTTCTTGACTACACATTTTAAAGGCTATCTAACAATATTAGTCAAGTTTTTCAATCCACTGGTATAGTAGTTTTTGGAGAGGGTTTTTGGAATCCTAGTAGGCATTGTGCCCAGATGTCCAGTAGCTGGATATGAGTTAATTTGTATTATCGACCTTACCTGATACTTTTTACATTAACTTGGCAGTTTGAGGTTGGGAAAAGACAGGAAATCTGAGAACGGACTGAGGAAGTGATATTTTTTCTCTCTCTTGCTAATCAGCCTGCACAACTGACAAAACTATGTGAGGTGGGAATGGGTCATGCTTTCACATTTTGATTTCCCTTCTTTGATTATATTCGATATGATCCTTAGAAATCTATATTCTACTAGCTGACCCGGCCACGCGTTGCTGTGGGATGTTTGTAACTTGGGGACTGTGTGTGTAGTTGTGTATATGTGTATAGTTATGTATATGTGTGTTTGTATATGTATATGCGTGCATATGTGTAGATGTGTGTAACTACAGATGTTTGTATGCATGTGTATATTTGTATATTTCTGTGCATGTATATATGTGTCTGTGCGTATGTGTTCCTTTTTTCTCCCCTCCTTCCTTCCTTCTCTCCATCCTTCTATCCTTTCCCCTCCCCTCCTTCCTGCTATCCTTCCTTTTTCTTCCTTTCTTCTCTCCTCCTTCCTTCCTTCTATCCTTCCCCTCCTTCCTTCCATCCATCCTTCCTTCTATACTTCTCCTTCCTTCCTTCCCTCTATCCTTCTATTCTTTCCTTCCTTTCCCCTTTCCTCCTTCCTGCTATCCTTCCTTTTTTCTTTCTTTCTCTCCTACCTCTTTCTTTCCGTCCTTTTCTCTTTCTCTCCCCAACCCCCCTGTCTTCCTTTCTGTCTTTCTCCCTTTCCTCCCGGGCTGCCTACCAGTGGGTTAGTATGGATTCTTTTGTTTACTTTCCTTCGTGGCAGGGGGAGGGGAGAGCAGGGTTTGGACGCACGCACAATAGTGCTCATGTGAAGGCGGCGCCCCTCCCCTTTCCCCCTCGCCCTTCTCCCCTCCCTGGTGCCCGGACTCACTTGACGCGGGTTCCCATGGCTGCCCGCCCGGCCTCCCGCCTGTCTGCTTGCCTGCCTCTCTCTGAGGTGAGGGTCTACTTCCGGCTCTGCACCACTCACTGGCGAGGAGACCGGACAGTGGACAGCAATGGGCGGGAAGTGGCCGTGCGGGGCCTTCTGGGAAGTGTAGATCCGTGGCTAAGTAGGCGGCCTGGAAGCCGCTCTCGCGTTCTTACCTTGCCGTTATTGAGGGTAAGGGGCACGCGTAGACCTGGTTGGCCCCTAGCAGGTTTGTAGATTTGGGGGTTTTTTTGCTCTGGGGCGGGGGGAAGGGGAGAGAATTAGAAATGTATTTTTGTTTTTCCTCTTTGCCGGGGGAGAAGGAGTCCCAAAGTCAGCCTAGAGAGAATTGCTGCCAGATATAGTTTGGATAGAAATGTTTTTACGGGTCACTTCTATAATTGGATATGAAAGGATGCTGGACTGCTTCTCTACCTATATCATTTTTTGTGGTATTTACCACCAATAAAACATATCTAGTAACAGTAATCTGTGTCAGTGTTTTCCACAAAGTCATGTCTTGAAGAGTTCCAGAACAGAGGAAATTTACTTAACACATGCAGCCATCAAATGCCTCAAGAGAGAAGCCACCAAAGAAACTTTTATTGTGCCCAGGAATCTCGATCCCATGGTTGATTATGAGACTCAAGATATCAGTAGAACAATGGTTTAAAAACTGGCTAAAAAATAATAAAAAAGGAAGTGTGGTTAACCAATTTGAACAAATAATACAAAATGGGAGGGATGTAGAAGAGCACGAAAACTTGAAAGGAATAACTAGTAAAGTATGTAAGATAATAATTGAAATAAAGGAAGGAAAAACAAAAAATAACACCCTTAAGGAGGTTTGGGAAGAAGATTTAGGGATAAAAATAAAGGAAACAGAGTGGCAACAATTATGGAGACAAAGACATCTAAAAAATTTATCAATAAGGATTAAAGAAAACTATTATAAGTTAATATGGAAATGGTACCTTACACCAGTAAGAATAGCAAATATAAATAAAAATTACTCCAAAATTGTTGGAGAGGATGTCAAGAAACAGGAACATATATACATATGTGGTGGCAATGTAAATATGTAAGCAAATTTTGGGCGAAAGTATTTAAAGAAATAGAAGATATAATGAATATTAAAATAGAAAGAACTCCTAGTATAGCTTTATTATCATTATATAATAGTAAACAATTGGGGGGAAAAGGATGAAGATGCGATAACAAACCTATTAACAATAGCAAGACTGCTTATAGCAAGGAATTGGAAAAAATAAATAAATATACAAATAGAGGAATGGTACAAGGAAGTATGAAAACTTGCAATAAATGATAAGTTAACATGTATATTTCAAGTAAAAAGAGGTATATGGAAACAAAGTGATTTTGATGAGGTATGGAGAAAATTTATTGAAAAAGGATTAGAAAAGGAAGAAGGAAGGTTACCTCCACAAGAAGAAATGAAATTTTGGACGAATGATATGTAAAAGCAATGGTTTGGGGAGGGGAGCACAGTGGTGAGGGATACAAAAATGTATAAGAAAAACATAATGGCAGATGCTAAAGATTGAAGTATTGTAGCTAGAAATGAATAACATGAATCTGCTGTAAATAGACATTGTATAATATTGTGTTGACAATGATAAAACAATAAAAATATTATTAAAAAAAGATATCAGTAGAAATATGAAGAGGAAATAATGCTAACAGGATAATCAGCCATGTATACAACAAGTATACATTTAATCTTAAAGGTGACTGTTATTATTATTATTATTTACATCATTTATATTCTGCCCTTCTCACCCCGCAGGTGACTCAGGGTGGATCACAATGCACATATACAGGCAAACATTCAATGCCATTGACACACAATATATATAGATTAGACAGACACAGAGGCAATTTAACTTTCCAGAAATCAGTTGAATTTAGCCTCCCCACAAAATGGCACCTAAATTTCCTATTTGACAGATGCAACTGTCTTTCAGGTTCCAAAGGTCGACAACGAGCTACACAAATTGGTCGAGAGCTCACCCCGGCCCGGGCAGGCCTCGAACACATGACCTTATTTCTGGTCAGTAGAGATCTTATACAGCTGACACCCAGCCAGCTGCACCACATTCTCGATGTTGTAGGTCCAAAGATTTAAAACATAATTGATGTAATAGGTAAAGGTTTCCCTTTGACATTAAGTCTAGTCGAGTCTGACTCTTGGTGGTGGTGCTCATCTCCACTTCTAAGTCAAAGAGCTGGCACTGTCCATAGACGTCTCCTAGGTCATGTGGCCAAAATGAGAGCACAGAGTGCCGTTATCTTCCCGCCATAGCAGTACCTATTGATCTACTCATATTTGCATGTTTTCGAACTGCTAGGTTGGCAGAAGCTGGGGCTAGCAATGGGAGCTCACCCCGTCCTGTGGATTCAAACCATTGACCAGATGTCAGCAAGTTTTGCAGTTTAGCGGTTTAACCCACTGCACCACTGTGGCCCTTGATGTACTCCACTCAAATCTCTCTATACCATATTTTCCCTAAGGTCCTTTGTTTCAGGAATATTATTTTCCTGTATCTTTTATTTACTTACTTTATTTTTATCCCCTTTCTGCGGATTTAGGGACTCAAACCATCTAATTATTTTATGTCCAGTTTGTCCTCAAGTACAATCTCAGACTGACTAATCACCAGAGAGTAGAAACTTATGTTTAAAGCCAGTTCTTTCCTATTGTTTGTGTGGTGTTTCAGTAGAAGCATAAAACCAGACATTTATACCTTCCTTTGTAACTCAATTTGCAGGAGACAAAAGCATGTTACCTTTTCATGGATTTCCTGAGTTGATTGCGCATCACAGAACGCAACAGTCGCCAAGTCCTTCAAAATTGGCATCTCCACTGTACAATCCCTTCCATCTAATAAAGCCACCAATGGACGAGGATGCATAGGGCCGTTCATGATTTGTGGGCGAATACCTGCAACCAAATGGAGTGTAACGGTTAAATCAATATAGACACGGGGTTATCCGAAACTGTAATATGCTGGTTTTGCAAAAGAACAAGGAAACTCTTCAGAGCAATATTCTCAAGCTTAACTCCCAAAGTCTTTATTCTAAAATTTCCTTTAGCTTAACAGTGATATTCAACACACACTAATTCAGTAAGAGGTCTCACTCAGCTTTGTGTTAAGGTAATTGTCTACAGATCTATACTCTAACACAGGGCTGCCCAGGAAGTCGATCATGATCGACCAGTCGATCCCGGGACCGAAGGAGGTCGATCCCAGCCAGATAGGGCGCTTCTCAGAGGGGCCAGAGCCCGGCCGCGCAAAGCCCCGCCCCCTCCCCGGCTTTGGCATTCCCAGAAGCTGCTCCAGGTTTGTGGAGGGCGGGGCCAAGCCAGCCATGTGCTAGCTATGCCACCACTGGCTTGGCATTGCCATCCCCAAGCCTGGAGAAGCTGCTGGGAGCTCCAAAGCCAGAGGGGAGGGGTGGGGCTTGGCACGGCCTGGCTCTGCCCCCTCTGGCCAAGCTACGCCCTGCCCCTCCCCTCTCCAGCCTTGAGGAGGTAGGTAGATCTTTCTGACTTGGTTTTAATATAAGTAGCTCGCATGCTGAAAAAGTGTGGGCACCCCTGGTCTAACATTTGGTCACCTCGGGCAGTGTTTCCCAACCAGTGTGCCGGGGCACACTAGTGTGCTGTGAGCGATCATCCAGTGTGCCGTGGGAAATTGGAACCTCCAGGAAAGGGGGGGGGGAGAAGTCTAGCGTGTTGAAGTATAAAAACCCTAAGAAACCTACCTCGATAAAGGCACAAAATTACAAACACCCCCCTCCCCACCCATTGTCTACTTGGTCTCTCCCTCTCCATGCATTGGGAAGGTCCGCCTCCCTTTCCCCAAGTAGAGACCTCCTCTTGCCTCCTGGGGGTTCTGTGTGGGAAGTTTGGCCCAGTTCTATCATTGGTGGGGTTCAGAATGCTCTTTGATTGTAGGGGAACTATAAATCCCAGCAACTACAACTCCCAAATGCCAAGGTCTATTTCCCCTGAACTCCATCTGTGTTCACATTTGGGCATATTGAGTATCTGTGCCAAGTTTGGTTCTGATCCAACATTGTTTCGGTCCACAGTGCTCTCTGGATATAGGTGAACTACAACTCCCAAACCCAAGATCAATGCCCATCAAACTCTTATAGCATTTTCTCTTGGTTATGGGAGTTCTGTGTGGGAAGTTTGTGTCTTTCTGCCATTCCTGCCAGGATATCTATCTTGTGTTCATCGAAACAGGCCCAGGTTTCACACTGAGTGTATAAATACATTTAAAAACATATTAACTATATGTATTACTGTGTTAAGAGTGTCATTTTGTGTCATTTTGGTTGGGGGTGTGCCCCAGGATTTTGCAAATGTAAAAAGTGTGCCGCGGCTCAAAAAAGGTTGGGAAACACTGACCTAGGGTTCTTGCAAGGGCATGGAAAAGTTAGTTTTTCTGGGCTGCAACTCCTAAATGACTTCCTCAGATTCCATGAGGATTCTAAAACTTGTAGTACAAAGAAGGAACTGTTCCAAGCATTGGAAGATACAAAGAAACAATGATTGATAGAACTCTCATCTGCTTAGATTTAACAAAACTGCCTCAGCAGGGATGGGCAACCTACGCCCCGCGGGTCGGATCTGGCCCTCCGGGTGATGCCATTGCAGCCCGCGGCTTCCTTGCCGAAGAGAGAGAGGCGAGGCCAGCTACAAAGCAATGTGATTGCTTTGTGGCTGGCAAAAAGGAAGGGAGGGAGCAAAATGCCTTCTCCTGTCCCTCGTTGCGGCTCCAGAAGAACTTCTACAGGAAGCCCCGCCTCCCTGAGGGTCTCTGGGCGATGAGGTCACAGGCGGCATCACGCAGAGGCCTTCAGGGAGGCAGGGCTTCCTGCGGAAGTTCTTCTGGAGCTGCAACGAGAGACAGGAGAAGGCATTTTGCTCCCTCCCTCCCTTTTTGCCGGACACAAAGCATCACGTTGCTTTGTAGCTGCCCTCGCCTCCCTCTCTTCGGACAAGGAAGCCACGGGCGAGAAAGAGGAGGAAAGAAGAGGAAGAAGTAAAGGCAGTTTGGGGGTCTCTGGATGGGGTGTGTGGTTTACTATGTATTTGAACTGCTGGGTTGGCAGAAGCTGGGGCTAACAGTGGGAGCTCCCCCCACTCCCCAGATTTAAACTGGCAACCTTACAGTGAGGAAGTTCAGCATCTCAGCGCTTGAACTCACTGCTCTAATTCTCAGAAGGGCTTGGCTCAACCTCTGGTTTCCTAGTAAAACTGAATTACTGGGTTCTGAAAATTACTGGGTTACTTGGAAAAGAGCGTTGCCAATAGGAAAATCTGGAAATAATAATAATAATAATAAATCTTGCCTGTCCCTCCTCAGGATCTACCGTGTTTCCCCGAAAGTATGACACCCCCGATTGTAAGACATATCGGGGGTGTCAGGGGGGTCGGCTAATGTAAGCCGTACCCCGAAAATAAGACATACCACCAGCCGCCACGTCACTCGGTCCCGCCTCCTCCTCGGTCCCGCCTCCTCCTCCTTCGCCCGCCTCCCCCGCCCGCCTCCGTTGCCGCCACCGCACAGCCGGCCCCACACCTGCGCTAGGCGCGCCTGCATCAGCGCACTAGGCGCGCCTGCGGACATTCGCGCATGGGCAGTAGGTCCCGCCTAGCGCGCTGACGCAGATGCGCCTAGCGCGGTGACGCAGGCACGCCTAGCGCGGTGACGCAGGCGCGCCTGGCGCAGGCGTGGGCCGGCTGTGCGCGGCGGCGGTAGGCGGCGGGGGAGATAGGCGGAGGCGAGCGGCGGAGGTAGCGGGGCGGCGGAGGAGGAGGAGGCGGGACCGAGTGACGCGGCGGCCAGGGGAAAGGCTTACTTTCGGGTATGGCAGGTACCGTCGGCTAATGTAAGCCGTACCCCGAAAGTAAGCCGTAGTGGGGATTTTGGGGGTCAAAAGAAAGTAAGACGCTGTCTTACTTTCGGGGAAACATGGTATTAATGTTGAATGCACTGTGGTATATGTTCCTTTCTTGTAGAAGCAGGACCTCACATTTGCATGTATTTGAACTGCTGGGTTGGCAGAAGCTGGGGCTAACAGTGGGATCTCCCCCACTGTTATTTTATTTTAGTGGTTTTTATTATTATTTTATAATAATTGTATAATAATAATATAATAAATAATATAATGTTATATTATATCATAATTTTCATATATTATAATGTCTATATATATATACTATAATATAATAATGATATTAATACTAATAATATATGAATATTTCTTGATATATTAATATGTTAATATTAATGATGTGTAATATATAGTAAATATAGTAAACAAATAAATAAATAATGTAGATTAAAATGTAGTTCAGTCCTTAGGTGCGGCCCTCCATAACATTTTTTGGCTCTCATGTGGCCCCTTGGAAAAAATAATTGCCCACCCCTGCTTTTGAGCAAAGGTGAGCAAATGAGGCAGGTCTTTCAGGCATAGCAATTCACCCTACTTTTTTATGGACAGAACAAAGCTAATTCTTTGGCAGCATTGTGAGCCACCAAAATATTCTTAGGGGTGCACGTGTAGCCCAAGACGCAATTCTACAGTTTGTGTCTCAACGGCAGAGATGAGAGTGGAATAAAAATATAATAATAATAATTCCATCTCTGAATACAAAGAAAACCCCAGTTCCATAACATTTAAAAATTGAAACGATTAATTTTTTTTGATGGAAGGACTGTTACATTTAGTAACGTCATCATCCAAGTGTACAATGATCTATTTTCACAGTGCTTTTTAAAAGTGAAATTTTCAGCTACAAAAAACACAACTTGATATGGAGACAGGACGAATTTAACACACCAAGACAACAGTAATAAACAGAATTAACAATACCAGATGTTAAGGAAGAGTCTTTGTTTAGGCTTGGAAAAAGAGAGCACTACCTAACGAAACTTTTCCTATGCAATGCTAAATGCGTCTTTTCTCCCTCTTTGACATTTTAATCTATTGCTTCAGTTTAAGGATACACACACAGTGCAGAATTATAGCGGTTTGATATCAGGTGATACCAAGTAACACCCTTCCCTTAACTGCAAATAATTAAAATGGAATCCACTGTGTTGTGGAGATGCACCTTTAGATAAAACAGTGTTTTCCAACCAGTGTGCAGTGGCACACTAGTGTGCCGTGAGCGATCATCAGGTGTGCCGTGGGAAATTGGCACTCTCCCCTCTCCTAGCAGCCCCCTCACAGGTTTCCAAGAAACAAATTGAACCTCTCCGCTTGGAAATGGTTTTGTTTGTTTTTACTATTTTACTGGATTTTTTAGCCCCCCCCCCCCCCCAAGGAACTGTTTGTAACAGCTTCATGACATCCATAGTTAACTGGAAGCAAGTTTCACTCAGGGTAAAATTTCACAAAGGTCTGGAGAACAAGCTCTATGAGGAGCGGCTTGAAGAGCTGGGCATGTTTAGCCTGAAGAAGAGAAGGCTGAGAGAAGGCATGATAGCCATGTATAAATATGTGAGAGGAAGTCATATATAGGTTTTGTTCATCGAAACAGGCCCAGGTTTCCCACTGAGTGTATAAATACATTTACAAACATATTAACTATACGTATTACTGTGATAGAGTGTCATTTTGTGTCATTTTGGTTGGTGGTGTGCCCCAGGATTTTGTAAATGTAAAAAAACGTGCTGCGGCTCCAAAAAGGTTGAAAAACACTGAGATAAAAGATAGAGGCGTTGGTGAATCTTTGTCTCAGAATCATCGCAATTTTTGTATGAACTTTCTCCTTGGAGATTTCAAAATTTCTGTGTGCCACGTAAGATTTTTTTAAAAAAACGAATGCAATCCATAAAGAGTGTGTGATGCGGAACGTGAGATTTTGAAGTTGAAGAATATACTTCCTCCCAAATCCTACTACGCGAGTACAAACTTTGAGTTTACCTGAAAAGCTCTTTGGAAGACAGCTTGAATTTCTATGGCTGGCTAAGCCGCCTGCATTTTCGATCCATTCTGAAAATTGCTACGAGCCCCAATATGCACACAAATAGCTGAGGCTACATGCGATACAGGCCAGGAACTTCAAATAGTAAAGGGCACTTTTGGAAGTCTTGCCCCGAGGGATTGCTTTGTCGACAAAGAAAACGGCATTATTTTACTGGATATTCCTCTTAAAGGCTCGGGGCCACAGTTCAGGTTCAATTATAACACATGCTATTGAATTCTTTGCAATTCTATCTAAGCACTGAAAGAACTTATTAATTACTTTAGGACTACCTCCCCCCTTAAGCCTGGGACTTCCTCCTTTCTCACGGAAGCGTTCTTTTAGATGGCTGCTTTGATAAACATTCGATTGTTCAGCACTAGAGAGTCAAAGAGAATGGTTTTAAACTTCGGAAAGACTCTGCATTTGTGAGATTTAATTCACCTGCGGTTGAAATCCACAAGAAAAATATTAACATGCAAGAAGGTATATCCGCTAATTATACAGGTCTTCAAAAACCAAGAGGGATGTCATCTGATTTTAATCTATCATTAAACCTAAGTATTACATTTATCAGTATACAGAATTGTCTCTTCTCCTTTCAAAGTGCTTTAAGACACTCGTAAATTAGACAGAGCTACAGATATTTGTTGAGCCATAAAAATTCTCCGATAGAGAGAAAGAGGACTGAAGATGAGTTATAGGCTAAGTGCACTTGACTCAGCATTTGAGATAACACCCCAGAGCCTTAACCCGAAAGGATCAGATATTTAAAAGAATCCAAGTAACAGTTAGAGGAAGGAAAAAGCAATATCCAAGGCAGAGATGGAAATCTTGTGACTCTTCAGAAGAGTTTCAGGGTGCAGTGTTATCTGTACGCAGATGACGTCCAACTCTGTCACTCCTTTCCACCTACTACTAAGGAGGCTGTTTGGGTCCTGAACCAGTGCTTGGCCGCTGTGTCGGGCTGGATGAGGGCGAACAAATTGAAATTGAATCCAGACAAGACAGAGGTACTCCTGGTCAGTCGAAAGGCCGAACAGGGCATAGGGTTACACCCCCCCTGAAGACGCAGGTTTGCAGTTTGGGTGTGATCCTGGACTCATCTCTGAGCTTGGAACCCCAGGTTTCGGTGGTGACCAGGGGAGCATTCGCACAATTAAAACTTGTGCGCCAGCTGCGCCCGTACCTTGGGAAGTCTGACTTGGCCACGGTAGTCCATGCTCTGGTTTCATCCCATATAGGTTACTGCAACGCTCTCTACGTGGGGCTGCCTTTGAAGACTGCTCGGAAGCTTCAATTGGTTCAACGGACAGCAGCCAGGTTGATAACAGGAGTGCGACTCAGGGAGCGTACAACTCCCCTGTTGTGCCAGCTCCGCTGGCTACCAGTTTGCTACCGGCCACAATACAAAGTGCTGCTTTTGGCCTTTAAAGCTCTAAACGGTTCTGGTCCAACTTACTTGTCCGAACGCATCTCTCCCTATGAGCCATCAAGATGCTGAAGATCATCCGGAGAGGCCCTGCTCTCGGTCCCGCCTGCTTTGCAGGCGCGTCCAGCGGGGACGAAAGTCAGGGCCTTCTCAGTGGTGGCTCCTCGGCTTTGGAACTCCCTTCCTAGTGACATCAGATCGGCCCCCTCCCTCTTGACATTTCGTAAGAAAGTCAAGACTTAGCTGTTCGAGCAAGCATTCTCAGATGAACTTTAATCAATCGAGATAAAAGGATTAGTATGGCGACGAAATGGAAACCGATTTTAAGATTGTGGAGCTGAGATTTGTATTTTGTAGTTTTAATTGTTAATTTATATGGTTTTATATGATTGTTATTATCTTATTATGATGTGTTATATGTGGGCACTTGCTGCCGCTTGTTCACCGCCTCGTGTCACCTTCGGGCTGAGAGAGGCGGTATAGAAGCATAGCAAATAAATAAATAAAATAAATGCTAGAGTACAAGTCCCAGTATTCCTCACCAGTGGCTATGGTGACTTGGATGCTGGGAACTGCAGTCCAACAGTATTTTGATGATTGCATGATTCCTGCTGTTGACTTAAGGGAAAGGTAAAGAAAAGTGAATCAAAACTGTGAAAGTGTGACACTTTGGCGTCTGATGAAGCCCCTAACAATGAGGGGGATCCAAGTTCTGTCTTCCATATCCTTCTCCTCAATTTAGGAGGATCTTTCCACTCCCTGAAGCTTATCCTATTCAGTAGTGTTTCTTGTCCATCTGTGCAGGATTTTCAGGAGATGGAAGGGGGCAGATTAGTTTGCTTCTGCCAAACCAGTTGATTGCACCAAATCTGGATCAAACCCTAAGCATATAGCATATGGTACAATATACTGGGGTATACACTATGACCTTGTGGTCTTCAGTGAAATGATTCTATGCTAGTTCACATAACTCTAACTTTAGCCCAAACCCAAGCAAGTAAAACAAATTAGAAATATGGACTGCGAGACTGCAAGAGAGGGGAGGTATGGTTTCCGAGAGGCTCCCTTTGAATTGTGGGGTCCCTCAGGGAGCCATTCTTTCTCCTTTATTATTTAACATATATATGCGACCACTTGCCAATTTGGTGCGGAGCTTTGGTCTGGAGTGTCATCAGTACGCCGATGACACCCAGCTAGTGCTGAGGATGGACGGCCAGCCGGACTCTGTACCCGATTGTTTCCAGCTATGCCTTGAAGCTGTGACTGGTTGGCTACGAGCCAGTCGATTTAGAGTGAATCCATCGAAGACGGAGATCCTCTGGCTGGTTTGCCCAGGTGGGTGTGGGCTCCGGCTGCCTACTCTGGACGGCGAGGCATTACACCCATCGTTTTTAGTAAAGAGCCTAGGGGTCCAATTGGACCCACTACTGACAATGGAGGCCCAGGTCTCGGCTGTCAGCAGATCTGCTTTTTTCCACCTGTGGCAGGCTAGGCGGCTGGCCCCTTACCTCTCCGGAAGCGACCTAGCCACGGTAATCCAGGCAACGGTCATATCAAGGCTAGACTACTGTAACGCCCTTTATATCGGTCTTCCTTTGTCGGTCATCCAGAAGCTTAAACTGGTGCAGAACGCTGCAGCGAGACTCGTGGCTGGAGTACCAGCCAGGGCTCATATCACTCCAACCCTGCAGTGGCTGCACTCGTTGCCAATTGAGCACCGGATCACCTTCAAAGTGTTGGTTTTGACCTTCAAGGCCTTGTATGGTCTGGGGCCGGTGTACTTGAGGGACAGTCTACTCCGAAATGTTCCCCAGAGATCTCTTCAATCTGAGGACCACAACCTTCTACAGATCCCTTCCTTACGGACCATCCATCTGTCCTCAACTAGACAGAGGGCCTTCTCTGTTGTTGCTCCAAGCCTATGGAACACCTTGCCACCTGAAGTCCGGGTAATCACTGAACTGCCGGCATTTCGGAAAGCCTGCAAAACAGTTCTTTTCCGTCAGGCATTTAATGTCTAGTCATCCCTGGTTATAGGCTGATTCGGTGATTCTGTTTTAATTGTTAACGTTGTTTTATGTTTTTGGTTAATGCTTGGTCGATGTACTGTAAACCGTCCTGAGCCAAACTGGAAGGACGGTATACAAATCAAAACAATAAATAAATAAATAAGCTACAAGAAGATATAGATGTTGGCAGCCAGTTCCTAGAGACACCCTATAATCTTTTTCACCAAGCCAACATAATAGCTTTTTTTTCATGTCAGGAGTGACTTGTGAAACTGCAAGTCACTTCTGGTGTGAGAGAATTGGCCATCTAAGGATGTTGCCCAGGAGACACCCAGATGATTGATGTTTTACCATCCTTGTGGGAGGCTTCTCTCATGTCCCCGCATAGAGAGCTGGAGCTGACAGAGGGAGCTCAAACTGTTCTTCCTGAATTCGAACAGCTGATCTATCAGTCAGCTGTCCTGACGGCACAAGGGTTTAACCCATTGTGCCTCCGGGGGCTCCCATGGCTTGCCGGACTTGGAATTTGATTCAAATGGATGAAGCATGGGAAGAGTAGCAGAAATAGTGGAAAGGCTAAGTGCAGATGCAAAGAGTCCCTATAATGCTCTGAACTGTCACGTTTGGTGGGGAGAGAGACAGGGCCTTCTCTGTGGTGGCCCCTCGGCTGTGGATCTCCCTTCCTTATGAAATTAGATCTGCCCCATCCTTCCTGATCTTACAGACAAAACTCAAATTCTGGCTGTAGGATCAAGTGTTCAAGTGTTCACCTATGTTCTTGTGTTTTCAAAGATGTATTTATTTTATTGTGTTTATTGTTTTCTGATGTTCAATTCCCGGGCTGGTCTGGACACCCAGCTGTGAGCCCTGTCCACTGTCCACCGAACAGATCGAAAACAAGCCAGCTGTGAGTAGATGAACTAGGGACCGCTCAACGGGGAAGGATTTTTATAAGGACTTTACAACACCTGAATAAAAATAAGGAAGATCGGCTGCCGGAGGTGGAATGCGGAAATCCTTTTAATTGCACGTTTGTCTGCACATGTTTGTCTGTACAATGTATTGTAATTGTATGTCAGTCGGCAGGGACTGTCTGCCGTATGTGTAATGTAATCCATTCTGAGTCCCCTTAGGGGTGAGAAGAGAGGAATATAAATAAAGTGTATTATTATTATTATTATTATTTATAACTGTTTTTAATGTATGCTAACTGTATTTTATGTTATTTTATTATATTGTGTCGGCATCGAATAGTTGCCTGTTGGAGTCCCTCTTTGGAGGTTGAGAAGGACGGGGTATAAATGTTCTAAATAAATAATAAATAAATATAATTTTGGGTTTGCTTTTTTTAAAGTGGTGGTAAGGGATGGAAAAGCCCAGTTTTGTCCTAAGTGCTTAAGAGAAAAAGGGCAGACAGAAAGCTCAATAAGATGTTTGAAATTTAATAAAATGCAACTGTTTTGCACCCACCCCTTTGTATTTCCCATTTACTGCAAAGCAATGCCTCTTTCAGCATTTCATCCAGATGGACGTGCAACTGTGTCGCAGTACGCACAGCAGAATGCCGAGATGATTTGGATAAGTGAAAGAAGCTTGCCCTAAGCAGATAACCAGGATTAAAGGGGAAACCACATAAAAAATGAAAGGTTTGCAATCCTGCACCGAATTGCTATGCTCTGTCCAGATTAACCCCTTTCCTGGTTTAATAAAGAGTTCCTACTGTACAACTGACTCTGATGAACAGTCTCCGGGGCCGAGACTACCGCTTAATGACAGCCTTGTGTTGTTAGTGTCAAAAGCAGAATAGAGAAGTAAATGGGAAAGTAATAGAGGCTGGGCTCCCCACCAGGACAATGGCTACAGACAGTCACTGCCTGTTACAGTATTCAGTAGGGGTGGTTGATCCATAAAAAATTTGATTCAAAACTCGTGCGCCCGGGGGGGGGGGGATTTACGTTGCTGGATCATTATAGAAATTACTCCGAAAAATTTTAAGTAAATTTCGTAAATTGAAACTTACAAATTTTCGTTATTATTCCTTACACCAGCTGGGAGGGAAGAATGGAGGGCAAGCCCTGCACTCTTCCCTCTCCCCCCCCCCCCCAGCTCAGAAGCATCGGGATTAAATTTGACACGGGATGGCACTGAGGTGCGGAGAAGGAAGTTGTGTGTGGGTACAAGGAACACACACACACCCTCCTTCCCCTGCCCCCTCAGAGCTATCCCGCGTTATATTTAACGTGGGATGGCTCTGAGGTACGGGGAAGGAAGTTGTGTGTGGGTGCAAGGAACACACACACACCTTCCTTCCTCTGCCCCCTCAGAGCTATCCCGCGTTATGTTCTGAGCTTGGCTCTGAACATGGAGGACTAGCCATCCTAGTCCTCCGTTGCTTATATTTAACCCGGTATGCCTCTGAGCCTGGGGGGGGGGGGGCGGAGGAGTGGGATGGCTTGTAGACATCCCAGTCCTCCGTTGCTTCCCCAGGCAGCAAGCCCAGAGGCATATCGGGTTATATTTAATATGCCTCTGAGTCAGAGGCATACTGGTTTACATTTAATATGCCGGGTTATATTTTATATGCCTCTGAGGTTGGGGGGGACGGGGCGGAGGGGTGGGATGGCTTGTAGCCATCCTAGTCCTCCGTTCCTTCCCCAGCCAGGAGCGGACGCCTCTCCTCCCTGCCAAGATCTACGCTGTTTAGATCTTGGCAGGGGAGGAGGAGTGGAGGGCTGGCGAGAGGGGATAGGAGGGGGCTGCTGCCCTCCAGTCTCCTCTCGCAATTTGAGAACTGAGGAGGGGGAAAAAACAAACTAATAACGTGACCTTTACAAAAAATGGCGATCCCGGGTTCGGTTTTGAAACTTCACTTCCGGGTTGGATGCCGAGTGTCAATATAAGGTCAAAATAATTTCAAATACGAACTATTAATGGATTTCAAAGTATTTATATAGGAGATATCCACCCCTAGTATTCAGTATATCAATCCCCATATCCCACAGTAATTTGTAATCAGAGCTTAAACACTTACTAATAATATTGCAGGTGGGGTTGGTATCTGCAATAAAAAAACCTGTGAAGAAAACAGGAATTTCTTTAACAAGACGTTTCATCTGATTACATCAGTAACTTTGCAGGCCAAGAGAAATCGCTTCATTTCCGAACAAAACATCTGCATCTTTGCTAGCTAATGAACTCCTATGCTTGCACGAGAGAATGAACCTGGCTTTCTAGGCATCTACAAGTTACTACTAGGGTATTTCTTTTTTCATATGGCAAAGATATATACGAGGGCGGGTCAATAAGTCCGTGACTTTTTGAATTTCCCACCTCTTAAATGAAAGGGCAACACTGTTCCAGTCAACAGTTATCTGTCAGTTGACTCCTGTCAAAATTTGAACAAGCTGCGTCATTTAGTTTGTGTTTGACAGCCATTGATAGCAGACTACTGCGTGATTTGAGGAGAAAATGGGAAAAAAGTGAATTTTGTGTGCTCATTAAGCATTACTTTTTGCGGAAAAAAACCATCACTCAAACCAAGGCTAAGCTTGATAAATACTATGGGGACTCTGCACCATCCATTTCGATGGTAAAAAAGTGGTTTACTGAATTTTGTTGTGGCCGTACAAGCACGGAAGATGCCGAACGTACTGGACACCCAGTTGAGGTCTCTACACCCAAAACAATTGAAAAAAAATCACGATATGGTGTTGGCCGATCGGAGATTGAAAGTGCGAGAGATTGTGGAAGCCATAGGCATCTCACATGGCTCAGTGGTTTCAATTTTAAATGATCACATGGGTATGAGAAAGCTTTCCGCAAGATGGGTGCTGCGTTTGCTCACAATTGACCACAAACGTAATCGTGTGACAATTTCGCAGGAGTGTTTGGCGTTGTTCAACCGCAATATGGATGAGTTTTTGCGCCGTTTCGTAACCGTGGACGATACGTGGATCCACCACAACACACGAGAGACCAAACAGCAGTCAAAACAATGGGTTTCTTGGGGTGAATTGGCGCCAAAGCAGGCCAAGGTGGGTTTGTCAGTTTTTTGGGATGCATGCAGTATAATCCACATTGACTACCTTCAAAAGGGTGAAACAATCAATGGTGAATATTATTGGCACTATTGAAAAAAAAAACGACCGCATTTGGCCAAGAAAAAAGTTATTTTGCACCAGGACAATGCAAGGGTGCACACATGTGCCTTTGCTATGGCAACAATCCATTAATTGGGATACGAATTGCTCCCTCATCCGCCCTATTCTCCGGATTTAGCCCCGAGAGACTTTTTCTTGTTTTCAAACCTGAAGGAATGCCTTGGCGGAAAGAAATTTGACTCCAACAACAATGAAATCATCTCAGCAACAAATACCTATTTTGATGACCTCAACAAATCTTATTTTTTGGAAGGGATAAAAAAATTGGAGAAACGTTGGACAAAGTGTATAGAGAGGACGTTGAAAAATAAAATGATTTTTTAAAATCCAAAAATCTGTGTTTCATTCAAAAAGTCACGGACTTATTGACCCGCACTCGTATTATGTGGGAATATGGTTAATGTTGAAGAATAATTTCCTCTCAAAACTCAAAACAACTGGATGGAGTCAATTATTTCAACTTCCATAGAAACAAACTTTGAAAGTAGAGTAAAGGGGAACAGGATGTACCAGTAACTACATTTGAATAAACACACATACACACATGCTAAAGATCTGAAGTCTAAAATCATGTGAAGTAATACATGCCGAACTCGATTATTTGAAAGGTTTGATTCCTACATCACACCACCAGCAACACAGATACATAGTGCAGTTGAATATAGATTATAGTATAAAGGCTTTTACAAACATACATACTGTATCAGAATGTAAACACAGCAGTTAGAGCGGGTGAAAAAAAATAAAACAAAAGAGCTCAAATGTATGATGAACATAACAGTCTAAAAATAAATGACTTTGGCTGGAGTTTTTAGCACAATTACAAAGAGCTGTGTGTCTTAATTCTGAATGGAAAATCAGAATGAATGGTAACTTCTGAGATGTGTTTTATTAAAATTGCTCCTACAAATATCTTAACATCTCAAAGCACTTTGGCTCAGGACAGTTGTTTTTAACTTGTGGGTCCCCAGATGTTTTGGCTTTCAACTCCCAGACATCCTAACAGCTGGTAGACTGGCTGGGATTTCTGGGAGTTGTAGGCCAAAATACCTGGGAACCCACAGGTTGAGAACCACTGGCTTGCAACGTGGATATCAATCTACAGGGCTCTGTTGTTTTTGATGTGTACATTCATGCTATTTCCAATTTATGGTAACTCTAAAGCAGGGCTGCCCAGGAAGTCGTTCGCGATCGACGAGTCGATCCCGAGTCCATTTGAGGTCGCTCTCAGCTGGATGGAGCGCTTCTGTGCGCGCACACACACCGCATGTGCTCCCGCCGCCGCCTTCCGCCCATGCGGGGCTTCTTTCGCCAATGAGGCTTTAGTGGGCGGGCCCTGGCGCTCATCTCTTGACATGGTGTGGTGACGTGACCGCCCATTGGTTGCTCCTGGGGGGGGGGAGCAAGGCGAAGGCGCGCGCAGGGATAGGATGCGAGGCTGCGGGAGGGAAGGAGTGTGTGTGTGTGTGTGTGTGTGAGAGAGAGAAGGCCTCGCCGGAGGAGGATGGTCCCCGCGGTGGGGTTGCAGCTGACGAGTGTGCCTTCGATGCCGGTGAGTGAAGCCTGGACGGGGCCCCAGTGCCGCCGAGGGCCGAGGCGAGTGAGAGACAGGGCGGAGCGCGAGGCGGGGCTCCGTATAGGCTTCGCTCACCGGCGTCGACGGCACGCTTGTCAGCTGCAGCCCCACCGTGGGGACCATCCTACTCCGGCGAGGCCTTCTCTCTCTCATACACACACACACTCACTCACTCCCTCCCGCAGCCTCGCATCCTATCCCTGCGCGCGCCATCGCCTTGCTCCCACTCCCGCTCCCCCCAGGAGCAACCAATGGGCGGTCACGTCACCACACCGTGTCAAGAGACGAGCGCCAGGGCCCGCCCACTAAAGCCTCATTGGCGAAAGAAGCCCACGCGCGCGGAAAATGGCGGCGGGAGCACCCGCGCGGCGGAAAACCGAAAGCACGCCAGGTAGATCTTTTTGACTTGGTTGTTATAAAGGTAGCTCGCAAGCTGAAAAAGTGTGGGCACCCCTGCTCTAAAGCAAACCCATCATGGGTTTATTTGGGCAAGATTTGTTCAGAGGAGGACTTGCCTTTTATCTCTCTCTGAGGCTGAGAAAGTGTGATTCGCCCAAGGTCACCCAGTGGGTTTCCATGGCCAAGCCTGATTTGAACCCTGGTCTACAGAGTCATCGTCTAATACTCAAACCACTACGTCATACTAGCTTTCAGGACTCTACAAAGGGAAAACAGATAAATTAGTTTGTGTGTGTGTCGTGTTTCCCCAAAAATAAGACATACCCATAAAATAAGCTGTTGCAGGATTTCTAAGCATTTCGCAATATAAGCCATACCCTGGAAATAAGACATAGTGATACAAGCTGATGCATAGAGGGAGACATAGCAAGTGAAATACAAGAACTTTCCACAGTGGTGGCGGAGGTAAGTCTGGGCCTCCTTCCCTCTCACTTCCTGCCTCCTTCTCCTCCCTCTCCTTTCCCCCCTTCTTTTTCTCCTTCTCCTTCTGTTCTTTCTTCCCTTTGGGCCAGGCCAGGCATGGCAAGGCTTCCTCCCCGAGTGAATGAGAAAGGGAGTGAGTCACTGCTGTGGTTGGTGGCGCTGCTTCCTTTCGGACCCTCCCCCAGGAAGTCCCCTCAGTGAGGAGCAGGGCGCTTTGCTTTAGGTATTGTGGGTCCTCAGGGGGAAGAAGTAAAGCTGTGGCTGCTGTTTTACTCAGCACTATATATGGGTCTGAAACATGGGTCACCTATCGCCAGCACCCACGACTCCTTGAACGCTTTCATCAGCGCTGTCTTCACACAATCCTAAATATACACTGGACCGACTATGTGACTAATGTTGCTGTCCTTGAGCAAGCAGGGATCGCCAGCATTGAAGCCATGCTATTGAAAACATAACTGCGCTGGGCAGGGCACGTCTCTAGGATGGAGGACCACCGCCTCCTAAAGATACTACTCTATGGTGAACTCGCCATGGGTCAGCGCAAGAGAGGCGCCCCCAAAAAGAGATATAAGGATTCCCTGAAACAACATCTCAGCCTCAGCCAGATTGATCACCAAAAATGGTCCACCCTGGCCTCACATCGGGAGGCATGGAGACGCACTATCCACAATGTTGCGGCCTCTTTCGAGAAGACACGCTGAACGAGTCTCGAAGAAAAACGACAACGCAGAAATAACCGCAACTTGAAAACAACATCACTCAAGGAGACTTTCTGCTGTGATTTCTGGAACCGGACTTGCCTATCTCAGATTGGCCTTTTTAGTCATCATTGTGCTTGTAAAATGCGTGGGATGCGTCCTTCCTAAAGAATCTTCGTTTGCGAAGTAATGCCGAGAGAGAGATTTGAATAAATACAGACTGTTGTACCAATTAATGTTAATTGTATTTCATGTATTTTAATGCTCAATGTTTTTGGTTTTATATTGTATTTATACTGTGTTTCGGCATCGAATTGTTGCCTTTGTTAGGCCGCTCTGAGTCCCCCCCCCCCCCTTCGGGGGTTGAGAAGAGCAGGGTAGAAATGTTGGAAATAAATAAATAAATAATACTCAATAAAAAATACATCCCCTAAAAATAAGCCATAGTTTGCCTTCTTGAGGAAAACTAAATATTAGGCAGTGTCTTATTTTTGGGGAAACACTGTGTGTGCATCTAGCATTAAAGGCAGCAAAAATTACTAAAGGGGAATACAGTGTTCCCTCACATATTGCTGGGTTCAGGTTCCAGGACCTCCTGCAATAAGTGAAAAACCGCGATATAGGGATGCTCTGTTTATTTTAATATTGATACATTATTTTAGTAGTTATACACTATTTTAAGTCTTTATAAACTTAAAATAAAGTGGGAGGAAGGAAGGAAAGGCCCTTCAAGGCCGGAGGGAGGGAGGATTGAGAAGGGAAAGCGCCGTTATTTATTTATTTATTTATTTATTTATTTATTTGCTATGCTTCTATACCTCCTCTCTCAGCCCAAAGGCGACTCGAGGCGGTGAACAAGCTGCAGCAAGTGCCCATATACATCATAATAAGATAAAAACAGTCATATAAAACCATATAAATTAACAGTTAAAACTACAAAATACAAATCTCAGCTCCACAATCTTAAAATCGGTTTCCGTTTCGTCGTCATACTAATCCTTTGATCTTGATTAATTAAAGATTGTCTGCGAATGCTTGCTCGAACAGCCAAGTCTTGACTTTCTTACGAAATGTCAGGAGGGAGGGGGCCGATCTGATGTCACTAGAAAGGGAGTTCCAAAGCCGAGGAGCCACCACTGAGAAGGCCCTGTCTCTCGTCCCCGCCAGGCACGCCTGCAGAGCTTTAAAGGCCAAAACCAGCACTTTGAATTGTGCCCGGTAGCAAACTGGTAAACCAGTGGAGCTGGCATAACAGGGGAGTTGTACGCTCCCTGAGTGCCGCTCCTGTTATCAACCTGGTTGCTGTCCGTTGGACCAATTGAAGCTTCTGAGCAGTCTTCAAAGGCAGCCCCACGTAGAAAGCGTTGCAGTAATCTATACGGGATGTAACCAGAGCATGGACTAACGTGGCCAAGTCAGACTTCCCAAGTCAGACTTGGAGAGCGGCGGTGGCAAAACGCCACAAAACAGCGAAAATACTATGATATATATTTTGAATTGATATTTTTTTTGAAATCTGCGAAACAGCAAGTTTGCAATAAGTGAACCACGAAGTAGCGAGGGAACACTGTACTATTTAGTGGGAACTCATTTCAAAATACAGAAGAGAGTGAACAACAACAGGATGGAAACTGAATCTCATTATTTGACCAGAATATCAACAAGGTGCTCCAGAATTAAGATGCCCTGTTTTCTCTTCCCTAAAGCTTTCCAGCACAAAGCCAACTATCTGCAGCATTGCTCAATAAATATTTTCTGGCCCTCCCAGTTTTCGGTGGAGTTCAGCCAAAACGCTCCATTGCTTTTAAGGAAGGGGCTGCTGGCAGGGAGGGCTTTTTATGTATACTGAACTCAGAACTACTCCACCCTGACTCACAAGATGCACAGCTTGTTGCACCCAGCTCAATGTATAAAGTGCTTTTGTTGCATTTTTTTCAAAAAGAAAAAAAAATACACAAAGCCTGCTTGTCCTCTTTGGCAGCTCCTCCCCATTGCCACCCACTTGTATCCGATTCCAATGGCACCCCTGCCAAGAGAATTAGGGAGTCCTCTCTAGTAAATGGCAGCCTTTGTATGGCTGCAAGACGGCTGGTACTATCTGGCCGAAACAAAAGCCGAAGAAGCCATTTGCCTAATTCTTATTAATCTCACTTGCTGCCTATGTCATGCTGTTCGTCGTGTTCTTTAAAAGAAAGAAAGGAAGAAAAGGATTTAAACATCTTCTGCAGCAGTATATAAAAATGCATCAATTACTCATTCGCAACCAAAGTCACTACAGTTCTAAAAGTCAATGGCACACTTTATTAAACAAACAGAGAAAAGAAAACAGGAAATTTCCCCTTGCCTTGAAAAGGTTTCCTCCACATTCTTCTTCTGATTAAAAACTGCACATGGTGGTAGAGGAGGAGGGAAGGAGGAGGGAGAGAAGAAGGGAGGGAAGGAAGGAAGGAAAGGAAGAGTATAAATACTACACCACTGTTTGGTGTGCCGCCTCTCCTCTGGTCTACTCTGGTCTACGGAGGGGTATCTTCAAACAAGCACCCCCATGGCCTCACAGCTGCAAAGTCTGGAGACAAATGTCTCTTTGAACGTGGGAGGGGGAAAGAAAAGGCTTTTGTCCCGCTACAGAAGAATAGTCTGAAATTGCTACAGCAGTTCAGAGTCACCTCTCCCGGCTCCAAACTCTTTCAAACACTCCCTCAAGACCTGGCTGCTGCTTTCAACTAATCAAAGTTCTTTCCCAACCCTTGAATAAAAATCATGTGAACGCTGCTCAAACGACACAAATACATCTTACGTTGCGTGCTCTGAAGAGTTGTGATGTCTCGTCGCCCACCCACCCAAAAGACTGACGCAGTTTAGTCCCTTTTTTTTCTGGTTGTCTCAAGCGTATTTCAACGAGGCTGCACAACATTACTTTGTTCCTAATCATGAAATATATTCTTTTTTGACTTCATGCTTGCAATGTCAATAAAAAGCCACAGCGCTCGCAAGGCAGAAACACAAACACATGTATATGTGCTCAGAGCACAAACATGTAAGAAAATAAACAAGGACCGAGATCACATATCAGACATGTTGCTGCAAAGTTGTGATTATACTCTGATCTGATCCTCCAAACCCATCTTAAAATTCATGTTGCTGTACTGGGGCCCCATCTATACTGCTATATAAAATCGAGATTATTTGCTCTGAATTGGATTCCACCGGGAATGTGGCACAGCTAGCTGAGTGTCAGCTGCATAAGATCTCTACTGCCCAGAAGGTCGTGAGTTCGAGCCCTGCCCGAGTCGGGGTGAGTGTTTGGATTTTTTCTTTGCCACGGTGGCAGACTCAGGTACCGCCACAGTTTCGTCCTCCTTTGCTGTAGCATCTGGAAACTGGGGGGCAGGGGGCGGAGGGTATCAGAGCCTTTTCGTATAAGGCAGCCTTGAGGCACACAGCCCTCAGTTTCCTTGTCTGCGTAGTAAAAGCTTTGCAAATAGGACAGTTCTGTGACAGATGTCCCTCCCCCAGGCAAGCAAGGCAAAGGGAGTGGGCATCGTTGTCCGGGAACAAATTAGGAGAACTGGTAGATCTTTTAAATAACGTAGTAGCCATATCAGTGGCAAGGATGGTCTAACAGTCCCGGGTCAGGATAAGAGCACTCACAAATCGAAGGTACAGTCCAAATTTTGGATAGGAGAAAGCAGAGGTGGTCAAACAGTCCAGGTCAGTCACAAATAGGTCAGTCAATAGTAAGAGCGAAGGTTCTCAAGTACTTGCCGGAACGCGGAAAAGAGAGAACTAAGGGCTGTAGCCCCTCCCACTGGCTATATACCCTCTGGGAGGGTGGGCGGGGCTCCAGCTTTAATTCTTTCTGATTCTTTCCAGAAGGTTCCGAAGTTATTGCACAAGCGCAGGATTAACATCTTATGTATGCATTCACAGTGACCACGAAAAGGCAAATTTAGGTACCACTTTGTGGGGAGGCTAAATTTAACTGATTTCTGGAATGTTAAATTGCCTCTATGTCTGTCTATATGTGTTGTATGTCAAAGGCATTGAATGTTTGCCTGTATGTGTGCATTGTGATTCGCCCTGAGTCCCCTGCGGGGTGAGAAGGGCGGGATATAAACGATGTAAATAATAAATAAATACATATATGGCAGATTAAATCTAAACTATTTGCTTTGAATTTGGATTATCTACTTTGACAATCTGGATTATATGGCAGTGTGGATCCAGCCCAAGTTCTGCAGAGATGGTAAGTGAGGTGATGAAACATGATGTGTCAAGGTCCCTTCCTGCCAGCAAGTAGTGGAAAAGAGAAACAATGACCCCCTATGTTTGTTGTTCTATGACTCTGTCACTCAGTAAGGCTGCCCAGATTTTAAAGTGGGTTTGGGAGGTGTTTGAGATTGTGGCAATGGTGTCATGATCATAAATTTGAATACAAAACTGTTACAAGGCTGTAAGTCTAGGTTGCAATGTCAAAACTACCTAACAGCCAACATTTGCCACATACATGACTACCACTCCTACCATTTTGGAGGCAGTCCTGCACAGGACATATTATTTCAGTGTAGTGTAAGTATCTAGTGGAAGGATTATAGTATGCTTGCACTGTACAACCCCCACACTGAATGTTGTTATTGTTCATTCGTTCAGTCACTTCCGACTCCTCGTGACTTCATGGACCATCCCATGCCAGAGCTCCCTGTCGGCCGTCACCTCCCCCAGCTCCTTCAGAGTCAAGCCGGTCACTTCACACCCAATGTTACCATAACACAACATATGAGTAACAGTGAATGTACATAGCTGTCAACTCATTACACAATAGTAGAATGTGCAGAGGCCACTTGCAATACACACTGACACAATACTCTAGATCAGTGGTTCTCAACCTTCCTAATGCTGCGACCCCTTAATACTCATGTTGTGGTGACCATCAATCATAAAGTTATTTTCATTGCTACTTCACAACTGCAATTTTAGAAGCGTTGTAGTTTTTTCGGGCTACATGGCCTGAAAACCCTACAACAGTGATTCCGGCCATGAAAGCCTTCGACAATAAACTGTAATTTTGCTAATTTTAATACTGTTATGAAGTGTAATGTAAATATCTGATATGCAGGATATATTTTTATTCACTGGACCAAATTTGGTACAAATACCCGACACGCCCAAATCTGAATACTGGTGGGATTGGGGGAAGGGATTGAGTTTGTCATTTGGGAGTCGTAGGTGCTGGGATTTATAGTTCACCTACAATGAAAGAGCCTTCTGAACCCCCCACTTAAAGAATAAAGAAAGAATTTTAAAAGAACTAAACGATAAAATTGGGCCAAATTTCCCACACAGAACCCAAATGACCAACATAAAATGCTGTGTTTTCTGATGGTCTTTAGCAACCCCTCTGACACCCCAGTGAATGAAAATACATCCTGCATATCAGATATTTACATTACACTTCCAGGGGTCCCGAACACCAGGTTGGGAAATACTGCTCTAGATGCATTATTGCACCTCTCCAACAGTTCCACATACAGAACTCTGCTACTGCCACCATCAGTATGATCCACCCATTCTGCAATGACCAAAAAGAGATCACTCTACATGTATACACCTGTATATGCCACCATTAAGATGCTGGTTAGGATGCTCAAGTAAGCAGACTAATTTAGGTAGAATCTGGAGTTGGTTTAGTACTCAGTATGACATCTGTGTCAATATCTTGGAAATCCATAGAACGAACAGTGCCTAAAGAATCTTTTGAATGTTTTTTTTTAATGCTATGGTTGAGATCCTGCATTGGGATGCTTGTCTACAGCAATTTTATAAGACTGCAAATCCAATTTACAATCTTGTAACTACTAAACAGATGTCTGCGAATACTTTTATAGTATTTTGCAGATTGTGGGTAATGGGTGAAAAAACTAGAAGCCTGGATCAAGATGGGAGCTTCCTGTGTTGCCAATGTGTTTAATTTATAGCTAAACCTGAAATGATGGAGGAAATCCGGGGAAGAAAAGTAATATTGTATTGCATTTTATACACCAATCTCTAAATATTCTCTCTTTTTTTTTACATGTGCCATCTTTACTAAATGAGACAGATTCCCATGTCTGCCTTTTGACCTCACATGGCTTGCACACTGCAGGTGTGCATGATACCTGAAACAGCCACCTGGAAAGGCTTTCAATGAAGCGTTCCTTTTCAATATTGGGTTTCCTATTTTTTTTTAATGCTTGCTGAATTTCATTGGGAACATTCTCCTTTGTTCCTTGTTCCTTTACCTGATACTGCAAAACATTCATTGGAATCAGCATAAAAATGGTGACTGGATGCTTCTTGTTTTGGCTGAAATTTTATTCTCTAAACCACCATGTTGTGATGTGCTTATGACAAACACACTGTACGAAGATACCCTTATCCAAGCTGCCTTTACTCCAATTTTTGGGAAGGAACTGGAAGGATCGCCGTCATTGTAACTATCTGGATATTCAGGATATGGAAATTATTCATCTGGTTATTTAGGATACTCAGTCTGGGGAGGTACCATCCTTCATATATGCAGAAGATGCCATGTTCAATCCTGGAATCATAAATTAAAAGTACCGTATTTTCCGGCATATAAGACGACTGCGCGAATAAGATGACCCCCATGGTTTCCAGTTAAAAGATAGAGTTTGGGATATACTCGCCATATAAGACTACCCCTCTTCCAACGCACACCAAATAATTTTTTAAAGCATCAGATTTAATTTCAATATGGTAATTTTCCTATTACTGTACCTCCTTCTCTGCCTCTCAGATCTCGCACATGCGAACCTGCACTACTTCACTGCATTCCTCAGGAGCAGGATCTGAGAGGCAGACGAGGAGGTACGGTAATAGGATACAAAGGCGAGCCAGACAGGTAAAAGAGGTGTGTTTTTCTGGTCCCAGAACCACTCTTTTTTCCATACCTCGGGTGCCCCGGATGCCTGCTCCGCCCTTCACTTACACTTTCCCAGTGAGGCACCCCTTCACCTCACCATCGGGACCGCATGAAGTCCACGAATTCTGATGAATGTATTTTCTTCTACTGTACTTGTACAGCGTCGCCCTTAATGTTTTCATACAGTCACTGCATACGGCAGGGATGCGGCCATTTACATTTTTGAGCTTCCCCTACCATATGCGGCAACCACAGATTTTCCAATCCGGATTGGAAGTTTCAGCACCCGCTCTAAAAGACAACTCCCGGTGTATAAGACGGCTCCTGGTGTATAAGTCGACTCCCGCATATACGACGACCCCTGACTTTTGAGATTTTCTTGGGTTTAAAAGTAGTCTTATAGGCCAGAAAATATGGTAATCAGAGGGCAAGTGATGAGGATCCACCTGACTCCTTTGCCTGCCACCAGTAGATCCTAGGTGCAATCTTGATACCTCTGCAGCCCTTCACGTTAGAGTTTGACTTTTGCAAATTTGATTAAAATATTTTCTCTAGGAATCTCTCGTGTGATTCTGTTATCAATATCCAGCGAAAGGTGATCATAATTGTATTATAGGATCTAAATAATCTCTCAGATTAAAAACAGTGCAAAGTTTCCCCACTTTCGCGAGGGCTCTGTGCCTCTAACCTCAGTTAATATGGGAGACTAACTGTAATATATCCTAGCACCCCTCTGTAGTAAATAATATAGAGTGTAATGGAACAATATAAGTTTTAAAATTATTTCTGTCCCCCCTAAATCAAGGTGAACTTGCATCTTGAGTTGGTAATAGAGAGAACAAACACACTAAAATCCTGACGGAGATGTACTGTTGGTAGGACGGTATCTGAGCAAGGGCCAAGTTTGCAGTTTTTTTGATAAATTGGCATTGGCAGCTCAAATTATTTTCTGATTTGTAACATCTTCTGCTACATTGTACCTGGTGTAGAACCACCTGGACAGAGACAACTTCACTTCATGGATCACTAGTAACAACCACTTTTGACAGCAATTTGGCAATGCAGTTGGTTAAAAATATAGCAGGAACAAAACATGCAAGTTTCCAACGGACCTCACAACCTTTGAGGATGCCTGCCATAGATGTGGGCAAAACGTCAGAAAAGAATGCTTCTGGAACATGGCCATACAGTCCGGAAAAGTCACAGCAACCCAATGGTTCTGGCCATGAAAGTCTTCGACAACAAATATGCAAGTACTTTGGCCAGTTTAAAAATGCAGCATGGATTTCCACCCTGTTTCTTAAAACAAGCTACTGTTGCTTTTAATTTTTAGTCTCAAGCTTCTAGAGCAGGTGTCGGGAACCTTTTTGACTCAGAGAGCCATGAAAGCCAAATATTTGGGAATTTATTTCCGTGAGAGTCATATTATTTTTATATACACACACACACACACACACACACACACACACACACACACAGTATATATATTTATATTTATAATATTTTGAGACCGAATTCAACGAAATGTGAGTATATATGTACAGTACATACTATGACCATGTTGGGCAATCTTTTGAGCTAAAAAATGAGCATAATTCGGGTTGTGTGTCACTTCAAGAAAAAAACCATAATTTTGCAATATTTCGTTTAAATAACACACACACACACACATACTGAAAGTGATTTACAGGATATGTAGCTCACCTACATCCGGAGAGCACTGTGAACCCAAACGACTATGGATATGGACCAAACTTGGCACAAATACTCAATATGGCCAAATTTGAACACGGGTGGAGTTTGGGGGAAAATAGAACCAGACATTTGGGAGTTGCGGTTGTGTGGATTTATAGTACACTTGCAATAAAAGATCATTCTGAGCTCCACCAACAATTGAACTGAACCAAACTTGGCATACACAACTGCCAGGAGCAGAAGAAAATACTGGGAGGGTTGGGGAAAACAGACCCTGACACATGGGAGTTGCAGTTGTATGGATTTATAGTTTACCAGCCAGCAAAGAGCATTCCGAGTGCCGCAAAATATTGGGCGCTCAGGGGTTTGGGGGAGGAGGTAGAACATATGATGGGATTTGCAGTACCTTCAATCGCTTCAGCTCTACATCAAAATTACTCCAAAGCTGATTGGAGAGGCCTCCTTGCTGGCCCCCAGAGGGGTGCAGGCACAGCCTCCAGGAGAGGCCCACCATCGCACAGTGGGCCATGGCAGAAAGCACCCCGGTGCCGGTCTCTTTCCCTGCATTTTTGAAAAGGCTGCGAGAGGGACGCTCTCCTTCTTACAACCCGGGGAAGAAGGATTTTGCAGAGTGCGCATGCCCAGGTCCTGGTGGAGGGAGGTTCTGGGCATGAGGGAAAATCTCCGCGCATGCCCAGAAGCTACTGCAGGCAGCAGGCCAGCAGCAGAGAGGTTTGCTACGGTGGCGCGGCGGGCGCGGCGGCGCGCATCCAACATGGCGCCCCACGCAGCCACGTAGTTTGCTTACAAGGACAGACCGCCCCTGCTCACTCTGCCCCTGGATAGCAAAAGTTCCAATATACAATAGAATATATAAAATGGCATCTTCAAAGTTTGCTTTTGGGAATTTTACTTTTTAGATCTTTGTATTTGTTACTGAAATTATTGTTTGCTTGGTTTTTAATTGTGCTTTTAAAAGTTTAAAAGTTTACTATTTAACTTGCAAAGCAAAACAATAAATGTTAATATAAGTAAGTAAATAATTGAAAAATATCCACACTCACACAAACCTCCAAAGGAATACTTGTTATTTATTAGCTGGGATATGGAAATTAATTACAGCTGGGAGAATATAAAACCTCTGAACAGCAGTCCAAAGAATAATTACTAAATGTGGATTTATATCCGCCATCATAAGGACACGAGCAATGTTTCTGATGGAAAGGGATTGATGCCACACCACTCCCTGCTGTTTTCAACACTAGGAAGAAGAGAAAGGTCAATGGCTCGCTGCGGAGTCGCTGATCCAGAGTGACATTCACATAAGCAATCTCCAAACTCAGGAAATTAATTTTTTGGAAGAGAAACATTGTTGCTACAGATTATATCCACCATTGTGGACTTGGAAGGCTTGCTAATGCTTGTCAACTCAGAGCTGACCACACAATTTCCCAGCCTTCATACCCACCTCTAAAAGCAGAATGGTGGTATATTTTAGGTTGGTATGAAAAAAACAGTTATGGTAATTAAAATGTTTCTAATACTTTCTAATCTGAATTACAGTGTTTTCTGCTTTTCTACTTAAGTCATAGGCAAAATCTCAATTTAAGATATCTCAATGTGAATATTTAACCAAGTATGGCATGTATCTTTATTTATGTATTTATTTATTTACGACATTTATTTGCTGCCCTTCTCACCCGAAGTCATAGGCTTACAAGATATAATACATACAATATATTATAGATATCACAATATTGAATATTGTACTATAACAATATACTGTAATATTATTAGTAATATTACATGTAATATAAAATATATAATTATAATATGCTATTATTAGTAGTATTATATTGTATATTTTTGAAGAGGAAACACTTGCCAACAGTATGGTCTTTTAAATCCCTAGGTCAGTGTTTCCCAAGCGGTGTGCTGCGGCACACTAGTGTGCCATGAGCGATCATCAGGTGTGCAGTGGGAAATTGGAACCTCCTATACCAGACCTGGGCATTTTGCGGCCTGCCGGCCGATTCTAACTGGCCTGCGTAAGGGCCCCGGCAGGCAGGCGGGTGAGGTGATGCCCCGTCGTTTCTGACTACTGATAAGGACTACGGCTACACCAATGAAGGCTTTGATAAAGCCCCGCGCGGGGACGAAACGGGGAGGTGGCCCCCAGAATATAGGCATTGCCAGCCCGTCGGCCTTTCTTCATACAACTTATTAAGGAGCTAATTCCAGCCTCCTTTAGTCCTTTCTCTGTTGGAACTTATCATACTATTAGAGCTTGATCTTCGAAATTTATTGGACTACTGGACTGTGTTGTTGCAAATTGTGATGCTGCGATTACTTTTGTGAAGCTGCGATATATTTGTGGAGCTGCGATATATTTGTGATGCTGAGATTTATCCGGATTTCCCTGGCTACCACCCTATTCGCCCCAACCCCCATATATGTGCATGGTTCCTGGTATGTCTAGATGTATTATATGACTTTGCTCTAATACTATAAATTGAATCTCTTTTATACTTGTATTGACCTTGTAGTGTTCACTTTATTGTTCATAGGCAAGCAAAGTGGTCAACGGAGGGGAAGGGAGGGGGGAGAAGAGGAAGAGGCCAGGAGCAAGTGCCGCTGCAGAGCATGCCTTCGCTCTCCTCCTCCTCCCTTCTCTTCCGCCTCATGTGCTCCCCTCTACCTCGCGCTCTCCCCCCTCTATTGCTTGTGTGTGTGTGGGGGGGGGGGGAGGGCTGGAGTTGGCCAGGGGGCTTTTGTTCCTGCTCGGGAACATGTTGCTGGTGGGCCTGGCTTGGAGGCGCGTGTCCCTGTAAGAGCGCGGGGCCGGTCCTGGGTGCGTGGGATAGGCTGCCTTTGGCAGGGATGGGTTGGGAGGAGCTCTCCACATCTGTGAACTCTGGCTGGGAAGGAGAGGTGAGGAGGGGGCCCCGGGGAAGAGGAGGAGGAAGCCCGAGCAGGCACCTTCACAACCCCTGCTCGGAGGAAAAAGAAAAGTTTGCACCTTTGGAAAGAAGAGGAGGGACTGGTGAACTACAACTCCCAAACTCAAGGTCAAGGCCCACCAAACCCTTTCAGTACTTTCTGTTGGTCTCATGAGAGTTCAGTGTGCCAAGTTTGGTTCAATTCCATTGTTGCAAGAGTTCAGGATGCTCTTTGATTGTGTGTTAAATCCCAGAAACTGTAACTCCCAATTGTCAAGCTCTATTTTCCCCAAACTCCATCTGTGTTCACATTTGGGCATATTGAGTATTCATGCCAAGTTTGGTCCTGATCCAACATTGTTTGAGTCCACAGTGCTCTTTGGATGTAGGTGAACTACAACTCCAAAACTCAAGGTCAATGCCCACCCAACCCATACAGTTTTTCTGTTGCTCATGGGAGTTCTGTGTGGGAAGTTTGATTCCATTACATCATTAGTGGAGTTCAGAATGCTCTTTGATTGCAGGTGAACTATAACTCCCAAATGACAAAATCAATTTATTGACTGATGGTCCCTCCTTGGGGTTAGTATTAGTATGTTTTGTGGCCAAATTTGGCAGCAATTTGTCCAGTGGTTTTTAAGTTAAGGTAATCCCACAAATGAACATCACAGAGAGAGAGAGAGAGAGAGAGAGAGAGAGAGAGAGAGAGAGAGAGAGAGAGAGCACAACAGCGTGTGTGTCTTTCTACCATTCCTGCCAGGATATCTATGTTGTGTTCATCGAAACAGGCCCAGGTTTCACACTGAATGTATAAATACATTTAAAAACATATTAACTATATGTATTACTGTGTTAGAGCGTCATTTTGGTTGGTGGTGTGCCCCAGGATTTTGTAAATGTAAAAAATGTGCCGCGGCTCAAAAAAGGTTGAAAAACACTGCCCTAGGTAATAATATGCATATAAACACACACCCCTGCGTGGGTTACAATTAATTTCAACCTAGTCAATGTTTATTCCTGTTTATTCTGTTAGGACCGATGGGATTTCCAAGTTTGGGTTAGGGATTTTAAGACTATACCAGCAACAAAAAGTGGTACCTCATCATTCTACCAACTGAAGGAGAATTTTAAATATGTTCTGGATTTTGAATATTTGCTGGAGAGGACCCTATGAGGCATACTAATTACACTATGTAACAATTTTTTTTAAAAAAAATCCTGGTTTGAAAGTGTTATTTCCTGTTTAATTGTGCAGTACTTACTTTGAAAGTAGTTGTTATATTCCAGAAACTTAATTTTTGTGGCTGCCAGACTATATTGAATTGGTTGAGACTCGATGAGATATTCATTGAAAAACTATAGCAAAATGTCCCACAGGATTTCCCGCAAGAAAAATGTTTTTGCAGTTTAATAAACCTTTTCCATGATTTTATGATAGAACCAATTAGGAAATGACATTTATAACCCAGAAACAAAGGTCGTGTTACATAGTGTTATTGTTTTAACAAAGTCACAAATGCTGTAATCAAGTACTCCGGTCGCCCCTCCCTACAAACTAAATTAGAAACCTTCATCCTCTTCTGATTGGATGCAGGTGAGGAAAAGGAGAATTAAGATTAGCTTCTCCCATAGGAGAATATCCTCTGTTGATATAGCTGCTGGCAATGTGGCAAAGCTCACTTATGCAGCCTCTCAGTCCTCTGCTAAAATGATCACCACTACTTCTTGTTTCATTTTCTTTGTTTTTAAACTGTGGAAGAGAGTGTCATAGAGCAGTGTTTTTCAACCTTTTTTGAGCCGCGGCACATTTTTTACATTTACAAAATCCTGGGGCACACCACCAACCAAAATGACACTCTAACACAGTAATACATATAGTTAATATGTTTTTAAATGTATTTATACACTCAGTGTGAAACCTGGGCCAGTTTCGATGAACACAACATAGATATCCTGGCAGGAATGGCAGAAAGACACACACGAAGGTCTTGCTCAACAGCTGGGAATTATAGTTCACCCGCAATCAAAGAGCATTTTGAACTCCACCAATGATGGAATGGAATCAAACTTCCCACACAGAACTCCCATAACCAAGAGAAAATACTATAAGAGTTTGGTGGGCATTGACCTTGAATTTTGGAGTTGTAGTTCACCTATATCCAGAGAGCACTGTGGAGGGGAGGGAGGAAGACGTGGGGCGGGTCTGCGCAGTAGCACGCACACGGGTCAAGTCTTCCTCCCTCCCCCTCCCGCAGAAGCGTTAGCGTAAGCAAAGCGAGGCAAAGCAAGCAGAGCGAGGCTGGGAAGAAGGGAGCCCGAGTGGAGAAGAAAAAGTGTTCGGAAGGAGGGGGAAGAAAGGGTATTGGAGGTTCCATTTCCCACGGCACACCTGATGATCGCTCACGGCACACTAGTGTGCCACGGCACACTGGTTTGGAAGCACTGTCATAGAGGTCCAGGGATGTCTCAACATAGAAAATTAAGCTTAGATATGAACAAAGTCATCTCCTTTAGCCAAAACGGAGTGAAAGGAATGCTATTCAATGCCATGACTACAGAGCAAAGAATGTGGATAAGATCAAAACAAATACAAATGAAGAGAAACTGAGTGCTACTTTAAAAAAAATAAAGCTTGAGTATTCTCTAGTCCAGTGTTTTTCAACCTTTTTTGAGCCGCGGCACATTTTTTACATTTACAAAATCCTGGGGCACACCACCAACCAAAATGACACAAAATGACACTCTAACGCAGTAATACATATAGTTAATATGCTTTTAAATGTATTTATATACTCAGTGTGAAACCTGGGCCTGTTTCAATGAACACAACATATATATGACTTCCTCTCACATATTTCTACATGGCTATCATGTCTTCTCTCAGCCTTCTCTTCTTTGGGCTAAACATGCCCAGCTCTTCAAGCCGCTCCTCAAAGAGCTTGTTCTCCAGACCTTTGTGAAATTTCACCCTGAGTGAAACTTGCTTCCAGTTAATTATGGATGTCATGAAGCTGTTATAAACAGTTCCTTGGGGGCGGTGGGAGGCAACTCTCAAAAAATCCAGTAAAATAGTAAAAAAAATAAACATTTCCAAGCGGAGAGGCTCAATTTGTTTCTTGGAAACCTGTGAAGGGGCTGCTAGGAGGGGGTGAGTGCCAATTTCCCACGGCACACCTGATGATCGCTCACGGCACACTAGTGTGCCACGGCACACTGGTTGGGAAACACTGCTCTAGTCACACGGAGACTTTCAAATATAGCATCTTCTACCAACTACAGTAGGCATGCTTATCATGCGAGCTTGCCAAGGGCTGTTTCTGTTATATGTGAATACCACAGAATTGTGCTGGAAGACCTAGGGATCCTTGGAAGAGTATTCTCTCCAAACCTCCAGGATGATTCTATTATCAATATTCCCTGGAAGTTGACCCTATAATATTTATTTATTATTTATTTACCGTATTTATACCCCGTCAACTTCTCAACCCCCGAAGGGGGACTCAGGGCGGCTTACAATAAGCCCCATCAAGAGGCTATTACACATGATACAATAATAAAATCACAAATAAAAACATATCAAAGTTAAAAACAATACATAATTAAAAACCATACAATAGCACTGGAGAGGCTAGAAAGAACACGTCTATAGACATTGCCAGGCTTGGATTACCCATAAGGCCACCCTAGGGGCGTAAAGCCGAGGGGGGCGCAGTTCACGGACCAAAAAATATGTTGAAACAAAACCGCAATGCGTGCATGGCATGGAGATGATTCTCTCTCGGGGGAGGGCGGGGGGAGAGCACTGCGAGAGGGCAGGGGAGGAGGGATTAGTGCCCTCCTCGCCATCGCCCCCTTGTCAAGGAAGGAGGGAGGGAGGAGGGCGAGGAGGAAGGAAGGGAAGTCCCCGGGCCGCTGCCGGGCATGCGCACATGGCACCCAGGAACATGGCCCCGGGGGCAAGGCTTCCCTCCTCCGCCTCCTCCCACCTTCCTTCCTTGAGTCAAGGAAGGAGGGTGGGAGGAGGAGGAGGAAGGAAGGGAAGCCCCTGGGGCCGCTGCCGGGCATGCACGCGCGGCACCCAGGAACATGGCTGCAGCAGCCCCCGGCCTTCCCTCCTCCACCTCCTTCTGCCTTCCTTCCTTGACTTCCGGAAGGGAAGCCCCCGGAGCCGCTGCTGGGCAGTGGAAAGAAGGAATGTAGGGGGGGTGCGGTAGAGGTTGGTTTGGGGGTGTAATTCCAAAGTGTGGCCTAGTGCGCCGAAAGGGGTTAATCCGGGCCTGGACATTGCCAAGTCCTCCAGCATGATTATACAATATGGCTTGGTAGGGCATCTGAGACATTGGGCACATCTACATTGACCACTTACTCAAAGGTCAGGGATTCCACCTGAATATTAGGAAGAACTTCCAGAGTGTAAGAGCTGTTCAGCAATGGAACACTTTGCCTCCGAGTGTGGTGGAAGCGCCTTCTTTGGAGGCTTTTAAACAGAGGCTGGTGTCCCAACGCAGGCCCTAGCTCCACCCCGCAATCTCACACACACAGACAATGTCAATTAACTATTTATTAAATCCAAAGGATAGCAGGTGAAAATGATAGAATGTTCAATTAGGAAATTAGAATCAATAAGTCCAAGGTAAAAAGCAATTGGTTTCAAAAGCAATCCAAAACGAGGGATCTCAAAAAGCAAGGTCCATAAAAACAAAGCGATTAAATCCAAAAGCAAACTTAGTCCATGGAACAAACAAGGCAATCCAAAAGTTCTTGGAAGGAACAAGGTCTCTTGGCAGTACTTGGCAAGGCTAGCCAAACTATGGAATCTTGCTGGCCTTCATCATCCGAATAAGCGGAAGGCCAGGTGTCATCCCATTGCAAACTGTCAGTCGGTGATGCATGCCCATCAGCCCCTGCATCCCCTCCATCTTGGTCCAAGGCAATCGGGACCCCCGGGCGGCACCCCGGCTGGAACAGAGGCTGGGTTGCTACCGCTGGTGGCTATCTTTCCAACTCTATTATTCAATGATTCTATGAATCAACTCTGTGGCTACTAAACAATGCAAGAAGTTGATCTGGGTGAATTTGGACCAAAGCTGCTTAACACACTCTTGAACAGCATCAAGCAAAGTTGTGCATTTTTAAGAATTCTCCCTATAATAGCCTAACTTATAATAATCATGCTTTGCGGTAACAGAATTGTGTATCTTTAAATGGAACCAGTGATTAAGGACATGTCTCCGAATACGAAACTCATTATTGCAAAATAACCTGCAACCGCCGGACCAACTGTGGCAATACTGAAAAACACCTTTAATTTTAAAGATACGTGATTCCTGAAAACATTTCAAAAGAGTATGGAAAACACGTGGGGTGATGCTTTGTGATCATCATACTTCCCTCCATTAACAAAATATTGAAACGATACAAATCTTTCAGCCTTAATCAAATGTGGGACTCTAATGCTACAATCCAGTCATCAATGAGCATGGTTCAGTGAGGATCAAAACTATAGCGCTTATACTTCCAGAAACCCAAGAGAAACAGCCACCAAAGATTATCTATTTTTTGCATCTTAGCTTGTAATCTTGCACTCAGTTCCACACATTTAAATCCCTCTGAGAGCAATGGGAATTGCGTGTCTGTAACGGAGTGTAGGATTGCCGCCTTGCTCTTTAATACAGCTTTAAAATATCCTTGACAAGCATTATCGTAATGTGCCATCGAAGGAAAATTAGATTTTGTCTTAAATAGAACTGTGTTGCCACACTGTATAGGATTAGTCTTACGAAGGGAGGGAGAATAGGAGCATGCAATGCAGACAATGTAATATACAACAAATTAACTGCTATTTTTATTGGGAAAAGGAATAAAAATTAATGTTGCTTAGAGATAGGCTCAATCCTCAAGTCTGCAAAGGTAATTGACCTCTCTACTACTCTTAGTAATGTGCGTATGCCTATCACCCTGCCCCCGGCCATAATATTTGCCATCAACACATCTTTTACTTAGAGCTGCTCATGCGCCTAGCAGTAATACAAACTAGATGAATAGATGAAAGAGATGTGGTCACCTCGGCAGTGGTCCTACAGTTTCAGAGCTCTATTTTGGTTCATATTTGTTGAGCCCCATCAGTACAGATGTTTAAGAAGGTCTTAAAATTATCACCTAAATTTCCATAATGGGAATTGGTGGCAGTGTGATACTTAATATCATCTGCCTTATGTACTGATCATCTTTCACCTTGTTTCGGTCTGATGTGTAAGTGAACAGACATAACAAGATCTTATAAATACCTGGAATTAAAAAAACAAACTCTGTTGTTGCTTAAACACATTTTTGGAATTCATAGTATACGAAGGAGTAGATGAAGTCCAACATTTCCTCTACTGTGACATACAGTAGAGGAAATAATTAATAAGTAGAGGAAATATACAGGGAATAATTGTTCGCGAACATATGTTGATGTATTTCTTCTGCTAGAGTAAGGACCAAACTGAATTCTGGCCCTGGTTTGCATTTTCCCCATCTTAAAGCGAATCTTTCTGCAAACTATAATGCTCCCAAACAGGTAGACACAATTCAATTTACGTTCAATTTCTCAGATTAGATTTAAATCTGATCAGAGTTACGGAAGAGGGTAAAAGTAAGTAAGAACTTTGACCATGAAATTTTCTTTCTGTCCCCAAATTTCTAGCATTGTGGTAGTCTAAATTTTCAATTATACATATTAAAATGGAGTTCGGAAAGTGCAGCACTGGAATTTCCAAATTCCCAGTAAAGTTTTCATGTGGACTGGATGGCCCTTGTGGTCTCTTCCAATTCTATGATTCTATGACTGAAAACTGTCAACAGAGCAAATGTTGTCTCTGTCAACAGAGACAAAAAACACTAACAAAATTCACCCAAACAAGCACACAGAAGTGAAGTACAGAGCTCATAAAAGTATTTGGTTTTGGACTCTTAACACAGTAGCGGGGAATGGATATGCTATCTTTTTTATGCTATACACATTCAAATAAATTAAAAAAGAGATCCTGAAATGGAACAAGTAAAAGAATGCATGATAAAATGGGCAGCCTAATTATAGGCCGCTCAATAAAATTAGAGGAATGGGAATGTTTACGGAATCACACACTGAAATACACATACACAATAGATTTAAAAGAGAACTGGTATAAAATGATGTATCGATGGTACATAACTCCACAAAACTTAGGAACTTTTATGCAGAATAAATGTTATAAATGTGGAATTCAAGAAGGTACATTATAAATAAATACAAATGAAACCAGAATATTTTTATTAGGAATAATGGATATAAATATGGATATAAATTACGATATTCTTTTTAACTACTTAACAACAGCGGCAATAATTGTATAAGCTAGAAAGTAAAAGAAATACTGATAAAAGAACAATAGCTAATCAAAATTATGGAGACTATGGGCTCACCTTATGATGAAGAACTTGGAAGACCTAAGAAAACAACGGATTGGCAACCATTCAAAGAATATTTGAATTCGGATAAAAGGATTATGATATTATAATCCAATCCATATAGAAGAAAAATGCCCCAATAAAATAGAAGAAAGGAAAATGAGAAGAATTTTACTTAAAGAAAGGGGATTTATGGACTACAAATTAACCATGAAGAAGAAGATTGGAAGATGTCAAATACAACTCCTTTCATTCCTTTCCATCCCTACTCCTTTACCCCTCTTTTTATCCCCCCCCAAGTTTCCCCTATATGAAACGCAGATCTACATATATATACCTTCCAGAACCCCTTCCCCACTCACCCCATTCAACCCCCCATTCCCCTCACACCTCGTGTTTCTTTTTCACCTATACAGTGTTCCCTCACTGTAATAAGGCAATGTGATAAAAATGGAACAATAATTGTGTGTTAGAAAAGGTTTTGAAGAATGTTTTAAAAAACAAAAAACAACCCAAATCCACATACTGAATACCCCTGGAAGCAACTTTAAACCTCCGGGGGGTAGCCACTTTGTTTAATGAAGGTCTTTGGCTAGCCCAGACCTGGGCAACCTATGGCCCGTGGCCCGAATGCGGCCCGGCAGCCGATTCTGTCCGGCCCTGGGAGAAGGGCGTCGGGGGCGGAGCCAAGAGGAAGGGGTGCCACCGCCATCCCATCGCGGGCTGTGGGGCCTGCATCAGCACACAGCCCGCCGCTCCGGAGAACAATCGGAGGAGCGGTGGCTTTTGAGTTCCTGCCATCCCGGGAGGCGATCCGGGCCTGCAGCGGGAGCAGTCGGTGACCTGCGGCGGCTGATTGCCCTGGCGACCTGGAAGACTTGATAGTCTTAAAGTTTGCCATGGCGATCACCTGCCGCAGCTCGCCGACTGCTCCTGCTGCAGGCCCGGATCGCCTCCCAGGATGGCAGGCACTCAAAAGCTGGGATGGCACGCACTCCATGGCAGGGCGATCAGCTGGGAAACGGCTGGGGGCAAGAGCAGGCGGAGGCCTGCAGCCTCCGATCGTCTGCTGCTCTGCTGCGGTGGGGTCCGCTTTGTCATCCTCTGGGCTGGGTCCATTGGGCCATTCCATCTTGGGATCCTTCTTCTCTTGAGGATGTCAGCCTCTATCTTGGTTCGCACCTTGTCTCCTTGAATTTCATTTCATTTTATTGTAGTGGTTTCTACTATTATTTTATAATAATTTTATAATAATATAATATAATGATATATTATATTATAATTTCAATATATTATTATGTCTATATATACTATAATATAATAATTATGATATTAATACTAATAATATATGAATATTTCTTGATATATTAATATGTTAATATTAATTATGTGTAATATATAGTAAATATAGTAAATAAATAAATAATGAATGTAGATTAGACTGTAGTTCAGCCTTTAGGTGCGGCCCTCCATAATATTTTTTGGCTCTTGTGTGGCCCCTTGGAAAAAATAATTGCCCACCCCTGGGCTAGCCCCTTATTGCCCCTAAGCCATGGTACAATGCACAGAAGCACTGCATTTTAGCCACAAGAGCAAGCTCATTGCAACAAAGTTCAGGGCAAGAGGAGGTTAACTGCATCTTTGTGAAGTACTCCACTGCAGACCTCCATCACATAGACATGCTCTATCATTTCAGGTGGGTCCCAGATGATATTTATAACTATGTTCATTCTGTTATGGATGCAATATGAGTTCTCGGCCATTGTTTTTAACTCTCAGCAAGTGGTCCAGCTGCAACCATTTCAATAAATTTTATTTACTTCTTTCTTTAGAAGAGGAGGTTCCTAGATTTATAGATACTTCTTAAATGTTTTTAACAAATGGGGAAAAAATGTCCAGGAGCTCAAATCACAAGATTTTAGAAATTATTTCCTGTGGTGTTTCAATTTATTTTGTCATTAGCTGAGAAAAACAAACTTCTGGGAAGAACAATCTGCTCAAAAGAGTTTGTCAAAGGCTTCGTTTGCAGACTGAAACTTTTGCTTTGTAAGATTTAACGACTGCAAAAATACAGACATGCATATGCACATATTTTTAATTCATTTAAAGATTAAATAGTTAACATATGGTGTGAAAAAAATACAAAATAATGAACATTTAGGCTGTAGGGTCAGGTGTACACCTTTTTTCTAAATGAAAAAGGTATTCTTTTTTGTTTTGTGATTTCTTTTGTAGATTTTTGTTTTAACTTCTTTTGTTTAATTCGCACAGTTATGTTCTTTCTTACTGTCCGATCTTGGAAGCTGGGCATACTACTGAATAGTACTTGGATGGGCAAAGCAACAAACACTCATATTTCTATTGGCTTTCATCTGGATGTAGGAAAGTTGCAGCAAATCACACCATGGGCATTCCACAGATATATAAACCCAATTTTCCTAGTTTCCAACAGACCTCACAACCTCTGAGGATCCTTGCCATAGATGCAGGCGAAACGTCAGGAGAGAATGCTTCTAGAACATGGTGATATAGCCCGAAAAACCTACAACAACCCAAATCACACCATAGTTGGCCTACTTTTATCATATGGATCTTGTGCTTTGTTTGTTTGACTCTACAGCAGAGACAGAAAAGAGGTATGAAGCCAAGAGGGTCTATTCACAATTCCTTCTTTTCGATCCAGATATAACACATTGCTTGTGTAATGAATTTTCCATGCACATTAGAGTTCTGACATTATTTTCCTAGCTGTTTGAATTTTCCTATAGACTTAATGAAACAGATGGCTGTGGGCCATTTTTGTTTGTTTTCATATGTCATGTACAAGGTGAGCTCATGTATAAGTTGAGGGCAGATTTTGGGGCCAAAATTATTAATTTTGATATGTCCTGTGGATAAGATGAGAGTCATGTTGCACCTTCACCAGGTTTTTAATGCTTGCTGTATTTTGTGATGTTTTTTATGCTATGTTTTAATTTTTGATATTGTCTGTATGCTGTTTTACTCGGCGTTGTGAGCCGCCCCGAGCCTGCCGGGAGTGGCGGCATAGAAGCCTAATAATAAATAAATAAGAGGGAAAAGCAGCAGCACCACATTTGGGGGTCATCTCTGGCCACTGCTAATCACCTCTCCAGGCATTTAAACATATGTTTTGCCAGTATCATCACTAATGGTATGTGAATGGGCCCGGATTACCCATAAGGCCACCCTAGGCCATGGCCTAGGGTGGCAGCCATGGGGGGGGGGGCAGCAGGTCCAACCCCCCCAAATTCACCAAAAATTCAAAAAAAAATGTGCATGCGCGCGGTGGCGGAGACGCCATCCACGGCCCCCCCGCCCCCCTTGGCTCGGCTCCCCTCGGCTCCAAAGGCTCTGCTCCCCCTCGCCCCCACCTCCTTGCCGGCACGAGGAGGAGGAAGGAAAGCCCCACCCCTGGAGCGGATGCTGCGGGGAGCCGTCATGCCGGCCTCAGAAGCGGCCGAAATCGCCCTTTTCAGGCCAGCATGGTGGCTTTAGGAGGGAGGGAGGAGCCGCGGGGAGAGCAGATCTGTTATAGCTCGAACCTCCCCCGGTAAGGCGTTCCATAGGGTGGGCGCTGCCACCGAGAAGGCGCGTTGTATACAATGTTATTACCCGCCTCTCCCTGTTGCTCTCTGTTGCTTGAGGCAGGATCAACACAATTAAAACAAGAGATAAAAGTCTATTAAAAACATACAGCAAGATGCTAAGAGTTAAAATACAAGTTAAGATCCACTGATAAAAACCAGATTAAAATTCACAACTTAAAGTGATAAAGCTTATGATTCATTAATAAACAAATGTGTCAAGGCACACACATACAATTGGCCTTCCCTATCCTTGGGTTCTGCATCCATAGATTCAACCAACCACTGGTTGAAATGTTTTGCGGGAGAAATAATGTATTTGTTTGAGTTGGACACTATTTTGCATAAGGAAAGATGTTTTACTACGCCACTGTATATAATGGGACTTGAACATCCACAGATTTTGGTATCCACACAGAGTCCTGGAACCAAATACCAATGGATACTGTGGGGGGTCCACTGTATATTCATCAGAGACAGACAGGCGTTTCCTCCTGCCCCACATCAATAACAGCTTTATTCCTTAAAGAAGCAAGAATGTGCCTAGACAATGAAAGAAGAGAAGTAGATGCTTATGTTATTTACAAGTGCTACATGGCATTGTACCACAGTGAACAAATTGTGCTGTCCTTGCCTGGACAATAATCCTTGGAGGAAGCTGTCCTTGAACATTAAATATGGAAACACACAGCAAAATTCACTTGTCCTTTGAAACAAGAAACTAGCTTTCCCCCTGCGTGTCTATTTAACAGAGCACCATTCCATGCTAAGCCATTCATATATACTGTAAAGCAACCAGATAAAAATGGAAGAATAATGTTTTGTGATAAAAGGTTGGGGAGGATGATTTTTTAAAAACCCAAACCAACTCACTGAGATAAAACATTTGTTTCCGTAACGTCTGCAGTATTAGAGAAGGAAACTCACCCAAACCGGGGCTGTAATTTTGTCCTAATCTTGTTGGGAGTGGTTACTTCAGGTCTGGCGGACTCATTCAATCTCAGTTATTTCTCTTCCATGATGGAGATAAGTGTTATCCCAAATCATGACAGCTGGCTAGAGAAGCCCTGGCTTCTCCTTCCTTTCCTTTCAACTTTTTCCGAAAGTATAATGATTTTTTTAATCTTTCGTGGCTTGAAGCCCAGTAAGCAGTAAAGCACTAAAGCCTGTCACAAAGTGATGTTTACTTCTGCAAGCTATTATTTTTTCATATAAAACTCCAACGGAGGAAAAATCCCCGATACTTGTTATATAGTAAGAGGAGGATTTGGAGCTTTTATGAAGGGTACTTTGTTGCAGCTAAACCAAGCGACCGGCACGACATGTCATTCTTTGCTTACCTTTCAGTGGAAAGAAATGTCAGAACATTCAAGATTGAAACAGGGCTTTTTTCACGTTTCCCTGCCGCAAAATGTTTCTATTGACGCTTAAGAGGGGAACTGAGAGTCTGGCCTTTTCTACTTTGAGAAAGTCATAAATGAATGGAATGAATATGAAGGCAGGGATAGTAATAACAACAACAATAATAATAAACTTTATTTGTACCCCACCACCATCTCCCCGAAGAGGACTCGGGGCGGCTTACATGAGGCCAAGCCCAGAAATACATATCAATACAGTAACGTAAAAACATAAAACGACATTTCAAGTGGAATAAAAACATTCAAATAGAATAAAAGGAGCAGGCCACATTTTTTAAATTTATGTATTTGTCACATTTCTATACCGCCCCTCTCAGCCCGAAGGCAACTCGGGATGGTTTACACAAGGCAGTCTCTGCCCTCCAATACAACACAAGCAAACAACCCAAAAATAACCATGTAAAAACAAATTAACAATTAAAAACATACAATTGCAGTCTCAGCGTCATGTTGAAATCAGTTTCCGTCACATCGTCGTCATTCCATATATTTAATTAAACCTTTATATTTCATCAGCAAATGCCTGCTCAAACAGCCAGGTCTTAACTTTCTTGTGAAATGTCAGGAGGGAGGGGGCCGATCTGATGCTCTAGAGAGGGTGTTCCAAAGCCGAGGAGCCACCACTGAAAAGGCCCTGTCTCTCATCCCCGCCAGTTGCGCCTGCGAAGAAGGCGAGACCGAGAGCAGGGCCTCTACAGATGATCTTAAACATCTCAATGGTTCATAGGGAGAGATGCGTTCGGACAGGTAAGTTGGACGCGAACCGTTTAGGGCTTTAAAGGCTAAAGCCAGCACTTTGAATTGTGCCCGGTAACAAACTGGCAGCTAGTGGAGCTGGCACAACAGGGGAGTTGTACGCTCTCTGAATGCCGCTCCTGTTATCAACCTGGCTGCTGTCCGTTGGACTAGTTGCAGCTTCCAGACAGTCCTCAAAGGCAACCACACATAGAGAGCGTTGCAGTAATCTATACGGGATGTAACCAGAGCGTGGACCACCGTGGCCAAGTCAGACTTCCCAAGCTACGGGCGCAGCTGGCGCACAAGTTTTAACTGTGCAAATGCTCCCTTGGTCACCGCCGAAACCTGGGGTTCCAGGCTCAGTGATGAGTCCACATGTGTAAAATACAGTGATAAAAACTAAGGATGAGATAAAATTAAAGCCTGTAAAATTTATAGGGGAGGTTCAGAGACAATGCAATATGAGGACGCCCATTTTAGAGTAGAATGACAGGGAAATGTGAGATCATTCTCCAAAAGCGCAACGGAAAAGCCACGTTTTGTGGTTCTTCTTGAAAGTTTCCAGGGTGGGGGGCTAACCTGATCTCGCTGGGCAATGCGTTCTAAAGTCAGGGAGCCACAGAGGAGAAGGCTCTCTCCCTCGTTCCCACAATACGAGTCTGTGATAATGGAGGGGGCCAAAGGAGGGCCTCCCCCGAGGAACGAAGGGATCGGGCAAGAGGTAGTCACGAAGGTAGGTGGGTCCCAAACCGTTTAGGGCAGGGGTGCTCACACTTTTTCAGCATGCGAGCTACTTATAAAACAACCAAGTCAAAATGATCTACCTACCCACTACTCAGAGAGCCATAAAAGCAAAATATTTGGAAATTTATTTCAGTGAGAGCCATATAATATATTTTAAGACTGAATTCAACTAAATGTGAGTATAATAAGCCCCTGAATCTATTCATAATAATAATGATGATAATATTCATTCAGCCTCTGCTACTACTACCACTACTACTAATAATAACAACAACAAGTTCCTAGAGTAGAAGGAGACCTCCAAGGGCCATCCAGTCCAACCTCCTTCTGCCATAAGGGAAAAACACATTCAAAGTGTTCCTTACAAATGGCCATTCAGCCTCTGATAATAATAATAATAACAACAACAACAACGGGTTCCTAAAATAGGAGGAGACCTCCAAGGGCCATCCAGTCCAACCTCCTTCTGCACCTGGGCGGCGTCAGGAGCCTGCGGGGCAGGATTGAGCCTTCCTCCCTCCCTGCCTGAGATCTACCAGGACGCCCTATGTGATCTACCAGTAGATCTTGATCTACTTAATGAGCACCCCTGGTTTAGGGCTTTATAAGTGATAATCTGCACCTTGAACTGGGACTGGAAGATAAACGGCAGCCAATGGAGCTCCTTAAACAGGAGAGTTGGTTGACTGAAATTTGCCCCAGTTATTAGTCTGGCTGCTGCACATTGGACCAGCTGAAGTTTCCGAGCCGTTTTCAAGGGAAGCCCCATGTACAGTGCATTACAGTAGTCCAGTCTAGGCGTGGACCACCGTGGTCAAGTCAGACTTCACGAGGTATGGTCGCAGCTGGCACACGAGTTTTAATTGTGCGAAGGCCCTCCCAACCACCGCCGACACCTGATAATGTCATTCAACTACTTATGAAGATGACAATGTCAAACACAATCTTGATTATATTGTCTCTGCTTTCCGAAAACACTTAAAAACTTGATTCAATTGGATTATTAAATTGTGTCATTTCTACTACTAGGCATGATAGTGCACGCTTTTCCAGTGATAAGTACTGTTAGACAGCGGTAGTGTTAAATCAGTCCATTAAATTGCTATTAGCACATTTTAATTCTTTTCCTTCTCCAAATAATTATCTTGAACACTTTTTCCTTTCAGCTAATCATCACTTGTGGTTATCCCTCACAAATCCCCAGTCGTCCTGGAATACTGGTGCCACCAAATCCCAACTAGATATACTTCTCAGACTATATCTAAGACCATTGTTTTCTGGCTCTCCAGGTCTAACATTGGGTACTGTGATCAAGATAGATTATGATGAATTACAAATATGAGCTAAGATCTTCCATGGGAGATGTACAGTACAGCCCCCTGTCCGCAGGGGATATGTTCTTGAACTTCGTGCGGATATACAAAACTGCAGATAAGAGCAAACCTATAAAACGAAGGATTTCTAGTCCAAGAATACCACAGAGCCCCACTGGAAGGCCTAGAAAATGTCTTGGTTGAACATGAATAAATAAAACTGTGGATTCCTGTCCTGTGTATATGGGAGTCGTATTTATTTATTTATGTATTGTATTTATAGAACACTTTTCTCACCCCTGGGGGGACTCAAAGTGGTTCATAACATAATCCTTGGCAAAATCCAATGCCTTACGCATATAAGGTAAAGGAGTCATGTCCGACTCTGGAAGTTGGTGCTCATCTCTATGTCTAAGCCGAAGAGCCGACGTTGTCCATAAACACCTCCAAGGTCATGTGGCTGGCATGACTGCATGGAGTGTCGTTACCTTCCCGCCGGAGCGGTACCTATTGATCTACTCAGGGCCGGTCTAAGGTTATTTTATATAGTAAGCAAACATTATTTGGCGCCCCCTTGCCTCTGCCCCTTCTCCCTTTGTCTCCGCCCCCTGCCTACTTGCATGGGCGCCGCCGCGCCACCATAGCAGACCTCCCTGCTGCTAGCCTGCTGCCTGCAGGAGCTTCTGAGCATGCACGGACATTTTCGCGCATGCCCAGAACCTCCGGAAGTTCTGCTTCTGCAGCGCGGCCAGCGCCGATCCCTGCCTGCTGCTGCCTGCAGCAGGGAGTTCCACTTCGGCGGCGCGGCGGCGCCCATCCATGATGGCGCCCCACGCGGCCGCGTAGGTTGCTTACATGGACGGACCGCCCCTAGATCTACTCATATTTGCATGTTTTCAAACTGTTAGGTTGCCAGAAGCTGGGGCTAACAGCGAGAGCTCACGCTACTCCCCAGATTCGAACCTGCAACCTTTTGATCAGCAAGTTCAGCGACTCAGCGGTTTAACCCACTGTGCCACCGGGAACTGCGGTACACATATAAACATTAAAAATCTAATTAACCACATATAACAATAGATTAAAACCATTAAACCTATAAAACCATAAACAGCAATCACAAATACAACATAAAACATTTGGGTCCTACATTGATCCCGAGGTTATCTTTAACTACTTCATATTTGCATACTCCTGTCATTCATCAAATGCCTTCTTGAACAACCAGGTCTTAAGTTGTGTCCTAAATGCTAGGAGGGAGAGGGCCGGTCTAATCTCAATGGGGAGGGAATTCAACAGCTGAGGGGCCCCCACCGATAAAGCTCTGGCTCTCGTCCCCACCAATTGAAAGTCATAAGTCTAGCTTACAAGATCATGAAGATTGAATATGATGCCATCTTATGATGTTATATGAATAATTTTGCTTTGTACTCGGCAGAAGACAAGATACAATTTCCACTCTATTTTCATTCATTACTAAAAACTTACATCTTAACGCAATCATATCTCATCGTTTCTCTCTCTCTCAGTTCCTCTCCATTCAGTTCTCTTTAAAATCGGAATCCTATCTGATTCTCTCACCCCTGATCTCACCACTTAATTGTAAGAGCTCCTTCTACTATCACCAGTCAAGTATCCCTAAGAAAATACCTTACACTTGTCTCTCAATCTTCATGTACTCCACCTAATATTCCACTCTTGTCATTCCGTCTTCATGTATTCTCCTAACCACAGTCATTAATATCATTTTAATGAAGTACTAGCTTGGGGACCCGGCGGTGCCCGCGTTATTTGAGGAAGGCATTGTGTGCCAAGGTTGGTTCCTATTAGATGTTTATGTGGCTTGCAGTGGTCTCGGGAACTTAGTGAAGATAACGAAAGTCCCATTGGCCATGGTCCATCCCCCTCCAAACAGCACCAGGATGTAGAGTGGGTCATGGGGGCTCTGTGTGTCACATTTGGTCTTGATCATTTTTTGGATGAGAGTTGCAGCGGTCTCAGAAGGTGAGGGAAGGTATTTCAAGTCCCATCATCTGTGGTCCATCCTCCTTGAAACAGCACCAGGGTGTAAAGTGGGTCGAGGGGGCTCTGTGTGCAAATTTTGGTCTGTAGTGGTCATTGGGTGAGGGTCGCGTTGTGAAGTGGGCCATTGGGCCCCTGTGTGGCAAGTTTGGTCCTGATCCGACACTGCTGTGGGCCGCAGTGTCTCACTGTCTGAGGCCTTTCCTTTTCCCTCTGCATCACCTTAGAATGTTGGAATGTGGATGGCCAATCAGAGTCCTTTATGCAAATACCATTTCAGAGGCAACCAATCCCCTCTGTCTGGGGCCATGGAATGTTGGAGTTCTGAGGCTGGCCAATCAGAGTCCTTTATGCAAATATTCCCTTAGTGGCAACCTATTGAAACGCTGTCACATATTCTGGCACCTCCGAGAAAATGAACATTCCATTTCCAACGGAAAAAAAACTGTCATTTGGCTAACTCGAGCATTCAGTTGCATTCTGTTTTGCTGGCCAATCTGAGTCAATTATGCAAATTGTCTCTCAGTGGCAACCAATTCCCTCTGTCTGGTGCCTTAGAGTGTTGGAGGTCTGAGGCTGGCCAATCAGAGTCCTTTATGCAAATAATCCCACAGTGGCAGCCAATCGAAAAGCTGGCACATATTCCTCTGCACCTCCTGCCCTGCGCAAACACTGACTTTTATTATATACATAGATAGATAGAATATAGATAGATAATCACATATGCCTTGCTTTTTTATATTAAAACAAAGTTTTCATTCCTTTTAGCTCCCTCTGAAATAAACTTTTCCAGATTCATACAAATAATCATCCACCAATTTCTTCGTTCCTCCTCCTTTGGCTGGAATCAGAGCTGAATGATATCTTATAGTCACCCATAGAGAATGATCACTGCCCAAGCTGTAACAGTAAGATGTTCATTATGGTGTAATCACACTGAATAGTCTCCATAGCCTTGCCAGTGGAGTGGCGGCCAAGAAAGTATCCGTGGAAACCACGTCTCTCACCATCAGAGCCAATGTCACTTGTCACAGGGAAACAGTGCTCAGGAGCATCTTGATGATTAGCATAATACACCCATACCAGCCCGCCAACAAAATAAGCACCAGTTGTTCCCAATACTTCAAGGAACAGGGAGTGGTCCTTTCAAGTGTCCTAAAAACACAAGTAAATGTAGAGGGAAATCAGAAAGGGAAACTTGGAAACCAAAAAGGGTAACAGATGCAATGCAAAAAGTGAGGCATGTCCAGTCATTGCTGCTGACTTTGCCAGTCACAACTTACTTAATTGTCCCAGATGTCACCTGCCATAGCAGGCTCCCTTTGGAAAATTGAGTACTGCTATTAATTTATGAAACAACACATGCAAATCTGGAGTGTTTATGTACGCTTTTACCTTTTCCTTTCTTTCTTTTTTTACTACTACCGGTAGGATGTCTGTGCTGTTAGCCAGTATTTCCCAACCAGTGTGCCGTGGCACACTAGTATGCCGTGAGCGATCATCAGGTGTGCCGTGGGAAATTAGAACCTCCAATACCCTTTCCTTCCCGTCCTGCCGAACACTTTTTCTTCTCCACTCGGGCTCCCTTCTTCCCAGCCTCCCTCGGCTCGCTTTGCCTCGCTTTGCTCTGGGGCGAGTCTGCGCAGTAGCGCCCGCACGGGTCACGTCTTCCTCCCTCCCCCTCCCCTCCTGAACATGCTCACGCTGCCCCCTCGGATAAAAATGGCGGCAGAAGCGGCAAGAAAAAGTAAGTGTTTGGCAGGAGGGGGAAGAAGAGGGCGCGGAGGAGGAAGAGGTCTCTGTCGAAAGCTGGCATGGGCAAACTTGGACCTGCCAGGTGTTTTGGACACCAACTCCCACCATTCCTAGCAGCCTCAGGCTCTTTTCCTTTTCCCCCCTTAGCTACTTAAGCAGGAAAGGGCCTCAGGCTGTTAGGAATGGTGGGAGTTGAAGTCGAAAGCACCCAGAGGGCCGAAGTTTTCCCATGCCTGTTTTAGGGACCTTAAAGTGGTGAGCCTCCTTCCAACATTGTGATTCTGGATAGAAAACAAACAACAACATAACATAACATTGTTTGAGTCCACAGTGCTCTCTGGGTGTAGGTGAACTACAACTTCCAAACTCAAGATCAATTCCCAAGCAAACCCTTTCAGTACTTTCTGTTGGTAATGAGAGTTCAAGATGCCAAGTTTGGTTCAATTCCATTGTTGCAAGAGTTCAGGATGCTCTTTGATTGTGTGTTAACTATCAATCCCAGAAACTGTAACTCCCAAATGTCAAGGTCTATTTCCCCCAAACTCCATCTGTGTTCATATTTGGGCATATTGAGTATTCATGCCAAGTTTAGTCCTGATCCAACATTATTTGAGTCCATAGTGCTCTCTGGGTGTAGGTGAACTACAACTTCAAAACTCAAGGTTAATGCCCACCAAACTCTTATAGTATTTTCTCTTGGTTATGGGAGTTCTGTGTGGGAAGTTTGTGTCTTTCTGCCATTCCTGCCAGGATATCTATGTTGTGTTCATCGAAACAGGTCCAGGTTTCACACTTGAGTATATAAATACATTTAAAAACATATTAACTATATGTATTACTGTGTCAGAGTGTCATTTTGTGTCATTTTGGTTAGTGGTGTGCCCCAGGATTTTGTAAATGTAAAAAATGTGCCGCGGCTCAAAAAAGGTTGAAAAACACTGCTGTAAGCTATGCTTGATGCCCTCGATTTCTGTCCAGGATTTGCATGCTTTGGATATGATTCAAAACGGAGACGTAGTTGGACAAAGACATCACCGCATGCAAAATCATTTCACTTCCCATTTAGAGGAGCCATGTAGAAACTGTCCTGTGAGCGACTACCAGAAGAGGGAGGCAAAGGAACAGGCCATCTTTGTGTCTGCTCCTGTTGTATTTTATGAATGCAGTGAGCTGCTTCTAGGATTCGGGTCAAGATATCATAGTAACCAATTTTAAAAAATAAATAAAACAGAGCTCGGACGTATCAAATGGAATATCAAACAAAACCATTTGGGGGGAAACGTAGCACTCTCAGATGAAACAAGAGTTGAATTCGCCTTCACCATTAGAAAACAGTCTAGATTTGGGGCATCTGCCAAGTGTAACGTGAGACAAAAGTTGCTTCTTCAGGACATTTCCTTTCTGGTAACAGATGGGACCAATTTTGTGAAGTCACATATTCAATACATAGGGTTCTCCGATTTCCAGAAGCATAAGCAATTTGAGGATTCTTAAAGCAAACCCCCCCCAAAATCCTACTTTTTGATTTGTACACACTGTTAAGTGCTAATATCCAACTCAATTATAAATATACGTCCTGGTTATGTTGTCTAAACAACCATCAACAGAATTGTTTCTATCACATTTCGCTTGACAGGCAATTAAAATCAGATTGAAAGATGGATCAAGGAAAAAAGTATTTTAAGCAACTAAAAGCTTATTACATTACACCAGCGTTCCTCAACCTGGGGGTTGGATCCCCTGGGAGGGTAGTGAGGGGGTGTCAGGGGGTCGCCAGAGACCATCAAGAAATGCAGTATTTTATGTTGGTCATGGGGGGTTCTGTGTGGGAGGTTTGGCCCAATTCTATCGTTGGTGGAGTTCAAAATGCTCTTTGATTGTAGATGAACTATACATCCCAACAACTACAACTCCCAAATGTCAAGGTATATTTTCCCCAAACTCCACCAGTGTTCACATTTGGGCATATTGGTCCAGATTCATCATTGTTTGACTCCACAGTGCTCTCTGGATGTAGGTGAACTACAACTCCAAAACTCAAGGTCAATGCCCACCAAACCAATTCCATCATTGGTGGAGTTCAGAATGCTCTTTAATTGTAGGTTAACTATAAATCCCAGCAACTACAACTGACAAAATCAACCCCACCCCAGTATTCAAATGTGGGCATATCGGATATTTGTGCCAAATTTGATCCAGTGAATGAAAATACATCCAGCATATCAGATATGTATTTACATTATGATTCATAACAGTAGCAAAATTACAGTTCTGAAGTAGAAACCAAAATAACGTTATGGTTGAGGGTCACCACAACACAAAGAACTGTATTAAGGGGTTGCGGCATTAGGAAAGTTGAGAACCACTGCACTAGACTGTTAAAGTGATTTTACTCCAATTTAGCAGCCATAGATAGCAACATCTTGTAGACTTCTAGGGTTTGTGGTTTAGTGAAGTTCAAAAGCTCTCTGGCTGGGAAGTCTAAACGTCGCTCCCTAAACTGCAAGGCCCAAGATTACATGCTATATTGTCATTGCAGTTAGTGGAGTAATAGCACTATAGCAATCTAGTGTGATAGAGTCGTTATTGCTTGCTTATTCCAAAACAATCAGTAGTCTTACTGGTGAACAGTTGCGAAAAGAGCTAGAGATGTAAAATGATAAGAAATGTTGAAGGTCGCCCCCTTTTCATGTATCTAGAAACTCTTAGGAGCGAGCAGCAATAATATGGTGCTTCCTTGGGGGAGAAACCTCTTTTAATTAAACACACAATATTGAACTCCACAAGCTCTGGTTTCAAATGCAGGTAAGTCAACAATGATATTCTATTTCTCGTTGTCTATTCTTAATAGAGCACAAGAATCCCTTAAACTCACTGAAATAAGATATTCTCTCTGGTGCGCCTTTCCTAAATTCATGCTCCATGCACCTGTGCTTATCATCCCTTCTACAAGGAGCATTCTGTTTTTAACTGCACCTGCAAATCTCAACCTTTAAGCATCACCTTTCCAGAGTATCCCCGAGTTCAGGAAGTCAAACCATTAAAACCTTTCCAGGTTGCTCTCTTTTAAACTGGGTGTCCCGCTAACGTTGCAATCAATCATATTCTTAAATACATATTGTGATGGTAAATGCCCGTCCTTTTCGCATTTAGAGGAGCTATGTAGGAAGGTGGAGATGGCAACCATCTTTTTGGTTCACACTTTTCCTTTCTCAGTATTAAAAGCAATTAAATTAATAAATAGTGTAGAGCAGTGTTTTTCAACCTTTTTTGAGCCACGGCACATTTTTTACATTTACAAAATCCTGGAGCACACTACCAACCAAAATGACACAAAATGATACTCTTAACACAGTAATACATATAGTTAATATGTTTTAAAATGTATTTATACACTCAGTGTGAAACCTGGGCCTGTTTCGATGAACACAACATAGACATCCTGGCAGGAATGGCAGAAAGACACACATGAAGGTATTGCTCAACAGCTGGGAATTATAGTTCACCCGCAGTCAAAGAGCATTCTGAACTCCACCAATGATGGGATGGAATCAAACTTCCCACACAGAACTCCCATAAGGGAGCCCGAGTGGAGAAGAAAAAGTGTTTTAATTGATATATGTTTTAATTGACATATATGTATGTACATTGTGGCATCTAATTGTTGCCAATCTGTACACCGCCCTGAGTCGCCTTTGGGCTGAAAGAGCTAGATAAAAATCCTGTAAATAAATAAATAATAAATATACATGGCAGCCAGGCATGTAGCCGGGGGCGGGCTAAGGGGCTTCAGCCCCCAATTCTCAGGGTGGTCCACGAGAAGGCATTACTGGTACATTATTTAAACTGTTATGTTTATTCATATCATGATCTGATCACCATGCTCATTATATCCTACATTCATGGGGTTATTGGGATAACAATACAAAAGGTTTGCTAGGGTAGACCCTCTCCCACCCAGTCTCAGCCCCCGAATAAAAATCCTGGCTACGGCCCTGATGGCAGCATACTGATGCTACCAACTGCATATTGCACTGACTGACTTCTAAACTGTACTGCTTCTGATGCAAACTGGCTTCTAAAATGGAGTCTGTCTGAATAGATCTGGTCACATGGTCTGCAGTCTCTCCCACAACCTCAAATAACATAGAGTTAAGGGAAAACTGCATTTCAATATATACATACAATATAGTAAGCAATCACAATTAAATACATAGCAAATAACTAGTATTGGAGACTTGTAGAAGATTGCAAAAATAATGCACATCTTACTTTAAATTGTCCATTCTTCCCTTCAATGTTTTCTTAATTTTTCTGAATTTCTGGCATGACATAGGCAGAGATCCAGCTACATCAGATAACACTGTGCACATGGCTAACCTCATGAAGTCAGCAAATAAAAGCACTACCATTTAAGTTCATAATTACTGTTACCAAAAACCAGGACAGTGATCTTTCAGAAGAACTTAAAATCTGTGGCATCTGCATTCAATGCTGTTGGAATTGCTTTATTATTCTTGAGCTATATATTCATGCATGAAGCCCTTTTGCTCCTTTCTGACTCTTATCAATAAGTGTAGTTAAAAGGAAGAATCATGGTCGAGGATAGATATGATTTGGCTATCCTCTCCCTTACTAACAAAAATTAGTGCTATAAAAATATTACCACGCATTCATTCAGACCACTGCCCAATAGAATTAAGTATAAACAATATAAAGAGAAATAGACAATGGAGGCTCAACGACAATTTATTAAAAATAGAAGAGGATATAAATAAAAATAAGGAGCTGCTAAAGGAGTTTTTTTAAATAAATGACACGGTTGAGATGAAGATACAGGTGGTATGGGATACAATGAAAGCTGTGATGAGGGGATATTTCATTCAACAAACTGCAATAAAAAGGAAGCTACGGAATAAAGAGCTTAAGGATATTGAAGAAAGCATAGCACAATGTGAAAAACAGCTAAAAAGATTCCCAAATAAAAAGAAGACCAATGATAAGCTAAAACAGCTGATAAAAAGAAAAAACCATCTGGATATCGAGGGGCTAGCAAAGAAATATAAATTTGCAAAGCAGAACTTTTTTGAAAATGCAAATAAGCCAGGAAAATGGCTAGCAAGAAAAGTTAGGAAAAAGAAACAAGTACAAGTAATCACAAAGATTAAAAATGGGGAAAAGATCTATACATCCAACAAGGATATCCAGCAACAATTTGTAGACTTTTATAAGCAACTGTATAAGAGGGAGGATATTTCATTAGATGAAATAACAAATTTTATCTCTACCCAAAAATTAAACAAAATCTCAAATGAGGAAAGAGAGGCATTAAATAGGGAAATATCGGATGAAGAGGTCAAAAAAGCTATAAATAGACTAGACAATAACAAGGCGCCGGGCCCGGATGGGTTCACCGCAATATTTTATAAAACAATGAGCCATGAACTAGTCCCTTATCTCAAAAAGATAATGAACCTAATACTTGCAAACAAGGAGTTGCCTAATACGTGGAGGGAAGCAATGATTGTCATGATACAAAAAGACCCTTTAGACACTACAGATGTAAGAAACTTCCGGCCCATCTCACTGCTGAACTGCGACTATAAAATATTCGCGAATATTATGGCAAATAGATTTAAAGAATTCTTAAAAACCTGGGTAGGTGAGGACCAAGCAGGATTCTTACCAAATAGAAGTAGTAAAGATAATCTAAGGATAGTTCTGGACGTTATAGAATATTACGATACAAACACACAAAAGGAGATGGCTTTCTTGTCGCTGGATGCCGAAAAGGCCTTCGACAATATACATTGGGATTTTATTGAAATGGTTATAGACGAATTGGATATGGGATATGGTTTTAAGAATGCCTTTGGGGCTATTTATTCATCCCAGGAAGCCTGTCTAAAAATAAACAATGAGCCATCAGCAACATTCAAGATTGGAAAAGGAACTAGACAGGGCTGCCCCCTGTCTCCCCTCCTGTTCGTTCTGGCATTAGAAATACTATTGAGAGGAATAAGAAAGGATAATGAGATAGTGGGGTTGAAAGTGGCTAACCAAGAGTACAAAACAAGGGCTTTCGCAGACGACATTATTTGTATAATTGATGACCCAATCAAAAATGTCCAAAAATGGCTGCAAAAGCTAGAGGAGTATGGCAAATTGGCAGGATTCAAATTAAATAAGAAAAAAACAGTGTTCTTAACGAAAAATATGTCCAAGGAGAAGCAGGATATGCTACAAATAAAGACAGGATTCCAAGTAAAAAAGAAGATTAAATATCTGGGGGTTTGGTTAACGGCTAAAAATTCACAATTATTACAAAATAACTACGAAGAGAAGTGGAAAGAGATAAAGAAGGACTTAAAAAATTGGAAATTTCTCAATTTAACATTACTAGGGAGAATTGCTATTATAAAAATGAATGTCCTTCCCAAACTCCTCCATCTATTTCAAAATATCCCGATAATTAGAAACGTAAAAATATTTAAAAACTGGAACAAAGACTTATCAAAATTTATTTGGAATGGGCGAAAGCCACGAATAAAACATAGGGTGATGATTGACAGGGCGAACAGGGGGGGGTTTGGACTCCCAGACTTAAAATCTTATTACGAGGCATGCGCATTGGCATGGATAGGGGATTGGATTTCCCTAAAAAATGAAAGATTGCTCACTCTGGAGGGTTTCAACCTCAGAGTGGGCTGGCATTCGTACCTATGGTATGATCAGGTAAAGATAGAAAAAAACTTCGGCAATCATTTTGTAAGATCGGCGTTAATGAAAGTATGGGAAAAATTTAAATCCTTCTTCCACCTGAAGACACCTTTTTGGATATCGCCCATAGATGCAAAACAACGAAAGCTCCTGGGATGGCAAATATGGCCAACGTACAAAGACCTCTTAAAGAAATACAAAGGTGAATGGGAACTAAAACCATTAGAGGAATTAAGAGCACAATTCAAAAATCTGTCTTGGTTACAATATTTGCAAGTTAAAGACTTGTTTAAGAAGGATAAAATTAAAGGCTTTGAGGAAAAGGAGGAATTCTGGGAAAAATTAATGGAAAAAAGAAATAAGGTTATTACTATGTTATACAAAAAATTGATAGAGTGGGAAACGGAAACAGAAACGGTAAAAAGCTGCATGGTGAATTGGGCAAGAAATATTGGACACCAGATAAAACTGCAAGAATGGCAGCAAATCTGGAACAAAAAAATTAAGTATACCTATGCATCCAGTCTTAGAGAAAACTGGCTTAAGATAGTTCATAGGTGGTACTTGACACCTAAAAAGCTTAGTATAATGTATAAAAATAATTCAAATTTGTGCTGGAAGTGTAAGTCCCACGAGGGTAGCTTCTACCACTTGTGGTGGACATGCGAAAAGGTAACAAAATTTTGGAAAGATATCCAGGGAGTAACCCAAAAAATTATAAAAAAAGAGGTTCCATTAAAACCGGAATTCTTCCTCCTCGGCCTAACGGATAAAGCTATCCAACTGGATGCAAATGAGGACAGACTATTCACGTATATAATCACGGCGGCCCGAATCACCTATGCAACAACCTGGAAGCAGGAGAAGATACCGACTTTGGATATATGGTTGGATAAACTCTGGGAAATAAGGGACATGGATAAGTTAACCTTTTTCTTAAGACAAAGTAATGGTAACCCAATAAGGAGAACCGACTGGTCTCCACTTGAGGATTATTTACAGGAGAGTTAAGAATTTAAAAAGGCTAAGGGAGACCCCAACGCCGGAGATATTAGAGAAAAAAAAACATAAGAGCAAATGTATAACCTACAGCAGCTAGAGTAATGCAATGTTATAAAGAGATTAATACAAAGTTAAAAGTGTACTATAGTAAATGGTATGTTTTCAAGAGGAAGATATAAGGGCTCTTGACAGTAAACGTAATTTTGGAAGTTCAACTATGTTTTTAAAGGACATCTCTGTTTGTTCAGAGAGATTCTGTGTTCTTGACTTTTTCTATGTTTGTTCTCTGTTCTCTACTCTGGTTTTTTGTTCTCTTTTCTTTTTTTTTCTCCCCTGTGCCCCTCTCTCCCTATTGGTACCCACACCCCACCTAACTTCTCCTTTTTCCTTTCTTTATTTTTTTTTCTTTTTTTTTTCTTTTTCTTTTCCGGTTGTATCACTGCATAAATTGAAAAATTTCACAATAAAAATTATTTTTTTTAAAAAAAAGGAAGAATCTAAAACTTACTACTATATCCGTGCAAAATTCATAATTTCTTGTGCTCTTTACAAACTATTTCAAATACAAGCCAGGATTTTTTATTCAAACCAGTTCATTGTTAAAAAAGTTCCTCCCTCTGATAGGAAGTGCAAAGCAGGTTCAATTTTGCTGCATGGATTAGCGCATAGGTCAAGAATGATACCCTAGGATTCTTTAGAAGTCTGGCTTGTTGTTGTATGTGATATAGTCTTGTTAAGGTTATGAAAAAGCATGCTTGGTTAATTTTACAACAATTTATGAACATTATAGGGTCAATTAAATTGTAGAGTCAATGAAAAATTTGATTTTGGTAGGACACGGTTTGCTTGCTGAGTTACAGACATCCGACTTACATCGAACTCGTAGTTAAGAATGGGGGTGAAACAACAGAAAATGTGGAAAATCTACCTTTAAAGGAAAAGTGTGTCCACTGAAGCTTTCTTAGTAATAATTTTTTTCTATAAGTTGGATTTTTCAAAATCCAATCTTGTGAACAGGGACAGAGACAGCAAAACAAACACCACAGGGGTGTTTACCCTTCCCTATGTGCGCCCCCCATATGTGTGTGTGTGTGTGTGTGTGTGTGTGTCAATAAGTCCATGACTTTTTGAATTTCCCACCTCTTAACTGAAAGGGCAACACTGCTCCTGTCAACAGACATCTGTCAGTTGACTCCTGTCAAAATTTGAACAACCTGCGTCATTTAGTTTGTGTTTGACAGCCATTGATAGCAGACTACCGTGTGATTTGAGGAGAAAATGGAAAAAAGTGAATTTTGTGTGCTCATTAAGCATTATTTTTTTGCAGAAGAAAACCATCACTCAAATCAAGGCTAAGCTTGATAAATACTATGGGGACTCTGCACCATCAATTTCAATGGTAAAAAAGTGGTTTACTGAATTTTGTTGTGGCCGTAAAAGTGCGGAAGATGCCGAACGTTCTGGACGCCCAGTTGAGGTCTCTACACCCAAAACAATTGAAAAAATTCACAATATGGTGTTGGCCGATCAGAGATTGATCTCTCTCTAGAGAGAGAGAGGGGGAGAGTTGGATTTACACGTAAAAATTCAACTGAAGAATAAACCCACAGAACCTATTTTGTTTGTAACTTGGGGACTGCCTGTATTTGTGTTGAACCACTTGGAAATATGTCATTTGCATGGGACTAGATGATTCACAATTAACAGTGACAAAGGCTAGAATTAGTAACAACTCATGGCAGAGAAATATGGCATTATTACCTGAAAGCATTAGCAGCTATATATGTTCTTTCCAAGAAGACAAAGAAGCTAGAAAAAGGCTTTATAACACATAATTTCTTCTGCTTTGTGTTCATACTATACAGCTTGCAATCCAACATGTAATGTCAGTGAATTGTCAACACAAGGCAAGAAAATATAAGCAGACTGGCAATAATGTCCCAAACCATACATATTAGTTTGTAATACATTACTGGGTGCGGAGATCTATAGATGAAAGAAGAAGCCCAATTAGTCTATTAGTGATGGCTAAGGCATGACGCAGACAGAAGGAAACATTTTGGATCCCAACCATTGTGAAATCTAGGGATGAATCTAAAGCCCTTTTGTAGAGGGAGAGGACATAACCTCACATTATCTTTGCCTTCTAACCTCTAGCAGTGATTACATCAAAGTGCTCTACACTGGAAAGGCCTTAGAACAGGGGGTGGGCAATTACCGGCCCTCCAGGTGTTTTGGACTTCAACTCCCAGAAATCCCATCCAGTTTACCAGCTGTTAGGATTTCTGGGAGTTGAAGTCCAAAACACCCGGAAGGCCGGTAATGGCCTAACCCTGCCTTAGAACAATGGTTTCTCGACCTGTGGGCCCCCAGGTGTTTTGGCCTACAACTCCCAGAAATCCCAGCCACTTTACCAGCTGTCAGGATTTCTGGGAGTTGGAGGTCAAAACATCTGGGGACCCACAGCTTGAGAACCACTGCCTTAGAAGATGACTAGGAAATTGTCAAGGGTCAGGAATCGGACTCTAAATCTGAGCAGACCTCTACAGTGCTCCATGTTGAAGAACAGCTTCAAGAGGCACCAAGCTGGGACCCAACAGCAGAGGACCCAAGAGACAAATCACCCAAGGAAGCAGCACAAAGACCCAGTGAGTGGAGAAGTCAGCAGAAAAGAGATGGTCAGTGAGGTTCCTTGTAAAAAAAACAACAACCCAAAGGGCACCCCTAATTATAAGAAGCTGTTGCAGCCATTCAAGAGCCACTCTTATCTGCTGGAAGCAGTTTTCATGCTTGTATATCTGTTGACCTGTTCATGACTTTTGGACCTCAGACTGGTTGATGAGCATTGGTTCTTGATCCTTTGGACTGGCTGATGGATCCTGTCTTATTTCCGAATTTGGACTGACTTGACCATGTTTCTGCAAACAAACCCTAACAAGCAAGGACACTCTTTAAGCCTTGTTGATTTACAGACCCTACCTTAGCTGAAGTTGTTTTAAGAAGGCAGAGTTAATTGCCTCCTCCCTTGCAAGGAGTTACAGCTGAACCAGAACAGAAACTATAGTTAGTGTCAAATGTTGACCGCTACACAATGCTAGGGTGAAATATGTTTAACTATACCAGCTTCCCATTTCTTCTATGGAAAATTCAAGATGCAAATTATTTATTTATTTATTTATTAATTAACTACTTCAAATTTCTAGACCACCACTCCCCGAGGGCTCGGAGCGGTTTACAACAAAATAGAAGTAAAACATGAACAAGCAAATATAACAGTTATAAAAACACAAGACAATACATATACTATTAACTACAACAAACAAATTGTGTCATTTCTAGCTACTCCAAGCTGGACCATGGTTGCAGGGTTCAAGGAGGGTTCAGTCGTAGACTAGGGGAAACCTTGGCGGCCTGGGTCTTCTTACCCCCAGCCATAAGGCTATGGGAGCTGGATCTAACCCAGCTCCTAAACCCCAGTCCCCAAAAAGTCCTGGATCCATATTTCATGTTCTTACTCTTCCTCAAAGTAAAGTCCGGACTTGATCCGAAGCTGTCCCAGTCTCCAATGGTCACCCCAGGGTTAGAAGGGATGGTTCAGTGAACTCGGTGAGCCAGTGGGAAGACCATCGTCCTAAGAACACATGCTTCCTGGGGGACTGTTGCCTCCGGACGCTCGGCTGACGGACCTGAAGTCAGACGTTCCATTGGCTTCCTCTTCCGGCGCCTCCTCCTACTTGTTCTAACAACTTCCATGTGTGTTGTTTATTCGTTCAGTTGCTTCTGACTCTTTGTGGCCACGCCAGAGCTTCCTATTGGCCGTCACCTCCCCTAGCTCCTTCAGGGTCAAGCCAGTGACTTCAAGGATGCCATCCATCCATCTTGCCCTTGGTCGGCCCCTCTTCCTTTTTCCTTCTATTTTCCCCAGCATAATTGTCTTCTCTAAGCTTTCCCGTCTTCTCATTATGTGGACAAAGTACTTCGTTGTTGCCTCTACTACCCTTCCCTCCAATGAGTACTTGGGTTTTATTTCGTGAAGTATGGACTGGTTGGAACTTCTCTTACGGTTGCTATAATGTCCCATTATATGAACTTTGGTGTCACTAAGATGTTTGGGGTCTTTATTACAGAGGCGTCCTTGATTCTTGGGAATGTATCTCAGTGAGAGTTGTAGAACTGTTCATTTGTTCTTGCAGAGCCATACAAAGCATATGGCTACAGAACTTTTCTTATTTTATGGATTGTGTTGCAATTCAACTAACGAAACAAGCCAATGTAGGTAGATCTAAGTCTCTCTTTGTCTCTTTGTTCTTCTGTATTAAGCTACAGCCAAAGTTCACATAATTGAAAACCACCTAGCATTGTCCAAATAGCATTTAATCCAAATCCAAATCTAACTCCAAGAAGCTCCCCGCAAACACTTTCAAATTCTTCCAAATGTTATCCCATTATATCTGCCAATTGCTCTAAAGGCTCCCTGTGTTAATATTTCTTTGACACACCCACCACTCACAGCTTAGTAAGCAATTCTATTTCTACGGCTTGAGCACCACATGTTTGGCAACTAAACATCCCTTCATTTACCATATTTTATGTTTATGCCTTTGGGTCCAACAAAGATGGCAAGAATCCCCTGAAAAATGTTTGATACTATGATATACCCCAAGGCCAGGAAAGTCAGAAAAAACGTATTTAAAACAAATCAGGATATTTTGAAATAAACACAATGAAACGCTTCCTGACAAATGGAACAGCACGCATTTTGTAGATGATGGGTGAAATGCCTGATATAGTAAATCTAACTTTATGGTGAATATGTTTCTCTGCACATCAGATTTCCCTGCTTCAGCCATATACCTTTAAGCACTGCAAGATGCAAAGCACAACATTCGTTGGAGGTCCTTCATTGGAACTATTAGGACTAAGTCTCAAAATCCAGATTCTAGTCTCTATTGCACATAAAGTTCATCTCCTGACTCTGTTAAATCAATGACTCTCAGTTTAAACTTTCTCACAAAGTTGTTAAAAGAATAAAAATATATAGGATTTTTAAGCCACCATAGATTCCTTAGAGGAAAAAAAAATCTATTACATCTGGATGGGGTACTGCCGGATCACCTCTGGCTGCAACCACCTTGGTCATATGGCAGAATGAGTATGTTTTGTGAAATATATTGACAACAATGCAGAGTTGATGGGGTTATCTCCATGTGTGAGACTTTCATTGTATATAAGGCGCCGGGGTACTGCCTTCTACCCCTTCCCTTAAAATAGTGTTTCTCTACCTGGGGGTCAGGACCCCTGGAGGGTTGTAAAGGAGTGTCAGTGGGGTCACCAAAGACCATCAGAAAACACAGTATTTTCTGTTGGTCATGGGGGTTCTGTGTGGGAAGTTTGGCTCAATTGTATCCTTGGTGGGGTTCAGAATGCTCTTTGATTGTAGGTGAACTATAAATCCCAGCAACTACAACTTCCAAATGTCAAGGTCTATTTTCCCCAAAGTCCACCAGTGTTCACATTTGGTCATATTGAGTATCAGTGCAAAGTTTGCTCCAGATCCATCATTGTTTGAGTCCACAGTGCTCTCTGGATGTAGGTGAACAACAACTCCAAAACTCAAGGTCAATGCCCACCAAACCCTTCCAGTATTTTCTGTTAGTCATGGAAGTTCTGTGTGCCAAGTTTGGTTCAGTTCCATCATTGGTGGAGTTCAGAATGCTCTTTGATTGTAGGTGAACTATACATTCATGCAACTACAACTTCCAAATGTCAAGGTCTATTTTCCCCAAAGTCCACCAGTGTTCATATTTGGTCATATTGAGTATCTGTGCAAAGTTTGCTCCAGAACCATCATTGTTTGAGTCCACAGTGCTCTCTGGATGTAGGTGAACAACAACTCCAAAACTCAAGGTCAAAGCCCACCAAACCCTTCCAGTATTTTCTGTTGGTCATGGGAGTTCTGTGTGCCAAGTTTGGTTCAGTTCCATCGTTGGTGGAGTTCAGAATGCTCTTTGATTGTAGGTGAACTATAAATCCCAGCAACGACAACTCCCAAATGACAAAATATATCCCACCCAATCCCACAAGTATTCAAATTTAAGAATATCGGATATTTGTGTCAGAGTTGGTCCAGTGAATGAAAATAAATCCTGCATATCAGATATTTACATTATGATTCATAACAGTAACAAAATATGAAGTAGCAACGAAAATAATGTTATGGCTGGGGGTCATTACAACATGAGGAACTGTATTAAGGGGTCATGGTATTAGGAAGATTGAGAACCACTGCCATAAAAGATCCTAACTTCAGCTGACTTTTATTGAGCTACACTTTTCATCTTCCCCTAGCTGGCTTACCACTGACTGACATGGGATTGAACAGAAGGGTATCATAGTGAGATAAGAGCTATTACAGTTACAATTTTCTTCTATTCAACTAGCCTATATCAATATTGACCGATTCAGCATATATGCCATAGAGTCCACACCACCTCTATTCTATTGTATTGAGTTCCCATGGAAATGGTAGCATAAAGAAATTCAGAAGAATGGAGTGGCTATTTCTTTCATATTCCCTGAATTTTCTGCCTCCAACAACGGAGAATGAATATCGGTTCTATGACAGACCACAGTGGTTAAATATAAGATGCTATTAAAGGCAGAGCACTTTATGTAGTTATTTATGAAAAAGCTCTTATTTTTCCATTTGACAAATGCTCCAGCATTTTAAATATTGTAAAAACATTTAGTGTTAGAAATTACTGACTGTCACTAAAGCGTCATTATGAATTTTGCCTTTTGAAGTATAAGGAAACATTGACCACAGTTAATACTGTGTATAGAGGTGTATAAAACTTAAAGATAATTATGTTCACTAATCTCTTTGAGACCAGATCTAAATTAACCAAGCAACTGACCACTCTTGACTGAATATTAGTCATTTATCTGAAACCCTGGGTAGAAGCTGTCAATCAATTTAGATAATATTGTGTGATGAGTTCCAATGATTTGGTATGGGAGCTTCCAATATTTATGTCCTTCACATCAGCCATGAAGTAATTCACTAGCATGAGAAATGCTGAGCAATATGTCCTCATTTTGGCAGAAGAGCAGAACAAGATATGACCTGTAGTGGTAAATGCTTGATGAGAAGACCAAAGACTACAAAGAAGGATGTTGTAAGGACAAAGTATGAAAAATGTTGATTAACCATGTCGCACACTGACACCAGAGCCACTAATCTCTCACTCCATTATCTTTCTTTTGTCAGTTGGAAAGAGAGCAAGAATGAAGTCTAGAATGAAAACAGTATGCTTCCTTGTGTCAAAGTATGGCTACGCTGCTTAGTAGGAATATTACATTTTCTATGTCAATGAGTAATTTACACATCACTAATATGACAGACTAAAATAAATTGTCACACTGGCACATCTTACTAAGTACTATCTATAAAAAGCAAGAATAATTTTAAATGTTGTTGGGCTGGAAGTCACACCTCAAAGAGCACCCAATTAGGAACCTTATAACAGGCGAGTGCCTACCCACCATTCCAAACAATGCCCACAGCTCATTAGGGCTCCAACCAAAAATCATCATCTTAAGGCCAGACTGGATGAATTGAAGAAAGCCCAAAATCAGGGCACTGCCAACATAGCTCTTCCATTGTGTCCTCCTGAGGAACTCCCTGGGTGCTACAAATATTCTATTGCTGGATTAGATTCTGAAACTGAAAATAGAGAGGCTAAAAGTTTTAAAGAGGCCCCGATGATCTCAGAAACTGCCGCCCAGCGCCCAGCGGTTCCTACCTTGAGGCAGAAAACACTCACCCTCCAGGGAAAACAACACCATGAAGGCTACAGCAATGAAATAACCCCTCTCCAAGAAGGACCCATGGCTGTTAACGATTCCCATCCTACCTTATACAATGATACAGACCTGACAAGGAATCTTCAGATTGAAAACCCTGGCTGCTCCCAAAATTGACATATTGACGACCAGCACAAATTCCACATTTTGACTTGGAAGATTGCAGGGTGGAAGTCTTCTATAAAAGACCCCTCTTTCCTAGAATTTTTAACTCAACATCATATTATTCTGCTTCAGGAAACATGGATGGTAGGAGGCATAGCAAGTAATGGGTTTCAATCCCACTCAATCAATGCAGAGCCCCCAACCTGATACGGGAGGCCCAAAGGAGGTCTAACAATCCTAATCTCCAACGAGCTACGGGCTAAGACAACACCCCTTCCCTCCTTTAAGTCAAGTACTATGGCTGTTCTAATTCAATTCAACAACCACAAAATGTTGGCAATAAATGTCTACATACCCCCTATGAGAAGAAAAGCCCAAGTCAAAGCCACATGGTCTGAGCTGGAGTCCTATGTCGAGGATCTTATACTGCAGAATCCAGATGCATTTATCCTTTGGGGAAGCCACACCAGCCTTAACCAGGATAACCAATTACGTAATTAATTGCATTTCAACAACATCTGAAGAGCCATATGAGTCTTATCCTAATCCACATTGATCTGTTGCATCTACTAGACTTTTGGACAAAAAGACTTTCCAAACTGTATTAGAAGATTGCAGATGTATGCTTTTTTAAATACGGTAGTCTCGCTTATCCAACCATCGCTTATCCAACATTCTATATTATCCAATGCAGTCTGCCTCCCACCCAGATCCACAGGTGAGGGAAGTAGAGTGTATATTTAACTGTGGAATAAATAAACACTCTAGGGTGGGAGAATGAAAGAAAGAACCCTTGTCTGTTATGGTGCTAAATTCATAAATACGGTAATCACTACATAATGTTACTGTGTATTGAACTGCTTTTTCTGTCGATTTGTGGTAAAACATGATGTTTTGGTGCTTAATTTGTATAATCATAATGTAATTTGACGCTTAATCGCCTTTTCCTTACTCCCTCCTTATTATCCAATGTTTTCGCTTATCCAACTTTATGCCGGCCCATTTATGTTGGATAAGTGAGACTACTCCACGTTGAAAGAGAAACTTCTTATTCTTGGGAGGGACCTTCATTCTATAAGATTTATATTACTTCCTCCTCTCCGTTGGTGCCCCCTTGTTGTGGGGGAGAGATTTGCGTACCCTAATGAATTTGTGAGCTATGCTGGCGGTGGCATAATAGCCACCGGTAGGGCCTCCCATGCCAGACAGGTCACAACCAAAGGGTCTGACAAAGAGCATCAAAGGGCAGGTTGGGCTCCCTAGCCTTTTGGCAACCATCCTAGGAGAAGGAAAACTCTGATTTCAAACCCGGGCAGATGGTGCTCATTTAACCCTGTAGGGTCAACCATCTAAGAGAAGGAAACTCGAACCAAACCTACAACCTGAAGACCTCGTTGCCACCGTCCTAAGCTTGCTAGGCCCCGGCAGATGAACCTTTGGTTTAAAGGGTGAGCCCAATTCTGTGCACGCTGCGCTCCACCAGAAAGGCCCATTGCACAGATTCAAAGGACACATTCAACCTCCGAATCATCAACGCGCTTATAGAAAGCATGGGATGAGTCCTTCCTGAATTTTCGTTCGCGAAGCAAAGCCAAGATAGATATATTACTTCCTATAAATAAGTCAAGATATACCAATAAGATCCAATGGCAAAGGTAATCAGGCATAGACGAATTAACCAGAACTGCAATTGTGTTTGCCATGTCACAGACTTGGCTGGTTTTTAATAGGATTTTCTGTCCATCTCACCCAAACATATCCTTTTGCAACAATCTATTCAGATCATTTCTAGCCAGTCTACATTTCATAAAAATCAATAATGAAAACTACTTTATAGGATTTATGAAGTTTATTTCCAGTGTCACATGGGACAGCTATAGCATAAAATGACTATATTAGAAATCCTAGGTAATTCTTCTTCAGTCAGTATGAGTCTCCTATTACTCATAAACGATGTTACAGTTTTCAAAGTTATCTGACCTGTCTGAAATTAATAATATAACAGTAAGGCGAACAATTCCAAGAAGTCTGACTTGGCCACGGTAGTCCATGCTCTGGTTACATCTCGAATAGACTACTGCAACACTCTCTACGTGGGGTTGCCTCTGAAGACTGCTCGGAAACTGCAATTAGTCCAACGCTCGGCAGCCAGGTTACTAACAGGAGCGGGGTACAGGGAGCATACAACTCCCTTGTTGCGCCAGCTCCACTGGCTGCCAATTAGTTTCCGAGCACAATTCAAAGTGCTGGTTTTAACCTACAAAACCCTATACGGTTCTGGCCCAGTTTACCTGTTTGAATGAATTCTCCCCTATGAACCATCAAGGACATTAAGATCCTCCGGAGAGGCCCTGCTCTCGATCCCGCCATCTTCGCAAGCGAGTCTGGTGGGGACGAGAGCCAGGGCCTTCTCTGTTGTGGCCCCTCGGCTGTGGAACTCCCTCCCAAGCGATGTTAGATCTGCCCCCTCCCTGTTGTCCTTCAGGAGGCAGGTGAAAACTTGGATGTGGAAGGAGGCTTTCTCAGAATAAGCTGAGATTGATTTCAATCTGAAATGAGTGACCACTTTTATGGACCGAGTTGAATGTAGTTTCAATGGCAAAGTGGTTTTTATGTATTTCTGTTTTTATGTATTTCAATATGCTGTTTTAAGATGTTTTAAATTTGTATAGCATTGAATTTTGCTGTAAGCTGGCCTGAGTCCCTCCTTGGAGGTGAGAAGGTCGGGGTACAAAATTTTTAAATAAAATACATACTGTACATACATTTAATTAATTAATTAATTGCCTTTCTAAGATCCAGATGTTTGTTTGTTTATTTTTGAAATCACCTCCATATTGGCTGCACAAGTGAATTATTTGTTTTCCTAGAAAGGGAATTCCACCAACAGGATTAAGTTTTCAGTGTCATCTTTTCAACGTCATGCCTTGCATAGCAAAAGCTCTGATTGAAAAAAAAATGTGGCAAATCATTCAAAACTATTTTATAACCCTTCAATTTTGATTAATTAATTATACCAATTTTCTGAAAAATATTCAAATTTGCTATTAGCTCAAATAAAGAACCTTACAATTAGAGATAAATACGTAAACATCAGGGATCAACACACTGTGAGCACTATTTTATGACAGATCTACTCTGTTGTGTGTGTGTGTGTCTTCAAGTCACCTGTCGACTTATCCCATTAATATTAGAGGGTTCTTAGAAAAGAAATACTCAAAAGTAGTTTTACCAGTTCCTTCTTCTGAAATATAGCTCAATGCACCTTGCATTAGTTGGTGGTTCCCCATCCAAGTAAGGACCATTGTTGACGTACTGTGTAAATAACCACACATATACAAATTTGCTATTGCCATGGAGAGAACATGTGCAATGTGTCCCTGGCTACAGGCCCGGATGAACCCTTTTTTGTGCCCTAGGGCACAGTTTGGAATCATGCCCCCTTTAAGCCAACCTCCCGCCACCTCCAAGGTCCCCATTCCCACCAGCTGGAAAGCTCCGCTGTGCTCTGAAGGTCTCCTCGGGAGTCGGGAGGCTTGGGGAGAGCGTAGCGAGTGCAAACTCGCTCGAAAGGCGCGCACGAGAGAAAGAGTGAGAGCGAGAGAGCGCGCGAGAGAGAGAGAGAGAGCGCAAGAGAGAGACAGAGGGGACGGAGCAGAGACTTTGCCAGGAGAAGGAGCGAGGAGGGGCATGAGAAAGGGGGAAAGAGGGGCGCAGACCAGTTTTGGTTTTTTTTGGTCCGTGATCTGCGCCCCCCCCCCCACCTCGGCTTGTACCCCTAGGCCATGGCCTTTTTGGCCTTATGGGTAATCCGGGCATACCTGGCTGAAGGTATACAACTCAGACTCAATAGAATCCACAGACTTGCAAAACAAGGAATTGCTCTTCCAATAAATTATGCAAAAACTTAAGAAAATCTTTATGTTCTTGGCTAAGGAAGTCTACCCAGTAGGCTCATTTCTTCACCAAAGCAAAAAAGTCAGCCTGGAAACTGAGTAATACTAGGCAATTTTTAACATGAAGCAGCTTCATAAAATGGTACTGACTTTTTAAAGAGCCCTTTAGGTTTTGAAGTCTACTTTCTATCAGGACCTTTTAGAGGGGAAATGCAAAGTGATAGACATGGAAAACTGACAAGCAGAACATCAAAGAGTTGTATTTGGCCTCTCTGTGCCCTCCTTACTACATTGACTTCAGGGCCCTGAAAAGGGGTCAAGGGAGATTCACTAACTCAGTGTTTTTCAACCTTTTTGAGCCGCGGCACATTTTTTACATTTACAAAATCCTGGGGCACACCACCAACCAAAATGACACAAAATGACACTCTTAACACAGTAATACATATAGTTAATACGTCTTTTAATGTATCTATACACTCAGTGTGAAACCTGGGCCTGTTTCGATGAACACAACATAGATATCCTGGCAGGAATGGCAGAAAGACGCAAACTTCCCATACAGAACTCCCATAACCAAGAGAAAATGCTATAAGAGTTTGGTGGGCATTGATCTTGAGTTTTGGAGTTGTAGTTCACCTATATCCAGAGAGCACTGTGGACTCAAACAATGTTGGATCAGGACCAAACTTGGCATGAAAATTCAATATGCCCAAATGTGAACACAGATGGAGTTTGGGGAAAATAGAGCTTGACATTTGGGAGTTACAGTTTCTGGAATGTATAGTTAACACACAATCAAAGAGCACCCTGAACTCTTGCAGCAATGGAATTGAACCAAACTTGGCATATTGAACTCTCATTACTAACAGAAAGTACTGAAAGAGTTTGCTTGGGGATTGACCTTGAGTTTGGAAGTTGTAGTTCACCTACACCCAGAGAGCACTCTGGACTCAAACAATGTCATGTTATGTTGTTGCTTAATTTCTATCCAGAATCACAATGTTGGAAGGAGGCTCACCACTTTAAGGTCCCTAAAACAGGCATGGGAAAACTTCGGCCCTCTGGGTGCTTTGGACTTCAACTCCCACCATTCCTAACAGCCTGAGGCCCTTTCCTGCTTAAGTGACTGTGGGGGGAAAGGAACAGGGCCTGAGGCTGCTAGGAATGGTGGGAGTTGGAGTCCAAAACACCTGGAAGGACCAAGTTTGCCCATGGCAGCTTTCGACAGAGACCTCTTCCTCCCCCTTCGTGCTAACTTATGCCATCCTCCTAGATGTGGGCATCTCTCACACTATTTTGTGTAACTGTTATCTGTATATATGTATGAGACTGAGCTACAAGTTAAATATACATTTGGGGGGGGGTCAAATTTGTGCACAAAGTCATAGGGTAATAGTTGTCATGCCATAGTTGCTATGAAATGACATGTGAGCTAATAGAAAGTTTGTGAACAACAGGGGTTAACGTTTAGCTGCCTTCCTGCTTCGAACAAAAGAGGAGAGAAGCCAACCTCCATAACTTAATCACAAATCAGTATTGTAATTCATCACCTTTCATCAACTTCCTATTTACATCCGTGTGTATCACTGATAAAATTACATAGCTGGGGAAGGTCCATATCAGCAACAAAAGATACATTTTACTATTTCAGTAGCTTCTCAAAATGTACACAAGCACTGTATATAGCTATATTTATTCAAAAATTGTGATACCATTTTACATCTGGAGGATGAAATAAATAATTCAAGGAGTTGACAATTCTGTTTATCTCTAAAATTGCCCATGATTTATCAAGATGAAAATGTGCATGTTCTTTGTTCATGGGATGAGCAGCATTTGGACACCTTAAGTGGGGAAAAAGCCTTCTGCATTAAATAATTTTTATCTTGAAACCAGTGTTGTCATTACTTGTTCTTCTACTTTAGGATACAGCAGGCATGAGCCATACACAGATTAACACTGAGCTGTTAGTGGTTATAGTTTGTCAGGACAATGTGCAGATCAAGTAAGATTTACATGCTTAAGGTAGACATAATGCTGCCAGCTTCGTAACCATAGTTAAGAGATTAGAACTGTGATGTGGACTGTGGTACTCTTCCTTCTTCAATGTTAACTCTCCTCCTGCGTTTATAAATTCACTACGGATTTGAGTTGTGTACTACAGTCAGTTCTCCACTTTTGCAGGTTTGACTTTGGCGGATTTCATTATTTGCAGGTTGGATTAGTATGGTCTCTCAAGGTCCCCCAGTGCAATTCTATGGTCAACCTCCAGCAGAAGCTGCCCAAAGTGTTGCACTGGAAAACCTAAAGATTCCCAAAAAGGTATTTGTTGCAACCTAGACCTGGAGGATCCCTCAGTAAACCACCACGAAGCAACCGTGATTAAATGCTTTATTTAGAATAAGTACGAGAAAAGAGAGGAGATAAAAATATAGTCCACTGATGCTCCCAGCATCCAGGTATTGCAAAGCAAGAGTTCTAAAAGAGTCCAAAGATCCAAAAAATGAAGAAATAGTCGTGAAACCCCAATGGGCTAAAATCCGGGATAAGTCCTTGGCAAACAATGGCTTGGCTGAATACTTGAGTACGGTGACATGGAGGCTTTGCGGCCTGGTCCTGACTTAGGTTCCGTGGAGCTTGGCAAGGAAAGTTGAACGTTGGCGCGAGATTCCGAGCGCCTGCAGGAACCCACTTAAATAGGTCTCTCATTGTTTTGGTCTCGGAGGTGCTGACTTCGGCGCAACTCTTTCCCGGGAACAGGGAAAGAGGAAAGTTGAACGTTGGCGCGAGATTCCGAGCGCCTGCAGGAACCCACTTAAATAGGTCTCTCATTGTTTTGGTCTCGGAGGTGCTGACTTCGGCGCAACTCTTTCCCGGGAACAGTTTGTGGGCCCGACTTTCTCAGGCCTCCCGAGGAAGGCAAATATGTCAGCTCGTTAGCGGCTGCACCTGGAGAAGAGGGAGAAAGCGAGGCTTCACTTTCCCAGCGCTTCTTATCAGGTTGAGAAGAGAAAAGGCTGCGCCTGGCCTTGACCGCTAGCTGACCGAGAGGCCTCTGCAAAGTTTCTCTCTCAGGCTTGGCTGGTAACTTGGATTTAACATGGCTTCTGTCTGGCTTGGCTATGGAGTCAGGCTGGGGCATGACAGTATTGTGGTGTTTCAGCCTGGTGCTCATGTGCATGCTAGGGATGATGGGAATGTTTCTGAAAATGCTGATGATGGAATTGTTCCTACAAATGCTGATGATGGGATGCTCAGTGAGAATTCTGAGTTGCAAATTGACCTTCCAGATGAGGCTTGCTTTCCTGGGAACAGTATCCTTCCCAGGGCCTCAGTAGATGAGAATTCTTGTGTACAGGCCTCTGAAGGTCTTGATGTTGATAACGGAACACCTGGGAATTTTAACGAGCTTACATTTGACCGCCGAGATAACATTCGCCGATCTAGGCAGGCTGCCAACCTGCGACGTAGCAGTAGGTTTGCAAATCGAAACTGATTATCTTTATAATAGTTGACTAGAGCAATTGTCTTCAGATTCCAGGCTTCGTTTAGAAAACCATGCCAGATCTTGTCTTGTCTCCAAGCTTCTGATTTTGCCTTTGTGCACGTTTTGCTCCGATAGCTGCCTTGAATAATTCATGGGATTTTCATCAAGCATTTTACTTTTGCCTTTTGGATTTTGGGATCATATCTTTGTCTTTGGATTTTGGGACTATTTGAACTGTGTATTTTACCTTGGATATATTCTACTATTGATCTTCTTTTAACCCTTTTGTTGGACTCTATATTTGTTTCAATAAAAGCCTATTTATTTAGAGACTGTCTATTGTGTGTGTGACTAGGTGGGGTGCTCCTTGTCTGAAGTGCAACAGGTATTTTAAGAAAGTTTTCACATTCAAATGGTCCTACGCCCCTAACCTCAGTGAATTTTATTTATTATTTATTAAGTTCGGCTTAATATACCGCTCTCTCTGGCGCCCAGAGCGGTTCACAAAATTAGTGCGAATAAAACAAGTGAAACACATTAAAATACAATAAAACAGTTAAAAACACCTGAATTAAAACAATTTGCCAGCCAATAGCAGTAGTTAGCAGTGGCATGCTAACAACGAACCCATAGGTGCCGATAATGGCAGTTGGCTATGGGCCGAATGCCTGCCTAAACAGCCATGTTTTTACTGCTCTGCGGAACGGCAAGAGAGCCCGGATGGCCCGGATCTCTTCGGGGAGGCCGTTCCACAAAGCTGGCGCAGCTGCGGTAAACGCCCTCCGGCGTGTAGTAGCCAATCTGCAAACCCTGATATTAGGCACATCCAAAAGGTTAAGTCCCTCTGAGCGCAGTGATCTCCTGGGCACATAAGGGGTAAGCCGCTCCTTCAGGTACACTGGCCCCAAACCATATAAGGCCTTGAAAGTTAGAACTAACACCTTGAAGATTACCCGGAATTCAACTGGAAGCCAGTGCAGTTCGCGCAGGAGTGGGGTCACATGGTCGGATCTTAAGGCTCCTGAGAGCAGACGCGCTGCGATATTTGACTATATCGCTACCAACAAAGATCAACATTAACCACGGTTAACATTCCATACATTTGAAAATGGGGATTGAAGCTTGCTTTCAAACAAGCTTGCTTTCGAACACTGAAAATGGGGATTAAAGCTTGCTTTCAAACATTTCTATGGTTATGCTGCCAATAGAAATTGTGTGATCCTGAGTCTCAGCTACCTCTTTGTTCTTCTGTTTCCCTTGTCCATATGTGAAGAAAGAACAGATTCTGCATTTATTTTGCATAATTCCCAGCCTAATGTTCCAAACAAGACAGTAACTTGTTTTTACTCTAGATGGTTAACACAAATATGGATCAATTTGTGGCGGCATTCCCTTGTCTACACTACCAGTAAACTATGGAAGGAACTTCTTAACATAACTAAAGCCGGGTGTGAAACAGTTATTTTTTGAGATAAAACACTCTGAATGCGCCAATCAATGCGGTCAGCAATGATGATTGAAAACTGTACTATAAAACGTAACAATTCAAAACCTGGGGCTTATGTAGATTATATATTTACAGCCTTTTAGTGAGATTGCTAACTAATGTAACTGCATCATGAGCCTGAAATAACTTCCTCTTGAGTTGAAAGAGATTATTTCTGAATCTAAATTCATGACACTTTCAGTTTTTCATGGTTTCCAACTGTTTTTCTAACCAAAGCTTGAAACAGAGGTAGCTAGAAGCTTGGAATGAAAGGCATTTAAAATGGTTGTCACTGCCGGGTTACCAAGGTTAATCTTTTACATTTTCAGAGAGAATTACTTGGCAAAGGAATCAGCATTCAGCCAGTCTTTATTACTGATGTTACAGAGCTTCAGGATTGGGAGCAGAGAATTCGGAAACGACTCTCCCAGCTTGGGAGTAACCAACTTTTTCTGCTCACAGCCCAAATTCCATGGTATCTCAACTAGGCTCATGAATGAACTATTTTATTCTGATATGCCTACACTGTATTCCTCCAAACTAATCTCCAACAGCATTAACACTGGTACTCAAGGTATCAAGTTCTGTGATACTAATATTTTTGGAAATCATAGTTTTCAATATCCAGTTGGCTCTTAATAAGACAGCTCTAGAAACAAACAAACAAAAAAGGGATAGTTTTCACTGGGATCTTCCTATTGGTAAGACTGAGACTGAATCAATAGCCATGAAGTCAATCTCTCTTCTGAGTCTGTTCTGCACTGTATTGTTGTGTGTAACATTGACCTTAATACAAAGAGAAAGAATACAGAAGTTCACACAAGTTATAAAAGAAGAAATCAACTTGGGAAAACTAAAATTTACCATCAAATTATAGTCCCATTCCGTCGTCTACATCAGTGTTTCCCAACCAGTGTGCCGTGGCACACTAGTGTGCCGTGAGTGATCATCAAGTGTGCCGTGGGAAATTGGCACTCTCCCCCCCTCCTAGCAGCCCCCTCACAGGTTTCCAAGAAACAAATTGAGCCTCTCCGCTTGGATTTTTTTTCACTCCCCCTCCTCAAAGGAACCGTTTATAACAGCTTCATGACATCCATAGTTAACTGGAAGCAAGTTTCACTCAAGGTGAAATTTCACAAAGGTCTGGAGAACAAGCTCTATGAGGAGCGGCTTGAAGAGCTGGGCCTGTTTAGCCTGAAGAAGAGAAGGCTGAGATAAGACATGATAGCTATGTATAAATATGTGAAAGGAAGTCATATATATGTTGTGTTCATCGAAACAGGCCCAGGTTTCACACTGAGTGTATAAATACATTTTAAAACATATTAACTATATGTATTACTGTGTTAGAGTGTCATTTTGTGTCATTTTGGTTGGTGGTGTGCCCCAGGATTTTGTAAATGTAAAAAATGTGCCACGGCTCAAAAAAGGTTGAAAAACACTGGTCTACATTTCCAGGCAAATGTTGGGAACAATAAGAGCTTTGGCAGATTTGTAAAAATTGAAAAGAGACCCAGTTGTTTGCTTTCTGGAGAATGCTCCAACCATGTTCGGAAATAATGAGGCCAACTCAAGCCCGTCTCTCTTTTTGTGTTCAGCATTCTTATAGTATTGGCCTCTCCCATTCTGGATAACAAAAAAGATCTCTCTACCTTAGTTTTTCCTTCCCTAATTTGAGTCACTAAATTAAACTGTACCAAATTATTCCTACACTTATTTTTGTACAGTATATGAAATACATTGCTTTCTCACCTCATTAGAATATCATTTTTTGTGGATAAAGCATAGTAACTGTCTACTCCAGCACTGGGGAATGAATTAATTGGGAAGTTAAGGTAGTGTTTTGTAAAGTAGGAAGCTAGTAGGTGTGTGTTCAAGCTATGGTAATTTATTTTAAGTATTTAACCGTATTTGTTACTTTTTTTTTTTGCAGTAGTCAGACTTCAGGCAACTAATAAAAGCAACATACAGTACCAAGATAACACCACTGCTACTAAAATTTAACATTTATATTCATCCTAATGAGGGATCTGTGTACCTTTAGTATGCTTTAATAGTAATTAGCGGTTAGCACAACAATCCCCCATATTGCAAAATTCAATGTAGGAAATGAGACTGAATGAGTGGCATGCCAAGGTCTTGTATGGTGTGCATATCAGAGAAGAGATTCACACTACTCAGATTTATAAATCTGCAATCTTTGTGGTACACAAGTTCTCGGAACCATTGAACAAAACACTTGAACAAGAATTCGAAAACACGACAAAACTGTCCTTGTTTGAAGCCAGTCAATTAAAACGACTCAACAAGTAGGGATGCCAAACTTCCTCTATTTTGTTCTTTCACACAGGAATGAAGAATAAAAAGAAAATTCTCCTTGCAGAATGGTATGCATTTTGAAAATTATTCTACTCTCATTTCAGAACAATTTAGTGAATATGTTTTAATGTATATATTTTTAAACAATTTTTTGCTTTAAAAAAATTAACTCAATGGGTGTCTTAGTGAGACAATTTCAGTATGTTCTCCATTTCTAAAACGAAATGCTTCTATTGTGAATATGTTCTGTTTGATTCCAACTATTTATTTATTTACTTTTACTTTATTTATATTCCGCTCTTCTCACCCCGAAGGGGACTCAGAGCAGATTACAGATACACATACTTAGCAGACAATCCCTGCCGTTTCCACATACACACATATAGACAAACAGGCAAACTCTGGCCACCAGGGGGAGCTGACGCACTCCTCATCTCTCAGCGTCCCCAGCGTCCCTTGTTGTTCCTTCCGCATTCCTCAGCATTCCTGGAGTTCTTTAATGGCCTCATAATTCAGTCAAAATTTGCCTCCCCACTTTAATGTGGTATCTTAATCTCCTACTTGATGCAACTGTCTTTCGGGCTGCAAAGGTCAACAGCAGGCTACACTTAAAGGTCGAGCGCCCACCTCGACCCGGGCAGGCCTCGAACTCATGACCTACTGGTCAGAGAGAACTTATGCAGCTTACACTTAGCCAGCTGCGCCACATTCCCGGTATCTACAGTATGTATCTATAAGGTGGATAAATGGACCATGAAATGAAATGAAAAACATGAACATATGAAAATTGTGGACTCAGCTCCTCTCTAGGACTTAATTTAAGGAGGTTCAATTCATATTGTGAAATATGTAGTATTGTTCACATTCAACCATTGTTACCTTGGTCTTTCAATTTATTGACTCCCAATGTTGTAATTTAGGATCTCATCAGACAGAGATCCATAAGCTCAGGGACAGTGGGGAACTCCATGGGGCAGGGGAAACGGCTTGAGCAGCACCTTGCATCCCACAGCACTTTCCATTTGCCTTTGGCTTCATCCTGCGTTGTCCCCAGCTTAACCAATGACTACACGGGTAGTTACACGTGTTCTCAAGGCAGCCTCTCAACATGCTACCAAGATGCAGCTAGAACGGAACCAGGACAGAGTCCCACCGGAAGTAGCCTTGCGTCATGTGATGGGCTCTGGTAGGCTCCATTCTGGTTGTGTCTCAGCTGCGTGCTAGGATGGGGAAAAAGCCCCGTCTGCTGAGGTCCTTAGTACAAATTCCTTGTTTTTTCTTCTGCCATGCATGCATGCGTGCATGCATGTGTGAGAGGGAGTATGTGTGTATATACATACATATATACAGGCTGTTCACATCAAAGTGTGTTGCAAATACTGTTACAAATTTTCCGTCCTTAAATAAATACCATTAATGCCTGGCTCTCATTGCTATCAAAAACATCTGTAAGTTGTGAATATCCTAAATGTAAAGACTACTCACTAGATTTGGGAAGGGGGTGGTATTTTTATTTATTTGCATCTTCCCTGTCACCTCCATACCTTCAAAAACAAATCTGCTCTAGAAAGAAGATAATTGCTCCAGGACAATGCAAAAAATTGCATTGGTGGGTCTGTGGAAGGAAACGCAAAAAAACCACTTCTCAATCACTTTCTCTAGTGCAGTGGTTCTCAACTTGGGGGTCGAGACCCCGGGGGGGGGGTCGTGAGGGGGTGTCAGAGGGTCGCCAAAGACCATTAAAAAAACCCACAGTATTTTCTGTTGGCCATGGGGGTTCTGTGTGGGAAGTTTGGCCCAATTCTATTGTTGCCCTTTGATTGTAGATGTACTATAAATCCCAGCAACTACAACTCACAAATGACAAAATCAACCACCCCACCAACCCCCTCAGTATTCAAATTTGGGCATATTGGGTATTTGTGTCAAATTTGGTCCAGTGAATGAAAATACATCCTATATATCAGATATTACATTACAATTCATAACAGTAGCAAAATTATAGTTATGAAGTAGCAACAAAATAATTTTATAGTTGGGGGTCACCACAACATGAGGAACTGTATTAAGGGGTCACGGCATTAGGAAGGTTGAGAAACACTGCTCTAGTGGGATGCTTTAATGACTTTCAAACTATACTGCACATGGATGGAAGTTCTGGACCCAACCCGTACAATGTGATCTACTCTCATCAAAGTCACTTACACTGTAAACAGTGAGCTTTACTCTCTGCTAAATTGGATTTGCAGTTTAAAGAAAATCTAGACTACCTGTAAAAATCAACATTACATTTGTGCCCATCATAAAATATATGCTGGAGTGTATATATTCTAAATTTACACACAATATAAAAATAATGCTTTATGTGCAAACAATGCAGTCAGTCGAAATGACTGAAATCTAATGGGCAAGTACAAACACGTATCACAAATGGATTAACAATCCAATCTTACCCATATTGATGCAGAAGGAGTCCCTTGTGAATTTAGTGAGTTTAGGGGATGTGTTTAGGATTAGAGTTTTTCAATTAACTTCTTTCCCCCACTTTTTAAGTTATACCAAAAGATATTCAAGTGGTGTATATATCTCTCTGCGGCTAGAAAATAAAAAGTATGGATATTCAAGATTGAATTTTTAAGATGAAGAAATATAAGAAACTGCAAGCTTGGAATGGAAGTCAATTTTTAAATATTTTTTTAAACGTTTTTTTAAAAAAAAATCTTTTTAAACTTTTTTCTTTTTTCTCTTTTTTTCTGAAATCCAATTCTTCCTATTTTTCCTACTTTTCTATCATCTGCAATGTTCCCCCACTTTACATGTATACTATAACCAATAACCAATAAAAATGTATTTTTAAAAAAAGTATGGATATTCTACTTGCACCGGGAATGTGGCACAGCTGGCGAAGTGTCAGCTGCATACGATCTCTCAGATCAGTAGGTCATGAGTTCGAGGCCTGCCCGGGTCGAGGTGGGTGCTCGACCTTAAGTGTAGCCTGTTGTCGACCTTTGCAGCTCGAAAGACAGTTGCATCTGTCAAGTAGGATATAAAGGTACCACATTAAGTGGGGAGGCAAATTTTGACTGAATTATGAGGCTATTAAAAGAACTCCAGGAACAACAAGGGATGCTGGTACGCTGAGAGATGAGGAGTGCGTCAGCTCCCCCTGGTGGCCAGAGTTTGCCTCTGTTCGTCTATATGTTAGCCCAGTGTTTCCCAACCAGTGTGCCGTGAGCGATCATCATGTGTGCCGTGGGAAATTGGAAGCTCCAGGAGGGGGGGGGGGGGAGTCTAGTTTGTTGAAGTATAAAAACCCTAAAAAAACCCCTACTTTGATAAAGGCACAAAATTACAACCTCCCACCCCCACCCGTTGTTTACTTGGTCTCTCTCTCTCCATGCATTGGGAAGGCCCGCCTCCCTTTCCCCAAGTAGAGACCTCCTCTTGCCTCCTGGGGGTTCTGTGTGGGAAGTTTGGCCCAGTTCTATCTTTGGTGGGGTTCAAAATGCTCTTTGATTGTAGGGGAACTATAAATACCAGCAACTACAACTCCCAAATGTCAAGGTCTATTTCCCCTGAACTCCATCTGCGTTCATATTTGGGCATATTGAGCATTCATGCCAAGTTTGGTCCTGATCCAACATTGTTTGAGTCCACAATGCTCTCTGGATGTCGGTGAACTACAACTCAAAAACTCAAAGTCAATGCCCACCAAACTCTTATAGCATTTTCTCTTGGTTATGGGAGTTCTGTGTGGGAAGTTTGTGTCTTTCTGCCATTCCTGCCAGGATATTTATGTTGAGTTCATCGAAACAGGCCCAGGTTTCACACCGAGTGTATAAATACATTTAAAAACATATTAACTCTATGTATTACTGTGTTAGAGTGTCATTTTGTGTCATTTGGTTGGTAGTGTGCCCCAGGATTTTCTCTTTTTGCAAATGTAAATTTATGTGTTCATCGAAACAAGGTTGTATAAATACATTTAAAAACACTGTGTTAGTCTATATGCCCCAGGATTTTGCAAATGTACCTGTAAGGTTGGGAAACACTGTTTGTCTATATGTGTATATGTGTCCCGTTCTGAGTGCCCCTTGCAAATGTAAAAGTGTGAGAAGAGCGGAATATAAATAAAGTAAGTAAATAAATAATAAAATACTTTGGCCACTTTGGCACGACAAATGTTTCCCATTTCCCATTTTTAAACATGTGGATATAATGCATGGACATCAATTTATTGTTTAAGTATGGTGGCTAAGAATGGTTTTGCATAAAGGCGTACATTTTTACCTAATTCAGTTATATTGGAACCCCCATTTTGTTCACATTTGGATCCTACCTTGACTTCTAGTTAAATATGCATTTTAAGACAATGGGAAAAAAATACTTTCCTCTGCTGTTTTGGGTGGCGGTAAAAAAAAACCGGGAGGGAGGAAGAGAGAGACAAGAATACTGACAAATTTTAGCTGAAGGTCCTACTTCAGCCAAACCCTTTCAGTGACTTCAATAGAAAGATAATCTTCCTGTGATTATGACCAAACCCTCTCGTTGCTTAGCAACACATAATTAAGGAATATGTTTTCAGATCCGCTTTGCAAGCTGGCCATTATCAGATGAAATTACTGGAGCAACAAATGTCATCCTCATGCAAATGAATTGGTTGTAGAGAAAGAACGTTTGACTCAAGAAGGGGAGCTGCTCTGCATCTCAACAATGCCGTTGGTATTTTTTTTTTACGTTGGAAAAAAGGAAACCACCTTCTCTTCCAAATATTCAATTAAAGGAGAATGATGAAGGAGTAAAAAGTAAATATAGATATTTTCAAGTATGGAAGCAATGCACAGATAATCTCTATTCCGGGGCATTTGCGATCACACCGAATTCCCCCCAAGTGAATCAAGCCGTTTTCAGCATTTTAAGAGCCAACGTTTCTCTCTGACTTGGGAATATATGTAATTTCACAATTATTAGAAGATGTTAAAAGCTTTGGCTACTGTATTAAGGCATGTTGTGGCCGTTTCTTTCTTGTTCTAACTCTATCCTTGCCGTTGAGTTAGGGAATTATTCTCACTAAACAACTAATCAAAGAAGCTCTGCGTTATTGGCTACCACATAGTTTTTCCAATCAGCATTTTGTTGATAAGAAATTCTTGATTTTTATCAAAAATGATACTGAGCATGTTTTAAAAAACTATCCAGTTAGTGCCAGCTGAAATCACTATAACCACGAGCCCTGTTCCTTCCAACATTATTTTTAAAAGAGTCAGGAAGTTTCTATTTTGGCATAATAAGGATTTAAAAAAGAAATAGCACAGCATTAAATCTCTCTCAATTTAAGCACCGTTTAAAAAAAAAGATTTTTTTAAAAAATATATATAATCTATTTTCTAATATATATTATACATACAGTGTTCTGGTCTAAACAAGACTGCATTTTCCAATCTTATGCCCAGTATATGTCTCGCCCTATTCATTCCTTTATACACAGCCAGGCATGTAGCCGGGGTTGGGGGCTTCAGCCTCCCCGAAATTCTCAGGGTGGTCCGTGATAAGGCTTTACTGGTACATTATTTAAACTGTTATGTGCATTTATATCATGATCTGATCACCATGTTCAATATATCCCATATGCATGGGGGTATTGGGATAACAATACAAACGGTTTGCTAGGGTAGACCCCCCCCCTGCCCAGATTCAGCCCCCCCCCCCGAATCAAACTCAGCCCCTCCCGAATCAAAATCCTGGCTACGGCCCTGTACACAGCCATTCACCATCCTGACTTTGGTTAATGGGAACTCCCAAGAAAGCTTGATTCAATATATAAATATATATGTGCTTATTTCAAAGATCCAAAAACCTAACTCAAAAGCAATCTGTGACCAAAAAAAGCACGCAATTTTGAAAGTTTAAATCAATCACCTCCTCATTTAATATAATACCATCAACAACTGCTGCGTATTAATGTGATTCTTCCTATATTATTATATTATTATTATTATTATTATTATTAGACCTGGAGAAGGTTGTAATTGCTATCTGGATGAGGTTTTAATCACTATTTGGAGGAATTGAAGAAAGGCTCTCCCTAAGTTTTCTCTCTAAGCAAACAACCTCTAAGCAAACAACCTCACCAACAACACTAATGAGATATTGATAAAGAAAACTCAAAGCCAGCTGTAGGTTTTCCTTTAACCATAATAATCATAATTATAACAAAACCCCCCACATAAAAACCTTGGTCTACCAGAAATACAACTTGAGTCATCTCCTGTTAAAAAGAAGAAGAAAAATACAGCCAAGCAAACTGAAATTATTATTATTATTATTATTCCGCCCTATCTCCCCAAAGGGACTCACTGTGGTATCCAACAAAAATAAAGGCAAGCATTCAATGCCATGATATGACAGAGAAATTAACAAACCAAATCAAAGCAATGAGTAAAACAACATCAATTACATTATAATGACTATAAAGTAGATATTCTAGGATGCCACATAGACCAAGGAATAATGTCAAAATATGTTTAATTGTAGAAGAAGAAAGTAAAGGGCATATTTAAATCTCCTTCCGAAATAACAGAACTCTCTCTGAAATAAAATGGACAGCTTTTGTAAAGGTTTCACAGTTGGTTTTCTTGGTCTATGTTTTTCAATGAGACATGCAGCGCATGCACAGAATTATTTATTCAGCAGGAAGTTCCATGCAATTCAATTAATGTACTCCCAAGTAGGCAAATATAAGATATACTATTACACAACATTCACTGAGGCATGAGTGAATGCCAGCTTATGCCCTAGAAGAGTTAAGTCAGCTCATAGAGTTATTAATAAAGAAAACTGCAACTATTTAGGTGATGTTGTTCTCGACCATATAGATAATTCAAAATCAATTCATATTTTCTCTTGTTGCGAAATGAGTTCTTGAAATTGGTCTTTGGTTAATATTGTCAACTTCAAAAACGTATCAACCCATGTATTCAGGGCAAAAGCGGCAAGGAGGAAGGGAAGTCAGGGGAAAGAATTTTTTATCACTCTGATGGTTAATAATTAGCTTTATCAATAAATGAAGAATTGTGGTGTTAACTGTTTCTATGCATGTATTTCCAACAGAAATTCAATTTATTTGGGATACCCAAATATTGGGAAAAAAAATAGTTGAAAAGCAATCACTACAAACTTTGGCCAATTTAAGACTGCATCATTAGTTACTATTTCCCCCAAGAAATAAATGTATGCTGATAACAATTGGGAGAAGTAAGTCTAAAAATGAAATCCTTCAGACTAATTGCCTAGAAAGTGTATAGTATTTAATCTTCTGTTTCTTGCAACAAAAAAACCCACCTAGAAACCCACAATTCATTGTGCAACAATACTTTTGGCATATTTGCTGCCAACAGGAATTTCTATAACCTTCAATAAAACCACACCGTTAATCCCAGAGCTGCCATGATTTATTATATAAAGAGTAGATTAACACTGCCTCACGCTGATTTATGAAACTATCTGTTTAATAGTTTGTTTCTAATGTTATTAGAACACTGAATTTTTTCTCCTAAACAACACAAATACAAGAGTCCTAAGGAAATCTACAAAGTAATATATTTGAAAATAATTACTTGGCTCCGGTGATGCCATAGTGGAGACAATGACTGGTGGCCCTGTGCGTCTTGTTACTTTCTGATACGGAGAATGCTGCATCGGAAAACTCGGTCCTGCTGGTGCCAGGTTGGGTTCCATTTGGGATCCTTGCTTTCGAAGGAGTTGGGGACTGTTGTGAGGACTGTGCATTGGGGACAACGGTGGATTCCTTTCCCTCTTCATAAGCTCCATGGGTACGGTGTACGTGGTTGAGTATGCTGTTTTGGGACTTGGATGTGGGTTTGTCTGTAGTGCGTTCATAGGTATGCCTGCTGGAGAAGAGTAGCCAGCTGTTTGTCGGGCTTGCAGGTTACACGGACTGGAAGCACCATAGGCAGAGCTAGAAACACCATAGGCAGAACTGGAAGCAAAAGGGGCAACTTGATGAGTCAAGCCGGATGCAGGGTAAGTTGCAGTTTCCAGAAGATGTTGTGTCGGGGCACTAGCAGGACGACGACTTAATTCTGCAATTCTTGGAGAAACTGGCTGCATAGAATGGATTGGTGGCTGATGCATTGCCGCACCATCAGCCATCGGACTGGTGGCAGGAAGCATCCCATACTCACTCTGGAGCAATTCACCTCGGTGACTAAAGCTGTTTGATCTGTGTCTTGGACGGATCATGGTGCTCTTCCTATCCTGCCTCTGCAACTGCATTTCGGTTTTGTACGTATGCGCAATTCGAGCAAGCACCCTTGCCTGTCCAAGATTCGGAGCAACTGATTTTATATCGTTCTCCTCCATCACAGCTAGCATGCCTGGAGAATCAAATCCTTGCTGCAGCAAGGCACCGAGTGTGCTTTCGGATATTCCCTCAGAACGCATCAGTGCTAAAAATTCTGGATCCACATTTCTTTTAATATCCTGTCCTGGAAAAGGTGCAGGTACCTGAGCATGAGAAGGAGTCGTGGCTGTTTCATAGCCATCATAAGAAACCTTTGCACTGACATTTTCTCTGACTGGTCCATAGCCACGGTTTACTGGGGTGCCAGGGAGAACAACACTTCCATCAGGCGCAGGAGCTGAATTTGGGTCGACTACCAAACATGTTGGAGCAACTTGCCTGCCACCCGCTGAATCCATAGATCTCTCCATTGAGTCATTATAAACTGGCCGGTGAGGAAAGGGTGACGGGTCTGTGCCATATCTAGGTGTGGGAGTTTCAGCACCATACCTTGCTGGCGAAGGATCTCTGTTTCGAATCCTCTGTGCCTCGGGCATCATTTTAGTCATAGGATCTCTATACAAACGATTTGCTTCGTGTTGGCCAGGTGACCGTACTTGCATCTGATCCCAAGCCAACCTGGCACCAGGCATGCCATAATTCGATAATGGTCTGTTAATCATGTGGTCTCTATAGTAGCGTTGATCTTTAGGTGATCTAGCTGCTAAGGATGGATCACTGTAATAATCCTGAGGTGGCAAGGAAGTTCGTGAAGACATCCCAGGCTGCCTGTCATAATAAACGAAGTCAGGAACAGAACTTTTCCGTAGCGGACCTTGGCTAAAAACCGGCTCCTGGTATGGATATGGCTCTTGTTTCATTTCCGCACCTCCCTGTAAGATGATATCATGTGGTCTATGTGTTGGCTGCTCGTACCAAGCTCCCTCGCCACCATAGGTTAGAGAATTCCTTCTCCCTGGAGGTCTCTGATAGTCAAATGGATTTTCATTTTCCCAGTTGCCTTCATACCATCCTGCAGCATCCCAGCTCTGAGAGCGGCCAATATGTTTGCTTGGAATTGGCATTGGAACCCCGTCAATATTCAGCTTAAGTACGAAAAAGCAAGCTCTCGTCAAATCTTCGGTTACACGTATAAAACAAAAACACACTGTACCGAATCCTTCTGTGGCTTCAGGAGACAGTCCAACAGGTGGTTTACTGTTTCCGAGTGCGGCTTGAATTATTAATTCTTTGAAACTTTAGCAGGCAAAACACAGAAAATACCTAGCGGTAACTCAGTCTGCTCTAAAAACAGTAGAATGGAAAAGGTCTTTTCTGCACAATTCAGACACGGAAAAGGGCTGCTCTACTTAATCCAGATGGTTTATCTCTTCCTGCCTGGGATGGCTTGCTCACATGGACAACTAGTCATACAGTGTGTGAGGATTAAAGGCTAAATAAAACCCCTAAAGCCTTTGTTCCATGTGACACCATTTTAGACTGATGCAACCTAGTGAACCAGCCCACCTTAGTTATAAATCCCTCTTCAGATCACAGCTACCACATGCTTATTTTTTTGTATGTTTCCTATGCATATCAGGGGTTTCTTTAAAATTATACCACCCTTCTCTCTTGGCAAAAAGCTTCAGCAGGAGGAGGGAGGAGAAAGGGGGATGGTAAGAGAGCGTCAATGTCAATTCAATCTTAATCCATCCTGATGAAATGCTAATCCACCACACAGAGCTAAGGACATATTAAACAGGAACAGCCATCCTGACCCCAAGAAGCAGGGTATCCAAATATATAATATCACACTCAAAAACAAGACAAGGCATCTGTGCCATACTTGATGAAAATTGTGCACTATATGCGTGCAAGCGGACACACAACACACACACACACACACACAAATACTGGAGGAGAGGGGAGACAAAGAATATGAGAGGCTAGTCTCAAACTAGCTTCACTAATTATTCTCCAAAAGGATTCTTTGTATTATTGCCATAATTCTCAAATCCTTTCATCATCCCGGGAAAGAAAATTGCAGAGGTGTAATCTGGAATTTATAATTTTTAAGATCTGAGAAGAGGTCAGAGAAAAAAAAAGGAGGATCAAAGGCTCTAAAGCTTTGGTTTTATGAAATCCAGAGACAAAGAAATTCACCGGTGGTCTCTTGGTACAATGTTCACATCTATAAAAATCAATGCATCTGCACACAAACACAAGTGTACGCAAAAGTGTTATATTCTATATCCTCTTGGTGCTAATGTGGATTGTACATTCATGTAAAAAAAGAGGAAAAGAACTTAGAAAGAAGTACTCAGCCTTTGTAAACCTATTAGTAATTTCTACATTTGGCTGACATTCTAAAATTTATTTATTTATTTATTAAATTTGATTTTTTATTCATGAAGACAAACAACAACAAAGACATGTACAGATACACATCCACCCACCCCCCTTGCATACATATCATGACGAGTTAAGCTTGTCTCAAACATACTAGTGACGGGACCTATAATACATTTATTTATTTATTTATCACATTTCTACACCGCCTCTCTCAGCCCGAAGGCGACTCGGGGCGGTTTACACAAGGCAGTCTCTGCCCTCCAATCAAAACACGAGCAAAACAAACCAAACAATAACCAGATAACACAACAATTAGCAATTAAAACATACAATTACAGTCTCAGCGTCACGTTGAAAGCATTTTCCATCAATACTGTAACAAATACTTTACAACCTCCCCCAAAAGTCACAAACGAAACAACACTTGGCAAAAGCTAGACTATCACAAATCTTTGTTGCCCGAAGAGCCAGTCAGTAGAAATATTCATTCAACACATTTATTATATATCCGGTCTCATTTATTAAAAGGGAAGAAAACCACAGCATATAATACTATGACTTCTATAATGTTTCACTTCTTTGAATCAATACAGGCACTCATGCAAAGTTTACATTGAGACTTGAAGGAACGAAACCAGCAGAAAAATGGTAACCCATTGTTATTGTTGTCGTTGTTGGCATTTTTAGGGCTTATCCATATTAAAGTGTTTGAAGCCCAGCCATCACATGATGACATATTGTGCTATTATGATAGCTAAGTCACTAATGCAGTCTAATGCATCTATCATACAAATACCTCTGGGCTATATTTCTGACCCAAATACAGATGGGATGTCTTGGTAATCCCGCTTTCTTTTTTTTAACTGCAGGAGACAGTGTGTGATGAGGATTTGTACTCAGAAGTATATATATATTGGCACAACATACTTAAAAATTGTCCTTGACAAGATTATACTTATATTTTTAAAAAATCTAATTGGGAACTAACAGAAAATCAGGTTGGATGAGATCAAACTCAGGTCTATAGGGTGCTAGCCCATGAATCCGAGCACAATTCAGATGAATGGCTAGTTCTGCATCTGAGCTGTGTAGAATGTAGTTTTTTTATATTCTATTGAGGATTGTCCACTACACAGAATGCTGACCAGAGATAAATTCCTCCATCCCATTTTCTGAACTTTTAATCTTCTTTTCAAAATGGGTTTAAAAGCTCTCTTTGTCCAGCTGCACTGCTTCGGCACAGGAGCACTTACCCAGCTTCAAAAAAGAGAATGACCTCCATTATTTTGCTCCTGCTTCACCAACCATTCTCTGATCTTCTTTGTTGTTTCATGTCATTTTATTAAGGCTAGAAACAAAACAACTCCTTGGGGCTTATACAAGCAGGCGGAGTATGCTCAGTGGAACTTCACCTACCTCTTCTTAATTCTCCATTTTGCACCATGGTATTTTCCTATTACTTGGGGGATAAAGAATGGTGAGGATCTAGACTCGTCTTAATCATGTAATTAACCATATAGGTTATTTTTTGATACTGGTTTATCTGTTTTGTTCATATAGTTCATAAGAGTGACCCTATGAGTCGAGGGATTCTGCATTCTGGTATCATGACCAAAAACTGACTGTAAATTCTATGACTTATGTTTAGAAAATGACTACACAGATTGATCTAAAATATAGAGAGGTGGCCCATCTCTATTTTAGATAGAAAAGCAAGGAGTGGTTTATTGCCTAATTTTGATATGATAAATTAAGCATCTCTTATCCAAAATCCACATGACTCCAAAATCCAAGTATTAGTAGCTGAGATAGTGACACTTTTGCTTTCTGATGGTTCAATATATACACTTCTCTGAGTGTATATACTTAGACCGGTGTTCCGTGGCACACTAGTGTGTCGTGGGCGATCATCAGGTGTGCCGCATGCGCACACCTGACTCCCTCCCTGGACGCTCCTACTGGCGGAGGGATCCTCTTCGTCCTTCCTCCTGGAGCCGAGCGCTGTTCACCTGGGCGGCAGGGCGGATGCGTTCCAGCTGTTCCCCCTGCCGGGAGGCAGCCAGCGCGCGCCCCAATGGCCCCCGCCTTGCGCCAAAGAAAGGCCCCCTCTTGCATGTTTGGTGACGCATGTGCGCGCGCACTCGCTCGCTCAGCCCCTCTGTCGCGCGTTGGCAGGCAGGCTGGCGCGCGCCACAGCCTCCCTCCCTCCCCTCCCTGTTTTCCCTCAATCGAGGCAGCCTCGAGGGAGGCCGCATGCAGGAACACCAGCTCTTATTGGCAAGGCATTCACGTCGGCCTTGGCCTGCCCTGCCCTGAAGGAATGCGGCTATGCCAGAGGAGGCGGGTGAGAGGGAAAACAGGGAGGGGAGGGAGGGGGGCCAGCCTGAAAGCCAACGCGCGACAGAGGGGCTGAGCGAGCGAGTGCGCGCGCACATGCGTCACCAAACATGCAAGAGGGGGCCTTTCTTTGGCGCAAGGCGGGGCATGCCAGCCTGCCTGCCGGCGTGCGATGGAGGGACTGAGCGATTGAGTGCACGCGCGTGCACTCTTCAAAACTCAAGGTCATTGCCCACCAAACTCTTCTAGTATTTTCTCTTGGTTATGGGAGTTCTGTGTGGGAAGTTTGATTCCATTCCCTCATTGTTGGAGTTCAGAATGCTCTTTGATTGCGGGTGAACTATAACTCCCAGCAACTACAACTCCCAAATGACAAAATCAATTTTTTGACTGATGGTCCCTCCTTGTATGACTTGTAGTTGTTCCAAGAACTGTATCAGCTCCATAAGATCTCTACTGACCAGAAAGTAATGAGTTCGAGGCCTGCCCGGGTCGAGGTGGGCACTTGACCTATTGTGTAGCCTGTTGCCAACCTTTGCAACCCGAAAAACAGTTGCATCTGTCAAGTAGGAAATTAAGTTACCACTTAGTGGGGGGGCTAAATTTAACTGATTTACAAGGCCATAAAAAAGATCTCCAGAAAACACACTGAGGAATGAAGGAGTGCGACAGTTCCCCCTGGTGGCTAGATGTTAAATTGCCTCTGTCTGTCTTGTGTGTTGGTGTGTCTAAATGTAATGTGCACATTGTAATCCGCCCTGAGTCCCCTGTGGGGTGAGAAGGGCGGAATATAAATTAAGTAAATAAATAAATAAATAATAAATAAATACTTTGTACAACTACATAAAAAGGCTACATTTACTTGGAGACATTTTTCGTATATGGATGTTGTTAATCTTTAAGATAAGGGGGTGTCTATAAATGGTTTTTAAAAAACTGAACTCTCCATTGATTATATAAAATTAAAATCCACACAAAAACAAGTTTGTGTATCCTCTGTCTTGAGAGAAGATCTCATAAAAATGTCCAGGAACACAGTATCTTGTGCCATCTAACTTAAAACTCATATGGTCAGTGAAGGAAAAACACTAACCACTCCTTTAAAAACATCATAAATTTACAACTTTTCTTCCCCTTTGCCCCTTCTTAATACTATATACATTCTGATTCTACTAAATACATACAATATTGTTTGTTTAACCTTGCAGTGATAGGCTATGCTGCTAGCTTTTGTGTCTGGATAATGGTTCAACATTTTAGTGCCCTTTAGTTCTTCTCCAAGAGGAATGGGGAAAGCATTCTCTCAGTTTACTGTTTAGGTACTCCATGAATACACACACACACACACACACACACACACACACACACCACTATGAAACTGGACTGAGAAGTGAAATAATAATAATATTTATTTATAACCCATCCTCTCTCCCCTAAGGCAGTGTTTCCCAACCGGTGTGCCACGCCACACTAGTGTGCCGTGAGCAATCATCAGGTGTGCCTCACGGCCTCAGGCCACGTAATCGCTCCCACTGGACCTGGGCTCAGCAGCACGCCGTGGTGGAAGTGGGGCCGAAAGGAGAGGCCGCCTCCAACTCCCAGCCAGTTGTGGCCTCAGGATGTTGGGCTGCAAAGAAGACCCCGTCCTTTTCCCCTATAAGCGAGGAGCCGGCGTTATGCTATTGGCTAAAAGGAGTAAGGGGGTGTGGCCTCCACCGTTGTTGCTCTTTGGTCCTCCAGGCATGTTTGGACTTCAACTCCCAGAATTCATGTGCACTGACTTTATGACTGAGGTTTCTGGATGATGAAGTCCAAAATGCGAGGAAGGTTGAAAAAGCCGGATGCCCGGCAAGTCCAGTTTCCTTTCCCACAAGCGTGTAAGTAAGGGTGGACCTGCGACAGGTAGCATGCACCGGCTGGGTTGGGGGAGCATCTACACTTGTGGATTAATGCAGTTGAAACCATTTTAACGCTATGGAATTATGGCATGTGTAGTAGTTTGGCGAGCCACCAGCGTCCTTTGACTGCGAAGGCGAAATACCTAAAGTCACAACACCTGGAGGCCGAAGTTTGCTCAGGCCTGTTCTCTTGGACCATTAGAAATGCCATAATCCCATCCGAGTTGGGAGCTCTAGGCCACAAACAGGGGGAGGACTATAGTTCTCTTTCCCTGCTGTGGGAAATAGGGACTGCAATTAGAAAGGATGCTGGAGAGAAAACTGTGGAGTGGTAAGGAGTCGGAAGAGGCTGATATTATGAGTGGAGTGGGTCTGGCATTAGCCAGGTGATTTTCTGAACACCTCCTGGGATCCAGAGGGGCCTGGAGTGCAATCAGACCTACTCTACCATCCGGATCCCCTGTCCAGATACAATACACTGCTGTCTCACCCAGTGTTTTTAATTTTTAATTTTAATCCCTTAGAAATGGCCCTGCCCACAATGTTTTTAATGAAGCTGCTTGCAAGTGATGAGTGGTGTGCAAAGCGAGAGACTGATGGCTGTTGAGCAAGAGCTTTTTGTGTGTCTTTCTACCATTCCTGCCAGGATATCTATTTTGTGTTCATTGAAACAGGCCCAGGTTTCACACTGAGTGTATAAATACATTTAAAAACATATTAACTATATGTATTACTGTGTTAAAGTGTCATCTTGTGTCATTTTGGTTGGTGGTGTGCCCCAGGATTTTGTAAAAGTAAAAAATGTGTCGCGGCTCAAAAAGGTTGAAAATCACTGCCCTAAGGCAGTGTTTCCCAACCTTTTGAGCCGCGGCACACTTTTAACATTAAAAAAACTCGGGGGCACACCACAACCAAAATGACACTCTAACACAGTAAAGAACGGCTGGGGGATGGTGACCTGCTGGGAGCAGCTGCTGGGAGTGCCGAAGCCGGGGGAGGGGGAAGAGCCAGGCCGTGCCATGCCCCGCCCCCTCCACGCGGCTTCAGTTCTCCCACAGCTTTGCCAGCCTTGAGGGAGCAGTGCCAAGCCAGCGGTGGCAGAGACAGCACGATGTTGGCTTGGCACTGCCCCCTCAAGGCTGGCAAAGCTGTGGGAGCGCTGAAGCCGGGGGAGGGAGCGGAGCCAGGCCGCGCCATGCCCCGCCCCCTCCCCCCGGCTTCAGTTCTCCCACAGAGGAGAAGCATGAGCGGTGGATGGGCTTCAGTAGGCGGGGCTCCTCCTCCGCGCGGCTTCAGCGAGCGAGGGGTGAGAGTCGTGGCGGGAGTCATGGCGGATTGGAGGCTGGCTGGGGAAATGGCCGAAGGAGGCGGCGCCCCGGCCCCTTCTTCTTTTTCTTCGCCGCCACTCGGCCCTTCCTCCTCGTCTCCCAAGCAGCAGGAGTTCGGCAGGAGGAGGGGGTAAGGAAGGGGGGCAGAGAGCTTTTCTCGCGGCACACCTGATGATCGCTCACGGCACACTAGTGTGCCACGGCACACTGGTTGAGAGACACTGCCCTAAGGGACTCAGAAATAACTCTTACATTCTGAGTTCTTCATACAGGACAATTGTTACATATGAACAATTAAAAATAGCGAATACAGACTAAAATCTAGTCCTTATACATGGGGAAGAGGTGGCCAAGAGATATAGGTGTCACAATGCACAGACTTGGCGGGCCCCTTAATCACACACACAGAGCCGTACTGAAGGCTAACTACTTTATTGAATATAAAAACAGTTCCAAAGAATATATAGTCCAATATGAAGTAAATGTCCAAAAGGTTGAAGCAAGAATGTCCAAAGTAACGTAGCAAATAGACGAAAGGCTTGGCAGGGCTCCGCAACCGATGCGGATCAGGAAACAAGGCAAGGCTCCGCAAACCAATGCGGATCAGGGAACAAGGCAAGGCAAAGCAAGGCAAGGCTTGATGACCACGGCTTAGCTGGTGGTCCTACTCCGCTTCACGCCTATTCAGGTAAGACGTGGCCGGAGAACTGAGGATTCGTTCCCACGGATCCTATACTTAATCCTTCGGCCGAGGTCCTCGACGCTCTAGGCTTCTTCGTCTCCAATCTCTGCTGACGGACCTCGGCCGGTCTAGGCCGGGACCAATCCCTCCTACTAGCCTCAATGCTCCGTCTCCTATCAAAGGTTCGACCTTGTCTCTCGGCAGCTGTGTTGCTATCTCCCTGAGAGCTTTCCTCCCTAGCCATTTCCCATGCGCTTTGTTCCATATCTTCCTCAAGGGGCTCCTGGGAAGATCTCCCTCGGGTGTTCATAACTCCCTGGATCACTATCAGACTGCACCTGGTGATCTGAATCATCCCTTGGACCAAAACACATTTTTTCCCAGGCCAAGCTCTCTGTGGGTGAAAGAGGCTCTTGCGGGGAAAGCTGCCCTTCGCCCCAGTCATCTAGCTCATCCTCAGAATCCAGTTCTAGCACGGCCGGTTCTAGTGCTAATGGGACCCCAGGCCTTGTCCCCTGCCCTCCAGGCACAAACGAGAACTGCTGTGCTACAATAGGATACAAATATTAATTTGGAATAGTGTGAAAGAAGAAATAAAAAAAATAGTCTGGCCATTCAATACTAAATAAGCTTAGATTCCAAAATGAAATATATCGCCTTCAACGCTCTTCAATATCCATGAGGAAATATTCTCAGGGTTCTTTGAAAATAATTCTTTTAGAATTTCAAACACCAATTATTGGATCTTCAGTTCAAAGCTCATTCTGATAGCAAAGGAAATCTGGAAACAACTCTATGATAAAAGCCTGGATTTATCTAACCCACAGTTTAGATTGGGCTCGCAAAATTCAGTTTATTAATAATTCTTAGAATATTGATCCCTGACCTGCATGTATAAATTAGAATAATTTTTCATTACTATCTTTTATTGAAAAGCTTAAGATCTCAATCTAAGGGCTTGTCTTTGGTGGCGCTACTCAATTACTAAAATGACATTTGCAAGTATTTGTGGTAAGATGCACTCGGGGACACTCCTTTCTAGTAAAGCATAATGAGAATTAGTACAGGAATATGACCTGTTTTTTTTGGTGGAGCAGATATTGTCACATAAGAAAGACGAGTTCCAAGTTTACACTTTATGGTTGTGTTATGGATACTAATACGTAAAGTTAGTAATTAATTTCCTCCTAGTTTTATATCTGGACTCTAAGTAACTTCAAGTACTATTCTTTCTTCCTCTGGTAACAATTAACATAAAAATAGATTGAAGAAACTTGAAGCTTCTAGAGGTCATGCTGCATTTATTTTCAAAAGTAATATTAATCAGAATTTCTCTCATTGCCTTAGGATTCAGCCCAAGTATATGGAACTAAGTTACTGGCTAAATTGGTTTCACAGTTGCTCATACATGTTGTATACCAGGGATGCTCACACTTTTTCAGCATGTGAGCTACTTATAAAATAACCCAGTCAAAATGAGCTACCTACCCACTACAAAAATGTGAAACATATAACACAGTATCTGCTTTGAACTGGGTTTTCTGAGTCCACACTGCCATAGAATCTGATTCAAAGCAGATAACATGGGATTTTGTTCAACTATGTGGAAAGGACCTCAGATAACCCAGGGCCCTTCCACACATCTTATTTTACAGTTGACACACACAAACTGATTTCTTACTACTGGACGAATTGCTGCCGAATTTGGCCACAAGACACCTAACAAGGAGTGACTATCACTAAAAAAAATGATTTTGTCATTTGGGAGTTGTAGTTGCTGGGATTTATAGTTCACCTACAATCAAAGAGCATTCTGAACCCCACCAACAACAGAATTGGGGCAAACTTCCCACACAAAACCCCCACAACCAACAGCAAATGTTCAAGGCAGAGAGGAAGGAAAGGAAGGAATGAGGGAGGGAAGAAACAGGAAGGAAAGAAGGCAAGGCAAGAAGAACGGGAGAAAAGAAGGAAAGGAAGAAAGGGGACGAGGAAGGGAAAAGGAGGGAGGGAGAGAGGAAGAAAGGAAGAACAGAAGGGAGAGAGGGAAAGAAGGGAAGGAAGAAAGGATGGGAAGTAGGGAAGGAAGGAAAGAGGGAAGGAAAAAAGGGAAGAAGGAAGGAAGGAAAGAGAGCAAGGGGGAGTGACAGGGAGGGAGAAAAGAGGAAGCCCCTCCACTGGCTTTCCAACAGCTCCGAGTCCCAGTCCATGCTGCAACAGCCGCAGTTGGAGGCGCCTCTGGCTGTGCCCTTCCCCCACGCCCTTCTTTTGGCAAGACCACAAAATGGTAGGGAAAACGGTGCGCGTGACGTCATGGCGGTGGCAGAAATAGCATGGGAGCCATACACACCGTGTATGGCTCCCATATGGGCCATAGCGACGCCGGTCATGCCACCGCCACGCTGACTGCCACAGAACCTGGACAGCGTTGGGAGCCTGCAGGGCGGGACTGAGCCTTCCTCCCGCCCTGCCTGCGATCTACCAGGATGCCCTACGAGATCTACCAGTAGATCGCGATCTACCTAATGAACAACTCTGTTGTATACAGTGTGGTGTTTACAGTCAACCTTCCACAATCTCTAGCGTTAGGGGCATAGGACCCCTGTGAAAGTAAAAAACCAATTACTAAAAAAACCAATTACTAAAAATATTGTTATTTTTTTTAACTTAAGAGAACACAGCTTTGAAATTTTCCACCATAACACAATGGTTGACTTACACTGGAAGCGGACCAAAGAATTGAACTGGAGGACCTAGAGATTCCTACACATGCATTCTCTCTAGAAATCCCTAGGTCCTCCTGTATGACCAGAGCAAGGAGACCATAATCACATTGGAGGACCTAGACATTCCTAAAGAGAACAAATCCATAAAAGTCAAAATCACAAATGTGGAAAGATGGCTGTACACATCTGTGACCGGCTACTAGACCGTATCCACCAAGAATCCCTTCCTATCCTAACCACATTCCATTGAAAGATTTTAGAACTTGTAAAATTTTGGCACATGAAAAAACCGAGTAATTATTATACCATACTTTCCCATAAGTGTCACTGTAGGCTTTTCAAAGAAGAAAAGAAAGGCAAGGCTTACCATGCCCGTGTAAAGAACATCTCATTAAAAAAATACATCAGTGTTCTCTGGATAGCACGCATTATTTTATAGCACTGAAGTGTATGGCTTGTTCTTTATTTTGAAAGAAGCAAACACACGTTCCTTCTTGTACTAAGACTACTCCCTTCATTCTATTTGTACATTACTGAGTTTTTGACAAAAGATCAGGTCTGCTGCACTGGTAATAAGCTCTCTGCACTCCACAAAACTAATCAAAGGCACACAACCTCAGAGTACCAACTTTCATTTTTTTGTTAAGTAGATTAGACACTGGCTCTATTGATTGCTAAAATGCATTTTGTACACAAAATGAATTGAAAGCAATAACATGCTTTTGGGGGGGGGGACTCCAAATCTGTCCTGTAGTTTGAAATTTAACTATTTCTAGTCCAAAAATATATATTAGAAAAAATGATTTTCACTTTTGCAGCTAGCAGCAGAATAACAGCACTGCAGAGGCTGTTGGACTGAAATTATTCGTTAGTGTAATTACCATAAATGCAACAGAATATGCTAATATATTACTATAACACTCTTGCACTTGTGCTCTTTCTCCTAAGGATTTCAGTGCTGATCCATTTTATTCTTCCCACTCTACAACACAGAATTGCCTTTTGCAAGTAATAATTTATGTATTTATTTATTTGGGTTTGTACACCGCCACTCCCAGCGGCTCGGGGTGGTTTACAACACAATTCAATAAAACAAACAATGGGCAGAACATATATATAATAGTAAGTAAAACAGCAAAATAAAAACGCAGCTAAAATCACAAGCTAAAATCACAAGCTTTCGAAGGCCTGTCTGAACAAGTGTGTTTTGCAGGCCCTCCGAAAGGTGATAAAATTTCGGAGAGCCCGTGTTTCCGGTGGCAACGCATTTCAAAGAGCCGGGGTGATGATTGAAAATGCCCTGCGCCTTGTCGAAGTCAGGTGGAAAGACTTCACACTAGGGATGTCTAGAAGATTCTGGTCTTCTGAACGAAGTGATCTCGGAGGGTTATATGGAACCAGGCGATCCCGTAGGTCAGTGATTTTCAACCAGTGTGCCGTGAGAGATCATCAGGTGTGCCGTGGGAAATTATTTTCGAACTTCATTCATATATAAACTATAAGGCACATCTGTCCCTTTAAGAAATGGAACCATAGCACTCTCGCGTCACCTATTTTGTGTTCATCAAAACAGGCCCAGGTTTCACACTAAGTGAGTGTATAACTACATTTAAAAACATATTAACTGTATGTATTACTGTGTTAGAGTGTCATTTTGTGTCATTTTGGTTGGTGGTGTGCCCCAGGATTTTGTAAATGTAAAAAATGCGCTGCAGTTCAGAAAAGGTTGAAAATCACTGCCGTAGGTACACTGGCCCCAGACCATACAAGGCCAGTATAATGTGAGTTCCAATCCCATATTGGTCATCGAAGGAAATTCCATTCCCTCCTACAGAAGCCTAGATTCGTAGAGTTTGAAGAAATCACAAGGACCATCCAGTCAGGGCCGTAGCCAGGATTTTTGATTCGGGGAGGGGGGGGAGGGGAGGGGCTGAGTCTGAGTGAGAGAGGGTCTACCCTAGCAAACCTTTTGTATCATTATCCCAATACCCCCATGCATATAGGATATATTGAGCATAGTGATCAGATCATGATATGAATAAACGTAACAGTTTAAATAATGTACCAGTAAGGCCTTCTCGCGGACCACCCTGAGAATTTGGGGGGGCCTGAAGCTCCTCAAGCCCTCCCCCCCAGCTACATGCCTACATCCAGTCCAACTTCATGCCATGCAGGAATACACAAATACAGGACGCAAATACAATACTCCTTTGTTATTGCTCCTAACAAAATCTTGAGCAAAGTCGGCAATGCTCAGTGAGCTGTTGGGGCTTCATTGACTAGTTTTACACTTCACTAAATGCAATGTACAAGATGTTTATCTGCACAGCTTGTTTCAGGTCTGCCTCACATTCTAAATCTTGTCAAATAAGATTCCCCTGTGCTCCAACTTTAGTTGATGTAAGACAAGGGAGTAACATGTGCACAGCTTGGAGAACAGAATTACATTCCTCAGTAGGATAGAAACAATTCCACATCTGTCTCATTTGGAACCTAAGCAGCACCTCATTTGTAAGTCAAGCAGAGTCCACTTAAGCCAGTGGGAACATTCACTAGAAAAGGCCCATAAATGACTAAGTACATACACAGAACAGCAGCATTCGCTTGAACTCTGTTAACAAAAACATTGGCTATTTATAAGATATCATTTGTCTTTGATTTTAATGTATCTACAGAGACATGGATGCTATCAAGTGCAAACTATTTTTTTTTATTTGCAAAGTCTCTGCTGGAATCACCTCTTATGCTTTAGTACTTCCTGGCCAGATTCGCTTCTATTAAACATCCAGGGGTAGAACAATTGCAGGCAACGATCTGTAAGACTTTATCACACAAAGTCACTATTCCATGGCAATCGCACTATCATAGATAGCAGATATTCTATGAACACCTTCAATATCACACTTCTCTTTAATTGCACCATGTGCTGAATCAACAATTCATGGTCCCACAATCATGCTTCTGCATATTCTCATAAACCTGTCTTTATGCACCGCCACTGCTCCATTTTTTTTATTTAAAAAAATTATAGAAATTTTAAAGTTGCAACAATAGCTAACAAAAAATACTGCAATAGTTCGGGAAAAACTAGTTGGAACTTTATAAATAGGTGCATCGGCACCTTTTGGGAGCGTTCCCAATGATTGAACTGTAGGCTCACCATATGGACTCCGTTTGGAATGATTTGGTATTTTATGCCTATTTGATATACTTGTTTCTCAATATAATCTATTTCGATATTTAGTGTGATTGTTATCTGTGTAGTATCCTGCAATTCTTCTTTCATCTCCGCCAGGCGAAACAGCTAGCACCATACCTCACAAGGGAGGCCTTGGCGACAGCCATTCATGCCACAGTGACATCTAGACTGGACTGTTGCAATGCGTTATTAACTGGCCATCCCAGGTCTGTGACTTGGAAGATCCGCATTGTCCAGAACGCGGCAGCTAGGCTGCTTACACTAACACCCTTGAAATGCCGTATGGCGCCAGCTCTTCAACAGTTGCCTTGGCTGCAACAGAATATCGGAGTCTTTTTAAGACACTGGTCCTGATGTTTAAGGCCATGTATGGCCAGGGTCTGATATGTATCTCAGAGACCGCCTTTCCTCTTATGGCCATCAGTGGTCACTTAGACCCTCCCAACAAAATCTGCTTTACATTCCAGGCCCAAGAGAAGAACATCTCACTAGTACGAGGCATAGGGCCTTTTCTATCTCTGCCCCAGCACTGTGGAACTCATTCCCTCCTTATATGAGAGCGGTGCACGATCTGGCTCTCAAGACCTGGCTCTTCAGTAAAGCATTTGATATGTAACTTTAACTTCTATTTTCATGATCTGTGTATGATTTATCTGGTTCTACTGTTTCTGTGTAAATCGCCTGGAGCATCTTGATGGAGGGCGATTAATAAGAAATAAATTGATGATGATTATGATGATGCATATTACAAATGGAATGTGCCGCAGCTGGCTAAGTGTCAGCTGCATAAGATCTCTCTGACCAGTAGGTCATGAGTTCGAGGCCTGCCCAGGTCGAGGTGGGTGCTCAACTTTTAAGTGTAGCTTGCTGTTGACCTTTGCAGTCCGAAAGACAGTTGAATCGGTCAAGTAGGAGATAAAGGTACCACATTAAGTGGGAAGGCAAATTTTGACTGAATTATGAGGCCATTAAAGAACTCCAGGAACGCTGAGGAATGCGGAATGAACAACCAGGATCGCTGGGAATGCTGAGAGGAGATGAGTGCGTCAGCTCCTCCTGGTGGCCAAAGATTGCCTCTGTTCGTCTATATGTTGTATGTGGAAAACGGCAGGGATTGTCTGCTAAGTATGTGTACCTGTAATCCGCTCTGAGTCCCCTTCGGGGTGAGAAGAGCGGAATGTAAATAAAGTAAATAAATAAATTCCTTTGTAATAAACTCAAGTGGTCATAACTAAATTAACGAAGAGTGTTTGTATTATCTCTGCAGTTAAGCATCCAGTTTTCAAACCTTGAGATATATTACGTGAGCTAAAAAGCTGTATCTTTCCAACAGTGTGCATTTATTGCCATCTAACGAAAACAGCCACCCAAAAGGCTGTCAATGAATAGAAAACACATCAACCTTAGCCAAGGGAAATTATTTCTCAGTATTATTTTTAAAGTATTTATTAATTGCATTTAGACATAATCTGTTATTCCCATAAATGTTTTAATACTAGTTACAAAAGCATGTTGTGTGGTGTGTGACAGCAGCAAATCCCTTCAGTATAATTAAAATTGCAAATGTAGTTGGCAAACTACAAATGGAATTTTGGTCCGGTTTTTATGTAAACTGCACCTTTACAGATTAGAAAAAAGAATATTTTGGCCGGAAAACTCAGATGGAAGAGAAAGACTTGTCAACCCCATTGTTCAGTGCAAAATAATCTAAACTTCAATGGTATCTAATGCTCTGTTAGTAGCCTTGTCCTCTGATCCGCCTAAGTTTCTTGTACACTTAGCAACCACATCTGATAGCAAACATCAAACTGGAAGGGTGGCTTTTGAAAAATCTAAAGCTGCCTGATAGAACCCTTTTAAGTTAGGTTCAAAGTCTGTTTTAGAGATGAGATAGAGCACTACACCTGTGTGTTTATGGCATTCTGATGGGTAGCGCTCTCGCTGTCTCGCTCTGTCCCCCCACCATATAATTCTGGCAGTTGTCAGCAGTTTTTTCCCCAGGATTACAAAGAAAGCATACTTCACTCTGCTCTGGAGAAGATTAACCCAATTTTGATTGGGTTAATTAAACTGACAGGTGGAATGGCTTGTACATTTTTTCTGCATTACATGATAAAAAGAAGACCCTCCATTCCCTCCCACCACAACCACACACCCGCTCTGCTTTGAGTCTGAAATTTACCCTGGTCTGATAGGGAGCACTGCTTCCCAAGGGACGCTGGTTTCAATGCTGTTTGGCAGGAGGCCTGTGTGTGGAAATCGGTCTCCGCCACCACTCTACTCCCAGCAGATGACTAAATAATTCATGGCAAACTTTGAAGCCAGTGGGCGAAGTTGTCTGAGTGTATGAGGGGAAAAGAATAGGTGTACCATTGAATAATCTACTGCCACAAATATTCTGCAAAAAATATTTGCAAGACGTTGAGGTGCACAAGCGTCTTGGCCCAAGGCGTACTTGTGTCGTCCCGTTGAAGCAAAACACACTCTCCCAACCTGTACCAACTTAAAGGCTTATAAATGCATGTAGAAACAGCTTTTGCAGGCAAGGACTTTTTCACTAGGAGCCCCCAGTGGCGCAATAGGTTAAACCATTGTGCCGCCAGGACTGAAGAACGACAGGAAGGAGGTTCGAATCCGGGGAGAGCGCGGAGAAGCTCCCTCTGTCAGCTCCGGCTCCCCATGCAGGAACATGAGAGAAGCGTTCAACAAGGATGGTATTTATTTATTTAATAATAAATAAATATTATTTCTAAATAAATAAATAATAATAAATAAATAAAGGAACATGAGAGAAGCCTCCAACAAGGATGGTATTTATTTATTTATTTAATAATAAATAAATATTATTTATAAATAAATAATAATAAATAAATAATAAATAAATACCATCCTTGTTGGATGCTTCTCTCATGCGCCTGCATGGGGAGCCAGAGCTAACAGAGGGAGCTCCTCCGCGCTCTCCCCGGATTTCAACAATGCAGATCTTAGCGGAACGAATCAGTGACATAGACAAACAGGCCTCAATGACTCTGGCATGCTCCAAATGCTCTCCACTGAATTTAGGCCTAACTTATTTATTTATTAACTTTATTTGTACCCCGCACCCATCTCCCCAAGGGGACTTGGGGCGGCTTACATGAAGCCAAGCCCAATAACGCATAATAACAAAACAATAGCAATTATAAAAACAATACAATCAATAAAACTCAAACACAAGCAGAAACAGACAATTTAAAACCATTTCGGGCGAGCCAAATGTGAATGTTAAAATTTTAAAATAAATAAACACTGGGTGCAGACAGAGGTAGTTTGCATATAGCAGGAAGGCTTCAAGGACAATATGGGGCAGAGACACAAAAGGTAATTAAAGTGCTTCTGAGGACATTTGCAGAGAATGAACACGGCAGGGCATCATTTACTTCACTCAGGGAAGGCACATTGGAACAGCCACATTTTCAGGCTCCTCCTAAAGACTGCCAAAGTGGGGGCTTGTCTGATATCCTCGGGGAGCGCATTCCAGAGTCGGGGCGCCACTACAGAGAAGGCCCTCTCCCTCGTCCCCACTAACCGTGCTTGCGAGGATGGTGGGAGCGAGAGTAAGGTATCTCCAGAATGATCGGAGAGATTGCCTGGGTTTGTAAACAGAGATGAGGTCACGTAGGCAGGCGGGTCCCAAACATCGAAACCCCCGGGCATGGTAAAACATCGAAACTTCCGAGCATCCCCTGGGCAACATCCTTGCAGACGGCCAATTCTCTCATACCAGAAGCAACTTGCAGTTTCTCAAGTCGCTCTTGACACGGAAAAAAAAAACCTGCAATGAAGGTAGCTTTGATCTACAGAAACCTATACCATAAAATTCTTTCTTATCTTCAAAGAAATTATGCTTAAAAATATAATATTTATTTATTATTTATTTATTTCAGCTTATTAGTCGCTGCTCCCGTCAGGCTCGGGGCGACTTACATACGCTAAAAACACAATTAAAAACACGATAAAAACAACAGATTTACAGTCTTAGAGCATTTCAAATCTTATTATGCATGCCTAGGTTCAGTTTCTCGAGGAATCATATCGCTAGAAACCATCTTGCTGGGCAAATCTCAGAAAGAGCGAATCACTCACAAGACGTGATTTAAGCTACTGCTTACTGAATGACACTCTATTTTTTCCCCTACTGTCTGTAAAAGTTTTATAAGATGGCCCTCGGTATGCATCAAACAGACGTATCAATGAACTCATTAGAACATCTGACACTTTCAATCCTGACACTACTTTTATTTGTCTTGTAAGTAAATAAATGTAAGACACACTGTCTAAGACTTGCGGTAGAGACAAATTAACTACTAGCAGTGGTTTTGTGTTCATGCTAATAATTATCCTGGAAATGTCCAATAAAAGAAAGAACAACTAAAGTGGAAAAGTGTTCTGAGGAGTGCACTTGTCAAGAAACCACATTCCCAATGTCTACAACACAGATGGAGTGTATCATGACTTCAAGGTAACTATGAAAAAGCCCTCTGAACAATACCAACTTGATTCATGTGCATAGTTTCCACTCAGACAGTATATTATATCATCATTTGCCAAAAAAACAATTGCCTTCCATTTCAATGGTTCTCCAAACAATGCATACAGGAATTCCACAAACGTGTAAGTAAATAAACACAAGACTCACAGAACAAAATCCTTAACTTCTTAGACTGCCTCTGTGCCATGGCAAGAATGCTGCCAGTGAAATACATTGGCATACGGCTTTGGCTTTAAAAAAAAATTAATTCTTTTAAACTCTTAAAATCTAAAATCTGTTAAATGTGAAATTGTCATAATGTGAATATATTTAATTGTCTGAATGTTCTTGCTGCTTGTGTAGATGTAAATTGGGTTTACCTTTTGACTTCTAATATTTTGCACTGAATGTTTGCCCTTTTTATTTGTTGTAAGCCGCCCTGAGTACCCCCCCCCCCCGGAGAGATAGGGTGGGATAAAAATAAAGTTTATATTCATAACCTGGGATTAAGTCAGTTTGTGTCATTTTGGAGATAAAGTATTCAACATTTCTTTGTGCAGTAACCAGAAGAGAGAGTCTTACTCAGAAAGACAGTATCCATTGTCCTCTCCTGGCTTTTGGTCTTTGGTACTGGATTACCTTTGCTAAGACATATCCTCCTACCTGTGGACTACGTATATGAACTTGGACTTTAGATCTTCGGCATATTGCTTTTGGGACACAGACCTATTATTACTGAACTGTGTGCATTGGACATTGCGTCTTCCTGGCTGCGCCCCGGACACGGTAGAGTGTTGGATATGCTTTAATGTTATTAATGTATACTTATACTGACATATTGATTCATGACTAATATAGATATATTTTGAATGATATTAATTGTGCTGAACTCTTCTTTACACCTCTCCTGGCCTTCTCCTGTCAACTACTCGGAGGATCCACATTATTCAGAATGTGGCTGCCAGGCTACTTGCAAAAACACCTTTGAGATGCCACATAACTCCAACTCTGTTACACTTGCACTGGCTTCCAACGGAATTCCGGGCCCGGTTTAAGTTGTTGGTTCTGACCTTTAAGGCGCTTTATGGTCAGGGGCCAGCATATCTCAGAGACCGCCTCTCCCCTCTTCGCCGCCAGTGGTCGCCACGACTCCTCCAACTAAACTTACTGTATGTTCCAGGCCTCAGGGAAGTACGTCTTGAGAGCACAAGACATAGGGCCTTCTCCATCTCTGCCCCTGTCTTGTGGAACTCCTTGCCTCCCCACTTGAGGGTCATGCGTGACTTGTGACCCTTTGCTCAGGCACTCAAGACCTGGCTTTTTAGCAGAGCTTTTAATGTTTAATGCAGTCTATTTGGTATTGTATATTTTTAATGCAATAGTTTTATGTAAATCGCCTGGAGCATTTTAATGGAGGGCGATTAACAAATGTGAAACTGATGATGATGGTGATGATGATGATCTATAGAAATATGGCGTATCCTTGGGGGGTTCCTCCTGCCAGATTGAGAGAAGGAGACATACAGCTAGCAATTATTTTATTTATTTATTTACTTTGTTTCTACCCTGCCCTTCTCCCATGGGGGGACTCAGGGCGGCTTCACAATGCATCAGTGATGCTAAACAAATACAATTAGTAAAAGCAATTAGTACAAAATATTATAAAATCATCAATAAAAGCATTAACTGTCGCATTCACATGCCGTTACAGCCAGAGTTCAGCCAATAATTCCGATATCGTCATATCAACAAAATATAAGAGCTCTGGAGGGCTTGTACCAGCCATGTGTCTCTCCCCTGGCTCCCCTCTCAGCCTGGGGCTGGTGAGAGCTCCAGGGGGTTCTCATCAGCCATGTTTCTCTCCCCAGGCTGAGAGGAGGAGACATGTGGCTGGTGAGGGCCCTAGCCAGGCATGTGTCTCTCCCCTGGCTCTCTTTTCAGTCTAGAGATGTGGCGACCTACTGTGTCGCCAAGCTAAGAGGAGAAGACATGCAGCTGGCAAGAGCTCTGGAGGGCCCCAGCTAGCCATGTGTCTCTCCCCCGGATCTCCTTTCAGTCTAGGGATGTGGCGACCCACCGTGTCACCAGGCTAAGAGGAGAAGACATGTAATTGGCAAGAGCTCTGGAGGGCCATGTGTCTCTCCCCCGGCTCTCCTCTCAGTCAGTGGTGGCCCAAGTTGAGATGAGGGCCAGAGAGGAAAAAAACCAAGGGGCAGTGTCTGGCCCGCGGGCCTAGGTTTGCCTATGCTTGCACTAGATCAACTAAGGATTCTAACTCATAGCTGACGTTATTTTTAAAATCTCAGAAATGTTGATAGAAATATTTAACCATGACAGACTGTATTGTATTATCCTGTATGACTTTAACAAGAGTTTACACTATAGAAAATAACACTGCATTTTTTTCCAGCCTGGACTTTGGAAGTTGATAATAGCTGCCAAAAGCGTAGCTGAATTTCTCAAGTCAAAAATTACATCTCTTTTATACAGAGAAATACCATCTCTGAGAGACATTAATCTTAAGACTGCACATATCCTTTCAACCTAGATGGTGAACCTATTATCAACAACACTTTCATTTATTATTATTCAACCAGCAAAAATACTTACCAAGAAGAAATTTTAACACATTCTTTAAAACGGACTCATGCCCAAAATACAACTGTGCGTTCTACCCTTTCATGAGAGCCACATGCACCTCATCTGATTTCGACAAATGAATGTATGTATCTAGACTTCAAAAGTGCAGAAATATGTTGTAACACTCAGCAATAGTTGAGATAAAAAATAGCAAAAACTCTGGTACACCAGTGACAGCAGACGGCTTCTTTTCTAGCATGGAAGGTGTCTATTTAAACGAGCAGGTAAAGCAAACTGACAAAACTTGCAGCCTTCTCACAGTCATGGAGATCGTGAACTTATACATTAGAGCAGGGCTGCCCACAAAGTCGATCGCGATCGACCAGTCGATCGGGGGTCTAAAGGAGGTCAATCGTAGCTAAATGGGGCGTTGCTGCCCTGCGTGTGCGCGCTCCTCGCGCGCGGTGCTCCTCCCGCAGAGCACTGCGGGAACGAGGGAGCGTGAGGCGGAGCCTCCGGAGGCCCCGCCTCACGCTCCCTCATTCCCGTAATGCCCTGCAGGAGGAGCGCCACGCGGATGGTGCACGCACAAGGTGCGCGCACGCGGAAAGTACGCTGCGCGAAAGGTAGATCATCTTGACTTCTTTTTTTTTAAGTAGCTCGCATGCTGAAAAGGTGTGGGCACCCCTGCATTAGACTGAACACAGGGCATATCTGGGAAACTGTCACACTATCCCACATACCCTGTAATGTAACAACTAACTAAATGCCATTAGAATGTCACTACAAAGAGCCTTTCCTCACACTCCCTCCATTACATCTGTGGATAAGAGATGAAAAAACATACATTACCACATGTAGTAAAATGCTATGGCATATTGGTGATTATTATTATTATTATTATTACAAAAATTTTATGGAATAGACACAAAGTTTTTCTTGCCTGTTTTTTTTCCCGTGTCAGGAGCGACTTGAGAGACTACAAGTCGTTTCTGCTGTTGCCATTGCTTGACTACTGCTTACACCTTTTCGTAGCTAGTACAAAAAGGACATATACCATATATACTCATCTATAAGTTGATCCCATGTATAAGCTGAAAGCAGGTTTTGAGCCAAAATTTATTTATTTATTTACTTACTTTGCTTCTAGACCGCCTCTCTCAGCCCGAAGGCGACTCGAGGCGGTGTACAAATGGCAAGAACTGCCCAAGACAAACATATCAACAATTATCAACACAATTCCATCATATACAATTTAGCACTTAACGTTAAAAACACAATATCAGCATCTCATTATTAAATCGGTTTCCAATTGCATCGTCGTCGTTCCGTAGGTCTCAATTTGGTAATCATACTACATCTGCAAATGCCCGGTCAAATAGCCAGGTCTTGACCTTCTTGCGAAATGTCAAGAGGGGGGGGCTGATCTGATGTCATAAGGAAGGTCGTTCCAAAGCCGAGGAGCCACCACTGCAAAGGCCCTGTCTCTCTTCCCCAGTAATTGGGCCTGCGAAGCAGGATAAGGATATGACCCAAGGATAAGTTGAGGGTCATTCTGTGGGGAGGGGAAGCATCAATGCCACCTCAGGAGACCAGCAGTCTCTGGCTACATCAGCATTTTTCCACCCAGGCATTCAAAATGCCAGAAGCGGTACTGCATCCAAAAAAAAGAAAAAAAAAAGGGTTTGGTGATTCTGTTAGGTTTTCTCAGGCTGAACTATGCTCTAGTCTTTCGCCACTCTACCCTTTCACCCTTTTTTATATAAGAGTTAAGGCACAATACTTACACTGACACATGGATAAGTAGATCTAGGTTTTTTTTTGCTTAGTCTCTTGGCTAACCTTTCTAGGGTACACAAAATTAACTCCATGACACTACAAAATACAAAAGGATAACTTGGGTGCTGCACTCTGTATCATGCTGAATTTCCATACTACCTATGCTGAATTTCTTTTCCATAAAAGAAACATAAACGAATGACTACCAAATTTTCCAGAGATTTCTGGCATATTTTGTTGTATATAGCAGAGTTCACATCAAGGCTTACCTTCGCAAATTCTGTCCAGTCGCTGCCGTTTGACTTTATGTTTGTCCACAAGTGCCATTGCGCTAATGTGTTTTATAACTTTTGGAACCAAAGGACAAAGCAATCTTCCAAGAACTTATGGAAATTCACAGTAGTCTGAGTGCATAACGTCACTCTGAATCCTGAAACGAAAAGAGAGTTGTACATCGTTGGCCCTTCATTTTCTTTTTTTCAACTGTTATTAAAAATGTGTACAGATGTTACCTATGTCATTAGGCTAAAATAGCTTCCATTATTTTGACCCTAAGACAGTTAGCAGCACACCAAATGTCTAATACCTACTCTGCAACGAAAGGAGAAACTGCTTAGACATATCTTTGTGTCAGTTCCATGTGTTTATTTTAGCTGCAAAAAGCTATGCATTTGTATTTTTCCTTCCTTCCTTCCAATTTACATTCCATCTTTCCTCCCAAACGTGGGAATCAAGTCAAGTCACAGAAAGATTAAAATGCAGATAGGAATAAAAACAAAGCTATACTACTAAACTATGGTTAAATAGTTTAAAGTACTGATATCCAAGCAATTTGAAAATACACCAAAAATGTATCCAGCACTAAAACCTCAAAGATTCCTAAGTCATTTGGCTCATCAGAGTACTCTATATGACTCCGGCCCAGCTTACTTGTCTGAACGTATCTCCCTCTACGTTCCGCCTCGTAGCCTAAGACCCGCCGGGGAGGCCCGGCTCTCAGTTCCACCGGCTTCGCAAACACGGCTGGTGGGGATGAGGTACAGGGCCTTCTTGGTGGTGACTCCCCGCCTGTGGAAATCGCTCCCTAGCAAAATCAGATTGCCATCCTCCCTCCTTTCTTTCAAAAGAAAACTGAAGACGTGGTTGTGGAACCAGGCTTTTGGTTAATGGATATAACGGCGACTGAACATTGAATCTGACTATATGATTGTTGTAATGGAACAGGCTTCATTATTGTTTAACTAATGTGGTTTGAATCTATTGTATGTTTTTATCTTGTTATTATAATTGTAATTTATTACGGCATCGAATCATTGCCATTGTCAGCCGCTCTGAGTCCCCCTGCGGGGGTGAGAAGAGCACGGTAAAAATGGTGGTAAATAAAATAAATAAATAAAACCCTCAGCATATGCAAAATTCATTCTTCCCACTCCCAAAAATTAGGGCCTTTTAATGTGAGGTTCATTTATATAAGCACTAAAGAGGAAGTGCCATACATGTCAATTTTGCTATGCTTGGGGCCTTTTTTTAACCTGCTTTAGTCCAGGAGAGCAATAGCTCACCAAATACAACCTGAAAAAAACCCTGTTCCCTCTATGTGGAAAACCTGAACGTAATATACACCTTATTTTATCAAATTACATCGCGAAAATTAGGGTGTGCATTAGATTTAATTGCAAACTTGAAAAACATGGCTGATCAAGCTGCAGTACATCCTTGCTAGTACTGCCCACTTTAAAGTACCCTCGTATTGGTCTTCTGTTCAGATTACAAATGCTACTCTATGTAGGGGGAGGCTACGTAGTGGTGCTCATCAATTTCTCTCAGAATTTGAGGGTTCTTCATAAGACACTATTGGACCTTAGTTGGGAATTTTTGTTGAATGACTGACCGGTATTAAGTTATTTAACATTTAACTTTGAGCACTATTCCATTAATTTCTCTGGATTGAGAAACCCTGCCATGTGGTGGTAGAGTATCTGCTTGTCATTATTTACATGGGGTGATGGAGTCTTACTGGAATTGCTCTTCTTATAGTCATATCAAAATAGTAAACACCATGAGATAAGAAGAACCCAAACAAACAAGTCAAGGGAGGATTTTACTTTTGTAACTAAAAGAATGGATAAAAACCAATTTACAAAGTAGACACAGCAACTCCCGTCTACATCTCGATCTTCCGGTCTACAGAATGGCTGGCAAATGTTCTACCACTATGCAGAGCAATCAGTGGAATGGTATTCAAAGCTAAACAACTCGATACAGATGATCAATTCAATGGAAGTATTAAACACAAGCCTAATAATTTCTTTTAGAGCAGGGGTGCTCATTAGGTCGATCGTGAGCTACTAGTCGATCTTCGGCCCCCCTCCAGTCAATCTTCGCCAGCCGGATGGGGCGCTCCTGCCATGCGCACACACGCCCCGCGCACACACGCGCTCCCGCTGCTGGCCTCCGCTCCCGCAGTGCTTTTTCCGCCCGCGGGGCATTGCAGGAAGAAGAAAGCGTGAGGTGGAGCCCTCGAAGGCGCCGCCTCGCGCTCTCTCGCCCTCTGCAATGCCCTGCGGGAGGAGCCAGCAGCGGGAACGAGGAAGCGCGAGGTGGATCCTTCAAAGGCTCCTCCTCGCTCTGCCCCGCTCCCACTGCTGGCTCCTCCCACGGGGCATTGAAGGAAGAAGAAAGTGTGAGGCGGAGCCATCGAAGGCTCCGCCTAACACTCCCTCGCCCTCTGCAATGCCCCGCGGGAGGAGATGGCAGCAGGAACGAGGAAGCGCGAGGCGGAGCCATCGAAGGCTCCTCCTCGCTCTCCCCCGCTCCTGGCTCCTCCCGCGGGGCATTGCAGGAAGGAGAAAGCGCGAAGCGGAGCCCTCAAAGACTCCGCCTAGCGCTCCCTCGCGCTCTGCAATGTCCTGCAGGAGGGGCGGCGTGCGGGAGGAGTGGTGCGCGGATGGTGCGCGTGAGCACAAGTTAGATCTTCTTCACTTTTTTTAAAAAAAGTAGCTTGCATGCTTAAAAAGTGTGAGCACCCCTGTTTTAGAGGATACAGCCTCAAACTTGGGGCAAAAATCAGTAAATTGTAAAGGGTGGACTTCTTGCCACTGTGCATTACATTCACCGGCATAATTTTTTAGTTTTGTTTCAAAGTTTTGAAAATCCAGGGGCGCATTACATTCAATGGTGCATTCGATTCACATAAATACAGCCATCTATGGGCATGATTTTCCCAACCCTGCCTTAAATAGAAGTAAAAAAACTATTAAAGAACTGTACATTATAGCAGGCACAAAAATGCTATAATACTTATTTCTTCTTAAACATGAACTTGTTGCTGCCTTTCATTCCAAACTTGTCTGTGATGGAATGCTATTAAAGCTACATGTCACTCTCTGAGCTCCTGCATTTGAACAGATCCTTAGAGACCATAAACCAGAATCTATTAAAAAGCCAGACACAATTGCAGAGGAGTTAGTAAGACTGCAAGCTGTAGGCAGAGCTTGACTTATTTTATTATTTCTATAGCATCTGGCCATTTTCACAATACCTTGGCACCTTATGAGGGTAGGCAGTAGGAAGAAAGGAAGACAGAAATTGATTTTGGTGTACACACACTTTCCTAAGATCATGGGTGTAAAGTATGTACTTAGATCATAAGAACATAAGAACATAAGAAGAGCCATGCTGAATCGGGCCTCAGCCCATCTAGTCCAGCATTCTGTGTCACACAGTGGCCCACTAGTTGTACACAGGGATCTCTAGCAGAAAGGAGGGCAAAACCCTCACCTGCTCCCGACCCCCCACAACCAGTACCCGGGGAAAATCCTGCCTGCCTCCATCAACACAGAGGTGGCACTTGGATGTCCATTTCAGTAGCTACTGATTCCCTTGGTATCCATGAATCTGTCTAATCCTGCCTTGAAGCTGTCCAGGCTGACAGCTGTCACAACCTCCTCTGGAAGTGAGTTCCATAACCCAATGACCCTCTGGGTGAAGAAATATTTCCTTTATTAGTCCTAACTTTCCTACCTTGGAGCTTTAGGAGTGCCCCCTAGTCCTAGTGTTGTGTGACAGAGAAACTATTTTTCTCTGTTCACCTTTTCTATCCCATGCATGATTTTATACACTTCGATCAAGTCACCTCTTAAACGCCGTCTTTCAAGGCTGAAAAGACCAAGGCGTTGCAACCTGATTTCGTAAGGGAGCTGCTCCATCCCTTGGATCATTCTTGTTGCCCTTTTCTGTTCCTTTTCCAGTTCCGTTTTATCCTTCTTGAGGTGCGGTGACCAGAATTGTACACAGTACTCCAGATGTGGCCTCACCATAGATTTGTAGAGAGGCAATACAACATTTGACGACCTATTTTCGATTCCCTTCCTGATCATACATTGTTTGTACAGTACACTGATAATATGCTTTGACTGCAATTTGTAAAAATGAATTTGGGTTCTCAGAATAACAATAAAAACAATAATAATAATCTTTATTTATACCATGCCCCATCATTTCCCCCCCAAAAAGTGACCAGACGTCAGCTCCAGTTTTGAAAAAAGGGCTTTCCTGGACCTACAAACAGTACAGTTGACCACGAAGCTAACCCTGTCCCCTAGAGGCTTCTAAGAACACAACTAACTGATTCCTCACCCTAACAATTGGGAAGGGGATTTTTGTGTGCTGAAGTGACCCTCAGCCGCTGAGAACTGTCCACCCTGGTATAACACAAGTACGCTAGGTGCATTACAGTTAGCAATTAACAAGATCCTTGTTTGTGATATTCTTCAAAACATTATACTGGCTGTCCCCAGGTTACGAACAAGATAGGTTCTGTGTTTTTTCAGGCTATATGGCCATGTTCTAGAGCAGTGATTTTCAACCAGTGTGCCATGAGAGATCATCAGGTGTGCCGTGGGAAATTATTTTCAAACTTCATTCATATATAAAATATAAGGTGCATCTGTCCCTTTAAGAAATGGAACCATAGCACTCTTGCGTCACCTAAGAAGTGATGCGAGAGTGCTATGGTCGTGCCATCTTGGATTCGCTCAGACGCGGCTCAGTAAACGAAGTTAGAGTTAGTGCTGCAGCTGTGTGTCAATTTGGGATCACAGCAAGACTAGCGAGTGACAGTGATGGAGAAGTTTTCGAGAAGGGAAAATGCAAATGCCGAACAGGGCCCAGGACAAATTATGACACAGATGAAGGCACTCATATGAATGGTGGACAAAAGAAAAAAGAAAAGACGGTGAGCTCGAGGCAATACAGCGAAAGCTATCTTTCATTTGGATTCACTTTCACCGGGGATGCGACGGCACCGACTCCGCTGTGCTTGGTGTGTGGACATGACTTTAAAGGAGCAAGAGGAACTCATTGAACTGAAACAAGATCGTAGTTTAAAGCTAAAATTTGCTTATCTTCCTTTGGACAGTTTTTGGTTATCTGTTGCCAGGGAGTTCTCCATTCTGGCCAACAAAGCTATTTTGACATTGCTCCCATTTTCAACCACATATCTGTGTGAGATGAGCTTCTCTAGCTTGACTGCGATAAAAACTAAAAACAGAGACTGACAGCTGTTGAGCAAGAACTTCGTGTGTGTCTTTCTACCATTCCTACCAGGATATCTATTTTGTGTTCATCGAAACAGGCCTAGGTTTCACACATTTAAAAATATATTAACTATATGTATTACTGTGTTAGAGTGTCATTTTGCGTCATTTTGGTTGGTGGTGTGCCCCAGAATTTTGTAAATGTAAGAAATGTGCCACAGCTCAAAAAAGGTTGAAAATCACTGTTCTAGAGGCATTCTCTCCTGACGTTTCACCTGCATCTATGGCAAGCATCCTCAGAGGTTGTGAGGTTCTGTAGGTTTGCTCTAAAATTGAATTTGGATGAACCTGTATATACAAAACAGGTACATTTTAAAATGTAACTCAAGTCAGAAATGTATTTTTTTAAAGTTTTGGATAACATAGGGATGAGTTGACATCCATGTACCATTTGTTTTTCTGTCTGTGTCCCTGTTCAAAAGATTTCACGTCACTTTTTGACCCTATGATAATTGGATTTTCAAAAATTTGGTTTGTTGTGTAAACAAGGCTTGGTGATAAAGCCTCGGTGCAGATACCTTTTTCCCCATGGTAATTTTACAGGAATCCATCCCTTTCTATGGATAGATTTCCTCTCACTTCCTGTTGTCTTGCTCTCATTAGTAACTAGGAGTCATATGTAAGTCGGATGAATTAACTCAGGTACTGCCTGCATTTGACAAACCCCGTGCTTAGTATTTGAGCATATTTTTGGTGATATTAAAATTCTTCTGCTATGACTGAATGCTCTGTGGAATGAAGACCTTTATTAACATAAACTAGGGGATGGATATGCTTTTTTCTTTTCCTACATTTGCAAAAACTAGAGTTGACATTGTGCCATAGCTTAGTAGAAAAAAAATAGCAAGACCCTCATAACTGTGGTGGGTATGTGAACCATGGACCATTAAATTACATCACTTCTGGTTTCAGCATAACATAGAGTTCTATTGGAGGATCTGGAGATTCCGTAAAGGCTATCCTTTTCAAGAAATTGGTTATGTCCTTCAATACAACTCTATAGTAACTTCCAGGGGAAGTATACTGTAAAATTACCTGGAAGACCTAGTCAATTCCTAAACAGACCATCCCCACACCTCTGGGCACAGGTTAAAGTTTCTGCAGTTTTGGGGACCTTACAGTAGTTCGTTTTCACTAGGGAGATTCCATATTTATTGCCTGGCATCTGCAGGTAGGGTTAGGAAAGACATCTTTCTGAAATTCTGAAAGTGTCCTTCTAGGGCAGTGGTTCCCAAACTTTTTTGGCCTACCGCCCCCTTTCCAGAAAAAAAAATTACTCAGCGCCCCTATAAATTATTTTTAAAAAAATTTAATAGCAATTAAACAGAAAGATACATGTATTAATGCAGTGATTCTCAAGCTTTCTAATGCCATGACCCCTAAATAAGGTTCCTCATGTTGTGGTGACCCTCAAACATATTTTCGTTGCTACTTCATAAATAATTTTGCTACTCTTACGAATTCTAATCCAAATATCTAATATGCAGGTCAAAGCAAATGGGGCGTGGCCAAAGGGCCGTGCGACCCCTCCTAAATGCCCAATCGTTCACCGCCCCCTTAAAGCGGTTCACCGCCCCCCAAATTCCTCTGAGCCTCCCACCGCCCCCTTGGATCGCCTCACCGCCCACCAGGGGGCTGTACCGCCCACTTTGAGAATCTGTGTTCTAGGACTCTTCCACACGGCTTTATATCCCAGAATATCAAGGCAGAAAATCCCACAATATCTGCTTTGAACTGGGTTATCTGTTGCACTTCAGATCGTGGCAGTACCCCCTAGATCACACACACAAGCAGTCTCTGTAAATATAGCTTTATTTATAGTAATAGATAGTTCAAAAGTTAGAAGATGAAAGGCAAGGTCAAATCAGTTCCAAAGGTAAATCCAAAATAGTCTCAAGCTGGCGATCAAGCTGACTTGATCTCCCCACGAAACAAGAGTGCGTAGACAAGGCAAACTGCTCCAGCGGTCGGACATGAACTTAGAGTCCTTGACCCGAGTCCTTCCAAGCTAAACGTAGCTTCAGGTCTGGCGAAATCCCTCTCTGCCCGGTCTAATAAAGGAATCTAACTTCTATGTGTCCACCGCACCCCTCTCTTCAAATTCCAATCCTTTCGGGTGGATCTGATGCTTGCCCTCCTGTCGAAGCTCTGCTCATTAGGGCTCCCAGGTGTGGTGCTATCAGGCTGGGAAACATCCTCCTCCCCATCTCTGGAATTCTCGCTTGAGATCGAGGGAGTGAAAACACTCTCTTGGGAACCAAGGCCGCCCTGGCTCTCACTGCCAAACTCTGAATCAACATCCATTTTTTCCTCATCATCCACCTACTCACTAACAGCAGGCTCACCAGGCAACCTCTCATCCCTGGCTAACTCAACTGGTAACCCATCATCCCTGTGTTGACTAAATGTACCAGGCTGGAATACCACACTATCTTGAGTCCACTCTCCGATGACGTGGGATTTCCTGCCTTGATATTCTGGGATATAGGGCTGTGTGGAAGAGTCCCTAGTCAGTGTAGACAAATGAGATCAATGGATCCAAGGCAACACCATATATTCCCAATGCTATAACTTTATCCCACATGTTTAAAAAAATCTGGGCTTTTTGTGTGCAAATGTGGCATTACTATTACATGAACTTGGAAAAAGCAAAAAAGCAAAAAGAGACCTAAATAAATAAGTAAATATCCGATTTCAAGCCACTGTATACAAAACACATTAAATTTTCACCATGTAAGACAATCTCACCAGTGATTCAGTGAGAACTCATCACTTGCTGGATAACAAAGTGGTGGGTAGGGGCCAAGAGACCTAGATAATGATGCCTTTGATGTGTTTCGCTCAGATCACTTAACTGGGCACCCAGATAAATGTATTGTTTGGTGTTCTAATGATAAATTCCTATAAAATATTTACAAGGGATATTTTCTCTGAAAGGGTCTTTGGATGTTATTCCACCTATCTTTCTCCCAAGGAAATATACAGGGTTTTTCAAAACGCTGGAGCTGTGTATATCTATAGCAATATCAATAAGTACTGTACTCTGCTCTATCTAGACTAGCATGTGAATGTTCTTGAAGACACTTCCAGTTTTACGGATGTAGTTTGCTGGTTCCAGCTTATGATGCTGAAACACCGCCTAGTCAGCTGCTTTCGAAGCATTATCTCTTGCACCTGCTAACAACCTGGCAACCTTCCCTTAAAGTCTCTCTATGATCAGCATTATTCTCAAGTAAATTAAAAGCAAAGTGGATTTCTTAGCGAAAAGCCTGAATATCAACATAATTAGTTAGAGGAAAAAAGACAGCTCCTAGGTACTTAAAGGGAAGTCAAATCAAATGTGAAAGATAATATAGCTGCCATAGCTGCCTGTAAAATACTATGTGCATGGAACAGTCAATCCTAACCCTATGAATCTGCAGTTTCTACAATGTCCTATTAATCATTTTCCTGTCAAAACCATTTTTGTTGGTAAAGAATTGAAGAAAGTGTATTGGAGTCAAGATGGGGCAACTGAGAAACAAACAGGTCCCAAGATATTTATTGTAGATACCTGCTGTCAAGTTGACTTCAACTTAGAGTGGCCTTATGAATGAGAAACCTACAAGACATCAACAGATCGGCTCAAGCCTCACAGACTCAGGGATATGGTTTCTTTGACTGTGTCGATCCAATTTCATCTTCCTCTTTTCCTACTGCTACATCAAACTCTGTTTTTCTCTCGGGTCATGCCTTCTCACCATATGACCAAGGTATGACCGTTTCAGTTTAGCCATCTTGGCTTCCAGTGGGTCAGGTCTGATTTGCTCTAAAACCATTATTTATTTATTTATTTGCTTATTTATTTATTAGATTTGTTAGCCGCCACTTCCAGTGGCTCGGGGCGGCTTACATCGACATAAAATCGTAACATATAATAACATTAAAACACAAATTAGAAGATTCCAGAAAAGAATACAATCTTTAAAAGAACACATTATTCACAACTCGAACGCCTGCCGGAATAAGACAGACTTGCAGGCCTTCCGAAAAGCTAGCAAGTTGTGCAAAGCCCTAACCTCCGGAGGAAGTGTGTGCCATAAGACTGGGGCGATGATAGAAAACACCCTTCTCCGCGTAGATGTCAGATGGTACTGTTTAACATTTGGCACAAGTAAAAGATTACTCTCTTCAGACCTAAGTGATCTCGTGGGACAGTATGGGATTAAGCAGTCCCGCAGGTACACTGGCCCCAGACCATACAAGGCCTTGAAAGTTAGAACTAGCACTTTGAAGGTGATCCGGTACTCAATAGGAAGGCAGTGCAGTTCTCGCAGAATTGGTGTAATGTGGCAGCTTGGAGGAACTCCTGCGAGCAACCGAGCTGCGGCGTTCTGCACTAGCTTGAGTTTCCAGGTCACCGACAGAGGCAGGCCAATGTAAAGAGCGTTACAGTAGTCTAACCTTGAGATGACCGTAGCTTGGATCATCGTGGCCAGGTCGTGCCGGGATAGGTAAGGGGCCAGCCTCTGAGCCTGGCGAAGATGGAAAAATGCACTCTGCTGGCGGCGGAGACCTGAGCCTCCATCGACAGCAGAGGGTCCAGAAGAACTCCAAGGCTCTTTACTGAAGACGACGGGCATAATGCCACGCCGTTCAGGATCGGAAGCTGGCCGTCCCCACCACCCAGACGATCCAGCCAGAGGATCTCCGTCTTCGCTGGATTCACCTTCAACCTACTGGCTCGCAGCCATCCAGTAACGACTTCAAGGCAGAGATGGAAATTATCGGGTACGGTTTCGGGCCTGCCCTCCATCCTCAGAATCAGTGTACTGGTGACACTCCAGCCCAAAGCTACGTACCAGCTGAGCAAGTGGTCGCATGTAGATGTTAAATAATAATTGATCTTTTTAGCAATACGCAGTATCCATAAAACTGTTCTTCACTATTTTCATATGACTTTATTTTCTGTATTGTCGAAGGCTTTCGTGGCCAGAATCAATGGGTTGTTGTAGCTTTTTCAGGCTGTATGGCCATATTCTAGAAGCATCGTCGCCCAACGTTTCGCCTGCATCTATGGCAGGCATCCTCAGAGGTTGTGAGATCAGACTACAGCCCAAAAAACCTACAACAACCCAGTTTAGTTTCTTTTTATCAGTTTTCTTAATAACAAAATGTAATGGGAGACCACCAACTAATAGCAGGTGCTGCCAATCAATATCAGGAACTTTAGGCTATATTTCAGAGGAAAGAACTGACAAAACCACCCCTGAGTTTACCTTACCTCAGAAAACCCTACAAAATTCATGGGGTTGCTTTAAGTCCGTGGTTCTCAACCTCTGGGTCCCCAGGTGTTTTGGCTTATGACCCCCAGAAATCCCAGCCAGTTTACCAGCTGTTAGGATTTCTGGGAGTTGAAAGCAAAACACCTGGGGACCCACAAGCTGAGAACCACGGACTTAAAGCAACCCCATGAATTTAAGTTCTTTAAATTCTACTTTAAGTTGATAGGTGGCTTAAAGGCACATACACACACACACACACACACAATAAGGTGCCCTCAATCATTTGGAAAGTTGTAGTTTAAAGGAAATGGGTGTTTGAATTTTATGGTTTCCTGGAGCAGTGTTTCTCAACTGCTGTGATGCGGCACAGTAGTGTGCCGTGACGGCCCTCCTGCTGTGCCGCGAGAAAAGCTCTCTGCCCCCCTTCCTCCCCCCCTCTTGCCGAACTCCTGCTGCTTGGGGGAGGAGGAGGAAGGGCTGGGCGGCGGCGAAGAAAAAGAAGGAGCCAGGGTGCCGCCTCCTTCGGCCGTTTCCCCAGCCAGCCTCCAATCTGCCATGACTCTCGCCCCTCACTTGCTGAAGCCGCGCGGAGGAGGAGCCCCGCCCACTGAAGCCCGTCCACTGCTCATGTTCCTCCTCCTCCGTGCGGCTTCAGCGAGCAAGGGGCGGGAGTCATGGCGGAGAGCGGGGACGGGGGCCATGTTTCCAGCCCCTCGCTCGCACTGCCCCCTCAAGGCTGGAGAAGCTGTGGGTGGCACGGCCTGGCTCCACCCCCTCTTCCCGGCTTTGGCACTCCCAGCAGCTGCTCCCAGCAGGCCACCATCCCCCAGTCATTCTTTACTGTGTTAGAGTGTCATTTTGTCTCATTTTGGTTGGTGGTGTGCCCCCAGATTTTTTTAATGTTAAAAATGTGCTGCGGCTTAAAAAAGGTTTGGAAACACTGGCCTGGAGGGCTAAATGATACCATTATATCCATTGTCAAGGCTCCTCTTGTGACTAGAGGTGGATATTCTCCCATGAAATAATAGTCCTAGAAGTGGGCAAGTCGCAAACTCACATTCCCAAAAATCCCTGTGATAAGTTTTTGTCTTAGAGTCACACAAGCCAGAAATGAATTGAAGGCACACAATAACAACAAACCATCACTGTATGTTGAAAGCTTGATTAAAGCTACTCCCTAATCCTAGCAATCCTAGCTATTTCTCCAACACAGCATTTCCTGGGAAAGGTTTGGCTTCAGTCTTTCAGAAACAGCTATCAATAGTTAAAAAAACACAACGCTGTTGGGAGTGTTGGGAGGAGAGATAAGACTGTAACAAATCTGCCTACCAGGATCTCAATTTCATGGAGATTATTGTTATTATTATAGATAGTTATCAATTATGTATCACGTTGATAGTTAATTTATAAAAAGAATAGGGGCTTGCTGGTGCTGCTGAATTCTGACTGATAGGAGATAGGCGATTTCCTGGTAGTTAATGGCCAATTTCCGAGCAATACGACTGCAGCATAATCACAGAGATTTATAGTAATAATTAATTGATTTTTCTCTCAAATTGTGAAGATTCTAAAGAGCATGATTCCCACTCCTATTAATAATTAATCCTGCATTTCAGAAGGACCCAAACCTTTGTATTCTAGGGCCTAGGCACTAAAGTTCTTTTTAAAGTTACGGTATCACCAATAGAAACTTCGGGGTGTGGGGAAGAAGCTGTGTATATAAATAAAAGGTTACAATAAATGCAGTAAAAATAATAAACAAAGCATTTTCCATTTTTAGCATTTCTCAGTGTAATTTTAGTACCCATCTATACTAATAAGAATAGACCATGGTAAGCATTTTCCATTTTTTAGCATTTCTCAGTGTAATTTTAGTACCTATCTATACTAATAATGGACTAAGTCTAAACCTGGTTGGTATGGAGGGTAGTTAAGCTACTTTAAAATAAGGTTTTCATCATGCAAGTGATCTTGGGAAGTCTGATTTGGCCACGGTGGTCCACGCTCTGGTTACATCCCAAATAGATTACTGCAACGCTCTCTATGTGGGGTTGCCTCTGAAGACTGCTCGGAAGCGGCAATTAGTCCAACATTCGGCAGCCAGGTTACTAACAGGAGCGGGGCACAGGGAGCATACAACTCCCTTGCTGCGCCAGCTCCACTGGCTGCCAATTAGCTTCCGAGCACAATTCAAAGTGCTGGTTTTAACCTACAAAACCCTATACCATTCTGGCCCAGTTTACCTGTCCGAACAGATTCTCCCCTACAAACCATCAAGAATATTAAGATCCTCCGGAGAGGCCCTGCTCTCGGTCCCGCCAGCTTCGCAAGCGCGGCTGGTGGGGACGAGAGACGGTGCCTTTTCTGTGGTCACCCCTCGTCTGTGGAACTCTCTACGAAGTGATGCTAGATCTGCCCCCTCCCTGTTGTCCTTTAGGAGGCTGGTGAAGACTTGGATATGGAACCAGGCCTTCCCAGAATACGCCGAGATTGGCTATTATCTGAATGTATGACCACGTTTACAGATTGAGTGGAATTGTTTTAATGGCGATGTGGTTTTATGCTGGGTTTTTATGTATTTTAATATGTTGTTCTAGTTTTTAAATTGTATAGCATTGAATCTTTGCTGTTATGCCGGTCTGAGTCCCTCAATAGGTCGGGGTACAAAAGTTTTAAATAAATAATAAATAAATAAATCTGCCACTTATATGGGGGGGTCCCTTTAGGGCAGTAGTTCCCAACATGTAGTCTGTGAACCACCAGTGGTCCGCAATAACTAAAATATGGTTTGCAGCCTCACAATTACGACACCATTGAAACAAGAGCGACTGGTCTCGCAAAAGCTTCTTATAATGATAAGGCTTATTAAATATGGTTTTCTGTGGGCAAGCAGATGGTGACTACTGGATGGCATATGTTCTGTTTCTGAAACTGGAGCTGATGTGGTCTATCCAATGCAATTTTCTGACTCAGTACTCCAAATAACCAAACCAAATCTAAAGTTGACCAAAAACTGATCTGTAACCCTTTTGGTACTAATGTTGGAGAGTGGTCCCTGGTCAAAAAAAGGTTGGGAACCACTGTTTTAGAGCCATTTATCACCAATAGTTTTCCACTCTTCCCCCCCCCCCTCCAATGTTTCCCACTTTTTTCTATCTTTTTTCTTTCCACCAGAAAAAAGTTGATCGAAATTTACTCATGCAAAATCCTTTGACCGATAGGACTAGGACCCATGAATCTAGGACAGTGGTTCTCAACTTGTAGGTCCCCAGGTGTTTTGACCTACAACTCTGAGAAATCCCAGCCAGTTTACCAGCTGTTAGGATTTCTGGGAGTTAAAGGCCAAAACATCTGGGGACCCACAGGTTGAGAACCACCGATCTAGGACCACCCTTTTACCAAGAATGTGAAAGGTGACTGTTGTTCAAAAGCCAGTTGGAAGAGATGGGACCAACTCAAGAGACAAGCAACCATGGGAAGTCTACAGGCCAGGCCTACTATTAGGCAGTACTGTACCTGGCTCAACATGGGAGATGATATGGGCAGTGATACCATCCCTTAATACCCCAGAAATTATTCTCTTTAATTTCCAACAATTCCCTTCTGCTGGAGGACTCAGCTGTATGACCACTGTGGTCTCTCCTACACCCTTGAAGTAGCCTACTGCCCTCAGCAGCAGCAGGCAACATGCATGTTAGAATAAATGCCAAACAACAGAAACGTGCACCAACACATCTCATGGAAACAAGTATCTGTGCACATAGAGAACCTGTAAGTCATGCTGTACATATAATTACACACACATCCAACCATACAATTGTACAGATCATCTTTAGAAGGAGGGCTGGATGGGCTTCAGCTTCAACCACATTCCAGAGAATTGAAACTGCTAAAAGCAAAGAAAGCTATGATGAAACTTCTACCTCTGTGGCTACCACCTACAGCAGTCTTTCCCAACCTTTTTTGAGCCGCGGCACATTTTTTACATTTACCAAATCCTGGGGCACACCAGTTGTAGAACATGTAACCATCAATATTCCATTCACAATACAGGGTAATGTGAGCAAAGTATCATATGCAGCATACATGCAATACAGTCCAAATAAATAACACTCATATGAAAACCTCTCACACACTAGAGAAGAGCTGCAATAACACTCACAGTTTGTACATTGACCCAGTTCATGAACACATACAATCTTGCACGGTTCAGTAAAATTACATTCATAAGGTAATCACAACCTTACTGGGACATGAAGGGGAAAATACCCATCAGGAAATGTACTCAATTACAGAAAGGAGCTCTTCCGTAGCCGCGGAGAGTGCTGCGGCGAACCCCGGAAGAAGGTGAGTAAGGCAGGACCAATCAAAGCCAGAATGTATTGTTCTCTATGCAGGCCCCTCACAGCCGTTGCCGGTGCTGTGAAGCTAAGTTAAGGCCTCGTGGGGTAAGCTTTTCACCCGGCTCTCGCGCTCTTCCGACTTCGGAGGGACGCGAGAGCCGGGTGAAACGTTTTCCCCAGGCCTCGATGCCTCGCGGGGGAAGCTTTTCCTGGGCTCTCGCGTTCTTCTGACTTCGGAGGGACACGAGAGCCGGGCGAAAAGTTTTCCCCAGGCCTCGATGCCTCGCGGGGGAAGCTTTTCGCCCAGTTCTTGCGTCCTTCCAACTTCGGAAAGGTGCGGGGGCCAGGCGGAAAAGCCTCCCCCAGCTCGGCGCCCTCCCTCTCCTCCAACCCTCTCCTCACACACACACACGCACGCACACACACACACAAGGCCTCAGAGCCCACCTCACCCACTAGGCCCAGATCCGGCTCCATCCGCTTGACCTCCTCCCCCTCCCCCAAGCAGCAGCAGCAGGAGGGGGAAGAAAGGCAGGGGGAGGAAACGTTTTCGCGGCACACCAGGTGATCCTGCACGGCACACTAGTGTGCCGCGTCACAGCGGTTGGGAAACACTGTCCTACAGTGTTGAATCATGCAAGTGGTGGCACAAAAACTAGGCTCCTTTGTTTCAGCTCCATGCCGAACTTCATTTCTACAAGGCTTGACCCTAGGACAATGCCACCTAAGCAACTCTGAGAAAAAGCATGATAATGCAGTAGTATCAGGGAACTGAGAATTGAGGTAGAATTACAGAGCAAAGGACCATGTGTTGATCTGCAACGGGGACACATGAATGTAGTCCTTCAGATATTGTTGGGCTGAAACTCCTGTAAGACCTAGGCAGCATGGATGAAGGATAACAAGAGTTGCAACTGACATCTGGAGGGCCATAAGCAGCCCATCCCCTGACCTAGAGGAAGTGGAAATAGCAGATTGCATAGCTGTGCAGATCTAGCAGTTTCTTTCTTTCATGTGGCATAGCACTGAACGTCACTACTGTCAACACATTCATACTGGAAGTGTGGCCTTAGCGGTGATGGCAATCAGAGCAGAGACTGATATTTCTGTCCCTCTCGTTGCCAAGCCATCACCCTTAAAATGCAGTTTAAAACACATTGCTGAGAACAGCCATTTTAAATTGGTAATGGCTTCTTTATTTACATGGCTCAGAGTCTCTGCATGTAAAATATTTGCTTTTAAGCCAACTGCACTTGACAACAGCAGGGACTCTTAGATCATCAGGAGCATTGAAGAATTAGAAAGGAAAAGAAACCCCAGCTAATTTTCCCTAGTAATTAACAAATGTTACAAATCTTGAACATATCATATAGGGGAGACACACAAACACGCACACACACGAAAAGAAATCCATTATCTTCAAACAACTATATTTGCTAGAAGCAAGACGTAAGAGGGCTGTCAAACACACCACTTGAAGAATGTACAAATACAACTTTGAACCAGAAAAGGAATGCAAAAATCTGTATTTATTGTTTGCTCAGAGGCTTCATGCACACTTAAAGCCAAATAAAGCAATCCCTCACTGCATCTGGGAACTCAATAAAAATAAATCTCATTGGATTGTGTGATTCATCTAAAACTGCACATGCGAGATCACTCTATAACAGAGGTAAATGAAATGTGTTAAAAGATATGCAAGTTCATAAACCATACTTTAACTTAAAATACACAGAACACTGAATTCACACAACTCAATACAGCCGTCTTCCTGTAGAGAAGTGGGGCTAAACTGTGTAGAGCAGTGTTTCCCAACCAGTGTTCCGCGAGCGATCATCAGGTGTGCCGTGGGAAATTGGAACCTCCAATACCCTTTCTTCCCCCTCCTGCCGAACACTTTTTCGTCTCCACTCGGGCTCCCTTCTTCCCAGCCTCGCTCTGCTCGCTTTGCTCTGGGGCGAGTCTGCGCAGTAGCGCCCGCACGAGTCACGTCTTCCTCCCTCCCCTCCTGAACACGCTCACGCTGCCCCCTCGGTTCAAAATGGCGGCAGAAGCGGCAGTGTAGAAGAAAAAGTAAGTGTTCGGCAGGAGGGGGAAGAAAGGGCGCGAAGGTGAAGGGGGAGGAAGAGGTCTCTGTCGAAAGCTGGCATGGGCAAACTTGGACCTTCCAGGTGTTTTGGACTCCAACTCCCACTATTCCTAGCAGCCTCAGGCCCTTTTCCTTTCCCCCTCAGCCATTTAAGCAGGAAAGGGCCTCAGGCTGTTTGTCCAAAGCACCCAGCGGGCCGAAGTTTTCCCATGTCTGTTTTAGGGACCTTAAAGTGGTGAGCCTCCTTCCAACATTGCGATTGTTGTTAATGAGAGCTCAATATGCCAAGTTTGGTTCAATTCCATTGTTGCAAGAGTTCAGGATGCTCTTTGATTGTGTGTTAACTAGAAATCCCAGAAACTGTAACTCCCAAATGTCAAGGTCTATTTTCCCCAAACTCCATCTGTGTTCACATTTGGGCATATTGAGTATTCATGCCAAGTTTGGTCCTGATCCAACATTGTTTCAGTCCACAGTGCTCTCTGGATATAGGTGAACTAAAACTCCAAAACCCAAGGTCAATACCCACCAAACTCTTATAGTATTTTCTCTTGGTTATGGGAGTTCTGTGTAGGAAGTTTGTGTCTTTCTACCACTCCTGCCAGGATATCTATGTTGTGTTCATCGAAACAGGTCCAGGTTTCACACTGAGTGTATAAATACAGTTAAAACATATTAACTATATGTCATTTTGTGTCATTTTGGTTGGTGGTGTGCCCCAGGATTTTGTAAATGTAAAAAATGTGCCACGGCTCAAAAAAAGCTTGAAAAACACTGGTGCAGAGAATGCAGATATGCATGCCATTCTAGGCCCCTAACATTTCTGTTTACCTGTCAGCATTATACATCTTCACATATTAAGCATAAAGATCCAAAAATGATTCTTTAAACACATGGAAATCAATGCACTTACAGAGCTTCCATTGGAAATAAATCCCTTTCAGGATTTCCAATAACAAGAGCAATATCAATATAAGCTATAGATTATTACAGAATGCTTTTGAGATCTTTGTATTGAAATATGAACAGCAAACTGTCAACATAACCATAAACAGAGCTATAAAGGAAATGTTTAACCAGAGTTCGAAGAGCTTTAGGAAACAAACAAACAAACCAAGTTATGCCTAGATTTTAAAGTAGTAATTGAAGATGCAGTTTAGAGGTAGAAGATTCCAAGAATATGAAATAGCAAGGAAGAAAGGATGGCAACGAACTAAAGAGTAGGAAGCCCTTGTTCAACTAAGGAACATGGAGTTCTATCAACAGGGACAATAATGAGAAGTACAGGCTAAAACGTGGAGGAGCTAAGCCATTAAGAATAAGAACAAGAAGCTTATACAGGATACTAAAAAAGACTGGCATCCAATAAAGGGACATCACAAGTGGGGCAACATTGTCAAAATGAGTAGTCAAAAAATAATATCGGAAGCAAGATGCTGCCAGGAAACAAGGAGACTAAGATGGATTAATGGAACACCAATCAATAGACGATTAGAAGACAAGAAATGTCTAAACATTAGTTCAAGTGTTTTCAGAAAAAGCAAACAGAACAAAAGTCTGGTTCTAAAAATAACTATAACCTAAATTTAAAAAAGGACAAATGATGGGATGTAGTAGCAAAAAATATTCCACTGTTAGTGCCCCAAAATACAATCTGTATAGGATGAATTATGTGGTGACTTATACCCCGTCTCTGCTATGTAGCCGGTTTTATGAACAAGTTACTCATATATCAACTTCAATACTTTGCGTTTTCGCAATCTGGCAGCAGCTTTTTTGTGAATGGTTACCTCCCATCCAGGGCCAGTTCGTCCATTAGGCGGACCACGCAGGCGCGTAGGGCGACGTCACCCGGGGGCGCCACCCGGGAGGGGCACCGGCTCCGCGCCCGCCCCGCCCCCCTGCGCTGGCCAGGCCTCCGCAGCTGGCTCCGTGGCCTGCGCCGCCGCACCGGCCAGGCCTTTGCAGCTGGCTCGCGCGGCCTGCGCCGCGCAGAAGGCTGGGCGCTACAGTGCCTGGCCGCTTCTGCGCATGCGTGAAAAAGCTCTGCGCACGCGCACTGGCTCCAGAGAGCGCTCCTGCTTTGGAGCCAGTGCGCGTGCGTGCAGTTTCACACATGCAGCACTGGCCATGCACACTGGGCTCTCCTTGGGAGCAACTAGGGGGCGCACTGGGCTCTACTTAGGAGCAACTGGGAACAGGTAGGTCCGCCCCTGCTCCCATGATTTCTGTTTTGTACCAGCACCCATAAAGCGTTGTCAAATGTGCAAATGTGCCCATAGGTGCCAAGACTGGAAACTTCTGCTCTTCATTTTTCTATCTAACCTCGACTCAGAAGCACCTACGCATAATTCAAAAACACAACATCTATAGCAACGCAACATCTGACATAAATAACACTCAATTTTATTCAGTATTCCTGTGATACAAGATGTCAATTGTTTATGAACCTATCTAGGTCACTTGGGAGCATATTGCACATATACTGGCATACCCTTATATTTAAGTGGTAGCCAGGGGTATGATAGAGAAAGAAACTTTCTGGCTCATAAAGATGAGGAGTATAAGCTGTGGAGATGCTGAACCTAGCCTGCACTGCAGACATAAGTCCTTTTAGCCATTGAAGACTCTCCCCTGCCAAATTGAAACAATATATCTGAAGAGGTTCTTCTAAGGCAGTGGTTCCCATTATATGGTCCTCCGGGTGTTTTGGACTTCAATTCTCAGAAATTCTAGCCAGCTTACTAGCTGTTAGGAATTGTGGGAGCTGAAGTCCAAAACACCTGGAGGACCAGAGGCTGGAAACCACTATTCAAAGGAAATGGCTCTCTTTACACCATGAATCTTATGTACAATATTGTGTTGAATCACATAATTAAGGAACTGACTGTAAGATGATGGCTACTAGGCTCAAGGCAAACAACCTAATTCTTTAACGCTTTCCTTTCTTCAAGAAACATTCTAGAAGTGCTCAAAATGTGCTTCAAGACTATCAAGGCAAAGAGTCTACTAGGAGCTACCCAAGGTCCTGCAATCCTAGCCTACCTCTTATTTATTTATTTCGGACATTTATATCCTGTCCTATCTCAACCTCCGCAGAGGGAGGTGCCAACAACAAAAAGTATAAATACACAAATTAAATCAAAACAATATAAAAACCGTATTAAAACATTCAAACAATTCAGTTCTTTGGGATATGTGCTGTCGCATGCTGGGCCTGTAGAATGGCTGTTTCTAGGACATGACCTCTGTTTGCCCAACGGGACTTCGGGGTGCCTCAGCTGGAAGGGCCCCTTAGTTTCCCCAATGATAAAGTCCTTCGAGCCTTGAGATAAGTTCAACAAAGTTCTTTATTTGGGCTTAAATCTTAACAAACTGGAAGGCTTCGAACAGGTGACTTTCTCAGTCTGCAGCAACAGGGCCAGCAAACTGGGCAAAACTGGTCTTCTCTTTTTGGGGAAAATCCTATGACCCTTCCCTGGGCAATCTTTCTTTACCTTGCTGGCGTGAGGCCCCTTCTTCCAACTCCAAGCTGCGTTATGGATAGCCAGATGTACTATACCAGACAAGGTTCCTGTCGATTAGCCAGGCTGTTGGGACTGTATATAATACCTTCACAAAGAACTGTGAAGCTGTTCTGTATTTCTCCAGCAAAAGCTGGATCTGTGTTTCTCCAGCAAAGTTGGTCTGTTACCCTAGCAAAGCTGTTCTTTTACCCCAGCAAAGCTGTAAGATTTAATGCCTTTTCCAAGTAGGAAGGAATAGGCTACCTTAAATCACGTCCTCTCCAATAGAATAGCTGTTAAGACTGAGAGGAAAAACATCCCCTTTCCCTCCCAAATCCTGGGAATAGGGGCGGGTCTGCAACTCATGGTTGATTGGCAGCCCTCTGGGTCCGTAAATGCAAACCAAGAAAGTCACCTACAAATAAAATGCAAGGGAATGCAAACTTGTAGTGCAACAAATGGAAAACAGAGCCCTATTGGCACTACAGTGCCAGAACAGGATAAGCAAAGTTTTGTCCTGGGTATCAAAACAAACAAGGACAATTTTCCAAACAAAACTTTATTTCCACATTAAAAACATGTATAAGATGATCAAATATCATTAAAGACATGCACAGCAGCAAATTGATGCATCTCAAAGCAATAAATATTTCTGATTTATGACTTGGGAGGCTTTTGTGGACAAGATATAAAATATAAGATATAATATCTATGAACTTTTCCAGTTTATATTTCTATATTCCTTTAGTAACTGACATTTTATGCCTCACCTCTAATGTTTAAAGGGGTTTATTACCTATTGTTTTTACACTGTACTGAGAAATTAGCTACTAGATTCTTTAACTACTATATACACAATAGAAGTACTGGACACCATCCAAATGGAAAGAATGACAGCCTGCCTAAAGGGAAACTCAAAAAAAAACATATTCCAAGCAAAGAGTTATGATTTGTTTATTGAATATTGTAAAAATGAATATGAATTGAGATTTGATTTAAATGATTAAGGTTGATATGCATCTAGGCAGGTATCAGAGGTTAGAAAAGTAACAAATAATGGCTACCCTTTTACCCTATCTCCCTTCGCATCGAGTCCTTTGTTAAAATAATGTAAAGATAGTACACAGTAAGATTAGTTAGGACCTACGGGTCCAGAAAAAGTTCTGCTCTACCCATGCTTTTAAACCTTTCCCTAATGTGTGCAATCCTCCCCCATCTTCCCCTCCCGCTGCCCCTATCTTCCCCTTCCCCCTCCCCCGATCCCCAACCCTTTTTACCCAACTTGGTTGTCAGCGGTCGCAATATAGGGAATGGGAGGGGTAGGACAACCCCCTTCCCGATCCCCTGCACGTGCAGGTCAACACCCACTAGTACCAGATTGGACGCTGTATACCAGTGTGTCTTTTTATTGTCTGTCATTGTATGTATGTTTGACTATTAAAACCTAATAAAACCTTTTCAAAAAAAAAAGAAAAGAAAAAAAAGAAGTACTTTTCATGATTTTCCTATTGTTCATAGTGAAGTGGCTTATTGCCTTCAGGTTGACTTGCCATGCTGCACACACAACACACACATTTTTGCTCCAGTGTACCAGTGCCATAAGGATGTACCCACTTTTCATTTTGTTCATCAAGAGAACATGCAATTGGTCCTTTACTAAAACATAGAACGATATATTCCAGTGGGATTATGGAATATAATGTCATATGGTCTCGTCCATGAGTTTTTAAGGAATTTTTAATCTTAAAATTTCTTAACATTGTTGTATCTTGATGTTTTTATTAAATGTTGTGATCCGCCCCGAGCCTGCAGGGAGGAGCGGAATATAAAACTAAATAAATAAATTAAATAAAATACAATTACAGTCTGACACATGTGCCAAAAGAATGTCAAGCAACCATTCTACAGTAGAGTCTCGCTTATCCAACCTTCACTCATCCTATGTTCTGTATTATCCTACACAATCTGCCTCCCTCCTGGATCCACAGCTATTTCAATACATTGCCATGTTTTGGTGCTAAATTCGTAAATAGAGTAATTACTACATAACTTTATCATGTATTGAACTGCTTTTTCTGTCAATTCGTTGTGAAACGTGATGTTTTGGTGCTTAATTTGTAAAATCATAACGTAACTTGACATTTAATAGGCTTTTCCTTAATCCTTCCATATTCTCCAATATTTTTTACTTACCCAATGTTTAGCCGGCCCATTTATGATGAATAAGCAAGACTCTACTGTACTTTGACAAATAGTGTCTATCCAGGGGTGGGCAATTACCGGCCCTCCAGGTGTTTTGGACTTCAACTCCCAGAAATCCTAGCCAGTTTACCAGCTGTTAGGATTTCTGGGATATAAAACAAAGCAAATACCATATTTACTATGTGTGTGTGAGCTGGATATATAAAAAAAGTAAATACCATATTTTCTGGCATATAAGACTACTTTTTAACCCAAGAAAACTTTCTCAAAAGTCAGGGGTCATCTTATACGCGGGAGTTGGAGTGGAGCATCTGTGATTGCTGCATATGGTGGTGGTGGTGGTGGGGAGTTCAAAAAATTGCAGTGGCCGCGTCCCTGCCGTGTGCAGCGACTGTATGAAAGCATTAATATGGTAGAAGAAAATCCATTCATCAGGATTTGTGGACTTAATGCGGTCCCGATGGTGAGGTGAAGGGGCGCCTCACTGGGAAGGTGTAAGTGACGGACGGAGCAAGCTGCAGGCGGCCGGGGCACCCAGGGTATGGAAAAAAGAGAGAGAGAGGCTCTGGGCCTAGAAAAACACACCTCTTTTACCTGCCTGGCCCGCCCTTGTATTCCATTACTGTACCTCTTCCTCTGCCTCTCACATCTTGCTCCTGAAGATTGCTGTGAAGCGGTGCAGGTGCGCATGTGCGAGATCTGAGAGGCACAGAAGGAGGTACAGTAATAGGAAAATTACCATATTGAAATGAAATCCGATGCACCGGGAATGTGGCGCAGCTGGCTAAGTGTCAGCTGCATAAGATCTCTCTGACCAGTAGGTCATGAGTTCGAGGCCTGCCCGGGTCGAGGTGGGTGCTCGACCTTTAAGTGTAGCCTGCTGTTGACCTTTGCAGCCCGAAAGACAGTTGCATCTGTCAAGTAGGAGATAAAGGTACCACATTAAGTGGGGAGGCAAATTTTGACTGAATTATGAGGCCATTAAAGAACTCTAGGAATGCTGAGGAATGCGGAAGGAACAACAAGGGACGCTGGGAATGCTGAGAGATGAGGAGTGCGCCAGCTCCCCCTGGTGGCCAGAGTTTGCCTCTGTTCGTCTATATGTGTGTATGTGGAAACGGCAGGAATTGTCTGCTAAGTATGTGTACCTGTAATCCGCTCTGAGTCCCCTTCGGGTGAGAAGAGCGGAATATAAATAAAGTGTATTATTATTATTATTATTATTTGTTGTGCATTGGAAGAGGAGTAGTCTTATACAGCGAGTACATCCCAAACTCTATATTTTAACTGGAAAAGTTGGGGATCCCAGTTGTCTTTTATGCCAGAAAATACGGTAAATAAAAATAAGCAAAATAAGATGTTGACTTATAGCAACCCCATGAATTTAATAGAGTTTCTTAGACAAGGAATCCTCAGAGGTTGTTTGAGGATTCCTACGAAATATAGCCTCGATACCTGGGATTCATTAGCAGTCTCACATTCAAGTACTAACCAGGGCCGACCCTGCTTAACTTCCAAGATGATACATGCTACACATTTTAATTTAAAGAATGCTGAAGAAGATACTTAAAAAAAACACTTCATGGTACTAATTCTTCCCATAAATTAGCTCACCATGAGCTAAAGGCAGCCCTGCAGTACATAAAGTGCAATCACAAAGCCCATTAAACCATTGGCTATTTTGAAACATAGTTGTTGTTACTTTCAAAAACCCTCGGTAGAATAGGTACCTATTATTCATCATAATGCACACTGCAGGCACTCTTTGCAGATTAATGTAATTTTGCTGGTTAGGCCTATTCCATTTATGTTTGACAGGTGTCCGCGATGATACCATGCAGTAATGAGAGTCTATTTTAAAAGCCTGCTAAAAATGAAACAGGGCCCTACAAGCGGGATTGCGGAGGCATAGAGATGCCACAGAAACACAGATACGCAGCTTGAGTGAGATACACTGATTCATGCACCTCACACTTGCTTTTAGGTGTCTGCATGAAAGCTCAATCTGAAAATAAATAAAGCAGAACTCTGTAATAATAATAATAGGACATGGGCTAAACATAACTAAAATCACAGAGGTCAGTTGACACGTACTACACATACAGTTTCAGCGTATAATGCAATGTGAGTGGGAAGAGAAATGGGTGGGCTATAATTCTTCAGCAAGATTAGGAAACAACGGAAGCGATTTACATATAGTAATTGCATGTCCTTGTCAGTCTCCAGCAGTGTCTTTCAAAATGTAAATTTCCCTGAAAGTATTCGGACATTACGCTAGACTTGTATATATTTATTTGGGGTGGAGGGAGTAGTCAACCACGATAGTGTACAACAGTGTTTTTCAACCTTTTTTGAGCCGCGGCACATTTTTTACATTTACAAAATCCTGGGGCACACCACCAACCAAAATGACACAAGATGACACTCTAACACAGTAATACATATAGTTAATATTTTTAAAATGTATTTATACACTCAGTGTGAAACCTGGGCCTGTTTCGATGAACACAACATAGATATCTTGGTAGGAATGGCAGAAAGACACAAACTTCCCACACAGAACTCCCATAACCAAGAGAAAATACTATAGGAGTTTGGTGGGCATTGACCTTGGGTTTTGGAGTTGTAGTTCACCTATATCCAGAGAGCACTGTGGATTGAAATAATGTTGGATCAGGACCAAACTTGGCATGAATACTCAATATGCCCAAATGTGAACACAGATGGAGTTTGGGGGAAATAGACCTTGACATTTGGGAGTTACAGTTTCTGGGATTTATAGTTAACACACAATCAAAGAGCACCCTGAACTCTTGCAACAATGGAATTGAACCAAACTTGGCATATTGAACTCTCATTAACAACAGAAAGTACTGAATGGGTTTGCTTGGGAATTGACCTTGAGTTTGGAAGTTGTAGTTCACCTACACCCAGAGAGCACTGTGGACTCAAACAATGTTATGTTATGTTGTTGTTTGTTTTCTATCCAAAATCACAATGTTGGAAGGAGGCTCACCACTTTAAGGTCCCTAAAACAGGCATGGGAAACCTTCGACCCTCTGGGTGCTTTGGACTTCAATTCCCACCATTCCTAACAGCCTGAGGCCCTTTCCTGCTTAAATAGCCTGGGGGGGGGAGGGAGAGAAAAAGAGCCTGAGGCTGCTAGGAATGGTGGGAGTTGGAGTCCAAAACACCTGGAAGGTCCAAGTTTGCCCATGCCAGCTTTTGACAGAGACCTCTTCCTCCCCCTTCCCCTTTGCACCCTTTCTTCCCCCTCCTGCCGAACACTTACTTTTTTTTTAATACTGCCGCTTCTGCCGCCATTTTGATTTGAGGGGGCAGCGTGAGCTTGTTCAATAGGGGAGGGGGGAGGGAGGAAGATGTGACGCCTGCGGGTGCTACTACGCAGACTTGCCCCAGAGCAAAGCGAGGCAAAGCGAGCAGAGCAAGGCTGGGAAGAAAGGAGCTCGAGTGGAGAAGAAAGAGTATTCGGCAGGAGGGGGAAGAAAGGGGATTGGAGGTTCCAATTTCCCACGGCACACCTGATGATCGCTCATGGCATACTGGTTGGAAAACACTGGTGTACAAAGCAGTACGAGTAGCTACAGTAAAAGTATTTCAACTACTTTTTAGGATGTATTTGAACGTGCACAATCCATAACAAAGGAAAGTACAAAGAAAAAGGAACGCAAAGTAGCAGCAAACCAACCCTGTTACTCCCATAATGAAACGTATTTTGCTTAGTGATATGGTTTTCCCATCAATCTTCTAACACTGGAATGGGATAATCCATTTCCTCTCTAAGCAATAAACACTTCCATTCAAATATATACAGTACATGCATGACATTAAATAACCCACTTGGAAGACTGCAGTAGGGTAACTTTAAAAAATTTAAGAGTAGCTGGCTAATGGAAGGTATGCATATAATGAGGAGAGAACTGATCTTTGGTTTTATGTACAACATAACACTCATTCTTTTGTTTGTTTGCTTCCTTTACTCATGGTAATGATCTCATTTTGTGTACTCTTATCCTTCCCAGCATGGATTTAGCATTGCAAGGAACTGCATGGGGTATATGTTTACAGCCACACTAGCATGGTTCCTGAAAAAATAATAAACAAGATTCTAGAGAAATTCATGTGTATTATTCCCTCAAATTATTTTTGTACGCAGGCGTAGAGAACCCTGATAAGAAAAGCACACCCATTCATTGTTCTTATACCCAGTTTTCTATTAATGACTAGAGCTGTGCGTGGAATCAGTTTCTTCTGTTTTCTCAATTTCTTCCATTTTTTTCAGTATTTTCGGTACTTCAGGAGCTCATAACACAAAAGCAAGCAGGAGCCAATCTTGGCTTCTCCTCTGCTTTTTGGCATCACAGTTTACGGTATATACTCGAGTATAAGCCTAGTTTTTCAGTCTTTTTTTTAGGCTGAAAAAGTCCCCCTCGGTTTATACTCTAGTCAAGATTATTTATTATTTCATTCTGTTATAAATACATAATAAATATATTATTATTACATTTATCATTTTATTCCATTATTATGATTATTATTTCCATTATTTTACTCTATTATTACTGTTATTGTTACATTTCCATTATTTTACTCTATTATTATTACTATTACTATTATTACCTTTATTATTTTACTCTATTTTTATTGGAAGCACATTTACATTGAAGAAGGTCAGAATGGTTGAATCAGAGTTGGGCAGTCTTATCTTAAATAACAGTTTTATGTAAATATTCAAAAATATTTAACCTACAGATGCCTCAATTTTATTTTATTGCTATCTATTTGTATTTTGAAATTGACCCATAGCTTCTGCATTTCCCACCCTCGGCTTATACTTGAGTCAATCAATTTTCTCAGTTTTTTGTGGTAAAATTAGGTGCCTCGGCTTATATTTTGGTAGGCTTATACTAGAGTATATACGGTAATCTTTTTTATCAAATCCCCAGCAAACAAAACAAAACAAAACAAAACCCCAACAACCCCTCATTACCTGAAAACTACTCTCCTCTTCCAGGAGGTCATTGCTTTTCCATACCTGGAAGTGGGAAGCCTCCTTAAAATGCCTTGGAAAGAGTGCATGGCTGCTTGCAGCCGAGTGTCATTCTGTCTCCTCTAGAGTAAGAAACAGAGAAATTGCCTCCTTGCCTTGGAAAGGCATCTGTCTGTAGCTGAGAGCCTCTCCGTCTCCTCTAGAGTAAGAAACAGAGAAATTGCCTCCTTGCCTTGGAAAGAGTGGGTGTGAGTGTACACCTGCCTGCAGCTGAGAGCCTCTCTGTCTCCTCTAGAGTAAGAAACAGAGAAATTGCCTCCTTGCCTTGGAAAGTGTGTGTGTGAATGTGCCCCTGTCTGCAGCTGAGAGCCTCTCCGTTTCCTCTAGAGTAAGAAACAGAGAAATTGCCTCCTTGCCTTGGAAAGAGTGGGTGTGAGTGTGCATCTGCCTGCAGCTGAGAGCCTCTCCTTCTCCTCTAGAGTAAGAAACAGAGAAATTGCCTCCTTGCCTTGGAAAGTGTGTGTGTGAATGTGCATCTGCCTGCAGCTGAGAGCCTCTCCGTCTCCTCTAGAGTAAGAAACAGAGAAATTGCCTCCTTGCCTTGAAAAGAGTGGGTGTGAGTGTGAGCCTGCCTGCAGCCGAGTCTCTCCTGTAGTGTAGAAACAGGCAAGAAGCCTCCCTAAAGCATGTGCCTGACAGCAGCTAAGCGTCTCTCCTCTAGAATAATAATAATAATCTTTATTTATACCCCGCCACCATCTCCCCAATGGGGACTCGGGGCGGCTAACATGAGACCAAGCCCTTCTAAAATACAATACGACACGGTAAAATACGAAATACAGAAAAAAATACATCAGAAATAATAATAATAATAAAATAAAAATTACAATTACAATAATAAATAAAATACAGGAACTTCACACACAAGGAATAGGGTGGGCAGGCCAAATTTATTATTATTTATTTATCACATTTCTATACCGCCTCTCTCAGCCCGAAGGCGACTCGGGGCAGTTTACACAAGGCAGTCTCTGCCCTCCAATCAAAACACAAGCAAAACAAACCAAACAATAACCATGTAACACAACAATTAGCAATTAAAACATACAATTACAGTCTCAGCGTCACGTTGAAATCACTTTCCATCACATCGTCGTCATTCCATATATCTAATTAAACCCAAGAGACACGAGAAAATGATAAAAATGATAAAAACCCCAGGGTGAGATAAGAGTAGAAGATAGCAAATAAAGGGGCCCAAGAAAATGAAATAGTGGAAACAAACTTTCAATTTTGGATGGGGGGAAAATGCGCCATAGGGGAACGTAGGTAGGGCAACACAATTGGAGGGGACGGTCAATCTTCAAAGGCACAACGGAAAAGCCAGATCTTCAGATTTTTCTTAAAATAGAAGCAGCTTAAATGCCTAAAATGACAGGAAGGGGAGTCTGGGAAGCCCCCCCCCCCCCATAATGGGCCAATAGAGAACAGATCCTTCGGCACCCCAGAGCAGATATCTGCCCTCCTAATTTCAGGCTGGCTCCCAAAAAAAACGTATTGGGGGCCTCCACCTAAAGCAGGGACATGAAGCAGATCAAGGTTTATCCGGATTGCACAAGGCTATTAATTTTATTTATTTATTTATTTATTTATTTATTTATTGTTCAATTTTGTATTCCGCTCCTCCCTGCAGGCTCGGGGCGGATAACAACAGTATAAATGGGCTGCATGTCGCAGGCATGTAGCCCTACAATAAAAACATAAAAGCACATTAAAATACAGTACATCGCATCACAAGGTGTAAGATGACATACAGGCGCATTTCTTAGACCAATGTGCCTAATTAAAGGCTAGTCCAAAGAGGGCGGTCTTACAAGCCCTTCGAAGGGGGCAAGCTCTGAGATGGCTCGGGTGCTGTCCGTCGGGGATTGGGGCCTCCACCTAAAAGAGAGTTCCATAGCACCGAGCTGCGCAGGCGCCCTACAATAAAAACATAAAAGAAAAGGCTCTTTGTCTGGTTGCGGACAGATGGCAGGAGCGGAAAATTGATGGCACCACTAACAGATTCTGTTCATCTGAACGCAGTGATCTCGGGGGAAAGTACGGGGTAAGGCGGTCCCTCAGGTACGCAGGCCCTAGGCCGTGTAAAGCCTTAAAGGTCAATACCAACACCTTGAAGGCAATTCGGTACTCAATAGGAAGCCAGTGCAGTTGCCGAAGGATGGGCGTAATGTGCTCCCTCACTGGCGATCCCGCCAGCAAGCGAGCAGCGGCATTCTGCACTAGCTTGAGTTTCCGGATTGTCGACAAGGGAAGGCCAACGTAGAGGGCGTTACAGTAGTCTAGCCTCGAGATGACAGTCGCTTGGATTACCGTGACCAGGTCGTTCCTGGACAGGTAGGGAGCCAGTCGCCTAGCCTGTCGTAGGTGAAAAAATGCCGTCCTGCTGACCACGGAGACCTGAGCCTCCATGGTCAGCGAGGAGTCCAATTGAACACCCAAGCTCTTAACCGAGGGTGACGGGCTAAGCCGCCCGCCATCCAGGGTAGGCAACCGGCACCCACCCAGCCCAGGCCGACCGGGCCACAGGATCTCCGTCTTCGACGGATTCACCTTCAGCCGGCTGGCACGCAGCCAACCAGTCACGGCTTCAAGGCATAGATGGAAACAATCGGGTACGGTGTCCGGCCTGCCATCCATTCTCAGCAGAAGCTGGGTGTCATCAGCGTACTGATAACACTCCAGACCAAAGTCGCGAGCCAGCTGGGCCAGGGGGCGCATATAGATGTTGAATAGTAAGGGGGAGAGGATGGCCCCCTGGGGGACCTGACAGTTAAGTGGGAGTCTCCCGGAGACCTCCCTGCCCCCTCCACCCGTTGTCCCCGGTCCTGGAGGAAGGAGGCCACCCATTTAAGGGCAGTCCCCCCGACCCCAGAACCGGCTAAACGGTGGGTCAACAATGCATGATCTACAGTATCAAACGCTGCTGTCAGATCTAACAGGACAAGCAGTGCTGATCCACCCTGGTCCAACTGGCGGCGAAGTTGGTCTGTAATGGCGACAAGCACGGTCTCCGTCCCATGCCCAATACGGAAGCCGGACTGGAAGGGATCAAGTCCAGCTGTGTCGTCTAAGAACCGCTGCAGCTGATCCGCTGCTGCCCTCTCAATTACCTTGCCTAGGAAAGGCAAGTTGGAAACAGGCCTGTAATTGGAGGGAGCCGAAGGGTCTAAATTCGGCTTCTTCAGCAGCGGTCTTACCATAGCCTCTTTCAACCCCCCTGGGAGATCCAGTGTCTCTCTTCAATCCCATTTCCCTTGCAGTGATTCTTGTTCCTTTGGTTGAGGACTCATGATCCAGTAAGGGAAGAACCTAAAGGCAATGCTAATGGTGGGAAAGGGTTTCACCAGAAAAGCTTCTACTTGCTTCTGTTTTCTTGGGCATAATAAAATATGTTAGATGTTAATATTTATGGAAGACCACATCGATTGACCACATGCTTTTTCACTTCCTTCCATCGTCACAATATAATATGCCCATTAGTTGAGATAGGAAGACACATTGTAAAATGTTGCTGCGAACGTATTTATTTAGAAAAAAATAAGATGAATGGAAGTGAGGAAAATGTACTAGCTTCTATTATGTATGGAAAATCAAAATGTCATGAGGCTACTAGTGCATCTTACTGCCTTTAAACTTTTCCAGCATGATTACCCAGGCGCTGAATGTCACCCTAAATAACTATCTATCAAGGCCCCTAATATTCAGGGAGAACTTAATTTTTTCTTCCAATAGGAAAAGGCACACATGGATGCGTACTTTCCTAACAGACATGATGAAACTAACAGAAACCCTCCAGGGTATGTGAAGAAAGACATTACACAGCTGGAAAGGTAACATTTCTATTTCATTTCTTCTATTACTTGAAATTACCACCGTGAATTATATCATGAAGATATATTCTAAGGTATTCAGAATATGATTAGACACTTGTCTGATAATAAGAATATTTAGTGTTGTCAAATGGGAGTTTACTTTTCACATGGGCTTTGGAAATAGCAGAGTTGTTGCATCAGCTGGCCAAAAGATTTAGATCAGTACAACTCCGGCCCCTTCTACAATGTCATAGAATCCAGATTATCAAAACAGATAATCCGGATTATCTGCTTTGAATTGATTATATGAGTCTACACTGCCATATAATCCAGTTTAAATCAGATAATCTGAATTTTATATAGCAGTGCAGAAGGGGCCTCCACAAGTTATTCAGGACTAGGTCAACAGGCAAGTCTAAAAGGCGCATCTACATTCTCTAATGTAGTAGTTGTAGGCAGTGGTGGATAACTTCAGTTTCATTTATAATCAGTTCAGTGTTTACAGAATTTATTTAAGGAACATTCAGAAAAAAAGCTCATCTTCTTTCCAAGGATTGTGCTGAATCTTGTAATATTGATAGAGGTATGTAGGTAGTGTCAAGCATATGACTGTGTGTATGTTTTGTATGATTTGATATGGTCAAAATTGACTAATCAATAAAGAAATATATATTACTATATCTGATATTTGGCAGTGGGAGCTCCCTATATCATAGACCAGTGTTTTTCAACCTTTTTTGAGCCGTGGCACATTTTTTACATTTACAAAATCCTGGGGCACACCACCAACCAAAATGACACTCTAACACAGTAATATAGTTAATATGTTTTTAAAATGTATTTATACACTCAGTGTGAAACCTGGGCCTGTTTCGATGAACACAACATAGATATCCTGGCAGGAATGGCAGTTGTAGTTGCTGGGAGTTATAGTTCACCCGCAATCAAAGAGCATTCTGAACTCCACCAATGATGGAATGGAATCAAACTTCCCACACAGAACTCCCATAACCAAGAGAAAATACTATAAGAGTTTGGTGGGCCCTTACACGGGCTGGTCAGAATCGGCCGGCGGGCCGCAAAATGCCCAGGTCTGGTACTGGAGGTTCCAATTTCCCACGGCACACCTGATGATCGCTCACGGCACAATAGTTGGGAAACACTGTCATAGACAGTCATGGCAAGTGCCAATTTTTTGGTGAAACTGTGTCTTCTTTGAAATTTTGAAGGCTATTACTGAATATGAATTATTACTCCGGAGCTGTGGTAGCGCAATGGATTAAACCCTTGTGCCGGCTGAACTGCTGACCTGAAGGTTGGCGGTTCAAATCCGTGAGATGGGATGAGTTCCCATCTGTCAGCTCAAGCTTCCCAGGCAGGGACATGAGAGAAGGCTCTCACAGGATGGTAACACATCCAGGAGTCCCCTGGGCAACATCCCTGCAGGCAGCCAATTCTCTCACTCCAGAAGTGACTTGCAGTTTCTCAAGTTACTTCTGACACGATAAAAAAAAAACTATTAGTGCAACTCCTAGTAGAAAGGCACTTCAACTCATTCCCTTGCTCATGGCAAGTTGCCCACCCCACACTCAGAGAAACTGCCCATGTAAAACATATGGTTTTAGGTGCCTGAATAGCAGGATGGTAGCACTCCATGCTCAAAATCTCATCTGATATTTCAAGCCATGGAATAACACCCCTTATTTATAATATCAATGACAATCTGGACAAATTTGTACACTAAGCTATCAATTTTGCTCATATGGCTAATTAAAACAATAATAGTGGATTAGCCTGGAGAAAGTACAGCAAAAGAATAATGACCTAGAGAATAAAATATTCACAACAAATACTTGTGTTGCTTAACATATGGTCTACAATGCTATATTTAGCTATGTGTCTGTGTTGATCATGGATGAGTGGAACTGCCTCCAGAAAGCCACCCCTCTGTTACTTCTCTCTGTAATATAAATGACCAGGCGGTCATAGATCCAAACTGGCAGAGAGACGTCCTCATTTTCCATTAGAAATGGGGGACACAGAGGTATAGAGATTTGGATTAAGAGGGTTGGTCAAATCTAAGACCTAGGTGCTGGGCTGAAAAATATAATGATTTGTGGTGACAGCAATAATTTGACAGTTCTCCACAGAGAACTTCATTTCAAGTCAATCACAACTGCTGTTTGTTCACTTTTTCACATTAGAGGTCACGAAATAACAAAGCGAGAGCAAGGGTAGCTGAAGCTGGAATGATTGGGGAAGTGATATTGTTATAATCAAAGATAAAAACTGCAGGAGAGAAAAGGGAAGCAAGTTTCCTCCTGCACTCTAGCGAAGGAAGCAAAAATGCTAGAGGTTAAACATCACTCCCGTGACTCCTGATGGTTGGGAATAAAAGACGTGTTCTCTTAACTGACACAGGAGAAAGCAAAATCTTCCGAGCGTTATTTTATAGACGATGAGAGCAATTTAAAGCTTAAATATACAAGTGAATAAAAAAGTGATAGGATACTTACATTATATTTTACTAGCTTGGGTGCCTGGGTTATTTGAGGAAGGCATTGTGTGCCATAGTTCGTCATTGGTGTGGACCACAGTGCTCTAAGGAAGTGAATTAAAGTACTGCAAGTCCCATCAGTCATGGTCCATCCTTCCTCAAACTGCACCAGGATGTAGGGTGCATCTTGGGGGGGGGGGGGTCTGTGTGCCAAGTTTGGTCTTGTTCTGTCATTGTTGGGGGCCTAGTCAGGAAAATCAAGTTGAGGAAGCCTTGTTGTCAATTTTGGGCCTGGTCTGTGATTTATAGGGGCTGCAGTGTTGTTTGAGAAGTGAATGAGGTGAAGGTACTGCAAATCCCATCATTCGTGGCCTATCCTGCCCTAAACCACACCAGGTTGTGAAGTGGGCCGTTGGTCCCTTGTTTGCCATGTTTGGTCCTGATCCGACATTGCTGTGGGCCGACTGCCTGAGGCCTTTTGCTTTCCCTCTGAGTCACCTTAGAAGTGTATTGGGTGAAGGTACTGAACATTCAGGGGCGGCCCCAGCGATTCCGCCACCTACGCGGTCGCGTAGAGCGTCACCGGCTGGGAGGGGCACCACCGGCTGGGAGGGCGCACCGGCTGGGAGGGCACCACCGCTGGCAGTGCGCGCCGCCACGACGCAACACCTACAGGCGCTATAGCGCCCGCGCTGCTCTGCGCGAATGCCCCACTTGCTCCCAAGCACACCTGCCGCTTTGGAGCCAGCTGCATAACCTGTGCTGCATACCGTGGAGATTTGCATCTCCATCGATAGCTGCGGGTCCAATTGGACCCCCAGGCTCTTTACTGAAGACGACAGGCTTAAAGGCTCGCCGTCCAGGGTAGGGAGCCGGCATCCACTCAACCCAGGGCGACCCAGCCATAGGATCTCCGTCTTCACCTTCAACCGGCTGGCACGCAGCCATCCAGTCACAGCTTCAAGGCATTGATGGAAACAATCGGCATTGATAGCACAATCCCTATATTTGTGGGACTGCTACCCATAGTTTCACTTAGCCGTGTCTGAAAAAATATGTTCTCCATAGGCATTTTTTAGGTCTTCTAGTAGGATTATGGGATGCTTCTGCCAGAAGCTGACCAAAGAGTTACACTGGAGGACCTAGAAATGCTAGAGAGGTGAGCCCTCACTTTGTTGTTTATTCGTTCAGTTGCTTCCAACTCTTCGTGACCTCATGGACCATCTCACGCCAGAACTCCCTGTCGGCCGTGGCCACATCCAGCTCCTCCAAAGTCAAGCCAGTCACTTCAATGATAACATCCATCCATCTTGTCCTTAGTCGCCCCCTCTTCCTTTTCCCTTCCATTTCCCCCAGCATCATTATCTTCTCCAAGCTTTCCTGTCTTCTCATTATGTGGCCAAAGTACTTCATCTTTGCCTCTAATATCCTTTAAACACCAAAGAGGGGGGTCTGCTCTACTCAGACTACAAACAAACCACGAAGGACGAAGTATAAATATCAGAATTAGTCTCAATATGAATCAGCATATATTAAATATAGCAAATATATAGCAAATATAACAATATCTGATAAACTCATTGGCACCCCATGGATATTACAATGTAAAAACGGCGATAGAGGAAAGTCCGGATTATTTTCTGGACTGATAAGTTAGGAAGTTCCAAGCAGTTCGTGGTATCAAGTTGTTGTTTCCACAAGGGAAAATATCCACAGTCCATCAAAAGTCAATATCCCGTCCATATACAGAATATGCACCAAAGTCCGAAGTAGCTCCGCATACAGGAATAACTGTGGCGTACCGCTTTGGGATCTTCAATTTGAAAGTATTTCATTCTCCTGCGTCTCCTGCTACTTTGCTATTATCCACAATTTCACATTCCCACAGTTAGTCCTGAAATGTATCCCCTGTGCATATGGGAGTCTGTATACTCAAGTATAAGTTAATCCCATATATAAGCTGTGGTCAAGTTTTGATATGACTTGTAGAGATACGTTGTGGGTAAAACATAGGGGCATGTAAGAAATTATATAAAGGATGTTAATTGTTGTACTTTAAAGTACTATATTAACAATGGGATTGATCGCAGGCTTATGCTTATTGCAATATTAAAACACATACAAATTGAGCCTCCCTTATCTCGAAGACAACCGCTTCCTCCACAATGAAGATACTTAAGGCATATTATTACCTAGGACAGTGTTTTTCAACCTTTTTTGAGCCGCGGCACATTTTTTACATTTACAAAATCCAGGGGCACACCACCAACCAAAATGACACAAAATGACACTCGAACACAGTAATACATATAGTTAATATGTTTTAAAATGTATTTATACACTCAGTGTGAAACCTGGGCCTGTTTCGATGAACACAACATATATATGACTTCCTCTCACATACTTATACATGGCTACCATGTCTTCTCTCAGCCGTCTCTTCTTCAGGCTAAACATGCCCAGCTCTTCAAGCCACTCCTCATAGGACTTGTTCTCCAGATCCTTGTGAAATTTCACCCTGAGTGAAACTTGCTTCCAGTTAACTATGGATGTCATGAAGCTGTTATAAACAGTTCCTTGGGGGGGGGACTCCCGAAAAATCCAGTAAAATAGTAAAAAAAAATCCACGTGGAGAGGCCTCCGGATGCTCCCAGGTTCACTCACAGCCCAATTCACCAACGTGGGGTTTCCGGCTTTGGCTGTTCTTGCGAGAAATCCAAGCCAACGCGAAAACGCCAACTCAATCACTTCCGCCCAGTGCTCTGCTTTTGCGGAGGGAGGAGGGAGGCAGCGAAAGAGGCCACACAGATCTATGAAACATATAGAGTATGGACCAATGCTGAGTCGAGGCTCCTGAAGGCTTCCTCAAGGCGGCCCTGGCCCTGGCATTCGGTGGAGCCCTTCCTTTGCCTCGGGGAGGATCTTTGGGGGAGGGAAAGAGGGCGTAAGCTGCTAGGAGGGGGAAGAGTGCCAATTTCCCTCGGCACACCTGATGATCGCTCAACGTCACACTAAGTTGGAAAACACCGACTTAAGGTATTATGCAGGGATGAGATGCCCTTGGTATCACAGTAGTGGTTTTCAAAGTAGTGTTCCAAGACAACTTTGCAAGCGGAAAAAACCCCTCTCTGTAGTAATTATAAAAATTATAGTTTAATGAAAAGTTTTTTTACATATTAATGAAATTAATTATTTTCCTGATTTATTTATTCCAGCTCAACAGAGTATCACTGTTTATCTTGAAAGTGAATTTCCAAAAATATTGTTCTGTTTTTCTTTCTTTTTTTTTCACAACTCAAATTCTTTTTACTTCCAAGCATTCAACTAACATCTGTATTAATTTATTGCAGTGGAAATCACTGGGAAAGAGAAAAAAACACATTGGCCGCATTTATAACCTGGGTTATATACTTCTTTGGCCATTAGAGGGCATTTCATACTACAGTGTGACATATCCACAACTTGTGAACTACATGAGTGAGCCTTATCTGCAATTGCTAAAAAAATAAATAAGCAATTTTTTTGGTCAACTTTCATTTCATGATTGTAATTTTTCTACCTTTCCATAGGCTAAACATAGTAAAGGGGATGGAGGAGTAGGAAGAAAAGGAAATAGCCAAAGGCTTTGCTTAAATACATGTAGGGTATGCAGTCTGTGCTGCAATATCCGTCGTGGCTTTCCTCCCAACCCCCAGATGCAACAAAACCATCCATTGTTGATAATAAAAAACAGCAAGATTACATTTTTAATTTTTTTTCTTCCAAAAATGATTAACTGTGGACAAACTGTAAACATTGTCACAGCACTATTATCTGTTTCCTGAAATGAAGGTTAGCGCTCTTATCGCTCTTTCGGTGATGAAGAAAGGGAAGCTGAACTTTCGAACTGTCAGAAAGATAAGCCACGGCCACTTACAGTCAGATGATTCTCTCCTGTTATTAATGTATACCAAACATCCAGTCAATTTGTCTTAAGATGCAAGTGGGGAAAAAAAAACTCCAAAGGCACACATTTTCCTTAGGTAAGAAGCAGCAGGCAGGATACTATCTTTGCCCATATTAAAGCTCTTAAATGTGTAACACCGGACCAGATACGGGGAGAAAAAAATCATGACTATTCACGCATGCTTCAGTAGCAGTGGTGGCCAATACCACGCTCAGCTCTCACAAGCACAGTAGGACCTAGAGCAGTGGTTCTCAATCTTCCTAATGACGTGACCCCTTAATACAGTTCCTCATGTCGTGGTAATCCCCTATCATAAAATTATTTTCATTGCTACTTAACATCTGTAATTTTGCTACTGTTATGAAGTGTAATGTAAATATCTGATATGCAGGATGTGTTTTCATTCACCAGACCAAATTTGGCACAAATACCCAATACTCCCAAATTTGAATAATGGTGGGATTTTGGGGTGTGGGGTGATTTTGTCATTTGGGGGGTTGATTTTGCTCACACTTTTTCAGCATGTGAGCGACTTATAAAACAACCAAGTCAAAATGATCTACCTACCCATTTCTCAGAGAGCCATAAAAGCAAAATATTTGGAAATTTATTTCAGTGAGAGCCATATAATATATTTTAAGACTGAATTCAACTAAATGTGAGTATAATAAGCCCCGGAATTTATTAATAATAATGATAATATTCATTCAGCCTCTGCTACTACTACTACTAATAATAATAATAGTAAAAACAACAATAGGTTCCTAGAGTAGACCTCCAAGGGCCATCCAGTCCAACCTCCTTCTGCCATAAGGGAACAACACAATCAAAGCATTCCTCACAGATGGCCATTCAGCCCCTGATAATAATAACAATAACAACAATGGGTTCCTAAAATAGCAGGAGACCTCCAAGGGCTATCCAGTCCAACCTCCTTCTGCACCTGGGCGGCATCGGGAGCCTGCGGGGCGGGACTAAGCCTTCCTCCCGCCCTGCCTGTGATCTACCAGGACGCCCTACGCGATCTACCAGTAGATCGCGATCTACCTAATGAGCACCCCTGACCTACAATCAAAGAGCATTCTGAACCTCACCAAATTTAGAATTCGGCCAAACCTCCCACACAGAACCCCCATGAACAACAGAAAATGCTGTGTTTTCTGATGGTCTTCGGCAACCCCAAAGAGCATTCTGAACGCCACCAATTATGAAATCGAACCAAACTCGGCACACAGAAATCCCATGACCAACAGAAAATACTGGAAGGGTTTGGTGGGCATTGACCTTGAGTTTTGGAGTTGTAGTTCACCTACATCCCGAGAGCGCTGTGGCCTCAAAACAATGATGGATTTGGACCAAACTTGGCATGAAAATCAACATGCCCAAATGTGAACTCTGGTGGAGTTTGGGGAAAATAGACCTTGACATTTGGAAGTTGTAGTTGCTGGGATTTATAGTTCACATACAATCTAAGAGCATTCTGAACCCCACCAAAGTTAGAATTGGGCCAAACTTCCCACACAAAACCCCCATGACCAACAGAAACTGCTGTTTTTTCTGATGGGCTTTGGCGAACCCTCTGACACCCGTTTGCGACCCCTCGAGGGGTCCTGACCCCCAGGTTGAGAAACACTGCACTAGAGGATCTAGAGATTCCTAAGCAAGAACATACAGTATCAAATATATAAATAATGAGATTGACAAAAGTTAAGCTGCAAATGTGGAGAGTCAACTGTACCTGCTTTGGGATCCGCAAGTTATATTCCAGGAGGATAAGATTTCAGGATCCAGAATGCCAATTTTCCAATCCTCATTATAAATTTTAGCTCCTGGCTGCCATCAATATCAATTCAACCAACTGATTCAGGCCCGGATTAACAGTTTGTGGCGCCCTAGGCCACACTCTGGAAAGCGCGCCCCCCCGGGGCGGGGCTGCATACGGGGGGCGGGGCCGTTTGCGGGCATGCGGCAGGGCGCGGCGTCCTCCGCCATGTTCCTGGGTGCTGCAGCGGCCGCCCGGGAGCTTACCTTCCTTCCTCTTCCTTCTCCGAGGAGGAGGAAGGAAGGGAAACCCCCGGGCGGCCGCTGCAGCACCCAGGAACATGGCGGAGGACGCCGCGCCGCTCGCGCCCTGCCGCGCATGCCCGGCGTCCTGCGCGGCGCCCGCCCCTTTTCGGCAGGGCTGGGTGACGTCAGGCGTGGGGGCGAGGGCGAGGAGAAAGAGGTGGATGAAATACATGCACACATAAAAAAAATCTAATAACTTCACGAAAACAGAACTGCTTAAGCGGGACATGGGAATTTGGCCTTTTGGTCTACAATTCAAAGAGTTCCCCAATTAGCATGGCCACATGCTGGCTAGGCTGGCTGAGGATCCTGGGAGTTGTAGTTTTAAAAAAAGTAATTTCCCCTAGTTCTGAACTTAAGCCACCCTGCAAGATCACACAGAGATCATTTGTTCTTGTGTGGTTGACACTGTTCACCCAAAACCGTTTAATGTTACCATGAATAATGCTAGGTTTGATGGGTAAAACAGACGGCAGCAGTTGTCAAGGAATGTACTGTACTCTCTCATGCAAAGTCCGCCTCGATAAGCAAACCGATGCTTTCATCTTTTTAAAAGCAAAGGCATAAATAGCTATGCAGATCAATGGTGAGGAGGAAGGGACAATTTATCATGATTCTTATCTTCTTTTCCAACATAGAAACTCCTCATTCACTGGTCATTTACTACAATGCATTTTTTCTTCTTCCATAAATTAGCACGTCGGACTCTCCAGATGTCATACATCAGCGTTTCCCAACCTGGAGGTTTCACAGGGCTTGCCAAAGACCATCAGAAAACATATTTCTTTTTTTGTTGTTGTTGGAAAGGGTACAATTTTATTGTCTGTATTGCGCGCAGAAATGGGGCTCTCCTACTTCTTCTTGGAGACGCCCACGGTACTGCCCCTGCGGCCAGTGGTCTTGGTGTGCTGCCCTCGGACATGGAGGCCCGAGAAGTGGCGCAGAGAAGTGGTGGGCCTGGATCTTCTTCAGGCGCTCCAGGTCCTCACGGAGCTTGTTGTCCAGCCCGTTGGCCAAGACCTGGCTGTACTTCCCGTCCTTGACGTGCTTCTGCCTGTTGAGGAACCAGTAGGGGATATTGTACTGTCAGGGGTTCTGCATGATGGTGATCACGTGCTCCACCTCATCCTCCGTGAGTTCACCAACCCTCTTGGTCAGGTCGATGTCAGCCTTCCTCAGCACCACATGGGCATAGCGCCGGCCCACTCCCTTGATGGCAGTGATGGCAAAGGCAATCTTCCTCCGCCCATCGATGTTGGTGTTGAGGACACGAAGAATGTGCTGGAACATATATTTCTGATGGTCTTAGGAACCCCTTTGGCAGAGAAGGATGAAGATCTTTCTGCCTGCCCTTCTCTTCTTTTTTGGAAATAGACGGTGAATCCTCCCACTCGTCCTCCCTCCTCCACTGTGGCCTCTCAGCTAAGGTGAAGACCATTTCTGAGACTCCAAGTGTGGAGGGGAGAGCAGGCATGCTTGGTGCAAGGCAGCATAGTGTGCATGTGCAGGCGAGGGAGAGCGTGGGAGGTGGGAGGAAGGGAGGCTCTCACCAGTAAGTACAGTATTTTCTGGCATATAAGATGACTCCCAACTTTTCTAGTTAAAAGACTACCCCTCTTCCAACGCACACCAAATAAAAAATTTAAAAGCATCAGATTTGATTTCAATATGGTAATTTTCCTATTACTGTACCTCCTTCTCTGCCTCTCAGATCTCGCACATGCTTCACTGCAGATGTGAGAGGAAGAGGTACGGTAATAGGATACAAGGGCAGGCCAGGCAGGTAAAAAGGTGTGTTTTTCTGGGCCCAGAGCCACTCTATCTCTTTTTTCCATACCCCGGGTGCCCAGGACGACTGCAGCTTATTCCGCCCTTCAATTACACCTTCCCGGTGAGGCGCCCCTTCACCTCACCACCGGGACCGCATTAAGTCCACGAATCCTGATGAATGGATTTTCTTCTACCGTACTTGTATAGCATCACCCTTAATGCTTTCATACAGTCGCTGCATACGGCAAGGACGCGGCCACTGCCATTTTTGAGCTCCCCCACCATATGTGGCAACCACAGATTCTCCAATCCGGATTGGAAGTTTCAGCACCCGCTCTATAAGACGTCTCCCGGCGTATAAGACTACACCTGGTGTATAAGTCAACTCCCGCATATAAGATGACCCCTGACTTTTGAGAAGATTTTCTTGGGTTAAAAAGTAGTCTTATACACCAGAAAATATGGTACCTTCAAGGCATGAGTGTCTCTGTGTAGAAAGTTTGGCCCAATTCTATCATTGGTGGGGTTCATAATTCTCTTTTGTTGTAGGTGAACTATAAATCCCAGTAACTACAACTCCATGTCAAGGTCTATTCCCCACAAAATCCACCAGTGTTCACATTTGGGCATATTGAATATGGTGCCAAGCTTGTTCCAAATCCATAATTGCTCTCTGGATGTAGGCAAACTACAACTCCAAAACTCAAGGTCAATGCCCACCAAACCCTTCCAGCATTTTCAGTTGCTCATGGTAGTTCTGTGTGCCAAGTTTGGATCAATTCCATTGTTGGTGGAGTTCAGGAACTCATTGTTAGTGGAGTTCAGGAAATACAACTCTCAAATAACAAAATCAATCCACCCCCACGCCACCAGTATTCAAATTTGGGCATATTGAATATGGTGCCAAGTTTGGTCCAAATCCATAATTGTTTGTGTCCACAGTGCTGTCTGGATGTAGGCAAACTAAACTCCAAAACTCAAGGTCAATGCCCACAAAACCCTTCCAGTATTCTCTGTTGCTCATGGGAGTTCTGTGTGTCAAGTTTGGTTCAATTCCACTGTTGGTGGAGTTCAAGAACTCATTGTTGGTGGAGTTCAGGAAATACAACTCTCAAATAACAAAATCAATCCACCCCCAACTCCACCAGTATTCAAATTTGGGCCTACTGGGTATTTGTGCCAAAATGAAAATACATCCTGCATATCAGATATTTACATTATGATTTACTGTGAAGAAGTAGCAATGAAAATAATGTTATGGTTGATGGTCACCACAACATGAGGAATTGTATTAAGGGGTTACGGCATTAGGAAGGTTGAGAAACACTGTCATACATAGACTATCAATCAAAAACTTTATTACAGTCACAGACCAGCACAAAGTGGGCACAAGCGGGCACAAGCACCCTAAGAGGAGAAGGACAACTCCCCAGTACATAGACTATCCTCCTTCCCCAGATCATGGCCTTTCCTTCGATCACAAGTTAAATACACTCGGCGGGCATCTTTCATCCATACAGAGTATCTTTGGGAGTCACAATTTGCCTTGTTTGCTTCGCATTACTGCTCACAAACCAGACCGAAAGGGATTTCATCTACATGCACCAGTTTAGGAACTTGAAACAAAACAGCCTGGAGGAATTTGTGTTACTTAATATAGTTCTTTTCTTCTCTAGATGATGTAAATGATGCTGAGCAAAAAAGGAAAATTAAAAGAGGGAGGAGGAAGCGTGTTTGGCTTGCCACCCACTGATTAGTATCAATAAGGAAAGTGTTTCAGCAGCTTTCTAGAAAGCTGGGGGGGGGGGGGAGATATGTGCTCAAGTGATAACATAATACATTTCATCTGCGGCAGCCCCAGGTTTTCTGGGGAAGACGTTCCTGCGTAAGCTCTTTACAATGTAATGGGATGGAGAAAGCTCTGTATTTATTTATTTCTGATATTTATATGCCGCCTTTCTCAACCCCGAAGAGGACTCAGAGCAGCTTACAGCAAACAACAAAACTGCTGGAGTGGCTTACAATGTACATACAACAATATTGCTGGAGCGGCTTACAGCAAACTGAAAAAATAACAAACAACATTACTGCCTTAGTACAATACCAGCATTACACATCACATTGCACAACAACATATCGCAATATCATTAACAATATCGCATGTAATACAAATCTACAAATTATAATATCACGATATAATAGTTATAATATCACATTATCATTGGTAGTATTACACTGTGTTATATTACAACATATACAACATATTATATACAGTATACCATAATTATATTATTATTATAAAATAACAATATATTAATATATTAACACATTATTCATATTAACATATTAATATATCAATATATTAACATATTAATATATCTATATATATTCATATATTATTAACATTAATATAATTATTTATTATTATATTATTATTATAAAATAATCAAAAACCCGCACTAAAATAAACCCTCTGTATTGGCAGAGGAGTCTTGGGAGTTGTAATTGCGGAGATTAAGATCCTACGGGGAGGCCAGAACAAGGTATTCCACAGAGATTAGAAAACAAGGCAGAGCTGCAGAAAAATATTGCAAAAGCACATTCTGCTGTTGTTGGGTTATGTTTATTTTTTCTTTAGCAAAATAAAAATTGAAGCTGAGACCTAACTTTGGAGTGCTTACTAGTGTCCAGATAAAACACGATCATCCTTTACTGTAATGAACTCTGCAGGGGAGGCCCTGCTCTCCGTCCCGCCATTGTCACATGCGCGATTTGTGGGGACGAGAGACAGTGCCTTCTCGGTGATTGCCCTCCGGCTTTGGAACTCCCTTCCTGGTGAAATCAGCTCACCCCCTCCCTCCTGTCCTTTAGAAGGATGGTAAAAACTTGGCTGTGGGACCAAGCTTTCAGGACAGTGAAATAAAGCAGCGATAGGAAACTTTACCAGGCGAATGTAGATTTGACACAGATGACCAAGACAATTTTAAACAGTGTATTTTAATATTGTGATAAATGTTTTTAATGTTTATGTATGCGGCGGTGGGGATGCCTTTGTTAAAGACCTCTCTTGATCCAACAAACTGTAACAACTATAGACCTATCTCCAACCTCCCCTTTCTGGGCAAGGTTTTGGAGCGGGTGGTTGCCTCGCAGTTCCAGGGTTTCCTCGATGACAGTGATTATCTGGACCGTTCGCATTCTGGCTTCAGACCTGGGCACAGTACCGAGACAGCTTTGGTCGCCTTGGTGGATGACCTCCGCAGAGAGCTGGACAGGGGGAGTGTGACTCTGCTCGTTCTCTTGGACATCTCAGCGGCTTTCGATACCATCGACCACGGTATCCTTCTGGGGAGATTTGCCGGGATGGGACTCGGGGGCACGGTTCTTCTGTGGCTCCGATCCTTCCTGGAGGGTCGTTTCCAGTCGGTGAAGCTGGGGGATTCCTGCTTGGACCCCTGGCCTTTGACCTGTGCGGTCCGGCAAGGATCTATTTTATCCCCCATGCTATTTAACATGAAACCGCTGGGTAAGGTCATCCGGAGTTTTGGAGTACGGTGCCATCTCTACGCAGATGATACCCAACTCCACTACTCTTGTCCATCAGATTCCAAGGAAGCCCCTCAGATATTGGACCAGTGCCTGGCCGCTGTGACAGTTTGGATGAGGAGGAACAAGCCAAGAATCAATCCCGATAAGACAGAGGTCCTCCAGGTCAGTCGCTCATCTGATCGGGGTATTGGGTGGCAACCTGTGCTGGACGTGGTTACACCCCCCTGTGAAATCACAGGTCCGCAGTTTGGGGGTTCTCTTGGATTCAGCGCTGACACTTGATGCTCAGGTGTTGGCAGTGGCTGGGAGAGCCTTCGCACAGTTAAAGCTCGTGCGCCAACTGCGACCATACCTCGTGAAGTCTGACTTGACCATGGTGGTCCACGCTTTGGTTACCTTTAGATTGGATTACTGCAATGCGCTCTACGTGGGGCTTCCCTTGAAGACGGCCCGGAAACTTCAACTTGTCCAACGCTCGGCTGCCAGATTAATAACGGGGGCAAGTAACAGGGAGCGGTCGATCCCCCTGTTTAAAGAGCTCCACTGGCTGCCGTTTATTTTCAGAGCCCAATTCAAGGTGAAGGTGATTACCTATAAAGCCCTAAACAGTTTGGGACCCGCCTACCTTTGTGACCGGCTCTCCTCCCACAAACCAGCCCGAGCCCTTCGCTCCTCAGGGGAGGCCCTCCTTCGCCCCTGCCAGTCTCACAAACTTGGCTTGTGAGCACTAGGGAGAAAGCCTTCTCCTCTGTGGCCCCCCGTCTTTGGAATTCCCTCCCGGGAGAGATTAAGAATGCCCCCTCATTGGAATCCTTCAGAAAACAACTGAAAACCTGGTTCTTCCACCTGGCCTTTGGAGATTAGGCTCCCCAAATGCATCCATTTTTGCGAGACCTTTCCCCCCCTTGTGACCCTTTGTGTTTTGACACTACTCCAGTTATCTCCCCCGAGTTTTTAAACATTCTATATGTTCATGTGGCCCACGCTGTCATTTCTGTTTTAGATTCACCTGTGCTGTTGTGTTTTACAGTTGTATTTTATTGTGTTTATTGTTATGATTTTTTTGATATTTTGTGATGTATTGTTCGGGCACGGCCCCATATAAGCCACTCCGAGTCCCCTCTGAGGAGATGGATGTGGGTTAGAAATAAAGTATTATTATTATTATTATTATTATTATTATTATATGAATTCTTGTCCCGGCATTGAATGTTTGCCGTATATATGCTGTTCTCCGCCCTGAGTCACCTTTGGGTTGAGAAAGGCAGAATATAAATGTTTTACATAAATTTAAATAAATAAATAAATAATCCAGTGTCTTGGTGCATGTCACAGAATGGAGCAGTGGATGACACCAGTGGCTTCCTTTTGCCCATCAGCTCCTAAAAATGACAGAATAAATTTCCTAAAGATTCCCAAAAGGAAAGATCTAATCAACTCATCATAGTCATCATACTCTCTTTGATACCGATGGGCAAATGGAAAACCTGAGAGAGTTTTAGCCCCTGGGATCTTTCATGGGCTACAACTGGGGACAAAATGCTATTTTTAAAAATCAATCCAGATGTGGCTTCCAATTCTTTTTTTGTGAGTATACTGGATAGAGCAAAGTTTTAGGCTCTTGAATTGCAGTTTTGACCAAACCATTTTTGGAAACCCACCTCATTCTTTCCTATGGAAGGGGCAGGCCACTGAAACAACAACAGTCCATGGGCTACCAGCAAGTCACAGATTTCACATTTCTCATATTCTCTGTAAATATCTATAGGAGGATATGTAGTCTGAGTTTAAGGAACTCCTTTTCCTTTGGTAAATAGGGGCATTTCAGGAGAAAGGAAAAGGAAATTAGTTCACTTTCCGACTCTCCAGAGTCACCCTGCCCTTTCCATAACAATGCAGTTGGCCAGTCAAATTAACTGCTGAATGGTAAATTAGTACTAAAAAGGGTCTCACTGATTCAAGACTAGCAACTGGATTTAAGACTGAAGATCAGCAACTCAACCCAAAACATCGGCTCCCCATCCTAAATAGCACAGCAGGGAAATGACTTGGGATAGGATAGGAAAGTACAGCTTTTCTCCTTCTGGGTTTGCCAGACTTGTTCCCCTGAGGCTTGAAATGAACTACAATATACCTGTTCCAAGCTTATGTAGGAGGACACTGCATTATCTTCTTGTAGATCAGTGGTTCCCAAACTTATTTGGCCTACCGCCCCCTTTCCAGAATTTTTTTTACTCAGCATCCTCCTAAAAAATATTTTTTTTAATTTTAATAGCAATTAAACAGAAATATATATGTATTAATGTTTCTACCTTTTTTTGTAAAATATAGTAAAGAAAGGTGTAAATTAGAAACATTGAAGTTTGAAATTATGAAACTATTTATTGAATTTATAATAGAAAGGTAATACAAAAAAGTTAAAACATTCGAAATCATCTTAATGAGAAGGATGAACCTGGCATGCTGCTACTCATCTAGTAATCCTCGGCTCTATTTTCGTCAGCAGTAATCTCAAATCACCGCGATTGACTATTTGCAATCGGTTTCTTTTTTGTTGTTGTTAATAAATTGGTTGCTGGGATGTATAGTTCCTCTGCCATTAGAAAGCACTCCAAACTCCAACAACCATTGAATTGAACCAAACTTGGCATACAGAACTCCCATGGCCAACAGAAAATACTGGAGAGGTTTGGAAAAAAATAGACCTTGACATTTGAGAGTAGCTGGGATATATAGTTCCTCTGCCACTAGAAAGCATTCCAAACTCCAAAAACCATTGAATTGAACCAGAACTTACATGCCATGTGCAAGAGCCAGGCAACCCAAACACTGACGCAGTGAGCCTGCTTCACGGTTTGAACCACCTCCAAGCGCAGCCACATGAACCAGGCTCCCAGGCAGTTCCTGGCCCTGCGGGGAGCCCATCGCCCGGCTCGGGCCACCCCCGAACACAGCGGGCAGCGAGAGCCTGGCAACCCTTTGAGCACAACTGGGTGCAAGAGCCTCCTAGGCAGGCCTAGGAGGGGGGGGGGAGCCTCTCGCCTGGTTCACGCCACCACCGAGCGCAGCGGGTGGCGAGAGCTTGGTGACCCAGGCAAGACTTGGCCTTGCGGGGAACCCAACACCCGGTTCGCACCACCACCAAGATAATTCTTTAAAAATTGGTGGATTTTCTTCCCACCGCTTCTGCCTCCAAGCACCTCCTCTTTACTGCCTGACCTCCTGTGGGAGGAGGAGAAAGAGTAGGAGCACCCAACCTGGCCTGCTGTTTGGCTGGCAGTGGGCCAGCAGTCATTCTGAGGATGTAGAGGGGGCGGCCTGGCGACCCATCCAAAATGGACAATCCAAATGGACATCCAAATGGTCCTGCATTTCTGTGTTCTCAAACAATATCCAGGTTGATTCATCAGGTGCTCTGCTATGCCTGACTTCTCTGGTTGAGTTAGTCTGCAGTGCCTTCCATGTTCCTTGATTCGTGTTTGGGCAATGCTGCGTTTGGTGGTCCCTATGTAGACTTGTCCACAGCTGCACTGAGGTTCAATGGATTATGTCGTTTTGCATGTGACTGGCAAACCCACTTAAGCAAAAGGAGGCGTTAAAAGCTTGCAAAAGATATACCTCTGCACCATGGAAGCACATGTAGTAGTCAGAATCCAGGCATGTAGCTGGGGGGTTAGGGGCTTCAGCCCCGAAATTCTCAGGGTAGTCCGCGAGAAGGCCTTACTGGTACATTATTTAAACTGTTATGTTTATTCATATCATGATCTGATCACCATGCTCATTATATCCCACATTAATTGGGGTTATTGGGATAACAATACAAAAGGTTTGCTAGGGTAGACCCTCTTCCACCCAGGCTCAGCCCCGAACCAAACTCAGCCCCGAATCAAAATCCTGGCTACGGCCCTGTCAGAATCCTTTACCTTTATAACACCACGTTTCAGAGCGTTATTTTGTTCATTTTATGGCTGAGGGATCCTTTTAAAATACTGTCCTTTTTCCAGCATGCGGAAACTCTAAAAAAATGTTGTGACTATCATTGAAATTTAAAACTTTGCAGTGCCATAAAATTGATAGTACAGGATATACTGGCTCCGTACTCCCACTTTTGAAATAATTGGATAAAATTTACTGGAGGCCGAAAACGCTTGGAGACATCCAAACCTTTTGGGCTTCGTCCACAAGCTGAAATACAGCTGCTTCTGCTTCTTTTAATCTGCAGGTTTGTATTTCCTCTGCATTTTTTTGTATAGGCTGTACAGTGTGCACATTTCTTCGGCTTCCTGTATCAAGGTTATTATGGGATGCTAAAAGCCTTCCAATGATTAAACCTGAACCGATGACAACTCATCTGCAGCCATAATGTTCCAATGTGTGCCAAAAGCCTAGTTGTGTCACCATATTGCAAAATATACAGATTATTGAAGCAATGAAGTGTGAAGGCTCCTATAGAGTTGTTATGGTTTCCTCTGGAAACACCTACTAGGGGTCCCTTTAATGCGCAAATCAGTGCCACTATAGAAGTTAATGGCTACTACTCGGGGATGCATTATTCCATGGATCACCGGCATAATAGGCCGTTATGGCTCCAGTCTTTCTATGTTTCCACAGCAAAGAAGCAGGCACTTGAGAAAAATAGGACTTCATAATTAAAGTCCCAAAGCAGCCAGATATTTGTGTAGGGAAGGACGTGCAAAAAAAAAAAACCTGTTTAGGAGATCTCCTGTAATTTAAAAAAAGAGCAAACATAACCTACTCTACATAATGGCTTGTATTTCGATATTGACAGCTTCGCGGAGGAAAGTGCGTGAAAGGAGCTAAGTGTCAGCGAACGTGTTCAAATGAAAGACAATTGGGAAAATGCACATACACACACCCCTCCCAAAAAAATGGGAAAGACAAACATAGAAAACAACTTTACCGTTAATAAATTCAAAACAGATGGAAGGGAATCATTTGTTGACAAAATCATACACATAACACACATACACAGCTGTTTAGCGAACAAGCAAACATACATTTTCTTAACCTGTCTACAAACTCTTGAGCATTTGAAGACTGAAAGCGGGAACCTGCCTGCACATATATTTATGAATTTTGAACCCCCGGGGCTCTTTCAAGCATTAGCAACCTTTAAGATATCACAAAGAAACTACAGCTAAGTAGTGACAATCTCTTCCTCTCCTTCTCCCTTCTCTCCCATCCTGTTTAATCCTTTTAATTTCCCTCCTTCCAGCCCAAATACCTTTGGGGTTCTTCACTCACGTATCTTGACATCTCCCATCTATTTAATGAAATCAGGCTTAAAGCAGCCCTGTTGCCTGCTCCCTGCTGCTATTACTAGAATCCTGACTGGTCCCCTGCTGCGTGCTTCCCTTTCTCTATGTCTAAGAAAAACTTCTCTCTCTCTTCCTCTCCAACAAAAGCCGACTGCCACCCATCTGTCTCTCTTTAAGTGTGTAGGCTCAACCCACTCCTTTCTTCTGTTCCAACTCAAGGAAAATGTGTTTGCATTCTTCCAAAATGGTCACTGGCAGCACTCTCGGTGCTTGGTATTTATTGCGATGTTTCTGATACTTTATGATCTTGTTTTCTAGAGCTAACTTGTTTTTATAGGGAGTGTTACGATGGACTTCTCAACAAAACCAGTGGTGGCTCCAGGTTTTCCTTGGTCCATGAACACGATAGCCTCAATGGGCCCTCTCTTTCTACCTCCTCAGTGCCACTGTCGTAAGTGCTGCCCTTCCTCTTCTATCACTTCTGTGTAATATTGCAGGACCGGACAAAGGTAAAAAATAGTAGTAAGCAAACCTTTTTTTGGCACCCCCCAGGTCTTCAGTGTGATGATGATGGTGCAAACAGCTAGTTTCACGCATGCACTATTGGGACTGAGTGCTTCTGGTGGAGGAAGAAGCTAAACGCACTCCCAAGAGGATGCAAAGGACGGGGGAACATTTTGCAGCCGAGGCAGAGCCTCCTGCCTCTGGTTGCAAAATGTTCCCTGGCTTGTTCTTTTCGGCCTCTTGGGAGTGCATTTAGCAACTCCCTCCACCAGAAGCGCTCCGACCCGATGGCGCATGCGTGAAAGTTTCGCGCATGCGCTATTAAATCAGAGCGCTCCGCCCCGGCTGCAAAATGTTCCCCCATCCTTTTCATCCTCTTGAGAGTGCGTTTAGCAACTCCCTCCACCAGAAGCACTCTGTTTTAATAGCGCATGCGTGAAACTTTCATGCATGCGACATTGGGTCGGGGCGCTTCTGTTGGAGGGAGTTGCTAAACGCACTCCCAAGAGGATGAAAAGGACAAGCCAGGGAACATTTTGCAGCTGGGGCGGAGCCTCCCGCCCGCACGCCCGCAGGAGGGGCGCGGCATGATGCACCGAACCTGCCGGCTTTGGCCGGATGCGACCTTGGCCACGTGGCGCCCTGAAACAGCCACTTACTTTGCCTCCACCCTGATCCGCCCCTGAATATGTGTAATACCCTTATTTACTTGAGTCTAATCTAAAACCCAGAACCTCAATCAGTGGCTGATAGCAAATGAGAGACTCCCTCCTGGGCACAGAAGACTTGGAAGGTCCTGAACAGACTGCACTCTGGCACCACGAAATACAGAGCCAACCTTAAGAAATGGGGCTACAAAGTGGAATCCACAACATTCGAGTGTGGAGAAGAGCAAACCACAGACCAACTACAATGCAACCTGAGCCCTGCCACATGCACAATGGGGAACCTTCTTAGAGAAACACCAGAGGCACTCCAAGTGGCCAGGTACTGGTCAAAGGACATTTAATAGAATGCCAAGTTTGCAAACTTTGTGTGTGTGTTTTTTTAAAAAATACAATACAACTGTTTTGTTTGCTCCTGACACAATAAATAAATAAATATTTGAGTCTAATGTGCCATCGAATCTAATGCGCACCTCAATTTTCAAAAACCCTCCCTGAAACCAAAAAAAGTATTTGCTGGGTTTAAAAAATATATATAATTATTGTGTCAGAAGCGACCTGAAAAACTGCAAGTCGTTTCTGATGTGAGAGAATTGGCCATCTGCAGAGATGTTGTCCAGGCGATGCCTGGATGTGTTACCATCCTGTGGGAGTCTTCTCTCATGTCCCCGCATTGGAAGCTGGGTCTGACAGACGGGAGCTCACCCCGTCTCATGGATTCGAACCGCCGATCATCAGGTCAGCAGTTCAGCCGGCAGAAAGGTTTAACCCATTGCTCCACTGCGGAATGTAATTGTGAACGTGATGTGTAGAAGCAAAAGGTGCACTCTTTGTAATATGCCCATTACAGTTTCTGCCTGCTTGGCATTCCTTCTTTAAAAACAATTGTGTGGGAACACCAAAGCTTTCAGCAATGGAAAAGAAACCTTGGGGTGCATCTATACTATAGAATCAATCCACTTTAATTGCCTTGGTTTAATGGAGTCATGGGGGCTACAGATTTGCAAGTCCTGAGCCTCCTCTGCCAAAGAGTACTGATGAGTCATCAAATGACAAATCCCAGGATTTCATAGCATTGAGCCATAACAATTAAATTACAGACGACATCCTTCAAATAGAAGCTCCAAGTGCTCCTGAAGCAGCTTCCCCTTTTGCTTTGGCTCAGCACTAAGATTGTCTTATTATGTAAATGTGCACCCTAACTTTGGCAAGGTAATTTAGCCCAAATAGGTGAGCGTTAGGTTTGAGTAAATTTGGTATACAGTGTCCTATATACAGTCAGCCCGTCACATTAGTGAGTTCGGACTTTTGCAAAGTTGATTATTAATAGATTTGATTAAAGTCCATTCTCTAAGAATATCTAGGTCTCCCAGGGCTACTTATGGTCATCTTCTGCCAGAAGTTGATCAAAAAGTCACGCTGCAGGATCTAAAGATTCATAGAGAGAGCATCCTCCAGCATGACTCTATAGCAGGGGTGGGCAACCTACAGCCCGCGGGCCGGATCCGGCCCAGCAGCCGATTCTGTCCGGCCCAGGGAGAAGGGTGCCGGGGGTGGGGCCAAGAAGAAGGGGTGCCGCTACCGCCATTCCATCATGGCAGCTTTGAAGTGCCTGACATCCCTTTGGAGCGGCAGCTTTGGAGTGCCTGACGATCTGGGCCTGCAGCGGGCGCACTCGGTGACCTGCGGGGCTGGTGGCCCTGGCGACCCGGAAAACTTGATCGTCTTCCGGGTCGCCAGGTCGAATAAGCCGCCTCAGATCGCCAATTGCTCCCCCTGCAGGCCCGGGGATGGCAGGCACTCCATAGCAGGGCGATCAGCTGGGAGTGAGAGCGGGCAGAGGCCTGCAGCCTCCGATCGCCTGCTGCTCTGCTCTCCTCTGCTGTGGCAGCGGCTGGGTCCGCTTTGCCATCCTCTGGGCTGGATCCATTGGGCCATTCCATCTTGGTTCGCACCTTGTCTTCTTGAATTTAATTTAATTTTAGTGGTTTTTATTATTATTTTATAATAATTTTTATAATAATAATAATAATATAATAAATAATATAATATGTTATATTATATTATAATGTCAATATATTATAATGTCAATATATATATACTATAATATAATAATTATGATATTAATACTAATAATATATGAATATTTCTTGATATATTAATATGTTAATATTAATGATGTGTAATATATAGTAAATATAGTAAATAAATAAATAATGTAGATTAGAATGTATGTAGTTCAGCCTATAGGTGCAGCCCTCCATAGTATTTTTTGGTTCTCGCGTGGCCCCTTGGAAAAAATAATTGCCCACCCCTGATCTAAAGATTCAAAGAGAAAGCAACCTCCAGCATGACTCTATTGTCAACTTCTGGTGGAGATTTGCACATGTGTGTGTATGTGTGTGTGGTTTTTGGGGGGGGGGGAGGTATCCCAGCCTATGAAGAACCTTGCAGTCTTGTGAAGTTTGTTCTACAATGTATCTTTGTGTATCAATCAAAACTTTTCTTATCAAAGAGGAGAAAATCTGCACACATTTTTCTCATGCTAACTTGTGACAGATGCCCAGACTTGTCAACCCCGACATCGGTTTTGCCCCAAATTGAACAACAACTCTAGGAACCAGAGATTCTCCACTTGGCCATGGAAATCTACTGGGTGACCTTGGGTGAATCACTCAGGTCCACAAAATCCTGTGATAGGCTCACCTTTCGGTCACTATAAGTCCAAAGTGAGTTGAAGGCACACAACAACAATGTACAGCCTAAAGACGCAACCGCCAATTGCAAAGATTGGCCATAGAGATTTTGAAGATTATCAAATTCCATCTTCTGTCCTGTATCCTGCCCTATATTAACTGGCTTTACTACCAATTTTCTCACAGGACTACACATGTGGAATCCTGGCAGGGAAATGAAGGAAAGAACCATATGTGCACCATTCCCATGAGTTGGAGTTCTCTCATATAACTATGAAACGCCTGCTTTTTATCTAGACATTATTCCTTGTCAATGGAAACAACAAGAGTCCTAAGTAAACAAAACCATAAGCAATGTTATAGCATGGGAAACAACTGGGGAAAAAGAGAAGCATCCGGAAACAATAGCAAGAGGAAGAAATCTGTCACCATGAAAGGAAATGCCAGTGGAAGGGTGTATACTTCTGAGCCATAGCAAATAGTACAGGTAGTGTATGTTTGTGTGGATGCCTTTAAGTGACTTGCAAACTTATGGGTACCCCATGAATTTCACAGGGTTTTTTTTAAGGCAATGAGTACTCAGAAGTGTTTTTGTCCATTTTTTACATTTATTTTATTTATTTATTTTATTTATTTATTTACGTCATTTATATTCCACCCTTCTCACCCCACAGGGGACTCAGGGCGGATCACAATGCAAATATACAGGCAAACATTCAATGCCATTGACATACAATACATATAGACAGACATAGAGGCAATTTAACATTCCAGAAATCAGTTAAATTTAGCCTCCCCACAAAATGGTACCTAAATTTCCTGCTTGACAGCTGCAACTGTCTTTCGGGTTGCAAAGGTCGACAACAAGCTACACAAATTGGTCGAGAGCTCACCCCGACCCGGGCAGGCCTCGAACCCATGACCTTCTGGTCAGTAGAGATCTTATGCAGCTGACACACAGCCAGCTGCACCACATTTCCTCTGAAAAAAACCGACCTGATATTGAGTGGCAGTCTCTCATAAAGTACTAACCAGGACTGATCTTGCTTAGCATCCAAGATCTGTTAGAATCTGGGTATTTAGAACTTGGCAGGTACTAGAAGGGTAAGTGATTGCTCCCAGAGTAAAGCTCTAGAACAAGAGTCCCAAAACTATAGCCTGTGCATCAGATGTGGCCCCCAAAATCATTTACCTAGCCCCTGCCCTAAACCTTAAGGCTTGAACTCACACAATAACAACAACAAAAACAACAACAATCCTCATTCATTTGATTATCCCATCAACCAAAAACAGACCCACACCTCCCATTGAAATATTGGTAAGATTATGCTGGTTAAAAGTGTTTTTGATTTTAAATATTGTATTGTTCTTTCATAGTATTTTTAAAATTTAGAACATTTATACCACGTCCTTCTCAACCTCCGAGGGACTCAGGACGGATGAGATATATGCAAATTTATTTATTTGCCATGCTTCTATACCGCCTCTCTCAGCCCGAAGGCGACTCGAGGCGGTGAACAAGCGGCAACAAGTGCCCATATACAATACATCACAAGATAAAAACAGTCATATAAAAACATGTAAAATTATAAAAACTACAAAATACAAATCTCAGCTCCACAATCTTAAAATCGGTTGCCGTTTCATCGTCAAAGTAATCCTTGATCTCGATTAAAGTTCGTCTGCGAATGCTTGCTCGAAAAGCCAAGTCTTGACTTTCTTACGAAATGTCAGGAGGGAGGGGGCCGATCTGATGTCACTAGGAAGGGAGTTCCAAAGCCGAGGAGCCACCACTGAGAAGGCCCTGTCTCTCATCCCTGCCTGGCGGGACCAAGATGATCTCCTGATGATCTTAAGCATCTTGATGGTTCATAGGGAGAGATGCGTTCGGACAGGTAAGTTGGACCAGAACCGTTTAGAGCTTTAAAGGCCAAAACCAGCACTTTGAATTGTGCCCGGTAGCAAACTGGTAGCCAGTGGAGCTGGCACAACAGGGGAGTTGTATGCTCCTGAGTGCCGCTCCTGTTATCAACCTGGCTGCTGTCTGTTGGACCAATTAAAGCTTCTGAGCAGTCTTCAAAGGCAGCCCCACATAGAGAGCGTTGCAGTAATCTATACAGGATGTAACCAGAGCATGGACTACCGTGGGCAAGTCAGACTTCCCAAATGAGATATATGCAGTGTATATACACATTCATGTTTTTTCCTCTCAAACTATTGTCCACCCCTTCAAAAGTCTGAAGGACCATGAATCGGTACTCTGCTTAAAACGTTTGAGGACCCCACTCTTGAATTTCCAAAATTAGTTGTGACTCCATAGAGACCTGCAAGAAAAATGGGCTTTTTCAACTATAACTCTGTTCATAATCAATCTCTGCTTCAGTCATGTTGGCACAAATGCCAAGTCCTGCCAGATGAACTTAGTATGGGCCAAAGAACTGAGGGCGGATCTAGACAGCCCCTTTAATGAGGAAACTCCCGGAATAAAAAAGGGGGCTGTCCAGACGACGTCTTGAACAAACCCAAATTAATTCGCCACAAACTAGGAAAACCCTGGCATGTGGCAAATTGATTTGATAGTGGATTTATTCCGGATAAACCCACTACTTCCAGTGTCTGGACTGTAGAGTGCTGCAGTCCAGACAGAATTCCCAAAGTTTTCTGGGCTAAATTAGCCTGGAAAACTGTGGGAATACCAACACCCTCCCCAGAAGCCCCCCCAAACAGAGTAAAAAAACAGAAGAACTTAGCCGGGCTTCATGAAGCAGCTGCCAGAGTTCTCCTGGCACATACAAATGATGTACCAGGAGAAGGTGCGGAGGAGGAAAATCGCTCTCCCCCCCCTTATCCTGGCACATCATTTGTACACTCCAGGAGAACTCTGGCAGCCGCCTCATGGAGCACAGGTGAGTTCTTCTGTTTTTTTACTCTGTTTTGGGGGGCTTCTGGGGAAGTGGTGACAGTGTCCCAGTGTTCTCCCGGGCAGTCCCAGAAGAACATCTGGATACCCACCCCAGAAAGAGCATGTTTTCTCAGTGGGGGTGTCCCAGTGTTCTCCTGGGCATTCCCGAAAGAACATCTGGACACCCACCCCAGAAATAGCATGTTTTCGGGGGGGGGGGGTGTAGGCCCCCAGGAACATCCACGTTTTTAAAACACAGATGCTCTTGGGATGACAGCCTGTCTGAAACGGCCCCAAGTCAGCTGTTCCAAATGCAGCAAAAAGTCCTTCCGATTGAGTTGAACTCCTAATTATTTCAAAGACTGGATCGGTATCTGTTGAGGGTGCTTTGACTGGGCTTTTTCTGCCTGGCAGAAGGAAGTTGGACTGGATGGCCCCTGGGATCTTCCAGAGAAGAAGTACTGTTAAGTTTATGTTGGTTTAAATTTCCTAAAAATTAGTGGATGTGCAAATCTTTCTGAAACTTGTGAGGAATGATGCCCTGGTTATGGTGTATAATCAAAAATAGAAATTCAAGGAGATCACTCTTGTAATTTTTAAAAAAAAATGTTCATAAAAACTTTTTAAAATTCCCAAAGATCAGCAGATATGCGAAATGTTCTGAAACTGTGTGTGTGTGTGTGAGAGAGAATGTATTCTACCATTTGTAGCAAGTTTCATTCTGATAGCTCCAAACCAAGGGAGAAGGGAGCCCTGGAATCTTCCCCACTTACGCAATTAATTAATGAAAAAATAACAAAAATTTCCTTACATTGTTATAGTTACTATACAAACCCCTTACGATATTTTAGAAACACTTCAGAAATAATTTGACATCTCCCCTAATTTAATAATATTTTTTTCACTGATCACACAGGCCTAATACCTATCTGACATTCAGACCTACTAAAGTTTTACATGTTCCTATTGCTTCAAGCCAAACAGCAAGAGAATTTAAACTTTCCTGTCTCCCAAAGAGAATTGCGGAAGATACAGATTTTGGCTTTGATATGCTACCCATTTGGTTAGTCATTATATGTAATAAGACACTGAAGAAGGAAATATTTTTTAAAAATGGGTATATTCAATACAGCTGCATCCTCATTACTCCACAGGGATAATGATGTGAAGCATTAGCACACAAAATGACATTTCCTTATCAGAGTCTGTAAACTATCCGAGCAATATACTCTTCAACTCAATTTGTTTGGCTTTGAAATCAAGTCACTGATGTATATTCTGAAGTGGTATAGTCTTCTGGGGCTGTTTCACTTCTGAATGAAGGTTGATTTTATTATAAAATAACACTCCAACCAAAATTAGCCATCTCCATAATATGTCTGCTTTTCAGTACATTTCATCTACCCCATCCTCTGCGACAGTACTGTACTGCTCCAGGTTTGAGTTAGCCCCAATTTCTAGTTTTCTTACGTATATACATGTATATGATTTGCTGTCCTTGGGAATACATGAGCTAGATAATATAAATAAATGGGGACACTTACTTTCATTTTCCTTGGTTCCAAACAAGGAAAATGAAATTCCATACCAAAAGTTGGAGAAGGGAGAAAATCCTTAAAATGATGCTCAAAACATAACACTTCTTGTTTAGTACTTTTCAACATGCCACCTTCTCCAGGAACACAAAATGGGGAACAGTGCTGGTTTTGACCTTTAAAGCTCTATACCACTGATTCTCAAAGTGGGTGGTACCACGCCCTGGTGGGCGGTGAGGCGATCCAATGGGGTGGTGGGAGGCTCAGGGGAATTTGGGGGGCGGTGAACCCCTTTAAGGGGGCAGTGAACGATTGGCCATTTAGGAGGGGTCACGCGGCCCCCTTCTTTGGCCCCGCCCCCTTCGCTTTGACCCTCACATGCAGTGCAGTGCAAAGGCTGTAGTGCAAAGATGTCAAGATGCAAATGTCAAGATCTATTTTCCCTAAACTCCACCAGTGTTCAAATTTAGGCATAATGAATAGTTGTGCCAAGTTTGATCCAGATCCATAGTTGTTTGGGTTTTCAGTTCTCTCTGGATGTAGGTGAACTACATCTCCCCTAAATCACTGCTAATTCCTCCCAAACCCCTCCAGTATTTTCTGTTGGCCATGTGGGTTCTCTGTGCCAACTTTGGTCCAGTTCTGTAATTTGTGGGAGTCTCAGTGGTATGTGGAAGTCAGAGTTGAATCGATTGAAGGTACTGCAAATCCCATCATCCATTGTCCATACTCCCCCAAACTTATTGTTTTGTGATGAATCACTATGCTTTAATTATGTTCCATTTGTAACAATGAAAATACATCCTGCATATTAGATATTTGCATTAGAATTCGTAAGAGTAGCAAAATTATTTATGAAGTAGCAACGAAAATATGGTTGGGGGTCACCACAACATGAGGAACCTTATTTAGGGGTCACGGCATTAGAAACGTTGAGAACCACTGCATTAATACATATATTTTTCTGTTTAATTGCTATTAAATTTTTAAAAAAATTCTAGGGGGGCCCAGCTTACTTGTCCGAAAGCATCTGCTGCTATGTCCCATCTCGTAACTTAAGATCAATCGGGGAGGCCCTGCTCTCGCTTCCGCCAGCAACTCAACTGCGGCTGGCAGGGACAAGAGACAGGGCCTTCTCGGCTGTGTCCCTCCCCCCACGCCTGTGGAATGCGCTTCCAAGTGAAATACGATCGACCCCATCCCTTCTAGCTCTCAGGAAGAAAGTAAAATCGTGGTTGTGGGACCAGGCCTTCGCACAGTAACTGCAGCGCTTTACTTGGAACGGACTAATATGAAGACGGATATGAAAATACGGCTTCTGCCATTGATTGAATGTGGACTTGTTATAGATGGAATGTTTAATTTAATTTGATCGCTGATAATTGTTTTAACGCTGATGTTTTAATCTTGTTGTATTATTAGTGTTTTTATATTGTGTACTGTTGCCAGCATCTAATTGTACCTTGTTGTCATGATGCACGGACTTGACCGGCCCCTTAATCACACACACAGAGACGGACTGAAGGCTAACTAGTTTATTGAATATAAAAACAGCTCAAAGATATAGTCCAATAGAATAGTGAAACAATCCAAAAGGTTGGAAGTAACAATGTCCAAGAAACGTGGCAAACAGGCTAAAAGTTCAGCAATGCTAAAAGTTCAGCAAGGATCAAGGTTCAGCAAGGCTCCACACAACTGCGTGGATTAGGATACAAGACAAGGCTCCGCTAAACCGTGCAGATCAGGAAACAAGGCAAGGCAAGGCAAGGCTTGATGACCACGGGCTAGCTTAGCTTCGTGGTCCCACTCCGCTTCACGCCTGTTCAGGAAAGACGTGGCCGGAGCACTGAGGATTCGTTCCCACGGATCCTATACTTAATCCCTCGGCCGAGGTCCCCGACGCTCTAGGCTTCTTCGTCTCCAATCGCTGCTCACGGACCTCGGCCGGTCTATGCTCTTAGACCATTCCCTTCTGCTAGACTCTATGTTCCGTCTCCTATCAAAGGTTCGACCTTGTCTCTCCGCAGCTGTGTTTCTATCTCCTGAGAGCTCTCCCCTAGCCATTTCCCATGCGCCTTCTTCCATGTTTTCCCCTGGAGGCTCCTGGGAATTCCTCCCCCCCGGGTGTTCATAACTTCCCAAATCGCTATCCATCTGCACCTGGTTATCTATGTCCTCGCTAGGGCCAAACAACATTTCTTCCCATGCCAAGCTCTCTGTGGGCGAAAGAGGCCCATCAGGGGAAAGCTGCCCTTCGCCCCAGTCATCTAGCTCATCCTCTGAATCCAGTTCTGGCACTGCTGGTTCTAATGCCAATGGGACCCCAGGTCCTGTCCCCTGCCCTCCAGGCACAAACGAGAACTGCTGTGCTACACGTGTTAGCCATCCTGAGTCCGTCTCCGTCCCCCCGGGGGGTTGAGAAAGGCGGGGTAAAAATATAGTAAATAAATAAATAAACACCTCGCTCCCTCCCTCCCCCCTACCTATCTATATAAATTAAAATGTAATGTTCATTTGTGGGATTAACAGAACTCAAAAACCACAGGACAAATTGACACGAATGTTGGACACAATACACCTCAGGCCAACGAGTGACCATCACTAATAAAAACACTGAAAAACACAGGGAAAGGAACTTAAAAAGCCAAAAAAGTGAAAACATGCTACAACACATGCGCAAAATGACTCCCCCAGCAAACAAAACATACAATAGTTTATCCAGTCTCTTCCGGAATACAGCTCCCAGCATCCCCTAAACCAGGCCCTTTTGGAGAAGAGGAGGATCCAAATGCACTGCTTCCAAGCTGCAAGCTTTCTTTTCCTTGGATTTCTTTGAGAGCATCCCAATCCCTGCATATTTCCAATTTCCTATTCCTGGACTGCAACTCCCAGCAATCCTCCAGATACATAAGATAGATTAGATAGAGATAGGTAGGTAGGTAGATAGATTGATCAGGACTGCTGGGAGTTGCAGTCCAAGAATAGGTAGAGAAGGAAGAAAGGGGAGAAACAGGAAGGGAAAAGGAAGGAAGGAAGGAGAGAATGAAAGAAAAAATGGAAGGAAGGAAGGAGAGAAAGAAAGGAGGAGAGAAAGAGGGGGGAAGGTTGGCCACAGCAATGCGTGGTGGGTACAGCTAGTACAGGGCTGCCCACGAACTCGATCGACAAGTCGATCGCAAGTCCAAATGAGGTTGACCGCAGCCGGATGGGGCGCTTCTGCCCTGCATGCATGAACCTTCCGCACGGCGCTCCTTCAGCATTGCAGGAGCGAGGGAGCGCCTTCCGCGGGGCATTGCGGGAACGAGGGACTGCGAGGCGGGGCCTCCGCCCTGCCTCTCTCTCGCTGGCAGCGGAGGCTGCACGACTGTTTCTGGACGAGAGAGAGGCAGGGTGGAACGGCTCCGGAGACCCCACCTCGCGCTCCCTTGTTCCCGCAATGCCCCGTGGAAGGAACACCGCGCGGGCGGAAGGAGCGCCGCGCGGGTGGTAGGAGCGTGCGCGCAGCGGCATAAACACACACGTAGAATGTACAGGTCTTTCTCAAAAAATTAGCATATAGTGCTAAAGTTCATTGTTTTCCATAATGTAATGATAACAATTAAACTTTCATATATTGCACACCAACTGAAATATTTCAGGTCTCTTTTGGTTTTGTACTGATGATTTTGGCATACAGCTCCTGAAAACCCAAAAATACTGTCTCAAAAAATTAGCATATTTGGTCGGATGATATATGCTAATTTTTTGAGATATGTATGCCAAAATCATCAGGATTAAAACAAAAAAAGACCTGAAATATTTCAGTTGGTGTGCAATGAATTGAAAATATATGAAAGTTTAATTTTTATCATTACATTATGGAAAATAATGAACTTTAGCACTACATGCTAATTTTTTTGAGAAGGACCTGTAGATCTTTTCGACTTGGTTGGTTTTTTGCATGCTGAAAAAGTGTGGGCACCCCTGAGCTAGTAGATATATAGATTGATATAATCTTATTTGATGACTTGTCTCTTTTTTTAATACAACTAAAGAAAAGTATCACAATGAAATGTGTTATACAATAGGTTTTGCTAATTTAGAGCAATGTCCTGAGGTTTTATCTTCAATGTCTTAATGGATGGGTACAGCTGCCCATTTCTTGAAAGAACATCAGCTGGAAGAGACACTACCAGAGTAGGAAAGATAGCCCCAGGGTAAGGAAATAGGATTTAGTATAACCTCATTGAAACAACAGCCAATAATTAATTTATCCATCCAACACATCTTCTCAATACCATTAGAAAAGCATTTTGAACAGCTAGGCTGAAGTCAGTTAGATAAGTATATCACATCCAAAAATCACTACACAAAGACATAATTTATAGGCAATCCTTTGCTTCGGCTTCAATTCTTGCTATGTAACTTGTATAATGACACTTCGACATCCTTTTCAATTAAAGGTGAAAAAGAGTAATAAAAATCAACTTCTTTTTTCACACTAAAAACTTCAGAACAAGCAAATGAAGATAAGAGATGTGCTTGACTGTCAAAACATAAAAATAAATCCATATTCTTCAGTGAACTTCTATCAGATTTATTGAGAGTATAAATGTGCACTTTAAAAATAAAGAAGATACAAATGCAGTTGTGATGGAGATTGAAAGGTTCTGCCTCTCAGAAAAGCAAACTTAAACTGTTTATTTTACAATAAAAACACAAGGCCTATAGCCTCTAATTAAATGCACCATCATGCAACCGCCATAACTATGCTTAGTTTTCTACATTAGAAAGCAGATGGCCTTTCCTTTAACTACAGCAGTAGTCATATGTACTTTACTAGAACTATCTGGTCATACTACATTCACTATTTATTTATTTATTGATTTACTTTATTTCTATTCCACCCTTCTCACCTCGCAGGAGACTCAGGGCGGATTACAATGTACACATTACATTTAGACACACAAACAGACAAGACAGACAGAGGCAATTTAACATCTGGCCACCAGGGTGTGGTATTCCAGCCTGGTACATTTGGTCAGCATAGAGATGATGGGTTACCAGATGAGTTAGCCAGTGATGAGTTAACAGCTGCCTGGTGAGCCTGCTGTTAATGAGCAGGTGGATAATGAGGAAGATATGGATGTTGATTCAGAGTTCGGCAGTGAGAGTCAAGATGGCCTTGGCTCTCAAGGAAGTGGTTTCACTCCCTCGATTTCAAACGAGAATTCCAGAGATGGGGAGGATGAGCTTTCCCAGCCTGATAGCACCGCACCTGGGAGCCCTAATGAGCAGAGCTTCGACAGAAGGGCAAATATCAGATCCAACCGAAAGGATTGGAATTTGAAGAGGGGGGTGCGGTGGACATATAGAAGTTAGATTCCTTTATTAGACCCGGCTCGGAAGAGTTTCGCCAGACCTGAAGCTAGGTTTAGCTTGGAAGGATTCATGCTCAAGACTCTAAGTTCACGCTGACCGCAGGAGCGGTTGCCTTGCCTATGGAGGTTTGCTTCCTTTGGGATTTCATCCAGTTTGAGGACCTTTTCCGGATCATCGTTTGGATTTGCTTTACTTTGCTTTCATCTTTCAACCTTTGGACTCTTCTTTATTCTAAATAAAAAGTACTTATACAGAGACTGCTTGTGTGTGTGTGATCTAGGGGGGTACGGCCACGATCTGATGTGCAACACAGGGGGAGCTGTCGCACTCCTTCATTCCTCAGCGTGTTTCCTGGAGATCTTTTTTATGGCCTTGTAAATCAGTTAAATTTAGCCTCCCCACTAAGTGGTACCTTAATTTCCTACTTGACAGATGCAACTGTCTTTCAGGCTGCAAAGGTCGACAACAGGCTACACAATAAGTCGAGAGCCCACCTCGACCCGGGCAGGCCTCAAACTCATGACCTTCTGGTCAGTAGAGATCTTATGCAGCTGACACCCAGCCAGCTGCACCACATTCCCGGTGCTATCACATGGATGATAATTTTTTTTCCAAAATGTTGAATAACTGTTAACAATATACAGTACACTAAAAATAGCTTTGATGCTGGATTATGTTAATTTAGGTAAATTCACAGAAAGAAATTTTCCTGTTACCACTTTTCAACTTGTACTCCCCAAAATCCTCTATGGAAAGTCAACAGAGTCTTTTCAACGTGGAATGAGAGGGTCAGGGTATGAAGGTGGGAGACATTTTTCTTTCATGAACTTCCTTAAGTTTATGTATTTCAGGATCCAAGCCAATGTTTCTCAGGGGGGAAAATCAGATACATACAACTGATCATAAATGCCGAGAAGATTTCCATAAACAAGTTATTTAAGACTAGGTTTACTCATTGCAATTCTGACACCCTGTGAACTTTCATCAGTGAAAGGAACGGAGAAGATGCATTGGCCGACTCTTGTTTCATAGCTTTCAGATAAATTGTCCACAGCAGCTGGAGACTAAACCGTGCCATAATTTCTTTCAGAAACGTATTTGAAACAAATATATATGTTTTACTTTTCTTCTTGTTTGTCTCCTGTGTTTCACTCTTGTGTGGCTACTTTCATTCCACCACATCAGTAATATCACATCGTTCAAAGCACCATTCAGAAAACTGCAAACTGCCCATGCCGCAGACACTGAAGTCCTTTTTTTTTTTGGAGGGCAGCAGCTTGAAGAAAGCCAGCTTAAGGTAAAAGCACTTTGTTTCAAATAAAGTTTATTATTATTTATTATTATTATTAATTGTAAGTATGTAGATATTTGTGTATACATAGTCCTCATGCACAAGTTCAGGGCATGTTTGGGGACTAAAATTTTGGATATGTCGAGGGTTGAGAGGGAAAGTACCAAAGCTACCTTAGAGGGCTACTCATCCATGGCCGCCACCACAATTTCCCCACCCGGGCATTGAAAAAACCTAGAAACAGAGCCATAACAGATAGAATAAAGGAGATCTTTATGGTTCTTCCAGGATGGCCTAAACTCTTGCCTTTTGCTGACCCAGGTGTTTTAGGTTGATTTTTGACTAAAATACTTATACATGAGTATATAAGGTATGTTTTGCTTTCCCAGTACTCTACATTCCGCTTTTACACCTTTCTATCTTGTCAGTAAAATCTCAAATATTGACAACTTTCCTCCTTAAATAGAAATGTGACAAAAAGGCTGGCCCGATATCTCAGCTAGGTATCTAGACTTTCATATTAAGTTGCTTTCTCTAAGATTCACTGTTTAAGAAGGAGTGTGTATACTTGAGAATTGATTCATTAGGAACAATATTGGAAGAAAACTAGTCTGCTTGGAAACATGCCATGCCTCCCACTATAATGGGGTGGAGGTGGGACTTCAAAGAGTCCAAGGAATGCATCTACACCATCATGGAGTTCTTACTTCCATCTTCCATCTAAACTAGACACACTTTTACTTTAAGCATCCTCATTAGGTGGCGCAAAGCAACCACTTTCTGAACCTGTGTAAACATTCTGGCATGTACTGAGTTTATATTTATTACAATAGTTGAGCATATAGAATTTAAATTATTATTATTTTCATTCCCTTCCTCATGATAAAGATGTAGCCAGACTATGGCAAGAAATATAAGCCTACAGTTTCTTCTCAACTTGAGTGCCAGAAGGAGTTAATTTCTACCCCACTCTCCAGACTCGTATGGAGATGGAAGTCTGCCATTTGTTAAGTCAAGAAAGCAAACAAACTTCTGCCCATCCTGTTGGAATCTAAGCACAAGCAAGATGACACGGGAACATTGATTTATGCTTCATGGGTCACTGGATTTTCCTCTATCAGCAAGTCTGGTGAACACAAAAACCAGCACACTTCTGCTTCCCCTTATCAGCTCCAAAATGGAAGAGGATGTTAGAAGCTCTTCAGCTTAGAACTTGGAATGCACATAGCCTTTGGCTTACTATTCAGCAAGTGTTTTAGTTGGAATTGGTGTGTGTCTACAGCCCCCTCAATAAGAACTCTGCTCTCAAAGTTGAGCGTTCAGTAATATAGGCCTAGTTTAAGTATGTAAATAATAATAATAACAGCAACACTTTATTTATATTCTACCCGTCTCCCCAAGGGGACTCAGAATGGATTATCTATGTATATAATAAAAGTCAGTGTTTGCGGAGGTGCGGAGGAATATGTGGCAGCGTTTCGATTGGTTGCCACTGTGGGATTATTTGCATAACTCCTCTGATTGGCCAACCACCAACATTCTACCATTCCAAGGAGGCAGAGAGGGGATTGGTTGCCACTGAGGGAGATTTTGCATACAGACTCATGATTGGCCAGCCACCACCAACATTCCAACACTCTTAGGAGGCAAAGAGGGAAAAGGAAAGGCTCTCAGGCTGTCAGGAATGGCTTCCACTGTGGTTTCGGATCGGCCAGCCTCTACAAACTTGGCACACAGAGCCCACATGACTCGCTCTGCATCCTACTGCAGTTTGGAGAAGGGCGTACCACGGATGATGGGACTTGCAGTACCTTCACTCACTTCCTGAAAACAATGCGACCCTCATCCAATGACCAATGCAGACCAAACATAGCACACAGAGCCCCCATGACCCACTCTACATCCTGGCGCAGTTGTGAGGACATACCACAGATGATGGGACTTGCAGTACCTTAACTCACTTCCTGAAAACAATGTGACCCTCATCCAGCAGACGCGCTTGCGAGCACGTCCCCATTGGAAGAAAGAGTCAATATACAAGACTGCGCCATGGGCGGGGTTGACAAGGAGGCGCGTGCTGCGGTTTCCATGGCAACGCCTGCCCAGGAACCGCGTGCTTGCGACGGTGTCCCTGCGAGTTTGAATCCCCGGGTAGGCGTTGCCATGGAAACTGCAGCAAGCGCCTCCTTCCTCTCATCAACCCCACCCATGGCGCAGTCCTATGTATCGCCTCTTTCTTCCAATGGGTATGTCCTCACAAGCGCGCAACCCTGCAAGTGGCAAGCTAGCCTGGCTCACGTCACCGCCCCCTTACAGGGGTTCAGTGCCCCCCAAATTCTCCTGAGCCTCCAGCGCCCCCTTGGATTGCCCCACCGCTCACCAGGGGACGGTACTGACCACTTTGGGAACCACTGCTCTAGAACATGGCCATATAGTCCGCAAAAATCTACAACAACCGAGTGATTCCAGCCAGGAAAGCCTATCGACAATTTGATTTCACTTTCCACAGAAGTTCTCTATGCTTCCCAAGATTGGAGTGGCTGTTTCTATACTGTTTCATTCTCCCTGCCATTGTAATGCATCAAATCTGAACAGATGAGAAAGAAAAACTTTTCCAGAAGTCACACATCCAGATATTAAAGGTAGCCTACATTCCAATGCTCAATGCTGGCCACACATTCTTTGTTGTCCCAGGGAAGAAAAATCACATATAGCGTTCCTGTGCTAGTTTATTTATAAGAAAGGGGAGGAAGCATGAAATATGAAATAAAAGTAGTCAGAACTGAGCCTAGACATAAAATAACCAGATCACTGAACACATGCATGCGCGCACACCATCCTTGTTCTGGACTTAGAACTGGACACATTTTTCACTATTTCAAGTAGAATTGACAAACCTCCACTTCAGTACTAGAACTAAATAAAATCCCCTTGCTGGTCTGCAACAGTGCTTTCCTTCAACTTGTGGGGAGCGTACACTCATGCTCTCATTTGATGAGTCTGTGTGTATTGAGACAAACTTTGTCTTTATGTGTGGGCAAAAATAATATAAAGCTCAAGGGGAACAATCCTCTGCAAAAGTCTCTCTTACAGAGCTTGTCAGAGGAAACATCTGTTGTCCCCTGTGGAGGCTACAAAACTAGGGAGGGAGGAATGACTTCAGCCAAAACTAAATTAATAATAATAATAATATAAAAACACAACAATACTAAATGCACTGCTGTGAATTTTCTTTGGAAGTCGGAGATTTTGAATGTTCTCCCTCCCCAAACTGTGTGTGAAAATGCCCAAAAAAAAGCAATTAACTTGCTACCCTGGAAAGTCAAATAAGGGGTTAAGTTGCTACAGTCTATGAAAATGGAATCACTACAAAATGGGCTAATGGTTCTTGTAAGGGAAAACATCTGTTCTTGTTATAAGATCAGCAGGAAATGAACACTATTTACTTTGTCCTTATTGGTTAAGTCTATGCTCCTTGAAAGAGAACCACACATGTCTTAACTTAGTGTTAAAGAAACTTATGAAAACTTTCCAATTGCCTTCCAAGTAGCTCTCCACCTCACAACAACATGACTTCTTGTGGCACTTCTACATGGCTGCAGAATAAGGTTGTGTAGTCTTTTTTGTTCTCAACTTAGTGCACAAAACAATGGCAAAATCTTAACCACATTCCCTTTGTATATTACGTCCGATCGCCTGAATAGCATTTTGCTATATGCTTACAACCATCATCTCTAACTCTCATTTTTATGTTAAAGCCTATCAAGATGCTACCAGTTTCAAGATTTTTGTGTGATAGTTTAAGAAAGGCTCAAGACATGGATCTCTGGTAGTGGAGGAAAGGTTATCATTTAAGTCAGCGTTTCCCAACCAGTGTGCCGTGGCACACTAGTGTGCCGTGAGCGATCATCAGGTGTGCCGTGGGAAATTGTAACCTCCAATACCCTTTCTTCCCCCTCCTGCCGAACACCTTTTCTTCTCCACTCGGGCTCCCTTCTTCCCAGCCTCGCTTTGCTCTGGGGCAAGTCTGCGCAGTAGCGCCCGCACGGGTCACGTCTTCCTCCCTCCCCCCTCCCCTCCTGAACACGCTCACGCTGTCCCCTCAGATCAAAATGGCGGCAGAAGCGGCAGTGTAGAAGAAAAAGTAAGTGTTTGGCAGGAGGGGGAAGAAGAGGGCGCGAAGGGGGAGGAAGAGGTCTCTGTCAAAAGCTGGCATGGGCAAACTTGGACCTTCCAGGTGTTTTGGACTCCAACTCCCACCATTCCTAGCAGCCTCAGGCCCTTTTCCTTCCACCCCCTCAGCCACTTAAGCAGGAAAGGGCCTCAGGCTGTTAGGAATGGTGGGAGTTGAAGTCCAAAGCACCCAGAGGGCCGAAGTTTTCCCATGCCTGTTTTAGGGACCTTAAAGTGGCGAGTCTTTTTCCAACATTGTGATTCTGGATAGAAAACAAACAACAACGTAACATAACATTGTTTGAGTCCACAGTGCTCTCTGGGTGTAGGTGAACTACAACTTCCAAACTCAAAGTCAATTCCCAAGCAAACCCTTTCAGTACTTTCTGTTGGTAATGAGAGTTCAATATGCCAAGTTTGGTTCAATTCCATTGTTGCAAGAGTTCAGGATGCTCTTTGATTGTGTGTTAACTATAAATCCCAGAAACTGTAACTCCCAAATGTCAAGGTCTATTTTCCCCAAACTCCATCTGTGTTCACATTTGGGCATATTGAATATTCATGCCAAGTTTGGTCCTGATCCAACATTGTTCCAGTCCACAGTGCTCTCTAGATATAGGTGAACTACAACTCCAAAACTCATGGTCAATGCCCACCAAACTCTTATAGTATTTTCTCTTGGTTATGGGAGTTCTGTGTGGGAAGTTTTTGTCTTTCTGCCAGGATTTCTATGTTGTGTTCATCGAAACAGGCCCAGGTTTCACACTGAGTGTATAAATACATATTAAATATATGTATTACTGTGTTAGAGTGTCATTTTGTGTCATTTTGGTTGGTGGTGTGCCCCAGGATTTTGTAAATGTAAAAAATGTGCCATGACTCAAAAAAGGTTGAAAAACACTGATTTAAGTCAACACACAAAATACAAAATCAGTTTGTAAGTATCTTGAGAATGAACACCAATACACATTTTTCAGAGAAAATATAAAGACACAGGTATGCAAATAAAACTATCTGTATCATTTGTTGACAAAATTCCAGTCTAACCAGAACATGTTTTTGCCAATTGCCCACAAAAAATTTCCCCCGACAAATCCTCCATATTCCCTTGACGGTTCTTTAGAAGCACACTGGCACTGCTCTGGAATTTGTTTGGGGTGGATTTTTTTTTCGTCTGACAAAATTAACAATGTGGAATGTATGTGGCTTTGTGCCCAGTCACACTTCCTGTGACCTGAAAGAGATCTCCCACAGGAAACCGAGTTATAAAAGCACAAGTATGAATCAAGACTTGCTTTGTAAACAGGAGATAGTTAATAGCAATTATTACACTACAGTAATACTTTTTAAAAAGTATTACAATTCACTTTTGAAAAACTACTTTCAGTTTGAACGTAAGCAAACAAATGAATATGGTTTTGCAAATAAGTATATGATTTATTCTAGAAAAATGCACCAGCAAACACTATCTTTTGAATGTAACTTTTAGCTTCTTGGCATCCTCAGAAGACAAATGACGTCCAAGGATGGATATGTCGGAGCACACATTTTTCATGCAGGGAGTCCCATATTTAATGTCTGACATATCCAGTTTAAAAGACAAGTGAAAGGGAGATACGAAAGACAATCTGAGATGCTGGAATGCCCACGCCGAGCAGATAAGATAATACTGAATCTCATCGACCAACAATTTTATTCTTATTTGTCGTATTTGTACTCAGACCACCAGTGCCAGAAAAGCAGCAGCCATCTAGATAGGGAATATATTGTCAATGCCTACTGCGAGGTCTAACATATTCCCATCACCTCTTTTGGATTTATTCTGCTTTATTTTGGTCAGGAGCGACTTAAGAAACTGGATGTGGCTTCTGGTATGAAAGAACTGGTCGTCTCCAAGGATGTTGCCCAGGGGACGCCCAGATGTTTGATGTTGTGGGAGACTTCTCTCATGTCTCCGCATGGGGCGCTAAAGTGGTCAGCAGTCCTGTCGGCACTTTGGCAAGTTTTATTCTTGAAATCAGTAATATTAAATCATGTTTTCCTTTTTAAAAAAATCTGTGCTGTAATTTTGTAAGTGTATGCCAATAAAAGCTGTTGTTGTTGTTGTTACTATTTATTTGCTCTTCTCCTGCTTTGCTCCCAGGGATGGGACTCAAAACAGTGTACAAAAAACAAAAAATGAAATTACATAGTACAAATACCCATCATCCCCACAACCCAACATATAAAACAGACAATCCAAACATTGTGTGACCCACACATTACATAAATAAATAAATAGAAATTATTATAAATTAAAATCCCTATGTCTCAGGCTACTGAAGTTATTCTAAAACATAACACTAAGAGTCTTTGGCCATATAGACCTTATCTGACCGAGATAAGCTGCTATCTGCGCCCGTACCTTGGGAAGTTTGACTTGGCCATGGTAGTCCATGCTCTGGTTACATCCCGTATAGATTACTACAACACTCTCTACGTGGGGCTGCCTTTGAAGACTGCTCGGAAGCTTCAATTGGGTCAACGGACAGCAGCCAGGTTGATAACAGGAGCGGCACTCAGGGAGCGTACAACTCCCCTGTTGTGCCAGCTCCACTGGCTACCGTTTTGCTACTGGGCACAATTCAAAGTGCTGGTTTTGGCCTTTAAAGCTCTAAACGGTTTTGGTCCAACTTACTTGTCCGAGCGCATCTCTCCCTATGAGCCATCAAGATGCTTAAGATCATCCGGAGAGGCCCTGCTCTCGGTCCCGCCTGCTTCACAGACGCGTCTGGTGGGGACGAGAGACAGGGCCTTCTCAGTGGTGGCTCCTCGGCTTTGGAACTCCCTTCCTACTGACATCAAATCGGTCCCCTCCCTCCTGACATTTCGTAAGAAAGTCAAGACTTGGCTGTTCGAGCAAGCATTCGCAGACAAACTTTCATTAATTGAGATCAAAGGATTAGTATGACGACGAAACGGAAACCGATTTTAAGATTGCGGAGCTGAGATTTGTCTTTTGTAGTTTTAATTGTTAATTTATATGGTTTTATATGATTGTTTTTATCTTATTATGATGTGTTGTATATGGGCACTTGCTGCCTCTTGTTCACCGCCTCGAGTCGCCTTCGGGCTGAGAGAGGCGGTATAGAGGTATAGCAAATAAACAAATAATCATTGGTTGTAGGAAAAGGCCTGCTTCCATAAGGTTTTCACTTGGGAGCGAAAAGCCAATGCTACTAACAGGTGGCAAGAGAGACCAGGAAAGCAGATGTATCTCCAAGGGGAGAAGGAGGAGTGTATCTTCCTGTATGTGAACAGAAAACACTCCTGCTTTCCTCATCTTCTGAGATAACATCTGGTTCATCAATAGATGAATTGCCCCACTGTCATCAGAAGGAGCAGCAACTCCTCCCAGGGTTTGACTGCTGCAAGAGGGAGGTTTGGGATGGTGGACAAAGGAGTAAAGCTTTTGCTTAGTTCCAAAAAAAAGAAATAAGCAGAGTGGGCACGGACCTCCTTGCTTTAGGACTCAATCTTTAATTGATCAATTGATAGATTATGTTGTACCTTAATTTTAGATGTTATGTTATAATTTGTTCTTACATGCTGGGTTATTATTTTTTCTTATCTCTATATATATTTTTCTTCATGTCGTGCAACTCGGCACACAGACAACAAAACTATACGCTGCAGAAGCACTGACATTGGCAAAACATTTAAACATACCACGAGGTATGTTTACAGCCAAAAAAACCCAACCTACATACCTCCCAACACCCCCAAACACAACCCCCAAAAAACAGCCAACAGAACGTATGGAACGTCCGCACACGGCAGCCAGAGCGCAGCGGCCCGGCGACCGGACATTCGGCCTCTTCTGCGCATGCTCTAGAGGCTTGAGGTAGAGCAGGGAGGGAGTGGAGGAGCCGAGCCGCGGCGACAAGGAGAATGCGGAGGGGGCAGGGGATCCAGGCCGGCCTTCCTCGCTTCCTTCTGCGACTGCTCCTCCTCCTCCCCAAAGCCTCCTCCCCTCCGCTTCCTCTCTCAAAGGCCATTGAAGAGCTGCAAGCGCCCTGTGCCTCGGCTCCTTCCCCCTCCGCCTCTCTTTCCTCGCTCCTGCTCCGAATGCCAGAGAAGCAGGCTCCCCGCGAGAGAAGGCCTCGGACGGGCTCCCCTCAGGCAAGGAAAGGCAGAAAGGAAGGCCCAGGCCTGCTTCCCACTCACCTCTCTCTCTCCCCGGGGCCGCCAAAACCGCCCTGACTCCATGCCGCCCTCGCCTGCCTCCCTCCCTTTCCCTCTCCCCTCTCAGGGGAAGGAGGGAGGAGTGATACAAAAAAGGAAATGAAGGGAGGACAGAGGGAAAGAGCTGAAGAATGAGGAAGAAAGGGGAGAAGAGAGGGAGAGAGGAGAGGAGGAATGACAGGCAGGCACCCTTCCCCTCCTCCCCACCTACCCGCCGAGCACCACAACGAGGGAAGGAAGGAAGACACAAAGGGGTGAGCACAGTTCACTTCTGCCCCTCCTTCCTGTCCTTTCCTTCCCTCCCATGCTGCCAACGAGAGGGAGGAGAAGGAAGACCTACAGCACGCCTGGGCCAACTTCGGCCCTCCTTCCCTCCAGGAGATTGGGACTCCCAACTCCTCCGAACTCCCCCAAAATTAGCACATAGAACTCCCCAGACCCATCGGAAATAACGCAAGGTGTGTTTAGCCTTCAAAAACCACACGAACAATAAAAATAAAACACTCCAAAAAGCCAAAACATCTGGGAAACTACAATTCCCAGGATCCCCTGCACCACAGATGCACTGTGCATTCACTTCTTCCTCTCCCTCCCTCCCTCCCCTCCTTCCTGTACATACTGCCAAGGAAACCCTTCCATGCCTACATGAGGGGGAGAAGGAGAGGGAAGAGAAGGAAGACCTACAGCATGCCTGGGCCAACTTCGGCCCTCCTTCCCTCCCAACTCCTCTGAACCCCCCCCCAACAATGGATTTGAACCAAACTTAGCACACAGAACTCCCATGACCCATAGAAAAAAAGAAGGGTTTGGTGGGTATATTGTCCTTGACTTCTGGAGTTGTAGTTCAACCACATCCAGAGAACACTGTGCAATCAATGATATATTGGAACCAACATTGCCATCAATACTCCATATGCCCACCTGTGAACACTGGTGGAGTTTATGCCCAAATGTAAACACCAGAGGAGTTTGGGGGGAAAAAACATTGACATCTGAGAGTTGTAGTTACTGGGATTTATAGTTCATATACAAGGAGCAAAGAGAGAAGGAGCGAGCTGAAGGATAAGGAAGACAGGGGGAGAGCAAGACCAAAAGGTAGGAAGGGATGTTGCTGTTCTTTGCCACAGCAAAGCGTGGCCGGGTACAGCTAGTTATGTATATATTGGTTGTTGTATTCAGGCATTGAATGTTTGCCATTTTGTGGTTGGAATCCACCCTGAGTCCCTTCGGGGAGATAGGGCAGAATATAAATAAAATTATTATTATTGCTGTTGTTGTTATTATTATTAATAGCGATGGAACCGAGCACACCTCTTAGGGAAGGGAGTTCCAAAGCCGTGGGGCCACTACCGAAAGTGCCCTCTCTCTCGTTCCCACCAACCACACTTCTGACAGTGGTGGGACCGAGAGGAGGTCCTGATGGTCTCAGGGCCCATGTGGGTTGAAAGAAGGCGCTGTGGTCCCTCAAGTAGGCTGGAACCGAACCGTTTGGGCTTTATAGGCTAATAACAGCACTTTGTATTTTTGTCCCATCCCTAGTACTAAGGGTGTGAATGCTGCTCTGAGCAGCATTCATCTCCTGTATTATTGAGGAAATATTTTACTAACAAGATTTATTTATTTATTTAAATTTTTTGTACCCCGACCTTCTCACCTCCATGGAAGGACTCAGACCAGCTTACAGCAAAATTCAATGCCATACAAATTTAAAACAAAATACATAAAAACAGAGGTACATAAAAACCACATTGCCATTAAAACCACATTCAACTCAGTCTATAAAAGCGGTCACCCATTTCCGATTGAAATCAATCTCAGCTTATTCTGGGAAGGCCTCGTTCCACATCCAAGTCTTCACCCGCCTCCTGAAGGACAACAGGGAGGGGGCAGATCTAACATCGCTTGGGAGGGAGTTCCACAACAGAGAAGGCCCTGACTCTCGTCCTCACCAGACGCGCTTGCGAAGATGGCGGGATCGAGAGCAGGGCCTCTCCGGAGGATCTTAATGTCCTTGATGGTTCATAGGGGAGAATTCATTCGGACAAGTAAACTTGGCCAAAACTGTATAGGGTTTTGGAGGTTAAAACCAGCACTTTGAATTGTGCTCGGAAACTAATTGGCAGCCAGTGGAGCTGGCACAACAAGGAAGTTGTATGCTCCCTGTACCCTGCTCCTGTTAGTAATCTGGCTGCCGAGCGTTGGACTAATTGCAATTTCCGAACAGTCTTCAGAGGCAACCCCATGTACATAGCGTTGCAGTAGTCCAGGGGTGCTCACACTTTTTCAGCATGCGAGCTACTTATAAAACAACCTAGTCAAAATGATCTCCCTACCCACTACAAAAATGTGAAACATATAACACAATATCTGCTTTGAACTGGGATTTCTGAGTCCACACTGCCATATAATCTGATTCAAAGCAGATAACATGGGATTTTATTCAACTGTGTGGAAAGGACCTCAGATAACCCAGGGCCCTTCCACACATCCTATTTTACAGTTGACACACACAAACTGATTTCTTACTACTGGACGAATTGCTGCCAAATTTGGCCACAAGACACCTACAAGGAGTGACCATCACTAATAAAAATTGATTTTGTCATTTGGGAGTTGTAGTTCCTGGAATTTATAGTTCACCTACAACCAAAGAGCATTCTGAACCCCACCAACGACAGAATTGGGGCAAACTTCCCACACAGAACCCCCACAATCAACAGCAAATGTTCAAGGCAGAGAGGAAGGAAAGGAAGGAAGGAAGGAATGAGGGAGGAAACACGAAGGAAAGAAGACAAGAAGGGGAGAAAGGAAGGAAAGGAAGAAAGGAGATGAAGGAAGAAATGGCTCCCATATAGGCCATAGCGACGTCGGTCACACCGCCGCCACACTGACTGGCCAGCAGCACCTGGGCGGCGTGGGTGACTGAGCCTTCCTCCCGTCCTGCCGGCGATCTACCAGGACGCCCTACACCAGTGTTTCTCGACCTGGGGGTCGGGACCCCTGGAGGGGTCGCGAAGGGGTGTCAGAGGGGTCGCCAAAGACCATCAGAAAACAGCATTTTCTGTTGGTCATGGGGATTCTGTGTGGGAAGTTTGGCCCAATTCTAACTTTGGTGGGGTTCAGAATGGTCTTTGATTGTAGGTGAACTATAAATCCCAGCAACTACAACTTCCAAATGACAAGGTCTATTTTCCCTAAACTCCACCAGAGTTCACATTTGGGCATGTTGATTTTCATGCCAAGTTTGGTCCAGATCCATCATTGTTTTGAGGCCACAGTGCTCTCGGGATGTAGGTGAACTACAACTCCAAAACTCAAGGTCAATGCCTGCTAAACCCTTTCAGAATTTTCTGTTAGTCATGGGAGTTCTGTGTGCCAAGTTTGGTTTGATTTCATCATTGGTGTTCAGAATGCTCTTTGATTGTGGATGAACTTCAAATCCCAGTAAATACAACTTGCCCCCCAATCCCACCATTATTCAAATTTAGGTGTATCGGGTATTTGTATGTATGTATGTAATTTGTATGTATGTAATTTGGTGTTTTAAGTTTTTAATAATGTTGTTATAACAGGTTTTAATTTGTACAGCATTTAATTTTTGCTGTAAGCCGGTCTGAGTCCCTCTAGGGCAGTCATTGTCAACTGGTGTGACGCGGCACACCAGTGTGTCGTGCGAGAGAACGTGGTGTGCCGCAAAAACGTCCCCTCCCCCCGCCTTTCTTCCCCCTCCTGCTGCTGCTGCTTGGAGGAGGAGGAGGCAAAGCGGGCGGAGGCAGATCCGGGCCTACCGGGTGAGGCGGGCTCTGAGGTCTTTTGTGTGTGTGTGAGAGAGAGGAGAGGGTTGGAGGAGTGGGAGGGCGCCGGGCTGGGGGAGGCTTTTCTGCCTGTCCCCCGTGCCCTTCCGAAGACGGAAGGACGCGAGAGCCGGGCAAAAAGCTTCCCCCGCGAGCCATCGAGGCCTGCGGGAGGCTTCTCCACCTGTCCCCCGCGCCCTTCCCAAATTGGGGACGGGTGAGGGGGCCAGGAGGTGCACATCCCCAAGGCAGCAAGGTCCTCGCTGCCTCAGGGAGGCGTCTCCACCTGTCCCCCGCGCCCTTCCCATTTTGGGGACGGGTGAGGGGGCCAGGAGGTGCACTTCGCCAAGGCAGCAAGGTCCTCGCTGCCTCAGGGAGGCGTCTCCACCTGTCCCCCGCACCCCTCCCAAATTGGGGACGGGCGAAGGGGCCAGGAGGTGCACTTCGCCAAGGCAAGGTCCTCGCTGCCTCAGGGAGGCGTCTCCCGTCCCCCGCGCCCTTCCCAAATTGGGGACGGGGTGAGGGGGCCAGGAGGTGCACTTCGCCAAGACAGCAAGGTCCTCGCTGCCTCAGGGGAGGCGTCTCCGCCTGTCCCCGCGCCCCTTCCCAAATTGGGGACGGGCGAGGGGGCCAGGAGGAGCGCTTCCCCAGGCAGTGACTTTGAAGTTGCAAGGCCATTAAATGCTAATCAACATGGCCATTTGCAACATTCGCACTTGCCTAAAGCAAAGGGGTCATGTCATTAGGAAGGTTGAGAACCACTGCCCTACACGATCTACCAGTAGATCGCGATCTACCTAATGAGCACCCCTGCAGTAGTCTATTCGAGATGTGACCAGAGCATGGACTACTGTGCTCTCACAGAGACCCCACCAAAGCTCATTTGAGTGAAAGTATAGAAAGAGAAGTACCCAAACACATCAGTTATACTATCCGAGTGTAAAAAAAAGCCCACATTATGTGGAGGCACAGGTTTGCGCAGGCAAATTGTTTTCCTTAAGTACTTGTTAGATATAACTGGGACAAGGCTATGCTGTTCTCCCACTTTTCTTGCACTCAATACAATGCTAGCCTCTGAAGCAGCAGCAACAACAATAAAGCAGAAAGATAGGGAGATAAAAAAGAAAACAACTGCTTGCTTGGGCAAGTACAGGAGAGTTATCTAATTTATAAGTAGAGAAAAGTGGCAGTGGAGTGTTTTTTTAAAAAAAGAGCTGCATTGTGAGATGGCCAGCAGAAGTTCTTAGTGTCAAGTTATCGCTGTTTTTTCTCTCTTTTCCTTTCCCCTTAGGAATTATGTGAATCTGCACAGCACAGTTTGCTGGCAGCAGTTCTCCGTTCCAAAGATAGATAGCCATATGCACATTTCAAAAAGGAGAACAATTAATCCCCAGAGCTTCATCTTAAAACAAAATACATCAGGATTCGAATATCAGCAATCGATGTCGTATCCCCTTCCTTAGAAATCTGTACACACACAAACTTTACATCTGCCAAGAAAAACATCCAAAGATCCAGTTTGGTCTGAGTATTCATTATGCACGGTGCATGCCAAATCAGATGTAAGAGGCTAATACCTAAGCGCTCACTCATCAGCCAATGCTACAATTTATTACAGAAGGGGGGAAGGAATGGTAGCATGAAAACCATGCTTTTCAAAGTCAAATACATATGTTGAAATATGAGCAACAAACGTGCTCGACATGTAATTAGACGAGCATGTGGATCTTATTGCTCCTAAAGGCTATTATTTGATTTCCTGCTCTGAAGCGAGTGGTGAAAAGAGTCCAAGTCTAAATGCAGAGGAATTAGATCATTCTTTGGGGTGGTCGCATCTTGGGTTGGGAACCAGATGGGAGTGCTTTAAAAGCCCTTTGTAACTGAACCAACTCACCAAGTTGCTTGGAAACATACAGATGTAGTCGTCGCTGCGGGGCAACATTTGGCCTAGTTTTTACTGTATCTGACAATACTCACAGACACCACCAACAAGAGAAGTAAGTAATCTTTTGGGCAGGGACTGCTTCCCCTTTCAAAGAGCTTGAACTTTTATGCAGGGAAATGGAGCCAAACTAACTCTAGACATACCAGCTTTGAACTCCTTCATGAAATGGACTAGTTTTTTAAAAAAGACAGTACATTAGGTTTCTATAAAACATGCTGGTAATGTTGGGTGGGCAAATTAATAAAGCGGCAAGCAGAAATTCATCCATAACCATGGCGTCCGCTTTGATTTTGTATGTGAGAGGAGGGTGTGTGTGTGTCTCAGCAGTAAGAAAAGCCATAGCAAATGAATGGGACAATATATATTACTAGCTGTACCCGGCACGCGTTGCTGTGCCCTATTTAGGAGATGCGAGAAAGTCTGAGTATGTAAGGGTTGGAATTGATGTTCCTTATGGTCTTGGTGGGGTCATGGCTGTGTCATTGTGGGTTGTTCTGGTGGGTGGGATGTTGAAGTCCTGTGGAGTTGTCGGTGTGTGGTGTTGCTGGCGTCCTGCAGAGCTTGTGGATATACAATGTTTTTTGTCTTTCCGTCTGCTGTGTTGATGTAGAGGTTCTGTGGTTTCCCAACTCTGGAGCACGCTACGTAGAGTTGTCCGTGGGAGAAGCATTCTGTGTCAAGGTCTATGCCACAGATTTGTAGTGTTTGTCCTTGAGCCTTGTTTATGGTGATGGCAAAAGCTAGTGTAGTGCAGTGTCTTTCTGTTCTGGCGTTTGTTCTGCCCTTTTTTGTGTGATGTCTGTAGCGTTGCGAGTGTGTCGTCCGATGCTGTTCTTTTTAGGAGGCATGGCTTGTCTTTTGGGTCAGCTTATGCCTGTGTGGAAGGAATGGCATACAAATGGGTTGAGCAGTAGACGCAAGGTTGTGTTATGTGCGTATTGTGTTGTGTGTAGGTATTACTTTTGTGTTATTCTGGGGGTATGTGTTTGTCAGTGGTGCCTGTGTCCATGGAGCCCTATTTGTCTCCCTCCTAGATCTTGACCGTGTGTCACGATGCAGTTTTGGGGGCCTTCTAGGTTTTGGGGGGGGGGGAGTTTCTTTGCTAAAAACCTTCCTTGCCTGAGGCCTATTTGTGTTGGCAAGTTTGGTGTCTCTGCCTTGGAAGGTTTCTCTGTCTCTGTCAGTCGTTCGACGACGGGACCTCCTTTATATAATAGATGATTATTAGTAGTAGTAATACCATTGGCACCCCCTTGTTGTGGGGGAGAGGCTTGCGTACCCTAATGAAGTCATGAGCTATGCTGGCGGTGGCGAAATAGCCACCGGTAGGGCCTCCCATGCCAGACAGGTCACAACCGAAGGGTCTGACAAAGAGTGTCAAAGGGCAGGATGGGCTCTCTAGCCTTTTGGCAACCATCCTAGGAGAAGGAAAACTCTGATTTCAAACCCGGGCAGATGGTGCTCGTCTAACCCTGCAAGGTCAACTATCTAGAGAAGGAAACTCATATCAAACCTACGACCCGAGGACCTCGCTGCCACCGTCCAAGTTTGCTAGGCCCCGGCAGACGAACCTTTGGTTCAAAGGGTGAGGCCAGTTCTGTGCACACTGCGCTCCACCAGAAAAATCCATTGCACAGGCTCGAAAGACACATCCGAAAAAGCCCTGTAGCGATAGGCGAGGGAAGAAACGGCAGGTGTAAAGATGCACTGGAAGCCGCAGACCCAACCCTGCATGCAGGCGGTTCAAGACTTTGGTCACTCGAGACTGACCCGAGAGAAGACAGTCTTGTCTGGCAGCATCCTGAATGACCAAGCAGCCTTTTTAAAGGACAACTGCAGAGCTGTTTGGGCTGGAAGTCAGCCTGAACAAAACGGAAGTTCTCTGCCAGCCTGCACCACAGGAAGAACACCATCATCTTCACGTCAGCCAGGCATGTAGCCAGGGGGGGCTAAGGGGGCTTCAGCCCCCCCCAAATTCTCAGGGTGGTCCGCGAAAAGGCCTTACTGGTACATTATTTAAACTGTTATGTTTATTCATATCATGATCTGATCACCATGCTCATTATATCCCACATTAATGGGGTTATTGGGATAACAATACAAAAAGTTTGCTAGGGTAGACCCTCTTCCACCCAGTCTCAGCCCCCCCAACCAAACTCACCCCCCCCCCCGAAACAAAATCCTGGCTACGGCCCTGACGTCAGCATAGGCAAATCTGTGCTTAAGTTGTTCAGCAGTTCACCTACCTGGGAAGCATCATCTCTTCAGACACCAAGATTGATAAAGAGATAGCAAAGGCATATAGTGCATTCGGAAGGCTTCACAAAAGAGTCTGGAGCAACAAGCACTTGAGGCAAAGTACCAAAATCAGTGTGTACAGAGCTATCATACTGTCTATTCTTCTTTATGGGTCTGAAACATGGGCCACCTATCGCCAACACCTACGACTCCTCGAACGCTTTCATCAGCGCTGTCTTCGCACAATCCTCAATGTACACTGGACTATGTGAAGAATGTTGCTATCTTTGAGCAAGCAGGGATCACTAGCATTGAGGCCATGCTATTGAGAACACAGCTGCACTGGGCAGGGCATGTCTCTAGGATGGAGGACCACCGCCTCCCAAAGATACTACTCTATGGTGAACTCGCCACGGGTCAGCGCAAGAGAGGCGCCCCAAAAAGAGATATAAGGACTCCCTGAAACAAGATCTCAGGCTAGGCCAGATTGATCACCAACAATGGTCCACCCTGGCGTCACATCGGGAGGCATGGAGATGCACTATCCACAATGCTGCGGCCTCTTTCGAGAAGACACGCCGAACTAGTCTCGAAGAGAAACGACAACACAGAAATAACCACAACTTAGAAACAACATCACTCAAGGAGACTTCCTGCTGTGCTTTATGCAACCAAACTGGCCTATCTCAGATTGGCCTTTTTAGTCATCAACGTGCTTGTATAAAGCGTGGGATGAGTCCTTCCTAAGAATCTTCATTCGTGAAGTAATGCCAAAAGTAGTAGCAGCAGTAGCATATGTATTTATATCCCAATTCTTTCCTCCCAAATGAAACTTAAAGCGGCTAACACTAAAAAATCATACAATATGTAAATTAAAACTCAAAGCATACAAACATTAAAATGGAATTAAACATAGGACTTACTAAAAATATAGTTAAAACTAAAAAAAATTAAAAACATATTAAATTACGCAAAACTTTTAAAGATTACTCAGCTCCACTTTGATAAAGCTGCCTAACAAAGTATATTGCAGAAACATTTCTCTCTGCATCCCTTCATATACTCCAAGAGTGTCTACGTTATATAGTTATAGCGGTTTGACACCATTTCAAGCCCTATGGTGCCATTCTATTTGGTATCTAGAATTTTCTAACAAGACTTCTAGAGCTGTTATTCAGGGGAAGGCACTATAAGAGAGAATTTGAATCTATCACCAAACCAGAAATCATAGGGATCCCAAGGAAGAAAGAATGGCAGCTAATATGAAATCAAACTGTTAGAATGGTGTGATGCAGATAGAAGCCAAGAGGCCTGAGCAGTCTTCTGCTAGCTTAAATGTAATTATGATCAGGTGCATGGAGTCCCCGGTGGCGCAGTGGGTTAAACAGCTGAGCTGCTGAACTTACTTACCAAAAGGTTGCAGGTTCAAAACTGGGGAGTGGCATGAGCTTCCGCTGTTAGCCCCAGCTTCTGCCAACCTAGCAGTTCAAAAACATGCAAATATGGGTAGATCAATAGGTACCGCTCCGGCGGGAAGGTATCAGTGCTCCATGCAGTCATACCAGCCGCACGACCTTGGAGGTGTCCAGGGCAGGGGTGCCCACACTTTTTCAGCACGCGAGCTACTTATAATAAAACCAAGTCAGAAAGATCTACCTACCTCCTCAAGGCTGGAGAGAGGAGGGGTGGGGGCGGGGCTTGGTGTGGCCTGGCTCCGCCCCCCTCTGGCTTCAGCTCTACCAGCAGCTTCTCCAGGCTTGAGTATGGCAGTGCCAAGCCAGCCTTGTGCTAGCTATTCCACTACTGGCTTGGCATTGCCATCCTCAAGCCTGGAGAAGCTGCTGGTAGAGCGGAAGCCAGAGGGGGGGCAGAGCCAGGCCGCACCAAGCTTTGGAGCTCCCAGCAGCTTCTCCAGGCTTGAGGATGGCAATGCCAAGTCCGTGGTGACATAGCTAGCACAAGGCTGGCTTGGCACTGCCATCCTCAAGGCCGGAGAAGCTGCTGAGAGTGCCGAAGCCGGGGGAGGGGGTGGGGCTTGGCGTGGCCTGGCCCCACCCCCTCTGAAAAGCACCCCATCTGGCTGGTATCGACCTCCTTCGGTCCCGGGATCGATTGGTCGATCGCGATCGACTTCCTGGGCAGCCCTGGTCTAGGGACAACGCCGGCTCTTCAGCTTAGAAATGAGAGATGAGCACCAATCTCCAGAATCGGACACGAATGGACTTAACATCAGATGACAATCTCTACCTTTACCTTACCTATGATCAGATGCTGGATAGGTAACATCCACAAGTTTATGAATTTCACTTAACTCAATTTAAATGTCGGTTTACTAGCCAGAATTAAATTCAACTCACACTTCTACTATCTTCTCTTTCCAGTCATCAATAGCGTTTGGCTAGGAAGTTCTTAATGGACCATTGGGAGCACTTTCTTGCTGGCAACTGTTTTGAGACATCCTTCTCCTTGTATCCGATGGCTGTATTCTGGCTGAACTCAGTCCAATCTATTCAAGTCTCTTTTTTCCCTTTGCTTTCTATGAAAATTCTGCTTCATATATTTCTCTCTTTCTGTTTCCTTTTAAAAGTCTTCAGATTTGCTTCTTGTGACTACATCTAGGACAGTGAATAAATTATCATTTCAATATAATAAAGCCATGAGGCCGTAAAGTACTATACGGGACACCAGCCAATTCTTGCTAGATGTGCAAAACGCCCTTCATCAGCTCATGTTGTAACTGTCAGTGTCTTACTTTTATTGAACAAGTTGCCTGCTGCTTCATTCCCCCAACATGTGATGTTTAACAGATTTGGGCATCAGGTCTGGGCTTTTGTGTTTCTAAGTTTTAGGGCATCCAAATAAACTTGGTATGTAGTCCTTCTAAGCACAAAAAAGGTAGGCGTCCCACGGATACAATGCAAAAGGGAAAGGAGCGGGAACACAATGAACTAATATTAATAATTCTAAATCACACAATAGCTCAGTCTCTAGGACATAAATCTATTATTTCAGCAGAGCATATAATGTATATACAAAGATATATAGGTAAATACCATTCGTGGATATCATACATGCAACAGCGGTGGGGCTCACATGCAAGTGAGCGGAGATGCGGAAGTGGGCGGATACAAGCCGATGACGAAATCAACGAAGGACACAGTCCCGGACGTCACTCCAAGTATTGGGGAAATAATAGGAATTGCTCGATAAAGTCAAAATAAAGTCTCCATGTCACTCCATTATTAATACTCCCAGGAGGATGTCCATGGGTCAACAAATTCGTAGAATCCTGCGCGCCTTCGTTTCACCCCGAAGGGCTTCCTCAGGACCGGGGGCGTGGCCTGAATGGCGAATTCTCGCGAGCGTCTCATAGCCAAAATGGCGCTAGGTTGGCGGTAGCAGGCACACCGCAGATGCTGACAGTATCCGTACATCTATCTATCTATCTATCTATCTATCTATCTATCTATTTACATCATTTATATTCTGCCCTTCTCACTCAGCGCAGATCACAATGCACATATTCAATGCCATTCGACATACAAACAAATATACACAGACATAAAGGAAATTTAACATTCCAGCTTCTGGCCACCAGGAGGAGCTGTCACATTCCTTCATTCTTTTTTGTGTACTTCCTGGAGAGATTTTATGGCCTCGTAAATCAGTTAAATTTAGCCTTCCCACACAAGTGGTACCTAATTTTCCTACTTGACAGGTGTAACTGTCTTTCGGGTTGCAAAGGTCGACAACGAGCTACACAATTGGTCTAGAGCTCACCCCGACCCGGGCAGGCCTCGAACTCATGACCTTCTGGTCAGTAAAGATCTATGCAGTTGACTCCCAGCCAGCTGCACCACATTCCCGGTAGTTCTGGCGTATGCTGCATTGGCGAATTGTTCTAAAGGAGGACAAAGCTGAACACGGGTGACTACCAGTGTTCAGATATAAAATAATGGGGACAACGTGGGAGCATGTCAGAAAGGTGTGCTTTCTGGTGTGCGATGGGCATGTGGGCAATGTGGGGCACTCGTATCATGGGGTTTTCTTGATTAAGACTTCTTCAGAAGAGATTTGCCTTTGCCTTCATCTGAAGCTGAGACTAATTTGTTAAAGGTAACTCAATGGGTTTACATGGCTAGCAAGTACTCCAACCTTGATCGCCAGAGTTATAGGTTCACACCAATACACCAGATTGGTTCTCCCTCTCCTCATTATTTAACATTATAAAATACTTCCCCCAAAAACTGGTGGGTTTCTAGACAATTTTAAAGCAGAGCTTCGTAAAATTTTCCACTTATGATCCCTTTCCATCTAGTGCAACTTGGGGATATAGGTATACAAGAAAGATATAAAAAACAGAAATTTATTGATAATAATTCAGTACTTTGTAAGGCTTGACAAACAAGAGGATTTTCTTTTTTTGAAGTACAGCTGAAGCATTTTCCACACTGTAAATATCGCATGTTGTTCCTAACGGATTCATATAAATATCAGAAACTTTTTAATATTGTTAATTTTTTGTGACCACCGACGACGAGTTAAAGGGATCCCATTTGGGATCAGGAACCACGGTTCAAGTATTCTAGAGGGCCGCAATAGCAGAAAACTGGCTCTCCACTTCACTGCTTGTCTATGTGAACACTAGCTACTTCTTTATGTAAGTGTTTAAATCAAGGGTGTCAAACACTTTTTCATCGAGGGCCGCACCAGCCTTATGGTTGCCTTCAAAGGGCCATTACATTCACGGGTCGAGAATTCGTGGAGAGAGAGCCAGCTTTTTTTTTTACATAGTTTTTGGTGCTGTTTAGTTTTTACCCAGTTTGAGTCACCAAATCGACAACTTCCATCACTTTTTATTATTTGCCATGCAGATTAAGAATAATGGGAAATGCAAACATAAATAAAAAAATAAACAAAACTTTATTTATATATCACTCTATCTCCCCTAGGGGACTCAGGGCGGTTTCCACAAAACATAAAACATACAGAATAGTCATTAAAATATAAACAACTTATACACACAATCTCATACAACCCAACAGCAGTTGTGGATCTGAGATAGGGAAAAGGTTAAAGGACATTTTAAAGCTAAGCATCATCTCCACAAGCCTTCTCTCTCAACTCAAAACCCCACTCTTCTGACTAAACAGAACAAATTGCAGCCTTCCAGACGTTATTGCATCACAACTCCCATTAGCTCGTCATATCTAATGATAAGGAATACAGGTTCAGCATTGGGAGAGCAACATAAAATAACATAATGGGCCAAATTTGACCTGCGGGATCTTGAGTTTAACACATATGGAGGGCCGTAGCCAGGATTTTTATTCCAGGGGGGGGGGCTGAGTTTGATGGGGGGCTGAGTCTGAGTGAGAAAGGGTCTACCCTAGCAAACCTCTTGTATCATTATCCCAATACCCCCATGCATATGGAATATGGTTGATGTACGCTGATGACACCCAGCTGGTGTTGAGGATGGATGGCCAGCCAGACTCTGTACCCGATTACTTCCATCAGTGCCTTGAAACTGTGACTGGGTGGCTACGGGCCAGCAGGTTGAAGGTGAACCCGTCGAAGACGGTGATCCTGTGGCTGGGTCGTCCCGGGGGGGGGGGGGAGTTCCGGTTGCCAATCATGGATGGCGGGGTGGTTACCCCGTCACCCTTGGTTAAAAGCCTGGGGGTCAAACTGGACCCTCTGCTGACAATGGAGGCTCAGGTCTCTGACGTGAGCAGAGCAGCGTTTTTCCATCTGCGCCAGACAAGGCGGCTGGGGCCCTACCTCTCCGGTGACAACCTGGCTACGGTAATCCAGGCCACGGTCATCTCAAGACTGGACTACTGTAATGCCCTTTACATAGGCCTTCCTTTGTCGGTAATCCTGAAACTTAAGCTGGTGCAAAACGCTGCGGCTCGACTTCTGGCTGGAGTGACACTATCATGCCACATCACACCAGTCTTGCAGCGTTTGCACTGGCTCCCAATTGAGTGCCGGATTGCCTTCAAAGTGATGGTGCTAACCTTTAAGGCCTTGCATGGTCTAGGGCCAGTGTACCTGAAGGACTGTCTTTGTTGCACCATAGACCTGAAGGCCCCTCAGTAAACCACTTGAAACCGGCAAGGTTTAAATGCTTTGTTTAGAATAAATGGATAAAGTAAAGAGGCTAGGAATATAGTCTATTGATGCTCTCAAGCAGCAACAGATAGCAGCAAATTGTCCAAAAGGAGCAAGAAGCAAAGCTATAGTCCTTTGGCAAACAGGAACAAAAGTAAAGAGAGTCTTCTTGCCCCAATGGGCTAATCCAGGAAAGGGTCTTGGCACAAAGCTTGGCAAACAGAGTCTTAGAAGCTAGAAGGCCCAAGGCCCAGGCAGAGTTCCGTGGAGACTTGGCTTGAATACTGAACGTTGACGAAGGATGGCTTCCATCTCTGGGACCCCGCTTAAGTAGGTCCCACAAGCTTTGAAGTTGCGATGTACTGAGTCGCCGCAACTAGTTCTCACAACAGTTCTACAGCTGGGCCTCCTCAGGCCTTTCGCATGGGAATGGAATACGATTCCAATTAGCACCGGCACCTGGGCAATGGGGAGTGAATCCATCTCCGCTTATCGGCCTGAGATGGAGCCGAGTCTCTCGTCCTTGAACGAGGAATGACCTGGGAGGCTCCGCAAAGGCTGCCTGGTAGAGGCTTGCTTTCTAACCTGGAAGGCTTGGATGAAATAACATGGCTTCAGTCAGGGGCGGTCTAAGGTAATTTTAAATGGTAGGCGAACATTATTTTGGTGCCCCCAAAAAACATTATTTTGCCCCCATGTAAAACAAATATACAATTATAATATCACAATACCATTAGTAGTATTATATTGTATCAATGTACTGTATATACAATATATTATACCATACTCATACTATATTATATCATAATTATATTATACTACATTACAATATAATTATATTATAATATATTGACATTATAATACAATATAACATTCTATTATATTATTATTATAAAATAATAAATAAAATTATTAATTTAAATGAAATTATCCTCTACTAAATATTTTCATTACTCTATAAAACTCAAATAACCCAAAATAAAGTAAAATAAAATATTGTATATATCACTATTTTGTACAATACCACTATACTGCAATATTGTTTGTAATATTACATGTAATATAAAATATATCATTATTCTATTGTTATATTGTATTTTTATTATATTGTATGACAATATTAAGCAGAACTGTATAATAAGCAACAAGAAATGCAATGTAAATGCATCAAAATCAGAATATTACCACCACCCGTCTCATAATTCATAGGAGTCTCCCATAAGTCCAAAATTAGGATCCCAATGTAAATGTAAATGAAAAACAGCCAAAATGTTCAAATGAGGTTGAATACAGGCAGCGGCCTGGGCAAACTTGGGCCTCCTCCCTCCCCTCTCGGTGTTTTGGACTCCAACTCCCACAACTCCTCATAGCCTCAGGCCCTCAGGTCTAGACAGGAATAGAGCCGAAGAAAGGAAGGAGGAGAGAAGAGGTCACAGAGGAGGAGGAGGAGGAAAGCCCTTCATTCAGTCCTTCACTTACACTTCCTTCACTGCTTCTTTTCTCCTTCCCATAAGCGTGCGTGGCGGAGACAAAAGAGAGGGAAGCACTCCTGCCTGCCCGATAGGGAGTGCTTTGCTTACAGGCTTCTGCGCAAGGGAGCTACTGGGCATGCGCGGAGGGTTTTCGCGGATGTGCAGTTGCTCCTGCGCTCAACTTCAGCTCTGGAGCAACTGCGCCTCTGAAAACCTCGCGCAGGCGCAGAAGCGGCATCGGAGCGCACAAGGCCGGGGCCCAAAAGCAGGCAGCTGCGGCGCTGCCTGAGGAACATTGGCAGGGCCAGGATGGTGCCCCATGCAGCCAGGATGGCGCCCCCTTCCCAGATGGCACCCTAAGCGGCCGCCTACTTGGCCTACTTTGTAGGACCGCCCCTGGCTTCGGTCTGGCTTGACCAAGGAATCAGGTTGGGGACCAGGCTGGGGTGTGACAGTCTTTCCCCGCACATTTTCCAGAGGCCACTACGGTCCATGGATCGAAATCTACTGGAAGTTCCATCTCTCAAGGTCTGCCGCTTATCATCGACGCGGCAGCGCGCTTTTTCTGCAGTAGCGCCTGTTCTCTGAAACGCCCTTCCTGAGGAGACCCAATCAATAACTGATCTGCAGGCCCTTCAGGAGGGCCTGTAAGACCTACCTTTTTTGACAGGCGTTTAATCTTTAATGCTGCATAGTCCACTCTGGTCTAAAGCTGTTTTTATGTTTTCATCTTTTACTGTGATTGTCTTGGTTGTTGTTGTAAACCACCCTGAGCCTTCTTGGGAAGGGTGGTATATAAATTGAAATAATAAATAAATAAATTAAATAAATATATTGAGCATGGTGATCAGATCATGATATGAATACACATAACAGTTTAAATAATGTACCAGTAAGGCCTTTTCGCGGACTACCCTGAGAATTTCGGGGGCTACATGCCCCCCGGCTACATGCCTGCACATATGGTACCTATAGTACAATTGCTTGTGCAACCAAATGATAAATTGGCAAAATACTCAAAGAAGTTTATGATCTGACAACAATACTCCCCCCCCCCCCCCCCTTGCACGACCGCAGCTTGTGTACATGACATGTCTTCTGCTTACTGATAGGGTTAAAAAAATCTTTAAAGAGGAGAAAATATGTGACATAAGCATTAAATGCTATACCCAGATTCTTTGTTTTGGTCCATTATGTTATTTTTTGATCCAGTTGCATGCTAAAGTCAAAACACGGAGAAATGAAGTAGTGTTTAGCTTTGTTTTTAAATGTCCAAACTTCATTTTCTACTTTTTATGCCTACAATTAATTAAACATGAAAAATGTTTAAACAGCAAGCATGAACAGAAGAAAAGAAAAAATAATGTGTGGTACTTAAGAGGTGACTTTCTCACAGTATCAAATGTGATTTATTTCAAGGGGAATGAAAGCCTGCAATAAGGTTCAATGAGTAGATTACACCATAAACTAAATCAAGCTCTAGACAAAACCTTAAAGGCTGTGTTTCATTCTGCTGTGTATAGTACTCCATGGCTCTGCAATCTTAATCATAAATATTAGGCCATTTCTACCTTTGTATAGAAAACCAAGGGTAAATTTTTATCACTTTAGCTCCTCTACTGAAGCTAAAATTAATTGCCGCATAAAACTGCTGATTCCTACCAAATGAAGCTCTACCATGTATCAACGCAGGGACAGAGCAAACCCAAGAATGGCTGAAATATTTCACCTGAATTATCGCTGCATTTTGTAATACTGGCAGTTTTATGGATATTGTAGGTTTTATAAATTTCCAAGTATTGAGACTTTCTAAATAAACAAAGGCTTTAAATAAAAAAAAGAGCAATCTACTCTTTACTCACAGAATAAGGAACCATCTACTCAATTTATTACAGTTCTGCCTTATGTACCTGACCTCGGAGGAGCTCTTCAAAACTAGCTTGGAAGGCAGATAAAGGTGAAAAGGAAAGTTGAAGCCCAGACTAAGATTATAATCCCATACCCAGTTTCCTGCATGTGGGACCCATTTCTAGAAGACAGATACCGTATTTTCCAGCGTATAAGATGACTGGGCGTATAAGACGATCCCCAACTTTTCCAGTTGAAATATTGAGTTTGGGATATACTCACCGTATAAGACTACCACCCTTCCAATGCACACCAAATAATTTTTTTAAAAGCTTCAGATTTGATTTCAATATGGTAATTTTCCTATTACTTTACCTCCTTCTCTGCCTCTCAGATCTCGCATATGCACGCCTCCACCGCTTCACTGCAATCTTCAGGAGCGAGATTTGAGAGGCAGAGGAGGAGGTACGGTAAGAGGATACAAGGGTGGACCAGACAGGTAAAAGAGGTGTGTTTTTCTGGGCCCAGAGCCACTCTCTCTCTCTTTTCCATACCCCAGACACCTGGAGCTTTCTCCGCCCTTCACTTACACCTTCCCGGTGAGGCACTCCTTCACTTCACCATCGGGACCGCATTAAGTCCATGAAACCTGTTGAATGGATTTTCTTCTACCGTACTTGTACAGCGTCACCCTTAATGCTTTCATACAGTCGCTGCATACAGCAGGGACGCGGCCACTGCCATTTTTGAGCCATCCTCCCCACTATATGTGGCAACCACAGATTCTCCACCAAGAGTTCCCTTATCATGTGATGGCCTCTGTGGGGCTCAGTTTCCAATCTGGTGCTATCAGGATAAAATGAACTACAATCCCCATCATCCCCACACTATGACTAATGGTTATACTGGACAGATATTATGAAATGTATAGCACAGTACAATTGTACATTAATGAATTGAAAAGTGACTGTTGGGGGGGGGGCACCTTTTAACTGAATACAAATGTAACAATTTGGATTTTATTGGACTTGCATTTAAGTTTGTAGTATATCTCACTCACTCACTCACTCACATACAGTATATAACACACACACACACACACAATTTGCCATTTAATCAATTGATGTAACATTTCTGAACATAAGCATCTCTCCAAAAATATATATACAGAATGACATAAGTCACTTTTATATGTTTGGCATTTGCCAATTTTCCAAAGTCATTTCTTTTCTTTAAGATGCTGCAGTGGAAAAATGAAGGAGGAAGTACATACCTAAAAGTAAGATAAGGGTCCCACTTATTTTGCTTTGCTACTCTAATCTTCTGATAGACTGAGTGAAGATATTTGTAGCAACATCACTGCAAAGAGGAATACACGTTTAAGCCATTTGGTTCCATATACCTTTCACAAGGCATGGGAGAAAAGCAAGTATTTAGCAACTGCAACTGATGCTTTTAAAATACCTATCTATTATATTATGGCCATGGCCAACAGGTAAGTCTTATTAATGCACTATGCAGAAGTGGGGGTTCTTATCAAAAACACTAAAAAACACAAACAGCAGACCAGAAAAGATATACAAATAAATATACCAACTGTCAGAGCTGTGTGGACTGGGTATACACTATAGGTATATGAGGCGATCTGAGGCTAATGCGCCCCGCCTGCACTTCTGCTGGGAGGTGCTCCAGCTCACACGGGTAGCGTCCCCATCCGTCCTGGGTGAGCCATGCTCAGGTGGAGAAAGGACAGGGGAGGATATTATCTAAGTGCACTAATCATCAATATCATCAGCCCTACAGAATCAAATAATCATGTCAGAAAATAAAGAAATCAAATAATCATATCAGACAACAAAGGAATGTATAGTGGGCAGGATCCAAAAATGAATAGATAGTATGTGAAATCCGCTGTGCCGCCCTCCCAAATACCGTCAACAAGTGGGTCTTCTGTTCGCGCGTAGATAGCAGGCTTGCAGGCGTTTTGATCGAGAGACACGTCGACGGCGCGGCCTGGACCTGGGCCGCGCCGCCTGCAAGCCTGCTATCTACACGCGAACAGAAGACCCACTTGTTGATGGTATTTGGGAAGGCGGCACAGCGGATTTCACATATATGACTATCTATACATGTTTGGATCCTGCCCACTATACATTCCTTTGTTGACTGATATGATTATTTGATTCCTTTATTGTCCGACATGATTATTTGATTCTGTAGGGCTGATGATATTGTTGATTAGTGCACTTAGATAATATCCTCCCCTGTCCTTTCTCCACCTGAGCATGGCTCACCCACGACGGATGGGGACGCTACCCACGTGAGCTGGAGCACCTCCCAGCAGAAGTGCGGGCGGGGCGCATTAGCCTCAGATCGCCTCATATACCTATAGTGTATACCCAGTCCACACAGCTCTGACAGTTGGTATATTTATTTGTATATCTTTTCTGGTCTGCTCTTTGTGTTTTTAAGTCTTATTAATGACCATGGGCCCAAAAAGTTAATTTTGGACATGACGCAATCACAAAGTCATTTTATCATGTCTATCTAATGCAGCAAATATGACATTTACATGTGCCCTCACATGGTTGCAGCTGGTATTTATTATGCCAGACCCAGATTAAGGATTGTTAAAATGGATGAAAAACTGACTATGTGGTGAATTTACTGCGTCCAAAACAAAACATAAAAACTAAACTTTAGGGGTGTTTTTTTTTTGGCCAAATGGCCTGAAATCAGAGCAGCTCTGTATTTACTGTGGGGGTGGCTAACTGGAGCACATTTTGCAATGTCTAAAATGTGCCCTTTAAAAAGACTATAAATAAGCTCTTGAAATCATTTTGTGTATGACAGCACAAATTTAACAAGAAAAAAAACCTTTCCCCTCTTTTTTACCTTGCTTATGCCACACATTTATCATGACTGCGCTCCGTTTTGTTGTTTTATCATAGCTCCTAGTCAGCAAATTACACAGTTTTTGCGTGGTGGACCAGATTTCCAAAGCAGTGGAGAAAAGCAAAGTAATTTCATTTGTTTATGCAAGGCAACCAATAGCTTTTAAACTTTAAAAAATAGCAAAGGGATGGCCAAAAGATAGAGCAGTAGAAATACTTTACATCAGTGGTTCTCAACCTGTGGGTCCCCAGGTATTTTGGACTACAACTTCCAGAAATCCCAGGCAGTTTACCAATTATTAGAATTTCTGGGAGTTGAAGGTCAAAACATCTGGGGACCCAAAGGTTGAGAACACTGATTTACATGAAGAACACAAGAAATGGTGTACCTAGAATGACACTGTAAAATCAATTCAGTTGGACAACACTTCAACTGTCCTGGCATATTATTTTATTTTGTATTTATTGGATTTGTAGACCGCCACTCCCAGAGGCTCGGGGCGGTTTATAGCATAATGTGCAAATACATGAGTAAATAACAACAATAAAACAGTAAAAACACAATAAAAACAATATAAAAAACGCTTGCCTAAATAAGTGTGTCTTACACGCTTTGCGAAAGCTGTTCAAATTTCGCAGAGCCCGTGACTCTGGTGGTAGAGCGTTCCACAAAGTTGGGACAATGATAGAAAAGACTCTTTGCCTGGTGGATGTCAAATGGAAGGATTTTACACTGGGGATGGTAAGAAGATTCAAGACTTCTGAACATAGTGATCTCAAGGGGTTTTATGGAATCAGGCGATCCCGTAGATACACTGGCCCAGACCATATAAGGCCTTAAAAGTAAGAACTAACACCTTGAAGGTGATCCAGAATTCGATTGGCAGCCAGTGAAAGTCACGCAGAGTCGGAGTTATATGGCAGGTTGCAGACTCCCCCGCGAGCAGCCGGGCTGGAGCATTCTGCACCAGCTTGAGTTTCCGGATCGCGGTCAAGGGTAGGCCAATGTAGAGAGTGTTACAGTAGTCAAGTCTTGAGATGGCTGTGGATTACCATGGCTAGGTTGTTCGGGGACAGATAGGGGGCCAAACGCTTCACCTGTTGCAGGTGGGAAAACGTGATTCTGCTGACAGTGTAGATTTGGGTCTCCATTGACAACAGAGGGTCCAAATGGACACCAAGGCTTTTTACTGATGGTGACGGGCGTAATGCTGTGGAATCATGGGGATTGTAATTTGGCGAGGCACCAACAGTATTTAGCAGAAAAAGCCAAAGACCTTGTAAATCTACACCTCCCATGACTCCAAGCTCTGGCCGTTAAAGTGGTGTCAAACTTCATTGCTGTTGCACTCCAGGACAGGAAAAGCCCTCTGGCTTAAAACACACCACACGTTGAGTGAAAACTCCAATCCTTTTATTGAAGCTTATAAAAAATGGCAGTTGAAATAGATGCTTGTAAGAAAGTACAAAAGTTCCAAAGTATTAAGTCAATAAAAATGCAGTAACACAAAAGATGTAAAACCAATCCAAAGCAGGAACAAGACCCCTTGAACATGATTACCATGGCACATGAAACTGGATTCCAAACAATGACTGATCTAAGAGATTTTTCCTTTGAGGCAAACCTTTTATCCCCAAACCCAGAAACTGGTTTCATTTCCCCCCCACTCTTGGCTCTTATCTGATGAAGTCTTTCAGAGCGACGTAAATCTTGAGTTTGCTGTTGATCCTGGCTAAACTCCAGCCGCCTATTTTTCAACTCATTATCTGGCTGGTCATTAAAATTCCCATGCGTCAGAATGTTGCCCAAACCCAAATCTTGAGAGCTCAGAGAGAGGGAGTAAACCAACATCTCTGCCTAGCAGGAATATTCTCATGAGAAACTGCCCTTTGCACTGGGGCCTCTCTCATTGTCTGCATGAAAATCATTGACCAAACAATCTCCATCTTGCACTTCAGCCTCGGCACCATCACTTCCCTCATTATTTCCCACATTATTTCCAACATCATTTCCCACATCAGAAGCATCATGATCCTGAAACACAAACACAGGCTGATTCCCAACAATTACTTCTACAGGGTAGATGCACCCTTACTGACATTTGAGACATCTAATTCTTAAACTTTGTATAGAACTCAGTATCATTTGCTTACTAAGGAATACCATGGAATACATCAGAAATGGGTAGGAAAAAAACAAAACAGAAAGATGTTTGTGAAACAACCCTGTGTCCTGGAGTTCATACACTTCAAAAGTTGTAACAAAGTAAGGAGCCCAACCTAAATGGGTTCAGACTGAGAAATACATCAGGATATCTCTTCCTCCTTATGAAGCAGTAATAGGAAGTTCAGATCCCTAAAATAGGCCCCTACAAAGATCTCCAGATCTCCTGCCATTTTACTATGCCATTGTATATAATCAGACTTGAGTATCCATTTGGTATCTTCTGGCAAATGCCTACGGTATCTTCTGGAAAAGCCTATGAGAGTGCAAGTTACCACTGCACTCCCATAAGCTTTTCCATTTTTCAAGGTTTCTCTTGCAAGTTGGGAGAAGTAGAGTGGGCACATTCTCTAGCTATTTTCCTTTCTATTGTCATCTGGGAGCAGGCCTGGATTACCCATAAGGCCACCCTAGGCCATAGCCTAGGGCGGAAGAGATGGGGGGGGGGGGGGCAGGTCTGAACCCCCCAAAATAAAAAAAATGAATTATTTTTTTAAAAAAATTCAATCTTTGCGCGCTTGCTTCTGTGCCTGTGCAGTGAAGGAAGGAGGGGTGGGGCCAATGCGAGCGAGGAGGCGGCGGAGGGAAGCCACGTTAGACGCCCTAGGGGCGGGACTTCCCCTGCCTGTTCATTGCTCGCGCGGGCGCCGCTCCTTCCTTCACAGAGTGGCTCGGCGCCCTCTGCCATGTTCCTGGGTGCTGCAGCGGCCACCTGGGAGCTTACCTTCCTTCCTCTTCCTTCTCCGAAGGAAGGGAAACCCCGGGCAGCCACTGCAGCACCCAGGAACATGGCAGAGGGGCCTGCGCTGCTTGCACCCTGCCACGCATGCCCGGCGTCCTGCGCGGCGCCCGCCCCGCCGCCCCGACGTCAGGTGTGGCGGCGGCGAGGGCGAGGAGGAAGAGGCGGAGTGAACCCGAGGCGCCTCTTCGCAGCGCCGCAGCCTCTGCCTCCTCCGCCATGTTCCTGGGTGCCGCAGCGACAGGAACATGGCAGAGGAGCCAGAAAGACGCGGCGCTGTGGCTTCGCTCCACCTCTTCCTCTTCGCCCTCGCCACTGCCGCCGTGCCTGATGTCACCCAGCCCCGCCGAAAAGGGGCGGGCACCACGCAGGATGTCGGGCATGCGCGGCGCCCTCCGCCATGTTCCTGGGTGCTGCAGCGGTCGCCCGGTGGTTTCCCTTCCTTCGGAGAAGGAAGAGGAAGGAAGGTAAGCTCCCGGGCAGCCGCTGCAGCACCCAGGAAAATGGCGGAGGGCGCCAAGCCGCTCACGCTCTGCCGCGCATGCCTGTAAGTGGCCCTGCTCCCTGCAAGCTGCCCCGCCCCGCCTGCAGGGGCGGGCCTTCCAGAGTGTGGCCTAGGGCGCCACAAACTGTTAATCCAGGCCTGTCTGGGAGCTCTGTTTAGCCTGAGCAATATATATTAAGCAACAACTAGTTTTCCCCTCTTCTGTCCTAGGTGTCTTTATACATTACTCATTCCCGAGATAACTTTAAGAAAACATCAGGTGGCTTTCTTGAGATACTTGAAGGCATTTCAGTAAACTTTCCCAACTGGATGTATTAGCATTGTGTATCTTATTTATATTTCACATTAGAAGTATATGACCTTTCAGTTCTTTCCCACCTGTGTAATTCTATGAGTAATTATTGCAGAGAACAGTTTGTAAAATTTAGAGCAAGTCATGAGGTTTCAGCCTTAGTCGGCTCACACCAGGTGTTAGATAAACACCCTGGAGCAAGCTAATAGTAACCTAGGTTTGTGGTCATTAATTTGATTATGCATCAATGCTTCCTTCTTGGAAATTAGAACGTTTTAAATGAAGTAACAGAAATAAATCACCATTGCTGTTTTGCTGCCTATTCTGCATTCATTTTTTAAAGCAACATATAACTCATAAAAAATGAGCAGCAGGGGGCAAGGACTACTATTAAAATAGTGGGTAAAGGGGGGGGGTTAATTTAGAGTAGTTACAGGTAAATATAATAATGCCATCCCCCTTGAAGATAAAAGTTCATTTTAATGGGGTGCAACTCCAGGAAATGTGGCTAGTTACAACATCATCCTCAGTCACCATTCGGAGAATTTTGGCTAAAGAAAATTGGCCAACATCATTCCCTGGACTTATGGAAGTGGCATGGTATTACGCTTCATCTCATTTCTCTGACCCCAAACGTCCAAGCAAATGGCCAAGGAAGAAAAATAAATAGGATTTTTGGAATATTTTTGGCAATGTTGTTAATTCTTCACTGGATTCTGCTATATCAACAGTTGTTGGAGGTGATGATACTTACTACCGCAAGACTGTCTAGAGCAGTGTTTCCCAACCAGTGTGCCGTGGCACACTAGTGTGCCATGAGCAATCATCAGGTGTGCCGTGGGAAATTGGCAGTCTCCCCCCTCCTAGCAGCCCCCACACAGGTTTCCAAGAAACAAATTGGAAATGTGGTTTTTAAAGACTATTTTACTGGATTTTTCAAGATTTGCCTCCCCCCCCCAAAGGAACTGTTTATAACAGCTTCATGACATCCATAGTTAACTGGAAGCAAGTTTCACTCAGGGTTAAATTTCACAAAGGTCTGGAGAACAAGCTCTATGAGGAGCTGGGCATGAAGAAGAGAAGGATGAGAGAAGTCATGATAGGCATGTATAAATATGTGAGAGGAAGTCATATATATGTTGTGTTCATCGAAACAGGCCCAGGTTTCACACTGAGTGTATAAATACATTTAAAAACATATTAACTATATGTATTACTGTGTTAGAGTGTCATTTTGTGTCATTTTGGTTGGTGGTGTGCCCCAAGATTTTGTAAATGTAAAAAATGTTGAAAAACACTGGTCTAGAGCAATGGTTCTTAAACTGTGGGTCCCTAGATTTTGGCCTTCAACTCTCAGAAATCCTAACAGCTGGTAAACTGGCTGGGATATCTATGAGTTGTAGGCTAAAACACCTGGAGAACTACTGGTCTAGAGCACTTTTGAGGTCCAGAATCCAAATGGGGTACCTTTAGCTCAGTGGTTCTCAACCTGTGGGTCCCCAGATGTTCTAGCCTTCAACTCCCAGAAATCCTAACAGCTGGTAAACTGGCTAGGATTGCTGGGAGTTGTATGCCAAAACACCAGGGGACCCACAGATTGAGAACCACTTAGCTAAATGTTAGAGCCATTAAAAATTTGGAAACGATAAAGGATTTCGAATGGCACCTTGATATTTTCACGAATCTGTTAGCAACAACTTGGGCCATTTACAGTGGACTCTGCAGAAAATACTTCAGCTGTAAACTGGCATTTTAACAAGCCTTACAAATGCTGATTTATTATCAATAAATGTTTGATTTGTATACCTATTTTATATACTTATATATCATGGAAATATTCTTGGGTCACGAGTGGTAAAAGTTTAAGAAACTCAGGTCTAGAGCATTCTGGATCACTAAGAAAAAAATTATTTTAATGAAAGAGACAAATCAGGATGGGAATCCATGACAGTTGACAAATATTCAGCATCTACAGAATAAAAACATATGCCTCAATGTTTTTTTTGCTGACAAATGTGGCCACATCATCCTGAATAGACAAAGTTAGAAAGAGACCAATATAAAAACACAGAAATAAATATATGTTTTCTGCAATAAAACAGTTACATTTAATTCTCAAAAGATAAGTTCCTGTTAAGAATCTGTGTGTACACACTTTTTAAATAACTGGATAGCTATAGCATCCAAACATGCGTAATGCAGGACCCTAGCTACTCCAGCTTGGAAATATTACGCTGAAGTAAGCTACGTAGTATGTAATAATTTAGCTATTCCCACAGCTAAAAATACAGTATGTTAATTGGTCCTTACATCGCTGTGTAAGACGTGACCTAGCAAAAGAGCTAACATCTAAAGCACAGGTTTTTTGAACTATTTCACTCAGAGTTGCTTCTTTCTCCCTTAACCCCCCAAAGAGCAGGAATCTCCCTGAGTTGTCAACGAAGCACCATCTGCTGTGTTATTTTAGAACAGGAATCCTGACAACCTTTGCCAAATAAAGAAACACTTCCTCCCTACCCTATATTCTATCTTCTGCTCAGTTTGAGTCCATCAATCTTAGTAAGGTCTTGTCCAGATAAGATAATTAGGCAAAGGGTTTGGTGGTGGCGGCAGCAGGGGGGAGTGTAGTATGAAACTAAGAATCTCAGTATGGCCATTGACCCCAGGAAACTTTTCTAAACTGGATGAAGTGGAGAATGAGTCTATAATCTTTAAAATAAGAAATGCCCCTTTTTCATCCCTGTCTAGGTATGGACTACTTGTGACAGTATTCATTCCTTAGAACAGTGTTTTTCAACCTTTATTGAGCTGCGGCACATTTTTTACATTTACAAAATCCTGGGGCACACCACCAACCAAAATGACACAAAATGTCACTCTAACACAGTAATACATATAGCTAATATGTTTTTAAATGTATTTATACACTCAGTGTGAAACCTGGGCATGTTTCGATGAACACAACATAGATATCCTGGTAGGAATGGCAGAAAGACACACACGAAGGTCTTGCTCAACAGCTGGGAGCTATAGTTCACCCGCAATCAAAGAGCATTCTGAACTCCACCAATGATGGAATGGAATCTTACTTCCCACCAGAGCCGGCCTGACCTTTTCCGGGGGAGTACGCGAAGAAAATTTTGGCGCCCCCCCCCCCGGCCGCCGCCGCACAGCCGGCGCCATGGGCCGGCTGCACCACACCTCCCGAAGCACGGACATTTCTGTGCATGCCCAGAAGCAACTACAGGCGCTGTAGCAAAGCAAGCAGAGCGAGGCTGGGAAGAAGGGAGCCCGAGTGGAGAAGAAAAAGTGTTCCGGCAGGAGGGGGAAGAAAAGGTATTGGAGATTCCAATTTCCCACGGCACACCTGATGATCGCTCATGGCACACTGGTTGGGACACACTGCCTTAGAAAATGAACACAGTAGGACCTCTTATTACGCCTTTTAGTTGAACATAGTTTCATTTATTCATAAATATCTTTAAATACAACAGAATCTCTCTTGAGGACCCTAGAAAATGGCGAGAGGGGTGTTCTCTCTGGGTGTCCAGCATGACTCTACAGTCAACTTCTGGAGGAACATCTAAGATAAAATTTACGGTATGGTTCAGTCATCTTTCATTTCAGGTAAGAAAACTAGAGTTCCATTTTACGCAAAAATCCTATTAGACAAAGGATCCATGTCACATCACCATCCTGTCATTATTTTTGAGAGGTTCGGAGGAAAGATGACATACCGGATGTAGAATGGGATTCTAAAGTGATTCTGGGAGGGTGAGGGCTTATTTTTGCATGTTTTCTCATGTTTGGAGAAGGTACTTCTGTATAATTTGTATGTATGTTTTTCCAGAAAACATGCTTTTTAAAAATAGGGGAGTTTCAGAGACTTTGGAGAGAGGCTTAAGGGGTCAAAAATGTAGGGTGTCCAGAGGCTGCCTACTTTCCCTGTTCCACATTTTGCCCACCCAAGGTCTGGAGAACAAGCTTTATGAGGAGCGGCTTGAAGAGCTGGGCATGTTTAGCCTGAAGAAGAGAAGGCTGAGAGAAGACATGATAGCCATGTATAAATATGTGAGAGGAAGTCATATATATGTTTTGTTCATTGAAACAGGCCCATGTTTCACACTGAGTGTATGAATACATTTTAAAACATATTAACTAGATGTATTACTGTGTTAGAGTGTCATTTTGTGTCATTTTGGTTGGTGGTGTGCCCCAGGATTTTGTAAATGTAAAAAGTGTGCCGCGGCTCAAAAAAGGTTGAAAAACACTGGCCTATGGCAATAAAGTTGGTATCCTAAGTCTTGGACCTTGTTCACCCCAACCTAAATACGAGGACGGGTCAATAAGTCCATGACCTTTTGAATGAAACACAATTTGTTGGATAAAAATAATCATTTTATTTTTCAACGTAGTCTCCTTTGAGCTCTATACACTTTGTCCAACATTTCTCCAATTTTTTTTATTCCTTCCAAAAAAAAGATTTGTCGAGGTCAACAAAATAGGTATTTGTTTGTGAGATGAGGTTGGAGTCAAATCTCTTTCCGCCGAGCAATTTCTTCAGGTTTGGAAACAAGAAATAGTCACTCGGGGCTAAATCCGGAGAATAGGGCGGATAAGGGAGCAATTCAAATCCCAATTCATGGCTTGTTGCCATGGAAACTGCACATGTGTGCACCCTTGCATTGTCCTGCATTGTGAGCAAATGCGGCACCCATCTTGCGGAAAGCTTTCTCATACCCAAGTGATCATTTAAAATTGAAACCACTGAGCCATGTGAGATGCCTATGGCTTCCACAATCTCTCGCACTTTCAATCTCCGATCAGCCAACACCATATCGTGATTTTTTTTCAATTGTTTTGGGTGTAGAGACCTCAACTGGGCGTCCAGAATGTTCGGCATCTTCCGTGTTTGTGCGGCCACAACGAAATTTAGTAAACCACTTTTTTACCATTGAAATTGATGGTGCAGAGTCCCCATAGTATTTATCAAGCTTAGCCCTGGTTTGAGTGATGCGTTTTTTCCGCAAAAAATAATGCTTAATGAGCACACGAAATGCACTTTTTTCCATTTTCTCCTCAAATCACGCGGTAGTCTGCTATCAATGGCTGTCAAACACAATCTAAATGACACAGCTTGTTCAAATTTTGACAGGAGTCAACTGACAGATGCCTGTTGACAGGAGCAGTGTTGCCCTTTCAGTTAAGAGGCGGGAAATTCAAAAAGTCACTAACTTATTGACCTGCCCTTGTAACTATGACAATTTTGCCACCAAAATGAATCTCCTTAATCAAACAGAAAAGGCTAGTACTAGATTCACATGATACGTGTTCATCAATTCTTTCAAATCCATGGGCTGGTGGATCTTTTATCAGAGTGCAGAACCTCTACGTATGTGTTGAAGCAGATGAAATTAAGGATGAGATGAATGACTACATCTTTTCAATTAAAAGGTTGTTGCTGACCATGTTATTTTGAAATCGGACTACTCCTGAAAATGTATTTTGGAATGGAAATATTCAGTCGCACAGGCGAAAGGACTGGAGATACCCTAATATTTACATCTGTGGCACTCCCCACCGGGCCTGATTTCATATCTGCATTTTGTATTTTGCTGCCCTCACCTGCAAAGGTCTTTGTTCCATTGTTGTGGCCATGCGGTCACTCAGGGGTGCAGCTGCATCCTGGCTCCAAACCTGGCGTCACCGCCCTTAACTCCTCCCTTTTCTGGAGTTTACCTGAGGGGCTGGACGTCCTCTCTGGCTTCATTCCAAAGGACACACGGACAAAGCAAGGCTGGAATCTAAGCTTGCTGGGACATAGCATTCTTAGTTCACCTACTGAGTCTACCTTCGCTCTCAACCAAGCTGCAGTGCAAAGGAGGACCCGTCCTCAGCATAAACTGCAAAATTTGGGTTTTTTTCAGGATTTTGTGGGCCTACAAAAGCCAGAGAGAAACAGGATACCTGGGATCAAAAGAAAGATACCGTCACTCTGCAAAGTTTAGAGGCAAGTGATAGCTTCCTTTTACAAGGACTTCCTTTTGCAACTAACTAAGCATTTTGGGCCACCAGCATTTTTTACTGGTTGTTATTCAATAAATCTTGTTTTGTTCACTATTTCTGAGTCTAGCACTCATTATTTATAGATATCCTGGGTCTCCCTGCATGTGGGAAGGCTTTTTCTCTACCTTCAGGGCCATCGCTTGCAACGTCCATTCTTTAAAGCCCTTTTTTAGGCCCTGAAGGCAGAAGGACATTCCTAAAATATACTTACATAAAAGTTCAGTCCAGGGAAATCAATGGGGGAATATGGAGCATATCAACACATCCAAAGTTTCAGAACCACATATCTCATATTGAATGGCCCTAACGTCCATATTTTTCAGTCACAGAGAAATTGAACCTAGCTCTCTGGTTAAATTATCTGTTAAATGTTTGGTCCCACATTGGCTAAATTTCTCTTTGGAGATGTCATATGGAGACATTCTGAACAAGAGCCCATGCCCTTTTCAGAGTACATTAATTTCCTTGGAAAATGTGCAAAGCAAAAAAAAGCATAAGGCGGAGAGAAAGGGGGCTTGTCTTGCACAGTTAAAACCACTATAGGAACAGCTTTTCTCGGAATTCATTATTCTAAGATTATCCTTTTGCTCTCCCCTCACCACTGGCCTTTCCACTGCCAACATCGAAGAGAGCCGACTGCCAGACAGTATCCTCTGATGTAGCTCTACTTCCTGTCACTACTGATAAGCGAAGAATGGGCAATGCGGAAACAACAGCAAGGATCTCTGGCAGTGAGAGGACTGGAACAATTAAAACAGCATTATTAAAAAGCTTTGCATCTTTGAACTTGAGAACCCTGCTGAAGGGCTGGAGAGCAGTAGGCTTCTGTTGCTAGGAAGCTTAGGATTGCATCTGACTTTTGCCAGATAAGTCTGTTGTTATTGGCCTCAGATCAGAGAGACCTCGGAGATATCTGTGGGCCTGAAAGGTACGGTATGGGGTGGGGGTGGAGAATACAAATGTTCGGCGATATTGCGTGCAACAGTTTCAGGGAAATGGTGGAGCCGTTAACAAATCGGCCATTTATCTGCCTACCTTAAGCAGAAGTGGAACAGGAAATTAATTCAATTTGCCTAGGACGCACATTACACTCTTAGTTTCCATTTAATTTAAGAAAAGAGAAATCTACCACTAACCAATTCCCACCCACCCAAAGGAGAGTTATCAGTGGACAAGCTGGTAATTGAAGCTTATAACACTCCAATTAAAGAGATCTAATCATTATTAGTAGGTAGACTCCGCAGTACGGAATAAGCTTGGAAATGAAAGCATTAAAACAGGAGCTGTTTAATGGAGAAAAAGACCTTCTTCAGAAGTCATTTGGTTGCCAGCAGCGTCTGATTTAGTGAAAAATACCCCACACCCAAAGGTAATGCCATTACAGTCACCGAAGCCTTTTACACAGGTTACCACTCTCTGTGTTTTAGATGATATGGCTGCTTGCCAGTAATTTAGCTTTAAATATGAAAATGGATATCCAATCCAGTTTTCTAGATATAATAATAGCACAGAAGATTGATTCTATCGTTACACAGCCCAAACGACTATTTAAAATGCTTTTAAGCTGAACTTACAAAGCTCTACAGACTTCTAGAATGACAGGAACTGTTAAATAAGAAATAAAATTAGCAAAATGTAATAAAAGGGCCAAAGCGCAATTCGGCAATACAACATACACATGAACTCAAGAACATGGTGAAAACAAAAACAGTATTAATGCAGCCAATCACTAATTCTTCCATGCAATGTTAGGAGGGATGGGGCGATTCAGGAAGGTATAGAAAAGTTAATTAGAATACACGCAGGAAATTCAAGGACAGATATGGAACTATGCTTGATGTTAACCACCAGCTCTACATTTCTATGGAGCCCTTAATCTTTCCCAAGTGGAAAATCCACAAATCGATGGCTCATCTACATGGGCTTAATAATAATAATAGTAATAATATACACTTTATTTATATTCCGCTCTTCTCACCCTGAAGGGGACTCAGAGCGGATTACAGGTACACATACTTAGCAGACAATCCCTGCCGTTTCCACATACACACATATAGACGAACAGAGGCAAACTCTGGCCACCAGGGGGAGCTGACGCACTCCTCATCTCTCAGTGTTCCCAGCGTCCTTTGTCGTTCCTTCCGCATTCCTGGAGTTCTTTAATGGCCTCATAATTCAGTCAAAATTTAATAATCTGTACTCACTGTGCCGTCGATTCTGCCTGTCTCCATGACGTTCTGCAATGTTCAGTGCCAAATGAGAGGTAAACTCAGTTTAGTCCTATGTTAAGAAAAGTCAAGAGTGTAATCTGGAGTTTGCCTGAAACTCTGGAAGGACGCTACAGCTCTGGTGTAGTGTGGACAGCAGGATCAGTCTGTTTGCCACCATCATCCCCTTTTCCCCTGTGCTCATCAGCGCAAGGCAAAGGGAACAGATTGGGGACATGTCAGTGTCTCTGACATTGCCACATGGCTGTAAAGTTCCATGAGAGCTTTGGGCTGTTGTAGGTACTCTGGGCGAACATCAGAATAGACCCCCATATTACCAGGAAGAAGGAGGGAGGATTGCCAACATAGATGATGAAGTGACACCAATCTTGAGGCATAGGTTGGGACAGTGTATGTGCCCACCTCTGGGACCAGTCTAGAGTACTTCTGCTCCAGACTGCTTGAAATTAACCAGCCAATCCAGATGAATCCAGAAAACCTTCTCCTTACTGGCCTTGTGAAGGGAGGAGCATCAGGAACAGACATATTGCCAGCCTTTACCATGAAACCTGTATTGCACCGGGAATGTGGCGCAGCTGATATATGTAGCAGGTTCTGTACCTTCCTCCACCTCCCTTTTCTCAGATAATTATAGTATTTCTTGCTAATTCAGTGAGTCCCAACCTGACTTGTTTGTCCAATATATTGAATTACATACCTCAGTTCAGATACAATTGAAAGAACGGAATACAGTTCAACAAGGAATTTATTCATGCAATGAATTTATAATTGTATGTGGCCTCTGGCTGATTTTCTCACACGTGGCTCAATAGCTCTTGATAGATGAAAATGTTTTCCTATCTCTGTTCTAGAAGTTGAATATACGTTGCCAAGAAAACACCTAATACAATTTCTCTGCTCAAGGCTATAAATGGTAGATTTCCACAGGTGAATTAGACCAGTGTTTCCCAACTAGTATGCCGTGGCACACTAGTGTGCCGTGAGTGACCATCAGGTGTGTCGTGGGAAATTGGAACCTCCAATACCCTTTCTTCCCCCTCCTGCCCACAGTACTCTCTGGGTGTAGGTGAACTACAACTTCCAAACTCAAGGTCAATTCCCAAGCAAACCCTTTCAGTACTTTCTGTTGGTAATGAGAGTTCAATATGCCAAATTTGGTTCAATTCCATTGTTGCAAGAGTTCATGATTCTCTTTGATTGTGTGTTAACTATAAATCCCAGAAACTGTAACTCCCAAATGTCAGGGTGTATTTTCCCCAAACTCCATCTGTGTTCACATTTGGGCATATTGAATATTCATGCCAAGTTTGGTCCTGATCCAACATTGTTTCAGTCCACAGTGCTATCTGGATAAAGCTGAACTACAACTCCAAAATCCAAGGTCAATGCCCACCAAACATAGTATTTTCTCTTGGTTATGGGAGTTCTGTGTGGGAAGTTTGTGTCTTTCTGCCATTCCTGCCAGGATATCTATGTTGTGTTCATTGAAGCAGGCCCAGGTTTCACACTGAGTGTATAAATACATTTAAAAACATATTAACTATATGTATTACTGTGTTAGAGTGTCATTTTGTGTCATTTTGGTTGGTGGTGTGCCCCAGGATTTTGTAAATGTAAAAAATGTGCCGCAGCTCAAAAAAGGTTGAAAAACACTGAATTAGAAAAAAGCTCCTAGGACTACCAGAATTTAAGCAGATCTTCCAGAAAGTTTGGATTGCTTATATTTCAAATCCCAGTGAAACGTTGTTATTTCTTCATCTTTCATGATCTATCACTAAAATGACTCCACAAAGTGTTTTAGCAGTTCATTCACAGCTACAAATGTGTTGGTTCCATTATATTTCCTGACTCTGTCTGTGTCCAACTTGTTTTCAGTCTTACTAACATGTTCTGGAGTGCTTTCTTCAAATTTTATCTATCTCTTTTATGACTGAAGAGGGAAGAAGGCAATATAACTGAAATTCACTTAAATGTGGGGGATACTGTTAAAGACACAATACAGAGTTTTAGCTGTAATGTTTGCCCTTCCAATAATAAGTGGTGCTGATTCCAGAATTGGACAAACATTGCTTTTCTAGCATATTCCTTGCCATACATCTGTTGTTTCTTTCAACAACAATTTAGACTGGGTCTTTTCTACAACCAGCCACCAAATAGTTAATGACAGCAACCCAACTAATAACTTTGTGAGTTCAAGCTGCTGCCAACAGCTGTTATTTTTGATGACTGTGCTATCACCCAGTAAACAGGCAGACCAGACGCAGGAACGGAATCAAGAGAATAAAACGGGGGAAATGAAGTATCTAGAGTAAGGCACTACTTAAGATGAAAGACTGTAGCTCTATTAAAAGCACAGACAAGACAGAGTAACTCAAACCACACTCATTACCATATGCAGATATATCATAAAATCCTTTATAAGTACGTGTCCTAAAAGACATATTTCCTACTTTCTTTTGAAAGGAGACATATTGAGAAAAATGACTTTGGAATCCACCCACTGCAACAAAAAAAGACTATCCTTAAAGGTAGATCTATATTCATCAGGTAAGTGGGACTCATACTCAACACAAGATTAATTTACACACGTTAAAATTGCATGCATTTTACCTCTTCCTTCCATTGACCTTAAATCTTCAGATTCTGTACATCCTTAGATAAACAGTATGATCCCCTTATCCATGGATTTCATAGCGACAGTTTCATTTATCCACACTGCAAAAATTATCCAACCATCTCCCCAGAAGTGTTTGTGCACCACTCTAGAATCTCCAGTATGGTTCTATGGCAGTAGCTATTATTATTATTATCATTATTATTATTACACTTTATTTATATTCTGCTTTTCTCACCCCAAAGGGGGCTCAGAGCGGACTACAGGTACACATACTTAGCAGACAATCCCTGCCATTTTCCACATACACACATATAGACGAACAGAGGCAAACTCTTACCACCAGGGGGAGCTTACACACTCCTCATCTCTCAGCATTCCCAACGTCCCTTGTTGTTCTTCCGCATTCCTCAGCGTTCCTGGAGTTCTTTAATGGCCTCATAATTCAGTCAAAATTTGCCTCCTCACTTAATGTGGTAACTTTATTTCCTACTTGACAGATGCAACTGTCTTTCAGGCTGCAAAGGTCGACAACAGGATAGACTTAAAGGTCGAGCACCCACCTCGACCTGAGCATCCACCTCGAACTCATGACCTACTGGCCAGAGAGATCTTATGCAGCTGACACTTAGTCAGTTGCGCCACATTCCCAGCACTTCTCAACCTTCCTAATGCTGTGACCCCTTAATATTGTTCCTCATGTTGTGGTGACCCCCACCATAAAATTACTTTCCCTGCTACTTAACTGTAATTTTGCTACTGCTATGAATCGTAATTTAAATATCTGATATGCGGGATGTATTTTCATTCACTGGACCAAATTTGGCACAAATACCCAAAACACCCAAATTTGAATACTGGTGGGGTTGGGGGTGAATTGATTTTGTCATTTGGGAGTTGTAGTTGGTGGGATTTATAGTTAACCTACAACCAAAGGGCATTCTGAACTCCACCAACCAATGGAATTGAACCAACCTTGGCACACAGATCTCCCATGACCAATAGAAAATATTGGAAGGGTTTGGTGGGCATTGACCTTAGGTTTGGGAGTTGTTTTTCATCTACATCCAAAGGGCACTGTGGGCTTAAACAATGATGGATCTGGACCATATTTGGCATGAATACTCAATATGCCCAAACACTGGTGGAGTTTGGGGGAAATATACCTTGACATGTGGGAGTTGTAGTTGCTGGGATTTATAGTTCACCTACAATCAAAGAACATTCTGAACCCCACCAATGATAGAATTAAGCCAAACTTCCAACACAGAACCCCCATGACCAACAGAAAATACTGTGTTTTCTGATGGTCTTTCATGATGCCCCCTCACGACCCCCCCTAGGGGTCCCGACCCCCAGGTTGCGAAATGCTGTTCTATGGTATGTTTCTAGCCAAAGTATAGTCAAAATATTGAGTTAGCCCTAATCCGTGGTTTCAAGTATTCATAGCAGGATGTAGAAAGTATTGCTTGTAAATACGGCACTGTATCTATTCATGTGAAAATCCCAAGCACTAAAGCAGCAAACCCCTTTTACCAAAAACAGTATTATCCAAATATTCCAACAGCCCCTTTTTTCTGAATCAAATGTAGTTTTAGATCTAAAGAGATTTTCGACATTGGGACTAAGGAAATGTTGCCTTGGTTAAGTTTGAACAGAATGATCTAACTTTTTATTCTACTCTATTGTAACTTCACTAGCGAGAGAAGGGGGGGGGGGGCGGGGGGAGATTTTCCAAAATAAATAAATAATAGAAATGTAAAATACATTTGTTAAGTTTTAAGTATACTTTAAACACAGATAGTGTCATTGTCTGAAGTCTATGGACATCAAAGGGCATTTGTGGTTACTGCTATTTTGTGTTGATCATTAAATGGCAATAGAGGACATGGCAGAAATTTATGATCTGGCCCTATTAATCAATCAAGTGCATATATATTCCACAAGTGGACCATTTCTGCGAGTAACCAAACATTGTCTATGTTAAGAATAGATAAATCAAACAGTAATCATGTATCGGGCCTCCTTGACTACAAAAATTACAAGAGGAGTATTGCTTTCTTCTTGGATGGACAGAATCTAAGGCAGTCAGACCAAAGGGAGTACCAAGTACTTCAATTATGGTGCCTGCAGTGGGCAGGACGGCTGACCGATAGGACAACAGTTCGAATCTGGGGAGAGCGTGTTGAGCTCCCTCTGTCAGCTCCAGCTCCCTATGCAGGGACATGAGAGAAGCCTCCCACAGGAATGGTAAAACATCAAACTTCCGGACATTCCCTGGGCAACGTCCTCACAGACAGCCAATTCTCTTACACCAGAAGTAACTTGCAATTTCTCAAGTTGCTCCTGACGTGGAAAAAAAAGTACTTCAATTCACTCAAGGAAGGATATTTAAATAAACATGACTTATCAGCTGTTTGTAAAAAGTCAAATGATATACTTTATGATTCAATAACAAGCCTGTAAAATTAAATCCAATTTCAGAAAATCTTAATTACATCTTTTAAAGTGAAAAATAGAGTATGGAATCCCACACATACATTTTCTAATTTTCATCGCGATATATAGGTTTGAGGAATATACAATGATGTGCCTCGTAGAATATACACTACAGTATCAGTGGTAGAAAATTAATCTTAAGTACATTAACAATTAATATAAGTGACATCCACCCATCCAAATCAAGAACTACTTCAGATAATAGTACAGTCAAGTTCAGCTTAATCATTTAAATTATATACCAATAGATTTATATGCTAAAGACCCAGAAGCTTCTTTTAGGTCTGTTAACATTTATAGAATTGTTAATCTTACATATGATAGAAATATGGATGAAAATTAATGTGACAACTGAAATCCTCAGGTAACTAACAATAAATGCCATTAGTACATATGTCACTTGAGGCCACAGCTCCTTAAGTACATTCAACATTTTCATTCATATGTTAAAGGTGAGAGTGAGCTGAGGTTAGGACCCTGAATCATTTACCTGAGAGCATTCAATGACCTTGAATTTGATAGAATAAATACTAGTACAAAGTACAAAAATTATTTATGGCTAGAAACAACATATCCTCTGCAACAGCTATTATTCGGTAATTACCAATCCCATTTCAATAATATTGAAGCTAAGTGAGAAAGTATGACCTCGGGCACATACAGTGACATGTTAGCTGTGGGGGGCAAATCAGCTACATGACTCAAAAGACCTGATTCAGGTGACCTTGAACCAAGCAAACAAAAGTGTGGGTTGCTTCAAAGTCCCCCCAAACATCCAGAGCAAACTGCAACTTTGGGCCCATGTAAGCATATGGGCTGATTCTGAGACATAACCGGCTGCAACTGTTAACTCGGCCATCCCAGGGTTTGGGTGGCCTAGAGCAGTGTTTTCCAACCTTTTTTGAGCCGCGGCACGTTTTTACATTTACAAAATCCTGGGGCACACCACCAACCGAAATGACACAAAATGACACTCTAACACAGTAATACATATAGTTAATATGTTTTTAAATGTATTTATACACTCAGTGTGAAACCTGGGCCTGTTTTGATGAAAACAACATAGATATCCTGGCAGGAATTTGATGAAACACAACGAATGTCTTCCTCAACAGCTGGGAGTTATAGTTCACCCGCAATCAAAGAGCATTCTGAACTCCAACAATGATTGAATGGAATCAAACTTTCCACACAGAACTACCATAACCAAGAGAAAATACTATAAGAGTTTGGTGGGCATTGACCTTGAATTTTGGAATTGTATTTCACCTATATCCAGGGAACACTGTGGAGGGGAGGGAGGAAGACCTGGGGCGAGTCTGCGCAGGACTGCCTGCACGGGTCACGTCTTCCTCCCTCCCCCCTCCCACAGAAGCGGCAGCGTGAGCAAAGCGAGGCAAAGCAAGCAGAGCGAGACTGGGAAGAAGGGAGCCCGAGTGGAGAAGAAAAAGTGTTTGGCAGGAGTGGGAAGAAAGGGTATTGGAGGTTCCAATTTCCCACGGCACACCTGATGATCGCTCACAGCACACTAGTGTGCCACGCCACACTGGTTGGGAAACACTGGCCTAGAGACACAGGATGACACTGACGGTCCCAATCTTATTCTTTGTTGCAATAGATGGTGGGAGTGACATGGCTAGGGTCCATTGCTCATCACCTGGAGTGATGCTAGTCAGAGTGCCAAAGTGATAGGAGAAGTGATGGGGAAAAGGAGGGAGCGATTTATCCTCTCCCCCCCCCCCCCACCCTTGTGCTGCTCTGGAGCCTCTGCGGACATCACTCCAGATGATGAATGACAGGCACTAGTCATGTCTCAGAGGATGGTAAGAGTGGCCGTCCTGCAACATTGAACTAAATTTATTTATTTATTTATTAACTTTATTTATACCCCGCTCCCATCTCCCCAAGGGGACTTGGGGCGGCTTACATGAGGCCAAGCCCAACAACACAATACAATTATAAAAACAATACAATCAATGAAACTCAAACACAAGCAATAACAGACAATTCAAAAACATTTCGGACGGGCCAAATGTGAATGTTAAAAATTTTAAAATAAATAAATGCTGGGTCCAGATAGAGGTAGTTTGCAGATAGTAGGAAGGCTTCAAGGACAATATGGGGCAGACCACCCAACAGGTAATTAAAGTGCTACTGAGGACCTTTGCAGGGATTAAACACAGCAGGGCGTTATTTACTTTATTCAGGGAAGGCACATTTGAACAGCCTCCTCCTAAAAACTGCCAAAGTGGGGGCTTGTCTGATACCCTTGGGGAGTGCATTTCAGAGAAGGGGTGACACTACAGAGAAGGCCCTCTCCCTCGTCCCCACCAAACGTGCCTGCGAGGCCAGTGGGAGCGAGAGGAGGGTCTCTCCAGATGATCAAATAGATCGCCTGGGTTCGTAAACAGAGATGCGGTCACGTAGGTAGGCGGGTCCCAAACCGTTCAGGGCTTTGTAGGTAAGAACCTGCGCCTTGAATTGGGACCGGAAGATGAATGGCAGCCAATGAAGCTCCTTAAACAGGGGGGTTGACCGCTCCCTGTAAGTCACATTTAATTAAGTAATTTGGCACAACCGGACTGTCAGGACCCCTCCCCACTGGGCATCTGGTGGTCAAAACCTTCTGGGGACCCATGCATAATTTGATAGCCTGGATCACCCCCAGAATAAAGAATCATCTATTATCTGTCCATAGATTGGTTTATTCTAGGTAAATACTTTGTCTAGCATCATACCATCCTGGCTCATTTCACAAATGTCAACTGCCTGAACACATTCCTATATTTAAAACAATTCGACCCAAGTCCAACCTGAAACTAACACTACAGGGCCAACACATTGGAAGATCCTACTTGCTATCTCTTTGGAGCTGGTTCTGAAAGTGCACAGGAGAGCGCAATGGTAGAGAGAGATCTTCCTACTCATGTTTGGTTGCTTCCTTGTCAGTTATTTATTTATTTATTTCAAACCTTTATATTCCGCCCTTCTCACCCCGAAGGGGACTCGGGGGGGAGCACAGCATATATATGGCAAAGATTCAATGCCAGGACATGAATTTATTATATTCATACATAAACATTAGAAACATTAGTCTAAACTGGTGTTTTTCAACCTTTTTTGAGCTGCGGCACATTTTTTACATTTACAAAATCCTGGGGCACACCACCAACCAAAATGACACAAAATGTCACTCTAACACAGAAATACATATAGTTAATATGTTTTTTAATGTATTTATACACTCCGTGTGAAACCTGGGCCTGTTTCGATGAACTCAACATAGATATCCTGGCAGGAATGGCAGATAGACACAACAGCTGTCAGTCATGGGGAAACTTCGGCCCTCTGGGTGCTTTGGACTTCAACTCCCACCATTCCTAACAGCCTGAGGCCCTTTCCTGCTTATGTGGCTGAGGGGGGAAAGGAAAAGGGCTGCTAGGAATGGTGGGAGTTGGGACTCCAAAACACCTGGAAGATCCAAGTTTGCCCATGCCAGCTTTCGATTCCATCGCCACATCTATCTTCAGCGGTTTGAATATATGTGATTATCTACCTGATTTTCTACGTTGTTGCTATGATTATGGTGCTGCTTCTTTAAATTGTCCGCTGACTCTGTTATTGCGCGAATCCCGGAACTGACGTTGGATAACATCGTGAGGATACACTTTGTTTTTTGCACTCACTTCCGTGATTTCATCAAATATTGTGAGTTTTCTGTAGAGGAGCGCTCCATGAACTCGCTACTTCCTGGTTCGCAACTCCTCCGCTCTCTGTGGCGACCACGCCAAACTACTTTATGTAAGACTTTTGATTTTCTCCAGCAGGATTGGGCACTTTGAATGTGTTTTTTTGCGTATGATTATGTATGATTAATTGTGCATTTTGTACTGTGACGTAGCAGCACTCCTTTAATAAGTAAGGATATTGGAAGTTCCAATTTCCCATGGCACACCTGATGATTGCTCACGGCACACTGGTTGGGAAACACCGGTCTAAACATTAAAATACACTGTTTAAAACCTTCTTGAAAAGCCTACCTTCCTGTCCTATGACTTCAAATGCACACCAGAACAATGCAGAGTTTATCATACTTTCTTAACATGGGCAACAAAATGAATGAGAAATGCGCATTAATCCACAAGTGATGCTGTTTACTGTGCAACTTCAAACGTATAATAATTTCTAATCTAGCCAAAATCAGTAAATTTTACTTACATTAAAAATATGCATTGGTGTACTTATCTAGGTTTATTCTTTATACTATGACTAGATTTGAACTACAGATGGAGGGCTGTGATTGATATTAGGGGTAAAACAAATGCAGTGGAAAGTAGGGTCAGAGAGCCTGTATTGAATTTCCAGACATGAGAAGATATGCCTTTACTTCTATCAAGGGGATTTATTGAAGAAAAGCAGAATTTAACTTCTGGCTCCTTCCAACACATATACCAATTTTATTGCCAAATGGTAAATGAAAACAAACAGACACACACAAGACATTTGATGTTTTTCAGACATTTTGACTAGGAAAGGGTGGCCAATTCAGTCATGACACCTGTAAAGTTCCTTCCAACATCTGTACAATCGTCCCACTGCGGGGTTACATCTTGTGATATATGTAGGTGCCTTGAATGATCACCAAGGATGCAATTGCCAAGCTAAAATAAGTTTGTCTGAAACTTCTGGGTTCGGTAAAGACAACTGACAAGGGATCAATGAAAAGTTTAAGAGATGTATTTGCAGTGTTATATGTGATTCTTCAGAACAATTATTTCCAACTTGTGTTGTTTGGGGGAATGGAAGTTGATGACTGTAGCATATGCAATGTGGCAATAAAAAAAGATTGGGATGATTCCCCCCCCCCCATTTTGAAATGAGATTCTGTCGGTTCAGTACAAGGCACTTTTCAATGCTATACAATTTTAAAACATCTGCAACAACATATTAAAATACATAAAAAGCCCAATACATAAAAACCAAATCGCCACTAAAAACAAATTCCCCTCGGTCTGTAAACATGGTCATTCATTCAGACTATAACCAATCTCAGCCTATTCTGGGAAAGCTTCATTCCACATCCAAGTCTTCACCAGCCTCCTGAAGGACAACAGAGAGGGGAAATCTAACATCACTTGGGAGAGAGTTCCATAGCCGAGGGACCACCACAGAGAAGGCCCTGTCTCTCGTCCCCACCAGACGCGCTTGCGAAGATGGCGGGAACCGAGAGCAGGGCCTCTCCAGAGGATCTTAATGTCCTTGATGGTTCATAGGGGAGAATCCGTTCGGACAGGTAAACTGTCCGAACGGTTTCTCCTTTGTATTAGTTTTTGAGTGGAGGATAAAACCCATAGAGGCCAGTCTTAGTTGGTCTTTTCCATTCCCTGTATAGATATCTTTTGCTGGACTCCTCTTTTTTTCTGCAGCAGTGTTACAGAGAACAGTGGCTTGGGACATTGTCTGGTAATCCTAGGCCAAGCAACGAAAACAGGCATTCTTAGCACCTGCTGCATTTAACAGTATTATTATATCAACAGTCCAAAGGACAACAGCTTTTGACCAGCCTAAGCTTCACAGGAGAGAAGATTATGACAGTTTGCAAGCAACAATTTATAATCTATCGCTTTACAGCAGAGGCAAAAGACTTTCAAAGATTCCAGAAAGGTGACTGCAACCAGCAAGATCTCCTTTTGTAATACATTGTTTTAAGTTACCTTATGATAGTCCTGGGTGGAGTTAATCCTTTATTCAGCTTGTCTCAATAAACTCATTTTGGTTATCTTTTCACCTTGCCTAAAGTGCCTCTGTGTGTTAAAGAGTCTTGATGTTAACACAAGGTATACAGATCGCCCCCGAATTAAGCCAGACATTATAGTTTTCCCATAGGCTCAGGAGTGCCATCACAAATGTATAATGTAGCTGTTTATCTGAGTGCCACGTCCCCGAACCTGATGCCCTATAGAATGTTTTTGTCCTCAATTCCGAGCCATTATAGAAATTGGGTCAAGAATGCTGGGAATTGTAGGCCAAAACATTACATTGCCTATTCTGTAGATAAGTCGCACCCAAGCTTTATTAATATACCACAATTTCTTGGTTAATTTACATGCACAAATGAGCATCCTGAAATGTAAAAGGCTGCTTTCCATTTGAGAAAGGCAGCACAAGCAAATACAAAGTACGCAGGGTTTGCAAACTCCTTTTCCTCATCTATGCATTTAAACTACACTACTACAGTATGCTTGAACAGGATTCTCAACTGTACCTATACAGTTCAGCATTCAACACAATGTGAGTTTGACAGGCAGATTGAAATCATGAGAAGCACAGCTGTAAAATGTTGCCTCTAAATAGAAACTAACACATTTCTGACAAATAAAAACAGTCAAGGGAACAAAATGTCTTGAACTGAACTACTGAAACTAAACAGGGAAGTGTAGATTCAAATTACTTTATAAGCGGAGACTGAATAACCACAAGTATTAGAAACAGTTTGTTGCTGTTGTTTTGTACCTTCACGTCAGTTTTGATTTATGGTGACTCTAAGGCAAAAGTATCATGGGGGTTTTCTTGGCAAGATTTCTTTAGAGTGGGTTTGCAAAGTGGCTTTGAGACGGAGTATGTGATTTACTCATGGTCACCCAGTGGGTTTCCATGCTTGTCTTCCAATGTCCTAATCCATGTCCTAATCCAACATTCAAACCACGACACCATGCTTGCTCTCTTTTATTAAGAACAGCAAGATACCTACAATTATTACAGGCAGGAAACTTCCCAATTAATCAGGGTCTTCTTTCCTCCTTTCTGTTGAAATTGTCCACATGCTTATGGATTTCAATGGCGTCTCTGTGGAGTCTGACATGGTGGTTGTTGGAGTGGTCCAGCATTTTTGTGTTCTCAAATAATATGCTGTGTCCAGGTCTGTTCTTGGCTGACTTCTCTGGATGAAGTAGTCTGCAGTGCTTTTCATGTTCCTTGATTCGTGTCTGGGCGCTGCATTTTGTGGTCCCTATGTAGACTTGTCCACAACAGCATGGTATATGGTAGACTCCTGTAGAGGTGAGAGGATCCCTCTTGTCCTTTGCTGAACGTAGCATTTGTTGGATTTTCTTAGCGGGTCTGTAGATGGTTTGTATGTTGTGTTTCCTCATTAGCTTCCCTATGCAGTCAGTGGTTCCATTGACGTATGGCAAGAACACTTTTCCTCTGGGTGGATCTTTGTCTTTACTCTCGTGGCTTGTTCTCGGTCTTGCACCATGTTAGATTACACAGAGAAGCCATTGAAATCCATAAGCATGTGGACAATTTCAACAAAAAAGGAGGAAACCATGAAAATGAACAAAATCTGGCTACCAGTTTTTTTTTTAAAAAAAACCCTCTAAAACAGTAGTTCTCAACCTTTCCTAATGCTGTGACCCCTTAATATAGTTCCTCATGTTGTCGTGACCCGCAACCATAAAATTGTTTTCCTTGCTACTTAACTGTAGTTTTGCTACTGCTATGAATCGTAATTTAAATATCTGATATGCGGGATGTATTTTCATTCACTGGACCAAATTTGGCACAAATACCCAAAACACCCAAATTTGAATACTGGTGGGGTTGGGGGGGGGGGTAATTGATTTTGTCATTTGGGAGTTGTAGTTGCTGGGATTTATAGTAAACCTACAACCAAAGAGCATTCTGAACTCCACCAACCAATGGAATTGAACCAACCTTGGCACACAGATCTCCCATGACCAATAGAAAATATTGGAAGGGTTTGGTGGGCACTGACCTTGGGTTTGGGAGTTGTATTTCATCTACATCCAAAGAGCACTGTGGGCTTAAACAATGATGGATCTGGACCGCGTTTGGCATGAATACTCAATATGCCCAAATGTAAACACTGGTGGAGTTTGGGGAAAATAGGCCTTGACATGTGGGAGTTGTAGTTGCTGGGATTTATAGTTCATCTACAATCAAAGAGCATTCTGAACTCCACCAATGATAGAATTAAGCCAAACTTCCAACACAGAACCACCATGACCAACAGAAAATACTGTGTTTTCTGATGGTCTTTCATGACCCCTCTGATGCCCCCTCACGACCCCCCCCCCCAGGGGTCCCGAACCCCAGGTTGAAAAATGCTGGTCTAAAAGCATAGCAGTAAACAACACTCAAATACAGGGAAACTCCAGAGAGGGAACACTCAGGGACAGATAATCACCTCTCAAGGAAAGATTCCCCCAGGCACTAACAAGCCACACCAAAAAACTCCCAGGCCATCAAATGGTAATCAAGGTGGCCAATTGAAACATTCACACCTAGCTCCAACAGACAAGAGTTCTTCCTCCCACACTGGACATTCCACATATATATAAACCCAATTTTTCTAATTTCAACAGACCTCACAACCTCTGAGGATGCTTGCCATAGATGCAGGCGAAACGTCAGGAGAGAAGGCTTCTAGAACATGGTCATATAGCCCGAAAAACCTACAACAACCCAGCATCTTTCTTTTTTACTGCTGTTCCCATTAAAAGGGGTTCCCCCTGTGGTTAGTTTATATGCTCCAACTCATTAACGTCTCTTAATACCAGAAACTTAGCCTCATTAAGCATGGCATTTCTGAGGAACGCATTCTCCGTTCATCTTCACAAAGCAGGATACCTCTTTGGTGGCCCAGCTGTAGCACTGCATGGTAGCAAAAGAGGCATCACCCTAGCAATAAAAATACTACAGGATCCCACATAAGACACAGCAGGGGGCAGCGATATTTACAGACTGCTCAAGAGCTAAAAAAAATGCTCTTACCATCGAAGCAGTTTCCTCTAAAGAACTGCTTTTCAACCTTTTTTGAGCCGCAGCACATTTTTTACATTTACAAAATCCTGGGGCACACCACCAACCAAAATGACACAAAATGACACTCTAACACAGTAATACATCTAGTTAATATGTTTTTAAATGTATTTATACACTCAGTGTGAAACCTGGGCCTGTTTCGATGAACACAACATATATATGACTTCCTCTCACATATTTATACATGGCTATCATGTCTTTCCTCAGCCTTCTCTTCTTCAGGCTAAACATGCCCAGCTCTTCAAGCCGCTCCTCATAGAGCTTGTTCTCCAGACCTTTGTGAAATTTAACCCTGAGTGAAACTTGCTTCCAGTTAACTATGGATGTCATGAAGCTGTTATAAACAGTTCCTTTGGGGGGGGGGCAATTCTCCAAAAAATCTAGTAAAATAGTAAAAAAAATCCAAGCGGAGAGGCTCAATTTGTTTCTTGGAAACCTGACAGGGGGCTGCTAGGAGAGGAGAGAGTGCCAATTTCCCATGGCACATCTGAGGATTGCTCACGGCACACTAGTGTGCCACGGCACACTGGTTGGGAAACACTGCTCTAAAGAATTGTATGGAGTCAGTCTACAGAGCTAATATTACTGCCTTGAATGGTTGCGATGAAATGTTTTTGGAGATTAAAACTAATAATAAAACAATAATAATAAACTTCATTTATACCCTGCCACTAAAGCGGAATTGATGCTTTTAGCAGAAGTACCGTCAGGAGAGAGTGATGCACAGCAAAGGTTTTAGTATAGCTGGCCTTAGTATAGCGAGACAGTTTGCCAAAAGCCATGACGAGAATAATCAGCTCCGATTGGCAGAAAGGCACAAGCAGTGATTCGCCAGAAGAACATCATGTGCCTCTAGATAAGAAGCGGCCTGATTGGCCCATAGTCTACCATGCTGCGTTGTTTACATTGTATCTGAATGGTTAGAAAGCGCGCATGGGCAAATGAAGCTGTTCCTGCTGGCTGGCACAGGGAATGGCTGTAGAAATGTTGCGATTCAAAGAACATCTTGCCCATATGGCAGATAACATAGCCTGGGAAAGAAAATTAATACTGCGCCACAACTTTTAACAAATAAGAATGTAGTGCTGAACAATGCTTTGTTTAATTGGGTAATAAAATGGGTTCATGAGTGCCAGCCTATTGCAAGTTGTAAAGATGGGCGGGATCAAGGGACTGTCGCCATTGAATGTATAAAAACTGAGTGTTGGCATTTGTTCAGGGCTCTGCCATATTAGCAGCTTTTATGCTAGGCAGACTCCGTCAGCTGATGTAATCAATAAAGTTGGCTTCATTTGGACCAGTATCAATTGTTGCGTCGTTCGTTCCTGTGCCCGCACGAAGGTCGCCGCCCGAGAGTCAGAGGTAATTGCCAGAGGAGTTTTGGGACTCCAGATTTCCGCTACATCTTGGTGACCCCGACGTGATGGAAAAGGCAATCCAGACGGGTCTGTAACGCTAACAACGCAATCCTTTCGGCAGGACGGCCCTCGCTCGCAGGTGAGGAGCTGGGACAACTTAGGAGGGCTGAGAAGGGGCCCCGCAAAACCAAACGACCGGCTGCCTAACTCATCCCAGAGCACCGCTTGCTGAACCGAGGGACCGCAATTATCATATACTGCCAGTGAAGACAAAGAAGAAGGAAGTCCGGGGGCGCAGTTGGCATAGCTGCATCTAGTGAGAAATGCGGCATTTAAAGCGCGCAGGGAAAAGTCGGGGGTGCCGGAGGACCGTGCGCCTAGTGAGAAATCCGACGCAAATTGAGTGAGGACGCGGGAAAGGATCCCGGGGTCTGCAGGAATCGGCAAGTATAAAGCTTTACGCACTATCACTTAGGGAACATACACCACTGGGAGGGGGCAAGCACTGAAGTGTTCTTGGCCACTAGAGATGGGAGGAGCGGGATCCAAGGAAAAGAAAGAAACACCTCTGAACTGTGTGTTAGTCAACTGGGACAGGTTTTGCAAGTTAGCAGTGGAGGGAAAGCCGCAAGACTTGAAAGATTACAGGCTCAAGAACCTGTGCACAGAGGTGTGGCCGGCTGTCCCAGAGATTAGCTGGCCGAAGGCAGAAACCTGGGATCTGAGAAAATGTATGCAGCTAGAATCCTATTGTTTCGAAGTACATCCATCTGATCAATGGATTTACTCCGCGACGTGGATGAGATTGGTTTCAGAAGGAGTTTGGTGGACAGGCCCAAAAGAGCCGGCCCGAGAGGGATGTTTTGTTAGCCGAAAGGCAGGGAGGAAAACTCCGGTACTGCAAGCCGGAGTGGGGGGGCCCAATGCACCTCCGCTCGATGCGATACTAAATGTCCCCATCCAAGCCCCGAACGCAGCCCCTACCCTTGAAGCAAGCTCAGCCGCACAGATGGCGTCCCCGGCTGTGACGCAAGCTGAGGCGGCGAACCTTGTTTGAACTGCGACACCCCCCATGAATCCTCCAATGATGCCCCAACCCATTATAGCGAGCCTGCCAGTCGCGGACCCCCGTGTGATGTTCCCATCAATCATGGCCACGTCACCCGCCGCCGCGGCTCCGTTAATGTCATCACAAGCCATGGCGGCCTACCCTATCTCGCATTCAGAACACAATCCGTTCTACGGAAATCCACCCGCATATCAAGTCCCCCAAGTAGATGAAATTCACTATCCGATAGAGGAAGCAAGAGAAGTAGAAAGGAGAGCAAGATGGTCGTCCCCAGATGTTGACAGAACGATAGGGCGTTCGCTGGACAGAAAGGGAGAGGAAGAGTACCCTGTCGCCATTAAGGGGGTGATAGAGCATTCCCCGGGGGCCAGAAGAAGTTGCTCTCTGGACCAAGTAGAAAAGACTGTCAGAGGTCGCTGGAAGTTTCACCCATGTGAACCAGAAGCAAGTCCCGGGAGGAAGCGGGATCCGTTGTAGAAGCGAGGGGGGCTTTGGAGATGCCAATCCGTCAAGTGCCACTTCTGGATGCAAATAATAGGGTAGTGCAAGCCTTTCAAATAGTTCCTTTTAATTCAAGTGACATATTTAATTGGCGGAACGCCACGCCCCCTTATTCGGAACAGCCGAAAGCGATGGCGGACCTGTTAGAGGGAATAATTGCAACGCATGACCCAACGTGGTGGGACTGTAAACAACTTTTAAACGCATTGTTTACAGCAGCAGAGAGAAGGAACATCATTAATCAAGCTAGATTAATGGCTCAAGAGGGACATGGAGATGTAGATCCGGTTAGATATGGAGATGCAAGATTCCCAATAGAGACAGATCCGGGATGGGACCCAAACGAGGAGGCCCATCGTGAACGTATCAGAGAATTCCAGCAGATACCTTTAAAGGCAATAAGGAAAGGACCGCCCAGGCCCTCCAGTATACAAAAAATACAGGGGGTGCAACAGGAGAAGACAAAAACGCCTGCTGCGTTTTTGGAAAGATTAGAAGAAGCATACAGAAAGTATAGCCCCTACAACCTAGAGCAAAATGATGGGAGGATAGCTCTAACGCAATCCTTCATTTCACAATCATCAGGAGACATTAGAAAGAAGATACAAAAGCAACCAGGATTCCTGGGAAAGACACTTAATGAACTTTTAGCACTAGCTGACCAGGTTTATATGGCACGGGAGCAAGTGGAGGAAGAGAGAAAAGACAGAAAGAAGAAGGAAGGATACAAGGCTCTGTTAAGTATGATGGATGAGAGTCAGAGGCAATTGCCAGAGGAGTTTTGGGACTCCAGATTTCCGCTACACCACCATCTCCCCGAAGGGATTCTGGGCGGCTCACAAAATGCCGCACATAAATGAAACAATGCATAAGCATATAAATTATGACAACGTAAGTTTACAATAGGAAACACACGTAACACATAATAAAATTTCAAAATTCATAAAATTCAGTAGTGCTAAGTAAAAATACCACAATGAGATTTTTTTTCCCCTCAACCAAAAATATACAACATTGTAGGCAAGCAGAAGGATGACTGATGAAGTCATGACAACAGCTTGGCTTGAACATAATCTGAATTGCCGAAAGAACGAAGAACTATATGGAGTCAGATTTTCTAGAGACTGTACAGGTTTCCTCACACAACGTAGCATCTGCTCACTACTTAGATTTGTTTCAACAATAGCAAAATGAAAAAGGCAGCAAAGGCAAAAATAAATATAAATATTTATATTACCAATGCTAGAAATTAATTTTGAAAGGTTTCTGCATATATAATACAATAAAAAAATCAACTAAGTAGTTTTTACTTAGTTGTTGGGTAGAAGGCAACCCATTGATTCAACAAGTTGCCGAAAGCAAAGTTGTGTGCCTAGAGCAAATCAAAATCAGGTGGTATATAGAAGAAGAAAAAATGTAGTATTTGTTTGGAAATATGGAACATTTGAAAAGGATAAATATCTGAATGGAAAATTCTGTTTTTATCATACTGATTTAAAATTAAGGCGAAGATGCATGGTATTACCAATCCTTGCAGAAATTGGTACAAAGAAGGGTGTTATGCTTCACAATTAACATGGCTTTTATTATGAATGATTGTAAACTTCCATTTACCGCGTGATCACACAATGATACTGACATTTTTTGACGAATAAGACCACTACACATCCATACAAAAACATTGTTCAGGAGGAAAATATTGTTCAAAATTCAAATGAGATTTTACCTTCCCTCTCGCTCATTCTCACAAACATGAACTTACGAGGGAGGGTCAATAAGTCTGTGACTTTTTAAATTCCCTGCCTCTTAACTGAAAGGGCAACACTGCTCCTGTCAAGAGGCATCTGTCAGTTGACTCCTGCCAAAATTTGAACAAGCTGCGTTATTTAGTTTGTGTTTGACAGCCAATGATAGCAGACTACTGCGTGATTTGAGGAGAAAATGGGAAAAAGTGAATTTTGTGTGCTCATTAAGCATTATTTTCTGCGGCAAAAGCCATCACTCCAACCAAGGCTAAGCTTGATAAATACTATGGGGACTCTGCACCATCAATTTCAATGGTAAAAATATGGTTTACTGAATTTCGTTGTGGCGGTACAAGCACAGGAGATGGCGAACGTTCTGGAAGCCCAGTTGAGGTCTCTATACCCGAAACAATTGAAAAAAAATCACTATATGGTGTTGGCCGATGGGAGATTGAAAGTGCGAGAGATTGTGGAAGCCATAGGCCTCTCATATGGCTCAGTGGTTTCAATTTTAAATGACCTCTTGGGTATGAGAAAGCTTTCTGCAAGATGGGTGCCGCGTTTGCTCACAATCGACCACAAACGCAATCATGTGACAATTTTGCAAGAGGGTTTGGCGTTGTTCAACCGCAATATGGATGAGCTTTTGCGCAGTTTCGTAACCATGGATGAAACGTGGATCCACCACAACACACCAGAGACCAAACAGCAGTCAAAACAGTGGGTTTCTTGGGGTGAATCGGCGCCAAAGAAGGCCAAGGTGGGTTTGGCAGCCAATAAAGTCATGGCGACCGTTTTTTGGGATGCACGCGGTATAATCCACATTGACTACCTTCAAAAGGGTAAAACAATCAATGGCGAATATTATGCCAACTTAGTGGGACGATTTAATAAGGATTTGAAGAAAAAAAAAACCCGACCGCATTTGGCCAAGAAAAAATTTCTTTTGCACCAGGACAATCCAAGGGTGCACACATGTGCAGTTGCAATGGCAACAATCCATGAACTGGGATACAAATTGCTCCCTCATCCGCCCTATTCTCCAGATTTAGCCTCGAGTGTCTATTTCTTGTTTCCAAACCTGAAGAAATGGCTCGGCGGAAAGAGATTTGACTCCAACAATGAAATCATCTCACAGACAAATACCTATTTTGATGACCTCGACAAATCTTTTTTTTTTTTTTTGGACAGTGTATAGAGCTCAAAGGAAACTACGTTGAAAAATAAAATGATTTTTTATCCAAAAACCTGTGTTTCATTCAAAAAGTCACAGACTTATTGACCCGCCCTCGTATATACACCATTAAAAATATCCAGCCTGAAAGAGAGAAAAAGCCTAAACTACAATTCCTAGGATCTGAGATCAGAGATACTCATTCATCTTACTCTTTCATTTGGCATCATCTCTCAAGAAAAGGAGAGGAATCCCTCCATTAGGCAGGTCATTTCTCTTCTTAAAAAGAAAAAAAACAACCTAGAACACTACTACTGTACATCTTTTGCAACAGCTTTCCTTCATTTTTACAGTATCAGCAAACAAGGAAGGCTGTACACAATACTATTAAAGATAATTCTTAGCGTACCGGTATGCTTCGTCTCTCTCAACATTCTTGAAAAACTTTTGAATAGAGATTTTTTCAGGATTAATGTGAGTGTTTCAGGGAGAAGACTACAGTTCTTTGTGTATGTTTCTCTATCCCAAAAATATGTGCCGATCGTTACTTCCTATTGACTTGTCTTGATTTGAGGAACCTTTTGACATTTCTTTTAAGGTGACGGTATGGTACATACAAGGTGACAGTGGCCTTATTACACAGCTCAGCTATCTTGTGTGACTACCGTAAGTACAGAAAGGTAGTACAACTATTGCACAGGCAGGTCAAATAAATACATTTAGCTGCGTCACTTTAAATCTGTGGATGACAACAGAAAGCAGTAAGTGCAAAAAAAGTTCACAAAATCAGCAAATGGAGAGGGAATCAAGTAAGACAGGCACATCATTTTTTTTTCCTGCTGTTTCACTTCATGCCTGCTTTAAAGAAAAGTCACCAACGCAGACAACAATCTTAAGTCTGCACCTATAGAAATGCACCACAACCCAACTATTGCATTTTTACGATCTAGTGCGCAGGCTATGTTTATAGTTTAAGTAAATACTTGATACTTGAGTAATTAATTCTGACCAGTAGTTCTGCCATCCCCATGTTTATTCGCATAGGGACAATATTTATTGGCAGGAGGATGAGAAACAACCTAATTCTATTTATTTTCTGGCAGAATGGTTTATTCAGCTGCAGCTGGAAATACAGCAAATAAATAATGTATCTTAATATTTGAGCATGTGGATGTTACGAAACTGTCATGCCAATAACCAAAAGCTTCCCTTCTCTAGATGCTTATCCATTCAATCTTATATTTGGAGGGGATAATTTTCCCAAAATAGAATCTAAACAATAATGTGACACAAACCGACACAATTAAATACAAAAAAAAGTGTATGGAGTGGTCATCATGCAAGGCATCCACCAGCGAATCTCATATGGATAAAAAAATACCTTTCCAATTATGGCACTGAAAAAGTGATAAAATATTGCTGCCAAACTTCATGATAAATGTGTTCTAATACTGAGGAAAATTCCAAAACATAATACTTTGTTTGCTAAGAACATTTGTTTCCTCAGATGGAAAGACTAGTAGTAAAGTCAGATCTAGTCACATACAAACTTGAGCTGGATGCTGCATTTCTATAAGGCAGTGTTTCCCAACCTGTGTGCCGTGGCACACTAGTGTGCCGTGAGTGATCATCAGGTGTGCCGTGGGAAATTGGAACCTCCAATACCCTTTCTTCCCCCTCCTGTCGAACACTTTTTCTTCTCCACTTGGGCTCCCTTCTTCCCAGCCTCACTCTGCTTGCTTTGCCTTTTGCTCACGCTTTGCTCACGCTGGGAAGGGAGGGATCAAAATGGCGGCAGAAGCGGCACCTCTTCTCCTTCCTCCCCCCCTCAAAGCTGAAGAGCTCAGGCTGGGAAAAGGCAGCCAGTGTGAGCAAAGCAAAAAGCGTAGGCTGGGAAGGGAGCCCAAATGAGAAAAAGGGGAAGAAAGGGGGAAGAAAGGGCGCGAAGGGGATGGGGAGGAAGAGGTCTCTGTCGAAAGCTGGCATGGGCAAACTTGGACTTTCCAGGTGTTTTGGACTCCAACTCCCACCATTCCTAGCAGCCTCAGGCCCTTTTCCTTTCCCCCCCTCAGCCACTTAATCAGGAAAGGGCCTCAGGCTGTCAGGAATGGTGGGAGTTGAAGTCCAAAGCACCCAGAGGGCCGAAGTTTTCCCATGCCTGTTTTAGGGACCTTAAAGTGGTGAGCCTCCTTCCAACATTGTGATTCTCGATAGAAAACAAACAACAACATAACATTGTTTGAGTCCACAGTGCTCTCTGGGTGTAGGTGAACTACAACTTCCAAACTCAAGGTCAATTCCCAAGCAAACCCTTTCAGTACTTTCTGTTAGTAATGAGAGTTCAATATGCCAAGTTTGGTTCAATTCCATTGTTGCAAGAGTTCAGGATGCTCTTTGATTGTATGTTAACTATAAATCCCAGAAACTGTAACTCCCAAATGTCAAGGTCTATTTTCCCCAATCTCCATCTGCGTTCAAATTTGAACATATTGAGTATTCATGCCAAGTTTGGTCCTGATCCAACATTGTTTCAGTCCACGGTGCTCTCTGGATATAGGTGAAGTACAACTCCAAAACTCAAGGTCAATGCCCACCAGACTCTTATAGTATTTTCTCTTGGTTATGGGAGTTCTGTGTGGGAAGTTTGATTCCATTCCATCATTGGTGGAGTTCAGAATGCTCTTTGATTGCGGGTGAACTATAACTCCCAGCTGTTGAGCAAGACTTTCGTGTGTGTCTTTCTGCCATTCCTGCCAGGATATCTATGTTGTGTTCATCGAAACAGGCCCAGGTTTCACATTGAGTGTATAAATACATTTAAAAACATATTAACTATATGTATTACTGTGTTAGAGTGTCATTTTGTGTCATTTTGGTTGGTGGTGTGCCCCAGGATTTTGTAAATGTAAAAAATGTGCCGTGGCTCAAAAAAGGTTGGGAAACACTGCTATAAGGAACCAAGAAAGCTACAGCACTGGATGAATTGCATAATCCCAAGCAGTTGTAACTGGCTTAAATATTAAGTTTACATTCCCAGCCTTCCTTATTAGCAATGCAAAACTGCTTCAGCGCTGCACCTGAAGCAACACTTGTTCTCCCAAGTTAACATTGTTATATATTTATGCCTTTAATAGCATACCTCAAGGCGGAATGTGCAAATAATTGTAACTCTGTGCTACCATTTCACCAGCATTTATTTTTTTGCTCATCTTAAAATATTTGCTGCATCCTCTATCTCAGGGGTGGAGAAAACATGGTTTTCGAATCACATGCAGTCTCTGGGCTTATTTTTACAAATCCTGAGAAACTCCCCACCAGTCTGCCAAATCTTCATTAATCCCACTTTCCAAAATAAAAAAACGGCACAATATTCAGATAAAAGTAACACCCAAAGTCCTCAGAAACGCATGCAAATATGCAAAAAGCTTCTTAGCTATATCAGAAGTTCTCTCCTCTAAAATACTTTATTTTCCTCTTTGTTTACCTTTCAAAATGGTGAAGAAAGTGGCATGAAATGATGTCCAGCCAACATTTTGAATAGAAATAGATAGGGGTAGGTGGGCTCCAACCCATGTGGGACAGTAGTAGAAAGGTAGCCCCTAGACCTCAAACAGTTGCCCATTTCTGTATAATATTCTGGAGTTAAGCAAACTCAGATTTAAGGATGTATATGACTCTGATAATAAAATTAAGCCCCTACAACTGATCAGACTGAGTCACTATTGCTTCTTCCAAATCCTAATCACCCGTAGTACAATCTGTTCACTAGTGCAGCTTTAAACACCTCACTCTACTTAAAATAGCAATGCTATGTCAACAAAACTGACACCTGTGTTCAAGCTTCATCCTACTTGTCTGTAAGCATCGCTGTTAAAAAAAAAAATCAGGGGTTGATTTTTCTTTACCTCCACAAAGCTCTTTGAACAGCAAAAACACAGGTGGTTTCCCAGCTTTTTCATGCAGAAACATCAATGGTTGCTTGTGTCCTGGTTCTGTAGACAGCAGGGCCGGGCCACTGGAAAGAGAAGACAAGAATAGTGGAAATGCTGCATCGTATGTAGCACTACAGCTGAATTATCTGTTATGACTTTAAGCAAATGAAGCAAAATACATCAATTCCGTAAAACAGGGGGGATTTTCTTCAAATAAATAACTTGCTGCGTAAAGCGTTAAGTCCCATAAATATGTAGGCAATCTCTAACTACCACTTTCAGCCACAGTTTATCTTGTTTGTTTTTATCCTGAACTGAATATTGCACGATGTATTTATTTATTTATTTATTTCCAACATTTCTACCCCGCTCTTCTCAACCCCCGAAGGGGGACTCAGAGCGGCCTAACAAAGGCAACAATTCGATACCGAAACACAGTATAAATACCATATAAAACCAAAACATTGAGCATTAAAATACATTAAAATACAATTAACATTAATACATCATATACATTCACTTAAGTTAAAAACAGTGTTCCGTCCATAATAGGAGCATTGAGCCATATCCATCAACTTGCCATTACAATCAATCCAAAGTCCTGTATTGTGCTAATGTGCAACGCCTAGCCCCATAGTCAAGATTTCACTTTTTTCCTGAATGCCAGGAGGGATGGGGTTGATCATATGTCACTTGGAAGTGCATTCCACAGACGGGGAGCCACCACCGAGAAGGCCCTATCTCTCGTCCCCACCAACCGCGTTTGAGAAGTTGGCGGGAGCGAGACCTGGTCTCCCCGGGTGATCTTAAATTACGAGGTGGGACATAGAGGCTGATGCGTTGTATGTTCAATATTTAGTTCTATTAAGTGGAGGGAGTGGAGTGACTGGGCTTCCCCCTCGGTAAGCAGAGCTGTGAAGGCCGAAAACACTCAACACAGGCAACTTGTAACAGTTGTATGTTCAATATTTAGTTCTATTAAGTGGAGGGAGTGGAGTGACTGGGCTTCCCCCTCGGTAAGCAGAGCTGTGAAGGCCGAAAACACTCAACACAGGCAACTTGTAACAGGCTGGCCTTTATGGTATCAGAAATTGCTCCAACTGTACTTGAGCAATGAATCTCACCTACACCAGGTGGAAAACAAAGAATATACAAAATTTACTTTAATGCCCTTTCAAAGCCCCTGTATTGTACCTATACCGGAACGGAGGAGACTAGAAGATTCACAACATATGTCTTCAGCTCTGTGGTTGGTGTCATGACACAAAAGACTGGGATGTGATACAATCCCTGTGGAGCAGGGGAGCACCCTGTAACTATCGATTTCCTGCAGTGTGACTCCCCCAATTCCGCCTCTGTTTTCTAAGCACTAGATCCATACGTGGTGTGTATGGTGAGAGGAAAGTGGACAGTTCACCACAGTCATATGGAGGCTACTAATACCTGCCCAAATCAGCTTGGTTGGCCTATAAATGCATGGATGTATGCAGGTAGTCCCCAATGCATATAGAATGCATATAGCACCGGGAATGTGGCGCAGCTGGCTAAGTGTCAGCTGCATAAGATCTCTCTGACCAGTAGGTCATGAGTTCGAGGCCTGCCCGGGCCGAGGTGGGTTCTCGACCTTAAATGTAGCCTGCTGTCGACCTTTGCAGCCCGAAAGACAGTTACATTTGTCAAGTAGGAGATAAAGGTACCACATTAAAGAGGGGAGGCAAAACTTTGATTTATGAGGCCATTAAGAATCGCTGAAGAATGCAGAAGAAATAACAAAGGGACGCTGGAAGGAAATGCTGAGAGAGATGAAGAGTGTGTCAGCTCCCCCTGGTAGCCAGAAAGTTTGCCTCTGTTTGTCCATATATGTATAAATGTAAAAATGTATGTATTGTACTGTGATAAATGTCACATGTTTACATGTCATATGTTGAACTGCAGGGATTGTCTGCAAGTATGTGTTCTGTAATCCGGTCTGAGTCCCCTTCGGGGTGAGAAGAGCGGAATATAAATAAAAAATAATAATAATAATAATAAATAAAGCTGTTTTCATACTTTGTTTTAACTAAATCCTTATAAAAATGAATGCAAGAACCTGTTTGTGATAAATTCACTTCAACAAGTTGTTAATAACTGACAAAATGCATTTTACCACCACTAAGGTATACATGTGGGCAAATGTGTGCATGCATGCATGCATAATGGAACACATATAACATGCACTCGAATATTAGCATGCCTCATCAACTCATACGACATTCAAAGACACAGCTGTCTGGAATAACAGTATGCAAAATGATCTTGTGCACCTTAGAGACTAAGAGATCTAAATTGTTAGCATAAGCTTTCGTAGTCTTAGTCTATGGAAGCTTATGCTACCAACTGCACTCTTACTTAATCTCTAAAGTGTTACATGATCCCATTTGCTTACAAGATATATATGTCCACAAGTTGTATATAGGTTATACTCAGGTACTTCTTCCCTTCATTACTGCATACCAAATGTTATTGCATCAGCAAATACCTACATACAGGTGCCTACGTTCAAATCATGTGGCTTTATAGTAGATTGACCCTTTAAAGATCCCACCGCTCCGCCAATATATAGACTCCACTTCTTGACCGGCCTCAGACTGGACAATCTTTCAGTGTCCACACTGCTGACCTCCAATCCAAGGAAACCAGAGTTACCATCAAAAACTTCACGTTTATTAGGGTAACATTAAATAAATAAATACAAGAAGGTGGAGTTTTAAAACTCTCAGTGACCACTTGATCACGGTGCCACCATTTATAGTCAATTTAGGGCCACCACCAATAAAAGAATCAGGGAGAGGTGTTTTCCTTTTTAAGATGCAAACAATTTATTTTGACACAAATGGGTACAATCTTGGTTGGTTTCAAACTTCCTTAGCGGCACAACTTTTCTGTTACATAACACAATGGGGACCTATTTAGGGAGGCCACTAAACCTCTATAAACCCTTTAGGAGGGTTTAACTAGGGTCTCTAGTCCTTTAACTGGACTGCTCACAGCAGACCTTAAGAAACACTAACACTGGACCGTTCTCTTTCAGTGCTAGGACACTCTAAACTAGAACATAACTCCTCCCCTCTCATTTGGCAGTTGCTCCTCAGGTCTTTTCCAACTGTATCAATACAAAAACCTGAACAAACATAGCCTCTAGCCCTGGTTGCCAAAAACCAGAATACCTACATACAGGATGCCTTGTGTTTATGTGTGTTTTATAGTAGATTGAATTATTATTATTATTATGCATCACATTTATAGACTGCCACTCCCCGAAGGCTCGGAGCGGTTTACAGTAGTATGCATAAATACAATCGAGCACAGAATACACATAAAAACAACACATTACCTAACATTAAATAAATAAATACAAGAAGGTGGAGGTGAAACTAAGAGTAGCATATCAGGTGGGATTGATAGTCAATTTAGGGGCCGTAGGTAAGGTTAGGGACCGAACAACCTTATGGTCAAGTTTTAAGGGTCCATACCGCAACGTCAACGGATGGCAAGGAGGGGTCTCAACCATAGCGATTTGGGAGGCCCTTGCCACTCTGTACTGGGCTCCTTTAGGAGGGTTTAAAGTTCCAGTCCGGCTCCAGCTTCTGGACATCAGACCCCAGAAAACTCTAGGGCCAAACCGCCGATGCTGGAGTTTACGTCGGTAGTCTCCGTATTTCAAATGCTCCTCAGGTTCGACTTACTTATCAATACAAAAAATGCCCAAATCATACCACAATGTGCAAAAACCAGAATCAAAGCTCGCCTCATCTGCTATTGGTACATGCCAATTCCAGGCTCTCCAATTGCTTTGAGTAGAATTGATGCATTTCACATTAACAACATGAAAACATGTATTTTTAATTTAATCCTACATTCAGGAGTATACGCATGGTGAGCACTAGCTGGTTTAGCTCAACTCTCATTTTAGATACGCCAAAGAAACATTCAGTCACCCCCCAGCAAAACACTGGTGTAATATTAGATTACTTACTGCTCTGGCTTTAAAAGAAGAAAAAATTTTGGCAGTCGCAGTCAAAACATGGCCTTAAAATGCCAACCAGATCCCTAGCAACACAGACTCCCATTCTTTTGTCCCACTGCATTAAACGCCTATCAAGTGTTGCCGTGTGACACTTTATGAAAGCACCGCACTAGTCATGCTTGACAGGTGCCAATACCCTAATATGATAATTCCACTCTGTCAGTTAAACATCTCTCTTTCTCAGGGACTTTACACCCTCTACCAAGATGTAATCAATCATTGCCTTTTGCAGTTAAGTTTCATTTGTTTGACTCTTGAGTACACTATTCTTGTCAAGGAAAAAAGAAAGAGGGAAGGGAGGGAGAAATACCCAACTAAATAAAATATTTACACACCTGCTCCTTGTTCAGCTTGCACTTGCTGGCTTCCTTCCAATGCATATAAACATCTATTTAATTTCTACTTGCAAATTATGGTTTCAGTGGATTAAGTCCAGTTCACCGCAACTGATATGGGGAGAAGCACATTTAAAATTTCTCTAAACGTACATTTTTTTTTAAAAGGCACAAATCACACTTCCTGCAGAGGACCAACAGTATGATCCAAGGCAGATCTAATGAAATGTAAGACCCAAAAGAATGTAGTGCTGTTTACTCCCAAGTAAATGGGTTTAGGGTTGTATCCAAGGTGACTAAGACCATCTACTCATTTTTCATTTTAGATTCAACTTGCTTACCAATTATTGTATAATCTTTCACACTGCATGGAGCCTATGCCATTTCCCTGCCTGCGCAGTGGGTGGGGAAAGGTAATTACCTCCTCCCACAAGACAGAGGTGATTGGTTGCCTCCATGGTTGGTCTGGGCAGCCTCCTGCCTCATTCCTTCTGGAGACGTTGACCCACCACTCCCGCCCAGTTGACAGTATAGTGCTCGCCTTAGGGGGCCGAGTAGGAATTTTCCCCCTCAATGTTCTAGGGGTTTTTTCCCCGCCTACCCTACACTGTTATTAGGGGCTAGTTGGGATGGCGGTTTTATAAACAGGCCAGCGTAAATAGTTTAGGGAAATCCAATTGATCCATATACACTCATGCACTCCTCAAAGTTGGTTGGGCCAATGCACAAATACACTTACCTGGACGGCAGTTGAAGGGTGAGGGGGATATCATTGGCTCAGAAATTTGAGAGTACAGTAAAATATTTCAGAGAAGTGGCTTCCTGCGATTCCTTGGGAGTTTGCCCAGTTCTGTGTTATAGGGGACTCGGGGGAGTCTCCCAGTGTAGTCGAGGGGTCGACCGCTCACGGTCGCTACCTCGGCCTGGCCACACCTTGTTCCCTTGACACCTAAGTTCAGTTAGGTTAAAGTTAAATAGGCAACTTTAAATAAAGGTTGCCCAAATTTGAATCCAATTATGGTTGTCTGTCTCGTTATTTCGGGGGTTGGAAGGTAAATATCATTTGAGTTTGTGGTCAAAGTGCTGTTCAATTTGCTGTGAGGTTTGAACAATCAAAACGAGGAGGAAAAGCAGTCACTAAATAAAGGTGTAACTGGTTTAAGATTTATGCGATGTTATAGTGGGAAAGATTCTCACATTTAGAAGGCTCGGGAAAAGAAGAAACGTGAATCCGGGCACATATTGAAGTAGTAACCAGCCAACTAAACAATACAAATGGCCAAAGGTCAAGGTGCAATGCTCACGAACCCCAAATCATCTTCAGATTTACATACATAATTCTTAGAAAGCCAAATTCTGTTTATTTCTTAGCTGTGTGGAAACTGTCAGCAGCATGTATCCATGGAAACTGGTCAGTCAAGCAGACAAAAGATCTGACGACCTTGAGTCAGATTAAAAAACCAGAAAACAAAAATATTCTTCCTTGCTAAGTGAGGAAAATCTCTAAGACTGAGTGACATCACAGCTTCAGAAGGTCAGGAACGTCTGACATTTCCCAAGAAGCCGTCACTGAAATTCCAATAACTTCAGTCAGTTCAAGAAAAGAAAAACTGTATCAACAAAAGTCAGATGGTTTCATCACACAGGACTCTATCGGGAAACTTCAGGTTTTGTCCAAAGGCAAAATCAAAAAGGGAACCATTGTCTTCACTACATACAGAAAACAGTCTTCGTTTCGAATGAGACACAAGGCAAAGTTCACAAGCAAGTAGTCTACCATACTACTGGCATGTTGTTACTTCTGTCGCCATTTGTAGTTGGCAACCTCACAGATTACCTTGTAATGTTTATTTTATCGGATTCACTTTCCTTTGACAAGCAGACCTGACTTTTAGAGGTATATACAATGCATTTAAGTATATACCCCTATTTTTTCAATTCTAAGATACACTAATCACAAGTTCTTGTCTTATACATAAATAAATCTTTTTTATTTGTTCTGGTGATTTAGTTCAACCATCTGGAAAAAGAAACTCGAACCAAACCTACGACCTGAGGACAGGCCCAGGTTTCACACTGAGTGTATAAATACATTTAAAAACATATTAACTATATGTATTACTGTATTAGAGTGTCATTATGGTTGGTGGTGTGCCCCAGGATTTTGAAAATGTAAAAAATGTGCCCCGGCTCAAAAAAGGTTGAAAAACACTGATCTAGAGAAGCAAATTGAAATCAAACCTATGACCTGAGGACCTCGCTGCCACCATCCTAAGCTTGCTAGGCCCCAGCAGACAAACCTTTGGTTTAAAGGGGGGGGGGGCAGTTCTGTACATGCTGCGCTCCACCAGAAAAATCCATTGCACAGGCTCGAAGGACACATCCAACCACCGAATCATCAACACGCTTGTAGAAAGCTTGGGATGAGTCCTTCCTGAATCTTCATTCGCGAAGAAAACCCAAGAAGAAGAGAATGTATTTAGGCCATTTGTATCCCGTCCTATCTCAACCTCTGCAGAGGGACTCTGGGCAGCTATCAACCAGCACAGCACAGTGCCAACAACTGGCAGAGCAAATTCTGCTGAATCAAAATCTGGGTCCTCCTGCTTATTCATATGAACTTTCTGGAAGCTGTTTCCCTGATTTCTTTTGGATAATGTGGCAAGTATGAAAGTTCTGTTGCAACCACTAGGAGAATCTGCAGTCAACCAAAAATTGCTCCGTCCATAGAGCTTGGGTGTAAAAAATTACAATTTAACAATGTAAATTATTTGTAGCTTATAACAAGTGTGTGACGAAGTGCCATTTTAAAATCAGCGCAACAGGTTCTAAATATGTAGTGTTCCCTCACTTATTGCAGGGGTTACGTTCCAGGACCTCCCGCAATAAGTGAAAAACCGCAAGGTAGGGACGCTATATTTATTTTAATATTTATACATTATTTTAGTAGTTATGCACTATTTTAAGTCTTTATAAACTTAAAATGAAGGGAAGGGAAGGAACGGAAGGGAAGGCCCTTCAAGGCTGGAGGGAGGGAGGACTGAGGAGGGAAAGCACCCCGGAGAGTGGCGGCGGCAAAAACCCGCAAAACAGCGAAAATAACACAATATAAATGTTAAATTAATATTTTTTGAAAACCGCAAAACAGCAAATCTGCTAAAAGCGAACTGCGAAGTAGCGAGGGAACACTATATTTATCAATGAACTGTACAACTTTCTATTTAGTTTTGAAAGTTATTTGTAAGAAGATTTTAAGACGCACTTTGGCAGAAAATGTTTATGCTGTTCTATTATCAATAATAATAATAATAATTTATTATAAATAAATAAATATTAATAAATATTTATTTATATCCCGCTTTTCTCCCTACACAGGACCCAAAGAACGGTAACAGCCAAGAGTTGCTTTATAAACAGTATAAAGAATACGGGAATAAATTACTTCTCAAATTCTGCTCCCTACGTTTGGATTCCCTCTAATGCAGTGGTTCTCAATCTTCCTGAAGCCGTGACTCCTTAATACAGTTTCTCATGTTGTGGTGACCCCCAACCATAAAATTATTTTTGTTGCTACTTTATAACTGCAATTTTGCTACTGTAATGTAAATATCTGATATGCAGGATGTATTTTCATTCACTGGACCAAATTTGTCACAAATACCCAATATGTCCAAAGTTGAATGCTGATTGGGTGAATTGTGGGGGGTTGATTTTGTCATTTGGGATTTGTAGTTGCTGCGATTTATAGTTAACCTATAATCAGAGAGCATTCTGAACTCTACCAACTCTACTCTGACCAACAGAAAATACTGGAAGGGTTTGGTGGACCAAACTTGGCATAAGTACTCAATATACCCACCTTGACTTTTGGAGTTTTAGTTCAGCTACATCCAGAGAGCACTGTGTACTCAAACAATAATGGAGTTGGACCAAACTTGGCACGAATACTCAATATGCCCAAATGTGAACACTGGTGGAGTTTGGGGAAAATAGGCTTGATATTTGGGAGTTGTAGTTGCTGGGATTTATAGTTCACCTACAATCAAAGAGCATTCTGAACCCCGCCAACTATAGAATTGGGCCAAACTTCCCACGGATAACCCTCATGGCCAACATGAGGGGGGACGAGAGACAGGGCCTTCTCTGTGGTCGCCCCCCAGCTGTGGAACTCCCTACCAAGTGATGCTAGATCTGCCCCCTCTCTGTTGTCCTTTAGGAGGCTGGTGAAGATCTGGATGTGGAGCCAAGCCTTCCCAGAATAGGCTGAGATTGGCTATTGTCTGAATGAATGACCACGTTTACAGATTGAGTGGAATTGTTTTAATGGCGATGTGGTTTGATGCTGGGTTTTTATGTATTTTAATATGTTGTTGTAGTTGTTTTTAAATCGTATAGCATTGAATTTTTGCTGTTATGCCGGTCTGAGTCCCTCGATAGAGGTGAGAAGGTCGGGGTACAAAAGTTTTAAATAAATCTATGTATATAATAAAAGTCAGTGTTTGCGGCCGAGTGGTGGGAGGAATATGTGCCAGCGTTTCGATTGGCTGCCACTCTGGGATTATTTGCATAAATGGCTCTGACTGGCCAGCCACCCAACATTCCAACACGCCTAGGCAGCACAGAGAGGAAGGAAAGGGCCTGAGGCAGACAGAAATGGCTGAAGTTAGCCAGTTGACAGTTTTTTCTGTTGGAAATGGAATGTTCAGTACCTTCACCAACACTGCAGCCCCTATACATAGAGGGAAAATGAAAGGCCTCAGGCAGTCAGCCACTGCGGCCCACAGCAATGACGGATCAGGACCAAACTTGGCAAACAGGGGCCCAATGGCCCACTTCACAACCTGGTGTGGTTTAGGGCAGGCTGGGTCACGAATGATGGGATTTGCAGTACCTTCACCTCATTCACTTCCCAAACAACACTGTAGCCCCTATACATCACAGACCAGGCCCAAAATTGACAGCAAGGCTTCCTTAACTTGATTTGCCTGACTAGGCCTCAGCTCATGGAATATTGTTAGTCTTCCTCAACTTGATTTTCCTGACTACGCCCCCAACAATGACAGAACAAGACCAAACTTGGCACACAGACCCCCAGGTGCACCCTACATCCTGGTGCAGTTTGAGGGAGGATGGACCATGGACGATGGGAGTTGCAGTACTTTAATTCATTTCCTTAGAGCACTCTGGCCCACACCAATGACGAACTATGGCACACAATGCCTTCCTCAAATAACACGGGCACCGCCGGGTCCCCAAGCTAGTAATAAATAAAATAAACAGAAAATACTATTATTTCTGATAGTTTTTGGCAACCCCTCTGACACCCCCTCGCGGCCCCTCCAGGAGTCCCGACCCCCAGGTTGAGAAACGCTGCTCTAATGCCAATAAGAGCAGGCTGAAATATGTATTTTTGTTTTCAAAATGGAAGTTTTATTTGCCAGTATTATATACTGGATAACAAATTGAAGGCTAGTCAATTTCAAGGGAAGAAAAATGAGGCACATTAAATCATGGCAACATTTTGATCTCTTCAGATTTCCCTAATTACCATGAGGCTTGTGTTCAATTGCAAATTCCTGTCGCCTTCAGCAATGGTCTGAAAGGCACTACTTCATCTAAAATAACTTAAAATTGCCAGGTGTTATTTACAGACGGAAAAGTACAACAAAGCTTTGGAAGGGAGAAAAAGAAAAAGAAAATCCGGAGTGGAGACAGAACCAATCAGAAAAACTCCAGCTCCAAAACATAAGGACTACTTAATGTAAAAATCATTTTATAGAAGAGTACGGGCTACAATCAAAGCAACGATGTTTTACAAAGTCCAGTGGGAAGCCGGTGGGAACCGAATGCGTCAACGAATACAAGCTGGAAATATTGGAGTGAGGACAACACAAAGGGGTTAAAAAATTTGCAAGGTAGCAAATAGGACGTAAGATTAAAGGAGACATCTTGGCCATAAGGCTGAGGACGGCCTCAAAGCCAAAAAATGCCTCCCCTAATCCCATTTTCGATTTCTCTCATGCATTTTAATAACCCTTTTGTATATGGTACAATGATTTTCGCAAGGTCCGTTTTAAGCAGATTTTCCACACTAAGAAGCAACATGGGTTAAAGTAATTGCCTACCGCACCACGTACATGAAGCACTTTGTTTAATCCCAATGTCAAATGACGGAGGTCCTACAATATAAGAGGGCATCCATTCAAAAAGTGCCTCTCCTGACTAACATCTTGTACTGTTCAAGAGTCGGCCAGTCTACGCCCCGCAGACCCACCCCACCCAGCTTCCTTTAAGCCAAACAGGAGGCAAAAAGGAAACAGAAATGTCTTTTGCCTGCTTTCCAGCATAGATGTGGAATTTCCTGATCTAATGTCACTGGGCAGAGAATTTCTTTGCCTTGGGGCAAAGCTGTCAAAGGCTCTGGCACCTGCCATTTCCAATCTGTACTTAGAAAACCGTTAATATAAGCCATTACCCCAGAGGACATGGTACAAGATGAAAAGTGGGGATAGGAGACTTTAAGTAAATAGAGCTGGGTATGCAAGTGACTTGTGAAGTAGAAACTTTATTGGAAAGACTAAACAAACCGAGTCACAATGGGAATATACTTTCTTTCATATTAATAATCTCTGCCTCTGTGTCCATATAAAAACTATCCTCCTTTACTCCTATTTCTTTAAAGGATGAACTTTGTGGATCTGTCCATCTGTGTGCAAAACACATATCACACTCGCAACTGACTTTACCGTATTTTCCGGCGTATTAGACGACTTTTTAACCCTGGAAAATGTTATGAAAAGTCGGGGATTGTCTTAGCACCGGGAATGTGGCGCAGCTGGCTGGGTGTCAGCTGCATAAGATCTCTACTGACCAGAAGTTCATGAGTTCGAGACCTGCCCGGGTCGAGGTGGGCTTTCGGCCTATTGTGTAGCCTGTTGTCGACCTTTGCTACCCGAAAGACAGTTGCATCTGTCAAGTAGGAAATTAAGGTACCACTTAGTGGGGAGGCTAAATTTAACTGATTTACGAGGCCATAAAAAGATCTCCAGGAAACACGCTGACGAATGAAGGAGTACGACAGCTCCCCCTGGTGGCCAGATGTTAAATTGCCTCTGTCTGTCTTGTGTGTTTGTGTGTCTAAATGTAATGTGTACATTGTAATCCGCCCTGAGTCCCCTGCGGGGTGAGAAGGGCGGAATAGAAATAAAGTAAGTAAATAAATAAATAATACGTCAGATATAAAATTAAAATAATAATAATAAAATAATAAAATCCAACTCCCTTAATGGCGTAGCCCGAGGAGGAAGGGAGGAGTAAGGAGGAGGGTAGAGGGAGAGCACGGGGAGGAGAAGCGGGGAGGAGAAGCGGTAGATCGCATTGCCCTGGAAACCGGCCAGGGGTGATGGCCCGCTGGGCTTTCCCCGCGGCCTCCGCCATTCTCCCCACTCTACTTTCAAGGCCCTCCTCCGCCCCCAATGTTCACCCCATCCGAAGGCCACTGGGCTCGCCTAGGCCTAAAGAAGCACCACCGGATAATGACTCCCAGCACCCCCAGGCAGTGGCGTGCCTTGGATGTGCTCGCTGAGGCATTCTAGGAGCCATAGTTCTCTGACTCCTATGGTTCCCAGAATGCCTCTGCAAGCACATCCAAGGCAGGGAGTTGCCGTCCGTAGGTGCTTCCTTGGTCTAGGCGAGCCCAGTGGCCGAAGGAGGTGAGTCACGGGGGCTGAGGAGGGCCTTGAAAGTAGAGCGGGGAGAGTGGCGGGGGCTGCAGGGACAGCCCAGCAGGCCATCACCCCCCGCTCGTCTCCGTGGCAATGCAGCCTGCCGCTGCACCTCCACGTACCCTCCTTCTCTCCGCTCTCCTCCTACTCCCTCCCTCCCTTGCCCCGCATTGACAAGGTTTGCACTTGGGATTTCTTGTAACAAGATGGGCACAGTGTTGGAAGAGGGGTAGTCTTAAACAGCGAGTATATCCCTAACTCTGTATTTTATCTTGAAAAAGTTGGTGGTCGTCTTATATGCGGAAAAATACAGTATATGTTTGGATATATTATTTCAAAGATTGTTCTTGTTTATTCATTCTCTCGCTTCCGACTCTTCATGACCTCAAGGACCAGCCCACGCCAGAGCTCCTGTTGGCCGTGGCCACCCCCAGCTCCTTCAGAGTCAAGACAGTCCCTTCAAGGATACCATCCATCCATCTTGTCTTTGGTTAGCCCACCTTTCCTTTTCCTTCCATTTTCCCCAGAATCATGGTCTTCTCCAAGTTTTTCTGTCTTCTTATTATGTGACAAAGTATTTCATCTTTGCTTTTAATATTCTTCCCTCCAGTGAGTAGTCAGGCTTTATTTCCTGGAGTATGGACTGGTTTGATCTTCTTGCAGAATTTTCCTCCAGCTCCACAGTTCAAAAGTGTCTATCTTCCCTCACTCAGCCTTCCTTATGGTCCAGCTCTCACATCCATAGGTTACTACGGGGAATACCATTGCTTTAACTATGTGAATCTTCATTGCCAGTGTGATGTCTCTATTCTTAACTATTTCAAAGATATAACATAATATTTACCCTCCCCACCCCCACAAAACAAAAACCCTGAAATAGCCTTTAAAATTTTTTTTCACACTAATGCAATTTGATAAATTTAGATATGCAACAAAATTTAGAGACGGAACAATCCAAATGTGCACACATCAACCTCTATTTTCAATTTCAATTGACGGGCTGGGCATCCACTAAACATGGGAATAGCCACATATGAACGTTGGATATGCTACAGCCCCCAATTACATTTTTGTTTAATTTGAGACAGAAGACTGATAAAACTTCAATCCTTTAATACCACCGAGAGTATTAAGTGAACTACAAGTGCCTTTGGTTTGGCATAAACTAAATAATTTAGTTAAAATGCCAAAGGTCAGGCTAGAGAGCTACTATGATTTCTCTGTTCCTCTACTTATGGATAGGACTGCAACTGGCTTCTGCCCTTTGTTTGCTAACTGGCTTAAGTTGCAAAAGTAGTTTTGAGGCAAGTGAACACAGCAACCCATTTAATACCATGGACATTTCTGGGGACACAATGAACTGTCTGATCCCCTTGTTTCATTATGCTTAGGTTTATTTACATAGCATGACTTTGGAGTTCAACTACAGGTTGAATATTCTTTACTTGAAATGCTCAAGACCAAAGTGTTTTTGATCCCCCCCCCCCCCCCAGATTTTGGCATACCTGTATTTGCATCATGAGATATCTTGGAGATGGCATTGAATACTAATCATGAACATGTACTTTTCATATATGCTTTATATACATATATATACACACACACACACACACACACACTAGCTGAGGACCTGGCGGTGCCTGGGTTATTTGAGGAAGGCATTGTGTGCCAAGGTTGGTTCCTATTAGATGTTTATGAGGCTTGCAGTGGTCTCAGGAACTTAGTGAAGGTACTGCAAGTCCCGGGGGCCTAGTCAGGAAAATCAAGTTAAGGAAGCCTAACAATATCCCATGAGCTGAGGCCTAGTCAGGAAAATCAAGTTAAGGAAGCCTTTCTGTCAATTTTGGGACTGGTTTGTGATTTATAGGGACTATAGTGTTGTTTGGGAAGTGAATGACGTGAAGGTACTGCAAATCCCATCATTCGTGGCCCCTCCTGCCCTAAACCACACCAGGTAGTGAAGTGGGCCATTGGTCGCCTGTTTGCCAAGTTTGGTCCTGATCTGTCATTACTCTGGGCCTCAGTGGCTGACTGCCTGAGGCCTTTCCCTTTCCCTCTGAGTCACTTTAGAATGTTTGAATGTGGTTGGCCATTTGGAGGCAGTTATGCAAATTCCATTTCAGTGGCAAGCAATCTCCTCTGTATGGGACCGTAGACTGTTGGATTTCTGAGGCTGGCCAGTTAGCAAATAATCCCCAATGGCAGCCAATCGAAACGCTGGCACATAATAATCCGGTCGCAATGGCGCACCACCACAAACACTGACTTTTATTATATGTAATAGATAGATAATAGATACATACACACACACACGTCAGAAGTGAACTGAGAATATACTGCAAGTTGCTTCTGATGTGAGAGAATTGGATGTCCGCAAGGACATTTCCCAGAGGATGTCCGGATGTGCTACCATCCTGTGGGAGGCTTCTCTCATGACCCCGCATAGGAAGCTGGGGCTAACAGATGGGAGCTCACTCCGACTCGAGGATTCAAACCGCCGACCTTCAGGTCTTCAGTTCAGCTGGCTCAAGTGTTTAATCACATTGCACCATTGCAGATACTATAATATTTTGATAATTTTATGCACAAAACAAGGTTTGCAAACACTGTTTGCCCATCAAAAAGCAAAGGTGCTACTATATTTGTGAACAATTTTGGAGTATTTCAGAATTCTGGAAAAAGAATGCTTGGCCTGGACCAGGATCCCTGATTAATGACTGGTGATTTGGGAGTCCAAAACACTAAGAAGATCATAGGTTAAGAACCACTAGTCTTTACAGACTAACAGCAGATCTTTACTATTATAGGTAGAGGCCTCACTCCACTCTATCTAGACTTCTCAAAGATTGAATCTAGGATATTCTACATTCCAAGTCTGTTCTCTGCTCTTCCAACGATGACTCTTCAGGAACAATCTTAGAACTCAAAATATTAAAATATTCTTCTGAATAGAAAAGTGTTATTTAACCATCAATGAGAAGAACTAAATGACTGAAATTGCGAGCATATAAGATTGGAGTTGCAGGTTCCCCTTTGCACCAATTATTTAACCTTTGCAACTATGAAGGTGTTCATCTTTCAAAAATCCATTTTTGCTATACACGCAGTTTGCAATTGTAAGTTTTCCCCTTCCCTACATCTTCTTTAAATTCAAAATTCAAAGTGAATACTTGGCATCCTTTATTTATAGGGGCCCTTTCAATAAAGCTCTCTTGATTTCAGTAGCCAATTGTTGCCTTTCTGTGCCTTGAAGTTGCTTTCGATTTATGGGAACCATAAGACGAAAATATCACAGGGTTTTCTTTGCAAGATCTATTCAAGTGGATTTTGTCTTTGCCTTTCTCTAAGTGCACTGGCTGCCATTTATTTTCCGGTCCCAATTCAAGGTACAGGTGATCACCTATAAAGCCCTAAACGATTTGGGACCTGCCTACCTTCGTGACCAGATCCCCCTCCATGAACCAGCTCGAACCCTCCGCACCTCGGGGGAGGCCGTCCTGTTGCCCCTGCCAGTCTCACAGACTCATCTGGTAGGCACAAGGGAGAGGGCCTTCTCCTATGTGGCCCCCCGACTCTGGAATTCCTTGCCCGGAGAGATTAGGAAAGCCCCCACTCTGGAGACCTTTAAGAAATACCTGAAAACCTCACTTTTCCGCTGTGCCTTCAGAGAGTAGTTATCTAATCTCTACCATTGCTCTCCTCAATGCCCCCATTCTTGGAGTCCATCCCCCCTTCCCCCATAAAGGCTGTTTTTCCCTGTAAAGGATGCTATTCCTGTGGTGTTCCAGCCTGGGGGTCAGCCCAGTGGTCAGAGTCAGGCTCCAGAGGTCCCAGCTGACCAGGGGCAGTTTGGAGATGACGAATAGCCAGATGGGTATGGGTCCCCAAACGAGAGTTTGCAATGGGATGATGAATGGCTGGAGGGATATAGGACTGCAGATGAGTTTACTGAGGATTCCATGGAAGAGAAGTCTGAATCATGAGAGGCCCGAGGGCCTTGGTTCCCAAGAGAGAGTTTCTACTCCCTTCTCAGATGAGCATTCCGGAGAAGAGGAGTTTCCTGTTTCTCACTCTGATAACGGTGCAGCTGGGCCTGCTAACGAGCTGGTGTTTGATAGAAGGGCGAGCATCAGAGATTCTAGGAAATCGTGGAATCTAAGGAAGGGGGTGAGATGGGCACATCGAGACTAGCTTCCTTATTAGTCTGTGCTCCCGGGCTTCTAGTCAGACCTGAAGCCACCACGTTCAGCTTGATCAAGTCTCACAGTCAAGTCTCCAAGTTCAAGCTGACCGCCGGAGCGGTTCGGACTCAAGTTCATGTTGACTGCCGTTGCGGTTTTTCTCAAGTACCACGTTTGGCCGCCGGAGCCAGGGCCGGAGCCAGGATTTTGTTTCGGGGGGCTGAGTTTGGTTCGGGGGCTGAGACTGGGTGGAAGAGGGTCTACCATAGCTAACCTTTTGTATTGTTATCCCAATAACCCCATGAATGTGGGATATAATGAGCATGGTGATCAGATCATGATATGAATAAACATAACAGTTTAAATAATGTACCAGTAAGGCCTTTTCGCGGACCACCCTGAGAATTTTGGGGGGCTGAAGCCCCCTTAGCCCCGGCTACATGCCTGGCCGGAGCGGTTTGCCTTGTTTTGGAACTTTGCTTTCCTTGGGACTTAAGCCGCTTGGGCTTACAGCTATAGAACTTTATTGGACTATTTTTGATTGCTTTATTTTTACTTCTTTGGACTATTCTTTATCCTTTATTCTAAATAAAAGTACATTTATTGCATCTGCCTGTGTGTGTGTGATCTAGGGGGGGGGCTGTCCAAGTTCTGAGGTGCAACAATTCCACTTATCTCACGCTGAGTTTTAACACTTTATATGTGTGCCTGTGGATTTGTGATTTTAGATATCTAGTTGTATATTGTTTTTTATTTATATGTATATATTTTATTGTGTTTATTGCTGATGTTTTGATTTTATTTTATTGTAATTTTCTGTTTGGGCTTGGCCTCATGTGAGCCGCCTCGAGTCCCCATTGGGGAGATGGGGGTGGGGTACAAATAAAGATTATTATTATTATTATTATTATTAGGCAAAGAACTTGCCAGTGGGTCACACAGTGGATTTTTGTGTCTGAGTAAGGATTCAAACTCTGGTCTCCAGAATCATAGCCCAATGCTCAAACCCCTTTACAGTGATGTAAGCAGTTAGCGGGGGTTTAAAAACAAGAGAATACAAATATGGCAGGTTAGTGAAGGGGGAGAATGGATTGCTACCTCACTAAATCCTTCCAGATGTCAGCTCTTGCCTAGTTCTGTTTGATAAAGGGTTTTTGCAACTTCAAAATATGTCAGAAATTGGTTCAATAAAAGGGTGCTGCCTTCCCTTCACTTCTGCGGCTCCTTTTTCTTCTGAGCCAACATACTAACAATGGCATATACTACATTTCAAACGATCAGACAACAGTAAAAGTATTGAGTGTTTCAGGCAACCACATAAAGCTTTCCTTTTCCCAGTAAGTGATGTTGACAAAGCAAGATGATTTCTGTTCTGGCCTGTCTCTAGTCAACCACCCGCAAACCAAATAAAATTCACTATATTGTCTGAACACTGGCACAATATTAAGAAATTTAAAAAGAACAACAACAACCACTACCTACGGAAATTCAATCAGGGCTGAAAGGATATCTGCTTGAACACTGCCCTTAGGGTTTGTAGAGAATGCCATGCAATACTTATCAATGAGAGCTGCAAATGCCGCAAAGGTGCCTGCAATTCCAAAGCCAGGTTCGAGCTGAAGTTAGAGCATAATGATTCAATTTTGGCATCTTATGGAATCCTGGGATTCTCAGTTAAAATTTTCAGCCAGAAAACTTAAGATTCTCAGAAATTAATCATTATCCATAGGGGTGTTGCTATGGCAGTCAAGTGTAGTGTGAAAAGACCCCTTGAAATTATATGCCTATTCGATGCATATTCTGTAAGTACACATTGCACTATGAAGATTGCATGTGCCTACGTCAGCAGTTCGAATCGACGGGATGGATGAACTCTCATTGTTAGCCTCAGCTTCTGCTAACCTAGCAGTTCGAAAACACGTAAATTTGAGTAGATCAATAGGTACTGCTTCAGCGGGAAGGTAACTATGCTCCATGCATGACGGCGACATGACCTAGGACAGTGTTTCCCAACCAGTGTGCCATGAGCGATCATCAGGTGTGCCGTGGGAAATTGGAACCTCCAATACCCTTTCTTCCCCCAAACTTGGGCAAACTTGGACCTTCCAGGTGTTTTGGACTCCAACTCCCATCATTCCTAGCAGCCTCGGGCTCTTTTCCCCCCCCCCCAGCCATTTAAACAGGAAAGGGCCTCAGGCTGTTAGGAATTGTGGGAATTGAAGTCCAAAGCACCCAGAGGGCCAAAGTTTTCCCATGCCTGTTTTAGGGACCTTAAAGTGGTGAGCTTCCTTCCAACATTGTGATTCTGGATAGAAAACAAACAACAACATAACATAACATTGTTTGAGTCCACAGTGCTCTCTGAGTATAGGTGAACTACAACTTCCAAACTCAAGGTCAATTCCCAAGCAAACCCTTTCAGTACTTTCTGTTAGTAATGAGAGTTCAATATGCCAAGTTTGGTTCAAATCCATTGTTGCAAGAGTTCAGGATGCTCTTTGATTGTGTGTTAACTATAAATCCCAGAAACTGTAACTCCCAAATGTCAAGGTCTATTTCCCCCAAACTCCATCTGTGTTCACATTTGGGCATATTGAGTATTCATGCCAAGTTTGGTCCTGATCCAACATTGTTTCAATCCATAGTGCTCTCTGGATATAGGTGAACTACAACTCCAAAACCCAAGGTCAATGCCCACCAAACTCCTATAGTATTTTCTCTTGGTTATGGGAGTTCTGTGTGGGAAGTTTGTGTCTTTCTGCCATTCCTGCCAGGTTATCTATGTTGTGTTCATCGAAACAGGTCCAGGTTTCACACTGAGTGTATAAATACATTTAAAAACATATTAACTATATGTATTACTGTGTTAGAGTGTCGTTTTGTGTCGTTTTGGTTGGTGGTGTGCCCCAGGATTTTGTAAATGTAAAAAATGTGCCGCGGCTCAAAAAAGGTTGAAAAACACTGACCTAGGAAACATCTACGGACTAACGGCGGCTCTTCGGCTAAGAAATGGAGATGAGCACCACCCTCCAGAGTTGGGCTTGACTAAACTTAATGCCAACCTTTATTTTTAAAAGTTACACCCTTAAGTTATCCTATTTATTTATAATTTACATTATTTCTACCCCGCTCTTCTCAACCCCCGAGGGGGGACTCAGAGCGGCTTGACAAAGCCAACAATTCGATGCCGATACACATTATACAATATACAATATAAAACCATAACATTCAGCATTAAAATACAGTTAGCATTGAACACGTAATACACATTCACTTGAGTTAAAACAGTGTTCCATCCACAACATAAGCATTGAGCCATATCCATCAACTTGCCATATCCTAGCTCCAGAGAGGAGCCAAAATCACCCCGGTTGGACTAAATGGCCCATGTGGTCTCTTTTCCACACTATGATTCTATGAGTTGTAATTTGCACATACTATGTCAGAGTGTCTGAACTCCATTACAAACCCAAGCAAGCAACATCTGGATACCAAATATTTTCTCATCAACAAAAAAGAAGTAAAAATTGCAATCCACAAAGAAATCCATAAAGAAATCGAGACAGAAGTGAAGATTTCATCAAGTAAAGGTATGACACCAGTATGATCCGTCAGTTCCTTTCAAACTAAATTGTATCTTTAACTGCAAATATTAGTGATAACTTTAGATCAAACAGTCATTTGCATCTACAGAGACAGATCACTCCAAAAAGTGACAGTTATTGTGACAGTTTTGGGGGGGAAACTCATGTTCCACCAGCATAAAAGTGGGAGGTTAATGTGCTCTTGAAGGACCGTCACTGAAGAATATCTGGAACTTACACAGTGACTAAACCAGAGCTCAAAGAATGTATTTTCTGTATTACAACTTTCAGAATTCTATAACCACGTCTCAAATTAAGCAAATGGAGGGGTTACAAATGTGGACCTACTTCAAAATGATGTAGTTACTGGCATTATTAATCTTCAAAGCACTTTTGTATTAAACTGTTCAAAAAGCCACCAGAGAAGGCATATTCTCGGGTGCAGTTCCGAAGCTATAGAATTCGCTGCCAGAGGAAGTTAGATCAGCTCCCACACTAATGCCATTTAGGAAAGGTGTGAAGACCTTCCTTTTTGAAGCAGATTTCAATTGAAGCCAGGCATTTTACGGTGGGGTGGGAATTTTAGACTGTTGTCAATTTTTACTGTTTCTAATATGGATTATCTGTTTTTAGTTATGGTTTTATATTCTATGCATTAAGGTGTTGTGAGTCGACTTGAATCTGCTCTGGAGAAAGGCGGCAAAGAAATCTCCAAAACAGGAACATTTAAAAATAAATAAATTTTAAAAATGTATAATTATTGGAGGGTATGCTTTATGTTCCAGAAATAACGTGATACTTAAAGGGACCAAGAAGTAAGAAGTTAAAATCAATGTGCAACGAGGAGACTTATAGATTAGTTTAGTAGGTGTTTGTTTAGAATGTGTACAGGCTGTATGTTATTTAAAGTTGTGCTAGTTACTTTTGTATACAATGAAATTTTTTTTAATGAATTTGTAAAGACCTTATGAATGTCTAAGACACCCCACTACTAGTAGCTCCTACAGACTCGGAGCAGTGGCTTCCTTTATATCAGCCTACCCACACTTAAAATGGGGGTATTTTCCCCATTGCCTTTCACCTTACCAAACATTACCATGTTTTCCATTAGTCACATTATCTCATGATATTCCAAAGTATGACTGCTTCAGTTTAGTCATTTTGGCTTTCAGGGAGAGTTCAACCTTGATTTGCTCCAAGACCTATTTAATTGTCTTTTTGGCAGTTCAATTTCAATTTTTTTAAATTTTAACATATATAAAGTGAATATTATCAGGGAAAGAGGGGGAACAATATATGTATAGAAAAGTAGGAAAAGCTAAATAGAAGAGAGAGAGGAGCAAAAAAATAATGTAAAAAAATCAAAAGTCAAAAGATATTGAAAAAATAATAGTGAAGAAAAAAATTGTGACTTCCATTCCAAACTTTTGTCTTCTCTTAATTTATTTCTCTTCTGTCTCTTTGTCCCTTCCATATTTCATTAATCTTTTCTAGTGACATTTTTCTTTTCATATTCTAGCAAGAGTCTTCTACATTTCAAATTACTTCATTGTCAGTAAGTATCTCTAAACACTTATTCAAAGCAATGGTATTCCCCGTAGTAACCTACAGATGTGAGAGCTGGACCTTAGGGAAGGCTGATCGAAGGAAGATAGATGCTTTTGAACTGTGGTGCTGGAGAAAAGTTCTGAGAGTGCCTTGGACCGCGAGAAGATCCAACCAGGCCATACTTCAGGAAATAAAGCCTGATTACTCATTGGAGGGAAGGATAGTAGAGGCAATGATGGAGTACTTTGGCCACATCAGGAGAAGAAAGGAAAGCTTAGAGAAGACAATTATGATGGAGAAAAATGAAGGAAAAAGGAAGAGGGGTCAACCAAGGGCAAGATGGATGGATGGTATCAATGAAGTGACTGGAATTACTCTGAAGGAGCTGGGAGAGGTGACAGCTGATAGGGAGCTTTGGCGTGGGATGGTCCATGAGGTCACGAAGAGTCGGAAGCGACTGAACGAATGAACAACAACATCTCTAAACATTGCAGTTTTTCCACACAAGAGAGTTGCTCCAGTCTCTTCATCATTTTGTCATCTGCGATATTCTTTTATAAGAGCTGTGATCAGAACTGTGTACAGTATTTATTTATTTATTTATTAGATTTGTACACCGCCACTCCCAAAGGCTCGGGGCGGTTTACAGCACAATGAATGAAATACAGTTGGATAAAAGACAGTAAAACAATAAAACAATAAAATTCAATAGCACACAATAGAACATTGACTGGGATCACAAGCATTCAAAGGCTAAATAAGTGTGTCTCACATGCTCTGCGGAATGCATTCAAGTCTCGCAGAGCTCGTGTCTCCGAAGGCAATGTGTTCCAAAATGTTGGAGCAATGATGGAAAAGGCTCGCCATCTAGTAGAAGTTAGATGGAAGGATTTAACACTTGGAATGCCTAGAAGATTCAGGTCTTCTGAGCGCAGTGATCTCGAGGGGTTATATGGAATCAGGCGATCCTGCAAGTACACTGGCCCCAGACTATACAAGGCCTTAAAAGTAAGAACTAACACCTTGAAGGTGATCCGGCATTCAATTGGTAGCCAGTGCAGATCCTGCAGGATTGGAGTTATGCGGCATGTCGCGGGCTCCCCTGCACTAGCTTGAGTTTCCGGATCACGGTCAAGGGAAGGCCAATGTAAAGAGTGTTACAGTAGTCAAGTCTTGAGATGACTGTGGCTTGGATTACTGTGGCCAGATCGTTCCGGGACAGACAGGGGGCCAGACGCTTTGCCTGTCACAGATGGAAAAACGCGGTTCTGCTGACAGTGGAGATTTGAGTCTCCATTGACAGCAGAGGGTTCAAGTGGACACTCAGGCTTTTTACAGATGATGATGGGCGTAATGCATCGCCATCCAGGGCCGGCAGTTGGATGAGTATGAGATACAAGATCAGTCTGATATTGGCAATTTTATTTTTGATTCTGTTTCTATAACAGCTGTTTTATAACAGCTGAATCTACGTCTGTTGAGAGAAAAACAATAGAGATGAAACCCTATTAATTCACTTAGATCTCCTCACTGGGTTTGACCTTCAAGAATGCTCCTTGAGTTGGATGCATAACTGTTGTGGATTCATTCCTACTTGAATGACTAATTCAAAAAAAAAACCATTCTGAAAGTCAAAACACATCTTGGAAATATGTTCTGTGGTCCTTCAGGGCTCCTTATCTCAAATGCTGTTTAGCATCTACACTGGGCAAGGTCATCTGGAAATTTCAATGAGGTTCAATCAACAAGCAGGTAATGCTCATCTTTCTCTGTTTCATCAAGTTCAGGAGAGTCAATGAATAAGTGCTTCCGTGCATTAATAGACTGGATGAAGGCCACTAAGGTGAGATTCAATCTAGACAGAATGTTACTGAGGTGGCCTATCTGTCGTGTTGAATGTATTCAACTGTTCTGCATGAAACTACCTTTAAATAGATGAAACTCTAATCAGCTGATATTTAAAATAACGATCCTTAGATTGATGCCAATGCAGTAGTTCCCTTTATCTGTGAGGATACATTTCAAGATCCACAGAGGATGCCTGAAGCCCCAGATAGTACTGAACCCTATATATATATATATATATTACTTAATGTATTACTTCGCAAATGAAGATTGTTAGGAAGGACTCAGCCGGAGGACACTTGCATCACATCTTGGCCGAGGGACACTCTATCAGCCTGATGTGGCTATTATGCCACCACTAGCATAGCTCACAATTTAGGGTATGCAAGCCTGTCCCCCAACGATAAGAGGGGTGTGTGTGTGTGTAGTAAAGGTTTCCCCTTGAAATGAAGTCTAATTGTGTCCGACTCTGGGGGATAATGCTTATCTCCATTTCTAAGCGGAAGAGCCAGCGTTGTTTATAGACACCTCCAAGGCCATGTGGCCAGCATGACTGCATGGAGTGCCTTTACCTTCGAGCAGAAGTGGTACTTATTGATCTACTCACATTTGCATGTTTTTGAACTGCTAGGTTGGCAGGAACTGGACTAACAACGGGAGCTCACCCCTTTTCCGGATTCGAACCACTGACCTGTCAGCAAGTTCAGCAGCTCAGCGGTTTAACCTGTTGCACCTCCAGGAGGCCCAGTAGGTTAATATATACATACACACACATATACATAAACACATATATACATATATGGGATCCTATTGCAGTGGTGGCCTATCCTACCAAGTTGTCATGACCGAAAGAAGTCGTTATATGTAAAACGTGCTGTTTGGACTGGAAGTCAGCCACAGTAACAACAACAATAATAAAACTTTTTAACAAACGTTTTGTGATTGCAACACATAATGTAAAACCCATGAATTGCTCATTTCTGTAATTTTTCCATAAAATATTTTTAGACCACAGTTGATTGCAGATTACTGAAACCATAGAGAGCGAAACTGCAAATAAGTGGGAGGAACACTGTATGCCAATCTCTTGAGAGTTTCAGGACAAATACAAAGTCCCCAATACAAAGGAAAAGGGAGTTGCTGGTCCCCAACATCAGATAACTGGAAATGCATTCTCCTAAAGTATTATTGATTATTTCAGGATTTTACCCCGCTCTTCTCAACCCCCAAGGGGGGACTCAGAGTGGCTTACAGTACGGCACAATTCGATGCCCACATCACAACAGCATAAAACCCAAAACCCCACAACAATTAAAATACATTAAGATACATTAAAATACAGTTTCAACAGCATCATACACAGTCATTCCAGGTCCCAAAGTATCAGTCACTATTGGCGAATACTCAGTGATCCAAAGCTGTCACTAGTGATAACGTTTTTCTTAGCGATCGTGAGCCTTTTATTACCTTTGACTGATGAACCAGCAGCAAACTTATCTGTATAGTGACAGCGTGACAGTTATCAACTATGTCAACATAGGAGTGTTTGGCTTTATACAAGCATGAGCCCATATAGAAGAGGAAAATACTTTATGGCAGCAATGGAGAACTAAAAATTTACAGCCTTCTTTTATTGCCTTTGTTCCTGTCACTTCTTTGTCTCGCTTTTTTAGGGAAAGGGGAGGTCTCAATGTTTTGTCTGTTACACTCTATAACACTGAAATAATCAACAGGATCATCTGTATCCCATGATTCTAACATCACTTTTCTTTCCCCCTGAATGAACTTTGCACACACCTTCAATTGTTGAAAAAGGCCAAAGAGCTTTGGAAAGTAGTGTAATATTTTGCACCTTCTGTTTGGTCTAATATAGGTATTACCAACGGAGATTTGGGATTCTGGGTTGCATTTACCCATGGTCAATTGGACACTATAAAGCAGTGTTTCCCAACCAGTGTGCCGTGGCACACTAGTGTGCCGTGAGCGATCATTAGGTGTGCCGTGGGAAATTAGCACTCTCCTCCCTCCTAGCAGCCCCCTCACAGGTTTCCAAGAAACAAATTGAGACTCTCCACTTGGAAATGTTTATTATTTTTTTTACTATTTTACTGGATCTTGTGAGGGTAGCAGTCCCCCCCCCCTCCCACCAAGGAACTGTTTATAACAGCTTCATGACATCCATAGTTAACTGGAAGAAAGTTTCACTCAGGGTCTGCAGAACAAGCTCTATGAGGAGCGGCTTGAAGAGCTGGGCATGTTTAACCTGAAGAAGATAAGGCTGAGAGAAGACATGATAGCCATGTATAAATATGTGAGAGGAAGTCATATAAATGTTGTGTTCATCGAAACAGGCCCAGGTTTCACACTGAGTGTATAAATACATTTTAAAACATATTAACTATACGTATTACTGTGTTAGAGTGTCATTTTGTGTCATTTTGGTTGGTGGTGTGCCCCAGGATTTTGTAAATGTAAAAAATGTGCCGCGGCTCAAAAGAGGTTGAAAAACACTGCTATAAAGTACTGCATCTAGATGCATTTGAAACTCGCTCTGAAACTTCAGTTAATACAAAATATGGCTTTAACTGCGCTTGAAAAAAATTGAATGTATTATGCCAATACTTTTGTACACTGTTTCATCTCTGAGCTCTGTTTGAAAAATCTTGTGTCAGAACCAGGTTACCAAAAGGGTCATGTCCTCCCACAGTTTTTTTTGCTGGACCTTAGTCAGTGTCAGCGATCTTCTCTGAGTGCAATTACCAAGTGATATCCCATAAAAGCAAGGACCCTCTATTACAGTCTGATCTGGCTACGGTCGTCCATGCTCTGGTCACATCCCGAATAGATTACTGCAACGCACTCTACGTGGGGCTGCCTTTGAAGACAGTTCGGAAATTGCAATTAGTTCAGCGGGCGGCAGCCAGACTACTAACGGGAGCTACATACAGGGAGCATACCACCCCCCTGTTGTGTCAGCTCCACTGGCTGCCTGTCCAATTCCGGGCTCAATTCAAAGTGCTGGTTTTGACCTTTAAAGCTCTATACGGTTCTGGCCCAGCTTACTTGTCCGAACGCATCGGCCGCTACGTCCCATCCCGTAACCTAAGATCATCTGGGAGGCCCTGCTCTCGCTCCGCCGACTTCTCAAATGCGGTTGGTGGGGACGAGGGACAGGGCCTTCTCGGTGGTGGCCCCCGCCTGTGGAATGCGCTCCCTATGGAGGTACGGTCCACCTCATCCCTCCTGGCATTCAGGAAAAAGGTAAAATCCTGGCTCTGGGACCAGGCGTTCCCACATCAGCTCTAAGCAGCATGTTGGATGGGATTTTAATTGGAAGGGAGGAAGAGGGGCAATGTTTTTATGGTCGAATATTGTTTTAAATTGGAATGACTGTAGATGTTGCTGAGGAATTGTATTTTAATGTTTTAATGTATTTTAATGTGTTGTGGGGTTTTGGGGTTTTACGCTGTTTGATGTGGCATCGAATTGTGCCGTGCTGTAAGCCGCTCTGAGTCCCCCCTTGGGGGTTGAGAAGAGCGGGGTAAAATCCTGAAATAAATAAATAAATAAAATAAAATAAATACAGTGGTTCTCAAACGTTTTTTTCCTACCGCCCCCTTTCCAGATAAAAATTTGCTCACCGCCCCCCTAGAAATTACTTTTTAATTTTTTTAAATAGCAATTAAACAGAAAGATATATGTATTAATGTTTCTACCTTTTTCGTAAAATATAGTAAAGAAAGGTGTAAATTAGAAACATTCAAGTTTGAAATTATGAAACTATTTATTGAACTTAGAATAGAAAGGTAATACCAATGTTGCATACTTCTGGAAAATGGGAAGGGGGAGATGATGTGCCAATTGGGTTCTCCATTATTGCTCCTGGCACAGAAGAAGTGGGCTTTCATTCACCAAAAAAGTTAAAACATTTGAAGTCATCTCAGTGAGAAGGATGAATCTGGCATACTGCTACCAATCTAGTAATCCTCGGCTCTATTTTCGTCAGCAGTCATCTCAAATCACCGCGATTGGCTATTTGCAAAAGGTTTCTTTTTTTGTTAATAAATTGGTTACCGCACTGAATACACGTTCCACTAAATATGATGAAGGAAAAGCAAGGCGTGATTGCACATACCTCAATGGAAGTGAGGGAGTATGCAGGAATGTTACCTTCTTCTTAGCATGTATAAGTGACATAACAGTTGCTAAAAATTAATTAGGGAATTGCATTACTTGTTGTGATCAGTAGTTTTACACCAGGAAAAAACTGTTAATACAACTTAATTTGCAAAACAACAATTTCAATGTCAATATTGAACCAAATTTGGCATAGAGAATCCCATGGCCAAGAGAACATACTGGAGAGGTTTTGACATATTGAACTTACACATCAATTAAATAAAGAACAAGGCTCATCAAACAGGGGGATTCCAGACATGAATTAATCAGGGCCAACAAAGGATCCCCCCAGGCAATAACCAGCCAGACACTGAAGCTGCAAGGCCATTCAATGACAATCAAGGTGGCCAATTGCAACAGTCACACTTGCCTCAAGCAGACTAGACTTCTTCCTCCCACCCTGGACATTCCACTTGCTTAGTTTCCAACAGACTTCACAACCTCTGAGGATTCCTGCCGTAGATGTAGTAGGGGCGAAAGGTCACAGGCGCACGAGTGTGTGCACCTGCAAGTTGGAACGAGGCTGTATGGCGTGGGCACATCGCCTGTCCCCTTCCTCTCCTCAACTCCGCCCACGCCATGCAGCCCCGTTGGCGTGGGCGGAGTTGAGGAGAGGAAAAGGACGGGCGCTGTGCAGAGCCCGCCCCCTTCCTCTCCTCAACTCCGCCCACACCAACAGGGACAAGTGGCAACCGAACGCCAGAGTAATGCCACCACCCCCTTACTGGGCTTCAGTGCCCCCCCAATTTCATCGGAGGCTGTCCACCTGGAACGTGCGACCGCCCACCAGGCTCTATTATGTGATATGTAATTCAGCTGGTACATACTTTGTCTTCCCAATTAACACAACTAAATCCACACTCAGATATCAGACTTTCTTTTTTATTCTCCCAAGCTTTTGAGAGCTATAATTAAATGTGTGTTTTGACTTTTAAAGGTTCAAGGCCTACCTGTGTCAATTTTCTAACCTAATCTTTGTTATGTGTTTTATTCTATAACTGTGTTTTGTAAAAAAAAAATCACATTACTATTTTAACTGCTACATTAACAATATCCATCCAGACAATTTCAATTATGAAACTGGAAAGGAAAACCGCAAACAAGTATATATTTAAAACAAATAAAATAGCAGTGGTTCTCACACTTCTGCTTGCAAAAGAGCTTGGTTAAACTCTGACGTAAACAAGAGGAGATCCCTGTATTTAGACTTGCTTGTTTCCTGTAGAGTTGCAGTACAGAGATAAGTAACACATGGCCTTGTAAATCATACGCAGCCTGTGCTTATTTGGGGAACGGGTGGGTATATCATTATTGTTTTGTGAGCAAAATTGAACTTCATTCTTCACCGAAGAAGTGACGCGAGAGTGCTATGGTCGCGCCATCTTGGATTCGCTCAGACGCGTCTAAGTAAACAAAGTTAGAGTTAGTGCTGCAGCTGCGCATCAAGTGACAGTGGCAATTTGGGATCACAGCAAGACAAGCGAGTGACGGTGATGGAGAAGTTTTTGAGAAGGGAAAATGCAAATGCCGAACCGGGCCCTGGGCAAAATTATGGCACAGATGAAGGCCCTAATATGAGTGGTGGACAAAACAAAAAAACTGACAGCTGTTGAGCAAGAGCTTTGTGTGTGTCTTTCTACCATTCCTGCCAGGATATCTATTTTGTGTTCATCGAAACAGGCCCAGGTTTCACACTAAGTGAGTGTATAAATACATTTAAAAACATATTAACTATATGTATTACTGTGTTAGAATGTCATTTTGTGTCATTTTGGTTGGTGGTGTGCACCAGGATTTTGTAAATGTAAAAAATGTGCTGCGGCTCAAAAAAGGTTGAAAATCACTGACCTAACTAACTAACTCTTCTGGGAACTCATCTGACTATACTGGCCTACCTCTGGTCAGTGACAGTCTGTGGAGTTTCCAGTGCCTTCAGTGAGGTGCCAGGCCTCAATAGAAGGGACTTGCTCTCTCTACCTCTGGCCTGATCACCTTGGGCATTGGCCACCCCAGAGACCCTTCTACCAGAGAAAGTGAGCAAGGGAAACTTTCATCTGTCCTTTGTCCCTGGAATCATCCATGACCAGCAACTTCAAGAACAACCCAGGCACCAACAAGCCACACCAAAAAACTGCCAGGCTATTCAAGTGCTATTTAAGGTGGCCAACTGAAACATTCACACCTAGCTCCAACAGAGAAGAGTTCTTTATTCCTAGTTCCAACAGACCTCACAACCTCTGAAGATGCCTGCCATAGATGCAGGCGAAACGCCAGGAGAAAATACTTCTAGAACATGGCCATATAGCCCGAAAAATTTAAGATCATCCGGAGAGGCCCTGCTCTCGCTCCCGCCAACTTCTCAAATGCGGTTGGGGGGGACGAGAGGGGGGGCCTTCTCGGTGGTGGCTCCCGGTCTGTGGAACGCGCTTCCAAGCGACATACGATCAACCCCATCCCATACGATCAACCCCAACTCCTGGCATTCAGGAAAAAAGTGAAATCTTGGCTGTGGGACCAAGCGTTTGCACATTAGCACAATGCAGCACTTTGGACTGGATTTGTTATGGCAAGTTTATGGATATGGCTCAATGCTCCTGTTATGGACGAAATACTGTTTTAAACTTAAGAGAATGTGTATGATGTGTTAATGTTAATTGTATTTTAATGTGTTTTAATGTTTTTGGTTTTATATTGTATTTATTATGTTGGCATCAAATTGTGCTTTTTGTTAGGCCGCTCCGAGCCCCCCCCCCCTTCGGGGGTTGAGAAGAGCGGGGTAGAAATGTTGGAAATAAATAAATAAATAAAAACCTACAACAACCTTCTCCAACATTCTGGCCTCTAGGTTTAAAAAATTTCTGTCATCATGGATAGGAGAGGAACAAGCCGGCTTCCTACCCAACAGAAGCACGAAGGACAATCTACGTACCATCTTGGACACTATAGAATATTATGATACGAATATTCAGAGGGAGCTGGCACTGCTAGCACTCGATGCCGAAAAGGCATTCGATAACCTCGATTGGAATTTCTTCAAATCACTCTTAGAGGAAATGGACATTGGTCATCAAATGAAGAATGCCATCAGGGCCATATATAAAGATCAAAAAGCGAAGATCCAGGTGAACGGAACCCTCACAGAAGAAGTCCCAATTACCAAAGGTACGCGACAAGGATGCCCCCTTTCTCCCTTAATATATATAATGGCGCTGGAAATATTAATCAAATCCATAAGGGAAGACAAGGAGATCAAGGGAATGAGAATAGAAAGCCACAACTACAAAATCCGAGCATATGCAGACGACATAATCTGCATAATCGAGGACCCTATTAACAACATAAGCGCATGGATGGGGAAGATTGAGGAATACGGCCGAGTAGCAGGTCTCAAGATTAATAAAGGAAAATCAGCAATATTAACAAAGAACATATCAGGAAAAGGAAAGAACTTCTTCATAAAATCTCTGGCATCACTATAAACTCGAAAATTAAATATCTGGGAATATGGCTAACAGCAAAAAATGCCCAATTGCTGAAAAATAACTATGAAGAAAGCTGGAGAGCCATCCAAAAAGATCTGGCAAATTGGAGATTCCTACAGTTATCTCTTCTAGGAAGAATAGCTGATTAAGATGAATGTTCTTCCTAAATTAATGTACCTTTTCCAGAACATTCCCATCATAAGGAACAAAAGTCTGTTCCATACCTGGAAAAAGAAATCTCAAAATTTATCTGAACGGAAAAGGCCAAGAATCAACCACAACATCATGGTAGACAAGAAAATCAGAGGTGGATTTGGCCTACCAGATTTCACTCTATATTTCGAGGCGTGCGCTCTAATGTGGGTGAAAGAATGGATCTCGCTAAGGAACAAACATCTGCTAACACTTGAGGGCTTTGATCTACGAGTGGGTTGGCACGCCTACTTGTGGTACAAGAAAACAGCGGTGGAGAAAACTTGAAACCACTTTGTACGGTCGGCCCTCATACGTGTTTGGAATAAATACGCAAAAAGATTTTACATTAGGACACCACTCTGGATATCCCCAATGGAGGCAGAACATCGGAGACTCCTGGGATGGACTGTATGGCCCACCTACAAAAGTCTGCTGGAAAGATCAGAAGGAGCCGTGGAGCTCAAAACTCAAGAACAGTTAAAACAAATCCTAGAAAATATAACCTGGCTCCAATACCACCAACTAAGAAAGAGATTCAACTTAGATAAAGAAGAAGGCTTTCATACAGAAGAAGACTTCTGGGATAAGCTTATCCAGACAGACAAAAAGACCATCACAAGGATATATAGCAAGATATTAGAGTGGGCCACAGAGGAGGAAGAAATTAAAAACTGCATGATCCAATGGGCCAGGAATATCGGGCGACAAATCAAAATACACGAATGGCAGCAGATGTGGAACAGAAAACTGAAATATACATACTCAACAGAGCTAAAAGAGAATTGGCTGAAAATGTTCCATCGCTGGTACATCACGCCCCAGAAGATCGGGAAGATGTACAAAGACAGGAACCCTAACTGCTGGAAGTGCCAGATCCAAGCGGGCAGCTTCTTCCACATGTGGTGGACCTGCCCAGTAACAACAAAATACTGGAGAGAGGTCCATAAGACGACACAATGTATGTTGAAAGCAAGATTGCCAATGAAACCGGATATTAGTTACTTGGGCTCTCAGATAAAGAGAGGACCCTGGACACAAACTCGGAGAAACTATTTACTTATATTACCACGGCAGCAAGAGTTGCTTTTGCTAGGATATGGAAATCAAACAAGACACCGCAACAGGAGGACTGGCTCCAGAAACTGTGGGACATTAAAGATATGGACACATTAACATTCTTTCTGAGCAAAAACACCGGCCGGCCTAGAATCAGAACAGACTGGAGTCCAATAGAATTATACAGAAAAGATCAAAAGACCAAGCCACAGCCAAATAAAGTATAAACCTGAACAAGAAAGTAAAGAAGGACTGACAGGAATGAACTGAAATTAGATTTCAAAAATACTAAAGATCACTATCTTGAAAAGGAAAAGAACAGCGAAAACCCACCCAAGACCCAAATGGAAGTCAATGGTTTTTATGTAACCCTGTACGTCAGTTTGTGATGTATGTCCCTACCCCCACCCCCACCGACCCCCCCTTTCTCCCCCCCTCCCCCTCCCTTTCTTCCCCCTCCCACCCCCTCCCCACCCACCTACCCCCCCCAGCTTTCCATAGATGTATACTCAAAAACCAATAAAAATCATATTTAAAAACCTACAACAACCCAGTGATTCCAGCCATGGAAGCCTTCAACAACAACTAGTTACCTTCAAGCTTTAAATGTGGATTTTGTTGTGGGGAAATCAAGATAGTCCCTGGGTGGAGAAAGACCCAGGATCAATTAAAACTCACCCTGTTTTTTATATTTTATATTCGTACATGTGGCCCACCTTGTCATTTGTGATTTTAGGTATCTATTTGTATATTGTTCTTTTATTTATATGTATGCATTTACATTGTGTTTATTGTTGATGTTTTGATTTTTGTTTTATTGTAATTTGTTGTTTGGGCTTGGCATCATGTGAGCCGCCCCGAGTTCCCAATGGGGAGATGGTGGCAGGATATAAATAGTGTATTATTATTATTTATTAATAAATCATTAACGTTTCTTGAAAGCAATAGTGTGGGCATTGATTCTGTGGGCTCCTTACTAAAACAAGAAGGCAATCAAGCATCCCTCAAGCTGATAGAAAGTCGAGACACATTAATGCTAAAGATTTGGAAGGCACAGGATCCCCCCCCCTTTCCCCCCCAATTTTCCTAACCTATCCATCCCATTTCAACTTTCCTTTGTCCGTTCCCCAATTATCCCACTTTTTCCCACCCCAATGTCTTAGATAGGCAATTTGTTTTTAAAGTATGTATATATGAAAACCCTGAAATAAAAATTATTTTTAAAAAATTAATGCTAAAGATATTTAAAACAGCTTTGGTGCGACACCACATGGACAATACGACATATTTTGGAAGCCACCCCTAGTTCTAAATTATTATTACATATATAAATAAATATAAAATTATATTATAAATTATATATATATATATAAACATATAAATAAAAAAACTGAGAATGAAGAACTCCAATGAAATCTCAGTAGAATAAACAAGCACTCTAATAAAACGGAATAAAGCACATCAAACCTCACTTCTAAATAAACACATAAAGACAGAAGGTTTCTCAGTATAATCAAAATTCTCCAGTAGCCACCGTTAAAAACCAAACCAAGTTTTAATAAAAAAAAGAAGGGCACGCAAAGCTCGGTGTAGCATGAAATATCTCCAGAGACCTGTTTAGTGAAATTAACTAGTAGTTTAATAGAAAAAAATAGCCTGATATATGAGAGTGCTCCAATTTCTTCATAGAAATTAACATTTCAATCCTGTTTTTATCTAGAAGTCATTAAACTGTGCAACATGAATTATTGGAACTGTAGCAGAGAATTAACTCTATTCATCAAGTAAGTCCAAACAGTTTAGAGTGCATCTGTAATGAAAAAAATAGCTCCACATTTCTATCTCTTCTCATTAAAGTAAACCAGTTTTCCCTCTCTCAGTATATAAAACTGTCTTCTCTTCATGTAATTTATATTACCATAAGCCAGCTCACATTCTAAACTATTACACGCCTCCAATTAATTTTTGCAGCTTTTGCCTGAAAATTTAATGAGATAGTAGTGTATGAACCTGCTGACTCCAGATTATGCGTGTGCTTCTAATATTAATGTTGGCATAATAAAATAATCTGATAACATGCTTGATGGGAGCTTTACACTATTGTGAAAGTTGTTAAGGCAATATGTAAACCCAGTTAAATCATTTTACTCTTTTTTTTAAAAAAAAGAGGTAAAGAATTATGAAATTATTAACTAAAATTATACCAGCATCTCTACCTCAAACATTAGAAAATGAAAATGTTTGTTTTTCAGTCTGGGTTGGTTTTTTTTAAGAACTTCAGTCTAAAAGTTGCAGTGTCTGCAAATTAAAATCACATTTATTTTGCTTTTTTATTATTTGTTCTTAAAGGAATGTCCAGATTTGTTTACAACTGTTTATTCCAAAAAAAATATGGGGAAATGTACGCACTTACATGGTGAGAATTAATCCCTCACCATCTTGTGTTTAGGTTATTTGAATAATGCAAAATTTACAAATCGTGAATAAAAACGCATCTGGTCTGTAACTTTAGGAGTAATGCGTAAACCAGAACTTAGTTTTCATAAGGATTCCATCCTAATGTGTAATTACAGTTACTGTTTCAAAATAAATGGGACTAAAAATTTCACAGAATTCCAAATCTAAAAATATACTAAACTGTCAATTTTCATGTACATTTTTAAAACAGCGGATTAAGGCAGAAATAAGGTAAAATTTACTTATGGCGAATGCATATGACCATGGACCAGAAATAGACTGAGTGACACATCCTTTCCTTTTTGAAATGAAACCTAGAACTAATAGTCTGGCTTATAGACAATTTCAACGTGTTTTCTGTCTGTGACCATATGGATTCCATATTTATCTGTATTTAAACTCTCCGTTGTCATTATTTGAAGCACCGTCTAGCAGTGGTGAAAGTCATACCCCTGATCTACACAAATCAAATAGATCTTAAAACTTAATTATAAGGTGCAGGTCCAATAGACTAATCGAGTCAATTGGATTTATTTTTTATTTATTTATTTAAAACTTTTGTACCCCGACCTTCTCACCTCTATCGAGGGACTCAGACCGGCATAACAGCAAAAATTCAATGCAATAAATTTAAAAACAACTACAACAACATATTAAAATACATAAAAACTCAACAAAAAACCACATCACCATTAAAACAATTCCACTCAATCTGTAAACGGACAATAGCCAATCTCAGCCTATTCTGGGAAGGCCTGGTTCCACATCCAGGTCTTCACCAGCCTCCTAAAGGACAACAGAGAGGGGGCAGATCTAGCATCACTTGGTAGAGAGTTCCACAGCCGAGGGGTGACCACAGAGAAGGCCCTGTCTCTCGTCCCCACTGAGAGCAGGGCCTCTCCGGAGGATCTTAATGTTCTCTATGTGTTGACTTAGCATTCAACAACGGAATCACTGGGTTATTCAAATTGAGATTACCTAACAAAATTCAGGACGTAGGAAAACGTTTAGGATGTGCCAGTGAGAGTGATTCTTAGTAGTGACAACCCTAAGGTGAAGCACTGGAGGGCCAACATTTGTAATCCTGGCCGTTGGTTTTGTTGAACCTCTACTGATGGAGCTACAATGAAATGGGTTTTCAATATTTTTATCTTTAGTGTGTTTTAATAGATTTTTTAAATGTTATGATGCTTTCAGTTGTTAGTTTATCTGTTAAGTTTAATGAGGTTGTGTTATGTTGTCGAATGTGTTTATCTTGATGTAATTGTCTGTATGATTTCTTTCCGGCAACTGAATGTTTGCCTTATTTACATGTTGGAAACTGTCCTGAGTCCCTTTTGGAAGATAGGGCGGTATACAAAAAGTATTATTATTATATTATTATTTATTGTTGTTGTTGATATCTTATGGCTTGAGCATTGGACATTTGAATTTTCGCTCTGTCATGGAAGCCCACTAGATCAGTGTTTTTCAACCTTTTTTGAGCCGCGGCACATTTTTTACATTTACAAAATCCTGGGGCACACCACCAACCAAAATGACACAAAATGACACTCTAACACAGTAATAGTTAATATGTTTTTAAATGTATTTATACACTCAGTGTGAAAACTGGGCCTGTTTCGATGAACACAACATAGATATCCTGACAAGACTGGCAGAAAGACACACACGAAGGTCTTGCTCAACAGCTGGGAGTTATAAGAACATAAGAACATAAGAAGAGCCATGCTGAATCGGACCTCAGCCCATCTAGTCCAGCATTCTGTATCACACAGTGGCCCCCAGTTGTACACGGGGATCTCGAGCAGAAGGGAGGGCAAAACCCTAACCTGCTCCCGACCCCCCACAACCAGTACCCAGGGAAATCCTGCCTACCTCAACCAACTCCGAGGTGGCACTTAAATGTCCTTATCAGTAACTACCGATACACTTGGTATCCATGAATCTGTCTAATCCTGCCTTGAAGTTGTTCAGGCTGACAGCTGTCACAACCTCTTCTGGAAGTAAATTCCATAACCCAATGACCCTCTTGGTGAAGAAATATTTCCCTTCATTAGTCCTAATTTTCCTACCTTGGAGCTTCAGGGAGTGCCCTCTAGTCCTAGTGTTTTGTGACAAAGAAAATATTTTTTCTTTATTCACCTTTTCTATCCCATGCATGATTTTATACACTTCGATCAAGTCACCTCTTAGACGCCGTCTTTCAAGGCTGAAAAGACCAAGGTGTTGCAACCTGATTTCATAAGGGAGCCGCTCCATCCCTTGGATCATTCTTGTTGCCCTTTTCTGTACCTTTTCCAGTTCCGTTATATCCTTCTTAAGGTGCGGAGACCAGAATTGTACACAGTACTCCAAATGTGGCCTTACCATAGATTTGTAGAGAGGTAATACAACATTTGCTGACCTATTTTCGATTCCCTTCCTGATCATGCCTAGCATAGAATTTGCTTTTTTCACTGCTGCTGCGCACTGGGTTGACATCTTCATTGAGCTGTCCACCAAAACCCCAAGATCCCTTTCCTGGTTTGTCTCGGAAAGCTTTGACCCCATCAATTGGTAGGTGTAGTTGGGGTTCTTTACCCCGATGTGCATGACTTTACACTTGTTTAGGTTAAAATGCATTCACTCAATTATAGTTCACCCTCAATCAAAGAGCATTCTGAACTCCACCAATGATGGAATGGAATCAAACTTCCCACACAGAACTACCATAACCAAGAGAAAATACTATAAGAGTTTGTGGGCATTGACCTTGAGTTTTGGAGTTGAGTTCACCTATATCCAGGGAGGGAGGAAGACGTGGAGGCAGTTTAAGCAGTAGCACCCGCGGGTCACGCTCCCTCCTTCCTGTGGAAAAGCGCAGCATGAGCAAAGAAGAGGCAAAGCAAGCAGAGCAAGGCTGGGAAGAAGGGATCCCGAATGGAGAAGAAAAAGTGTGGCAGGAGGGGGAAGGTAGATCTTGGGAGGTTCCATTTGTTACGGCACACCTGATGATGCTGAAACACTGGTTGGGAAACACTGCACTAGATGAACTTGGCCAAATACACACTTGCACCCTCGGAGAGACGCAAAAAGCAAACTCCCATAGGAAGAAATCTTGCCAAGAAACCTCTGTGATCAGTTCGCCATAACTCAGAAATGACTTGAAGACACACAACAACAAATGCTGAGGCCCTATGCAATCTAAGCTAGAAAAACGAATGAGCAAACATTTTTCATTTAGCTAAGTACACAGGGATCACTGAAAGTGCGTGAACTGATGCTGTTCATCCCCATACCAGGAGATGCAATATAGCATTTTAAAAATAGCATTACATTGAACAGCCAATTCGGGGAATCCACAACGCCGAACTGTACCAATAAAAACAGACAAGCGAAATCCATCTCACCGTCTCATGATCTGTTTCAAGCATTAAACAGCTCTTATTCCTCACTTATATCAACACGGTGAGTCACTCATTAAACCAGCAATCTGTATCTAATCCAGTGCATTCATTCTGTGATCTATGGGCTGCCATCCAATTCATGAACCGCTGATGTAGTCTATTTGAACAAAACCAAACGAAAGTCAGAATCTTCTGTTTCACATTGTGCAAGCTTGATAGCTAGAAAACTAATTCAAAGAGAAAGCTAAAAAAACGTTTATCAACTGCTTTCCTTGTCTATAAATGGCTCATTAGGAATACTTTAATACAGTGACAAAAAAAGAACTATATTAGAGAGAGAAGGCAAATCTGCAATTTTCAAGTTCATCATCTGTTACAATCCAAACCATATTTGCAAAACCATGAATCCCTGTTTTCTCAATATTTGAAGTACTGTTTATATAATTCAAAGGATTTTCCCTATCCTTATAGAACAAAATCTGAGATATTCAGATGGTTGGGGATGTAACAGGCTCATTATCTGGTATTGCTTTTTCCCATGAATCTCGCTATTTCTGAATTTAGATGTGCCAACTTTCCAACTGGATGCCTTCCCCATAAAGCTGTATCTAACAGCAATGTTAGGTGTGATGTTTTATTTGCAGTGTAATCATATACTTCAGGTTTTCTTTCTTAGAAAGCCTAGAATGGCTTCTTCTTTGTCGTCCTTCTCTTGGAAAGTAAAGACCTTGAATTGTTTCCTGGACACCCGTGCAGACCAAAATCTGTGCATATTCATGTTACCTATATAAAAAGCGGAGACCAAAATCTCTGTATATTAATGTTACCTACAGTATATTTGCATACAACCAAATGATATTTGAAACGAGTGCTAGAGAGAGTTTGAGATATGTGAAATGGTGGGAAACTACAGCAGAGTATGCCGTATACAGCACTTCATTTATGTGAATGCAATTGTGGATATGACAGGTCAACTTTACACCACTGTTTTCTAACAGAATTCCAGTTTTTGTGCTGTAAAGCAGTGTTTCCCAACCAGTGTGCCATGAGCGATCATCAGGTGTGCCGTGGGGAATTGGAACCTCCAATACCCTTTCTTCCCCCTCCTAGCAGCTCTTTCTCCCTCTTTCCCTCTCCAAAGATCCTCCCCGAGGCAAAGGAAGGGCTCCGCCAAATGCCAGGGCCAGGCCCGCCTTGAGGAAGCCTTCAGGAGCCTCGACTCAGCATGGCTCCAGCTCCCGCTCAGGGCTGCTTCAGCCTCCCGATGCTCCCAGGTTCGCTCACTGCCCAATTCACCGACATGGAGCTTCCGGCTTTGGCTGTTCTTGTGAGAAATCCAAGCCAATGCAAAAACGCCAACTCAATCACTGCTCTGCTTTTGCGGAGGGAGGCAGCGAAAGAGGCCACTCAGATCTATGAAACGTATAGACTACCCATTCACAGGTTTCCAAGAAACAAATTGAGCCTCTCCGCTTGGAAATGTTTGGGTTTTTTTAAACTATTTTACTGGATTTTTCGAGAGTTGCCTCCCCCCCCCAAGAACTGTTTATAACAGCTTCATGACATCCATAGTTAACTGGAAGCAAGTTTCACTCAGGGTGAAATTTCACAAGGGTCTGGAGAACAAGCCCTATGAGGAGCGGCTTGAAGAGCTGGGCATGTTTAGCCTGAAGAAGAGAAGGCTGAGAGAAGACATGATAGCCATGTATAAGTATGTGAGAGGAAGTCATATATATATATATATATATATATATATATATATATATATATAGTGTTCATTGAAACAGGCCTAGGTTTCACACTGTATAAATACATTTATAAACATGTTAACTAAAAAAAACACAAAAAAACATGTTAACTATATGTATTACTGTGTTAGAGTGTCATTTTGTGTCATTTTGGTTGGTGGTGTGCCCCGGGATTTTGTAAATGTAAAAAATGTGCCACGGCTCAAAAAAGGTTGAAAAACACTGCTGTAAAGCCCTCTGCACTTGAGGTCCCGTTTATCTTGGCCTTGAGATCTTCAAATGTAGGCCTTCTCCATCCAACCATCATCATAGGCACGCATGACGGAAACACAAGAGAAAGCCTTCTCGGCAGCTGCTCCCAGACTCTGTCTGGAAAGACAAGACTTCCTAGAAGAGCTTGCACACACATGGTGACCTTCCAGAAGCAAGAGAAAACATTTTTATTTTAATAAGCTTTCAGGAACAGACTGCTTATGGGGAAATGGATTTTAATAGTGTGCTGTATTGTTTTTACATCTCTCTTCCTAATGGATACGTTTTAAATTGCTTTTAACTCTTAACAGTTACATTGCATTTTTATGTTTTTACTGACATTTTTTCATTTTCATCTGTTTTAATTTTTTTAAGTTCTCTTAAATCCAGTGCTGTTGGAAAAGATAGAATATAAAAAACATAAACCAATATTTTGTAAAAAAAAATTGAATTTTGCCATCCCCTCGATAATTTTTCAACAGAAAAATGGGAAATTGGGAGAAAAACTTGGAGAACATAGAAAAAAAATATTCAGTTGAAAGATTGCCTAGAATCATGCTGATAATAGTGGAACTATTTACTAGATTCCACAGAATGTTCAAACACCCTACCAAAGCAACTTTCAAGTTTGAGGTTGGGGTTCCCACAACTGAGCGGAGGAAGGAGGCAACCAGATAGCAAACACACCAGAAATCCAGGACAGCAACCACATTTCTTTTACCCTGGCTGCAGAAGTGCTAAAGAGTGAGTTTTATTGGATAATTACAGTTATAATTTAGTATTTTATGTTGCCGAAGCAGTAAAATTAAGTTTAAGTCTAATATGAAAGTACTGCATACATTTTCATTTCTCTCCTCAAAATAAAAAAAGGAAAAAATGTATTCCCTTCAAGTTTCCCACTTAAGTAAAATCTCAGTGAGAATTATTCCAGGTAAAGCGGTTCAGGACTTCAGTCCACTATACCAGTGTTTCCCAACCTTTTTTGAGCCGCGGCATTTTTTTTTCCATTTACAAAATCCTGGGGCACACCACCAACCAAAATGACACAAAATGGCACTCTAACACAGTAATACATATAGTTAATATGTTTTTAAATTTATTTATACACTCAGTGTGAAACCTGGGCCTGTTTCGATGAACACAACATAGATATCCTGACAGGAATGGCAGAAAGACACACACAAAGCTCTTGCTCAACAGGTGGGAGTTCTAGTTCACCCGCAATCAATGAGCATTCTGAACTCCACCAATGATGGAATGGAATCAAACTTCCTACACAGAACTCCCATAAGGGAGCCCGAGTGGAGAAGAAAAAGTGTTCAGCAGGAGGGGGAAGAAAGGGTATTGGAGGTTCCAATTCCCACGGCACACCAGATGATCGCTCATGGTACACTGGTTGGGATCGCTCCCTACACTATACCATGTTTTTTGGTGGTTCATTTCCACTTCTCAATGTTCATTAAGTGTTTCTTCAAATCCAACCATACAACAGTGCTTTGATGGGAGCTCCATTAGCTACCAAATATATCCTTCTTTGCTCTCTGGAAGGCACAGATTGAATTAAGAAGGAAATTTGAATTGCTTAAATGACTGTCTGAAGTGCCATGAGTTAAAATGAGATATCAGGTGCAAGACGGATCAGTGTAAAGCATGGAGAGTCTTGTATGGGGGGTACACAAGCTTACAGGAAATTAACTTTCTCGCATTTATTATGTATGTGGGAATCCTATATAGCAGTGGTTCTCAACCTGACTCTATACTTGGAAGCAGTCATACTCGACCACGAGTGATAGCCTGCAATGATGATGATATCTGCATGTATGCCTGCATTGGAAGTGCTCCATGATCCTCTGGATGTGTATCCTCAAAATTGTTGTAGAGTCTTGTAATGTCTGTATGTTGCATCTGATCAATGTTGATTCTACTTACACACATAGAATAAAACTGATTTCGGCCTAAAAACGGTTGAATCTGGATAACGTTTTAAATGGATTTTATTGTTTTAATTGAAATTTTATTGGTATATATGTGGATTTATTCATTTATTATTTATTTATATTATTTATATTCCGCCCTTCTCAACCCGCAGGGGACTCAGGGCGGATCACAATGCACATATACAGGCAAACATTCAACGCCATAGACATACAACATATATAGACAGACAATGTCACGATGCAGGGTCTCGGCCCGGCCCCTTAATCACACACACAGAGACGGTAATCAGCTAACTATTTATTGAATAATAAAAAACAGGTGAAAAGAGTAATTGTCCATAAAAAGTATCAAAATAGCAATGAAGGTAAAGAGTCTTAAGTAAATCCAAAAGCAAAGACTTGGCAAGGCTCCGCAAATCAAAGCGAATCAAAAACAGACTTGGTCAGTGGCAAGGCAAACAAGGCAAGGTTCATGGAAGTAAGCCCAAGAAACTTCTTGGCATGGCACGAGCCTAATCCTGGCTCCGTGGATCTTCGCTCGCTTCACTCCCTTCAGAACAGAAGTGGCCGAGCTACTGAGGATCCTTTCCCACGGATCCTATACCTAATTCCCTTGGCGGGGCTCCCGACACTCTAGGCTGCAGCGCCAATCTGTGCTACGGGACCTAGCGCTTCTCTGGCGCTCTAGGCTGCGGTGCCAAACTCTCCTGCTGGACTCAATGCTCCGTCTCCTATCAAAGCTCCATCCTTGCCTCCCAGCACCTGGGTCGCTATCTTCGTGAGAGCCGGACTCCCTTTCTGCTTCCATGGGCTCATCCTCCGCTATCTCCCTGACCCTTTCCTGCGACCCGAAACCACCTGGTTTCTCATACTGATCTGAGTCAGTGCTCTCAGGGTCAGCTTGACTTTCCCAGCTATCATAGCCGTCAGGCCATTCATCATCCCAGGCCAAGCTCTCTGTGGGAGAGGAAGGCCCAGCTACCTCGCCATCCCCTTCCTCCATGACCTCATCAGCTGCAGCTGGCCCTAATGCAAGTGGGACCCCCGGTGCTGCCCCCTGCCCCCCAGGCACGAAAGGGAACTGGGTTGCTAAAGACAACGAGCTAAACAATTGGTTGAGAGCTCACCCCGACCCGGGCAGGCCTCGAATTCATGACCTTCTGGTCAGTAGATATCTTATGCAGCTGACTCCTAGCCAGCTGCGCCACATTTCCAGTGCATCACTGGATGCTCATGTAAGGCCGCCCTGAGTCCCCTTGTGGGGAGAAGGGCAGGATAGAAATGTATGTAATAATAATAATAAGGTTCAAGAACTCTTGGAAGTTTATTCTAACAAGAACAGAGCTTTATTTCTAGTGGCAATTGTAAACCTTTGAAAAGGTGTAATGGCAAGCACGGGCTATAGTATGCAAGCTAATTATATTTTCATGTCATTGAAGAGTGAATCCACCCTGGCTTTTATTATGAACTTTAAAGCAGTAGTTTTCAAAATTAGTCTTCTAGGTGTTTTCGACTCTGGACCCAGAATCCTTGAGCGCTGGCCAAACTGGTTGGGACTTCTGAGAGTTGGAAGTCCAAAACATCTGAAAGACCCAAGTTTGAGAAGTACAATTTTGAAGGAATTATCCTAAGTGTTAAATTTATTCTGAGTGAAGCATCTTGGAAAGCTTCAGTCTAAAACTTAGAATGAATTACCCATCTCACTGACATGGAAGTCACCACCCATTAGTGGACTATTAATTAATATTATAGGACTATTAACATGTTTCAGAAAGGTGATGATTTAAAAATGCCATCTTTATTCAATTTCTTTTAGAACCAACATTTACCTTCTCCAAAAGCATAAAAGGAAAATATAATTGAGAAAACCTGCTTCAGATAAACACTAATATTCAGTTGTATAATATAAAAATAATTGTTATTACACCAGTATATAAACTATAATCCAAATAATACGCTTTATTTATAATAATACACTTTATTTATCCGTTCTTCTCACCCCGATGGGGACTCAGAGTGGATTACAGGTACACATACTTAGCAGACAATCCCTGCCGTTTCCCACAATACACACACATAGACGAACAGAGGCAAACTCTGGCCACCAGGGGGAGCTGACGCACCCATCATCTCTCAGCGTTCACAGCGTCCCTTGTTGTTCCTTCCGCATTCCTCAACGTTCCTGGAGTTCTTAATGGCCTCATAATTCAGTCAAAATTTGCCTCCCCACTTAATGTGGTACTTTTATCTCCTACTTGACAGCTGCAACTGTCTTTTGGGCTGCAAAGGTTGGCAGCAGGCTACACTTAAGGTCGAGCATTAAGTTCCATAATGCAGTGTTTCCCAACCAGTGTGCCGGGGCACACTAGTGTGCTGTGAGCGATCATCAAGTGTGCCGTGGGAAATTACAGTGGAGAGAGAGAGAGAGAGCCTAGCAGGAAACTTCGGGCAGCGGAAATGAGGCTTTCCTGGCCGAAGCAGTAATGCCAGCCAGCCTGGCTGCAGTCAGGGAGAGCCCTCGGCGTCCAGATCTTTCCTCCCTCCCTCCTCTCTCTCTCCTTTCCTTCCTTCACTCCCTCTGCGTGCCAAGGGCTACCTGGCTGGGCTACGGCTCCTGCTTCCTGGCTCCTGGGCGCTCTTCTGCCCTCCTCCCCTCCGGCAGCAAGGAGGAAGAGAGGGAGGGGTCCGTGGGAGCTGCCCCCATCCAACCCCGCTCGCAGAGACTCGAGGCGAGGCTTTCTGCCCTCTAGCCCCTCTGCGCCGGGGAAGAGGAGCAACCCCTCATCTCCTGGCCTCTCCTGGCTGGGCTCCGGGTTCACTGCAGAGCAAAGGAGAAGCCGGGATGCGCAGCTCCACAGCCCAGCTTGGTTCCTTCCCGATCTGGCCCCAAGGCAACAGCAGGGAAGCCGAAGGGATGCGGGGGGGCATTCCTGGGGGGACTGAACCCCTTCGGCAAGGAGAGCCGGGGGTGGTGACGGCTGCGAGCCTCCGCCGCAGTTTGTTCTGAGGCTCGAAGCTACCCCATGTGCTCAATTCCTATTCGTCCTCCTCAGCCGAGCCCGTGCGCGCTTCGGCCACTCAGCGCAGCCCTCCCCTGCGGGACGGTGATGGGCCCCCTGCGTGTGGGCCTCCCAGGGGAAGGGGTTTGGCGGAAGCAGCGGCATCACGAGGGGGGATGGTGACAGTTAGTAAAATGACAGAGTATCATTTTGTGTCATTTTGGTTGGTGGTGTGCCCCAGGATTTTGTAAATGTGAAAAATGTGCCGCGGCTCAAAAAAGGTTGAAAAACACTGCCATAATGTACCAAAATAGAAAAGATTATCTGAAGGTAAGAAAGGGTTGAATTGTTGCTTCAATATTTCATAGTCGCTGTGCCTCCAGTATACAACCAAAGGACACAGACCAGTCCAAGTGAAGATGTTTTAAGATTTCATTCATCCTGATCAAAACAAACTGCAATTTTTACATATTAACTTTTGTATTTTTCTTCTTTATTCTACTGTACCACCTAAGATGAGGGGGGAATCACACAGAAGATTAAGCACCATTCATACAGAATCTATAACACAAAGTTATACATTTTCAAACTGCAACATCTCACCTTGATAGGATACGTAAAGTATATACATTTAGGTTTTTAAAGATATAGATTTCCTGCCTTCCTTACAATCTTCAACCTTATACATGGCGCCAGTTAGCAAATCAAAATCTGCATTTAAATAGAATATTTCTGAGGTATGAAAACTGAGCAGCCTTGGGGTAAAAAAAGGTATCATTTTCTATTCTCCGTATGCACAAAATTACATTTAAAAAATGGATTAGACATCTGACGTTGTCAATCTATCACTTTTGCTTTATTGTTTAAAAAATGGAATTCAGTTCTTTTGCCAACACATTATTTGCAGCAAAGAACATTCATTAATAAAAATAGTATGGTATTTCAGCATTATATCAACTTAATCTTGAGGGGGGGAGATTGCACTCAACCAAGTCTTGTAAATCAGCATCGCTCATAATTCCAGCTATTATTCAGTGTGAAATTCAAGCAGTTGGAATTCATTAACATAGGTTGCTACAAATCTGCATTTTCAGACTTTGTTGTAAAATGCAGACGACCAGATTCAGTGACCTGAATCTAATAGCCTTTCATATGAAGTGGCCTTGTTAGACGGCTCCTGCTAACCCTTGTCTCTTTTACAGCCCAAATAAAGATGCCACTTGCATTCTCAGCTACTGACCGGGTCATAGCAAGGGAAAGTGAACTATTCAAGCATCACTGATGCTAGGGGTTGTGTTTTTCAGAACTCAAATGGTAGCCAACAGGCCCTAGTCCAACAGAATCCACTTAAGTATCACTTAGAATTGCAAAGCTAAGAGAAGCGCATTGTCAGACCAGATGTCCCGGAGGAAGATTCCCTTTTTACCGCAAATGCATATCCATAAATATTTGTGTACATGGGTATTAGGGGATAACATTCCAATCAGGGATCCTCATAGACTTTTTGCAGCCTAAGGTAAAAGACAAGACGGTATGCTCTTCCTATTCCATGTACATACGAGCAATGGATTGATAATTTATTTTTTTTAAATTTATTTATTTGTCACATTTCTTTATCCCCCCCTCTCAGCCCAAAGGCGACTCGGGATGGTTTACACAGGCAGTCTCTGCCCTCCAATACAACACAAGCAAACAACCCAAAAAATAACCATATAACAACAAATTAACCATTAAAAATATACAATTGCAGTCTCAGCAAAATGTTGAAATCAGTTTCCATCACATCGTCATCATTCCATATATCTAATTAAACCTTTATATTTCATCAGCAAATGCCTGCTCAAACAGCCAGGTCTTGAGTTTCTTGCGAAATGTCAGGAGGGAGGGGGGCCGATCTGATGTCTCTAGGGGAGGGCGTTCCAAAGCCTAGGAGCCAACACTGAAAAGGCCCTGACTCGTCCCCGCCAAGCGCGCCTGCGAGGAAGGCGGGACCGAGAGCAGGGCCTCTCCGGATGATCTTAAACATCTCGATGGTTCATAGGGAGAGATGCATTCGGACAGGTAAGTTGGACCCAAACCGTTTAGGGCTTTAAAGGCTAAAGCCAGCACTTTGAATTGTGCCCGGTAGCAAACTGTTAAATTAAATTATTACTTTAATAATGGTAACAAGGGAAAGTCCTCCAGTATTTCTGAGATTTCACGCCAGTTTAGGAAGACCACAACAAGTTGCATGGCCTTAAGACTCAAGATGTGTTTGTTTTGTTTACTTGCTTTCTCCCAACATGGAACCCAAGGTGGTTTAACACAAAGGTTGACATCACATCAAGTACAAAGCTGGTGAAAAAAACATCACAAATTAATTATGTTAAAATGAAAGTAATTTAGAATAGTCTAAAGTTGTTTTTTTAAAAAAATAGTACATGGTTAGGAATCTGTTGTTGCTGCGCGAAGTATAATATTGCATCTTTCTTTTCCGAATAGTGGGGACAGCCCTGTATTCATAAATGTTATACACCAGCCTCCTATGGTTTGCCATCCACTGCAAACACAGTTTTCACATGAAATATAAAGTGGCCCTAAGGCTAATGTCCATATGCTCATGCCATAAAGAACAAGCAGTAGTCATTGTGGAAACATGTCGCCAATAACTGAAAGAGCTTTTTCTAAAAGAAAGAAAGCCAAGACCAAAGAAAGGGACCCAAAAAAGCCAACCTTATTTGTGAAAGTAAAGGATCGCTCGTTTGATTTTTGCAACAAACTTCAAATAATATCTAAATAAATTGTGAAAAATTAGTAGGGCTCCAATAAAAAATAACTATTATTAGTATTTCTGTAACAGACCCAAATTAAGAATAGTATTTTCTGAAATGCATGACAAAAACACCTATGAGTATTCTTTGCTTAAGAAAATTTATGAAATTCATGGGATGGACATAAATCAATAGGCACCTAAAGGCATATGCACACACATACACAATTAAGCGTTCTAAATAGGAATTGTTTAAATGCTCATTCATTTCTATTAGTTATTCTGGTTCATCGTTACATCTTTGAGAATGCACATTACCATATAATAATGAAAACTATTCTCAAATAACTAAGCCAAGTTACAGACTGCCAGGTATGCAAAACAGAAAATTTCACAGAAGGTAATTACTCAAGTTAGTTTCCACTAGGGTAATCAATTTGTTCTATAGCATAGCATGTTAAGGCTGCAAGTAAGACCTCACAGAAATAAATACTACTAAAAATATTTGTAGAGGTATGTTTATTATTTATTTATTTATATTTATGGTATTTGTACCCCGTCACTTCTCACCCCCGAAGGGGGACTCAAGCACAGCTTACACTGCAGCACTACAGGCCGCTACACCATAATACAGAAATATAATCCATACAACAATATAATCCTCATCACATATAAACATTAAAACCATTACATAGTCATTAAAATCAGTATATACATCAGTAGTTAAAGCCATAAAACAAAACACAGTGTCATCTACCGCTACGCCAATCCAGTCAATGTCCAAAAGTGCAAGTTACATCTGCTGCCCAAAGGCCTGGTCCCAGAACCACGACTTAATTGTAGATGTCCAATTAAGGGGTTTTTTTCATACATAGTTTATGGCTTGGGACGATTATAACCAGTACGACCTTGTGTTTAGTAGTAGTTTAGTTGTGGGTTAGATACACTGTTTTATTTGTTCTATGTTTTATATGTTCTATTTTTTCTATTGTATTATTTGGTTATGGTTGGTTTTTCCTAAATGTTGTTTTGCACATCAACATTTTGTGTATGTATATGCATGTGTGTGCACTAGTCAGTGCGGATCTGATTGTTCACGGATCATCTGCTGCCCTACACCATTTTCAATAGGGACTTTGATAACACTGTGTCCAATTTGACCTAAGTGAGGCTGTCATTGGTCAGATCTGTGGTCTGAAGAGAAATCAAACTGGTCAAGTAACTGTGCCCAAACACATGCCTGTTCCCTCACACACTCGCTAGCTCAGGTGGGGCAGAGGGAATGGGACAGGAAAGATGGATGGTTCGTGGTCTTCTGGGACAAATAAGGGGAACATTTGCCCTGATAAAAAAACAGCTGACAGCTCCTTCCCATTGCCCTCCTCCTGCAGCCACTGCCATCCCGCCTACCCAGACTTTCTTATCCTCCCCGTCCCGCTTCCTTCATCTGCCCAGGCAGGCCCGGATCAAGCCCTTTTGCCGCCCTAGGCGAGGAGGAGAAAGAGGCGCCCTCCCGCCGCGCGTCCTGCGTGCCGCCCACCCCTTTTTGGCGGGGCTGGCGTGACTCCTCTCTGCCTCCTCCCTGGCGTGGCGTGACCAGGCAGGGAGGAGGCGAAGCCGCGCCGCCCCCGTCCTCACCTTGCGTGGTGTGACGACGCAAGGGAGGAGGGCCGGCAGCGCAACTTCTCTCCGCCTCCTCCTCCCTGCCTGGCAACGCCACGCCACGCCAGGAAGGAGGCAGAGAGGAGTCCCGTTGCCGCCCCTCCTCACTTGTGTTGCGCCAACCCCGCCGAAAAGGGGTGTGAGGCGCGCAGGACGCGCGGCAAGAGGGCGCCTCTTTCTCCTCCTCGCCCCGCCCTCCTACCTTCAATCCAGTGAGGAGGCGGGAGGGGCCGAGTAGGAGCGGAGCCTTTTTTGGGGGATTTTAAAAAAAATTGGGGGTCGGGATCCGCTGCCCCCCCCCCCCCAAACGTGCCGCCCGAGGCCATGGCCTCAGGTGGCCTTATGGGTAATCCGGGCCTGTGCAACACCATCCTCTCTTCTAACAATCTTATTTTCCATCTTTCTTCCCTCCTGTCCAAGCAAATGAATAACTGCAAATCAGTTTCTATTCTCATCCAGAATTTCTTTCACCATAGAACGTAACACACCGTACACAAGTCTCAGTCTGGGAAAGTACTCTCCTATGTTCATGTGAGATGGCATAATTATATGCCTTCAAGCCCTGGCTGGGATATCACTGAGAAATAGACTTCAATCAATTATGCAGAATAGAGGTATAAGGAGTACATCTAATAATAATAATAATAAAAATAATCTTCAATTATACCCCGCCACCATCTCCTCGATGGGGACTCGGGGCAGTTCACATGAGGCCAAGCCCAAACAACAAATTACAATAAAATAAAATCAAAACATCAACTATAACACAATAAAATACATACATATAAATAAAAGAACAATATGCACATAGATATCTAAAATCACAAATGACAAGGTGGTCCGCATGCACAAACAGCTGCGCCCGTACCTTGGGAAGTCTGATCTGGCTACGGTCGTCCACGCTCTGGTCACATCCCGAATAGATGACTGCAACACACTCTACGTGGGGCTGCCTTTGAAGATAGTTTGGAAACTGCAACTAGTCCAACGGGCGGCAGGCAGATTACTAACCGGAGCTACATACAGGGAGCATACCACCCCCCCCCCCCCCGTTGTGTCAGCTCCACTGGCTGCCTGTCCATTTCCGAGCTCAATTCAAAGTGCTGGTTTTGATCTATAAAGCTCTATACGGTTCTGGCCCAGTTTACTTGTCTGAACGCATCAGCCGCTACGTCCCACCTCGTAATTTAAGATCATCCGGGGAGGCCCTGCTCTCGCTCCCGCCTACTTCTCAAATATGGTTGGTGGGGATGAGAGATAGGGCCTTCTCGGTGGTAGCTCCCCGTCTGTGGAACACACTCCCAATTGATATACGATCAACCCCATCCCTCCTGGCATTCAGGAAAAAAGTGAAATCCTGGCTATGGGACTGGGCGTTTGCACATTAGCACGATGCAGCACTTTAGATTGGATTGTAATGACAAGCTGGTGGACATGGCCCAATGCTTTTACTATGGACGGAATACTGTTTTTAACTTATGTGAATGTATATGATGTATTTTAATGCTAATTGTATTTAATGTATTTTAATGCTAACTGTATTTTAATGTATTTTAATTCTGACTGGTTTTGGTTTTCTATTATATGTATACTGTGTTTTTGGCATCAAATTGTTGCTGTTGTTAGGCCGCTCTGAGTCTCCCCTCGGGGGTTGAGAAGAAGCGGGGTAGAAATGGTGGAAATAAATGAATAAATATAAAACGTTAAAAACTCAGGGTGAGATAAACAGGGTAGCTTCTTTGCAAAGGGTAGTACATACGGTATATAAACATGGGAGGGGGGGATGGACTCCAAAAATGGGGGCATTGAGGAGAGCAATGGTAAAAAGTTAAATGACTACTCTCCGAAGGCAATACAAGATAGTTGATAAGCAAACATACAATAATGCACCCACTTTAATGAATGTCCAATGGCCTCTATTAAAAACCACTCCTTTTTAACATGAGGGAATAACAATGTTGGCCTGATTTTACTGACAGGTTTAAATGTTTAATGACAAAATAGGTTATTTGTTCCTAAGACTGACACCCAACTACGGAGAAGTCAATGATTATTTTTATTTAAAATGAGTGCCTCTTGCCTACACCATCTTTCTTTAAAAAGGGTGTGGGTGGGAAAAGGCTATGGAGTGGGGAATAACCTGTCTGGCTACTTTAAAACCAGCCAGATTGAAATTTAACTAGCATTAATTACTATGGGCTTGCAGTTAGGGAAAAAAATCTATTCAAGACCACGAATCGCAGAAGAGTTTGTTTCTTAATCAAACTCTCTCCACCTACCCAAAACAATGTAGACAAGATATGTATCAGCACATTTATTTTTCCAACTGCAAAGCCTTAACAATCATGAAAATTGTGCTGAAATAAGACATGTTTTGAAACAGGTGTCATGCTTTGCTGGAAGTACTAAAGGGAAAAGAGAAGAAAAACTGACAATTGTGCCATCAGGGGAGAATTCAATCACATTGATTTACAAATGATCAAACCACTGCAATAAAATGACGCATTTGTCAATGTTACCTTAATCTTTGCACCTTCCATCAATAAGAACACTCCCATTCATCTGAAAAGATGGGGAGATGGATCTGGCATGTCCAAAGCATGAATTTTAACTATTTAACAATGTTCTACAGTTTACGTGTTGCACTTTATGCTAGACTGGTCAATATATAATCAAAAAATAGAATATAGGAAAGATGTTCATCATATATTGCAGTGTTTCCCAACCTTTTTTGAGCTGCGGCACATTTTTTACATTTACAAAATCCTGGGGGACACCACCAACCAAAATGACACAAAATAACACTCCAACACAGTAATACATATAGTTAATATGTTTTTAAATGTATTTAAACACTCAGTGTGAAACCTGGGTCTGTTTTGATGAATACAACATATATATGGCTTCCTCTCACATACTTATACATGGCTATGATGTCTTCTCTCAGCCTTCTCTTCTTCAGGCTAAACATGACCAGCTCTTCAAGCCACTCCTCATAGGGCTTGTTCTCCAGACCCTTGTGAAATTTCACCCTGAGTGAAACTTGCTTCCAGTTAACTATGGATGTCATGAAGCTGTTATAAACAGTTCCTTGGGGGCCAACCCTCAAAAAATCCATTAAAATAGTTTTGTTTTAAAATCCAAGTGGAGGGGCTCAATTTGTTTCTTGGAAACCTGTGAATGCTCCAGCCTCCTGATGCTCCCAGGTTCACTCACTGCCCAATTCACCGACATGGAGCTTCCGGCTTTGGCTGTTCTCACGAGAAATCCAAGCCAATGCGAAAACGCCGACTCAATCACTTCCGCCCAGTGCTCTGCTTTTGCGGAGGGAGGCAGCGAAAGAGGCTACGCAGATCTATGAAATGTATGGGAGCATCCCTGAGCGGGATCTGGAGACATGCTGAGTCAAGGCGCCTGAAGGCTTCCTCAAGGCGGCCCTGGCCCTGGCATTCGGCGGAGCCCTCCCTTTGCCTCGGGGAGGATCATTGGGGAGGGAAAGAGGGAGAAAGAGCTGCTAGGAGGGGGAAGAGTGCCAATTTCCCACGGCACACCTGATGATCGCTCACGGCACACTGGTTGGAAAACACTGATATATTGTAGATGAAATGTAGGGTTGCAAAGACTGAAAACTGGAGGCGCCCCTTAGTAAATATATACAGATGTTATGTTGAGCAACATTGAAATTCCCTCCTATTTTATACAGCCATTAAAGAGTTAGGAAATGTCTCCAGTTTGCACTCTGGTGTCTCAAACTAAATTACATTGACACCCATAGGAGCAATTTCAGTGGGTCCAATGGGTCTAATGTTGTTCTCTTGTAATCTTCCAAGGATTTCACAGCCTTGCGAAACAACAACGGGGATGGGTGGGTTATATACAACCAGAAGTCAGTCGTAGTTTGTAAAAATAGGGGACGCCATGTTAAACATCGGGTAGGGGGAGTGAAAACCTATTTTAAAGGGGAAGAACCACTCCTGGAAGTTTCCAAGAGCTGCAATTTATTACTTATGGCCACTGGATCCATACTTCCATCTCATGGTGCATCTGGGAAGGCAGGTAGCCTCAGAAAGGAAAGCAGGGTTTTAAAAAATTAAGATTGGAGAGAGAAGAAAAGAGAAAAGAAGACGCTGCCCAGGGACTATAAGCCTCCTCCTGCACCAAATACTTCTGTAGCCTCATTTTTCTTTTGCTGAAGGGGATTTGGCAAAATCTGTTTGGCTAAACCAGTGTTTCTCAACCAGTGTGCCGGGGCACACTAGTGTGCCGTGAGCGATCATTAGGTGTGCCGTGGGAAATTGAAATCTCCAGGAAGGGGGGAGGGCGAGTCTAGTTTGTTGAAGTATAAAAACCCTAAGAAGCCTACCTCGATAAAGGCACAAAATTACCAAAAAAAAACAACCCACCCGTTGTCTACTTAGTCTCTCCCTCTCCATGCATTGGGAAGGCCCGCCCCCCTTTCCCCAAGTAGAGACCTCCTCTTGCCTTCTGGGGGTTCTGTGTGGGAAGTTTGGCCCAGTTCTATCATTGCTGGAATTCAAAATGCTCTTTGATTGTAGGGGAACTATAAATCCCAGCAACTACAACTCCCAAATGGCAAGGTCTATTTCCCCTGAACTCCATCTGCATTCATATTTGGGCATATTGAGTATTCATGCCAAGTTTGGTCCTGATCCAACATTGTTTGAGTCCACAGTGCTCTCTGGATATAGGTGAGCTACAACTCCAAAACTCAAGGTCAATGCCCACCAAACTCTTATAGCATTTTCTCTTGGTTTTGGGAGTTCTGTGTGGGAAGTTGGTGTCTTTCTGCCATTCCTGCCAGGATATCTATGTTGAGTTCATCGAAACAGGGCCAGGTTTCACACTGAGTGTATAAATACATTTAAAAACATATTAACTATATGTATTACTGTGTTAGAGCGTCATTTTGGTTGGTGCTGTGCCCCAGGATATTGCAAATGTAAAAAGTGTGCCGCGCCTCAAAAAAGGTTGGGAAACACTGGGCTAAACTCAGGAAAAAGAAAAAAACAGTTCAGCCCTGTTATTTACCTCAAATAAGCCAAAGTGCGCTCAAAGCACAAATTCAATACATGAAGTATTTATACATATACTGTATACTCATATTTGAACAATTTAGATCAGTGTTTCCCAACCATTTTTGAGCTGTGGCAAACTTTTAACATTAAAAAAATCCGGGGGCACACCACCAACCAAAATGACACAAAATGACACTCTAACACAGTAAAGAACGGCTGGGGGATGGTGGCTTGCTGGGAGCAGCGGCTGGGAGTGTTGAAGCCGGGGGAAAGGGAGGAGCCAGGCCGCACCATGCCCCGCCCCCTCCCCCTGGCTTCAGCTCTCCCACAGCTTCTCCAGCCTTGAGGGGGCAGTGCGAGCGAGGGGTGGGAGTCATGGCCCCCGTCCCCGGCGCCACTCTCCGCCATGACTGAAGCCGTGCGGAGGAGGAGCATGAGCGGTGGACGGGCTTCAGTGGGCGGGGCTCCTCCTCCACGCGGCTTCAGCGAGCGAGGGGTGAGAGTCATGGCGGATTGGAGGCTGGCTGGGGCAACGGCCGAAGGAGGAGGCGCCCCGGCCCCTTCTTCTTTTTCTTCACAGCCGCCCAGCCCTTCCTCCTCCTCCCCCAAGCAGCAGGAGTTCGGCAAGAGGAGGGGGTAAGGAAGGGGGGCAGAGAGCTTTTCTCGCGTCACAGCAGGAGGTCCGTCACGGCACACAACTGTGCCGCGTCACAGCGGTTGGGAAACACTGATTTAGATGATCACCTCATGCAAAGTGTTAAAAAACTTCTGCAATAATTTAGTAGTCACCAAAGTCATGAAAGGCACTGTTGTCAAGTAAAAAAAAACCTTTACATTTAACAAGTTGGTTTGAATCCGGATGTGTTTCCTTAACACCCGGGGAAATGAACAATATTTCACGCAAAAACATACCAAAACAAGTTTGTTGCATAAAACCATGCAAAATGCCAACATGTCTTGCAGAAATGCCTCAAAATAACAGTAATAAAAGTCAACCAGACCAGGATCCATAAATATATATTCCAAGTGTATTTCTACCGCTACATTTCCCCAAACCATTCCCACTAAAGAATTAGCATAACACACAGGTCAAATAGAAGATAGAAAGATATGACCATTCAATCACGGATTGATGAATAGTGAAATCATTGAGTCTGTAGCAACAAGCACCTGAGGCAAAGCACCAAAATCAGTGTGTACAGAGTTATCGTACTGTCTATTCTCCTATATGGGTCTGAAACATGGGTCACCTATCGCCAACACCTACGACTCCTCGAACACTTTCATCAGCACTGTCTTCGCACAATCCTAAATATACACTGGACCGACTATGTGACTAATGTTGCTGTCCTTGAGCAAGCAGGGATCACCAGCATTGAGACCATGTTATTGAGAACACAGCTGCGCTGGGCAGGACATGTCTCTAGGATGGAGGACCACCGCCTCCCAAAGATACTACTTGATGGTGAACTCGCCACAGGTCAGTGCAAGAGAGGCACCCCCAAAAAGAGATATAAGAACTCCCTGAAACAACATCTCAGGCTTGGCCAGATTAATCACCAACAATGGTCCACCCTGGCCTCACATCGGGAGGCATGGAGACGCACTATCCACAATGCTGCGGCCTCATTTGGGAAGACATGTCAAACGGGTCTCGAAGAGAAACGACAACGCAGAAAGAACCGCAACTTGGAAACAACATCACCCAAGGAGACTTTCTGCTGAGCTTTCTGCAACCGAACTTGCCTATCTCAGATTGGCCTTTTTAGTCATCAACGCGCTTGTAAAAAGCGTGGGATGAGTCCTTCCTAAGAATCTTCGTTCGCGAAGTAATGCCGAGACAATACAAAGATATCTCCACCAGTATCATTTTAATATTTGCACCTACAGTCAATAGGAAAACTTCCATTCATCTGAAAGGATGGAGAACTATATTATGTGTAACCCAAAGCCTCCAGTTATTTTATAATGTTCTAGAATAACCCTTGATTTAAACACAACTTTCCGCTGAGCACACATTTAAATCCAGAAACCTATCGAGGGCACAACACTAGTCCAACAAGTTCATCATCGTTGTGGTTTAAGCTTCTTGTTGTTGTTCAAACTGGATGGTTTGGGTGGTTGTTCTGTGTCACCTGCTTCTTGAATGTCTAGCATTTGTGATATTGGGAACCCAAGGCAATATTGAAGAAGTGATGATTACCCACACCACAATTATGTGAGAAAGATAAAGCATAGAGAAGGAAGGAGACTTTTCCTCCCATTTGTCAACTTTTCCTCTTTTTGTACCACGTTCGAGCCACAGAGTCACAACGTCAGTCGATTGATGATGGGAAGCTGTAATAAATTGTAGGAACTGTTATGCTAGTTTCTGAAACGTACGAGAAAGCCCATTACATTTATTAGTAAACTGGTTTTATAACAATAAGAAATGATCAAAATAAAAAAGAAGTTTTATAACTAATAATATTTAAACAAAATAAGAGCTTTTAAAAGGAGATGCATCATATGGTGCATTTGGAAGCCTTCACAAAAGAGTCTGGAGCAACAAGCACCTGCGGCAAAGCACCAAAATCGGTGTCTACAGAGCTATCATACTGCCTATTCTCCACTATGGGTCTGAAACATGGGTCACCTATCGCCAACACCTACGACTCCTCGAACGCTTTCATCAGCGCTGTCTTCACACAATGCTAAATATACACTGAACTGACTATGTGACGAATGTTGCTGTCCTTGAGCAAGCAGGGATCACCAGCGTTGAGGCCATGCTATTGAGAACACAGCTGCGATGGACAGGGCACTTCTCTAGGATGGAGGACCACCGCCTCCCAAAGATGATGAACTCGCCACAGGTTAGCGCAAGAGAGGCGCCCCCAAAAAGAGATATAAGGACTCCCTGAAACAACATCTCAGGCTCGGCCAGATTGATCACCAACAATGGTCCACCCTGGCCTCACATCGGGAGGCATGGAGACGCACTATCCACAATGCTGCGGTCGCTTTCGAGAAGACACGCCAAATGGGTCTCTAAGAGAAACGACAATGCAGAAAGAACCGCAACTTGGAAACAACATCACCCAAGGAGACTTTCTGCTGTGCTTTCTGCAACCGAACTTGCCTATTTCAGATTGGCCTTTTTAGTCATAAACGCGCTTGTAAAAAGCGTGGGATGAGTCCTTCCTAAGAATCTTCGTTCGCGAAGTAATGCCAAGAGAAAGGGGTTTTTGATAACAATAAGAAATGATCAAAATCAAAAAGAAGTCTTATAACTAATATTTAAACAAAATAAGAGCTTTTAAAAGGAGATGCATCATATGGTACAAAGCTGTAGAGAACAAAGAAATTTTCTAATAGTTAACTTATGTCTCTGGTATTGCGCATCTGTGGAACTATTGAAAATCCAGATAATGCCAGAAAAAAACAAAAAATAGTAGAGTAGGTGGATGGTAAACATAGACATAGATGAGAAATCACAAGTTTGAGGTCAAATTCCCGTCTCCATTCAAAAATCTAGCCAATCTATACAAAAGATTTATTCAAATAAGGAAACCCACCACACAAAACTCTCTCACACAGACAAAAGTTAACAATCTACTTTATATGGGTAACACTAGAACAGGGACCCATCCTCTTATTTCCCCCTCCTATTTTCAACTTGGGGTTAAAAGGAATATGTTTTATAATTCCACGGCGAATCTTTCCATGGGAAAAATAAAAACTAGTATTAAAAATCAAAAGCATGCAAAATGAGGAATGAAAGCACAGTAGTTTATGGTAGCAAACCATATGACACATTTCATACATGATAAAACGGTACAAGGGTATCCTTGCCAAAGCAAGTAAAATCTCAGCTGTAATAGTTGCTGTTTACACCCACTCTGCTGGAAATAACATCTGGAGGAACTGTAAATGAGGACTATCAAAATCTGTACTGAATTAGAAAAAAAAGGAAAACGCTCATTTATATTCTTGCTCAAGAACAAAGTCAAGTTAGTGTTCCTGGAAAAAAAAAAACAACCCCTAATGGCCTAATTAAATCCAAAGGCTCCTATGAATGATCCCTTACCACCACTTGTAAAGAGTGCCCCCTTTCCCTTGTTGTTTTCCTATTTTGATATTACAAAGTTCTTTCTTTAAACAATTCCAACTGATAGCCTTGCACACTGCCCAAAATTAGTCTTTGATAGACATCTTTGATAGACATCATATATACCGTCAGCAGAGTGACGTTTTTCATCTACGCCAGGCGAGGAAGCTGGCCCCTATCTGTCCAGACATGACCTAGCCACAGTGGTCGTCCAAGCTACGGTCATCTCTAGACTAGACTACTGTAACACTCTTTACATAGGCCTTCCTCTGTCGGTGTGGCGAAATTCGAAACGCCACCTAAAGCTAGTGTCGACCTTCGTTTATTCGCACACCAAATTGAGTGAACCGTGTAGTACTGTGGCAGGGCAGGCTATCCTTCAATCCACCTCTGCCACCAATGCTCAGTGTTTTCCTTGTTTATTACTTGCTGCTACCATTTGTCAATGCTTGATCATTAGATGTGAGGGTCTTTGTGAATAAACGACTTCCACAGATGTTTTTGTTGAAAGTGTTTAACAGTTTATTTTACACAAATGGGCTCAAAGCTTAGGTGGTTTCAAAAGATCTCCGAAGAGGTATAAACTTCAAAGTTGCAACAATATAACACTGGGGGTTTTAAATTCCCCTTTCACAGTTACACACAAGTAACTACTTCATACTGGGTTACTCTCAACCCTGGGACTAAACTCTGTCCCACACACTTGGGTTTCTCTCAACCCACACACAGAACTGAACTGCACACTGCAGCTCCTACAGACAGCTTGCAGCTCCAGCAACTGTCAATCCCTAACTAACTCTGGTCAAAGCTGCTGGCCAACTGACATTCTCTTACTGTCAGATTCAAACTGAACATTCTAAAGCCAGAGTGGCCTCTGTTGTCATGGCAACAGCCTCTGCTTACAGCTTGCTGCTGCGAACATTCCACGGCTCACTCTCTGCAGCTTTTAAAGAATGTCCCTTCTAAATACATAAACAAACATGTGATTAACATATAAATTACCACCTCATCACAGTCGGTAATCCGGAAACTTTTTTTGAATAATTTTATTGATTTAATTTTACATTTACACATTAAAAAAAATAACACCACCTCTAACTAAGGATACTTGGGGGGGTGGGGGAAGGTTAGGGTTAGATGGGGAAAAGGGACATTGGGTAAATGGATAGGGTAGGTATGAATTAGGGACACATGGTAGGAGGGGGTAGTTGACTTCCAAATCTTCGTTTGCTGCTTGTGTATCTTATTTCTTTCTACCTTAATTTATTTTCAGCGGCTTCCCCTTTCTAGTCTCTTTTTTCTAATATTTGTTTTTTTCTTTGGGGATATTCTACTTATTCCATCTTTTCTTGCGCCTATATTTTCTTTTTAAATTCCTCATATAATTTCCAGTCTGTTTTTTTTTATTGGTCTTCTGGAAACTTAAGCCGGTGCAGAACGCTGCAGCTCGGCTGTTCGCGGGTGTCCCGATGAGCTGCCATATCACACCCATCCTGCTTGAACTGCACTGGCTCCCTGTGGAATGCCGGATTACCTTCAAAGTGCTGGTTTTGACCTTCAAGGCCTTGAATGGTCTGGGGCCAGTGTACTTAAGGGACCGCCTTATCCCATACTGTCCCACCAGATCCCTACGCTCAGAGATGCAAAATCTCCTCGTGGTCCCAAGTTCCAGGGCTTACCATCTGACCGCAACAAGGAGAAGGGCTTTCGTGATCATAGCTCCAATCCTTTGGAATGCGCTGCCCTCCGAAGTCCGTGCCCTTCAGAGTCTGTTAGCTTTTCGGAAGGCCTGCAAGACCCTACTGTTCCAGCAGGCCTTTGGGTCTTAAACTGTTCGGCTTCTCCTGATGCTTTGTGTATTTTATTGCTATCGCTTTTAATCCTATGATATGGTTTTAATATGTCTGTTTTAATTTTTGTTTTATGCCTCGAGCCAACTGGGAGTGGCGGCGAATACATTTGAATAAATAAATAAATATTAGGATCACATAAAAGGACAAGAATAACACAATAGAGTAGTGGTTATTTCCACCTACATCTTCCTATACTGTCTTTAAAGCCTAACCTAATAAGCTTCAGGGGGTCCACCCACTGCAGGTTAATCATGAATTCATCTCACAATAATGTGGGTACCTTTCATACTCCACAATTAAGCATTCCACCTTAACTGTGACCACAGCATCTTATGGAACCCTAGGTTTTGTGTTTGCCGTCAGAGTTCCCTAGCTGAGAATTCAAAACATTGCTGTTGTATGCCTTTCAGTCACTTCCAACCTTAGGCTAACCCCATTCCACAATATGCATGGCAGGATCTGATCAGAAGAGGTTTTCTACAACCTCCTTGAGACCAGGAGAGTCCTGGTCCCCCTGAGTCATGGCCCAATGTGGAGATACAGTCAGTTAGGAAATAAAGATATAAACTTTCAGGCAGGAGGGACCTTTATTTTGTTATCCCGCCGCTGCCACCAATTAATATTATATGTGGGGAGATATATATATATATATATCCTCTCCATTGGCGCCTCCTTGACGTGGGGGAGAGGCTTGCATACCCTAATGAAGTTGTGAGCTATGCTGGCGGTGGCATAATAGCCACCGGTAGGGCCTCCCATGCCAGACAGGTCACGACCAAAGGGTCTGACAAAGAGCGCCAATGGGCAGGATGGGCTCTCTGGCCTTTTGGCAACCATCCTAAGAGAAAGAAAACTCTGATTTCAAACCTGGGCAGATGGTGCTCATCTAACCCTGTAAGGTTAACCATCTAGAGAAGAAAACTCAAATCAAACCTACGACCTGAGGACCTCGCTGCCACCGTTCCAAGTTTGCTAGGCCCCGGCAGACGAACCTTTGGTTTAAAGGGTGAGGCCAGTTCTGTCCACGCGGCGCTCCACCAGAAAAATCCATTGCACAGGCTCGAAGGACACATCCAACCTCTGAAAACGAAATCATCGGCGCGCTTGTGGGGAGCGCGGGATGAGTCCTACCTAAGAATCTTCGTTCGCGAAGTAATGCCAGAGATATATATTTGTGGGGGAGGAAGGGAAACTTCTTACTTTGGTATTTTATTTTTACTTTTAATATGCCTTTAAAAATAAACACATTTCTCTGTTTCAACTAAATAAAAGTCTCAGTATGCCTCGAATACAAGCAACACAAATAAGGCGGTAGCCTGTTGAGGTAATCTATATTTGGTGGCAGCAAAACTAAACATCACTGTAATCCTATAACAGGATAGGATTGAAATTAGGGTCCTTTACCCTGCTCTACCCATTACAATTGGTGGCAGCGGTGGGATATCTGCACGGGCTGGCTGCCTTATGCTTTACACCCAACGCTTTAAGCATCACACCGTATTGGCTCTGGAGAATTCCCCACCTAAATTGCCTAGTCCAGAATCACCTGAGATTACTTGTACCTTTTTCCATATTGGAAAATAAAATTATACACAAGGAAAGCTAGTATTTCAATAAAGGTAGATAAAGTAACCTTTCAGCCTGGTTTGCTATATTGGACCGAGAGGTATATGGAGAACATTTCATTAGGTGAGCATAATTTGGGAAAGTTACTTTTAAAAAGTAGAATCCCTAAAAGACTCTACCCAGCCAGTGGTCATGCTGGTTGAGGATTTCAGGACTTGCAAGTTCACAAAAGATAATTTTTCTATGTTCTAAATGAGCTCTCAGTTGCAGTGGACTATCCAGATACAGGTTCAGTATGCCAAAACATTAAGCCTGTTGCCAACCTCTCTTCCCCCCCTTCTTCCCCCTCCTGCTGAACCCCTGCTGCTGCTGCTTGGGGGAGGAGGAGGAGGATGAAGGGCCAGGTGGCGGCGAAGAAGAAGGGGCTGGGGCGCCGCTTCCTTCGGCCGTTTCCCCAGCCAGCCTCCAATCGAGGGAGGGCGGGGAACGGAAGCGGAAATGGAAGTGCGCTTGTCTGGGCGCATGCGCACTAGGTCCTGGGGGTGGCAGACACATTCACCTTCCTCCTGCGGCGGCGAAGGAAACGAAGGAGCCAGGTGCTTCCGGAGGTGCCCTAGCTCGGCCCTGCTGCATCCCAGATGAGGCCCCGGGGCGCCCTTCCGTCCCCCCCCCCTCGGGGAGGAAGGGCCCCAAAGGGGAGAAGGGGTCTTCTTTTGCGGGGGAAAAGGGTCGGGGCCTGGCAGGAGGGCCCTTGGAGAAAGGAAAGGGGGATTCTGTGAGGGACTCCCTCGCCAGCCTTCCTCAGCCCAAATGTCAAGTTTCTATTTTTCCCAAACTCCATCTGTGTTCACATTTGGGCATATTGAGTATTCATGCCAAGTTTGGTCCTGATCCAACATTGTTTGAGTCTACAGTGCTCTCTGGATATAGGTGAACTACAACTCCAAAACTCAAGGTAAATGCCCACCAAACTCTTATAGCATTTTCTCTTGGTTATGGGAGGTCTGTGTGGGAAGTTTGTGTCTTTCTGCCATTCCTGCCAGGATTTCTATGTTGTGTTCATTGAAACAGGCCCAGGTTTCACACTGAGTGTATAAATACATTTAAAAACACATTAACTATATGTATTACTGTGTTAGTGTCAGTGTCATTTTGGTTGGTGGTGTGCCCCAGGATTTTGTAAATGTAAAAAATGTGCCGCTGCTCAAAAAAGGTTGGGAAACACTGCTCTACTACACACCAGGAGGCATTTGCAGCTGACTTCCAGAGAGTAGCATATGTATTGCACTCTTGAAACCTTCACATCTTAGCTCTAAAGTAAGACAACTGCTAATACTTGACATAAGATATGAAGCTGTTACGAGTATCCAAACAAAAATAAGATGTCTTTACAGTGCAATGTTTTAACACGTTATGGCATTTATGAAAACATAATTTTTTAAATAATCAGACCATTCTTTTATGCACCAAGCTTTAATATTCTTTACACATTAGCAGATTTCCCCCTGCCTAACATTATATTTTCTGCCATTTATAATTAATTTTAACAGCTTCTGCAACTTATCCCACAGGTTGTTGCTGTTTCTTTTAAACAGTGTGCCGCTGAGAAATTGATTTGTTTTCTCCGTATGCCGACAGAAATCACATTATAAAATATGCATAAATGTCATTTCTCGGGCTGCTTCTGAGGATTAGCACAGAATAAAAGCTTACTATGGCACACTCACCATGAGCGCAACGAAAAGAAAATGGGGGGAAATGAAAATAAAATGCAAGGAATTGCAAATAGTGCCATACGTACAGTTTCGTTGTGCATAGGGTTCTACCTAACTCAAAAGCATCCTCACTCAGGCTCAAGAACCATACACTCCAAAGGTTTTGCTCCACTTAAGCTTCTCCTTTTTTCTCCTAAAGCTATCTTTCTCTTTCTTTATTCCCTGCCCAAATGACTAATCCGCCAATAAGCTGTCATCCAGTGAATCCACAGTTTAGAAGTACCGCTCTGTGAGCAAAAGGCAGTCTCTGTGCTTTGCACTTTTGACCCACGAGGATCCCCTAGTCTAATCTGGGAAGAGATTTCTTCATTGAAGTCAGGTGGACTAGTGAGGCGACTATACTTTTGTTACCATTCCTTGCAGTACATTTTCCAGGAGCCTGCTTGCTTGAGCATTCTGGATTTTACTGAAATGTACTCCCTGGATTCATGGCAGAAAATCAACGGGGAAGTGATGTAACATTTGTGGAGCATGTCTTTGTTAATACTTACTCAGAACGCGCATGCAGTCATGCCGGCCACATGAGCTTGGAGGTGTCTACAGACAACGCTGGCTTTTCAGCTTAGAAATGGAGATGAGTATCATCCCCTCAGAGTTGGACACGACTAGACTTAATGTGATTGGGAAACCTTTACATTTACTAAGACAGTAACTAGTTCATGTCTCATTTCATGGCTCGCTTAAATCTTTGGGGTTGTTTTTATACATTACCAAATATGCAGGATCACAGAATGGGTCATTGGCAACAACAGCCACACTGTTACATAGAGCAGTGTTTCCCAACCTTTTTTGAGCCGTGGCACACTTTTAACATTAAAATAATCCGGGGGCACACCACCAACCAAAATGACACAAAATGACACTCTAACACAGTAAAGAACGGCTGGGGGGGGGGGGTGGCCTGCTGGGAGCAGTTGCTGGGAGTGCCGAAGCTGGGGGAGGAGCCAGGCCATGCCATGCCCCGCCCCCTCCCCTGGCTTCAGCTCTCCCACACCTTCTCCAGCCTTGAGGGGGCAGTGCCAAGCCAGCGGTGGCAGAGCCAGCACAACGCTGGCTTGGCACTGTCCCCTCAAGGCTGGAGAAGCTGTGGGAGAGCTGAAGCCGGGAGGGAGGGGCGGAGCCAGGCTGCACCATGCCCCGCCCCTCCCCCGGCTTCAGCTCTCCCACAGCTTCTCCAGCCTTGAGGGGGCAGTGCCAAGCCAGCGGTGGCAGAGCCAGCACAACGCTGGCTTGGCACTGTCCCCTCAAGGCTGGAGAAGCTGTGGGAGAGCTGAAGCCGGAGGGAGGGGGCAGAGCCAGGCTGCACCATGCCCCACCACCTCCCCCGGCTTGAGCTCTCCCACAGCTTCTCCAGCCTTGAGGGGGCAGTGCGAGGGAGGGGTAGGAGTCATGGCCCCCATCCCTGGCGCCGCTCTCCGCCATGACTCCCGCCCCTTGCTCGCTGAAGCTGCACGGAGGAGAAGCATCAGCGGAGGATGGGCTTCAGTGGGCAGGGCTCCTCCACGCAGCTTCAGCGAGCGAGGGGCAGGAGTCATGGCAGATTGGAGGCTGTCTGGGGAAACGGCCGAAGGAGGCGGCACCCCGGCCCCTTCTTTTTCTTTGCTGCCACCCGGCCCTTCCTCCTCCTCCCCCAAGCAGCAGGAGTTCGGCAGGAGGAGGGGGGAAGGAGAGCTTTTCTCGCAGCACAGCAGGAGGTCCGTCGCGGCACAGTACTGTGCCGCGTCACAGCGGTTGGGAAACACTGACATAGAGAATGAATATGCTACTTTCACAGATTGAAAACATTGGATGGTGATACAGTTGGGGAGAATAGGTAACTAAAACAGAAGTCAAGCTGAAGCATACATCCAAGAATATACTTTATCCATATGGTAATGAAGCCACTGTATTTGTTGTCCTGCACACTGTTATCCTAATCTGACATATTCAGAGATCTAACACAGGAGCACAACACTCAGACTACTTCCATAAAAGCAATAAGACATATAAAACCTCAGTGGCTGCAAAGATACTCACAAAGTCATGAAGTCTAATATTTAACTTTAGGATATAACAGCTTTTCAAACATGTTCATCTGTGCCTGAGTTTGGGAAACCAAACAGATTGTGTTTTATTTACTGTTACAATTGCATTGTACACATTTATGCATTTCTCAACCCGTCACCGTTTGTCACACACGTGTATAAGTAATTTACAAATATAATGGGATCTTTTTTGGGAAGAGATTAGACTCCCTCCCTGCCGTTCTGTCATGCACACATCATAATCAGGATGGAAATGCAGACACAGGGAAATTGTCTGAGATACCGCAGAATATACACATCTCTTGTCATAAGAATAATCCATTTTAAAATCCACTCAGAAGGATAATGTTATCACAGAAGGTACAAGGTAGGAAGAACTAAATTTAAAGTTGCAAAACAGGTTTGGTATGCAGTGGAGTGGAACAGAATCTGATACAAAGTGAGCTGGGATGTAAGCAAACCGGGCGTAGTATCCTGCCAAGCAATACAAACAGGTTGCCTGAAACTGCAAATTAATTTCTACTCAGTGGAATTAAACTATTATTTTTCTTGCAGGTAGCTCTGATTTAAGTCTAAAATTGCGCCAAGTAACTATTTCTCAAAAGATTTTGTAAAAATATACCTCTAATGTTCTGTTATTCCTCTTTTTCCTTCTACTAAATCTGAGCAGCACTATACTCAGTACTACGGAGATCACTCTTATTCTTAACAGCGTTTTAATTACATTATTAAAGAACAAAGGAAATTAAATAATACTTTGAACAATCAAGGTGACATACAGTTGTCCCTGTCAAATAAGAACTTTCCCAACCTAAAGTTTAGGCCCATCCTGATAAGTAAAGGCTGTCTTAAATGCTTTGTTTTTAATTCCATTCCTATATGAACAGTTCCAAGGAAGAGCATTCCGTTACTACCTTAGTTACTCTTTCTGAAATACCGTAGTTACTCTTTCTGAAACTGCTACTGACATATGGATACCAAACCCAGTCATTTGGGCTACCTGGGTAGAAGGATACTTGTGGAGAGTCTTCGGGTGGAGAGAAAAAGCGGGGTACAAATAAACATAACAACACTTAAAAAGTAGTTATCTGTGCAGGGCTGCTTAGAAATACAGTAATGTTGTCAGTCCATTAGCAAGTATTTGCAATGGCATGAAGTGATCTTTTCAAATGATTATGCATGCAGGTAACATTCGATTCTATAAATAATGACATCCCACGAATAACGATCAATTCCTTTGTTCTTCTTCTAAGAACACCTGCGCAGAATGCCTTCACGGCTCCCCTATCTCATCGCACGGCATCTTTAATGGCCACACTGCCTACTGCCTGGCCATTGGCCCACCTGTGCGGGGTGCCCCCACAGCCCCTGCTGCCTTGCTGCACGGCTTCTTTAATAGTCCTGCCGCCCACCACCCGGCCACTGGACCACCTGTGTGGGGAGCCTCACTGCCTACACTGCTTTGCTGCCCCGCCGTTGGTGCTTCGAATTCGGACGGGTAACTTTGTTTTCGGGGTTGCCCCTCCTTGCCTGCTGCCTCCTGCTTTTGGCCTCTTATTCCATTAGCCCACTTACATTTAAGCTTTTTTTGAACTTATATTTTAACTGTTTAAATTGATATGTGGTAAACTGATACGTTATGTTTATTATTGGATGCGTAATGTGGCACTGTATGCCATGATCTGTAACCCGCTCTGAGTCCCCCATTGGTGTGAGAGGGGTGGGATATAAATGTAGAATAATAATAATAATAATAACAAGAACAACTATACCGTCTCTTTTTTTTCTTAAAGATAACCATATCAATACATTGCAGGGCATGGTATCAAAATTAAAGTTGCTGGTACTATCCTGCTGAAACAATTGATCTAGACCTGGAGCCAGAAAGTGTGATACACACACACACACACACACACACACACACACACACACGTGAATATGAGTATAAATACAATTTCCTGCGAGGGCCATACTGACTAGATGATACTCTCAGAGGAAAACAAATTCCTTCTGAACAAATCTTGCCAAGAACATCCCATAACAAGTTCACCTTAGGGTTGCCTGAAACCACCTGAAGGCGCACAATGACAACAGCAAACCTTAACAAACAAGCTGTGAAAGTCTGACCAGCTGTCTCTGAGTGATTTATTTATCCATTTGCAATTGAAGGCTTCACACTCAAGGTGCATTCATGGAGAATGAAAATAAATTCCAGCATTCAAGCAACTGTACATTAAGCAAGTATAAGATTCATACAGGGAGGCAATTGGATTACTTGTGTTTGTTTTGGTAGCAGTAGTTTCAGTACGTTGCCTGGTTTTTCCCGGCTTTGCACAGATTCACAGTGATGTTTGACATTCCAGTTATTATTCCTTAAGAGACAAGATACCATGAGCTCAATTCTGACTTGTGTTCCCCATTAGTGTAATCCTCCCTCGGATATTTTTCAGCGACAGTAGCAAATGCTATGAAATGAGCTCCCACTTCAAAGTTAATTACATGTATTTGGCTTTTGATAAATGAAAGCATCAGACGTGATTAATTGAAAGACAATCAATAAGATCTAGCTATTAGACATCTTGATGAGCTTTGCAGGGCCGCTGAACAATCTATAGCTATCAACTAACTGGAGTGTGCACACAAGGCCCTTTGAAGAGTCAACTAAGAAAAATACAGGATTAAAGCTTCGTTCTCCTCATACATACAAACGCAATCAAGAATTCATATTTAAACCAAGCAAATATACTGCAGCTTTTTAAACCATGCAACGGTGGACAAAACATCCATCTACAGCTTGAAAGGTGGCTTTGAAAGACAATGTCTCCTTATATGAGTCTGCCTAAACTTTAGGATTCGCAGAAAGGACTTTGTCTTGGTCCCACCACAATTAAGACATAGGTACAGTCCTACCCTTAGGGACAGGATCACTGCATTTTCTATATACTGTATATACTCAGTATAAGCCTAGGTTTTCAGCTCTTTTTTAGGCTAAAAAAAGTCCCCCTCGGCTTATAATCGAATCAAGATTATTGATTATTTTGCCGTTAGAAATACATAATAAATTTATTATTATTATTACATTGATCGTTGTACTTTATTGCTATTATTACATATATTATTTCACTCTATTTATTATTGTTATTACATTTATTATTTTACTCTATTACTGTTATTATTACATTTCCATTATTTTACTCTATTACTATTACATTTATTATTTTACTCTATTATTGGAAGGATACACAAACACATTTGCATTGAAGAAGGTTAGAATAATGGTTTAATCAGAGTTGGACAGCCTTTTCTTAAATTACAGTTTTATATAAATATTCAAAAAATTTAGCCTACGGATGCCTCAATTAATCTAATAAGTATTAGTATCTATTTTTATTTTGAAATTTCCCACCCTCGGCTTATACATGAGTCAATATGTTTTCCCAGTTTTTTGTGGTAAAATTTGGTGCCTCGGCGTATATTTGGGGCAGCTTATACTCGAGTATATATGGTAAATTCAAACAAGATGGATCTGTGGTTTGATCTAGTAGGGTTCTTCTTAAAGTTTAAATCCAGACTTTTTGAAAAATGATTTTTTCTTAAATGGAATATCCCAAAGCTTTCTAAACATTAGTTTCATATCATGTTTATCTTTGCTTTATCCATACCCAAATTTAAATGTATCCAGTGATTTCAACTTATATTTATATAAAAACTTAGCATGCAGTGAAGAAGCCTCAAAGATACCAGAAGAGTAAAAAAGGTCACAATTTCACCAATATTCTAAGATAGATATAGAAGAATGGCTGGTACCGATTGTAAGCATTATGTTAAAGTGTTGCCAGACATTTTAGGAAAAATATAACCACATAAACAGAACACTGCACAAATCTATAATATGTAAGTACTATTAGCATAAATGCTGACAACTGTTAATCTACTATAACTTTGATTAATCGATGTGACTGTCCATTAATACTAGGCATTTTAACTTGCTACTAAAATTGATTAGTCAGTTAAGAATTCAATCCTCTTATTCAATAAAATTGCTTTCACTCTCTCTGAAAATGCAATATGGAATAAAGTGATGCATCTGCCAGTACATACATATATTACAAAATGCTATCTATCTATCTATCCACACATACATCTCTGGCATTACTTCGCATACGAAGATTCCTAGGAAGGACTCATCCCACACTTTCCACAAGCACGTTGATGACCAAGGAGGTTGGATATGTTCTTCGAGCCTATGCAATGGATTTTTCTGGTGGAGCGCAGCGTGCACAGAACTGGCCGTTGACACTCTTTGTCAGACCTTTCGGTTGTGACCTGTCTGGCATGGGAGGCCCTACCGGTGGCTATTATGCCACCGCCAGCATAGCTCACAACTTCATTAGGGTAGGCAAGCCTCTCCCCCGCGACAAGGGGGGACCAATGGAGAGTACATCCTCTCCACACATACATATCACAGTGTTAACTATATGACTTGAGCTGTTTTCAAATGTGACGTCAATCACTGGATCCCAACACAGATAATTAATGTAATAGATCAGTGATTTTCAATCTTTTTTGAGCCGCGGCACATTTTTTACATTTACAAAATCCTGGGGCACACCACCAACCAAAATAACACAAAATGACACTCTAACATAGTAATACATATAGTTAATATGTTTTTAAATTTATTTATACACTCACTTAGTGTGAATCCAAATGAAAGATAGCTTTCGCTGTATTGCCTCGAGCTCACCGTCTTTTCTTTTTTCTTTTGTCCACCACTCATATTAGGGCCTTCATCTGTGTCATAATTTTGTCCAGGGCCCTGTTCGGCATTTGCAATTTCCCTTCTCAAAAACTTCTCCATCACTGTCACTCGCTTGTCTTGCTGTGATCCCAAATTGCCACTGTCACTTGATGCGCAGCTGCAGCACTAACTCTAACTTTGTTTACTTAGCCGCGTCTGAGAGAATCCACGATGGCACGACCATAGCACTCTCGCATCACTTCTTATGTGACGCGAGAGTGCTATGGTTCCATTTCTTAAAGGGACCGATGCGCCTTATAGTTTATATATGAATGAAGTTCAAAAATAATTTCCCACAGCACACCTGATGATCTCTCAGGGCACACTAGTGTTCTGCGGCACACTGGTTGAAAATCACTGTTATAGATATTGTAATTACCTTTTAATAGTAATTTTGATGCTTTTCTCTGTACATTGTTATCTGTGTCTGTTTTAATTTCTACAAGCAATTTTTATTTAAAAAAAAATAAGGTAAAAGAAAACAGAGAGGGAGAAAGAGATGAAGAAGATGAAAGATTAGTGAAACTACAATCATAAAATATATAGGCATGATCCCAATCTGTTGCATTACCAAAGCCATACCAGAATACAATTGAACTCTAAAGATTCTCTAAAACACAGAATACCTGCCAGTACAATCTAAATTTAAAGTCCAAAATTGAGAGTCCATATATTTGCATACAAATATGAAAGCAGATAAAGCATAGCAAGTAAGGGTGTTTTGTAGACTGGGAAAATCTACAAAATTATTATTTCATGTCTGAAACTAACTTAAGGATCCAGGCCATATTTTTTGTATTGGGCAATATAGTACGCCAATTAACACGGGGAGTGAATAACAAGGCCATGTTAAGGAAAAGCCAAAACTGCATTTTGAAGCCTATCTTTACAAATTTGCATAGGCAGGCAAAAATTATGCAAATATTGCCTTTTTGTGACTAAGTACAAGACTATATGCAAACAAAACACAACAGTCAACCAATTCTACCATTCTGGCATGAATGCAAAAGCAGTTGTATCAGCATAGTTACACTGCTCTCACTCTGAAAAGATGCTTATGCTGTTTAGCAAGCCTTGCAAATGTTGATTTGTTATCAGTAAATGTTTGATTTTTATTATATACCTATTAAAATATACCTATTATATACCTATCCTCTCCATTGGTGCGCCCTTGTCGCGGGAGAGAGGCTTGCGTACGCTAATGAAGTTGTGAGCTATGCTGGCGGTGGCATCGCCACCGGTAGGGCCTCCCATGCCAGACAGGTCACAAACGAAGGGTCTGACAAAGAGCGTCAACGAGTAGGATGGGAACCATCCTAAGAGAAGGAAAACTCTAATTTCGAACCCAGGCAGATAGTGCCCGTCTAACCCTGTAAGATCAACCATCTAGAGAAGGAAACTGAAACCAAACCTACGACTTGAGGATCTCGCTGCCACCATCCTAAGCTTGCAAGGCCCCGGCAGACAAACCTTTGGTTTAAAGGGTGAGGCCAGTTATGTGCACGCTGTGATCCACCAGAAAAATGAATTGCACAGGCTCGAAAGACACATCCAACCACCTCAGTCATCAACACGCTTGTAGAAAGCGTGAGATGAGTCCTTCCTAAGAATCTTCTTTCGCGAAGTATTGCCAGAGACAGAGAGAGATACCTATACAGTGTTCCCTCACTTATAGCTGGGGTTAGGTTCCAGGACCTCCTGCAATAAGTGAAGAACCGCAATGTAGGGATGCTCTATTTATTTTTAATATTTATACATTATTTTAGTAGTTATACGCTATTTTATAAACTTAAAATAAAGTGAAGGAAAGGAAGGAAAGGCCCTTCCAGGCTGGAGGGAGGGAGGACTGATAAGGGAAAGTGCCTTGGAGAGCGGCGGCAGCGGCAATCCCTCACAAAACAGCAAAAATACCATGATATATATTTTAAATTAATATTTTTGGAAATCCGTGAAACAGCAAGTCCGCAATAAGCGAGCCGCGAAGCAGCAAGGGAACACTGTATACCTGAGATTACATTAAAAAAATCCTGGGCCAAAAGGGATCGGGAATGGAAAAGTTATATTTATATTAGCCCAGCCCTCCCATAGTTATCGAGGGCCACTCTCAATTCTTGGCCATAGGAATGCCTGATGGAAATAGCACTGAACTGGTTTTTAATTTTAAATATGTATGACTGTTTTATAGTATTAAGTTCTTGTTTATAATAATTACTTGTATATTTTTATGTCTGTAATTGCAATGTTTGACCTATGCTGGAAACCGCCCTGAGTCCCCTTGGGGAGACAGAGTGGTATACAAATAAAAGTTTATTATGATTATGATTATGATTATAAGCTCTAATGTGGTCTGTTCTACTATTGCATCTTGACTCCTGAATGAGAAAGTAACTAGTTGGAGGTGACCACAGCACTCCGCTTTTCTAAAGTTCACATAAATCACAAATGATTATGTGTTTTTGCAATGTTGTAACACACGCTAAGCTGTGGGGAGAGGCATGTAATAAATAATTATTATTCTTACAGTAGAGTCTCGCTTATGTAACATAAACGGGCTAGCAGAACGCGAAAATATTGGATAATAAGGAGAGAGTAAGGAAAAGCCTATTAAATGTCAAATTACATTATGATTTTACAATTTTTCATGTTTTACAACAAATAGACAGGAAAAAGCAGTTCAACAGACAGTATCAGTAATGTTACTGTATTTAGGAATTTAGCACCATATCGTTGAAACAGCGGTGGATCCAGGAGGGAGGCAGACTGCGCTGGATAATACGAGGGCGGGTCAATAAGTCCATGACTTTTTGAATGAGACACAGGTTTTTGGATAAAAAATCATTTTATTTTTCAACGTCCTCTCCTTTGAGCTCTATACACTTTGTCCAACGTTTCTCCAATTTTTTTATCCTTTCCAAAAAATAAGATTTGTCGAGGTCATCAAAATAGGTATTTGTTTGTGAGATGATTTCATTGTTGGAGCCAAATCTCTTTCCACCAAGCCATTTCTTCAGGTTTGGAAGCAGGAAATAGTCACTCGGAGCGAAATCCAGAGAATAGGGCAGATGAGGGAGCAATTTGTATCCCAATTCATGGATTGTTGCCATGGCAACTGCACGTGTGCACCCTCGATTGTAAGCAAACGCGGCACCCATCTTGTGGAAAGCTTTCTCATACCCAAGTGATCCTTTAAAATTGAAACCACTGAGCCACGTTGAGATGCCTATGGCTTCCACAATCTCTCGTACTTTCAATCTCCGATCGGCCAACACCATATCGTGATTTTTTTCAATTGTTTCGGGTGTAGAGACCTCAACTGGGCGTCCAGTATGTTTGACATCTTCCGTACTTGTACGGCCACAACGAAATTCAGTAAACAATTTTTTTACCATTAAAATGGATGGTGCAGAGTCCCCATAGTATTTATCAAGCTTAGCTTTCGTTTGAGTGATGGGTTTTTCCGCAAAAAATAATGCTAAATGAGCACACGAAATTCACTTTTTCCCCATATTCTCCTCCAATCATGCTGTAGTCTGCTATCAATGGCTGTCAAACACAAACTAAATGACGTAGCTTGTCCAAATTTTGACAGGAGTCAACTGACAGATGCCTGTTGACAGGAGCAGTGTTGTCATGGACTTATTGACCCGCTCTTGTACAGAATGTTGGATGAGCGAAGGTTGGATAAGCAAGACTCTACTGTATTATTATTATTACTATTATTTCCATACAGAACACAGCCAGGAGAGCTTGCTACCATGTTGTCACCACTACCATCATCACAATATTTCTGTGAGATACCTCCTTTTAAAAAGCTGTATCCTTCCTACCATTTATTCTAGAGGTCTTTGTATTATAGCAGAATTGGTGCTTTTAGCAGAAGTACAGTCAGAGGAGAGTGATGCACAAGCACAGGCCTTAGTATAGCGAGATAGCTTGCCAGAAATCATGCTGGCAGCCAAGACGAGAATAATGCACTCTGATTGGTACGTAAGGCACACGCAGTGATTTGCCAAGGAACATCATGTGCCTTTCCTGATAATACTGGCCGTGATTGGCCTAGCTAGCACCCAGCGTGCGTTTGTTTACATTGTTACTGATTGGTAGGAACCGCGCATGGGCAAATGAAACTGTCCCTCCCTGCTGGCACAGAGGGACGGCTTAGAAATGTTGCAAATTCAGTACATGATGCCCGTATGGCAAGATAACATACTGTGAGAATGAAGAATTAATACTGCGCAATGCTGTTTAGCAAATAAGGATGCAAGTAGAGTGTAATGCCAAATAATATGATGTCTAATTGGATAATAGAAATGTGTTGAAGCTGTGAGCCAATGATAATGATGAAGAAAGGAGGAGCACGGGACCTGCCGCCATAGAGTGTATATAAGGGATAATTAGAGATTGCTCGGGGTTCTTGCCCTGAGGCAGCTAGTTCTGTGGGCAGGTCCCGTCAGCTGACGTTGTGCAAATAAACTTTGGCTTCATTGCACCTGCAGTACGGTTGTTGCGTTTTCTCTCGTTCCTGTGCTCGCACGTTTGCGCAACCTGTAAGTAAAAAGGTAACACCTGGGAGTTTTGGGACTCCAGATTTGCTGCTACAGTATGAATGGTCTACCTCAATACAATAGGGACTATTTTGTCTGAACTGTACCCTTTGTTTTACATGAAGAAGAAGAAATAACAATAGTGATTTTAAGGCACATCAAAAATAAGGGATATTGTATGGATTACATATCTATCTATATAAAATCCTTCATGTGGTGGTTCCTGTCTTATAGACAAAGAAACCACACAAGGCAGACACACAAAAACAGCCCACATACCCAGAAAACCCTACGAGGTATGCATACCACAAAAAAACCCAAAAAAGAACCAACGGCCACAAATCCAAAAAACATTATGGACTACAACTCCCATGTTCCCATACACCACCTCCCACTGGCAGTTTACAGTGTCGGAATGTTGGTGGAGCTGGCCAATTAGAGGCATTTATGCAAATACTCCCTCAGTTAGAATGTAGAAGCTGGGAGCCACACCCTCCCCCCCCCCCGGGCAGGTTAGAATGTCGGAATATTGGTGGTGCTGGCCACTCAGAGCCGTTATGCAAAACAGACAGGTAATCCAAAAGGTAGAAGCTGGTGAAGGGACCAGCAAAGGAAGAGGAAAAAAAGGTAGGGAGGGAATGGAGGGAGACAGACAAGGGGAGCAAGAACTGAAACAGAAAGGGGAGGGATGGCAGGAAGGAGGGAAAGGAAAGAAGAAAGGGAAGGAGAAGAGGTAGGAGGACAGAGAGAAGAGAAAAGCTGAGGGATGAGGGGGAGAGGGAAGAAAGGAAGTATAAAAGGCAGGAAGGGATGTTACTGTTGGTCTTCGCCACATGCACACACATATGCACATATGGACATGCACATATACACACATATATACATGCACTGAAATATACACATGCACACATACATACACACATCTGTACTTACACACATCTACACATATACACGCATATACATATACAAAAACACACATATACATAAGTGCACACATATACACACACACTGTCACACCTCAAGGGCCTCAGGCGTCACTTTCGCTTGAGCAAAGTTCCAGCCAAGGTAACCAAAGTATAGTTTCCAAACCAGCTTGCTTTGCTCTTACACCTTGCTTGGGTCTCCCGTGCCTTTCCCGTGAGAAGACTAGGGATGCAAGCATAACATAGGCCTTTCAAGGTTGTACCATCTCTGCCTCCCTGATAATGGAAGTGGGCCGCGGGAGTAGAAAGCCTGACTCCCCGGCCCAGATGGCACTCGCTAACGAGCACCACATTCCAAGAGTACCGAGTTCACCAAAACATACAAGGTATCATCAATCTTAGCTTTTGACGTGCGATGCAACCGAGGAACACTATAACTGCCCTGTGGATCCCCATGCCGGCGTCTTGTACCAACAACGCGTTTGGGAGACGATCCTGTGGGATAGGCCAGTTGGGCCTTTCATCAAGCCTGCGCCAGCCAGCCTGCTTCGGGCTGACTTTCTCCGTGTCATCCTTGTTCCTGTTCGTCGTCGAGACCCAGTGTTTGATCCTGAAAGACTCTTTTTACCTTTTGAACTCTTTGCCTTATAATCAACGTGTCCCAGCCTTATTTGCTTCGGCTGGGATTCCAAGAGACTCTTTGCATCCGGCTTGTGTTCCCGTTTCCCGCTTGTGCTCCTTTTGCTGCGGAGCACTCACACCCCTGCTGAATCCTGTTTGGCTGCTAGTTGGAGGCCCTATAAAGATTGCCTCCAGCCTCTTTCCTATACCTACTTATTCTCAATAAAAACTGTTGTACCTTAGCCGCTGTGTGGTTTATCCAGGGGGGTCAGGTTGCCAAGGCCTCAGAGGGCGATACACACACATATGTACACATAGAGACAAATCCATATATATACATACATACACACACAAAACACACACACATATATATATATATATAGCCTGGGACACAGGAAAGAGAAAAAGCCACAGCAGCGCGTGGCCGGGTACAGCTTATATATATATATATATATATATATATATATATATATATAAGTCTTCTTAATGAAATACCCAGGTATACATATAAAATAAAACTACATAAAATTATTGTTAGAATGTTTGAAAACTGTTCTAAGTTCAATTTAAGGAAAAATGACTGTAGGAATAGCTGAATTAGTTAACTATAAAACAGGAGCAGAATCCAACCAGAATATCTGCTGCACACGTATGAACACTGACAAGGTGATATTTCCAATTAATTGTAGCTTGCTATGGAACTTGTCATCTTACTAAGAGGTAAGGGATTTTTTTCTAAAACCTGAAATGGGAAGTTACAACTGTGTCAATAGTTTTCCAGATGTCATGGAGAAATCAGCACAATCAGAAATGTATTTCAGCTCGGCTAAATATAATGTCAAGCAAAAACCATGTCAGGGATATTATAACTGACTCCTCAGAGTGCTCCCCCCCCCCCCCCGCCAAGATTTGTCTCCGACATTTATAGTATTCTTTAAAAACTTTTATAGACCTTCAGCTATATTTTACAGTACACTCTCTTAAAGATAACTGACTTTAATTTAAATAACTTTCAGTCATACTGCGGGTCTGTTTTAGGTAGATCACAAGATGCCCGAATGATTGAACTTGAACCTGCCTCTGGCCCAAATAAGACCACCTAGCTTTGCAATATTCTGCATGTCAGCCTTAAGGTAAACCCTGGGCTACGTTTCCTCCTTCTGTATATGTCAATGTTGGAATCAGACTCCAGGGAACAGAGGGAGTAGTAATAGAAATTCCCCAAACTGTGATATTACAAGAAGTGTTAGCACCACCGTAATATTATGTGAAATACTGTACCTTCTGATTATATGCTTAAGAAAATAAGTGTGATACTAAGTTGACAGCTCACTTTTTTGGTATTTGGTAAATGCAAGAGTTTGAAAGGGAGCTTTATTTAGTTATTCGAAGGGATAAGTAATAAGCAGATTTAGATTTGCATTTTCTTCCTCAAAAAACCACAATCAATGGGTAAGACACTTTATATTTATTTATTTATTTAAAATTTTTGTACCCTGGCCTTCTCACCTCTATAGAGGGACTCAGACCGGCTTACAGCAAAATTCAATGCTATACAAATTAAAAACCTGTTACAACAATATATTAAAAACATAAAGCACCAAAATACATACATACAAATCACATAGCCATTTAAAACAAATTCAACTCGATCTGTGAACGTGGTCACTCAAATTCATACTATAATCAGTCACAACCTATTCTGGGAAAGCTTCATTCCACATCCAAGTCTTCACCAGCCTCCTGAAGGACAACAGAGAGGGGAGATCTAACATCACTTGGGAGAGAGTTCCACAGCCAAGGGACCACCACAGAGAAGGCCCTGTCTCTTGTCCCCACCAGACATGCTTGCGAAGATGGCGGGGCCGAGAGCAGGGCCTCTCCGGAGCATCTTAATGTCCTTGATGGTTCATAGGGGAGAATCCGTTCGGACAGGTAAACTGTCTGAATGGTTTCTCCTTTATATTAGTTTTTGAGTGGAGCATAAAACCCATAGAGGCCAGCCTTAGTTGGTCTTTTCCATTCCCTGTATAGAGATCCTTTGCTGGACTCTTTTTTTCTGCAGCAGATTTACAGAGAACAGTGGATTGGGACATTGTCTGGTAATCCTAGGCCAAGAAAACAAAACAGGCATTCTTAGCACCTGCTGCATTTAGCAGTATTATTATATCAACAGTCCAAAGGACAATAGAAGCTTTTGACCAGCCTAAGCTTCACAGGAGAGAAGATTAAGACAGTCTGCAAGCAACAATTTATAATCCATCACTTTACAGCAGAGGCAAAAGACTTTCAAAGATTGCGAAGAAGGCGGGACCGAGAGCAGGGCCTCTCCGGAGGATCTTAATGTCCTTGATGGTTCGTAGGGGAGAATCCGTTCGGACAGGTAAACAGGGCCAGAACCGTATAGGGTTTTGTAGGTTAAAACCAGCACTTTGAATTGTGCTCAGAAGCTAATTGGCAGCCAGTGGAGCTGGTGCAACAAGGGGGTTGTATGCTCCCTGTACCCCACTTCTGTTAGTAATCTGGCTACCGAGTGTTGAACTAATTGCAGCTTCCGAGCAGTCTTCAGAGGCAACCCCACATAGAGAGCGTTACAGTAGTAGAGCAGATGCAGAAATACATGAATTAGTGTGACCATATTACACTAGCCTTCCATATTCATTGGGTTTAGATCAGCCCTCCACATTCACTGGAGTTAGGGGCACAGGATACATAAAAATTGCAAAAAGCATAAATAAAAAATACATCTCTAGGAATTTCTAGACTCCCTAGCATGATTTTATGAAGACCTTCAGGCAGAAGATGTCAATAAAGTCCCAATGGAGGACCTACAAATCCATAGAGATGTGTTCTCTTATTGTAAACTCTAGGTCCTTCAACATAACTCTAAAGCCAAAGTCTGGTGGAGTAGTGCTGGAATACCTACAAATCTGGTCACAGTGGTCCATGCTTTAGTTACATCTTGTTTGGATCACTGCAATGCACTCTTATTTATTTATTTACTTCATTTCTATTCCACCCTTCTCACCCCGCAGGGGACTCAGGGCGGATTACAGTATACACATTACATTTAGACACACACACACAAGACAGACAGAGGCAATTTAGCATCTGGCCACCAGGGGGAGCTGTCGCACTCGTTCATACCTCAGCGTGTTTTCTGGAGATTTTTTTAAGGCCTCATGAATCAGTTAAATTTAGCCTCCCCACTAAGTGGTACCTTAATTTCCTACTTGACAGATGCAACTGCCTTTTGGGTTGCAAAGGTTGACAACAGGTTACACAATAGGACGAGAGCCCACCTTGACCCGGGCAGGCCTCGAACTCATGACCTTCTGGTCAGTAGAGATCTTATGCAGCTGACACCCAGCCAGCTGCACCACATTCCCGGTGCTAATGTGGGGATGCCTTTGAAGATGGCTCAGAAGATACAATTGGTACAAAGATCTGCTGCCAGGCTGCTCACAGGAGCGAATTAGAGGGAACGTACCACCCAACCCCCATTAAAGCAGCTTCATTGACTGCCTACATGCTTCCAGGTCCAATTCAAAGTGCACCTTCAAAGTCCTACATAGTTCGGGTCCAGCCTGCTTACATGACCACATCTTCCCCTATGAACCTGTGCGGGCCTTAAGATCTTCCAGGGAGGCCCTCCTCACAGTCCCGCCTCCGTCGCAAGCGTTGTTGGTGGGGATGAAGGGGAGGGCCTTCGCGACTGTGGCCCCCCAACTCTGGAATGCCCTCCCCAGGGATATTATGCAAGCACCCACACTGATGTCCTTCAGGAAGGAGCTGGAAACTTGGCTGTTCAAACAGGCCTTTGACAATGTTGATATGGAAGGACTTTGCACTAACTTTTAAATGAATTTTATGGCATATGCTGATTAATACAATGGGTCGAACTTTAACAGCCGTTTAAATTATTTAAATTGTTTATTGTCTAATTGTTTAAATTGTTTATTGTTTTAATATAGCAGCTTATGTGCTGATCTGTCTTGTGTTAATTTTGATTGTGTAATTGGTGATGGTATTAATTGGATTGTTTATTAATTATGTTTATGTCTGTAGCTGCTCCGAGTCCTTAGTTGGGAGATGGGTACAAATCAAATATTAGTACTGTTGTTGTTGTTGTTATTAAATTCCTAGGGAGAATATCGTAATCACATCTGCAAAAGTAAAACTTGCAAATGTGGAGGGTCAACTCTAATTCCAATAATATCCCTTTACTGCAGCACAAGTGATATTCCATTTTAAAAGTTTATCTCTTATTTAAAAACAAATGCACATTTTCTGTAATCCAAATAATTACCAAGACTGCATATCACATCGCATCACCATGTTGCTCTCAGCAACTTAAAATGGTGTCTTCTACTATGGAATCCTTTTGGACCAGTTGTTAGAGATAGAAATTGGTTGTCATGCTCTAAAGGTCCTATTTTCCCCAGTGGGCTATTTCCAGAAAAGTGGAAATGCATGGTTATTTCTCTGTGTTGTGTTGTACTGCACAACTTTATTCCCATTTTGTTTTATTTATTTATTTATTTGTTAGATTTATTGGCCGTCACTCCCAGCCGGCTCGGGGCGGCTTACATCAAGCACAACAATAAAACAACAAATCTACAACAGCAATAAAACCACAAGGATAAAACAATTCCTAAGAGATAAGACAAGTCCTAGGGGATAGCACATTACAACTCAAAGGCCTGCCGGAATAGGGCCGACTTGCAGGCTTTCCGAAAAGCCAATAGATTACGCAAGGCCCGAACCTCTGGGGGTAGTGCGTTTCAGAGAACTGGGGCGATGATGGAGAACGCCCTTCTCCATGTTGAAGTTAGGTGGTATTGTTTGACATTGGGCACGGCTAGAAGATTCCGGTCTTCAGATCTAAGTGTTCTCATGGGACAGCATGGGGTTAGGCGGTCCCTTAGGTACACTGGCCCCAGACCATACAAGGCCTTAAAAGTCAAGACTAACACTTTGAAGGTGATCCAGTACTCAATAGGAAGCCAGTGCAGTTCCCGCAGAATTGGTGTAATGTGGCAGCTCGCAGGAGCTCCTGCGAGCAACCAAGCTGTGACGTTCTCCACCAGCTTGACTTTCCGGGTCACCAACAGAGGCAGGCCAATGTAGAGAGCGTTACAGTAGTCTAACCTTGAGATGACCGTGGCTTGGATCACCGTGGCCAAGTCGTGCCGAGACAAATAAGAAGCCAGCCTCCTAGCCTGGCGAAGATGGAAAAATGCCACTCTGCTGACAGCGGAGATTTGTGCCCCCATTGACAGCAGAGGGTCCAAAAGAACTCCAAGGCTCTTTACTGAAGTCGATGGGCATAACGCCATGCCGTCCAGGATCAGAAGCTGGACATCCCTACCGCCCGGACGACCCAGCCAGAGGATCTCCATCTTCGCTGGATTCACCTTCAACCTACTGGCTCACAGCCATCCAGTAACGGCTTTGAGTCAGAGATGTAAATTATCAGCTACAGTTTGAGGCCTGCCCCCCATCCTCAGAATGAGCTGGGTGTCATCAGCGTACTGATGACATTCCAGCCCAAAGCTACGCACCAGCTGAGCAAGTGGTCGCATATAAATGTTAAATAATAGAGGGGAGAGTATGGCCCCCTGAGGAACCCCACAATTTAAGGGGGAGCTCTCGGAGACCACCTCGCCCCTCCTCACTCGCTGTAGGACACCTATAGGACTGACACCAACAAGAATTTTGCAGTATGGTGTCATTCCCCTGTGCTTTTTTAATTGTATATATTCATGCGTAACTCAATCTCATGCATAAGACAAAAACAAGGTTTGGAACAAAATTATGGATTTTATTTGCCCTGTGGGTATGTTGATGGTCATTCTGCAGAAAGGGGAAAGTACCACTGTTGCTTCAGGAGACCAGTCACTCCTGCTACCATTATTTTAGGTCTCCCAGGTCAGACCGAGCTCTTAAGTATTGCCATTCTATTCAATGAAGTGAATGGCTCCTTTCTTCTATAAGAGTAGACTCACATGGATAGCAAAATCTATGGCTGCTCAAGTCCCATTCATTATGCACAAGGGCATGGTAAAATTGCATTTCTAAAATAAAATAGCAAAATCAAGGGGTTTTTTTTGTGTTTTTATATTTTCTATTGGATATAAAGTGCTGACTATATTTCTTTGTCTCGCTATTCAACTGATTTCAGTCACTGTCGGGTGCTTTAAAATCTTTTTATTTTTTGTGAACAAAAATTCTTAATAAAATGTAAACAAAAAAATCTATCTTAAGTTTAAAAACAAAAAAGAGGAAATATTGAGATAGAGAAATTTAAACTGAAATAATTATCAACATAATTGCGGTGAGCTTTAAATTCCTGCCCGTACGTCCCTTTATGGTTAGGAAACATATTTCAGAAAATGTAATCAAACAGCAGTAGCTCATTCACTAAGCTCCATGGTTACATGTTTAATTGGCATTCAAAAAAAAACATACATAAAAAAAACAGTAGCAGGGAAAGAAAAATCATCAGCCGTACAAGATTAAAGGTCAAAGGATTTTTCAAACTCATCTACCTCTTTTCTTCACTAAGAAGTCGTTTTCTCTATTTTTAGAAGAACCTTTATTGGTATGAATAGCCATTCAGAGAGTCGGTTTTCCCATTTTTTAATTTTGACATTGGCTTGAAAATCTATGTTAAGCTATAAATATGGGCAATTTATACAGGTCTTGTCTGGGTTGGTGAAAGAATGCTACAAAGATTTTGCAGAAAGCATTTGCACTAACATGGCATTTACAAGAAAAGGCACTTCAAGATACTGCTACTACAATTTAGCCGAGACCTGAAATATAGGACTACTATATGGGTGCAAATTACAACAGAAGCAGGTTTTTCCTAGCTCTAGCTTCTGCCTACCATGCATTTTTCTCTTGAAAGATAGTAACTCTTTGGAGGATTATTTATTTATTTATTTGCCGAATTTATACCCCGTCACTTCTCAACCCTCGAAGGGGGACTCAGGACGGCTTACAATAAGCCCGTTTAGAGGCTATCACACATGATACAGTAATAAAAACAAATAAACATATCATAGTTAAAAACAATACATAATTAAAACCGTACAAAAGCCATCATTAAAACAGTAGACTAGTCTTGTTGGTCCTATTCTCATTCCAGATTGTCCCTTTAACGTGCTGCCTTACATCTGTCCAAACGCCTGGTTCCAGAACCATGCCTTTAGTTTTTTTCCCGGAAAGCCAGGAGGGAGGGAGCCGATCTTACCTCCATCGAGAGCGTGTTCCATAGGTGGGGGAGCCACCACCAAGAAGGCCCTATCCCTCGTCCCTGCCAGGCGCATTTGAGCTGTAGACGGGAGCGAGAGCAGGGCCTCCCCGGATAATCTTAAATTTCAGGATGGGACATAGGGGTGGATGCGTTCGGACAAGTAAACTTGGCCAGAACCATTTAGAGCTTTAAAGGCCAAAAACCAGTACTTTGAATTGGGCTCGGAGATGGACCGGCAACCAGTGGAGCTGGCATAACGGGGGGGGGGGGGGGGGGACGTTCCCTATATGTCGCCCCAGTTAGTAATCTGGCTACTGCCCGTTGGACGAGCTGAAGTTTCCGAACCATCTTCAAAGGCAGGCCCATGTAGAGCGTGTTGCAGTAATCTATTCGGGATGTAACCAGAGCGTGGACTACCATGGCCAGATCCGACTTTCCAAGGTACAAGCGCAGCTGGCACACAAGTCTTAATTGTGCAAAAGCTCCCCTGGCCACCACCATGACCTGGGGTTCCAGGCTCAGCGATGAATCCCGGATCACTCCCAAGCTGATAGCCATGATATGGATTTTATGTACACTGGTTATGTTTTTATGTTTTATGTTATGTATGGCTGCAGGTGTATGCGCAGCACGTTTTTAATGTATGTTGTAATCCGCCCTGAGCTTGCAGGGAGGAGCGGAATATAAGATCGAATAATAAATAAATAAATAAATATATCTACATTAGGGCTGCACAGCTTGTGGCCCTCCAGGTGTGGTTGTACTTCAACTTCCATCATTTCTTAAAGCTAAATATCCTGCCAGGGGTTCTGGGAATTTCAGCTGAACAACACCAGAACGACTACATGTTCTCCATCCATTCTTATTAATAGTCCTCTCAATCAGTTTCTCAAACTGAAATAATCAAAATAACACCTGTTTTTGAATTTATCTTTGGAGAACATGTCTCTCACTTCAGAGTACAGCTGGCTATCCACCTTTGCAAATTTAAATTTTGCAGGTTTGTTTGTTTGTGGAATAATAGTGCGATGCTCCATAGTTTGAACAGCTCCTGAAATTTAATCAAACAAGGAAGCGTGTGGAACCCATCTAGACAAGTGGGCAAGGTAGTGCAGAGACATGAAGTATGGTTGGCCTTGTTTGGATTCCACCATCCACGACTTAAAGATATTACAAAACCAAAAATATCAATAACTATCATTTTGACGTTTTATATGAGGGAAACCTTTTTACTATGGCATTGTATATAATGGGGCTTGAACATCCACAGATTTTGGTATCCATGGGGGGGGGATCCTGGAAACAAACTCCAGTGGATACCAAGTGCTGACTATACTCCATTTGGCTTCCTTGTCCAGTATAGATTCTAGAGCACTGTTTCCCAACCACTGAGCAATCATCAGGTGTGCTGTGGGAAATTGGCACTCTCCCCCCTCCTAGCACCCCCCTCACAGAAACAAATTGAGCCTCTCCGCTTGGAAATGTTTGAGGTTTTTTGTTACTATTTTACTGGATTATTCGAGAGTTGCCTCCCCCCCCCCCAGGAACTGTTTATAACAGCTTCATGACATCCATAGTTAACTGGAAGCAAGTTTCACTCAGGGTGAAATTTCACAAAGGTCTGGAGAACAAGCTCTATGAGGAACGGCTTGAAGAGCTGGGCATGTTTAGCCTGAAGAAGAGAAGGCTGAGAGAAGACATGATAGCCATGTATAAGTATGTGAGAGGAAGTCGTATATATGTTGTGTTCATCGAAACAGGCCCAGGTTTCACACTGTGTATAAATACATTTAAAAACATATTAACTATATGTATTACTGTGTTAGAGTGTCATTTTGGTTGATGGTGTGCCCCAGGATTTTGTAAATGTAAAAAATGTGCCACGGCTCAAAAAAGGTTGAAAAACACTGTTCTAGAGGACAGAACCTCCTCCTTCTGTCCTCTAACATAGGAATGATGCTGTCAGTCCCTCCTCTGGCTGCGGTTTAGCACAATATATGGGCATATAAACTAGTAACCTTGGGAACATTATCTAAAATGCAGTAATACTAACTGTGTGACTCTGTCTTAAGTAGTTAAGAAATAGTGAGCAGCACTAAGCCATTACTCATTCAAAAACACTTTTCACTGAGTGTCAAGCTCCTTAGCATTTTAGCCAAAAGTCAGTGAAATAATATACGGTGCTGACTTACGACAAGGAGAGTTGGTTAAAAACTGTATTTATTTATTTGTGTCATATATTGCCTTTCTCCCAGAGTGGAATCCAACACAGTTTCCAAAAAGAATCAGTTAAAAAACTTTACAAATAAAAGATATAATGACAATTAAAAATCACAACACCAAAAAGTATAAAGTCAGTAAAAAATATACAAAAGTTTTAAAATGAACACACATTCCAATAAGAAGTCTTCCCATTTACTTATGAAAAGTTTGCTTAAATGAAAATGTCTTTGCCCACTAGAAAAAGGAGAATAAGGAAAGGAAGTTCAGAAGGTGGGAGGCGTAACTGAGAAGGATGTTTCCTCTGCACTATAAACCGAAAATAAACAACAAAAACTAGACATACCAAGTTTTGTCTCTAAAGTGATAGAAAAGCTTCATTATTATCAGTCAAGAACTGCCTTCCCTCTCAAACAAAATATCTGGTGCCCTTGACTTACTGAACATGTAATGCAAAGATCAGGCTTTGAATCCCATGGAAACCTAACTACCATGTGATCTTTGGTAAATCAAAATCTCCTAGCCTTAGAACAAAGCAAAGGCAAACCTCTGAAGAATGGTCAGGAAAATCCTATGCTTGGGTCACCCTATGTTGGAGTTGACTTGCAGCTCAACTTCAACATGACAACATCAAATCATAGAATCAAAGAGTTGGAAGAGACCTCGTGGACCATCCAGTCCAAACCCTGCCAAGAAGCAGGAAAATCACATTCAAAGCACCCCCCCCCATTCCAAGCACCCTATGAGACATTGTTGTTTTGAAGTTGGAGCTAGATCCTCTCCATCCATGACCCTCCTTCCTCTGCAAACCAATCCACGCTCCTCCCCATCCACTGCACCTATAACTGCAGAGAGAAATTTAAGAGCTACACAGAATACGTCTTATGAAACTAGGCATCTAGTTTAGTAAGATATGTTCAATGTAGTACTATACACAAATATGTAGTAACTTATTTACTATCTGATAAGCCTATGCCAAGCTTTTGTATATACAATATTTCAACTATAATTTTTCTTTTTCAATTTAGATCTGTGGTCCTCAAAATTGTCAGTCCCCAGATGTTTTAGCCTTCAACTCCCAGAAATCTTAACAGCTGGTAAACTGGCTGGGATTTCTGGGAGTTGTAGGCCAAAACACCTGGGGACTCACAGGTTGAAAACCACTGATTTAGATAATCCGCTGTCATAATAAATATTCTGCATGTAGCTTAAACATATAGTATTAGGTTTGCTATGACTTTAATGCGTATCAGCATAAGTATATACAAACCTTGTTGCAATATTACAAACTTTGCAAAAATTACACCATCTTTGTAAATTTATCTGAAACCTAATTTACTAAATTGATTTCAAAGTATTTTACTGCTAACTATAAATAAAATATGTATTTTGCATTTTTCATAATTTAACTTTTTATAATATTCATGAGAATGTACATCATATAGTCTTTGATCAAAAAACAAGTCTGAATACTTAAAAATATACGAGGGCGGGTCAATAGGTCTGTGTCTTTTTGAATGAAACACAGGTTTTTGGATAAAAAATCATTTCATTTTTCAGTGTAGTCTCCTTTGAGCTCTATACACTTTGTCCAACGTTTCTCCAATTTTTTTATCCTTTCCAAAAAATAAGATTTGCCGAGGTCATCAAAATAGGTATTTTGATGACCTCATTGTTGGAGTCAAATCTCTTTCCGCGGAGCCATTTCTTCAGGTTTGGAAACAAGAAATAGTCACTCAGGGTTAAATCCAGAGAATAGGGCGGATGAGGGAGCAATTCGTATCCCAATTCCTGGGTTGTTGCCATGGCAACTGCACATGTGTACACCCTCGATTGTGAGCAAACGCGGCACCCATCTTGCAGAAAGCTTTCTCATACCCAAGTGATCATTTAATATTGAAACCACTGAGCCATGTGAGATGCCTATGGCTTCCACAATCTCTTGCACTTTCAATCTCTGATCGGCCAACACCATATCATGAATTTTTTTCAATTGTTTCAGGTGTAGAGACCTCAACTGGGCGCCCAGAACATTCAGCATCTTCCGTGCTTGTACAGCCACAACAAAATTCAGTAAGCCACTTTGTTACTATTGAAATTGATGGTGCAGAGTCCCCATAGTATTTATCAAGCTTAGCCTTGGTTTGAGTGATGGTTTTTTCCGCAAAAAAAAAAACTTAATGAGCACGCGAAATTCACTTTTTTCCATTTTCTCCTCAAATCACGTGCTATCAATGGCTGTCAAACACAAACTAAATGACACAGCTTGTTCAAATTTTGACAGGAGTCAACTGACAGATGCCTCTTGACAGGAGCAGTGTTGCCCTTTCAGTTAAGAGGCGGGAAATTCAAAAAGTCACGGACTTATTTACCCGCTCTCATATTTACAATAATTTGTAAAAAAATATTTTAAACATTATTCATATCCGATTTCAACAGTTCTTTTTCAGGTATTGCTCTGAAATTTAAATAATAATAATAATAATCTCCTAAAATGCAATAACTGAAATGAACCCATTTAGGGGTAGGTAGGGAGGCACAGAAAAGCCATATTCTACAAACCGATAGTGTATCCTTTCCAAAATCCAAATGATGAAAAATGGTGAAGCCCTACAAATACAATGAGCTTGTATTTGAGTTTTATTGATTGTATTGGTTTTATAATTGCTATTGTTTTATTATTATGTGTTACTGGGCTTGGCCTCATGTAAGCTGCCCCAAGTCCCCTTAGGGAAATGGGTGTGGGGTATAAATAAAGTTAATCTATATCTATCTATCTATATATCTATAATAAAAGAGAATGTTTGTATGTATGTATGTATGTATGCGTGCGGCTATGTGCCAGCTTTCTGATTGGTTACCACTGTGGGATTATTTGCATAACGCCTGTGATTTGCACGCACTACCAACATTCTGACACATTCCAACATTCTGGTGCAGTTTTGAGGAGGATGGACCATGGATGTTGGGACTTTAAGTACCTCCACTCACTTCACAAGACCGCTCCCAACCTCATCCAATGACTTATCAAGACCAAACTTGGGACACAGAGCCCCCATGACTCATTCTACATCCTGGTGCAGTATCGAGGAGCATGGACCACAGATGATGGGACTTGAAGTACCTCCACTCACTTCCCAAGGCTGCTGCGACCCTCATCCAATAACTGATCACGACCAAATTTGGCACACAGAACCCCCATCCTGGTGCAATTTGGAGGAAGATGGACCATGGATTATGGGACTTGAAGTACCTTCACTCACTTCCTGAGACCACTGCGAGTCAAACAAACAACTGATAAGAACAAACCTTGGCACACAATGCCTTTCTCAAATAACCCGGGCAGGGCAAGGTCCCCAAGCTAGTAAAGAAATAAATAAGACATAAAACATTAGATGATACCATAACAATCCCAAAAAAATTGAATATGCTGGTTCTCCTTCAGAAACTCTGAAAACAGTGACAAATGCTATTTTTTTCAGCCAACGTGAAGCGATTTTCTTCAAAGAGAAGTCACAAAGTGAACTATACTACTATTCTACCTGGAAAAAGTGAGGAAAATAAACCAATTGAAGCAGAAGTTAATGAACATACTGACTTAGACAAATGATCATGAAACTCTGTGAAATTCACACTTCGTAAAAGATGTATACTTGCCCCATCCTGTTAATGTTCTACTTCAGTACAATCTGTTACTTGGTGTTAAACCTTAAAAAGAAAGAATGGCCAACAAAATAGCAAACTCACTTCCAAGCTAACCCCTGCTGACTTTATTGCATTTAAATACCCGGCAAAATAATGGCTTAAGTTTTACAAAGAAATTCAGGGTTGCAAGATTCCTCTTGCTCAGCTAATAAATAATTATGTTAGATGATACAAAACCATGTTTGGTCAGTATGACAAAAACAACATTGAAGACTTTCATACCGTAAATAGAGAGATTCTCATAATAGAATTTTTCCCTCATTCATATATAACAGCAAAATTGCCAGGATGAGCCTATTGATCCAGAAGCAAAATGTAGTAACAATTGATGTACTAGATCTGGTTTGAATTACAAAAAAAATATTGGACGGGTAATAGCTAAACATGCCAGTACTTTCAACGGTCAATCTGAGAATAGTTAAAACTGTATCCTAAACATAGCTTCCTGTTGTGAACGTAATTCTTTACAGATGATGCATACAAATTATGACATGTAACTGATGTCCAACAGAGAGAGAGAGAGAGCAGCACACATTTCTAGCATTACAGCTTGTTGCGGTTGTACCAAACCACTCTCATCTCAGAATAACCAATTCAATATCTGCTGGACCAAACTGAACTCCTGTTGTGCAACAGTAGATGGTAGTGATTCCAATGTGGAACAGAGCAGGAATGGTCCCAAGAGAAGCGGTCTGATTCTATGCAATTGAAAAGAAATATTTAGTTAATGGGGAAATGTCTGGGGGTTGTATAAAGGTTAGAGTAGTGTTTCCCAACCTTTTTTGAGCCGTGGCACACTTTTTACATTTGCAAAATCCTGGGGCACACCACCAACCAAAATGACACAAAATGACACTCTAACACAGTAATACATATAGTTAATATGTTTTAAAATGTATTTATACACGTAGTGTGAAACCCGGGCCTGTTTCGATGAACTCAATATAGATATCCTAGCAGGAATGGCAGAAAGACACAAACTTCCCACACAGAACTCCCATAACCAAGAGAAAATGCTATAAGAGTTTGGTGGGCATTGACCTTGAGTTTTGGAGTTGTACTTCACCTATATCCAGAGAGCACTGTGGACTGAAACAATGTTGGATCAGGACCAAACTTGGCATGAATACTCAATATGCCCAAATATGAACGCAGATGGAGTTCAGGGGAAATAGACCTTGACATTTGGGAGTTACAGTTTCTGGGATTTATAGTTCCCCTACAATCAAAGAGCATTCTGAACCCCACCAATGATAGAACTGGGCCAAACTTCCCACACAGAACCCCCAGGAGGCAAGAGGAGGTCTCTACTTGGGGAAAGGAAGGCGGGCCTTCCCAATGCATGGAGAGAGAGAGAGACCAAGTAGACAACGAGTGGGAAGGGGGGGTGTTTGTAATTTTGTGCCTTTATCGAGGTAGGTTTCTTGGGGGTTTTATACTTCAATAGACTAGACTCTTCCCCCCTCCCCTTCCTGGAGGTTCCAATTTCCCACGGCACACTAGTGTGCCCCGGCACACTGGTTGGGAAACAATGGGTTAGAGGACACACTGGGAAATTTGAGAAAATCAAAAGTTTGACAGAAAAGCAATATGACAACAACAGAAGGGGACTACACCATATATATCATATCAAAAGGAGTCAATTATTCATAGGTTAGGCACACATTCCTAGGTGCAAGCCATACCATCAATCCATAATTCCATAATATTCAATAGTCAGTATACAGTAAACACATATACACATACATACGGTTTCTCGAAAGCAAGTAGGTTACCCGTCTTGGATTGGGGTTGCGCTTGCCTTGAAGAAGCGGAAGCACTTAAGACAAAAAATCATAGAATCATAGAGTTGGAAGAGACCTTATGGGCCATCCAGTCCACCCCCCTGCCAAGAAGCAGGAAAGCTATAGCCAGCTTTCACCTGTCTGCTAGCTATAGCTTTTCCTGGGCAGAGATAACTTAGTTACAATCATCAGTGCACTGTTAGTGCACTTCATGATCTAAGCATACATTTATGCTCAACTATTGCCTGAAACTCCAAGTTTTCCTTCTGTTTTTCATCTAATACGTTAGATGTCCCCAACCTATTTTCCTCAGATAGCACAGCGAAGACTCATTTTCTAAACATAGAGAGTGGGATACGAGATTGCCTCGTACTGCTGTATCTCCCCTTGAGTTCTTCAAAATCCAAGATTTCCGCTAACACAAAGCTATACAATCCTCTAGGATGTGCCACCATGGAAGACCACTGCTTTAAAGATAACATCCTCTGCTACTAAACTATCACAAGCAGTGTTTGCTCTCACTGTTTTTCTATTATTCCTGAAGGTTTTTATCATTTTTTTCGAGCAATTTTTCATAAACACTTTTCTTTTAACAATGCTGTTCATACTGTTAAGAGCCAGGGGTTAGGTATCTGCGGATCAAGGGGATCAAACAGTAAAACCAATTCGAATTTTTGAAGAATTCCAGAACCTCTGGTAACAATGGATGCATTTATTCAGAAAGCTTAGGAGTTCCAAATACTACCTTCGTTAAACCTTCGCAATGGCAATAAAATAAAATAAAATCAGAAAGTGTGTCTTGCTAATGAATAAGAAAAGAGACATATTTTACATAAATTAAATATATAAATTTGATTAAATATGTTTGCGTCTTTGTGCTGACATTTAGAACGGGGAGCATTCATTTTCTGTTTTGAAAAAGAAAAACTCTTTCAAATGTAATTTGGATCTGTCAAGCCAATCTCCTTTACAGATCTTTTAAATGTCACATACCTTCAAAAGGAGAAGGCAGATGCCTTACAAAATGTATAACGGCAAACAGTCCACGCTAAATCAAGAATTTATTAAAATATGCCGGTGACATTTATGTTGATTAAGCATAGCCTTTTTACTTTCCCTCCTCTAATAGAAACACTTTCAAAAGAAGTGTCACAGCATCTTACATTAGCATTGTAGTCTCAATAATTCCAAAACATGTAACTAAGCCTTAAGCATGCCGCTACCCCAGAAAATGTGGCGGCATGAAAAGAACTCATTGGTTACTTTGTACAGAGATTAATGTGAAATTATAGTTACTCTACATGGGGACTTGGTGGGGTATTATTTATGATTTCACCCCAGCATCTGTGGAAATTTACAGCCAAATTTTTAACCGCACTTAGAATAAATCAATTACAGCACTGTACTTAATAGCTTTAAACAGAAGACTGTACTAATAGCAACATAAAGAAAAAGCTAGCACTACTCTATGCAGGCACAACATGTATTACTGAGCTCTAATATATATTTTATAATGTTAGCATCTACAGATGAACTACTATTATTTAGTCTCGGGAAAGGGCAATATTTCTTGTAAAAATACAAGGAAAAGACAGCACTTGAAAGTGACGGTGACATGGAAGCCGGAGGCAGAAACGTTAACTCCAGTAAAACATTAACTATAGTTTTAAAACTATTCTCACCCTCTGGTTCAATCTTTTAGCAAGCTATGAATTATGATTTTCGACAACACCGGGAATGTGAAATATTTCTCTGTCTCATCAAGTACAAGCTTTGTTGACTCTTCGCAGCCAACTGAATTCAAAGAGTCTTTTTCATGAGTTATCTCCTGTAAAAATGTTGCTATAGGGGGAAAGTATGTTCAAATACTATATATTTGAACTTGAAACGCCTGCTACTGGATCTAAAAGCTTTTTTTTCTCCTGCTAAGTGATTCTATAACAAAGTGGAAGATATTAACTATTATTCCAGGGTAAATTCTGTTTGTACTCTATAATTACTCACTGGATATGTGAAAAGAGTTAATTCCCAGCTAATTAAAAGGTGTTGTGTGGTGCCCTATGGAAAGGCATTAAAAATAAACCTACACACTGTTAAATGTTAATCATTTCCAAAAGATTACTAACAGGAGAACTAATAGCAGACTCATTATAGAAAGCACGCACACACAAAAGGTACCCCCGAATACCACTATTATCTCTACGTTATTCTAAAATTGCCATACTAACAACTACCTGATAATACTTTGAAAAGCCTATCTGGAAATTGGGAATGTGGTGTCATCAATGCACAAATGATGTTCTTCTCCATAGCTCTCTTCAATAATTGTGCCTGAATTCATGAGGAATAAAGCGAGGGGGAAAGTGAGACTGTAAGCATTGGCCCTGACCCATATCCCCAAATGTGCTTTCCTAAATAATGAATATGAGCCGAACTTATTACCAATCAGTATCAAAAGGTTTAACAGAGGATAGTGAATGTGCGTCGAACATTACGGGACCATACAGCAAATATACACCCCAGGTACATCTCCCTGTCTCCACTAAATCAAGAAAGAATTTTCTAAGATCTACAGAGACACTCTCTGGAACACCTCAGCAAGTGAGAGTCCCTATCTCTCACGGAACGACCTAGCCACGGTAATCCAAGCCACAGTCATCTCAAGACTTGACTACTGAAATGCTCTTTACATTGGCCTACCCTTGTCCGTGATCCGGAGATTGAAGCTAGTGCAGAATGCTGCAGCCCGGCTGCTCGCGGGGAAACCTATGAGTTGCCGCATAACACCTGTGCTGCAGAACCTGCACTGGCTACCGATTGAGTGCCTGATCACTTTCAAGATGTTAGTTCTTACTTTCAAGGCCTTACATGGTCTGGGGCCAGTGTACCTTCGGGACCGCCTGATTCCATATAAACCCCCCCCCCCCCGAGATCACTTCGTTCCGAGGATCAGAACCTCCTTGACGTCCCTAGCGTGAAGGCCATCCACTTGACCTCGACAAGGTGCAGGGCTTTCTCCATCATTGCCCCTGTACTGTGGAATACGTTACCACCAGAAACGCGGGCTCTGCAAAATTAAGTTTCCTTCCGCAGAGCCTGCAAGATGCACTTTTTTAGACAGGCGTTCGAATGCTCGTGATCCAACTGTGTTTTGTTCTATTGTTATGTTTTTTACCGTATGTTTTATTCATTGTCTGCTCTCATCGAACCATGTTGTAAACCGCTCCGAGCCATTGGGAGTGGCAGTCTACAAATCCAAATAAATGAATAAATAAATAAATGAATAAATAAAAGTGGCAGGCTAAAAGCCAGAACTTCAATCAATGGCTGATACCAAATGAGAGGCTCCCTCCTGGGCACACAGAAAACTGGGCGACTTGGAAGGTGCTGAACAGACTGTGCTCTGGCACCACGAGATGCAGAGCCAACCTTAAGAAATGGGGCTACAAAATGGAATTCACAACATGCAAGTGTGGAGAAGAGCAAACCCCTGACCACCTACTTCAGTGCAACCTGAGCCCTGCCACATGCACAATGGAAGACTTTCTTATAGCAACACCAGAGGCACTCCAAGTGGCCAGCTAATAATGGTCAAAGGGCATTTAATTGAATGCCAAGTTTGCAAACTTTGTGTTTTTTGTTTTGTTTTGTTAAAAAAAACAATACAACTGTTTGGTTTGCACCTGGCATGATAAATAAAAAAATCCCTGTCTCCAAGGGATAATCACTATTTTCTTGTATTTTCCAGTTTTGCGTTTCAGGATTTAGACCCCTTCTCCAAGTTTTCTACAACTAAAACACTCCTAGTGGTGCATCACACTCACATATTGCACAAATTGCAGGTGTATATACTGAATAGTTGATTAGATATGAGCATTACAATGTAAATGAATGATTATGTCCATTCATTATGACATGTAGGGCTACATGTCTGCGACATGTCGCCCATTTGTACTGCTGTCATCCGCCCCGAGCCTGCAGGGAGGAGCGGAATATAAGATTGAACAATAAATAAATAAATAAATAATTACACAAATAAGACAAAAAAGACATTATTACCTATGCCCATAAAACCCATATGTTGCTTTTAAACTGGAGAAAAGTATATAAATGCAGGATACGGGTGACATAGGATATAGTCTTCAGGAATATGCCATGAAAGCAAAATGAGGAACTCGATGTTGCTTCTCCAATATTAGGTGCTGTGACTACAATTTTATTGCTGGAGGATACGAGACTACATTAAATAGAAACAAGGAGCTGTAGTAAAAAAACCAGGAAAACACAACAGTAAAGTCCACAATTAGAAGGAAAGCATTGCGCCAAACAATGGTGGGAACAAGATTCAGTTACTTCGTATGAAAACTGAAAAATAATATGGGCCAGAGATAAGAGAGCCCCACTCGTGTTGGGCTTACAATCAATACCCCCAAGCGTCTGTGTTCAAATCATATGTTCTAGAAACGAAGACTCTCAAGTCCTCCTCTCCAAAGGAAGAAGCAACAACAGAGTATTCCATTAGTAACCTGTCGCTGAAAAACTTTTAAAGTCAAGGCAAAAGAAATATGAAGAAGCATACTATTCCAAACTAAACATATCTGTTCCATTTACATCCCCTTCCCAGCCTGACTTTCATTGAATGTGGTTAGCTATGTCGTTGTATCGAGTAACATGTTTGTCATGAGAAAATATCCCTAGCGAGTAACATTTTTGAAACTACAATAGCCATTTATGCTTACATTAACGTGTAAGTCAACTTTTTGCATAAGTCAAGGCAAGTTTTGGGGCCAAAATTATGGATTTGGATATGACCCGTAGATAAGTCAAGGGTGATTCCACGGAGAGGGGGAAAGTGCTAACAGACGCACAGTGAAGAAAGTAGAAGGGGTTGATGCTTTTAGGTTTTTTTCTGGAACGGATTAATCTCTCACCTTCTGCCACTGTATTCAGAGGAAGAGGTGGTTCCTTTTCTGATGAGAGTTAAGGTACAACACTTACATTGACCTGTAGGTAAGTCAACAGGTTTTTGGCTTGATTTTTTTTTAACGAAACGTTTTGTATACATTTAGAGGAAACTCTTTGTGTGCAAACCTATATTGTTTAAAACTGTTTTAAAACTATGTTTTAAATTGTTAGTAAAATCATTAATAGCTTGATTCTATTTCAATCTAATTATTGTATGTTTTAATTTAATATTAAGCTTCCATGAGTTAGTCAGGGGAAAATGTGAGCCATAAATAAAGTTGATGATGATGGTAACACAATGATTTTAAGAATGTTTTAAAGCAGTAACAGCAACAGTAAAAGAACAACACTAGTATGGCAATCTCTGTGTGTGTGTGTGTGTGTGTCCATATATATATATATATATATATATATATATATATATATATATATATATATATATATATATGGAAAAGCCAGTATAGCACTCTTTTCAAAAGAATTGCTTCTTTAAAATATCTTTCAACTCTTCTTTGCTTCTTTAAAATATCTTTCAACTCTCCATTAGGCAATATAGTGTTGTTGTTTTTAACTTAGACATCCATCTGTGGTCACTCTTTGAAAAGGACCATTTGTATCTAACAACAATCATTCTAGAGCAAATTGACTTCAACAGCTCAATAACAAACCATCTGCCTTAAAGCCAGCCACATTATAAGGATCTTACACTACAAAGAATGTGAAAACTGTGTTACTTTACAGAACTCAAAGTGCAGTGAAGTGTAAACAGAACAATCTCTCAATCTGAAAATAAAACTACAATTATCAATACGTAATACAAGTTTAGATTTGTAGGAAGAAAATGTACTTGAAATTGCAGGGTTTTTTGGTTACACCTCGGGGCCCATAATGCGACAGCTCCCATGGTTTTACCCAAGGAAAACCCTGCTTCGTCCCGAATTAATCTGATACTCCATTAGACACTGGGTCTTCCTGAAAGACTGGGATCTAATGAAGTATGGGCCCCCCAAAATTTTAAGTAAACAAAAACAAACTGCCACTTGTTTGTTTGGCTGCAGAGCAGTAAAACAACACCAAAACAATTTAAATAAACCTATCACAATCTCATAGGCACAAATGCGTATGCAAAATGTAATAAACTACTGGTGGTACATAGGCTTTCCGACATTAAAACGCCTTTTTTGTTGGAGTTGTGTTAAACTGTGAGGCCTCCCTCAATACCTACATATAAAAAAATGCATGCTTTTTCCTACATGCAGTTTCCCTTTGGGAGATGGACTCTTGATTTCAATAGAAAATAGAGTAGGCTAACTCTCCCTACACACACAAACACACACACTATTCCAAAGTATTTATAAAGCAGGTTGAAAACCTTCAACTTTGCAAAGTCAAATAAATAGCCACCACATATAACTATCTGTCCTGCCAGCTGCTCTTCTCCATTATTCTTCACCTGTAAGAACTCGACAATTGTTGTACTATAAATTGCAGTCTAAAAAGCAACAGAACTCTTCCACCTACTACTCCACCACCTTTGCTCCAAAGGCAGTGGTCGGTTTGGAGCTTTCAAGTCAGAATTATGGAAATTATAGTGTAAACAAGTAGCTATAGGCTATGTTATAGCTTTTCCAATGATTTCAAGAGGAGGGCTGAAGCCCTGTAAGGCAGTGTTTTTCAACCTTTTTTTGAGCCGCGGCACACTTTTTACATTTACAAAATCCTGGGGCACACCACCAACCAAAATGGCACTCTAACACAGTAATACATATAGTTAATATGTTTTTAAATGTATTTATACACTCAGTGTGAAACCTGGGCCTGTTTCGATGAACACAACATATATATGACTTCCTCTCACATATTTATACATGGCTATCATGTCTTTTCTCAGTCTTCTCTTCTTCAGGCTAAACATGCCCAGCTCTTCAAGCCGCTCCTCATAGAGCTTGTTCTCCAGACCTTTGTGAAATTTCACCCTGAGTGAAACTTGCTTCCAGTTAACTATGGATGTCATGAAGCTGGTATAAACAGTTCCTTGGGGGGGGCTCTCAAAAAATCCAGTAAAATAGTATTTTAAAAAATTCCATGCAGAGAGGCTCAATTTGTTTCTTGGAAACCTGTGAGGGGCCTGCTAGGAGGCGGGAGAGTGCCAATTTCCCACAGCATACCTGATGATCGCTCACGGCACACTAGTGTGCCACAGCACACTGGTTGGGAAATACTGCTGAAAGGTAAGCCTTCTCCAGGAAATGAATATTCAAGGACTCATTGAGGGGAGTGGTGGTAATTCAGATCTAATCTGATTAAGAGTTAAAGCATGTTAGCCACAATGACACAGTGCAAATTTGCACTTGTAACTTTTTTTAGTAAGAAAAAAATGACTACATTTTTAAAGCAATGTCTTATTTTTAGTCTAAAAAGTAAACCCCCAATGCAAGGGGACCACTTAAAACTGGCTATGCCTTTATCTCAACAACTTGGAACCAGTCCTGGTTAAGGTGTGTCTAAACTGCTTGTTTCTCTACCGTCAGTGACTATACAAACAGAGTAGGGGTGACAAAAACATAAGTTGACAAATTGAAGAACTTGTGACTTTTTTCCCATTCAAGTTACATCACAGTGCACAAACTATGGTTGCCACATGTATATTACCTTTATGTGTGTGCTGAGTGCATTATATCTGATCAGGGCACACAATTTAAAGCAAAATATTGGAAAGCTTTCCTAAAATTATGGGCAGACAACAGGGGTTGAGCTCCGCTTTTCATCCAATGAGATGGGGCGACAGAACAGGTTCAGAAAACACTCTGTTTCTGTGTTGTTACTTGAACTATCAACAGGATGATCAGGTGGAGTTCCTTCCCTTTGCAGAAGGTGCCTATAATAACACTGGCATCACTCCTTTTCAAGCTATACTTTTTCATTCATTTTTCCGGAATTGCCAACTGTCATCCCCTGAGGGTACACTCTCAGGGTGGAGAGCCAAAATAATTGAGAATGGGCTAATAATCCCGAATTGTTTCATTGACTGAAAACATATACCTCAGTGGGATTTCAAAGTGGGGAAACGAGTGTGTCTATCCACAAAATATTTAAAAGCTGTCCAATCTTCAAAGAAGCGTACCCCGAAATGTGTAGGTCCTTATCCTATTGTCAAAATCATCAGTCCAGTAACTATTTAACTTCAGCGACCCCACAATTTAAAACAGACACACCCCATGTTTCATTACAGCAGTGTTTTCCAACCGCTGTGACTGGGCACAGTAGTGTGCCGTGACGGACCTCCTGCTGTGCCGCGATAAAAGCTCTCTGCCCCCCTTCCTTCCCCCCTCCTCCTGCCGAACTCCTGCTGCTTGGGGGAGGAGGAAAGGACAGGCGGCGACGAAGAAAAAGAAGGGGCCGGGGCGCCGCTTCCTTCGGCTGTTTCCCCAGCCAGCTTCCAATCTGCCATGACTCCTGCCATGACTCTCGCCCCACGCTCGCTGAAGCCGCGTGGAAAAGGAGCCCCGCCCACTGAAGCCCGTCCACCGCTCATGCTCCTCCTCTGCGCGGCTTCAGCGAGCGAGGGGTGGGAGTCATGGCGGAGAGTGGCGCCGGGTATGGGGGGCATGACTCCCGCCCCGCTCGCACTGTCCCTCAAGGCTGGAGAAGCTGTGGGAGAGCTGAAGCTGGGGAGGGGCAGGGCATGGTGCGGCCTGGCTCCGCCCCTCCCCCAGCTTCAGCTCGTCCACAGCTTCTCCAGCCTTGAGGGGACACTGCCAAGCCAGCATTGTGCTGGCTCTGCCACCGCTGGCTTGGCACTGTCCCCTGAAGGCTGGAGAAGCTGTGGCAAAGCTGAAGCCGGGGGAGGGGGCGGGGCATGGCCTGGCCTGGCTCCCCCCTCCCCCAGCTTCAGCACTCCCAGCAAGCCACCATCCCCCAGCCGTTCTTTACTGTGTTAGAGTGTCATTTTGTGCCATTTTGGTTGGTGGTGTGCCCCCAGATTTTTTTAATGTTAAAAGTGTGCTGCAGCTCAAAAAAGGTTGGGAAACACTGCATTACAGGATGCTGAAACCAGCCTCTGATGATTCTATATGGCATCCCTGGGTTCAGATCCACAACCACATTATCATCGATGGACAACAGCATTTCGAACTGAAAGAAATACTAGATTCTAGACCAGGGGTGGGCAATTACCGGCCCTCCAGGTATTTTGGACTTCAACGCCCAGAAATCCTAACAGCTGGTAAACTGGCTAGGATTTCTGGGAGTTGAAGTCCAAAACACCTGGAGGGCAGGTAATTGCCCACCCCTGGTCTAGACATAACCATGGCAGCTTGCAATATTTGGTGTGTTGTAAGCATTTCCCGGATCCTGAGCAGGCACCCTGTAAAGATGTCCGAGCATTGAAAATGGCCAAGACATTCTATTTACTGTATCCTTTAAAGCCTAAATAGATTAATACTCCTGATAATGATTCTTGCTTTCTTGCTTCCTGCCTTTCTTGCCTGTATGTTTGTGTGGATATATTGTTAAGGAGGTACAGTATGTCATGGACTCCTATCTGGTGTATTCAAAACACCAGAACACCTCCATGTGCCATCAAAGTTGAGGAATGAAAACAAAGTAGAATCATCTGAAGGCTGGCGTGGGAAAGATCCTGATAAGACGAGCCTGCTCAGACTGGAGGCTGGACGGAGGGACTATTGAGAATTGAGGGGGTAGGATTTTGGGGTTTTGAACTGGGAATTTGCCATGTTTTCTTAATTCGCAGCTAGCACTAAAGAAATAAACGTAACCCAGCATTAATGAAATTTCCAAAAATTCCTTGTGAGTGAATTTAATTGCTAATGAGGTTCTGCCATCATCACATGTCTTAAGACACCTTTGAGCAAGTCCTATGATGCCTCTGTATTTTATAAGCAGCTGATTTAACACATCGCCCTTTCAATGCTGAAACATGAATGGCTCTAGGGGAGTATATACGCTGTGGCTTTAAAGTCCTCCTATTTAGCCTTTAACACAAAAAGTGCTTTCCTTCTTGCAGTTTAAACAAAGCTGGAGAAACCAGATTGAGAAGCTGCAGAGTCAAGTTCAAGTCCCATACTCTCATCCCCATAACTGAAGGGAAACCTGCCAAACTCCCACCCCAATCAGCTGGAAGTTCATAGCTATACACTACTCCCAGCTGCCAAGTTTCTATGGTAGCACGAAAATTTAAGCTGGGCTTGGGGGGTGGAGAGAGAAGGAAAGAAGGCACCCGTGCAAATTTTAAAAAACAACCAAACCAAACATATACACCAAGGATTTTCTTGAGAATCTGTACTTCCATCTGCTTAGATACATCGCTTACACCTTTTTCTGGATTTGCTTTTAAGCCTAATGAATCATTACACTCGGCTCTTAAATTACATAGGAAGACAGATGATTATATTGAAACACACTGAACCATGCTCTTTTCCTAGTCCAAAGAAAGAACGGATGCGTTATCTCGTTTGTTTATGGTCTAAAAGAGGATTTGTCTCTTATATTTTCCCTTTGTTCAGCATAAAATACTGAAGTTGTTTATTTATTAACTTACCTTATTTGGATGAACATAAATTGCACAGCTATGCAAGTCACAGAGGGAACTGTTTAAAGCACGCACTGTAAGTGAAAATCCATAAATAATACTTTGTGTTACCTATACTAATAATCTGATATATTAATTTTCAGCTCTGCTTTTGGCATAAGTTTCCAGGTAAGAAATCAAATTGAGTGTCCCAACATGATTACTCCATTGCGATAACAATCTTTTTGAATTGGTGTAACAGGCAACACCCTTGCTTACTTATTTCTATAGTAAACATTGTTGATGAGACTGAACGAAAAAATATGCTAAGAAATTAATATAGGAGAACAAAAGCTAAACAAGTAATAACATAAATCAAAAGAACAACATTAAGTCGCTTGTTCTAAAGGTCTGCATGTTACCCTGAGCAGGATACTCACCGGACTTAGTTTGGAAATTTAGTTTCAGCAACTTGAATGAAAAATGAATTAATAGTCGCAATACAAAATGGAAAACTACTGGTACCAATCCTGTGATACTACATGAAACAGCTAGATACCCACCCATCCATACACTGGTATTTTTCCAGACTTCGGGCTATAGTTCCCAAGCGGGATCCTTCTGTTTGTGTATGTGTGGGCAGGCAAGAAAGAAGTCCAAACGTCTCCCGCGCTCACATGTGTGTCCTTTCTTGATTTTCCTCCGCATGATGAATGAGCACAAAAGCTCCGTCCTCCGTTTGTAAATCCAATATGTACATGCGGTTTGTAAATATAACCCGAATTAAAACCATTCACACACACGGGAGACGTTTGCACGAGCAACACATACACAAACAGAAGGATCCCGTTTGGGAACTATAGCCCGTGAGTGACTTTGATGTAGATTATCAGGCTCGCCCACCTATTCCAGGATATATATCGGGCTATATCGGATTTCATGATATGTACTGTTATGTTTACATGCTTCCGCACTACCGATAGTATATTTGTTTAGCTCTGCCTTGAGTTAGTTAGTGTTTTCGGCACTACCCCTTTGTTTTGTATTGATTTTTCCAGACTTACCAAAACAATGAAATAGTAATCATACGTATCTCCATCTACTCCAAACTATAACTACCTGATAGACACACCACATTTACAATGAACATAAACAGTGTTTCTCAGCTATTTGATGAAAAGAACCATCATAGAGAATGTTCTCTTTGTTTAAGATATAATCTTAAATATCTAGGCTTAGTTCAAAGGCAGACATTGTCCTGAAACTCATTGGGGACATAGACTGACACTGAATTCCATTTTACCATAGTATCATCTTATATAAGAAACACTCGTAAGCATGTGGGACAGTTTACCCATTTCTCTTTCCTAAGTGACAGGGAGGGGGGCTCAAAAAAGGGTGTAGGGCAGGCATGGGTAAACTTCGGCCCTCCTGATGTTTTGGACTTCAACTCCCACAAGTTCCTAACTACCACTAGACTATTAGGAATTGGAAGGCTGAAGTTTGCCCATGCCTGGTGTAGGGGATCATGTGTGGCCAGAGGCGGCCCTAGGTAATTTTAAGTGGTAGGTGAACATTATTTTGGCGTGTCCCCATCATTCCCCCCCCCCAATAATTATAAAACTACTAATAATTTATAATATGATAAATAATAACCTAATAAATATAAATAATTTATAATGAAGATAACCTAATAAACAGTAATAATTGGTGAATATAAATACAATAATAATAAAAATACACTCTATAAAACTGTCTTGATCAATTATTATTTCTTATATTTATTGTATTTAAATGTTGACGGGATTACAGCTCCTACCAGACTGATAGCAGCTGGAGCCCAAAATCCCCACTCTTGCTTTACAGTGTATACATTTTGGGCAGAGGCAATGCCATAACGCTGCATTGGAGGAAGCTTTACAGAGAGATGGATGAGCATCACTTATCCTTTTCCCACCCTTACCACCTTTGGAATGCAACTTTCAAGGGGTCATTGGCAAGTGCAGAGGCGGAGTTTCCAGCCGGCGTGGAGGCGGAGTTTCCAGCCGGCGCAGAAGCGGAGTTTCCAGCCGGCGTGGAGGCGGAGTTTCCAACCAGTACGGAGGTGGAGTTTCCAGCTGGCGAGGAGGCGGAGTTTCCAGCCTTCATGGAGGCGGCATTTCCAGCCAGTGCAGAGGCGGAGTTTCCAGCTGCCGCCGGTGCACTTCTGCGGATCTGCCGCTCCTGGCAGTCGCCTGCTCCGCCAAGTGCGTTGAGCCGCCTCTGTGTGTGGGCCATCTTGCCCTAGTAGTGTTATCAAATTTTGACTGAATTATGAGGCCATTAAAGAACTCCAGGAACGCTGAGGAATGCGGAAGGAACAACGAGGAATGCTGGGAAAGCTGAGAGATGAGGAGTGTGTCAGCTCCCCCTGGTAGCCAGAGTTTGCCTCTGTTTGTCTATATGTGTGTATGTGGAAACGGCAGGGATTGTCTGCTAAGTGTGTATATCTGTAATCTGTTCTGAGTCCCCTTCAGGGTGAGAAGAGCAGAATATAAATAAAGTGTATTATTAAGTGTGTATTATCCCTCTTGTCTTGTACTCCATCCATCCTCACTATCAAATAACCCAACATGCAACAGTGCAAGATTTCTCATTATGTACATGCAAATATACAGGTATTCCGAAATCTGAAAATAATCCAAAACACTTCAGGTACGAATAATTTGGGATAAGGGATATTCACATCTGTATTCAATCCCAATCCAGAAATATCACACAATTGCAACACATCATCAAGGTACAGGCACCGAACAAATTTGTGCAGCATACCCAGCATTCTCTTCTGGATCCCACTGGAATAACCAGCAAACAGTTTTTGAAATCTTAAATCCAGTTTAAAGGGCAAAGCACGGGATCTCCTAGGAATGCAAAGCACACCACTCAGCAATACTATTTTCTAGGCACACTGTGTTCATTGTATGGCTAGCTTGCAGAGTGCAGCGACGGCACACAGCTCAGGGCAACAAAGAATCAGGTCCGTTGAATCCATGATACTAAACGGCTGTATCACACTGACTCCCACAAACTTGCTGCTAGCAACCAGCTGCAAAATGGAGCCAGAACTGAATCTGTTATTAATTGGATCTGATGGCCAGGAAATGCTCTGCAAAATACACTGATGCAGGATGGCTGATGCCAGTGCAAGTTTTACCCTTTCCGTGAAATACGTACACAGCTTATTTCTTTTCTCTGGCATTCATTATCATTACATTCATTTCATCTGCTTGTCTTCCCCTCTCGACTCTAAAGTGTTGCAGAGGCACCGCAATACATATAAGCTGGAAGTCTTTCTCGGTATATCACATTGAGGCAAAATAAAGGTGAAAAGCTTAGTGTCATACTGGAGAACACAAGTAATTGCCTTTTACTGAGGTCCGGGCTGAGCAAAGTAAATGCCACAGATAAATGAAGCCAAACAAAGATATTGATGTTCCTGGATATATTACCTCATAGCTTGTAAAGTGGCAAGAGCAAAATACAGTAAGATGGGCACCGGCAATGCAAAAGGCAAGAAGCGTGGACTACAAACAAAAATTGCAAGGGAAGTAGCTTAACAACTGGCTTCTCGAATGATCAGACCTGAAGAAAAACCTGCAGTAATCAATTTACACTGAACATATTGACTATGTTACAGAACGGCAGAGAAAAAGAATCACACCGGCCAATCACCAAATAAACAGGTGCCAAAACCAAAAGGAACAAGACGTCCAGTTTGTGGCAATGCACCGAAATGCAGTAATTATAAAATAATAAAATAGGCAGATGCTAAGAATTACAATATGACCAAACAAGGAGACAAAAGGTGGTTAAAAGGAGGCAGTGATAAGTTGTCGTCACTGCCAACACATCTGACCGGATGGGCAAGAATGCAACTTTTATGCAATATGCCTTCAAAGCATTTAATGGGAGAGCTGGGGGGAAATTCCAAATCCTACTTTCCCACACCAAATATTTAGGCACCAGTCTGTACAGCTGGTGGCCACAATAATAAATCAGATGTTATCTTATTCTTTGCACCCAGAAATTAAGCAGGACGTTTATATGTATTTATTTTACTTGTATTTTAATCTTTGATTGATTTTATGATGTTTTAAATTGTAATTTGGCATTGAATCTTTGCTGTTAACCGGCCTGAGTCCCTTTGCGGAGGTAGAGAAGGTTGGTATATAAAAGTTTTAAATAAATAAATAAATTTCACTTCCCAGGTATGCTAGAACAGTGTTTTTCAACCGTCTTATGAGCCGCAGAACATTTTTTACATTTACAAAATCCTGGGGCACACCACCAACCAAAATGACACAAAATGACACTCTAACACAGTAATACATATAGTTAATATGTTTTAAAATGTATTTATACACTCAGTGAGAAACCTGGGCCTGTTTTGATGAACACAACATATATATGACTTCCTCTCACATACTTATACATGTCTTCTCTCAGCCGTCTCTTCTTCAGGCTAAACATGCCCAGCTCTTCAAGCCGCTCCTCATAGGGCTTGTTCTCCACATCTTTGTGAAATTTCACCCTGAGTGAAACTTGCTTCCAGTTAACTATGGATGTCATGAAGCTGTTATAAATAGTTCCTTGGGGGGTGGGGGAGGCAACTCTTGAAAAATCCAGTAAAATAGTAAAAAAAAAAAACATTTCCAAGCGGAGAGGCTCAATTTGTTTCTTGGAAACCTGTGAGGGGGCTTCTAGGAGGGGGGAGAATGCCAATTTCCCACGGCACACCTGATGATCGCTCACGCCACACTAGTGTGCCACGCACACTGGTTGGGAAACACTGTGCTAGAAAATACAGCAATGATCAAATTTGCCAAACTGGATGGAAAGGGTTACACACAATGGTTACAGGGATCCGGAGCACAACAGAATAGTATGACTTGCAATATATTTTGATTTCCAATGGCCAAATATTGGCAGGTATTTTATTCTGCAATGTAACTTTCATTCACCTGCACCACACAATATGGCAAAAGATAGAGAGGTACTTCAACTTTTCAGAATGAGGTAAAAATCTAAAATGTTGGGAGATCACAAAGAAAGGTATGTGCCCATCTAAGGAAACCCACAGGGCTGAACTAGAATCATAGTTTCAACCCCACAGCCTGAGGTTATTTACCATATACCACAGTCATTCCCTTCTCATTGTCACAATTTGATTTTTGGGTACCACTACTGACTGGGCAACCCTCGAAGTAATCAAAACATTAATTTACTGTACAAACTTCCTGTTTCGCTGTCCAAAGGCAGAAAATCCCACAATATCTGAGTGTGGGCTCAGATAACCCAGTTCAAAGCAGATAATATAGGCTTTTCTGCCTTAATATTCTGGAATATAGGACTATGTGGAGAAGCCCTGGGTTATACGAATCATCACTACCATATATTCCAGTTCAAAGCAGATAATGTGGGATTTTCCGCCTTGATATTCTAGGACAATGATTTTCAACCAGTATGCCGCGGAACACTAGTGTGCCGTGAGAGATCATCAGGTGTGCTGTGGGAAATTATTTTCGAACTTTATTCATATATAAACTATAAGGCGCATCTGTCCCTTTAAGAAATGAAACCATAGCACTTTCGCGTCACCTAAGAAGTGACGCGAGAGTGCTATGGTCGCACCATCTTGGATTCACTCAGACGCGGCTAAGTAAACAAAGTTAGAGTTACTGCTGCAGCTGCTTATCAAGTGACAGTGGCAATTTGGGATCACAGCAAGACAAGCGAGTGACAGTGATGGAGAAGTTTTGAGAAAGGAAAATGCAAATGCCGAACAGGGCCCTGGACAAAATTATGACACAGATGAAGGCCCTAATAAGAGTGGTGGACAAAAGAAACAGGTCCAGGTTTCACACTAAGCGAGTATATAAATACATTTTAAAATATATTAACTATATGTATTACTGTGTTAGAGTGTCATTTTGTATCATTTTGGTGGGTGGTGTGCCCCAGGATTTTGTAAATGTAAAAGATGTGCCGCGGCTCAAAAAAGGTTGGAAATCACTGTTCTAGGATATAGGGCTGTGTAGAAGGGCCCTTAGAAAAAAGGTATCTGCTTCTCTTAGGACCCTTCCTAAGACTATCAAGACATATAATTCACAGTATCTGCTTTGAACTAGATTATCTGAGTCCACACTGCCATATAATCCAATTCAATGTGGATTTTATACAGGTGTGTGGAAGGGGCCTTAAGCATCACATTAACTACTTTCTCTAGACATAGACCAAAAACTGACATCATTACAGTTCCTTTTTCTCAGGATTCATACAAAGTGGAAACAGTTGAGAAACAAACACCTGAGTTTTATTTGTTATCAGGACTACTAGTTAATTACCCATTAAGTCACTGGTCGAAATAATTACAGCTCACACACCTTGTTTTCAAAAGACAAAAACTATACACCTCCAACTTCAACTAAGTTTTCAGAATTCAAGATTGGAACTGGGTTTAAAGTTCAAAATAGAGCAGTACCATTGTAAGGCACATTACATTTAATTGGTTTGCTTTTTAAGAGCAACCCAAAAACCCTATCCCCGTCCCATGCTCTTCGATATTCTTGTAGATGGGCCAAGCCGTGTCATCATCTGAAACACTGACAGCTTATTCAGAGGCAATAGAGAGGTGGAAATGACACATTTGATCATTGCTCATTCATTGTACTGAAGTAATTCCAGGGATTAATATTGCTTTTAAAAGACAAGGAGATGAGTAATAGCCTCCAACACCCCCCTCGAAAGGTTTCAAGTTGCATAGAGGGTACTCTCCCAATCGGAATATTGCCAAATATATGTCGATGCAGTGCTAATTTCCGAAACTGTAACTACATGCAAGCATACTTTGGCATATGTACAGTTTATTTGATTTAGTGTTCTGCAAGCTCCTCTTCAATCTACTGAAGAGGTAATTTCCCCCCCGTCAAAAACATAACTGCTTAATTGGCAAGTATACAAAATATAATTACACTGCATGCAAGTGACAATACTGCTTGTGGGAATATCATTGCTCATGTACTCTGTTTTATTTTGCGCGTTTATCTTGACTAAGGCATCTACACATCAAAGTAAGGCTTTTCACCAAGCCAATATAGTACACCCCCCTTATCCACAGATTTTATATTCACGGGTTTGCTTACACTCCATCTCAGAAGTGTTTGTGGGCTTCTCTAGGTCCTCCAATGAAAGTCTATGATATGTTTGCAGTCCAAATATAGCCTCACTATTATTTGTAGTTTCAAGTGGAAGGAGAGAAGGGTTGTGCTGTATATCACTGTTGTTGTTTTTTTTCAAATTATCCTGATCTAAAAATATACAATGAATTTAAATTAAACCTCTACCAAATTAAAGTAATATACAAGGCTCCGTTGTGGGGGAGAGGCTTGCGTACCCTAATGAAGTTGTGAGCTATGCTGGCAGTGGCATAATAGCCACCGGTAGGGCCTCCCATGCCAGACAGGTCACAACCGAAGAGTCTGACAAAAAGCGTCAATGGGCAGGATGGGCTCTCTAGCCGTTTGGCAACCATCCTAGGAGAAGGAAAACTCTGATTTCAAAACTGGGCAGATGGTGCTCATTTAACCCTGTCAGATCAACCATCTAAGAGAAGGAAACGCGAAGCAAACCTACGACCTGAGGACCTCGCTGCCACCGTCCCAACTTGCTAGGTCCCGGCAGACGAACCTTTGGTTTAAAGGGTGAGGCCAGTGCTGTGCACGCTGCGCTCCACCAGAAAGGTCCATTGCACAGGCTCGAAGGACACATCCAACCTCCAAATCATCAACGCGCTTGTAGAAAGCGTGGGATGAGTCCTTCCTGAATCTTCGTTCGTGAAGAAAAGCCAAACCAAGACAAGGAAAGCCTGGACCTTATTGACCTTGTGCTTATGCCTTCAAGTTATAACAACAACAAAACTTTATTGCGGTCACAGACCAGCACCAGCATTCAAGTTACCTACTGACTTATCACAACCTCATTAAATATATATATATTGATTTTTTATTTTTGAAAGCAACACACAATTACAGGCATACAAATACAGTTACAACTATAAATGTAACTCTAAACAAGACACCATTAATAATATGACAACTAAAACAAAACAACACAAACTAAAACAAACAACGACCCTAGACAGCCTCACCCCACCCAACATAAAAAACATTCTTTTGACTTCCTGATCACTTTGTGATAGCTATAGCATTTCTTAAACATTTCCTAGTTGGTTTTACCGTTAGGGTTTACACTTGGTCCTTTGGATTTTTTTATACCATTTTATATATGTGTGTAATTTATTTTTAAGAAGTCGATGAAGTTACTCCAATTTGTTTTGTTTGGAGATGACCTATTTTGGGCAATTTTTTGCGTCAATAAATCCATATTCATAATATCAAGAGCCTTCTCTATCCATCCATAAGTCGAAGCCGTTTCTTTCGATTTCCACATTCGTGCGATGCTTATTCTTGCAACCGTAGCAAGGTAAAAGAAAATTTTATCATTGTTTTTGTCTGTTTGAAAATCCAAGATCCCCAATAAAAATACTCTGGTTTAAAGTCAAAGTTTAGTTGAAGAATTTCTTTCATCTTTTTATAAACTTCCCACCAAAACTTTTTAATTATTTTACATTCCCACCACAGGTGAAAGAACATTCCTGTATTTTCTCCACATTTCCAGCATGTTTTACTTAATTTTCCCTTGTTATATTTGGCCAATTTTTCTGGGGTCATATACCACATATAAAATAACGTGAACCAGTTTTCTTTAATTTCAGTGGCGTATGCGTACTTAAGGTTTTTTGTCCATACTTCTTCCCATTTAGTTAAGTTAATTGTATGTCCTACTATTTTTGCCCATTTTGTCATCACTTCTTTTATTTGCTCTTCTTCCGTTGCCCAAGTTATTAGTTATTGATAGATTAAAAAAATTAATTTAGTTTCCGTTTTTATAATTTTGTCCCAAAATGTTTCTTTTAATTCAAATCCATTTTTTTGGTCTATCTTGTAATTTTCTGTGATCTGCCAGAATTGAAACCATGATGTTTTTGGTTCTATTAATTGGATTTCTTCAATCGACTTTAAGCTTACTTCTTGATTATTGATTTTTAATAATTTGTGGTATGGCAGCCATTTTTCACCTGGAACCTCATTAATTTCATTGTAGTTGTTCATTCATTCAGTCACATTAATTTCATAGGGTTTTCTTAATCAAGGAATACTCACATGTGGTTTTGCTAGTTCCTTCCTCTGATGGTGACTTCGCAATCTCCCATTCAAGCATTAACCACAGCTGCCCCTACTTAGCTACCTACTAATAGCAGACATGGTATATCTTTAGGGTATTTAGACCCTGAATGAGGTACAGAAATTCCATACGGCCTGAAAAAACTAACAACTAAAAACGAAATTGGCAACCAACAACTTGGCTGTCAGCTAGACGAGAAACAGGTTCCCTCTGTTTCCCTTCTACATACTACTCTTTGAACAACTTCTTCTTCCGGTCACTCATTTCTCATCAAAATTTACCAGCTCTACCATAAATTCTAGTACACATAGTTAATCTAATATTAATCTAACTATAAAATATTGGTTAATGTAAAGTGATTATAGCAACAACATGTTGCAATTTGTGAAAAGCAAGACAAAATCTTCCAAACTGCTATTTCCATGCTAGAGGAGGAATCAAGGGAGGAATACTTGAATCCAAGACTCTTCTAGATTAATTCTCTTACCTACATACCAATAATCCAAAATGCAAGCCACATTTCCCCAAATACTTAAGAGCTTCCATACCTAGTCCCCTAATAATAATATTTACTCAATACATTTGTTTTTTATTTGTTCTGTCGCTTCCGACTCTTCATGATTTCATGTACCAGACCATGCCAACTCAATACATACAACGAGGAAATTATTATTCACAAGGTAATTTACACTGAAGGTCATAGGATGTCTGCTGCAGTCACAATATTTTATGGGTCTTCTAGGCCAGTGTTTTTCAACCTTTTTTGAGCCGCGGCACATTTTTTACATTTACAAAATCCTGGGGCACACCACCAACCAAAATGAAACAAAATGACACTCTGACACAGTAATACATATAGTTAATATGTTTTTAAATGTATTTATACACTCAGTGTGAAACCTGAGCATTTCGATGAACACAACAAATATATAACTTCCTCTCACATATTTATACATGGCTATCATGTCTTCTCTCAGCCTTCTCTTCTTCAGGCAAAACATGCCCAGCTCTTCAAGCCGCTCCTCATAGAGCTTGTTCTCCAGATCTTTGTGAAATTTCACCCTGAGTGAAACTTGCTTCCAGTTAACTATGGATGTCATGAAGCTGTTATAAACAGTTCCTTGGTGGGGGGGGGAGGCAACTCCAGTAAAATAGTTTAAAAAAACCATTTCCAAGTGGAGAGGCTCAATTTGTTTCTTGGAAACTTGTGAGGGGGCTGCTAGGAGGGGGGAGAGTGCCAATTTCCCACGGCACACCTGATGATTGCTCACGGCACACTGGTTGGGAAACACTGTTCTAGGCTATCCTAGAAGTCCTGTAAAGACCCTTGTCCTTCTGAATAAACACAATTTAATTAGAGAGTAAAGTCACAAATTTGTAAATATGTCTTCTTTGGACAAAATAATTATATTTTATAATAGGACATGATGTGGTTATCCCTTCACGGTTAGGTTAATATATATCACTGGAATGCTTCTTACTGACATACTTAAACATGCACACAAAGATTTCAGAGTACCAAAACAGAAAAAAAAGGGAAGGAAAGGTTGAATAGGACTACATGGATTCAGTTTTATTATTAGAAGAAAATTTAACATAGGCAACTGAATGAATTCAAAGCAAAGAGGAGAGTCCAACCAGGAATTTGCCAGTCCTTTTGCCACTACCAGCTCATCCATACACAATCTTTAAAAATAACACTAAGGACAACTGGAAGAATATGTCACAGTTTTGATAAAAGCACTGCTGATATCAAGAAATAATATCTTAAATAATATCCCAAATCTCAGTAACTGCAGAATGTAAATCTGAATTTAACTGCAAACACACTTTTTTGTAAACTGAATTTTTAACAAGCAATATGGGCACAGATGTATGCGCCAACACACTTTAGGATTTTTTTTATGGCAGAACACCCTTCTATTATAGTTAAGTGACCTCAATTTTAAACTTGTGTTTTCAATCATGTGTAGTGTTTTCACAAAATTACCCTTGGCGCTAGAGACTTTCCAAACTGGATGACAACTCAAAAACACTGCTTATTTTAAAGTTTAAATTACACAGCGCTGAATTTATTCACACAATCGCCAGATTTCCTATAATTTGCTCCATTCTTTTTCTATCACCTTTTCAAATAACTGCGAGCAAGCTTTGCTTTGACACAGTATACTTGACGGGCATGCTATCCAAAATACAGAGCGTGATCTCTACTATTTTCTTTACCAGTATGTGTCCACAGTGGAATGTACCAGATGTTGATTCTTTAAAGAATGGACTGCTCTGAAGGCTAACGGATCAAAACTTGAACAAACAAAAACCCAGATACGTTAACGGGTGACAATCTTCCACACTGGTTCACATGCACAAACAACCTAGATTTTTTTTTAATCTATCATACACTAAAATGAATTCAGTTTGAAAAGAGAAAAAAATGACTAGATTCAGATGATCCATACAAAATCATTCAACTGGACAATTAATGGCCCTTAATTTCAGAAAAAGAGAGGAATGGAAGTGAACATGGCAATAAATACGTTGTCATCAGTACTAGTCTTTTGAATGGAGGCAAGCAATGGTAAACTGTACAGAACAATGCAAAAACATCGACAGATATTTTATTACATTCTTGTTGCCTAACTTCAATCAAGGCAAGAATTAATTAGGTGATTGTATGCATGGATTCAAGTAAGCTTTAAAATCATGTTTACAGCCATAGCCACTCCAGCAAAATATGAGAATTTGTTATCATTAAAGGAGTGATCATTAGTCTTATTATGGAGCCGTGGTGGCACAATGGGTTAAACTAGGCGTGGGCAATTATTTTTTCCAAGGGGCCACACGAGAGCCAAAAATTATTATGGAGGGCCACACCTAAAGGCGGAACTACATTCTAATCTACATTATTTATTTATTTATTTACTATATTTACTATATATTACACATCATTAATACTAACATATTAATATATCAAGAAATATTCATATATTATTAGTATTAATATCATAATTATTATAGTATATATACAGACATTATAATATATTGAAATTATTTATTATATTATTATATTATTATAATACAATTATTATAAAATAATAATAATAAAAACCACTAAAATTAAATTAAATTAAAGAAGACAAGGTGTGAACCAAGATGGAATGGCCCAATGGACCCAGCCCAGAGGATGGCAAAGCGGACCCAGCCGCCGCCACAGCAGAGGAGAGCAGAGCAGCAGGCGATCGGAGGCTGCACGCCTCCGCCCGTTTCACCCCCAGCCGTTCCCCAGCTGATTGCCCTGCTATGGAGTGCCTGCCATCCCTGGAAGCGATCCGGGCATGCAGGGGGAGCAGTCGGCGATCTGACATGGCTGATCGCCCTGGCGACCCGGAAGACTATCAAGAGCCCACGATGGGATGGAGGCAGCGGCACCCCTTCCTCTTGACCCCGCCCCCAACGCCCTTCTCCCCAGGCCGGACAGAATCGGCTGCCGGACCGCATCCGGCCCGCGGACCGTAGGTTGCCCACCCCTGGGTTAAACCCTTGTGCCAGCTGGACTGAAAGTTAGGTTGCTGATCTACTGCTTCAAATCCGTGAGATGGGGTGAGCTCCCATTTGTCAGCTGTAGCTTGCGGTGACATGAGAAGCCCCCCAGCAGGATGGTAACACATCTAGGTGTCCCCTGGGCAACGTCTCTGTAAAGAGCCAATTCTCTCACGCCAGAAACAACTTGCAGTATGTTCTCAAGTTGCTTCTGGTACGATTAAAAAATTAAGTCTTATTTGCATGTTTCTAACCATAGGTACATCTTTGAGGTGCATCAAAAACTACAAAACTCCCTCACTTTTACAGTGCTTATATAGTCAAGTCTCAAGTCTTTATAACTGTTTTCAATCATTTCCTCCAAGTAAGAACTCAAATCTAGACGTATGCTTGGCAAAGGAAAAAACTTGGACTGATGCTGGAATCTGTAGCTACAAGGAAGATTAAACACCCTTCCAATCCACACATTCTAAAGAAATAGCTTTCCATCCATCTTCATGTTTCCTCAGCAAAGGTAGTTGTGAGAGCACATTTGCCAAGGTACTGCAGTTTTGCCCTCTCTGCTTAACTTTTGAAAGATGTATCAAGACTAACTATACATCACTGAAGAAAGGAGAGGGTACAGACTATAATAATAATTCTAACAAGACGTCTGAAGTGTTGGTTGAGTTAATCCTATCAATGTTATGGATAGCACAAAAAATTCCCTATAGTAACAGGACTAAATTTGAAAAAAAATAGTTCCTTCCCGAATCATATCTAAAGCCCATTCTATCTGGGTACGTTATTACCCCTCAATGGATTGTCACCTTGTCGTGGGGATGGGGCTTGCGTGTTCCAATGAACCTGCGGGTAACCATTGGAGTCATGCACTTCCAGGAGGGGCTGCAGGGGAGGTTCCAGACTAAGCACAATGCAAAGGCCTGAAGACTTCAACGGCGGATTAGGCAGAGGATAACACGTTACATGTTACAACAGCTGTGAAGGTGGGAAGAAGGCTGCAACAGATTGAGAAGCTACCATTGTCGCGTTAACCATGCCAGTGGTTGGGACCGCACTCTGTGAAGACTGTGTGTTGATCGGCTGTGAACTGACCTCCACGCATTAAAAAAAACTCATGCATAGGCATCTTCCAACAAAATAAAAACAAAGTAGACACAGGCCCGGATTACCCATAAGGTCACCCTAGGCCATGGCCAAGGGACGCAAGCCAAGGGGGGCGCAATTCACACGGACCCAAAAAAAACCCGCAACACAACTCTCTCTCTTGGGGGAGGGCAAAGGGAGAGCGCTGCCAGGGGGTGGGGGAGGAGGGAATGGCGCCACCCGTCATCGCCCCCACCCCCTTGTCAAGGAAGGAGGGTGCGAGGCGCGCTGCGAACAGGAGGCGGAGGAAAGCCCGGGGGCGGGGCTTCCCTTCCTTCCTCCTCCTCATGCGCACCCTCCTTCCTTGACTCAAGGAAGGAGGGGGCGCGGTACCGCGAGGAGGACGTGGGGGGTGCGGTAGAAGTTGGTTTGAGGGCGTAATTCCAAAGTGTGGCCTAGGGCGCCAAAAGGGGTTAATCCGGGCCTGAGTAGACACTGAGAACTGGGAAGCTCTGGTCCTTGAGCACTTTAGCTGAAGGTCCACTGTGACCATCAGTGCTGTGGAATTCGAAGAGGCACGAATGGAGGGTGAAAGGGAGAAATGTGCCAAGAGGAAGGTGCGTCAAGCCAACTCTGAACAGGACCACTTTCCACATGGAAAATGATGCCCTTACTGTGGAAGACCATGCGGATCAAGAATAAGGCTCCACAGTCTATGTATCCACTGCCAGGACACTATACTTGGAGGGCCATCATACTCGGATGAGGGATTGCCTAAATAAGTATTCAAACATTGCACACAACCTAATGATCTAGAATGATCAGGAAATGTAGGTGCATGAAAACCACATTTTAGAAAAACTTCCAGACTCTGCTTGCACTTGAATGTCCAAGCATAACAAGTGCATGCATGCTGCATCAACTGCAAAAGATGCACACGTGTACAACAAGTTTCAGCTCTCATCTTAAAAAGGACTTGTTTCTCCATTTTCCTGTTTCAGAAGCATCTTTGCACTCTTTGTGATTGGCACTTTATTAATGTCTTTGATTTATATGCTGCCTCTTCTTAAATGATCTCAAGGCAGCCCAGAGGGCTCAGAGACATTGGGAGACAACAGACTCGAAGGGCACATGGAAGAGTTAGATGAGGACAAACAGGGCAGTTAACTTGTTAGGTCAGAGAAATAGAGGAAAGGCTGAAAGAAAGCGTAAGAGAAAGTATCGGTTTCAGAAATTTTTGACTGAAGATAATATTTCATTATGTAAATAATAGACAAGGGAGCGGCAGGTTTTAGCTGTGCATAATTGAAAGGAACATTATTGGCATTTGCTGTGAATCTGAATATTGTTATTTATTTATTTAAAACTTTTATACCCCGGCCTTCTCATCTCCGAAGAGGGACTCAGACTGGCAAACAGCAAGTATTCAATGCTAACATTTAAAATCTAAAAACATCATAAATTTACAATAAAATACAATAAATACATTTAAAAAGCCTTTCGCCAAAGTAAAATCAAGTCCAACTTAATCTATATATTGGGTCTGTATCAAGTGGTTAGGGACTTTAGTCGCTTCGCGATCTCCCCTTTCATTCTGCGAAGGCCTCATTGCACAGCCACGTTTTCACTTGCTTCCTAAAAGTCAGGAGGGAGGGGGCGGATCTAATTTCATTTGGGAGGGAATTCCACAGCCGAGGGGCCACCACAGAAAAGACCCTGTCCCTCGTCCCCACCAGACGCGCCTGCGCCTGTTCATAGGATAGATTAGTGATTTTCAACCTGTGTGCCGCGGAACACTAGTGTGCCGTGAGAGATCATCAGGTGTGCCGTGGGAAATTATTTTCAAACTTCATTCATATATAAACTATAAGGCGCATCTGTCCCTTTAAGAATGGAACCATAGCACTCTCGTGCCACCTAAGAAGTGACGTGAGAGTGCTATGGTCATGCGATCTTGGATTCGCTCAGACGCGGCTAAGTAAACAAAGTTAGAGTTAGTGCTGCAGCTGCGCATCAAGTGACAGTGGCAATTTGGGATCACAGCAAGACAAGCGAGTGACAGTGATGGAGAAGTTTTTGAGAAGGGAAAATGCAAATGCTGACCAGGGCCCTGGACAAAATTATGACACAGATGAAGGCCTTAATATGAGTGGTGGACAAAAGAAAAAAGAAAAGACGGTGAGCTGGAGGCAATACAGCGAAAGCTATCTTTCCGCAGCACTCCGCAGTGCTTGGTGCGTGGTGAGAAGCTGTCCAATAGCGCCATGGTGACAAGCAAGCTTAAACGCCATCTCCAAACCAAACACCCTTCTGTTCAAAACAAGCGGACGGACTATTTTGTACGCTTACGTACAAACAATGAGAAATAGGAAAATTCTTTGAGAAAAACCACAAAGGTAAACAAGAGCCCTCAAAGCTAGCTACCTTGTCGCTGATCTCGTAGCTAAATTAACTATATGTACTACTGTGTTAGTGTGTCATTTTGTGTCATTTTGGTTGGTGGTGTGCCCCAGGATTTTGTAAATGTAAGAAATGTGCCGCGGCTCAAAAATGGTTGAAAATCACTGGGATGGATGGTGTGGAAGGAAGACGTAGCGCATTTACCATGGACAAAATCAGATACTATGGACAAATTCTTCTCTTCCAGAGATATTCAGCAAACGAGTATAGCAAAGCGGGATCTGTCAACATCTTTTTAATATTGGGTCTTATTTAGTACCACTGAATCCGCGCCCATTTCTCCAAGTCTCATTAAAGCACAACTAACTCCTCATAAAGATTTGTTCTCTACTCTTCTTCTTTCCTTATCACAAAGTGCTTCAGGGGGCCTGCTTAAATAATAATTGGCACACACTGCTGCAAATAAACAGCAATTGATTGTTTGACAGCACCACAGATGTATAACATACACCGGCGCGACTAAGGTGTTCTACGTTGCCAAAGGAAAAAGCCCCAACAGATATTTAAACATGTATTACAAAATACTAAACAAAAGATGTAGGTTTTTTCAATGTCTGTGAGGTTTTGTTTTTTTTTTAAGTCTTGAAGAGATGAAGGAAATTCTTGTTGGTTCCATGAACACATCCGCTTCTCCAGGAGTTGTGTCTCCACAGGAATCTTTACCAAACACACACAATCACTTTCCTCACCACAAACAACCACAGCAAGCTCATAAATGACTAGAATTAAGGAGAAAGAGGGTTTAAGATCAGCAGCTAGGACACTGGTTTGGGGGAGAAGCCCTACTACTTCTGTAGAACAGTGTTTCCCAACCAGTGTGCCATGGCACACTAGTGTGCCGTGAGCAATCATCAGGTGTGCCGTGGGAAATTGGCACTCTCCCCCCTCCTAGCAGCCCCCTCACAGGTTTCCAAGAAACAAATTGAGCCTCTCCGCTTGGAAATGGTTTTTTTAAAAACTATTTTACTGGATTTTTCGATAGTTGCTCCCCCACTGCCCAAAGTAACTGTTTATAACAGCTTCATGACATCCATAGTTAACTGGAAGCAAGTTTCACTCAGGGTGAAATTTCACAAAGGTCTGGAGAACAAGCTCTATGAGGAGCGGCTTGAAGAGCTGGGCATGTTTAGCCTGAAGAAGAGAAGGCTGAGAGAAGACATGATAGCCATGTATAAATATGTGAGAGGAAGTAATATATATGTTGTGTTCATCGAAACGGGTCCAGGTTTCACATTGAGTGTATAAATACATCTAAAAACATATTAACTATATGTATTACTGTGTTAGAGTGTCATTTTGTGTCATTTTGGTTGGTGGTGTGCCCCAGGATTTTGTAAATGTAAAAAATGTGCTGCGGCTCAAAAAAGGTTAAAAAACACTGCTGTAGAAAGTAAAGGTGGGAGGAATGACAAGGTTAAGAACTGCTCAGTTTGAAAGTTGTTGACTGCCACTCACCTGGCTATCAGTAGCAAATAAGAACCGGCTCCAGGAGATAAAAGAAGTGGAAACTTACAAAGGTTCTTTGTTTTTGCCTTTCCCTTTCAGGTCAGAAATGACTGACAGAAGGATGTGTGGTGATAACAAGGAAAAAACAACTGAACTAATTGGAGCCTTGATTTTCTTTCCCAAGGAAACTTGCAGTCCTCAATGCAACCTATTTCGACAATAATTGGATTCTAGCCCCTACCACCATGACAATGAGAGGAGTTCAAGAATGAGAGCATGCAGTTGGGTTGACGCAATCGGGAAAACACAAGTTTGCAAGCCCTGAGTAACAGTCGATAGCAAGTGATCTTGGAAGTCTCTTATTTATTTATTTTAATACGTGTATTTATAGAATTTTAATAATGCTTTAATGATGCTGTAACCCGACTTGAGCCACGAGGAGAGGCGGGTAAGAAATAAAATTATTATTATTATTATTATTATTAATGTGCATTCAAGCAACCTATTGACTTATGTTGACCCCATACATTTCATAAAGTTCTCTTAGGTAAGCAATACTCAGAGGTGGTTTTGCCCATTTTCTCTCTGAATGGTCCTGGAGTACCAGTAGATACCCTGTTATTTACTGGTTACCAGTTGGTGGCTACTAGTCATACAAGAAAAGCGGGAGTATGGAATGCTGTGTCAGTCACCTTAGCAGTCACCATAACGCTGTCATCTTGGTGACTAAGAACAACAACAAAAAGGACCAATATGTACAGACAGGAAAAGTTGTCAGAATATAATTCCATTAAAAAACAGACATTTACCCATAGTAGACCTTTCTAGGCGTAGCATATATTGTATTTTCACTACTTTCTCATGTAAATCTCTTCGGAAGACAGGCAGACAAACGTCAGTGTGCTGGAAGAAGCAAAGACCACCAGCACTGAAGCGATGTTCCTCCGCTATCAACACTGCTGGACTGGCCACATTGTCCAAATGCCCGATTACCGTCTCCCAAAGCAGTTACTCTACTCCCAACTCAAGAATGGGAAACGTAATGTTGGAGGACAGGAAAAGAGATTTAAAGATGGGCTTAAAGCCAACCTTAAAAACTGTGGCATAGACACAGAGAACTGGGAAGCCCTGGTCCTTGGGCGTTCTAACTGGAGGTGAGCTGTAACCAGCAGTGCTGCAGAATTCGAAGAGGCACGAAAGGGAGAAACATGCCAAGAGGAAGGTGTGTCAAGCCAACCCTGACCAGGACCGCCTTCTATCTGGAAACCAATGTTCTCACTGCGGGACAACATGAGGATCAAGAACAAGGTCCACAGCCACCTATGAACCCACCGCCAAAACACCACATCCTCGAGCTATGAGGGATCGCTAAGTAAGTAAGTAAGTAAATACTTTCTCATGTCAAGTAATGTTGAACTAGGCTAGTGTTTATCAACCTTTGTTGAGCCACGGCACATTTTTTACATTTACAAAATCCTGGGGCACACCACCAACCAAAATGACACAAAATGACACTCTAACACAGTAATACAAATAGTTAATATGTTTTTAGATGTACCGTATTTATACACTCAGTGTGAAACCTGGGCCTGTTTCGATGAACACAACATATATATGACTTCCTCTCACATATTTATACATGGCTATCATGTCTTCTCTCTTAGCCTTCTCTTCTTCAGGCTAAACATGTCCAGCTCTTCAAGCCGCTCCTCATAGAGCTTGTTCTCCAGACCTTGTGAAATTTCACCCTGAGTGAAACTATGGATGTCATGAAGCTGTTATAAACAGTTCCGAGGGGGCAGGGGGCGGAGAGGCAACTCTCAAAATATCCAGTAAAATAGTAAAAAATAAATAAATTTCCAAGCGGAGAGCCCGCCGGGAGTGGCGGCATAGAAGCCGAATGAAATAATAAATAATAATAATAATTTTTTCTTGGAAACCTGTGAGGGGGCTGCTAGGAGGGGGGAGAGTGCCAATTTCCCACGGCACACCTGATGATCGCTCGCGGCACACTAGTGTTCCACGGCACACTGGTTGGGAAACACCGAACTAGGCTACCAAGGTCAACCCTACCTGTTTCTACTGAGTAGCTGCAGTTCAGAAAGCCTCATGGTCCCTTGAACTTAGCCATGACTTTCAATGATACTTGCAATGCAAATCTATGCATGTTTAGTCATGCATTCAGTAGGTGTATTTCCCAGGAAAGTGTGCCCAGTACTTAATTACTAAACTATTGCTACACTGGAAACCGCTAAGTACCTTAAGAACCAGAGTTACAAAGCCATTTCTCTCTGCACTAGTGATGGTAAGGTTGCTTGATGGACATTCGATGTCGATATTACCTTGGAGTTTTTTGGCATCACAAATTCAGAAGTCATGATATTTTTTAATGTAATGAAATGTTCTCCCAGCTAAACTACAGAAGTATTATCTGTTCAGTACCTAGCCTGACAGAAGATTTGTTTTCACCAACCTCAGCTTGAATCGAAGCTATCTGTAGCCTTCATCTTGGACACAGCACATTTGGGATGATGCTTTTAAACAATGAGAAGATTATTAGTACTGGGACCCAAGACTTGCTCACATATATTACGTTGACACATCTCCTCTACTGAAATGACAGTGTTAAAAATGGAAGCTAGTCGCTCCAGTCTGCTATTACTGCAAACTCCTCTTAATTTTTCCTCCCGCCATTTAGGAATCACAGAAGGGCAAAGGGTATAGCTTTGCTTTCAAAAGTGATTCATGGCAGAGTGATTTTGTATTAACTGACATTCTGGAATTGGAGCTTCACAAAAAGTCGCCCAGCAAGAGTTATCCCTGCTGAACTGAATCTAAATGCAGGGACGCCACAAAGAAATCCGGCTTTCAAAGACGTGTCCTATACCTGCTAAGCTACAAAGCCATCTTTTGAAAAACATATATATAAATGGGATAAAAGAACGAATGGCAGTCAATTTGTAACAGGGAGTAAAGAAACACTGAGGACCAATTCCACTGAAAGTGGCAGATGTGTGCTTACAGGGGCCAAATCTGGAAAAGCTCCCGCTGGCGTAATGGGTGAAGCCCTTGTGCCAGCAGGACTGAAGACCGACAGGTTGGAGGTTCAAACCTGGGGAGAGCGCGGATGAGCTCCCTCTGTCAGTTCCAGCTCCCCATGAGGGGACATGAGGGAAGCTTCCCATAAGGATGGGAAAACGTTTTTTTAAAAAACCATCCGGGCATTCCCTGGGCAACATCCTTGCGGACGGCCAATTCTCCCACACCAAAAGTGACTTGCAGTTTCTCAAATTGCTCCTGACACACACACCAAAAAAAATCTGGTAAAGAGCAAAATAATACCAAAGAGCATGTACAGCCACTCGGCACAATGTGTGTAAGTGTGTGTGCATGTATACAATTTATTTTATTTATTTATTTAAAAAAATTGTACCCCGACCTTCTCACCTCCATGGAGGGACTCAGACCGGCTTACAGCAACATTCAATGCCATACAAATTGAAAAACATCTTAAAACAGCATATTAAAATACATAAAAAGCAGAAATACATAGAACCACATTGCCACTGAAAACACATTCAGAACTTGGTCTGTAAACGTGGTCACTCATTTCAGACTATAATCAATCTCAGCTTATTCTGGGAAAGCTTCGTTCCACATCCAAGTCTTCACCCACCTTCTGAAGGACAGGAGGGAGGGGGCAGATCTAACATCACTTGGGGGGAGTTCCACAGCCGAGGGGCCACCACAGAGAAGGCCCTGTCTCTCGTCCCCACCAGACGCGCTTGCGAAGATGGTGGGAACGAGAGCAGGGCCTCTCCGGAAGATCTTAATGTCCTTGATGGTTCATAGGGGTAAACTGAGGGGTAAACGTTCGGACAAGTAAACTGAGCCGGAACTGTAAAAGGTTTTGTAGGTTAAAACCAGCACTTTGAATTGTGCTCGGAAGCTAATTGGCAACCAGTGAAGCTGGCCCAACAAGGGAGTTGTGTGCTCCCTGTACCCCGCTCCTGTTAGTAACCTGGCTGCCGAGCGTTGAACTAATTGCACACATCTCTCGCATATCCCTCATAATGCCCACATGGAGCACTGACTGTCATAAAACATGGGGAAGAAACACAATAGTGCAATCCTAGGCAGTTTTCCCTTAGATTTCAATCCTACACATACTATGAAGCCTTGCCAAAAACAATCAGAAAACTGTTGACTCACTGTTTTGCCTCGTATTAAGGCAGAGGTAGATTTTGTATCTGGAATAAAAAATTCACCATCATCAATCTTTCTGAGCTAAAATGGTACAACTGCTAAAATCTACAATAATCACTGAGCCAATGCACATGGAAGTCCTTTGTAACAAACTGGCAGAGTCATCTTTATTTTAGAGACTGACTTTAAAAAATGGAAAGTCAAGCTAAGCTGAAGGACATATTGCAAATCATGGGTGGCAGCATGCTTGGTTTTTGTACTTGTGATACACTAGGATTACTGCTAACTGGAAAAGGGAGAAGGTAGAGAGTGCTAATGAGCATATGTTCCTGCCACAGTTGGGAAAAAGTAAAACTCTCAGAATCCTCCCGCTACAATGGCCAGTTTCAAAATTTATTACTATTTACTTACCTTTTTTATATCCCGCCTTTCTCTACCCCGAGGGGGGCTCAAAGCGGCTTACAATCTCACCTCCAAGGTGCTTTAAAACAGTGTTTCCCAACCAGTGTGCCATGGCACACTAGTGTGCCATGAGCGATCATCAGGTGTGCCGTGGGAAATTGGAACCTCCAATACCCTTTCTTCCCCCTCCTGCCGAACACAGTTTGATTCTCCTGCCAAACACAGTTTGATTCCATTCCATCATTGGTAGAGTTCAGAATGCTCTTTGATTGTGGGTGAACTATAACTCCCAGCTGTTGAGCAAGACCTTCTTTGTGTGTGTCTTTCTGCCATTCCTGTCAGGGTATCTATGTTGTGTTCATCGAAACAGACCCAGGTTTCACACTGAGTGTATAAATATATTTAAAAACACATTAACTGTATGTATTACTGTGATAGAGTGTCATTTTGTGTCATTTTGGTTGGTGGTGTGCCCCAGTATTTTGTAAATGTAAAAAATGTGCCGTGGCTCAAAAAAGGTTGGGAAACACTGCTTTAAAACATAGCACATCCGTTAAAACGTAGGTTAAACATTAAAACATAAGAAGCATAAGAAAAACGTCCTCCGCAGTAATTTTATTTATTTATTTACTTACTTATTTGTTTGGGCACTTATATATCGCCTTTCTCCAAGGACTCAAGGCGGTTTACAACAATAGATAAAACATAACAGCATAAATAACCCATTAAAATAATCCCAAGTCACTCCTTGTCAGACATAAAAATGATAAAAAATGATAAAGAGCACTCTAAAATGCCCAGGAAGGAAAATTATAATTATAAAGTGCAGGTCCTAGGCTTCTGTCACCTTAGTTAAAAGCTATTCCACATAGGAACGTTTTCAGGTTTTTCCTAAAGACCAAGAGGGTGGGGGCTCCTCTTATTGCTTCTGGCAAAGCGTTCCAAAGTTTTGGTGCTGAGCCCGAGAATGTGCCATCTCTAATAATGCATCCAAGCTCTCAATCATGCTATATGTGTAGATTTCTGGCACCTCACAATTATGATCACGCCCTTCGAATACAAATGTAAGGGGAAGGAGGAGGTAACATTGCTAGGGTTGAGACCCAACTAAAGGTATCAAGAAGCAAACATTGGAACAAAACAGATAATTTGGCCATCTCTAATACAGCAGAGCCTTGCTTATCCAACGTTCTGTATTATCCAATGCTGTCTGCCTCCTGTCCGGATACACAGGTGAGGGAAATGGAGTGTCTATTTACCTGCGGAATAATGCCCAGGGTAGGAGAAAGAAAGAACCCTTGTCTGTTGGTGCTAAATTTGTAAATACAATAATCACTGCATAATGTTACTGTGTATTGAACTGTTTTTTCTGTCGATTTGTTGTAAAACATGTTTTGGTGCTTAATTTGTAAAATCATAATATAAATTGATGTTTAATAGACTTTTCCTTTATTTATTTATTTACTATTTTTATATGCCGCCCTTCTCAACCCCGAAGGGGACTCAGAGCGGCTTACAGCAAACAACAATACTGTCAGAGTGGCTTACAATGTACATATAACAATATTGCCGGAGTGGCTTGCAGCAAACTGAAAAAACAACAATTAACATTATTGTCATAGCACAACATCAGCACTACACATCATATTGCACTGCAACATAACGCAATATTGTTAGCAATATTGCATGTAATACAAATATACAAATTATAATATCACGATATGATTATTATATCACATTATCATTGGCAGTATTATACTGTGTTACATTACAACTCCACCAATACCAAATGCTTATACAACACACCATACTGTAATCATAATATTATTATTAGTATTACATTACAATTATTATACTATAACATAATACAATATATGGACATTATAATATATTATATTAAATTATAATGTAATGTAACATTATATTATATCATATGATACTATTATATTATATTATTTATAAAATAATAAATAACATTATTTATTTAAACAAAATAAAATTACTTATTTAAATAAATAATTTTTATAGAATTTTTTAAAACATAGCAAGACTTAGACAAAAGTAGGGGGAGGGTGAAAATAATAATATAAAACACAAAATAAAGTAAAATAAATAAAATAAAAACAAAACCAAAAATAAAAATTTAAAACAAGATCTTTCTTAATCTTTCCTTATTATCCAACATTTTCGCTTATCCAACATTCTGCCGGCCCGTTTATGTTGGATAAGCGAGACTCTACTGCAGGGGTCCTCAAACCTTTTTAAACAGAGGACCAGGTCACAGTCCCTCAAACTGTTGGAGGACCGGATTCTAATTTGAAAAAAAACCATGAATAAATACCAATGCATACTGCACGTATCTTATTTGTAGTGCAAAAAAAACACACACTTAAAAACAATACAATAATTAAAATGAAGAACAATTTTAACAAATATAAACTTAGTATTCCAATAGAAAGTGTGGGCCTTCTTTTAGCTGATGAGATAGGATTGTTGTTGTTGTGTGCTTTCAAGTTGTTTCAGACTTAGGTTGACCCTGAGCGAGGGTTGGTAGATGACCTTAGAGGGCCGTATCCGGCCTTAGTTTGAGGACCCCTGCACTACTGTATAAACCAAGCAGTCAGATCCTTTCCAATATCAGAAGCTAGCCAGGGTCAGTCCTGGTTGGTACTTGGATGGGCAATTGGCAATGAATACCAGGTACTATAGATTAGATTTCACTGGAAAGAACTGGTAAGCTACCTCTGACTAGTCCTTGCCTAACAAAACCCTATAAAATCCACAGGGATGCCATTAGTCAACAGGTGGCTTGAAGGTACACACTAATTCAGAGCCAGGGGCAGATGGTGGAGAATATTGTGGCAATCAATTCAAAGGGCCCCATCGAGATAAATGATTTTCCAGTCGAGATAAATTATTTTCCAATCTTGATCAATCAGTCTCTGAATTATCTCAACTTTTGAGTCTTTTTTATATATTCAGAGTTAGTCTCTACTTCTGCTAATCTAAGGTCTAAGCAACAATAGGCAGGACAGAGGCCATCTGCTTTTAAGACTGAAGTCTCAGGTAGCAGGTGATTTTTATTTTTTACTAGCTGAGGACCCGGCGGTGCCCGGGGTTATTTGAAGCCTGGTCTGTGATTTATAGGGGCTACAGTGTTGTTTGGGAAGTGAATGAGGTGAAGGTACTGCAAATCCCATCATTCGTGGCCCATCCTGGGCTAAACCGCACCAGGTTGTGAAGTGGGCCATTGGGCCCCTTTTGGGCAAGATTGGTCCTGATCTGTCATTGCTGTGGCTGACTGCCTGAGGCCTTTCCTTTTTCTGCTGAGTCACTTTAGAATGTTGGAATGTGGCTGGCCAATCGGAGTCCTTTATGCAAATACCATTTCAGTGGCAACCTATCCCCTCTGTCTGGGGCCGTAGAATGTTGGAATTCTGAGGCTGGCCAGTCAGAGCCCTTTATGCAAATAATCCCAGTGGCAGTCAATCAAAACGCTGGCACATATTCCTCCCTCTGCTCGGTCGCTCGGCCCCACCACTGCCCGCAAACACTGACTTTTATTATATGTAATAGATAGATAGATAAATAGATTTTTTGGTGTCAGGAGTGACTTTAAAAACTGTAAGTCGCTTCTGTTGTGAGAAAACTAGCCGTTTGCAAGGATGTTGCCCAGGGGATGCCAGAAGTTTTACCCTCCTGTGGGAGGCTTCTCTCAGGTACCACATGAGAAGCTGGAGTTGACAGACAGGAGCTCACCCCGCTCCCCGGATTTGAACCATCGACCTTTCAGTTAGCAGTTCAGCTGGCACAAGGGTTTAATCCAGTGGTTCTCAACCTGTAGTTCCCCAGGTGTTTTGGCCTTCAACTCCCAAAAATCCCAGCCAGTTTACCAGCTGTTAGGGTTTTTGGGAGTTGAAGGCCAAAATATCTGGGGATCCTCAGGCTGAGAACCACTAGTTAACCCATGGAGCCTCCGGGAGCTCCTAGCAGGTGAATGAACCCAGTGGAGGGATGGACAACCATGTTTTATATCAGAGGCAGCATTGACAGCAATTAAGTTTCTCCTGAAACCTTTTCTTTCTCCCCTTTGACCTCAGGGTCAATATCGGCACAGTGCTTATTAAAAATAGAACTCCCTTCACAGGTCAGCTGGATTTGGTTATTTAATAAGATGTGTAGATTAATATTCTACCGTACAACCCTAAGATTTCCAACCAACAGGACAATCCTACATTCCCATCGGAATGTGCACACAATAATTAACAATGAATAACAATTAAAATTCTCAACCTTACCATTAAAAGAGAATGAAAAAAAATGAGAGACACCTAGCACCCAATTTCTCCAAAGCAGACGGATGTGGGGCCCCTTCCACACAGCTCAATAAAATCCCACATTATCTGCTTTGAACTGGAATCTATTTATTATTCTTTATTTATTTACTTTATTTATATTCCGCTCTTCTCACTCCGAAGGGGACTCAGAGCGGATTACAGTACACAGACTAGCAGACAATCCCTGCTGTTTACACATATAACATATTGTTTCCGATTGTTTCTATCTATGCCTCGAAGCCGTGACTGGTTAGCTGCGTGCCAGCCGGCTGAAGGTGAATCCGTCAAAGACGGAGATCTTGTGGCCCGGTCGACCTGGGCTGGATGAGTGCCGGTTGCCTACCCTGGATGGCCCGTCATCCCTTGTTAAGAGCTTGGGTGTCCAACTAGACCCGTTGCTGTCCATGGAGACTCAGGTTTCCATGGTCAGCAAAACGTCGTTTTTCCATCTACGACAGGCTAGGCGACTGGCACCCTACCTGTCCAGGGACGACCTGGCCACGGTGATCCAAGCGGCGGTAGGGTTGCCATATGAATATGGGACAGGCACCTAAAAATAGGGAAATTTTCACAAAAATAAGGAACACTTCATAAAAACTTGAAAATCACCATTTGTTTTTAAAATATTTATGTAGTGTCTCTTCTTTTGTCAAAATTTCCCTATTTTTAGGTGCCTGTCCCTTATTCATATGGCAACCCTAAGCGACGGTCATCTCGAGGCTGGACTACTGTAACGCCCTCTACGTTGGCCTTCACTTGTCGACAATCCGGAAACTCAAGCTGGTGCAGAATGCCGCTGCTCGCTTGCTGGCGGGAGTGCCAGTGAGGGAGCACATCACTCCCATCCTTCGGCAACTGCACTGGCTTCCCGTCGAGTACCGAATTGCCTTCAAGGTGTTGGTTTTAACCTTTAAGGCCTTACACGGTCTAGGGCCTGCGTACCTGAGGGACCGCCTTGCCCTGTATGTTCCCCCGAGATCACTACGTTCGGAGGAACAGAATCTGTTACTGGTGCCATCAATCCGCTCTTGCCATCTGTCCGCAACTAGGCAAAGAGCCTTCTCTGTGGCAGCCCCGGTCTTGTGGAACTCTTTCCCAGATGACACCCGAGCGATCCCAGAGCTCATCCCCTTCCGAAGGGCTTGTAAGACCGCCCTCTTCAGACTGGCCTTCAACTAGACATGTCTGCCCAGTATACCGGTGCCTCGGGTCTCAAGGAAATGCCTCAGAATTTTATCTTGCACCTCGTGAGGTGATGTGTTTTTATGTTTTTATTGTATGGCCGCATGGTTGGTACATGCCGCCTATTTTATGTGCTGTGATCCGCCCCTAGCCTGCAGGGAGGAGCGGAATACAAGACTGAACAATAAATAAAATAAATAAATAAATATAGACGAACAGAGGCAAACTCTGGCCACCAGGGGGAGCTGACGCACTCCTCATCTCTCAGCATTCCCAGCGTCCCTTGTTGTTCCTTCCACATTCCTCAGTGTTCCTGAAGTTCTTTAATGGCCTCATAATTCAGTCAAATTTGCCTCCCCACTTAATGTGGTACCTTTATCCCCTACTTGACAGATGCAACTGTCTTTTGGTCTGCAAAGGTCGACAACAGGCTACACTTAAAGGTCGAGCACCCACCTCGACCCGGGCAGGCCTCAAACTCATGACTTACTGGTCAGAGAGATCTTATGCAACTGACACTTAGTCAGCTGTGCCACATTCCCGGTGCTATGGCAGTGTGGACTCAGATAACCCAGTTCAGAGCAGATATTGTGGGATTTTCTGCCTTGATATTTTGTGAAATAGGGCTATGTGGAAGGGCCTAAGTAAAGGCAATCTTCCAGTGAGAATAATAACAAGGGTTTTTTTTTAATTTTAAAAGAAAAATAGCCGGATCTATTTTGAATTCCTCTGTGCTGCAAATGTAAACACATTTCTTGGAGTAAACCCGACTGAACGCAGCAGGATTTCTTTTTTGAGGTTCTCAAGTACACTATCGAACTGTTATTTAAACTTTAGAAGTGCCTATATCCGATCACATAACTGTTTCCAAAAATCAAGAAATGATCCAGGAGCAAAGACTTGGCAAACTGTTTTGTAGTATAAATACTGACATCATATCTTCACATGAATTGAATTGAGTCCTACAGAGGCTTTACTAAGTTAACAATTCCCATCACAAGTGAACACGAAAAACATCTGAAACCTGAACTGAAGAGTTTTTAAAAGCTTGTCCCTACACAGAAGTGCTTCCATTGTTTTCAGTTTATGTCAAACGATGTTTCCGAAACAATCTTGTTAACAACTTTGTTTATTATACAGTTCCTTCAACGAAGCCTCGCCATCTCACATCATAATGCACACAATTTTTCACAATCACTTCTGAGTGCCATCTTCCTCATGATCCCAAGTATTCAGGTGTGTTGGTAAAAATGGAGACAAGGGATGCATCGAAGGTCCCTTCCACACATTTTAGAACAGTGTTTTTCAACCTTTTTTGAGCCGCGGCACATTTTTTACATTTACAAAATCCTGGGGCACACCACCAACCAAAATCCAGAGAGCACTGTGGACTCAAACAATGTTGGATCAGGACCAAACTTGGCATAAATACTCAATATGCCGAAATGTGAACACAGATGGAGTTTGGGGGATTTAAACAGATGGAGTTTGGGGAAAATAGAGCTTGACATCTGGGAGTTACAGTTTCTGGGATTTATAGTTAACCCACAATCAAAGAGCATCTTGAACTCTTGCAACAATGGAATTGAACCAAACTTGGCATATTGAACTCTCATTACCAATAGAAAGTACTGAAAGGGTTTGCTTGGGAATTGACCTTGAGTATGGAAGTTGTAGTTCACCTACACCCAGAGAGCACTGTGTACTCAAACAATGTTATGTTATGTTGTTGTTTGTTTTCTATCCAAAATCACAATGTTGGAAGGAGGCTCACCACTTTAAGGTCCCTAAAACAGAAATGGGAAAACTTTGGCCCTCTGGGTGCTTTGGACTTCAACTCCCACCATTCCTAACAGTCTGAGGCCCTTTCCTGCTTAAGTGGCTGAGGGGGGGGAAAGGGCCTGAGGCTTCTAGGAATGGTGGGAGTTAGAGTCCAAAACACTGGGAAGGTCCAGGTTTGCCCATGCCAGCTTTTGACAGAGACCTCTTCCTCCCCCTTCGCGCCCTTTCTTCCCCCTCCTGCCGAACACTTACTTTTTGCTTCTCTATTCGGGGGAGAAAGACGTAGCGGGCGCTACTGCGCAAACTCATCCCACGTCTTCCTCCTTCTCCCCCCTCCCCTCCTGAACACATGCCCCCTCGGATCAAAATGGCGGCAGCATGAGCAAAGCGAGCAGAGCAAGGCTGGGAAGAAGGGAGCCCGAGTGGAGAAGAAAAAGTGTTCGGCAGGAGGGGGGAAAAAGGGTATTGGAGGTTCCAATTTCCCACGGCACACCTGATGATCGCTCGCGGCCCACTAGAGTGACGCGGCACGCTGGTTGGGAAACACTGTCCTAGAATATCAAGGCAGAAAATCCCCACAATATCTGCTTTCAGCTGGGTTATGAGCCCACACTGCCATACAACTCAGTTCAAAGCAGATAATGTGGAATTCTATTTTATTAAGGGGCCTAAGTTTGACACTATTAGTGCAGTTTGATAGCACTTTAACCGCCGTGACTTGATGCTGTGAAATCATGAGAGCTGTAGTTTTGAGTTGTTCATCGTTTTATATAAGGGATGCCAAGAGTATATCCTTTGCCACAGCATATAATGGAACTTGAGTATCCATGGATTTTGGTATCCATGGGAATATCCTAGCTCACTGCACTCCAGTAATACTAATTAATATTCCTTACCACTGTCCAACAAACAAGGATAAAACAGAAAGTTAATAAATGAATCCAATATACCTCTTTATAATGTCTTTCTCAATAGTCAATACAATATCAACAAACTTTATGTGACATTACTCTTATTCACATAGAAACAGTAGATTTCTTTTGTTTTGCCCATGTTACACTTGATCAAGAATGCACCGCTACAGCATTTTTATTAGTTTAATGAATATTTATTGGTTCCTATTAACTTTCAAGGACCACTGTAAGTTGGTTTTAAAATTAATTATTAGGTTTTTTTAAATGCTGGAGTTGCCCTTCTCCTTCTATAAGTCACAAGACAACAGCATCAAATGATATATCGAATTGTTCACAAAATCTAAAGTCACATTTTTTTCTCCTGAAAGCAAAGCAAAGCTTAGACTACCATTGGTAGTCTAAGCTTTTGTCAAGAGTACACCCTTGCACTCTTCTGGTCTGATTTAAAGAGCAGTCAGTTTTAATCAACCCAACCATCCTAATATTATATCTGAGAGTAAATACTATTTATTTACGTCATTTATATTCTGCCCTTCTCACCCTGCAGGGGACTCAAGGCAGATCACAATGCACATATAGAGGCAAACATTCAATGCCATTGACATACAACATATATAGACAGACATAGAGGCAATTTAACATTCCAGAAATCAGTTAAATTTCCCCACAAAGTGGTACCTACATTTCCTACTTGACAGATGCAACTGTCTTTCGGGTTGCAAAGGTCGACAACAAGCTACACAAATTGGTCGAGAGCTCACCCCGACCCGGGCAGGCCTTGAACCCATGACCTTCTGGGCAGTAGAGATCTTATGCAGCTGACACCCAGCCAACTGCGCCACATTCCCGGTGCTAAGTTTTAAAATCCATGTTTAAGTTGTCAAAGTTTTTAAAAAAACCCTTCTGAAACAACAAGAAAAGACGTCCTACATCTCATTCTACAAGAACTATGCAAGAGAGAGATCTTTTGAAACATATATATTGATGTGATTTTCGACACATGCCACATAATAAAGCTTCTTGGTTTAACTACATGCTGCCTCTGTACAAAGGCAAGAGGAGATAATATATAGTGCAAAAAGAGATGGTCAAGATCACTAAGAAACGTTAAAACAGTGGATGTGGCTCTAAATGAGACATGCCGCATTATCACAGGATGTCTATGCCCTCACACCACTGGAAAAAATGATACTGTTTAGCTGGTATTGCACTACCTGACATCCAACGAGAAGTAGCAGCCAATAATGAAAGGACCAAGGCAGTGACATTTCCGGCCCATCCCGTTTGGACATCAGTCAGCACGCAAATGTCTTAAATAAAAATAACCCAGCTTTTTAAGATCTACAGCAGGGGTGCTCACACTTTTTCAGCATGCGAGCTACTTATAAAACAACCAAGTCAAAATGATCTACCTACCCACTACTCAGAGCCATAAAAGCAAAATATTTGTAAATTTATTTCAGTGAGAGCCATATAATATATTTTAAGACTGAATTCAACTAAATGTGAGTATAATAAGCTCCTGAATTTATTCATAATAATAATGATGATGATAATATTCATTCAGCCTCTGCTACTACTACTAATAGTAATAATAGTAACAACAACAACAATAGGTTCCTAGAGTAGAAGGAGACCTCCAAGGGCCATCCAGTCCAACCTCCTTCTGCCATAAGGGAAAAACACATTCAAAGTATTCCTCACAGATGGCCATTCAGCCTCTGATGATGATGATGATAATAATAATAATAATAATAACAATGGATTCCTAGAATAGGAGGAGACCTCCAAGGGCTATCCAGTCCAACCTCCTTCTGCCATAAGGGAAAAACACATTCAAAGCATTCCTCATAGATGGCCATTCAGTCTCTGATGATGATAATAATAATAACAACAACAACGGGTTCCTAGAATAGGAGGAGACCTCCAAGGGCCATCCAGTCCAACCTCCTTCTGCACCTGGGCGGCGTCAGGAGCCTGTGTGGTGGGACTGAGCCTTCCTCCTGCACTGCCTGCGATCTACCGGGACGCCCTACGCGATCTACCAGTAGATCACGATCTACCTAATGAGCACCCCTGATATAAAGTGATACTCGCAGGAACACCTCAGCAAGTGAGAGTCCAAAAGTGGCAGGCTAAAACCTGGAACCTCAATCAGTGGCTGATACCGGATGAGAAACTCCCTCCTGGGCACACAGAAGACTGGGTGACTTGGAAGGCACTGAACAGACTGTGCTCTGGCACCATGAAATGCAGAGCCAATCTTAAGAAATGGGGCTACAAAGTTGAGTCCATGACGTGCGAGTGCGGAGAAGAGCAAACCACAGACCACTTACTACAATGCAACCTGAGCCCTGCCACATGCACAATGGAGGACCTTCTCACCAGAGGCACTCCCAAGTTTGAGCTACTGGTCAAAGAACATTTAGAATAATGCCAAGTTTTTAACTTTGTTCGCGTTTTAAATACATTTTAACTGTACCCTCAATTAGCTTCTGACCGGATGAATAAATACTAAGAAACTTTGGAGAGTTACAGGAGTCAGATGTAAACATTTTGTTTGTCACACCAAAAGCTTTGCCTGAGGAACACCATCTGCATGAAACAGAGAGAAATCCTGTGTCCAGCCGAGTTGCTAAGGAGCCAATTGCTCGCTGATGTTTCTCTTGTTTATCTGAGCGGAAGGCAACACCTTTCCAAAACGCTCGGCCATTTCATTCTTGAAACACAGCACTTCAATTTTCCATTTCAAAAAGATGCCCAAGGCCATTTGTGTCTGCTGTATTCCACAAGGGGTGGGGGGAACTCGACAGGAAAAAAGGATAAGATCCTTCCAAGAATAAAGTACCCAAAGGTGCCCCCCCCCCTTTCATGCCCAAATTGCCAGCAGGGAAGCTGTGATGAACAATATATGACGCAAACATTTTCTCTGGCCAGCTCAGGAAAGGCACATTTGAGTATCCGTCTTATTATCGTCACCATCAGTAACATTAGCCATTATTTTGGAAGGAAAGAGGAGGCACAGGCACACACTCACACACAAAGAAAATAGCAGGAAAGGCAGGTTATGCCAAAAAATAATTAAAATACCTCTTCTCTCCTCCTCCTCAACCATGGAGGAGTGTGAAACAAAACAACTGCAAGCCCACTTTGTAAACATCACAATGAAACAAAGCAGAAGGCACAAAAAGAAAGGAAAAGAAAAAGAAAAAATGGGTTGCTGTGAGTTTTCCTGATTCTACAGTTTTTTTAAAATACCGGTAGGCTATCCAGATTTTGTTCGTTTTCATAGTTTCATCTTTTCTGTTGATGCTTGTGGATTCCAATAGCTGCGCCCGTACCTTGGGAAGTCTGACTTGGCCACGGTAGTCCATGCTCTGGTTACATCCCGTATAGATTACTGCAATGCTCTCTACGTGGGGCTGCCTTTGAAGACTGCTCGGAAGCTTCAATTGTTCCAACAGGCAGCAGCCAAGTTGATAACAGGAGTGGCACTCAGGGAGCGTACAACTCCCCTGTTGCGCCAGCTCCACTGGCTATCAGTTTGCTACCGGGCACAATTCAAAGTGCTGGTTTTGGCCTTTAAAGCTCTAAACGGTTCTGGTCCAACTTACCTGTCTGAATGCATCGCTCCCTATGAACCATCAAGATGCTTAAGATCATCCGGAGAGGCCCTGCTCTTGGTCCCGCCTGCTTCGCAGGTGTGCCTGGCAGGGACGAGAGACAGGGCCTTTTCAGTGGTGGCTCCTCGGCTTTGGAACTCCCTTCCTAGTGACATCAGATCGGCCCCCTCCCTCTTGACATTTCGTAAGAAAGTCAAGACTTGGCTTTTCGAGCAAGCATTCGCAGACGAACTTTAATCGAGATCAAGGATTAGTATGACGACGAAGCGGAAACCGATTTTAAGATTGTGGAGCTGAGATTTGTATTTTGTAGTTTTTAACTGTTAATTTTACATGTTTTATATGACTGTTTTTATCTTGTGATGTATTGTATATGGGCACTTGTTGCCACTTGTTCACCGCCTCGAGTCGCCTTCAGGCTGAGAGAGGCGGTATAGAAGCATGGCAAATAAATAAATAAATAATAGCTTTTCTGTGTAGTCCGACATGGTGATTGTTAGAGTGGCCCAGCATTTCTGTGTTTTCAAATAATATGCTGTGTCCAGGTTGGTTCTAAAATCAGGACAGTAAATAAAGAACAACACTTTGAAAACAGGGGAATTCCAGACATGAAACACTCAGGGCCAGCTAGCACCTCCCAACAAAGGATTCCCCCAGGCAGGAATCAGCCAGGCCTTGAAGCTGCAACACTTTTCAATGCTAATCAAGGTGATCAATTGCAACACTCCCACTTGCCTCCAGCAGACAGTAGGTATTTTTTCTCCCACTCTGGACCTTCCACACACACACAGAGATATATATATATATATATATATATATATATATATATATACACACACACACACATACACACATACATACACACACACACCTCTCTTGCCTAATTTCCAATATACCTCACAACCACTGAGGATGCCTGCCATAGATGTGGCCGAAATGTCAGGAGAGAATGCTTCTGGTGCATGGTCATACAGCCCAGAAAACTCACAGCAACCCAGAAAGAAAAAGCTTTGAGAATCCAGGTGCAGAAGGAGAGGGGGGAGCTGCTTTCTCTCCATCTCCTAACTCTTTCCCCATCCCAGGAGCCCCAATGCGCCTCCCAAAGCCATCCGACTCCCCCCAGATTTTCCCCAACCATTGCTTGTTTCCCACCCACTCTATCCACTTTTTGTGTTGGCGCAAAGCTCTTTGGCTCAGGAGACAAAAAAGCCAAGCCATCATATTATATGCCACTTCTTCAGCCCTGCTGGACCACCAAAGTATGGGTTTTTTAAATAAAAAAAATTACAACAAAAGAGTGAGAAAAGAGTAAGAACAGAAGAGAGAGGGCCCAGGCGGCACCCACCCACCAACCCACCCAAGCCTTTGCATCTTATCACCACTTCTTCCAGTGGGAGGAAAACTTTCTCCAGATTGAAGTCAAGTACAGACAGGGCTGTACCCAAGGAAGGGGGGGGGGGGTTAGGGGTCCAACCTCTCCCCAATTTTCAGATTTAAAAAAATCTGGTTTACTCGTGAATTTTAACCCGGTTAACCAAATCGCCCTGCTAAGTCTATGAGAAACAAAATTTGAATGAGTCCTTTCAGAACTGCACTATCTCAAGCAAATTTTGACAATTTATTCACACTGTCATTATTTGCAGTAATAGTCAATATAGTGGAAGCAACCAAGTTGGCCCACCCATAACTGGCAGGCAAAGCCTAAGGCAGTGGTTCTCAACCTTCTTAACGCTGCGACCCTTTAATACAGTTCATGTTGTGGTGACCCCCAACCATAACATTATTTTTGTCGCCACTTCATAATTATTCCAAGTTGAAATAATAAATAAAAAAATAACTAATAATAACTCTAATTTTGCTACCGTTATTAACAGTAATGTAAATATCTGACATGCAGGATGTATTTTCATTCAATGGACCAAATTTGCCACAAATACCTAAGTTTGAATACTGGTGGGGTTGGGGGCAGGTTGATTTTGTCATCTGGGACTTGTAGTTGCTGGGATTTATAGTACACCTACCATCAAAGAGCATTTTGGACTCCACCAACGATGGAATAGAACCAAACTTGGCACACAGAACTCCCAAGACCAACAGGAAATACTGGAAGGGTCTGATGGGCACTCAGTTTGGGAGTTGTAGTTCACCTATATCCAGAGAGCACAACAATGATAGATCTGGACCAAACTTGGCACGGATACTCAATATGCCCAGATGTGAACATTGGTGGAGTTTGGGGAAAATAGACCTCGACATGTGTGAGTTGTAGTCGCTGGGATTTATAGTTCACCGACAATCAAAGAGCATTCTGAAGCCCACCAACAACAGAATTGGGCCAAACTTCCCACACAGAACCCCCATGACCAACAGAAAATATTGTTTTCTGATGGTCTTTGGAGACCCCTCTGACACTCCCTTGCGACCCCCCCAGGGGTCCTGACCCCCAGGTTGAGAAACGCTGGCCTAAGAAATTGGGGAGGGGGAATTGAAGGCCCTCATGAACGAGACCAGACTTGGTAGAGGTGGTTGAAAGGGGTGGAGCTGCAGGCTATTTATGAATGCTCTGCCCCCCTGCTGTGCTCTTTGCTTCAGCATGAGGTAGGAGGCAGGGTCCTAATGGGGAATTAGGCCTTTCCATAAGAACATAAGAACATAAGAAGAGCCATGCTGAATCGGACCTCAGCCCATCTAGTCCAGCATTCTGTATCACACAGTGGCCCACCAGTTGTACACGGGGATCTCGAGCAGAAGGGAGGGCAAAACCCTGACCTGCTCCCGACCCCCCACAACCAGTACCCAGGGAAATTCTGCCTACCTCAACCAACTCCGAGGTGGCACTTGAATGTCCTTTTCAGTAACTACCGATACACTTGGTATCCATGAATCTGTCTAATCCTGCCTTGAAGTTGTTCAGGCTGACAGCTGTCACAACCTCTTCTGGAAGTGAGTTCCATAACCCAATGACCCTCTGGGTGAAGAAATATTTCCCTTTATTAGTCCTAATAAATATTAGTCCTTATTATTCCCTCCTTGCTTCCCCCTCCCCTTTTCCAGATAGTAGGGTTCCCATTGCTATGCCTATATATAGGTCGTTTTCAACTCTTAAATGTTTGAAAAAAGACATAAGAAGCACAATGGGGCAAAGAAACAAATTTATCAATGGAGTCTGATTTCTATCAAAGTGTATTGACATGTTGTTGTGAGTTTTCTGGCCTGTATGGCCATGTTCCAGAAGCAGTCTCTCCTGACGTTTCGCCTGCATCTATGGCAGGCATCCTCAGAGGTTGTGGGGTCTGTTGGAAACTAGGAAAAGGGGATTAATATATCTGTGTAATGTCCATGATGGGACAAAGAACTCTTGTCGGTTTGAGGTACATGTGAATGTTGTAACTGGCCACCTTGATTAGCATTGAATGGCCTAGCAGTTTCAAAGTCTGGCTTCTTACTGCCAGACCTTACAGCATAGGGAAGCTGATGAAGAAACACAACCTACAAACTACATACAGACCCACTCCGAAAATCCAACAAATCTACATTCAGTAAAGGACAAGAGGGATACTCTCACCTCTGCAGGAGTCTACCATATACCATGCAGCTCTGGACAAGTCTACACAGGGACCACCAAACACAGCATTGCTCAAACACGAATCAAGGAACATGAAAGGCACTGATTCAACCTGAGAAGTCAGCCATAGCAGAGCACCTGAAGAACCAACATGGACACAGCATATTATTTGAGAAGACAGAAATGCTGGACCACTCTAATAATCAACATGTCAGGCTACACAGAGAAGCCACTGAAATCCACAAATATGTGGACAATTTAAACAGAAAGGAAGAAACCATGAAGATGAACAAAATCTGATTCCCAGTATTTTAAAAAAACGCTAAAATCAGGACAGTAAGTAAAGAAAATCACTCCAAAACAGGAATTCCAGACAAGAAACAATCAGGACCAACTAATCACCTACCAACAAAGGATTCCCCCAGGCAGTAAGAAGCCAGACCTTGAAACTGCTAAGTCATTCAATGCCAATCAAGGTGGCAATTGAAACATTCACACCTGCCTCAAACAGACAAGAGTTCTTTCTCCCACCCTGGACATTCCACAGATATTTAAAACCAATTTTCCTAGTTTCCAACAGACTTCACAACCTCTGAGGAGGCCTGCCATAGATGCAGGCAAAACATCAGGAGAGAATGCTTCCGGAATATGGCCCATACAGCCCAGAAAAATCCCAACAATACAGCGATTCAGGGCATGAAAGCCTTCGACAATGTATTGACACAGTTTTCAAGTGTTTCCAACAGAAGTTGCGGTCTTCTTTTGCAACTATAAATTACCAATTAACACTCATTTTCAGTTATTTTAAGACTTGAAACTTTGGAACTGAAATAAAAAAAACTGATTTAGTGAAGTCTAGATAAAAAAAAGAGTCTGGAGCAACAAGAACCTGAGGCAAAGCACCAAAATCAGTGTGTACAGTGCTATCGTACTGTCTATTCTCCTCTATGGGTCTGAAACATGGGTCACCTATCGCCAACACCTATGACTCCTCGAACGCTTTCATCAGTGCTGTCTTTGCACAATCCTAAATATACCCTGGACATTATGTGACGAATGTTGCTGTCCTTGAGCAAGCAGGGATCACCAGCATTGAGGCCATGCTATTGAGAACACAGCTGCGCTGGGAAGGGCACGCCTCTAGGATGGAGAACCACCGCCTCCCAAAGATACTACTCTACGGTGAACTCGCCACGGGTCAGCGCAAGAGAGGTGACCCCAAAAAGAGATATAAGGACTCCCTGAAACAACATCTCAGGCTCGGCCAGATTGATCACCAACAATGGTCCACCCTGGCCTCACATCGGGAGACATGGAGACGCACTATCCACAATGCTGCGGCCTCTTTCGGGAAGACTCGATGGGCTATATTGCACCATGCTGTGTGTTACTCCTTGTATCGCATACTGTGTTTTAACCTTTGATTTTCAGAGTTGTGATGTGCTTTAATTGTGTTTTACTGTGCTTTTATCCTGTTGTGAGCCGCCCCGAGCCTCTTGGGAGTGGCGGCCTAGAAGCCCGATTGATAAATAAATAAATAAATAAGACACGCCGAACGAGTCTCGAAGAGAAACGACGGCGCAGAAAAAAGAACCGCACCTTGGAAACAACGCCGCCCAAGACTTTCCGCTGTGCTTTCTGCGACCGGACTTGCCTATCTCAGATTGGCCTTTTTAGTCACCGAGGCGCTTGTAAAAAGCGTGGGACGAGTCCTTCCTAAAGAATCTTCCTTTGCGGAAGTAATGCCGAGAGATTTTTTAAAAATATATATAGAATGAACCATACTGTATCAATTTATTTTGTGGTATAATTGGCTTTTAAAAAAAAGTTTCAAACCCCCAACCGCACCCCAATTTTTTTTTCTGGCTATGGCCCTGAGTACAGTTTATCTGGATTGGTTGAGAGAGAGAGAGAGAGAGAGAGAGAGAGAGAGAGAGAGAGAGAGAGAGACCAGGCAAGAAAGAGTCTCAGGAGAAGGAGGAGGAAGTCGCCTGGCTGAGCTGTGTGTGAACCCTCTCCTCCTTCTCCTCCCTCTTTTCTCTCTCCCTGTCCTTCCTCCTTCCCCACCACCCCCTTATACTCTTTGCCCCCCTCTTCTCCCCCTCCTCCCTTGTCTTGGCCGAGACTTTGGCAGCGGGTTACCCTGCTAATCTGCTGGCAGATGTTGTCCATCACACTCAGTCCTAAGTCAACAATGCCGAGCCCAGCAAAACAAAAGATTTCCACTTCACCTCGTTTAACGTCTCTCACTTACTCTCTCTGCCTGAGCAAGCGGGAAAGGGGGGGTGGGTGGAAAGGGGGAGGGAAGGGTGTTGTGGGGAGATATATTTTCAAAAAAAGGCTCCAAGGAGAGAAGGAGAAGGGCAGCAACTTATTGTCATCTTTCCCCAGCCTCCCAAAGCCACACACACACAATAAATCAAACCAAACCAAAGCGCGGTTCCAAATTCTCTCTCCTCTTTTTTTGTGTGTTTTTGGAGCCGGCGCAAAGAAAGATCCACTTGTTCCCATCTGTCCCAGCTCGGCTGGGAACCGGTACGATCTTCCCAACGCGCACAGAAAGAGAGATAAGCCCTGTCCACACATTTCTGTGTGTATATGTGTGTGTGTAATGCTTCCAAAAGGTGGCCAAAAAGGGAGAAAGCGGGAGTCTTGTCTCAATCGCGCTTTTACGCACGACTCGAGCCAAGCCAAGACGCGTTAGGGGACCCAATGCGCACACACACCTCTCTCTCTTTCTCAACATAATTCAACCCCATTCCCCAAATTTGACCCATTCTGACGTGTTTCTCCCTGTGGGGGGGAAGATGAGGAAGGGGTTGAGGTATGCCAAAGATGTCCTCGCCTTTTCCAAGCTCTCTCTTTCCCCTCTCTGTCTCCAAAGCCTTGGATGGCGCAGCCAAGCGAAGGCGCATATTTCGGAGACCCAACGAAGGCGCACATTTTGGAGACCCAACGAAGGCGCATATTTTGGAGACGCAACGTTTCCAAAGCCAGGTTTGGGGCGAAGGAAGGAAGGAAGGGGAAATCAACCAGCAGAGGAAAGAAGCCTGGCTTTCCCTCCCTCTTTCCCTTCTCTTACCTCGTCTCTCAATGTCCACAGGGAGCAGCAGGAGAGCAGAGACAGCGGTGCCCCCCCTTTCCCTCCCTCTTCCTTTTCCTTCCTCTCTTTTGGCCAAAGCCGTCGCTTGGGTTCTCCCTTCTTTTCTCACAGCTGCATCTTCTCTCTCTTTGATCGATCGCCTCCCAATGGCTCTCTGGCTCTTTTTCCTTTCCTTTTTCCCCTTCGGGCTGCCGGGAAGATCCACCTTAAAATGTCACACACACACACACAACCAAAAAAAAATCAAAAAAAATCCACCAACTTAAATCCTCGCCTCCTTCGCCAAGGCTCTCCTGCTGAGGATGGATAGGGAAAGGGGGTAGAAAAAGGACTTGGATTGGCAGCCCTTTGCTTTCCAAAAGTCTTGGACCAAAAATAATTTCCCTTTTCCTCCGTTGTGAGTAGCTCAGGAAGAGAGAGAGGTAGGGTCTCTCTCTCTCTCTCTTTCTCTCTTTCTTTTGGGCAATAGGCGGGGTCTCTCTTTGCAAACCAATGACACAAACCCACATGGACCAGCCTCGCCCCCTACAGATACTTTTCACTGCAAATAGGCTTTCTCAGGGGATTAGTGGATCAGCTAAAGTACAAACAGACGCAGCAAGAAAGAAAAGAGGGGGGGGAAGAGGGGAGGGAGGAAAGGAGGAGCGTATCTCAATTTCCACCCCTTTTTTCTCTCTCTCTTTCTCTCTCTCTCTCTTTCTCCTCCTCCCGTTCCCGACTTTCGCCGCTCCAAGTTGGCAGGACTTGAGAGAGAGAGAGAAAGAGAGAGAGAGAGCGCAAAAGAAAACCTTTGGGCGAAAGAGAAAGGAAAAGGCGGCAACAATGGGAAGAGGAAAGAAAGTGCCAAAGCAAAGGCACACACACGCACACACAGGAAAAGGCATTGTTGTTCCTTTCAAGGGAAGCCAAGGGATGGTGCTTGTTGTTTGGGATTTTTTGGAAGGGGGAGATCAAGAAGGGATGCTTTCTTTTCAAGCTTGTTCTTGCACCCTCTCGGATCTGGACCGTTGCACACCCGCTCCTGGCATTTTTTGCTCTTCCTTCCTTTGCAACCACGTGGAAGATCTTCCCATTCCCGGCCTGAGGCGGGGGATTTTGATCCGTATGGACGAGGTTCAGAACAGCCTAGGACAGTGTTTTTCAACCTTTTTTTAGCCGCGGCACATTTTTTTACATTCACAAAATCCAGGGGCACACCACCAACCAAAATGACACAAAATGACACTCTTAACACAGTTCACCCTCAATCAAAGAGCATTCTGAATTCCACCAATGATGGAATGGAATCAAACTTCCCACACAGAACTCCCATAACCAAGAGAAAATACTATAAGAGTTTAGTGGGCATTGACCTTGAGTTTTGGAGTTGTAGTTCACCTATATCCAGAGAGCACTGTGGACTCAAACAATGTTGGATCAGGACCAAACTTGGCATGGATGCCAAAATGTGAACACAGATGGAGTTTGGGGAAAATAGAGCTTGACAATTGGGAGTTACAGTTTCTGGAATTTATAGTTAGCACACAATCAAAGAGCATCCTGAACTCTTGCAAGAATGGAATGGAACCAAACTTGGCATATTGAACTCTCATTACCAACAGAAAGTACTGAAAGGGTTTGCTTGGGAATTGACCTTGAGTTTGGGAGTTGTAGTTCACCTACACCCAGAGACCACTGAGGACTCAAAAAATGTTGGATCAGGCCCAAACTTGGCATGGATACTCAATATGCCCAAATGTGAACACAGATGGAGTTTGGGGAAAATAGACCTTGACATTTGGGAGTTACAGTTTCTGGGATTTATAGTTAACACACAATCAAAGAGCATCCTGAACTCTTGCAACAATGGAATGGAACCAAACTTGGCATATTGAACTCTCATTACCAACAGAAAGTACTGAAAGGGTTTGCTTGGGAATTGACCTTGTGTTTGGGAGTTGTAGTTCACCTACACCCAGAGACCACTGAGGACTCAAAAAATGTTGGATCAGGCCCAAACTTGGCATGGATACTCAATATGCCCAAATGTGAACACAGATGGAATTTGGGGAAAATAGACCTTGACATTTGGGAGTTACAGTTTCTGGATTTATAGTTAACACACAATCAAAGAGCATCCTGAACTCTTGCAACAATGGAATGGAACCAAACTTGGCATATTGAACTCTCATTACCAACAGAAAGTACTGAAAGGGTTTGCTTGGGAATTGACCTTGAGTTTGGAAGTTGTAGTTCACCTACACCCAGAAAGCACTGTGGACTCAAACAATGTTGGATCAGGACCAAACTTGGCATGAATACTCGATATGCCCAAATGTGGACACGGATGGAGTTTGGGGGAAATAGACCTTGACATTTGGGATTTCCAGTCTGGGATTTATAGTTAACACACAATCAAAGAGCATCCTGAACTCTTGCAACAATGGAATTGGACCAAACTTGGCATGTTGAACTCTCATTACCAACAGAAAGTATTGAAAGTACTGATTTTGTTCCGTGTGGACGAGGTTCGGAACAGCCTAGGAAGCTGGTTGTTACCCTCTTTGAGAAGTTGAAAATCCTATCGCTTCGAGAGAAGGGAGGAAAGGGAAGAAAGAGGTCTTGTTTGGGTGAAGTTCTTCCTAGGATTGCTGTGAGTTTTCCGAGCTGTATACCCATGTCCTAGACCAGTGTTTTTCAACCTTTTTTGAGCAGCGGCACATTTTTTATATTTACAAAATCCTGGGGCACACCACCAACCAAAATGACACAAAATGACTCTCTAACACAGTAATACATATAGTTAATATGTATATACAAAGTACATATATGCATATACACACACAACACATATAGCCTACACAGAAAGGGAGAATGGTGGGAGTTGTAGGCCAATACACCTGGAGGGAGGGCCCAAGTTGGCCCACACTTGCCTTAAGTGAGCAAACCCTGTTAGTTTTCGGCCCCTGCTTACAGGTACCTCAACCCTGTGTCCCGAACACCCCTTGACCCACCTTGGCTGAGTGCGAGGGAATCACGGGAGTGATAGTTTGACACCATCCTGAGCCTCCCCAAACTACAAATCCCGGGATTCCCCAGCCTTGAGCCCTGGAAGACCAAGGGGTGCCTCACTGCATGAATGCTATGGTGTAGATCCGCCCCCAGGCAGCCGGGAGACCCGGGGAAGTCCCATCCCAGGATCTTCTGTCTCTCCGCGAGGCTCTTTCCGCCTGACGCTGTGTCCGCCTTTTGGCTCAAACCCTTCCGAGGCCGAGGAAGGAGCGGAGGGGAGGAGGGAGCCCAAGAAGGCAAGTGGTGAGTCCAGCGGCACAAGGCTTCCCAAAAGGAGGCTGTGTTTGTGGGACTCAGGCAAGGGATCAAGCCCCGGCTAGGGCTTCCCAGTAGGACAGGAGGGCTCTCTCTCTCTCTCTAAAATTTCCCACGGCACACTTGATGATCGCTCACGGCACACTACTGTGCCACGGCACACTGGTTGGGAAACACTGTCCTAGAAGCATGCTCTCCAGATGTTTCGCCCACATCTATGGCAGGCATCAGAGATTGGGGAATCAGTTAACCTCTCTTGTGTTTCATATGTGACTTTTATCTCTTATATTTTTCTGTATCTGCCTAAGATTTGTTAACTGAAATAAAGGCAATTGATTGATTGGGGAATCAGTTGGAAACTACAGGCCCAGATTACCCATGAGGCCACCCTAGGCCATGGCCTCAGGTGGCACTTTTGGGGGGGCAGCAGATCCGGACCCCAAATTTTTTTAAAAAAAAATTGAAAAAAATTGTTTTAAAAGAGGGCGCGTGCACGGGGCGGCGCAAGCGCCATCCACGCCGCCCCCTCCCTTTGCTCTGCTCCCCTCGGCTCTGCTTTAGGAGGGAGAGAGGATCGGCTCCGCCCCTGACTCCGCCCCTCCTTACCCCCGGCTCCGCCCTCGCCTCCTCGCTGGCGCGGAGCCGATCTTCCCTCCCTCCCTCCTAAAGCCGGCCTGAAAAGGGCGATTTCGGCCGTATGGCAGCTTTAGGAGGGAGGGAGGGAGGAAGGAGCAGCTGTGGGGAGGCCCCGCATCGGCTCCGGGGGTGGGGCTTTCCTTCCTCCTCCTCATCACACCGGCGGAGCTGGGGGAGGGGCGGAGGCAGACCCTTTGGTCTTGGGCGGCAAAAGGGCCTGATTCGGGCCTGGGGAACTAGGCAAGTGAGGTTCCTATATCTGTGGAATGTCAAGAGTGGGAGAAAGAACTCTTGTCTGCTTGAGGCGAGTATGAATGTTGCAATTGGCCACCATGATTATTATTAATAATAATAATTCTGCCTGCGACAAAGAACTGGTGGGATCACAAGCTCAGGCCCGTAGCCAGGATTTTGATTGGGGTGGGGGTGGGGGCTGAGTCTGAATGAGAGAGGATCTACCCTAGCAAACCTTTTGTATCGTTATCCCAATACCCTCATGCATATGGGATATATCAGTGTTTTCCCAACCTTTTTTGAGCTGCGGCACACTTTTAACATTAAAAAAATCCGGGGGCACACCACCAACCAAAATGACACAAAATGACACTCTAACACAGTAATACATATAGTTAATTGACCTTGAGTTTTGGAGTTGTAGTTCACCTACATCCGGAGAGCACTGTGGACTCAAACAATGTTTGATCAGGACCAAACTTGGCACGAATCCTCAATATGCCCAAATGTGAACATTGGGGAAATTTGGGGAAAATAGACATTTGGGAGTTGGAGTTGCGGGGATGTATAGTTCACTTACATTAAGGATGCTTGGCGGCAGCGCTTGCTCCCTCCCTCCCTGGCCTCCTCATCCTCTTCTCCCCCCTTTCCCCTCTGTCGGCTGCTATGATGGGAAAATGCGGTGGGAAGGGGGGGGGAGAGAGAGAGGCAACACAGCACCCTTCCTGCCTTCCTGCCTTCCTTTCAGTCAATGGACTGCGCCCACAATGCACTGGGGTGGCGGCGACTGGGGGAGGGGGGAAGGGAAAGGAGGGGTGAGGAGGAGCCCGTCCGAACAGCTGGCGAGTGTCAGGGTTTCGCCCATGTGCACTCAGGCCAGGTGCGCCCACCCCTCCTCGGCAGGACTTTTCCTAGTCACGCTGAGAGGATACCCAGCAACTTGGCTCCCTTCTCCATCATGCCCGGCATGACGGTGGCTGAGAGAAACAGCAGATCCGTTGCCGCCTCCCTCCTTCCCTCCCTCCGAGGCCTGCCTCAGCCGCCGTCATGCCGGGCATGATGGAGAAGGGAGCCGAGCTGCTGGGCGCCAACAACCCTTCATCCTCGACTCCTCCGCAGGCCCCGCTCCCAGGAGGAGGGGGGGGAGACTTTCCGGCGGCACACCAGCTGATCCAAACGGAACACTAGTGTGCTGCGGCACAGCGGTTGGGAAACACTGGGATATATTGAACATGGTGATCAGATCATGATATGAATAAACAACAGTTTAAATAATGTACCAGTAAGGCCTTCTCGCAAACCACCCTGAAGCTCCCCCCCCCACACACACACACACATGCCTGACAAGCTGGAAAAAGTTATAGAGAATGAACACGCCAAACTCCTCTGGGACTTCCAGATTCAGACAGACAAGAGTTTTGGAGCATAATACTCCTGACCTCATGATCATGTTAAAAACCAAAGTATGGATCTTGGATTTTGCAATCCCAGGTGACAGCAGGATTGCAGAGAAACAAATGGAAAAGCTGGCACGATATCAAGTGCCACCTCGGAGTTGGTTGAGGTAGGCAGGATTTCCCTGGGTACTGGTTGTGGGGGGTCGGGAGCAGGTCAGGGTTTTGCCCTCCCTTCTGCTCGAGATCCCCGTGTACAACTGGTGGGCCACTGTGTGATACAGAATGCTGGACTAGATGGGCTGAGGTCCGATTCAGCATGGCTCTTCTTATGTTCTTATGTTCTTAATGATCGAACTGCAAAGACTGGCACAAGCCAGCAAAGGTGGTCCCAGTGGTGATTGGCACACTGGGTGCAGTGCCTAAAGACCTTGGCCTGCACTTAAAACCAATCGGTGCTAACAAAATTACCATCTGCCAGCTGCAGAAGGCCACCTTACTGGGATCTGCACACATTATTCACCAATACATCAGACAGTCCTAGAGACCCTTGGGAAGTGTCTGACGTGTGAACCAATACAACATCCAGCAGAGTGTCTGCTGTGGACTCATCTTGTGTTTCAAATACTACTACCGTGTTTCCCCGATAGTAAGACACCCCCGATTGTAAGACGTATCAGGGGTGTCAGGGGGGTCGGCTAATGTAAGCCGTACCCCAAAAGTAAGCCGTACCACAAAAGTCCATGCGAAGGGAGGGGAAAGAAGGAGCAAGAGGCGGGGCGAAGCGGCGTCGCGTCAGAGGCCTGGCTGCTGTGACGCGCGCCTTAGCGCCGCCTCTGTTTCTCTCTTTCCCCCTCCCTTCCTTCGTTCCACTCGAATGGACGAAGGAAGGGAGGGTGAAAGAAGGAGCAAGAGGTGGGGCGAAGCAGCGTTGCGTCAGAGCGCTTCGCCCCGCCTCTTGCTCCTTCTCCTTTCCCCCTCCCTTCCTTCGTTCACTCGAATACACGAAGGAAGGGAGGGCGAAAGAAGGAGCAAGAGGCCAGGCGAAGCAGCGTCGCGTCAGAGGCCTGGCCTCTGATTTGCGGCGCGCCAGCCCGCCTCTTGCTTCTTCTCCTTTCCCCCTCCCTTCCTTCGTTCACTTTCGAATGGACGAATGAAGGGAGGGCGAAAGAAGGAGCAAGAGGCGGGCTAAGCGGCGTCGCGTCAGAGGCCAGGCAAGAGGCGTGCCGCGCAAGAGGCGTGCCGCGGTTGGCCCGTGTGGCCGGCTGTGTGGCGGCGGCCGGCGCAGCGGCGCTCCTCACAGGTACCGTCGTCCTACTGGTAAAGCAGGTTTGGTACTTTTCCGAGCATAAAAAGTACAGTCAGAGAGTGATGCTACTTACGTGTTAACTCTGAAAAGTGGGTTTTGGTGCCAAGAAATCAGGCAGGCACTTGCAATGAAAGACTAACACTGTGATTTAATGCTTCTAATACACCCTGTGCCCAATTTCTGATAACATTAGGCTAGATGGGTGAAAGCAGTACAGTTTGAGCTATGGAAAAGTTAATGCGAATGGAAACACCACTGCGCATGGCAAAGAGTCCGTCCTTCTCCGCTGCTGGCACGGAGCCCGGAAATAATGTTTCAAGTCAGGAACAGAGAGACTCAGCATTGATAACTGCACTGTGTGAAAGAATTAACTTATAGATGGCTATTGTTCTCATTCTTAGGTATGACAAAGATGTGATGCTAATGAAAAATGCAGTGTTTATTGGATTAATGAAATGTCATGTAAGCAACTGTAATCACCAGCCAATTATGATTGTTTTATCCATGAAGAAGGGGTGGGCTAGACTGGAATGACTCCATTGGGGTATAAATGTCTTTGTATGAGATGTGACGGGTTCCTTTGCCCCCGATTTGCAGCTGTGTTCTGCAGCAGCGCCCACCAGCTGGTGCCATAAATAAATTTCTTTTGATTTTCACCTACTTCACAGTTGTCGTGTGTTCTCCCTCATCCTAGAATCCGCGCGTACAAGCAGCTTTGGTAAAGTTAAATTGGTACTTGGAGTTCCATAACTCCTGTTCTGCTTCACTGGGTGAAGAATTCTTTCAGGGTATGTCCAATATAAGACGTACCCCGAAAGTAAGACGTAGTGGGGCTTTTGGGGGTAAAAAGAAAGTAAGACATCGTCTTACTTTGGGGGAAACACGGTACTGTTCCGTCTTCCAGACGTTTCATTTGCATTGCCCCATAGTTATGTTGTAGGAAACAGCATTTTTCTTTTGCATTTTACCCAGGGATTGTTCCAGACACAGCGGCACCCTGGTGGTGTCATATTAACAGGGTTGCAGCCCATTTTGCAGAATTTGCTGCTTGAGCTCTGCAAATGTTTTTTTTTTGTCTGGAGCCCGCCCCTTTTTCTCCCAGGGATGGATTTCCATTTTGAGATCTCTTTTTAGTCTTCTCTCAGCTAGAGAATGATTCAGATGTCAGCTTAGAAAGGCCATTGTAAGTACTACATCTATACTATAGTATAGTCTTTTAAGTATAGAGTCTTCTATACTATAGGGCAAGGGTGGGCAAACTACGGCCCTTTGGTCGATTCTATCCGGCCCTCCTAAGGGCCTTGGCAGACAGGCAGGCTCGCCCGCTGCTCGCCCCGCCCGCCGCTCACACCGGCGACAGCAAGGCCAGGCAGGGGAGGCAAGCCCTGCCAGCTCACCGCTCCCTGCCCGCTTGCCTCGCCCGCGTGCCCTCTCGCCCACTCCGGCTCTCCCAGCGCCAGCAACAGCAAGGCCAAGCAGGGGAGCTTGCCTGGCCTTGCTGTCGCCGGTGGTGGGAGAGCCAGAGCGGGCACGCGGGCAAGGCGAGCGGCGGGTAGGGCGAGGCAAGTGGCGAGCGAGCGGCAAGCTGGCGGGGCGAGAGGGCGAGGCTTGCCTCCCCTGCCTGGCCTTGCTGTCGCCGGCGCTGGGAGAGCCGGAGTGGGTGAGAGGGTGAGGTGAGCGGGCGAGGCGAGTAAGCGGCGAGAGGGCGAGGCAGGCAGGCAAGCAAAGTGACCAACGGAGAGGGAGGGAGGGGGGAGAAGAGGAGGAGGAGGCCAGGGAGCATCCTTAATGAGTGAACTGTACATCCCAGCAACTCCAACTCCCAAATGTCTATTTTCCCCAAATTTCCCTAGTGTTCACATTTGGGCATATGAGGATTCGTGCCAAGTTTGGTCCTGAGTTTCCCATCCTTTCAATGGGGTTTGATCTCTTCCTTTTCCATCACGAATCTCAAAGGCTCGCTGTCAGGAGGTTTTTAGAAAGGTGGGAACAGGAAGTCATCGAGAGGGAAGGGACCCCAGGGCCATCCAGCCCAGGGATACACAATCAAAGCACCCCCCACTGATGGCCATCAAGCCTCTGCATAAAACTCTCCAGAGAAGGGGACGACAAGGAAGCATTATTTTATTTTATTGGTTTTTATTATTATTGTATAATAATAATTTTATTATAATATATTTCAATATATTATAATGTCTATATATATACTATAAAATAATAATTATGATATTAATACTAATAATATATGAATATTTCTTGATATATTAATATGTTAATTTTAATGATGTGTAATATATAGTAAATATAGTAAGTGAATAAATAAATGAATTATGTAGATTAGAATCTAGTTCCGCCTTTAGGTGCGGCCCTCCATAATATTTTTTGGCTCTCATGTGGCCCCTTGGGAAAAATAATTGCCCACCCCTGCTATAGGGTCTTCTAACTACCTTAACTTTGTGTTGTTGTAGTGTGGATAGTTAGCCAATTTACCTTGCTATAGTCCTGTACTATCATGTTGTATTTTTGGGGGGCTATCTGGCTACAACCTTCACTAGGTTTGCCTATAAAACTGACTTTGTGCTTAGATAGGGGAAGATCCATTCTTCCTAAATAGCCAGCCAAAGTCAGGATAGGGAACATCCCCGGATTTCCTTATCATAGGTGGTAGCAAAGGGGGATTTTTCAATCTTTATCCCAGCAACCAAGTCTGTTTTGTAACCATTAAGAACTGAACCAAGTCCACCAAGGACTTTGCTTGAATAAAGTTTGTGTTTGCTGTTCAACTTTAATCTGAAGTGGTTTTGGGGTTTTTGGGACCCCTGAGCATCGAAATGAAGACACCTGCAGTCCCCCAGGCTTTAGATAGGAAGCACATCTTTAGTTTTAGCCCCTTTAAGTGCCTGGGCGTGATGGCACAACTACTACTACTAATAATAATCCAATACAACAGCCAGCAGAGTGATCTTGTCTGCTGTGGACTCATCTTACCCTCTCTTAAAGATCCCACCGCTGCCGCCAATATGTGACCACTCCACTTCTTGACCGGCCTCAGACTGGACAATCTTTCTATGTCCACACTGCTGACCTCAATCCAAGGAAACCTCGGGTTACCTCAGCAACTTCACGTTTATTGGCAGGGTACTGTCTCACCCTTCACCATTTAACTGACTGGAGTTTTAAAACTTCTCAGTGACCACTTGACCACGCTGCCACCATTTATCCGGCTGACCACTGACTTTGAGGGCCACCACCAATAAAAGAATCAGGAGAGGTGTTTTCCTTTTAAGATGCAAACAATTTATTTTGACACGAATGGGTACAATCTTGGTTGGTTTCAAACTTCCTTAGAGGCACAACTTTTTCTGTTACATAACACAATGGGGACCTATTATAGGGTTTCCACTAAACCTCTATAAACCCCTGCAACTTTAACTAGGGTCTCTATACCCTTTAACTGGACTGCTCACTAGCAGACCTTAAGACACACACTAACACTGGACCGTTCTCTTTCAGTCCTTAGGACACTCTCAACTAGAACATAACTCCTCCCCTCTCATTTGGCAGTTGGCTTCCCGCTCTTTTCCAACTGTAGAATTCAAACCTGAACATTCTACTAGCCTCTAGCCCTGGTTGCCATGGCGACAGCTCTTCTAAGCTTCTGCCATGCCTCCCTTCTGTTTCACCCACAGAAACAAACCATAGAACATTCAAAACAACATACATTTTAACACATGTCACACAACATTTACACACAAATAATCAACATCATTACACTTGGCATATTGAACTCTCATTACCAACAGAAAGTACTGAAAATACTCATTTTGTTCTGTGTGGACGAGGTTCAGAACAGCCTAGGAAGCTGGTTGTTACCCTCTTTGAGAAGTTGAAAATCCTATCGCTTCGAGAGAAGGGAGGAAAGGGAAGAAAGAGGTCTTGTTTGGGTGAAGTTCTTCCTAGGATTGCTGTGAGTTTTCCGAGCTGTATACCCATGTCCTAGACCAGTGTTTTTCAACCTTTTTTGAGCCGCGGCACATTTTTTATATTTACAAAATCCTGGGGCACACCACCAACCAAAATGACACAAAATGACTCTCTAACACAGTAATACATATAGTTAATATGTATATACAAAGTATATATATGCATATACACACACAACACATATAGCCTACACAGAAAGGGAGAATGGTGGGAGTTGTAGGCCAAAACACCTGGAGGGAGGGCTCAAGTTGGCCCACACTTGCCTTAAGTGAGCAAACCCTGTTAGTTTTCGGCCCCTGCTTACAGGTACCTCAACCCTGTGTCCCGAACACCCCTTGACCCACCTTGGCTGAGTGCGAGGGAATCACGGGAGTGATAGTTTGACACCATCCTGAGCCTCCCCAAACTACAAATCCCGGGATTCCCCAGCCTTGAGCCCTGGAAGACCAAGGGGTGCCTCACTGCATGAATGCTATGGTGTAGATCCGCCCCCAGGCAGCCGGGAGACCCGGGGAAGTCCCATCCCAGGATCTTCTGTCTCTCCGCGAGGCTCTTTCCGCCTGACGCAGTGTCCGCCTTTCGGCTCAAACCCTTCCGAGGCTGAGGAAGGAGCGGAGGGGAGGAGGGAGCCCAAGAAGGCAAGTGGCGAGTCCAGCGGCACAAGGCTTCCCAAAAGGAGGCTGTGTTTGTGGGACTCAGGCAAGGGATCAAGCCCTGGCTAGGGCTTCCCAGTAGGACAGGAGGGCTCTCTCTCTCTCTCTCTAAAATTTCCCACGGCACACTACTGTGCCACGGCACACTGGTTGGGAAACACTGTCCTAGAAGCATGCTCTCCAGATGTTTCGCCCACATCTATGGCAGGCATCAGAGATTGGGGAATCAGTTAACCTCTATTGTGTTTCATATGTGACTTTTATCTCTATTATATTTTTCTGTATCTGCCTAAGATTTGTTAACTGAAATAAAGGCAATTGATTGATTGGGGAATCAGTTGGAAACTACAGGCCCGGATTACCCATGAGGCCACCCTAGGCCATGGCCTCAGGTGGCACTTTTGGGGGGGCAGCAGATGCGGAACCCACATTTTTTAAAAAAAAAATTCCCGGAAAAAAAATTGAAAAAAATTATTTTAAAAGAGGGCGCATGCGCGGGGCGGCGCAAGCGCCATCCACGTTACCCCCTCCCTTTGCTCTGCTCCCCTCGGCTCTGCTTTAGAAGGGAGGATCGGCTCCGCCCCTGACTCCACCCCTCCTCACCCCCGGCTCCGCCCCCGCCTCCTCGCTGGCGCGGAGCCGATCCCTCCCACCCTCCTAAAGCCGGCCTGAAAAGGGCGATTTTGGCCGTATGGCGGCTTTAGGAGGGAGGGTGGAGCAGCCGTGGGGAGGCCCCGCATCGGCTCCGGGGGTGGGGCTTTCCTTTCTCCTCCTCCTCACACCGGCGGAGCTGGGGGAGGGGCGGAAGCAGACCCTTTGGCCTTGGGCGACAAAAGGGCCTGATTCGGGCCTGGGGAACTAGGCAAGTGAGGTTCCTATATCTGTGAAATGTCAAGGGTGGGAGAAAGAACTCTTGCCTGCTTGAGGCGAGTATGAATGTTGCAATTGGCCACCATGATTATTATTAATAATAGTAATTCTGCCTGCGACAAAGAACTGGTGGGATCACAAGCTCAGGCCCGTAACCAGGATTTTGATTGGGGTGGGGGTGGGGGCTGAGTCTGAATGAGAGAGGATCTACCCTAGCAAACCTTTTGTATCGTTGGCCCAATACCCTCATGCATATGGGATATATCAGTGTTTTCCCAACCTTTTTTGAGCTGCGGTACACTTTTAACATTAAAAAAATCCGGGGGCACACCACCAACCAAAATGACACAAAATGACACTCTAACACAGTAATACATATAGTTAATTGACCTTGAGTTTTGGAGTTGTAGTTCACCTACATCCGGAGAGCACTGTGGACTCAAACAATGTTTGATCAGGACCAAACTTGGCACGAATCCTCAATATGCCCAAATGTGAACATTGGGGAAATTTGGGGAAAATAGACATTTATTTTATTTTATTTTATTTATTCAATCTTATATTCCGCTCCTCCCTGCAGGCTCGGGGCAGATCACAACATACAATACAATATACAGTGAATAGTAAAAACATAGAAAAACATACAATAAAAGACATAGCATAAAACAGTTGTCTCAGTAAAAAGTCCACAGGCTCCCATTGATTCCTTGGACGTAGTGTTAAAACGTGCCAGGCCAGACCAAATTAATTGAAGGCCAGTCTAAAGAGGGCGGAGTTGGTTGGGAGTTGGAGTTGCGGGGATGTATAGTTCACTTACATTAAGGATGCTTGGCGGCAGCGCTTGCTCCCTCCCTCCCTGGCCTCTTCATCCTCTTCTCCCCCCCCCTTCCCCTCTGTCGGCTGCTATGATGGGAAAACGCGGTAGGAAGGGGGGGGGGGGAGAGGCAACACAGCACCCTTCCTGCCTTCCTGCCTTCCTTTCAGTCAATGGACTGCACCCACAATGCACTGGGGTGGCGGCGGCGACTGGGGGAGGGGGGAAGGGGAAAGGAGGGGTGAGGAGGAGCCCGTCCGAACAGCTGGCGAGTGTCAGGGTTTCGCCCATGCGCACTCAGGCCAGGTGCGCCCACCCCTCCTCGGCAGGACTTTTCCTAGGCACGCTGAGAGGATACCCAGCAACTTGGCTCCCTTCTCCATCATGCCCGGCATGACGGTGGCTGAGAGAAACAGCAGATCCGCTGCCACCTCCCTCCTTCCCTCCCTCCGAGGCCTGCCTCAGCCGCCGTCATGCCGGGCATGATGGAGAAGGGAGCCGAGCTGTGGGGCGCCAACAACCCTTCATCCTCGACTCCTCCGCAGGCCCCGCTCCCAGGAGGAGGGGGGGAGACTTTCTGGCAGCACACCAGCTGATCCAAACGGAACACTAGTGTGCCGCGGCACAGCGGTTGGGAAACACTGGGATATATTGAACATGGTGATCAGATCATGATATGAATAAACAACAGTTTAAATAATGTACCAGATTCAGACAGACAAGAGTTTTGGAGCATAATACTCCTGACCTCATGATCATGTTAAAAACCAAAGTATGGATCTTGGATGTTGCAATCCCAGGTGACAGCAGGATTGCAGAGAAACAAATGGAAAAGCTGGCACGATATGAGGATTTAATGATTGAACTGCAAAGACTGGCACAAGCCAGCAAAGGTGGTCCCAGTGGTGATTGGCACACTGGGTGCAGTGCCTAAAGACCTTGGCCTGCACTTAAAACCAATCGGTGCTAACAAAATTACCATCTGCCAGCTGCAGAAGGCCACCTTACTGGGATCTGCACACATTATTCACCAATACATCAGACAGTCCTAGAGACCCTTGGGAAGTGTCTGACGTGTGAACCAATACAACATCCAGCAGAGTGTCTGCTGTGGACTCATCTTGTGTTTCAAATACTACTACCGTGTTTCCCCGATAGTAAGACACCCCCGATTGTAAGACGTATCAGGGGTGTCAGGGGGGTCGGCTAATGTAAGCCGTACCCCCCAAAAGTAAGCCGTACCACAAAAGTCCATGCGAAGGGGGAAAGGAGCAAGAGGCGGGCGAAGCGGCGTCGCGTCAGAGGCCTGCTGTGACGCGGCGCCCCTTGCGCCGCCTCTGTTCTCCTTTCCCCCTCCCTTCCTTCGTTCACTCGAATGGACGAAGGAAGGGAGGGCGAAAGAAGGAGCAAGAGCAAACACAAACTTCATTCAAGCAAAGTCCTTGGTGGACTTGGTTCAGTTCTTAATGGTTACAAAACAGACTCGGTTGCTGGGATAAAGATTGAAAAATCCCCCTTTGCTACCACCTATGATAAGGAAATCCGGGGATGTTCCTATCCTGACTTTGGCTGGCTATATAGGAAGAATGGATCTTCCCCTATCTAAGCACAAAGTCAGTTTTATAGGCAAACCTAGTGAAGGTTGTAGCCAGATAGCAACCCAAAAATCTGAAGTGGTTTTGGGGTTGTGGCACCCCTGAGCATCGAAAAGAAGACACCTGCAGTCCCCCAGGCTTTAGATAGGAAGCACATCTTTAGTTTTAGCCCCTTTAAGTGCCTGGGCGTGATGGCACAACTACTACTACTAATAATAATCCAATACAACAGCCAGCAGAGTGATCTTGTCTGCTGTGGACTCATCTTGTTGTGTTTCAAATATAATAATAATAATAATAATAATGAGCCAAAATGCAAACTGCAAGGAAACTGATGAAACCATGGACCATATCCTCAGCTCTTACGAGAAAATCTCACAGACGGACTACAAACAAACACAACTCTGTGGCCCAAATGATTCACTGGAACTTACATCACAAATACCACCTGCCAGCAGTAAAGAATTGGTGGGATCATAAACCCGCAAAGGTAGTGGAAAATGAACATGCAAAAATACTGTGGGACTTTCAAATCCAGACTGACAAGGTTTTGGAACACAATACACCAGACATCATGATTGTGGAAAGTAAAAAAAGTCTGGATTATTGATGTCGCCATACCGTGTGACAGTCGCACTGAGGAAAAACAACAGGAAAACCTCAGCCGTTATCAAGATCTCAAAATCGAACTGCGAAGGCTCTGGCATAAACCAGTCCAGACAGTTCCAGTGGTCATTGGCACACTGGGTGCTGTGCCAAAAGATCTCAGCCGGCATTTGGAAACAATAAACATTGATAAAATCACGATCTGTCAACTGCAAAAGGCCACCTTACTTGGATCAGCCTAAATTAACAGTAAGGCTTCCTAGGCCTCAGCCTAAATTAACAGTAAGGCTCCCTAGGCCTCAGCCTGAATTGACAGTAACGCCTCAGCCTGAATGGACATTAAGGCTTCCTAGGCCTCAGCCCATTTTAAATAACCCGGGCACCGCCGGGTCCCAAAGCTAGTTTTTAATATAGCTCTTTTCTCGGGACAAGTAGTGCACTGTGATCAATGTCTTCCAAGTGAGTCAAATCAGCTTTAAAAGATTTGGAAAAGATGTGTAGGTTCTTATTCTCTCAGCTGGACACATTAGCATGTAGGCCTTCCCTTCGCTGTGGGAAACCAGCCATACAGACCTTTGCAGGCCAAAGAAATCTGAAACCTGGGGTGCACTGGGGTTTTAGATAATGGCAATTATGCATCTAAGTTCTCAAAATGTGTGCCCCCTTTATGCATGCTCATTTAGTCGCACGCAAGTGGGGAGAAGTAACAGTTGGCGCATCAAGGCCCGTCCTTGCTTTTGTCCAACCCGGGGCTTCCTTCAGCCGCTTAGAAGCCTTTCGGCACCCCCCTGTCATTTTCCCCCAACAATGTTTATTTGAATGTGTGATTCTGAGATCACACATTCGTCACCACCCCTGTACAGAGCACATGCCGATTGAAAAGGATGTTGCGGAGCCTCGGCCACCTGACATGCTGAGCCCCTTCTGATGACTTCTTAAAGACAGAGGAGTTGACATGTACACCCCCACAAAGCGCTAAATTTGATTTGAATATCATTCACTTGCATGACAGTGTTCAGATGTTGAATGCAAGATAGCAAGAGCGCAGTCAGGCACATACTCATTTGGGTGACTGTTAGAACTGTCATTCTTACACTTTGCTTATCACAAAGATGTAGGCAAGTGGTGATATTATCTTTTTCTTTTCGGATAAGAAGTCTAGTTTCCTTCTTGGAGTTCTTGCTCCCTTGCCTTGTCTAAAAGGCAATAGATTCAGTAACCAGGCAAAACTTGAAACTTCATAAACTATCTGGTGGAATAAGTATCAACATTTGATTTTGATTGTTAAATACTGTTAAGAGTTTTATATTTTTAGCAGAAGTTTAGTTTATGTCTTTGATCGTACAGTACTCTAAATTCCAGATCCAATTGGTGGCAATCTTTGTTTTTGATCCTGGGAGGTCGATGTGAATAGTGACTAGAGAGAGCAAGGATTCAGTCTTGTGGATACTCACTAGGGCAGGGTGTGCAACCTACGGCCTGCGGGCCAGATCCGGCCTGGCAGCCGATTCTGTCCAGCCTGGGAGAAGGACGTCGGGGACGGGGCCAAGAGGAAGGGGTGCCACTACCATCCCATTGTGGGCTCTGTGGGGCCTGTGTCGACAGACAGGCCAGAGGAGCGGCAGCTTTGGAGTGCCTGCATCCCTGAATATTTCTTGATATATTAATATGTTAATATTAATGATGTGTAATATATAGTAAATATAGTAAATAAATAATGTAGATGAGAATGCAGTTCCGCCTTTAGGTGCGGCCCTCCATAATATTTTTTGGCTCTCGTGTGGCCCCTTGGAAAAAATAATTGCCCACCCCTGCACTAGGGAGTAAATCTCAATAAAATCTGTACCATTTATTTATTTATTAATTATTTGAACTTATAGAACGCCACTCCCCTAAGGCTCGGAGCGGTTTACAACACACTTTTTTTTTAAAAAAAACAATATACAAAGAACAGTATACACAAGATTAAAAATTTAACAGAGATCAAATGCTTACCGAAATAAATATGTCTTACAGGCTCTACGGAAAGTTTGTAAAGCCCATAGGGTACGAATTTCAACAGGCAAAGCATTCCACGGAGATGGAGCCACAATAGTGAAGGACCTGCGCCTAGTCGCCGTCAAGCGGTAGGTCTTAAAACTGGGGATTTCCAACAAATCCTGGTCTTCTGAACGAAGTGATCTCTGGGGTTGGTAGGGGGTCAGGCGGTCTCTCAGGTACACTGACCCTGGACCATATAAGGCCTTGAAGGTAATTACCATCACCTTGAAGGTGATCCAGTGCTCAATCGGCAGCCAGTGCAGAATTGGTGTTATATGACATCTCTTCTTTCTGAATAAGCATTTGTTATATTCCACTGCATGTAGCAGTTAGAGACTACTGCATTTGCAGTTCATTCTGACCCATGAATATCAGCAGATTTCCCCTGAGGTATATGTACAAACAACACTTTTTCTCATGTTAGACGCGACTTGAGAAACTGCAAGTTGCTTCTGGTTTGAGAAAACTGGCCATCTGCAAGGATCTTGCTCGGGGGATACTCGACGTTTTATCATCCTGTGGGAGATTTCTCTCATGTCCCCGTATGAAAAGCTGGAGCTGACAGATGGGAGCTCACCGCACTCGCCGGGTTCGAGCCACTGACCTTTCGGTCAGCAGTCCTGCTGGAACAAGGGTTTAACCCCATGGTTCCCAAAGTGGACGGTACCACCCCCTAGTGGGCGGTGAAGCAATCCAAGGGGGCGGTGGGAGACTCAGGAGAATTTGGGGGGCACTGAAGCTCTGTAAGGGGGCGGTGGCAGGATTCCAACTTGCAAGCGCGCGAGTGTGCACATGCCAGTTGGAAACCCCGTGCAGGCGCTGCCTGGAAACCACAATGCACACCCCCTTCCTCTCCTCAACTCCGCCCACAGTGCAGTCCTGTATCACCCCTTCCAATCCAACGGGTCCCTTAGAAGGAAGGGGCAATACGGGACTGTACCGTGGGCGGAGTTGAGAAGAGGAAGGGGGCATGCTCTGCGGTTTCCAGGCAACGCCTGCCCAGGGATTCCAACTGGCAGGCTGAGACAGTCGCGTGCTTGCGAGTGTGTGCCTGCCAGTTGGTCCAGCAGAGAAGGAAAGCCCCTGCGTCTGCAAATGCCCCCTGAGTCGCTGCAGCATTTGCAGGCACCTCCTGGGAGATGGCCGTGGCACAAAGGAAAATGCAAGCAGCTCCCAATTCCCAAGGTCCAGTATTCTCTATTGCTCAAGTTTAGTTCAATGCCATTGCCGTTGGAAGTTCAAAATGCTCTTTGATTATAGGTGAACTATAAATCCCAGCAGCTACAACTCCCAAACGACAAAATCAATCCCCCACAACTCCATCAGTGTTCAACTTTGGGTATATTGAGTATTTGTGCCAAATTTGGTCCAGGTCTGTCATTCAATGTCAGGGTCAATGTTTTTATGGATTGAATATTGTTTTAACTTGGAATGACTGTGTATGATGCTGTTGAAACTGTATTTTAATGTATCTTAATGTATTTTAATTGTTGTGGGGTTTTGGGGTTTTATGCTGTTGTGATGTGGGCATCGAATTGTGCCGTACTGTAAGCCGCTCTGAGTCCCCCCTCGGGGGTTGAGAAGAGCGGGGTAAAATCCTGGAAAAAAAATTCATGGGGTCTCGGCTGTGGACGTCAGAGCTGAATCGGTCGAAGGTACTGCAAATCCCATAATCCATTGTCCATACTCCCCCAAACATATTGCTTTTGTGATTAATCACTATGCTTTAATTATGTTCAATTTGTAACAATGAAAATACATCCTGGATATTAGATATTTGCATTAGAATTTATAAGAGTAGCAAAATTATTTATGAAGTAGCAACGAAAATATGGATGGGGTCACCACAACATGAGGAACCTTATTTAGGGCTCACGGCATTATAAAGGTTGAGAACCACTGCATGAATACATATATCTTTCTGTTTAATTGCTATTACATTTTTTTAAAAATAATTTCTAGGGGAGCGGTGAGTAAATTTTTTTCTGGAAAGGCGGCGGTAGGCCAAAAAAGTTTGGGAATCACTGGTTTAACCCATTGTGCCCCCGGGGGGTCCACAAACACCACTGATAATGCTGTCGGAACCTGGGTTTTACCTGCATCTGTGGCTGGCATTTTCAGGGGTTCTGTTGGCAGTGAAGCAAGTGAAGTCAAGAGAACCTCTGAAGATGCCTGTCACAAATGCAGGCAAAACTTCAGGAGAGAATGCTGCTGGAACATGGCCATACAGCTCGAAAAAAATCACACCAACTCAGCACCGATAATTTCTTGTGAGTTGGAGAGGGAACAGGTTCCCACTATTCTCAATGTCTATAATTATACTAGAATTCCAAGAATTAATAGCAGCTATGGAAATCAGTTCACTGATAATAAGTCCACCCCTAAAAGCCGGTGTAAAGTCATGATGAAAGTTACATTCCCAAAACTCCCTTCCAAGATGTAACCTAATGCAGGAAGAGCACAAATGAAGGAGATACTCTTGTGAATAATCTCATCATTGAATATCAGACTCCATGCTCAGTCTTTTGCACTTGAATTGCTCAATAAAATGGAGAGGGTGAGAAGAACATAAAAGGAATATAAAATATTTTACATCATAATGTCGGCATAAAACAGTGTTTGTTCTATCTGTGATCTAGGAATATCACAGTGGAACATTCACAGCTCTGTTTTCCAGTATTTGTAGTTCCCCAGACGATTGCATATGTCTGTATCTATTGCCCTGTTTCTCCAACCACTCTCTCTTATTTATTCATTATTTCATGTATATCCCAGCACTGGATTTGTGGGTGCTTACAACTGATTAAAACAAACTCCAACTTTAAAATAGCATTAATTCACAAGCTAAACCGCAATTCAATGTATTGTCAGAGGCTTTTATGGCTGGAACCACTGGGTTGCAGGGAGTTTTCTGGGCTGTGTGGCCATGCTTCTGGAACATGGCCACACAGCCCAGAAAGCTCACAGCAACCCAGTAAGCCAGTGTTTCCCAACCACTGTTCAGCGACACACTAGTGTGCCATGAACGATCACTTGGTGTGCTCTCTTTTCCCCTTTCTTCCCCCTCCTGCCAAACTCCTGCTGCTGCTGCTTGGGGGAGGAGGAGAAAGGGCCGGGGGGCGGCGAAGAAGAAGAAGGGGCCAGGGCGCCGCCTCCTTCGGCTGTTTCTCCAGCTAGCCAGCCTCCAATCGAGGGAGGGCGGGGAACAGAAGCGGACGTGAGGAGCACAGTCCGAGGCAGACCCACCGGCTTCTTCTTTTGAACCACAGGAAGGAAGGAAGGCAACTGCGGACTGAGTGAGTGCCTTCCCTTCTGGTGTGGAAGAGGGAGAGAGCCATTCAAGAAGGGAGCACGTATGGTCCAGATCCATCATTATTTCAGTCCACAGTGCTCTCTGGGTGTAGGTGAACTACAACTTCCAAACTCAAGGTCAATTCCCAAGCAAACCCTTTCAGTACTTTCTGTTGGTAATGAGAGTTCAATATGCCAAGTTTGGTTCAATTCCATTGTTATTTATTTATTTATTTCCAACATTTCTACCCCGCTTTTCTCAATCCCCGAGGGGGGACTCAGAGCGGCCTAACAAAAGGCACAATTCGATGCCCACACAGTAAAATACAATATAAAAACCAAAAATATAAAAATAAAAACCTAAAGCTCCAAGGTAGGAAAGTTAGGACTAATAAAGGGAAATATTTCTTCACCCAGAGGGTCATTGGGTTATGGAACTCACTTCCAGAGGAGGTTGTGACAGCTGTCAGCCTGGACAACTTCAAGGCAGGATTAGACAGATTCATGGATACCAAGGGAATCAGTAGCTACTGAAATGGACATCCAAGTGCCACCTCTGTGTTGATGGAGGCAGGCAGGATTTTCCCACAGGTGAGGGTTCTGCCCTCCTTTCTGCTAGAGATCCCTGTGTACAACTAGTGGGCCACTGTGTGACACAGAATGCTGGACTAGATGGGCTGAGGCCCGATTCAGCATGGCTCTTCTTATCTTATCTTCTTATTCAGCATTAAAATATATTAAAATACAATTAACATTAACACATCATACACATTCACTTAAGTTAAAAACAGTTGTTGCAAGAATTCAGGATGCTCTTTGTTTGTGTGTTAACTATAAATCCCAGAAACTGTAACTCCTAAATGTCCATGTCTATTTTTCCCAAACTCCATCTGTGTTCACATTTCGGCATATTGAGTATTCATGCCAAGTTTGGTCCTGATCCACCATTGTTTGAGCCCACAGTGCTCTCTGGATATAGGTGAACTACAACTCCAAAACTCAAGGTTAATGCCCACCAAACTCTTATAGCATTTTCTCTTAGTTATGGGAGTTCTGTGTGGGAACTTTGTGTCTTTCTGCCATTCCTGCCAGGATATCTATGTTGTGTTCATCGAAACAGGCCCAGCTTTCCCACTGAGTGTATAAATACATTTAAAAACATATTAACTATATGTATTACTGTGCCCCAGGATTTTGTAAATGTAAAAAATGTGCCGCAGCTCAAAAAAGGTTGAAAAACACTGCACTAAGCCACTGTTCAGTTTTAAAACACAAATTAAAAAAAACAGCTTTTACAATTACATTTTGAAAACATAATCATACACAGACAGACCACACCCATTCAAAGCTCCATCTACTGCAACAAGTTACAAACAAATGCAGGCTAAATAAAAATATGTTTGTATGGTGGTGGAAAGACATAAGAGAGCAGACGAATGAAAATCTCCCATGGAAAGACATCCCACAACTTGGGAGCAGCCAGCTTCTGCCATCTTCTCTCTCACAGCACCGTTTTCCCTCCTTGGCTACTTCAAGGTGAAATTTTTTTAAAAAATAATTTCTAGGGGGGTGGTGAGTAAAAAAAATTCTGGAAAGGGGGCGGTAGGCCAAAAAAGTTTGGGAACCACTGGTTTAAACCATTGAACCATTGGGGGCTCAGTGCTAAGATTACCGTATTGCACAACTCTAATGCACACCCTAATTTTTGGAAGGTAATTTAGCCAAAAAAAGGTGAGCATTAGATTTGAGTAAATATGGTGCCTTAAAACAGTGTTTTTAAACCTTTTTTGATCCGCGGCACATTTTTTACATTTACAAAATCCTGGGGCACACCACCAACCAAAATGACACAAAATGACAACTCTAACACAGTAATACATATAGTTAATATATTTTTAAATGTATTTATACACTCAGTGTGAAACCTGGACCTGTTTCGATGAACACAAAATATATAGTTATATAGTATATTATTATTATATTGCATTACATTACAACATTATCAATATTATATGTATACACAATATACGTATATTACTATAATATCAAATACAACATACTATGTCATTGTCACAGTGCAACAATTACATACCCCATTGTATTATAACAATTATATCGCAATATTAGTTGAAGTCCAAAACACCTGGAGGAAGGCCCAGGTTTGACCATATCTAATCTAAACCTTCTTGCAAGCCCTTAATAAAGATGCTGCCTGCCTTACTGTATAGCCAGAGTCTCCATGCCCATCTGTCGGAATGGCTTGGGAGGTGCCTTCCTGTTTGGCTGAAGGGGGTGAGACTGGATGGCCTTTGGGGGACCCATATTTCTCCCACGAGTTCCCTTCCCCCCTTTCCCCCGTTAGCTGGCTGCCTGCCTGCCTGCCCCTCCGGCTGCTTGCCTGCCTGCCTTCCTTCAGCGCTCGGGCTCCGCTGCTCTCTGACTCGGTCCTCGCATAGCGCCAACAGGGCTGGGCTGGACCGGAAGTGCTCCCCGCCGGAGCGCAATGGAAGGGAATGGGCCCAAACAGGTCTGCCCTACTGCACGGCCCTCCCGGAAACAGGGACCCGCACGCTGAGGTTCCGGAGACAGAGTAGCAAACTTTATACATGACATCAGATAGATAAGAATCCAATTTCCCACGGCACACTTGATGATCTGTCACGGCACACTGGTTGGGAAACACTGCCTTAAAAAGCACCAGCTCCCAGTTGAAGCTAAGCAGTATCAGCCCTTGTTAATACTTGAATGGAGGACTTCCAGTGAATAGGTGTTAAAGACTATATTTCAGAGGAAGGAAGTAGCAAAACCTCCTCTGAGCATTCTTTGCCTAAGAAAACCCCATGAAATTCAGCGGGCCGTCATGAGTAAACAAGCAACTAGAGGGCACATACACATGCAAACACTGAGTTTTTCAATCAGTAATTTTAGTATGTGATATTGTGTTAAATGTGCATGCATTCTTGTCTGTGAAATACAACTTGTGATACTGGAAAAATCTATAACGACTATAATTCATAATGAGTTACGTTTGCGGTGTGAACACAGAGAGATTTGTGTTGAGCTCTCAAGGAAAGCACAAAGCCATAAGCGCAGAAAAGATTCAGTGCTATGTTGGCTTGTAAAGGTATCCGTTAACACATGATAAACGTTGCGATTTTAACATGTGCCAGGGGAACTTTATCACCTCACACGTTTTAAAAACCTCAGGCAGCAATGTAAAAAAAGCGTCTTTTCTCAAAGCTTTAAGTCAACTGTTGTGAGCTGTTTCAAAGTATACGCGACATCCCTGGTGGGGAACAAGGTGTGCGAATTTGGGCTTGTGCCTCCCACGATCGTTGCCAAGCTCCCCGTTCGATGGGAGGCAGGAGGACGTTTGGCAGGCAGCGGCTCCTGTCATGGTTCTCTGCTAATTAGGGAAGTGCCACCTGACAAACTTTGCCCTGGCATGAAGCAGCAAAAGGCACATCATCTTCCTACAAGACAGATGTTGGCAGCCCTGTCTTCATTCCTTACTTGTAGAGCTCCTTATTGCTCAGAATGCAAGAAGATTCAAGGTGATTGCTCTTTTCTTGTCCGTACTAGATCATGGCCTGCAGAATGCACACTGTTGTGTTTGGGAAGGATAGGGAGATCCCTAACTTTGCTAGGCAAGCAGAAAGGATGAGAGACAAAAAGAAATATGAGCCAATGGAGTCTGAGACACTGAACTTGACTGCTTTCCATACGAGTCCCCCCCCCCCCACTTTGATTGGGGTTAGAGTAGCGTTTCTCAACCTGGGAATCGGGACCCCTCTGGGGGTTTGCGAGGGGTTTTTAGAGAGTTCGCCAAAGACCATCAGAAAACATACAGTATATTTCTTATGGTCTTAGGAACCCCTTTGGCAGAGAAGGCTGCCTGCCCTTCTCTTCCTTTTCAGAAACAGATGGCAAACAGGTTCGCATCTTGGGAGTGATCCTGGACTCATTGCTGAGCCTGGAACCGCAGGTCTCGGCGGTGGCCAGGGGAGCTTCTGCACAGTTAAGACTCGTGCGCCAGTTGTGCCCGTACCTTGGGAAGTCTGATCTGGCTACGGTCGTCCACGCTCTGGTCACATCCCGAATAGATTACTGCAACGCACTCTACGTGGGGCTGCCTTTGAAGACAGTTCAGAAATTGCAGCTAGTCCAACGGGAGGCAGCCGGATTGTTAACCGGAGCTACGTTCAGGGAGCATACCACCCCACCCCCTCGTTGGTTCAGCTCCACTGGCTGCCTGTCCACTTCCAAGCTCAATTCAAAGTGCTGGTTTTGATCTCTAAACCTCTATACGGTTCTGGCCCAGCTTACTTGTCGAAACGCATCTGCCGCTACGTCCCACCTCGTAATTTAAGATCAGCCGGGGAGGCCCTGCTCTCGCTCCCGCCAACTTCTCAAATGTGGTTGGTGGGGACGAGAGAGGGTCTTCTTGGTGGTGGCTTCCCATCTGTAGAATGCGCTTCCAAGTGACATACGATCAACCCCATCCCTCCTGGCATTCAGGAAAAAAGTGGAATCGTGGCTCTGGGACCAGGCTTTTGCACATTAGCACAATGCAGCACTTTGGATTGTAATTGTAATTGGTAAGTTGATGGTTATGGCTCAAGGTTTATGTGATGGTCGGAATTCTGTTTTTAACTTAAGTGTATGTGTATTATGTGTCAATGCTAATTGCATTTTAATTCTGAATGTCTATGGTTTTATATTGTGTATCGGCATCGAATTGTTGCCTTTTTTAGGTCGCTCTGAGTACCCCCTCGGGGGTTGAGAAGAGCAGGATAGAAATGATGTAAATAAATAAATCCACTAAAAGCCCTCCTCCACTGTAATTGGCCGGTCTCTCAGCCAGCTTCTCAGCCAAGGGGAGAGCTGAGATTCCCAAGTGGGGAGGGGAGAGCAGGTGCGCTCGCACATGGCAGCATGGTGCGCATGTGCAGGCGAGGTAGAACATACGAGGCTGGAGGGAGGTATGCGCCAGCGAGACCTTTCAAGGCGTAGAGGTTCTGTGTGGGATGTTTGGCCCAATTTGATTGTTGTTAGGATTCAGAATGCTCTTTGATACATCCTGCATATCAGATATTTATATTTCAGTTCATAAGAGTAGCAAAATTACAGTTATGAAGTAGCAACGAAAAAAATTTTATGGTTGGGAGTCACCACAACATGAGGAACTGTATTAAGGGGTCGCGCCATTAGGAAAGTTGAGAAACACTGGGTTAGAGGCACAGGACTCCAGCAAAAGTGAAGCCCTGTAAATAATGAAATTGCAGTTTTCCCCCCAGAGAAAACAACACTCTAGAAATCTCTAGGACTTTTGTTGAAAAAGTGGCTATGGAATCAACAGTGGAGGACGTAAAAGCTCCTGTAGAAGTCTTTTCTCTAGAAATCTCAGCACGACCAGAAAAAGTTGACTATAGAGTCACACTGGAGGATCTCGAGGTTGCTTGAGAGAACATTGTAATCCAATATGTGAATAATCATATCCGTATAAGTTAAAAACCCCAATTGTCAAGGGACAACCTAACTCCAAAAGCAAGTTACAGTATATTCCGGGGTACTAGGCGACTGGGGCTATAAGACGACCCCCAACTTATCATCTCAAAATAATGAGTTAGGGATATACTCGCTGTTTAAGACGACTGTCTTGGCTGGAGGGTACGCGCGTTGCTGGCGCAAGGAAGCCCTCCATTAGGAAGGCAGAAGGAAGGTGGAGGCAGGGCCTGCACCAAGCTCTCACCCTCTTCCTCCCATGCCGACATGGAGGTGTCAGGACGGACGCCAATGTGGGAGAGTCTTCTTTGGATGGTCTTCTTTGGATGCAGGTGTTGCACTCTAGACCTGAAGGATCCCTCAGTAAACCACTTTAGACCAGCTGTGATTAAATGCTTTATTCAGAATAAAAGAAAGGAAATAAAGAGATAAAAATATAGTCCATTGATGCCCCGTGCATCAGTGTATTGCAATGCAATAGTCCAAAGAGAAAAACTCAATAAATGCAGAAATAGTCTTGATGCCCCAATGGGCTAAAATCTTGGGTAAATCCTTGGCAGCAAAGGCTTGGCAAATACTTGAGTAGAATGACTTGAAGGCCCAGCGGCCCAGGCTTGAGTTCCGTGGAGCTTGGCAAGGAAGCTTAACATTGGCGCGAGATCCAGAGCGCCCACGGAACCCAACTTAAATAGGTCCCGCACCCCTCTGATCTCTGAGACGCTGACTGCGTCATAACTCGTTCCCATGGACAGTTTGGGGGCTTGACTTTCTCAGACCCTTCAAGGCAGGCAAACATATCTGCTCATTAATGACTGCACCTGGTGAGACAGGGGAAAGCGAATCTTTGCCTCCCCAGCGCTTCTTATCAGCTTGGGAAGGAAAAGGGCTGCGGCTAGCCTTGACTGTTGGTTGACATGGAGGCCTCTGCAAAGGCTTCTCTCTAGACCTGGTTGCGGCCTGTGGTTTAACATGGCTTCGGTCTTGCTTGGCTATGGAATCAGGCTGGGGCATGACAGCAGGCGAGGAAGGGAGGTGCTGGCAACACTGGCTAGCAGCAGATTCTGTGCCGAGCCAGGCAGAGGAGGGGCAGGGCCGTGTTTGCCCTCCTCTGCCTCATCCGCCTCACTCGGCTCAGAATCTGCTGCTGGCCAGCCTTGCCAGCACCTCCCTCCTTCCTTCCTCGCCTGCATCCAAAGAAGACCATCCAAAAAAGACTCTCTTACGTTGGCGTCCGTCCTGACGCCTCCATGCCGACATGGGAGGAATAGCGGAGAGCTTGGCGCAGGCCTCGCCTCCACCTTCCTTCTGCCTTCCTGCTTGAAGGAAGGACGCGCGCACCCTCCCTCCACCCAAGATGGTGAGGGTTTTCGAGGCACAGCCATGTGAAACTATGGAGTCGCTCCTCCCCCTTGCCCTCCCTCCTCCTTCCTGCTCCTCCCTCCCTCCTAAGGCACGGTAGTTGTATTTTATGTTTTTTCTTTAATTGTTATTATTTTAACTTTATATCCGGCGTACTAGACGACCCCCAACTTTTCTTAAGATTTTCCAGGGCTAAAAAGTCGTCTAGTACGCCGGAATCTACGGTACATCTTTCCAAGAGTTTTACTTAAAGTAGAGAAACACCCTCTCGAGCTATGAGATATTAACCGCCCGTGTCCCCACGATAATGTCAGGAATGCTAGATGTGCAAGGAAATCTTTTAGCTTTCAAACTGTTTTTAAACTTGAATACTTTAGATCCATCTGTATTCTCTGAAGTGATATGGGCCAATGATAGGTAAGTGCCTCCTCAGCTATCCTTAGCCTACACCACTTCAGAGAATACAGATGGGGAAATCACATGAAGTGTATGCTCCCTCTATATAGGAGATCCATGCGTTAGAGGTAAAGATTCTCTGCTTCTTAACATCCCATTTCTTTATGCAGAGAGAGTTTTTCCAGGCTCAAGGGAGGCATTCAATCATATAATTACCTGACAGCCTTCTGAAGTGGTACAGTTCAAGGAAGGCTGTGCAATGTAATTTTTCTGAATGTATGGATTGGCTGTTAGGATTACCCAGTCCTACCTGAAACTGTGGCAGGGCATTTAGAAATGATCTGACAAGAAGAGACAAGGTTGTCCTTAAAACATATTTATTTAGGGATGGGTCCCTTTACTTTGGGGGTTTATATTGTAGTTTATTGAAGAAGCAGCTTAATCTAATGCCAGACTTTGAGGAGTGAAAGTTAAATAAATTGCATTGAGAACTGTAATTGTAGATGTTTGAGTGTGTGTATGAAAATACAGCAAAAAGATATATATTAAAATTTGGGGGATCAAGGGGACTACAAAGGGGGTTATGGGGCACAAGATAGGATCCCACAGGCACATGTCACCTTCAAGCAATACTTTCCCCACCCCTGAGCATTAGTTCGGGTGCATAGGATTACAGCCTGTGTTGGATGCGGTTACACTCCCCCTGAAGACGCAGGTTCGCAGCTTGGGAGTGATCCTGGACTCATCGCTGATCCTGGAACCCCAGGTCTCGGCGGTGGCCAGGGGAGCTTTTGCACAATTAAGACTCGTGCGCCAGCTGTGCCCATCTCTTGGGAAGTCTGATCTGGCTATGGTCATCCACGCTCTGGTCACATCCCGAATAGATTACTGCAATGCACTCTACGTGGGGCTGCCTTTGAAGACAGCTTGGAAATTGCAACTAGTCCAACGGGCGGCAGCCAGATTACTAACTGGAGCTACATACAGGGAGCATACCACCTCCTGTTGTGTTAGCTCCACAACAGCTGACACAACTCCAAGCTCAATTGAAAGTGCTGGTTTTGACCATTAAAGCTCTATACGGTTCTGGCCCAGCTTACTTGTCCAAACGCATCAGCCTCTACGTCCCACCTCGTAATTTAAGATCATATGGGGAGACCCCGCTCTCGCTCCTGCCGACTTCTCAAACGCGGTTGGTGCGGACAAGAGATAGGGCCGTCTCGGTGGTGGCTCCCCGTCTGTGGAACACACTTCCAAGTGACATACGATCAACCCCATCCCTCCTGGCATTCAGGAAAAAAGTGAAATCTTGGCTATGGGACCAGGTGTTTGCACATTAGCACAATACAGCACTTTGGATTGATTGTAATGGCAAGTTGATGGATATGGCTCAATGCTCCTATTATGGACGGAACACTGTTTTTAACTTAGGTGAATGTGTATGATGTATTAATGTTAATTGTATTTTAATGTATTTTAATGCTCAATGTTTTTGGTTCTATATTGTATTTATACTGTGTTTGGGCATCGAATTGTTGCCTTTGTTAGGCCGCTCTGAGTCCCTCTTTGGGGGTTGAGAAGAGCGGGGTAGAAATGTTGGAAATAAATAAATAATCTACACTGCATAATTAATGCAATTTGACACCATTTAACTGCCACGACTCGATACTATGAAATCCTGGGATGTGTAATTTGGTGAGGTGCCAGCACTCTTTGGCAGAAAGTGCTAAAGAAGTTGTAAAATGACAAATTTTGTTATTCCATAACATTGATCCATGGCAGTTAAAGTGGTATCAAACTGCATTAATTCTGCAATGTAGATGCAGCCTTTGATTCATGATTAAGGCAGCTTCATATGAAGGCCAACCAAACAGGGTACAGGGGAGTGGAGCATCTATCCTGAGTATGCTGTTGAATTGAGTCCATAGACATTTGGTATAGTTTTAACTTAGAGATGTGCAGGGTGTAGGCACAAGCCTCTGTTGGCTGAACTGCCTTTATGCTGGCATCACTCTCTTAGCTGGCTGTTCTCATAGATCAGCTGAGAGGCAGCTCTGCCAGCACAACTGCTCCACCCACTGAGATCAGTAAACAAAAGAGCCAAAAATGGGGTCGAGAAAGGATGGAGCAAAGGAAGGAATCATGTTATGCCAAGTCCAAGCCTCCCACAGCTTGAGGACACAGTGCTGGCAGAAAATTATGCTGGGATGGTCATTTCCAAGAACACGAGGCTGTGAGGCCTTTGGATTCAAGACAGCATCAGCTGTCCAAGTGTTGGTTCAGCTGACCCTCCACCATCTTGGTGAATTACGATTTTAGCATGTATCACCCAAAACAGGGGACTTCTGAAAATGCAAAACTGAACAATTAGGATATTTGGGATTTATTGTAATATTCATTTGAAACTTATAAATAAATATAGCTTTGGGGAGTATTATTTTGAACCTTATCTAATATATTTTTCTGCTCAAAATTGTCCCATTTAACAGCATCCTCCTATGAAATTCAAAACCCAGACTATCTTGAAACAATGATGGTAGAATTGGACTTTTTTGTGTTGTGTTGCTAGAATACAAAAGCGCCAGTGCTGATAAAATACTTGTTTAACACAAGAGCCTTAAATCCAATTGCTAGACCCAATTAGAGTAGAGCAATTAAATAAGTGGAAATTATACAACTGCTGACTTACCTTTGAGCAATTAATTCAGTAGGTCTATTCTAGTCAAAACAAGCAATTGTATATAGAGGTTTTGCTAATGAAGAAACATTGATTTGAATCGAAGCTGAACAAGAATTAGTCTCTACTGAGATCCTGTTGGGTTCAGCTAGGCTTATTAGCAGGTACGTGTGCATATGATTGCAATCTACATCCAAATCCCATTTTAATGCCAAGATTCAGTCCTGGAATACCACAAAACTCTAATGCAAAAGAGATGACCCCTGAGGATGTGCATGCTTTCTTATCTCACTAATGAATACTGCCCCTCATGTCTCTTTGGGATTAGGACCTGTCATTAAAAGGATGTACTTGTTATGGCAGTGTTTCCCAACCTTTTTTGAGCCATGGCACACTTTTAACATTAAAAAAATCCGGGGGCACACCACCAACCAAAATGACACAAAATGACACTCTAACACAGTAAAGAATGGCTGGGGATGGTGGCCTGATGGGAGCAGCTGCTGGGAGTGCTGAAGCCGGAGAGGGGGCGGAGCCAGGCCACACCATGCCCCCTCCCCTCCCGGCTTCAGCGCTCCCACAGCTGCTCCAGCCTTGAGGGGCAATGCCAACACAGCAGTGGCAGAGCCAACACAATGCTGGCCTGGCACTGTCCCCTCAAGGCTGGAGAAGCTGTTGGAGAGGTGAAGCCGGGGAGGGGTCGGAGCCAGGCCGCGCCATGCCCCGCCCCTCCCTGCCCCTCCCCCGGCTTCAGTTCTCCCACAGAGGAGAAGCATGAGCGGTGGATGGGCTTCAGTAGGCGGGGCTCCTCCTCCGCGCGGCTTCAGCGAGTGATGGGTGAGAGTCGTGGCGGGAGCCATGGCGGATTGGAGGCTGGCTGGGGAAATGGCTGAAGGAGGCGGCACCCCAGCCCCTTCTTCTTTTTCTTCGCCGCCACTCCGCCTTCCTCCTCCTCTCCCAAGCAGCAGGAGTTCGGCAGGAGGAGGGGAAGGAAGGGGGGCAGAGAGTTTTTCTCGCGGCACACCTGATGATCGCTCATGGCACACTAGTGTGCCACGGCACACTGGTTGAGAAACACTGTGTTATGGCATCGAATGGCTGCCAAATTGTAAGCTGCCTTGTACCACCTTCAGGGTTGAGAAAGGTGGGATAGAAATATTGTAAATAAATAAATAATAGATAGGTACTTCCACGTTGGAAAATATAAGTCTCAGACCTATATGCCTAAACATAGGATACATCTACACCAGTGGTTCTCAAAGTGGGCGGTACCGCCCCCTGGTGGGCGGTGGGGCGTTCCAGGGGGGTGCTAGGAGGCTCAGGCAAATTTGGGGGGCGCTGAACCCCTGTAAGGGGGCGGTGGTGAGCCAGCCCCCCCCCGCAGGGCCCGCCCCCTGCCTCCAAGGGAAGCGCGAGGGCGGGAGGAAGGCTCAATTCCACCCCGCAGGCTCCCGATGCCGCCCAGGTGCGGCCAGTCATATGGGAGCAGCCCATACACCTCGCACGGAGGGAGGGCTGCTCTCAGCCGGGTGCCACTGGGCAGGGGGGGGGGGGTAGAGCCAGGACTGTGAGGCTTCCTGTCTGGGCCAGGCTGAGGGCACCCAGAGCCTGAGGCGGACCAGGCTGCCTTCCTCCGACTCTCTTGCCTTTCTTCCCCACCTCTCTGCCTCCTGCCGCAGGAATGATGGGGAAGTTGGCTTAGGCCAGTATAGGTTCACATATTATTATTATTGTTAGGCTGTTGTGGGAGTTGTAGTGGGAGTTGTAGTCCAAAACACCTGGAGGGTTCAAGTTGGCCCAGGCCTGATACAGATCTTTAATTCAACACATTATTATTGTTAGGCTGTTAGAAATTGTGGGAATCATAGTCCAAAACACCTGGAGGAAGGGCCCAAGTTTGCCCATACCTGGGTTAGGTATCCTTCCAAAGCCCTCCAGTATTTTCCGTTGCTCATGGGAGTTTGTGTGCCAAGTTTGAGTCAATTCTGTGGTTTCATGCTTTTTTGATGGCAGGGAACTATATATCCCAGCAACTTCCAAATGCCAAGGTACATTTTCCCTAAGCCTCACCAGTATTTTAATCACTATGTTTTAATTATGTTCAATTTGTAACAATAAAAATACATCGTGCGTATTATATATTTGCCTAAAAATTCATAAGTGTAGCAAAACTATTTATGAAGTAGCAACGAAAATATGGTTGGGGGTCACCACAACATGAGGAACCTTATTTGGGGGTCAGAGCATTAGAAAGGTCAAGAATCACTGCATTAATACATATATCTTTCTGTTTAATTGCTACTAAAAATTTAAAAATTAATTTCTAGGGGGGCGGTGAGCAAATTTTTTTCTGGAAAGGGCCAAAAAAGTTTGAGAACCACTGATCTATCCTGAGTAGTTATGCTGTATGGCAGGTGAATCAACTTTGTGGTGATTCAATGTCGCATGGAGATGATTCAGGTTAACATGGTCTTGAACTTGATAACCAAAGTCATATGTTGCTCCAATTCTCCCTAAGAATCCAGACATAGATTGGAAGGATGCTAGATTGAACCACAACATCTTGCATGCCACTTTGTATTTTCCAGGCTTGGGTAGCTCAAGGATACAGGATGGCACTCACTACCCCCTCCTTTTAATAATAATAAATAATAAAACTTTATTTATAACTCGTCACCACCCTCCCCAAAGGGACTTGGTGTGGTTCACAAAGGCACTCCAAAGTGCCACACATGCAAAGTACACAATATATAAGCATATAAAACATTCTCATAGTTGCGGTGGCCAGTGGGCACAATATGTGTAGTGTCCATTGCTTCTCATCTGGAGTGATGCTCTTCAGAGAAACAAGATGATTGAAGAAGGAGTCAGAAAGGAGTGGGCAATTCATCATCTCTCTACTCAATGTCACACTAGGTGATGAGCAGCCAACACTAGCTATTTGCACTTGGTGGCTGCTGCGGTGATCGAGAACAACAGCACCAAACCACATTCAGCACCACTGAACAGTCAGGACTGCCCCCAAACTCCACAGTGTCCTGGGAGTTGTTAGTTAAAATCATCCCAGGGTCGATTTAGTGGTATTTCTGGTGTTTGCCCTTCTGGATTGGCCCTGGGATAAAGGGTCAGAGTAAAGCTGGCAACAGACACAATTTTTCCAACTGAAGTTTGGATTTGAGAGAGAACATCTAAAATGAATACCATTGTGTCAAAAAATAATCTCATATTCTTCTTCTCTTCTTGGCTTTTCTTCGCAAACGAAGATTCAGGAAGGACTCATCCCACAATTTCTACAAGTGCGTTGATGATTCGGAGGTTGGATGTGTCCTTCGAGCCTGTGCAATGGATTTTTCTGGTGGAGCGCAGCTTGCACAGAACTGGCCTCACCCTTTAAACCAAAGGTTCGTCTGCCAGGGCCAAGCAAGCTTAGGACGGTGGCAGCGAGGTCCTCAGGTCGTAGGTTTGGTTCGGGTTTCCTTCTCTTAGATGGTTAAAGGGGTTTGAAATTAGAGTTTTTCTTCTCCTAGGATGGTTGCCAAAAGGCCCATCCTACCCTTTGACGCTCTTTGTCAGACCCTTTGGTTGTGACCTGTCTGGCATGGGAGGCCCTACCGGTGACTATTTTGCCACCGCCAGCATAGCTCACAACTTCATTAGGGTACGCAAGCCTCTTCCCCACAACAAGGGGGCGCCAACAGAGAAGAAGTTATATATCTCATATATAACTTTTGCATATAAAGAAAATAGTTGTGTGTGTGTGTGTATTTTAAAAAATAAATATCCCCAGAAGAATTATTTTCAGGGCACCATAAGTCAACACTATCTTTTCTGTACTATTTGAAGGGCACTCACATATTAGGAGTTCAGGGCAATCCAAAGTTCATTGCTTCCGATACTGAAGGGAGCATGCACCAGCTCAATACCTGTTGCTGAACGATATGAGCAGGAAGGTACATTACACTTGTGTCCTGCTTGTAGGTGTGTCTAATGCATGTCCACTGTTGACCATAGTAAACAATACCAGATAGGCCTTTATATAGTTCAATCTAAATGCAGACGTGTGCTTTTCATCTTAAAAACAGACAAGCATTTCGAGCTCTGAAGATCACCTGGGAAGGAATCGTACTGGAGCACACCAAAATGCCTAGGAGTTACTCTGGACTGTGCTCTGACTTATAAGAAGCACTGCTTGAATATCAAGCAAAAAGTGGGTGCTACAAATAATATCAAGTGAAAGCTGACTGGCACAACATGGGGATGACAACCAGACACAGTGAAGACATCAGCCCTTGTGCTTTGATACTCTGCTGCTGAGTATGCATGCCCAGTGAGAAATACATCTCACCACAGTGGATGTGGTTCTTAATGCGACATGTCACATTATCACAGGATGTCTATGTCCTACACCACTGCAGAAATTATACTGTTTAGCCGGTAACGCACCACCTGACATCTGTCGGTAGGTAATGAAAGGACCAAGGCATTGACATCTCTGGTCTGTGGCATCCCACCAGGGCCAAAAAAAAGGTTTTTTTTTTAAAAAGGATGGACGAATTCTATAGGCACTGGGGGTTCGCGTTCTAGCCTTCCCATGCAAAGAAACATGGAGAGTCTCTAAGCAATGAGTTCAGGATTCAAAAAGGGTGAACTCAAAACAAGTTTATTTAATAACACCAGTAAAATGCTGGTGGCCCAAAAGCTTGCTGTTGGTTGCTAGAAAAGGTCCTTTGAGAAAAGGAATTGCGTTCACTTGTCTTTTGCAGAGTGAAGGTGCCTCTCTTAGGTTCCATATTTCCTGTTGCTCCTCAAATGGTTCTCTACGCACGAAGTCCGTGGGTCCCCAAAGAAATACAGTCTCTGTTGAAGGGCTGGCCCTTCCTATTACTGAATTCCTTGGTACTGAGTGTTGGTTGGCTATACGTGAACGAAGGTGCTTTGTCTGGGCGATGGCTCCAGATTTCCGCCTGCTTCGTCCATGTGCTCTTTGCTGGAAATGAGGCCAGAGAGGAAGTCCAGCCTTCCAGGTAAACTCAGGAAGGGGAGGAGTTAAGGGTAGTGATGTCAGGTTGGCACCAAACGCAACTCCTCCCATCACAGTCCACATGGCTGAACAATAGAACAAAGGCCTTGCAGGTGAAGGCAACCAAATACATAATACAGATAGAAAATAAGCCCTGTGGAGGCATAACACGGTCCATCCTCTGTTCGGAAATCAGCCAGCAAGCCAATGTCTTAAATCAAGAAATAGCTTCCTAAGATCTACAGAGATACTCGCAGGAACACCTCATTAAGCGAGAGTCCAAAAGTGGAAGGCTAAAACACAGAACCTCAATCAGTGGGTGATACTGGATGAGAAGCTTCCTCCTGGGCACACAGAAGAATGGATGACCTGGAAGACGGTGCTTTCGCACCATGAGATGCAGAGCTAACCTTAAGAAATGGGGCTACAACAGTGGAGCCCACAACATGCGAGTGTGAAGAAGAGCAAACCACAGACCACTTACAATGCAGTCTGGGCCCTGCCACATTCACAATGGAGGACCTTCTCACAGCAACACCAGAGGCACTCGAAGGGGCCAGCTCTAGTCCAAGGAAATTTAGTATAATGCCAAGTTTTTAACTTTGTTTGTGGTTTTTTAATACATGATAACTATATTCTCAATTTGCTTCTGACACGGTAAATTTAGTTCCATGCATCTGAATTCTTATTTTCTTATAAACAAATGAATATCTGAATACATATTAAAATGACACAAAAGAGCAGGCAATGTTAACCTTGGTTACAAAAGTGGATGCTGCTTTTTTCAGAAAATAGAAACCTTGAAATACATGAAAGTTTTGTGTTTTTTTAAAAAAAAGAACCATGGGTCAATTCTATCTTTTCTCTCTCCCTGTCTCCAGATTGGTTTTCAGTGTGCAAACAGTGGAAAGGAAAAGTGTATTTATGCTTCCGACCTTTAAAAGGTTTAAGTTTGTAGAATAAATTAAAGCTGTAAAATACACTCAAGTATTACAAGTGTTCATACTCAGCTTGAGAGTAACCTAGTCCTGGGAGCATAGGATTGATCTGGATTTTTTTTTTTAAAAATAAATGACAGCCAGGGTTAATTTGAGCTCTAAATTCACGCAGCAGCCAATAACCATCACTAGATATTCAGTATTCTAGCCTAGTATTTAATTTTCCAAAAATATAAAAGAATAAACGTAATGACTGTAATTTCAGTAGTTATTGTTGAGCAGTTATAATTATTCAGTAAAGCAGTATATTCTTCCATTATAAACACCTTTCATTTCCATGAGCAATGTGTATGTAGATCCATCAATACATTGATTTATGGCGTTGCAGTGTATTTCTACCCGCTAAGAAGCAAAGCTTCAAAACCATTACTTTTTGGACTACCACACTCAAAATCTTCTAACTGCATGAACATGGCCATGTTTCCTGGAGAATTTGGGAAGCTCTTGTCTAAGCATGTAGTGTTTCCAAGCTCTTCTAGGAAGATTGCTCCAGTTGATCTGAAATGGAAACCTTGTAGTGCTGTTCAGGCCACTTACGAGGGAGACTTTCAAGAGAGACAAAAGATTCTGTTATTGTTCAGAAATTATGTCCTGTTGAGTCTAAACACTCAGTTTGCATCGGATTGGCTTCCCTTGCATTGGATCCAACACAAGGGGACCCAATCCTATGCAAAGTCCCCCGAGGAGGATGCGAGAGGAGGACGCGAGTCCCCCGCCTCCTCCTCTCCTTGGGAATAAACTGGGACAAGGGTCCTGGTTTACTCCCAAGGAAAGGAGGAGGCGGGGGACTCGCGTCCGCCTCTCGCGTCCTCCTCGGGCAACGTTGCATCGGATTGGGTCCCCCTGTGTTGGATCCAATGCAAGGGAAGCCAATCCGATGCAAAGTGAGTGTTATTATTATTTATACAGATGGCGAGAGGAGGGAGGAAGGTGCAGCCTGGCTCCCTCCTCTCGCCAACCAAGACCCAAACGGGTGTTAATAACCCTTGCCCTCGCGAGAGGAGAAAGGCGGGTGCTGCTGCCCTCCCATCTCCTCTTGCGAGTTGAGAACTGAGGAGGGAAAAAAACGACCTAATAACATGATCTTTAGAAAAAATGGTGACCCCGGGTTCGGTTTTGAAACTTCTCTTCCGGGTTGGACCCCGAGGGTCGATATAAGATTGAAATAATTTTATATACGAAAAATAACGGATTTCAAAGTATTTTAAACAAGAGATATCCACCCCTAGTAACGATGTGCAGTTACTATTATGAAATAGTAACGAAATTTAGTTACTCTCATTATAGTAACGAATTTTTCACAAACTACTTTAGAAACACTCTAGAAATGAAACGTCAGCCAGCCCCTCCAGTTTTGTAATGACCTTTGAACTATTTTTATGGATCACACATATCTATTAACTACCATGACTCAAGGCAATGCAATGATGAAAGCTGTCATTGTACAATGTCTTTACCCAAAATGGGCTGGTGCCTCACCAATCTACACTCCCAGTCATAGTACTGAACCATGGCAGTTAAAGTGGTGTCAAACTACATTAATTCAACAGTGTTGATGCATCCTCCAGCTCAGCACTGCTCAGTCACAGATATAACTGATGAATTTGGCAGTTCCCTTAACTTCTGTCTTTCTTTCTCTTTCCCTCTTCAAGTGCCTTCAACATTCTGCAAGCTCTGAGGTTGTTGAAACTTACATTTCTCTAGGACAGTGTTTTTCAACCTTTTTTGAGCCACGGCACATTTTTTAAATTTACAAAATCCTGGGGCACACCACCAAGCAAAATGACACAAAATGACACTCTAACACAGTAATACATATAGTTAATATGTTTTTAAATGTATTTATACACTCAGTGTGAAACCTGGGCCTGTTTCGATGAACACTACATATATATGACTTATACATGGCTATCATGTCTTCTCTCAGCCTTCTCTTCTTCAGGCTAAACATGCCCAGCTCTTCAAGCCTCTCCTCATAGGGCTTGTTCTCCAGACCCTTGTGAAATTTCACCCCGAGTGAAACTTGCTTCCAGATAACTATGGATATCATGAAGCTGTTATAAACAGTTCCTGGGTGGAGGGGGGAGGCACCTCTCACAAAATCCAGTAAAATAGTAAAAAAAAATAAACATTTCCAAGCGGAGAGGCTCAATTTGTTTCTTGGAAACTTGTGAATGCTTCAGCCTCCCGATGCTCCCAGGCTCAATCACTGTCCAATTCACCGATTTGGAGCTTCCGACATTCGGCAGAGCCCTTCCTTTGCCTCGGGGAGGATCTTTGGGGAGAGAAAGAGGGAGAAAGAGCTTCTAGGAGGGGGGGGAAGAGTGCCAATTTCCCATGACACACCTGCTGATCGCTCATGGCACACTGGTTGGGAAACACTGCTCTAGGAAATAAGTTGAATATATAGAGATCACTCCCTTATCTTTAGGTCACCCTCAGCTGGTAAGTAGTTCTCCCGGGATTCACATTTAATTTCCAGACCTGTGAATTGGCTTTCCATTTGCTCAAGGCCAGTCTCAACATTGACCGGGGGAAATACCAAAACCAAACTTTTCTTTTTTGCTTCAGTGGCAGATGATACCTTTGTGTAAGGTATATGGATTTTCTCCCCTTAAAACATCACACCCATCTTAAAGTGGAACAAACTGTCTCTTAAAATAAGCTCATTTGCATATGCAAATATAGACACTGATGATGCAGAGTTTTTACGTGGCTGCTGTGCTTAAGAATATACCTAGCATGATTTTTAGCAAAGACAGTACGGTTTTTCAGAGCTGCCAGGCTGGTTCAAAACTCGCACAAATCATATTATGAATGCTAGTTCAGCAAGGATAATCTCGAAACAAATAATCCTTTTCAAAGTGAAATGAGCTCATCTATGAATTGGACTATCTATTTGATCAGCACACAGGTCGATCGAATAATGTATTTTCTGTTCTGCTCCTGCTTTTATATACTATGCTTATTTAATATGAAAGACGTTGGAGTTAAAACTAGATTTTGCCTGTATCTCAATGAGTCACACTAGTTTAAAGATGCCTGATATTCTTTTATCAAATGTCACACTTTTCCCCAGCTGGCAAATGTATTCTTTTTTGGAAAGTATAAGTGGAGGGGAGAGACTTGTACATAGAAAACCTACTGAATTGAATTATTGGCAAGAGTCAAGAAACATGTATTACTTTTGCCTCTCTACAAATAGCTATGTGTGCCTTGGTGGAAAATGTTCAAATTCACATCTTTTTGCAAATGCGAATAAAAGGACTTGCTGACACCTGGCAAATTGTCTCTTTTGGAAATGTATGCTTTCTGGTGACAGTGAAGACTATTTTCTTCTTCGTTTTCTTCCTATACACCTTGCATTTTGGAACAAGTTCCAATCTAAGTCTTTCTGAAATTTTGTGCACAGATTGGGTGTAATCTATCCTACTGGTCTCGAGTCAACAGACTTACTACTTGAACATCTATGTCCTCGAAATCACTCCCAGTAGTCCTTCCAGGTAAATTACAAAGATAATCCTTGTGTCGATCCATTTGGTTTAAAGGTTGATGGCTGTGTAGTTTTGATAAGTGTGCCAGGTGTTTCAAAACAAACAGTTAGAGATGTGTTTTTGGCTACTCCTCCCTGGCTATCAAAGCTGAATGTCTTTAAAGTTCAGCATCTTTACAGATTGGCTTAAATGTGGTTAATTAATAAAGCAAATGTATTATTCTTTCCTATCTTAGCGATATGGACAGTATCAGGTAATGAAATAGTTTGGAATCTGTTTAAGGCTATCAGCTTCAAAGACTTGCACTGATACAATGTGTATCACAGTTTGGTTGATATCCACACCTTATATTGTGAAGAAGGGAACTACGTAGAAAACAAATACAAATGCTTAAAGCAGTGTTTTTCAACCTTTTTTGAGCTGCGGCACATTTTATACATTTACAAAATCCTGGGGCACACCACCAACCAAAATGACACTCTAACACAGTAATACATATAGTTAATATGTTTTAAAATGTATTTATACAATCAGTGTAAAACCTGGGCTTGTTTCGATGAACACAACATAGATATACTCGCAGGAATGGCAGAAAGACACAAACTTCCCACATAGAACTCCCATAACCAAGATAAAATACTATAAGAGTTTGGTGGGCATTGACCTTGAGTTTTGGAGTTTTAGTTCACCTATATCCAGAGAGCACTGTGGACTCAAACAATGTTGGATCAGGACCAAACTTGGCACGAATACTCAATATGCCCAAATGTGAACACAGATGGAGTGTGCGGAAAATAGACCTTGACATTTGGGAGTTACAGTTTCTGGGATTTATAGTTAACACACAATCAAAGAGCATCCTGAACTCTTGCAACAATGGAATTGAACCAAACTTGGCATATTGAACTCATTACCAACAGAAAGTACTGAAAGGGTTTACTTGGGAATTGACCTTGAGTTTGGAAGTTGTAGTTCACCTACAACCAGAGAGCACTGTCTTCCTCCCTCCCCCCTCCCCTTCTGAACACGCTCATGCTGCCCCCTCGGATCAAAATGGTGGCAGAAGCGGCAGCGTGAGCAAAGCGAGGCAAAGCGAGCAGAGCGAGGCTGGGAAGAAGGGAGCCAGGGGCGGTCTAAAGTAATTTTAAATGGTAGGCGAACATTATTTTGGTGCCCCCCCCCCAAAAAAACATTATTTTGCCGCCACCCATGTAAAACAAATATACAATTATAATATCACAATACCATTAGTAGTATTATATTGTATCAATGTATATACAATATATTATACCATACTCATACTATATTATATCATAATTATATTATACTACATTACAATATAATTATATTATAATATATTGACATTATAATATAATGTAACATTATATTAAATTATTATTATAAAATAATAACATTATTTATTTAAATAAAATTATCCTCTACTAAATATTTTCATTACTCCTATAAAACTCAAATAAACCAAAATAAAGTAAAATAAAATATTATATATATTACTATTTTGTACAATACCACTACACTGCAATATTGTTTGTAATATTACATGTAATATAAAATATATCATCATTCTATTGTTATATTGTATTTGTATTATATTGTATGACAATATTAAGCAGAACTGTATAATAATCAACAAGAAATGCCATGTAAATGCATCAAAATCAGAATATATTACCTATCACCCGACTCATACTTCATAGGAGTCTCCCATAAGTCCAAAATTAGGATCCCAATGTAAATGTAAATAGAAAAACAGCCAAAATGTTCAAATGAGGTCGAATACAGGCAGTGCGGCCTGGGCAAACTTGGGCCCTCCCTCCCTCCCTCCCTCTAGGTGTTTTGGCCTCCAACTCCCACAACTCCTCATAGCCTCAGGCCCCTCAGGTCTAGACAGAAATAGAGCCGAAGAAAGGAAGGAGGGGGAGAAGAGGTCACAGAGGAGGAGGAGGAGGAAAGCCCTTCATTCAGTCCTTCACTTACACTTCCTTCACTGATTCTTTTCTCCTTCCCTGCAAACGCGCATGCGCGGCGGAGTCAAAGGGAGAGGGGAAGCACTCCCTGCCTGCCCGATAGGGAGTGCTTTGCTTTCAGGCTTCTGCGCAAGGGAGCTACTGGGCATGCGCGGAGGTTTTCGCGCATGTGCAGTTGCTCCTGCGCTCAACTTCAGCTCCAGAGCAACTGCGCCTGCGTGAAAACCTCCACGCGTGCCCAGAAGCGGCGTCCCAGTCAAAAGCAGGCAGCTGCAGCACTGTCTGAGGAACATCGGCAGGGCCAGGATGGCGCCCCATGCGGCCAGGATGGCGCCCCCTTCCCAGATGGCGCCCTAGGCGGCCGCCTACTTGGCCTGTCATGTGGGACCGCCCCTGAAGGGAGCCCGAGTGGAGAAGAAAAAGTGTTCAACAGGAAGGGGAAGAAAGGGTATTGGAGGTTCCAATTTCCCACGGCACACCTGATGATCGCTCACGGCACACTAGTGTGCCGCGGCACACTCGTTGGGAAACACTACTCTAACTAAACCCAGAAAAAGGGTTTACTGCATAAGCTATCCTCCTTTGGGTTCATCACTTCTCTCAGGCTTACTTGTGTGATTAGTGAAAATACATCTAAATAGCGTCTCATTACATCCTAGCCATTGGAGAGACTATTTACTGGGGTGTAGGCTATTTGCTGCCTTATTTCAGCTTTTGAAATGTCTATTATCGCCTGATTAGCAACTGCCAAGCTATTTGCATACAAGTGATCATGGAACTGGAGAATTTGCAGCATTTGTAGCATTATCTGTTCCTTTCATACATTTCTATTTCTGGCGCAAGTCGGTATGGTTCACATGCCCTAGAAATAGGAACAAATCATGGAAATCAAAATGGTTCCATTTAAAATCACATAAATAATCTGTGTACAATCTCAGATGAACAATGACAGTGTAGTACAATGGCTAAAACGAGTCAGGAAACCCTGAGTCCAGGTAGCTGTTCTCCGCCTGGACCTTGAACTTGTCTCCACTTCAGGACATCATCTTTCTCACTAAGATGGGTAGAAAACAAAATAGTACCGTGAGCTCCTTAAAGAAGGGGCAGAAATCAAATACTCTGCATATACTGAGCTTCCAATCAAGATAAAATAATGTTGCAAATTAACAAGGCAGTTGCATCCAAATAGCTGGACTCTCATTACCTAGGAATTAGGAATGTACAATTTGGCGAAAATAGGACATTAGGAAGCTGATGAGAAAAGAGAGGCTTGGAATAAAATAAGAGATCTTGGCAAACAGTTTAGAAAGGTGTTTTAAAATAATACCAACCATCGTCGGCAGGAATTTCAAATTGCACTCACTAACTGCTTCATGCTCCCAATGCTTGGAAAAGTTACTTTCTTGGATGCCCGCTCCCAGAGTCCTCCAACCAGCATTGGGAGTTGCTGCCCAAAAACTTTTCCAAGCTCTGCAAGCATCTCCCACTTGCTAAAACCCAAATTATTTTGCTTTCCAGTGTGATGTAAGTCAGTAACATATATGATCCGTTTGGATGCCTCTACACTGCAGAATTAATGCTATTTGACACAACAGTACTTTAACTCTTTATGTTATGGGGTGATGAAAGTTGTAGTTTTATAAGGTCTTCAGCCTTCTGGATTCTAGTAAATTACAAATCCAGGGATTTCATAGCATTGAGTCATGGCAGCTTAAACAGGCCCGGATTACCCATAAGGCCACCCTAGGCCATGGCCTAGGGCGGCAGCCATGGAAGGGCAGCAGGTCCAGACCCCCCAAGTAAATGTTTTTTAAAAAATTCAAAAAAGAAGTGCGCATGCGCACGGCGGCGGAAGCACCATCCACGGCCGCCCGCCGCCCCTTGCTCTGCTCCCCTCGGCTCCAAAGGCTCTGCCCCCGCCCCTGGCTACGCCCCGCCCCTCACTCCACTTGCTGGATTAGGGGGGGCGTTGTGTGTAACCCCCCTGCTTTGCTGTTGTCCCTTTCCCAGGTTCTTTTTCCCCCTTCCTTCCCCTCCCCTCCTCCAGCACGGACCCACTGCTGACTGCTCATGTCTTGCCCTGGACGAGGAGGCATCCAAATCACAGCTCTTCTCCGGCCCTGGAGAGCGTCGTCCCCATGGCAACGGCTAAAGGCGAGCAATGCCTAGTTTGGGGAGGGGGGCTATGGAGCCCTCCCCTTTCCCTTTGAGAAGCGACCCCAGCTCTTGCTCGCGCTCTCTCTCTCCCTCTCCCTCCGCGCGCTGCATGTCATTTATGCAAGAGGAGCCCCGGCGGCCTCTCAGGCAGCGGCTGGAATGCGAGATGTCAATCGTGACGCCATGGGAGCCTGACGCGGCTGACCCCTGCCCGCGCCACCGCCGCCACTGTCTGGGCTGGAGAGAGAGGGAGAGGGCGTATGATTGTGTGCGAGGGGGATTGTGCCCAATGGAGCAGGCAGGCAGGCAAGGAGGGAAGCGTGCTTGTGTGTCTCGCGCCTCGGCAGCCAGCGTGCGCACTCGGACGCGGAAGCAGCCTGCCTCACCAAGGGCCCAGCCACTCCAAAGGAGGGGACGGAGCGGAGGGAAGCCCTGGGCTGGAAGAGCTTCCCAAGAAGATCGCCTCCAGAGGTGGGGCTTTCCTTCCTCCTCCTCGTGCTGGCGAGAAGGCGGGGCGGGGATGGGGGCAGAGCCTTTGGCCTAGGGCGCCAAAAGGCCATGATCCGGGCCTGAGCTTAAGTGGTGTCAACTACTTTAATTTCGAATATTGATACATCCTTTGTCTCCTCTACCTGTGTTTACACTCTATATGCATGACACAAACATTATAAAAGACATTGAATGGAATTTGATAGTACATTGTTTAGAACCAATTTGGGATTGCAATCCTACAAACATTTCTGTGGGAATATATGGCACTGAATAGGGTAGGACTTAAATCAGAACAAACAAGCATTGGGACTGAAACATACGCTTCTTTAAAGACTGCTACTACTAGTACTTAATTCTAGCTTCACAGCAAAGGAAATCTGACAGTATTGAATAGTTCCAAGGCAAAGTGTTTGTTTGTACGAACATCACAGAGCCCAATGGCACACTGCAATTTTTTAGAAAGCATTAAAGAACTTCAGAGAAACACTCAAGACTAACCCGGGGAACTTCAAATGTGCTGAATTACAGCTCTTATCCCAGCTAACAAACTGAGGATGGTGGGATTTTGTTTAGCTCTACCCAACTGGAGAGGTTCAGCTGGGGAAGACTGCTGACGACCAACCTCTATGTTTCTCCAAAATGCTTAGGACCAGAAGTGTTTGGGATTTTGGATTCCCCACCTTAGATAGTTGCATGTTTGCATATAATATACACATATAAAGAGATATATTGGAGATGGGAGTCAATTTTGGAGTATTTCAGACTTTGAAAGTCTGGATATGAGATGTTCAACCTGTACTAGGAAAACTGCAGAAATGATTTCTGCATGTCACCATGCTAAAGAAAAATAAAGTGGAATGATAATATATGGGCTACTAAAGCAGGCTTAAATAGAACTCAGTTTAATCAGTTCTCTTTACAGCAGTGGTTCCCAAACTTTTTTGGCCTACCGCCCCCTTTCCAGAAAAAAATATACTCAGCGCCCCCCTAGAAGTTAATCTTTTTTCAAATTTTAATAGCAATTAAACAGAAAGATATATGTATTAATGTTTCTACCTTTTTCGTAAAATATAGTAAATAAAGGTGTATATTACAAACATTGAATTCCAGAAATAATCACAAAAACAATATGTTTGGGGGAGTATGAGCAACGGATGATGGGATTTGCAGTACCTTCAGCCAATTCAGCTCTGACTTCCACAAACCACTAAGATCCCCATGAATGACAGATCTGGATCAAACGGCAACGCCTGCCCAGGGATTGCGCGCTTGCGACTGTGTCCCTGCGAGTTGGAATCCCCGGGCAGGCATTGCCATGGAAACTGCAGTGTGCGCCTCCTTCCTCTCATCAACCTCGTCCACAGCGCAGTCCTGTGTATCGGCCTCTTTCTTCCAACGGGGACGTCCTCGCAAGCATGCGACCCTGCAGGTGGCAAGCCTGGCTCACATCACCGCCCCCTTACAAGGGTTCAGCGCCCCCCAAATTCTCCCGAGCCTCCCAGCGCCCCCTTGGATCGCCCCACCGCCCACTAAGGGGTGGTACCGCCCACTTTGGGAACCACTGCTTTACAGTATGGAAAGGTCATAGGGCAAACTGTATTTCTCTTAGACAAAAGAGAAAAGTGGGCAGCACATGGTTATGGTCATTATACAATAGACTCTCAGTTAATCGAAACTCAAGCAACTGGCCAAAATTGAAGAAATAATACTTTAAATTAAAATCAAAATACAGTAGAGTCTCGCTTATCCGATATAAACGGGCTGAAAATGAAAATGTCGCATAATACAGAGGCTTCTGGGAGTTGAAGTCCACATCTCTATCCTGGCAGAGCCCAGTGCTGAGTGAGTTCTCCTTCTGTTTGGTTTTCCAGACACAAGGAGAGAACTCACTCACCACTGATGGAAAAAAGAGCAACAAACAAGGAACTGTAATGAAAAGGTAGATAATACACTGACACAAATCCTCAAGACAACTTCCCATCTTCATTCTTTTCTCTTCCCACACTTCCTACACACTCCCACATAGTCACGGCCCCTCCTTCCAACTCAGACTGAACTATTGCTGTGCAAGTGGGGTGGGAGGAGGGGGGGAGGCAGAATCATTATGCTCTGGGTCCTCCTTCGGAGTCTGCACAGTGGTACCGGCCAAAATGGGGAAGAAAGAAGGCAATTAAAAACATGACCTCTAAAGGGGAAATACTGAAGGAAAAGCAGGGCGAGGGGCATTGGATAAGAATGTCGGATAACATGGAAGGTCGGATAAGCGAGGTTGGGTAAGTGTTGCAACCTAGACCTTGAGGATCCCTCAGTAAACCACCACAAAGCAGCCGTGATTAAATGCTTTATTTAGAATAAAAAGAAGAAAGGGAAGAGGTAAAAATATAGTCCAGTGCTGCCTCCAGCATCCACGTATTGCAAGGCAATAGTTCTAGCAAAGTTCAAAGATCCAATAAATGAAGAAAGAGTCTTGAAACCCCAATGGGCTAAAATCCGTGATAAGTCCTTGGCAAACAATGGCTTGGCAGAATACTTGAGTACGGTGACTTGGAGGCTTTACGGCCTGATCCTGGACTTGAGTTCCGTGAAAACTTAACATTGGCGCGAGATCCTGAGTGCCAACGGGACCTAACTTAGATAGGTCTTCCAGTGTTTTGATCTCTGAGACGCTGACTGCGTCGTAACTCTTTCCCATGGACAGTTTGGGGCCCTGCCTTCCCCAGGACTCTCGAAGACGGCAAATAGGCTTGCTCATTAACAGCCGCACCTGGGGGGAAAAGGGAAAGCGGAGCTTTGCCTTCCCAGCGCCTCTTATCAGCTTGAGAAGTATTTAGGCTATGCCTGGCCTTGACTGCTGGTTGACTCGGGGGCCTTTGCAAAGGTGCTTTCTCAGCCCTGGCTGGTAACTTGGATTTAACATGGCTTTGGTCTGGCTTGGCTATAGAGTCAGACTGGGGCATGACAGTAAGCGAGACTCTACTGTACATGTATAATACAGTAAAACTGTGTTACATTAAATAAATCTTTTTTGTATTAATTTGTCTTTAAATACTGTATTTCAATATTAATATCAAGTCAATATCTGTCCCCATGTTGTTTAAATTTACATGAAACTGCTGGAGAGATCATCTGGAGTTTTGGAGTTCGGTGTCAAATTTATTCTGACGACACCCAACTCTATTACTCTTTTCCACTGAAAGCCAAGCTTACTGTCCTGCTCCTAAACCAATGTCTGTCATCAGTAATGGACTGGACGAGGGCTAATAAGTTGAAATTAAATCTAGACAAAACAGAGGTACCCCATGTCAGTCGGAAGGGGGATCAAGGTGTGGGGTTACAGTATGTGTTGGATGGGGTCACACTCCCCCTGAAGACACAGGTTCGCAATCTAGGGGAGATTCTAGATTAATTGCTGACCTTGGAACCCCAGGTGTCAGAGGTGGCCACGAGTACCTTCACACAATTAAAACCCGTGCGCCAGCTGCACCCATACCTCGAGACGCCAAATGTGGCTATGGTAGCCCATGCCTTAGTCACATCCCATCTGGACTACTGCAGTGCTGTCTACGTGGTGTTGCCTTTGAAGATCATTCAGAAGCTGCAACTGGTTCAGAGACCGGCAGCCAGGTTACTAACTGAAGCACCGTACAGGGAGATAACCACTCCCCTGTTGGGGCAGCTCCACTGACTGCCATTCTCCTTCCGGACTAAATACAAAGTGCTGGTTATTACCTATAAAGCCCTAAATGGTTTGGGCACAGACTATTCAAAAAACCGCATCTTCTCATACAAACCAGCATGAGCACTGTAGTCAGCGGAAGAGTCCCTGCTCTCAGTCCCACCTCCGTCTCAAGCACAGCTGGTGGAGCCTTTTCCATGGTCGCTCCCCACCTCTGGAACACCCTCCCTAAAGAACTAAAAATGGCCTCTCATTTAAAAAGCTTTAAAACACTCATTTATGCACTTCTACATACAGAGATGGGGAGAACTAGTACATCTCTATATCGGGCACCTACCTCAGCCCCTTGGATGCCATAAACCATCTAATGCTTTTAATGTCTTTTTAGTTTAACTTGTAAAAATCTTTTAGGTAGCAATTGTGTGTGGTATGTCATATTATGTTTATTTAAGTTTAAGTTTTGATTATTTTTTTCCGTTAGTTTTAGAAGTTTATATTGAGATTGTTCTATTTATTATTTCGCTTTGATTTGTCATTTGTCTGTTTTTGGCGTTGAATGTTTGCTACTTTCTTACTTTTGTTGGAAACCGCCCTCCACTTGGGGAGATAGGGCAGGTTGTAATTAGGGCCAATAAACCTCTACTAAACATTATTATGATTATTATGATTATTATTGGTATGATATAGTATGTGGTATAGTATTATGGCTGTTTTTAGTAGTAATTCTCAAGTTACCAGAAACTACAGTTATCTGGAATCTACCCGTCTCTATGAGTGCTAGTTAACGGAGAGTCTAATGCAGGGCTGCCCAGGAAGTCGATCGCGATCGACCAGTCGATCTCGGGACCGAAGGAGGTCGATCCCAGCCGGATGGGGCGCTTCTCAGAGGGGGGCGGAGCCAGGCCGCGCCAAGCCCCACCGCTGGCTTTGGCACTCCCAGCAGCTTCTCCAGGCTTGAAGATGGCAATGCCAAGCCAGTGGTGACATAGCTAGCACAAGGCTGGCTTGGCATTGCCATCCTCAAGCCTGGAGAAGCTGCTGGGAGCTCCAAAGACAGAGGGGAGGGGAGGCTTGGTGCATCCTGGCTCCACCCCCCTCTGGCTTCCGCTCTACCAGCAGCTTCTCCAGGCTTGAGGATGGCAGTGCAAAGCCAGCCTTGTGCTAGCTATGCCACCACTGGCTTGGCATTGCCATCCTCAAGCCTGGAGAAGCTGCTGGGAGCTCCAAGCCAAAGGGGAAGGGGTGGGGCTTGGTGAAGCCTGGCTCTGCCCCCTCTGGCTTCCGCTCTACCTGCAGCTTCTCCAGGCTTGAAGATGGCAGTGCCAAGCCAGTGGTGGCAGAGCTAGCACAAGGCTGGCTTGGCACTGCCATCCTCAAGCCTGGAGAAGCTGCTGGGAGCTCCAAAGCCAGAGGGGAGGGGAGGGGCTTGGCACGGCCTGGCTCCGCCCCCTCTGGCTTCCGCTCTACCAGCAGCTTCTTCAGGCTTGAGGATGGCAATGCCAAGCCAGCCTTGTGCTAGCTATGTCACCACTGGCTTGGCATTACCATCCTCAAGCCTGGAGAAGCTGCTGGGAGCTCCAAAGCCAGAGGGGAGGGGGCGGGGGTTGGCGTGGCCTGGCTCTGCCCCCCTCTGGCTTCTGCTCTACCAGCAGCTTCAGGGGGTGGAGCCATGCCTCACCAAGCCCCGCCCCTGCCCCACCCCCTCCCCTCTCCAGCCTTGAGGAGGTAGGTAGATCTTTCTGACTTGGCTTTATTATAAGTAGCTCGCATGCTGAAAAAGTGTGAGCACCCCTAGTCTAATGTATTCCTGTATTACTTTGCCTTCATATTTTTTGCTAATCCAAAATATTTTAAATTTATTATTTGCAAAATAAACCCAAAAAGGCCATTGACTGGAGAAGGTTGAACCCTGGCTTCATCAACTTGGTTTGTTCATGGGAGCAAAAGGTGACATCCAATTAGAGAAAGCTGGTAGAGTTTAATACTCATACAGGACCTCAGCCTGCGAGTGAATTATTTTTCACATTGAGGGTATTTGAACATCCTCCCCCAGAAATATTTTATTTTACATACAAATTAGTGATTTGTACCACGAGAAATCCAATTCAATAAATACTGCATCTCGAATAAATATTCATGTAACCATCTAACAGTTCCGAAGGTATCGTGGCAGCTTCCTTTGAACATCTTGTATCCCACACATGAGGTTTATTTACTGTAATGTAATACATCTTGAGGGAATGTTGTAAGCAGATATTAGCAATTAACGCATTAATCTAAAAATCACAATTCTTGCAATTAATAGAGCACTACGCAGCCACTCTAATTACAAACTCTGCACAAAAGGCCAGTCGCATAGGGAACGCAGAGTCGCCTAATTAGCCAGAAATTCAAAGACAGACAGAAAATAGAGATGTTGGGGGTCAGACTGCAAAGGATGTGAACACATGGGGAGTGAATGGTTGGCTTGGGCAGAGTGACCAGTCTGCCCTCTTTGTTGCCCAGGTCAAATGGTCAGAGAGGTTGTTAACTGGATGGAGTAGAAGTAAGAATGCCAGTATACCGGAGGATTGTCAATAAGAGCTCATACTGGATGAAGGCCTCGACTGCTGTTTAATGATGTTGTCCTTGTCTTTCAGGAGCCCCAAGCAGACTTTGTCCTTCATGTGCATGATTCTACATCACATTGCAAATCGAACATAAGAAGGCTCGATTCTGAAGACATCCCCCGGCTCCACATTCCCATATGATGCTGGTAGGTCCAGTAGATACGTCATGTTGGGGCAATACTCCCTGCCCCAGGGCTGGACGAAGGTAATAAAAAGTAGTAAGCGAGCATTATTTTGGCGCCCCTGGCTCTCCAGGCTGGTGGAGATTGTGCATGTGTGTGCGCGCCGGAGCACGCACATGCACACCCAGCTAGTTTCACGCATGCGCTATTGGGACAGAGCTCTTCTGGTGGACGAAGTAGCGAAACACACTCCCAAGAGGATGAAAAGGACGGGGGAACATTTTGCAGCCGGGGCGAAGCCTCCCACCTCATGCCCACGCGCGGCCCGCAGCAATGGAGCGGCATGATGCGCCGTACCTGAATGCGCCCCTAGCCATGTGGCACCCGGAAGTGGCTGCTAACTTCTCTTACAGTTAAATCTGCCCCTGTCTCCCCCATTACTATTAGTCCTGTTTATATATGCAACAGTGTTTATCAAGGGAAATATGTCAGCCTGACTCATAGTCATGTCATCTTTCCAGCTCATGGAATGAATCTGTATTTTCATACATCTACAACGGTGCTAGTAAAACAGAAGAGGAAGGAAAATCTGAGAATTATCCAAAATTGCACTGGATGGGAAAACGGTCATGCTGGAACATGGACCTTCCAGACTGGTCTAAAGGAATAAGTTCTTGGGACATAGTTTCTTGGATTTGTTGGATTTTGTTGGTTGTTAGCACCTTTGCATCTATGCTCACCATACCCTCTTTACTTGATTGTCTTCCGGGTCGCCAGGGCGATCTGCTGCCTCAGGTCGCTAACTGCTCCCACTGCAGGCCCAGATCGCCTCCTGGGATGGCAGGCACTCCATGGCAGGGTGATCAGCTGGGGAACGGCTGGGCGCGAGAGTGAGCGGAGGCCTGTAGCCTCCGGTCGTCTGCTGCTCTGCTCTGCTTTGCTCTACTGCGGCGGCGACTGGGTCCGCTTTGTCATCCTCTGGGCTGGGTCCATTGGGTCATTCCATCTTGGGATCCTTCCTTTCTTGAGGATGTCAGCCTCCATCTTGGTTCGCACCTTATCTTCTTGAATTTCATTTCATTTTATTTTAGTGGTTTTTATTATTATTTTATACTATAATATAATAATTATGATATTAATACTAATAATATATGAATATTTCTTGATATATTATTATGTTAATATTAATGATGTGTAATATATAGTAAATATAGTAAATAAATAAATAATGTAGATTAGAATGTAAAGGCTGACTTTAGGTGCGGCCCTCCATAATATTTTTTGGCTCTCGTGTGGCCCCTTGGAAAAAAATAATTGCCCACCCCTGCACTATTGATACATACGTATTTTTTAAAAATCTACCATACAGCTGACTTTCCAGCAAATGCAACATGCTTTTTGTAGTCCCAGCAGGAAGTTGCCAAATCTGAAGTGGGCACATATAAAACAAGGAATCTGTATATTCTTATGTCTAGGGCTAGAAATTTTACTTAAAAATCAAAACAAAAATCTTGGTTCAGCTTAACTACAGGTTAATATAAGTACTTCACCTTAACTTTAAATGAAAAAAGAATCAACCCCCCTTATTGAATAGAGGGTCAAATGATGAGAGCGAAGTTCATCCCAGAAGAACCTAAAACTAGCATTGACCTTCTCTTCAATGCCTCGAACCATTTTCTGTTTCTTGTAAAGGAAGTCAGGGATACAAACTCTGTCCACAATTAACATGTTCACACATACATGTTATGATCTGGAACATTTCGGTATCCAGATCAAAGATGTAAACATTTGAATTAGCCTGAAATGGTGAATCCTTTTCCTATCCCAACAGTACCCGCTTTAAGATTAGAAAATAGATTTTTTAGGAAACCCAAAAGCAAACCTTGATTTTACCATTTTATCTTAGGCAGTGGTTCCCGACCTTTGGATCTTCAGGTGTTTTGGACTTTAACTCCCAGAAATCCCAGCCAGCTTACCAGCTGATAGGAACTGTGGGAGCTGAAATCCAAATGCCATTTTACTACACCATTGTATATAATGGGATGGGACTCCTTGGATGTTAGATTTGGGAGACTTGGAAGTTTAATTCTCATTTGACATACTTCTTCTGTCTCTTCTCAGTAAAAAAAAACCCTATACGTCTATACGGAAGAACATATTTTAAGAATGCTCTCAAAAACATACGTATGGATGTCATGCCATGCTGATTTCACTATATAGATAGATAGATAGATAGATAGATAGATAGATAGATAGATAGTGTTTACAATCTTCTTCAGCATGATGCTCCAAAGGGCTATGGCAGATCTCGAAGAAGAAGAAGACGGCATATATATACGCTATCGTACTGATGGTAGCTTGTTCAACTTAAGGCGTCTGAGGGTTCACACTAAGACTCCAAACTATCTAGTCCATGAGCTGCTTTTTGCTGATGATGCTGCCCTTGTCGCCCATTCAGAAGCAGCTCTGCAGCGCCTCACATCCTGCTTTGCAGCAGCTGCACAGCTGTTTTGGCTGGAAGTCAGCCTGAAGAAAACAGAAGTCCTCTACCAGCCCGCACCACAGGAAGAACACCATCATACCCACGTCAGCATAGGCAAATCTGTGCTCAAGTCCGTTCAGCAGTTCACCTATCTGGGAAGCATTATCTCTTCAGATGCCAAGATTGACAAAGAGATGGATCACAGATTATCAAAGGCACATAGTGCATTTGGAAGGCTTCACAAAAGAGTCTGGAGCAACAAGCACATGAGGCAAAGCACCAAAATTAGTGTGTACAGAGCTATCATACTTTCTATTCTCCTCTGGGTCTGAAACATGGGTCACCTATCGCCAACACCTACGACTCCTCGAACGCTTTCATCAACGCTGTCTTCACACAATCCTAAATATACATTGGACTGACTATGTGACTAATGTTGCTGTCCTTGAGTAAGCAGAGATCACCAGCATTGAGGCCATGCTATTGAGAACACAGCTGCGCTGGGCAGGGCACGTCTCTAGGATGGAGGACCACCGCCTCCCAAAGATACTACTCTATGGTGAACTTGCCACAGGTCAGCGCAAGAGAGGCGCCCCCAAAAAGAGATATAAGGACTCCCTGAAACAACATCTCAGGCTCGACCAGATTGATCACCAAAAATGGTCCACCCTGGCTTCACACCGGGAGGCGTGGAGACGCATTATCCACAATGCTGCGGCCTCTTTCGAGAAGACATGCCGAACGGTTCTCTAAGAGAAACGACAACACAGAAAGAACCGCAACTTGGAAACAACATCACCCAAGGAGACTTTCTGCTGTGCTTTCAGCAACCGGACTTGCCTATCTCAGACTGGCCTTTTTAGTCATCAACGCGCTTGTAAAAAGCGTGGGATGAGTCTTCGTTCGCGAAGTAATGCCGAGATATATAGTGTTTATAACATTATGACCATATGATTTGTTGCAACGTTCACATATATAGTTACATGACAAAAAGACAAGGGAGTTGATGTACATCTTAAACTACACCCATTCCTGTGATATTATTAACTTCATGTGCACGCTAAATTTTATCTGGATGAAATATTGGAATAACAGGATTTCAATATCTTTCACAAGTAATTAATCTTCTCAGGAGAAAACTTCATTTAAAGTGCTAGTAAAATATCTTTAAAATATTAATCAGGGGCACAGTGGGCTAAATGTAGATCACTGGAAGGACTCCAATGCAAATGAAATACGAGGACTGAACACAGATGGTACCCCAGAGAGGTCTCTTATCCTGCCATTCAGACTCCACCCCCGGGCTGGTCAGTATGTTTTATAACTACAAAGGGATATCAAATTAAGGCTCCGTTTTTTAAATACAGCACTTGATTTCCAAAGAAATGAAGAGAAAAGTAAAATTTGAGACATTGTGTAAGCTTCTATGAAGTTTGCTGTCCTGGGAAATGACTTCAAAAAAGGTTGCTAGGTCTAAAATGGGAGTTATTAGAATAGAAAAAACACAGTGTCCATGTACATAGTGGTTTAAGTTAGATTAAAAACCATAACTTATGTGGAAATGCGCCATTTAGTACAGTGGGGGTTAAATATAGTTCATAGCAGTTCTCCCCTCATCTCTGTACTGTAGAGCATATTAAATATAATTTCCTGAAAAGTAACTGACATCTTTATATGGCTTTCCAATTGAAAGCATTTGTTTTGATTTTTTAGAACTATGTAATATGAGCACTGGCATGCATATATATATATATATATATATATATATACAGTATATATATATATATAATGAGAGAGAGAGCTCAATTATATATTTTTTACTTATCATGATGCATTGTGAAAACATTGTATTCTAGTGAAAAAATGTTTTTGTATCTGTTATAACTCAGAACAAGACTAAACATTTTGTATTAACAACCTCTTGGTTATTAAAGCCTCTGTACTGATATAAACTATAGAAACTGCACAATGGCACACTTAAGTATACACTTTAAAGCACACTGAATTACAGTAGTGGTATCTTTTCCAAATAATGAAATTATACATTGATCGTTTACAATACCATGAGGGAAGGAGTTTGGTATCTCTTTTTCCCCGCACATTTTTCCATAGATGGTGGGGAAAAGGTCACTGGGAAGGATCGACTCATGCAGTCACACCGCCACATGAATAGATAGATAGATAGAAAGAAATGCAGGAATCCCCAAATAAAATAAAATAATTAATTCAAAATCCTTCTGGTCCCCTCAGAGAGCCATGAAAGCAAAAAAATATTTTGAAATAAAAAGTATAAATAATAATAGCCTACGTGGAAGGAATAGCCTACTATTATGCCAGGGCAATTAAAAGCAGTGCCAACAGGGGTGAAGCCCCAGCACGGGAGGAGGAGGGGCGCCTTGCCACCTGGAGAAGCTTGCCCAGACTCACCTTTCCGCTCCATGGCAGCCAGTGATGGAAGTCCCCCGGTCCCCCCTTTGTGCATGCACTCTAAAGACACCCCTTGCGCATGCGCAGGGAGAAGGTGGACCGGCCAGCACGTACACATGGCCGGGATCTTTGCGCACCACTAGACCTCTTTGCCGCAGCTGCTAGGGAGGAGGAGGGGCCCCCTCCATGGCTCTTCTGAGCGGCTGGGGCACCGCCCCCTGCTTTACATGAATGCCAGGAGGTGGATCCACGTGTCGGGTGCCTCCCCCTACTCCCCTTGGCCCATGGGTGGAGCGCATGCGCGGTCTGCCTCAGCCCCGGCGACTCTCCCCGCTCGAGGAGAAGCCTGAGTTTGGTAGGGCTGGGCAGGATTATTATTTGGTGGGGCAACCCTATCAAAGAGCCAGATGAAATCATCAAAAGAGCCAGATCTGGCTTGCGAGCCATAGGTTCCCGACCCCTGGTCTACATGAATATACCTTTAACATGTACCATTCAAACACATACATACACAAGCACACGTATTTGCCATCTGTGCTCCCCAGAGATGAACACAAGTCAATGTGGTTTAAAAAACTTATTGAATTTTCACTCATGTGAGAGGCTTTTTCTGATCTAACATCTGTTGGGAAAGCTGGGACTGAGAAGATAGGAAGCACAATTTGTACAAATCAAGTCTGAACTCTTCCTATAAGCCAAGTTGACTAAACTGAGGCTGTCATGTTTAGGTTCTATCATGGGAATACATGACTAGTTAGAAAATATCTTCCTCTCTTCTCTTGGCTTTCCTTCACGAACGAAGATTCAAGAAGGACTAATCCCACGCTTTCTACAAGTGCGTTGATGATTCAGAAGCTGGATATGTCCTTTGAGCCTGTACAATGGACCTTTCTGGTGGAGCGCAGCGTGCACAGAACTGGCCTCGCCCTTTAAACCAAAGGTTCATCTGCCGGGGCCTAGCAAGCTTAGGACAGTGGCAGCGAGGTCCTCAGGTTGTAGGTTTGGTTCGGATTTCCTTCTCTTAGATGGTTGACCTTACAGGGTTAAATGAGCACCATCTGCCCGGGTTTGAAATAAGAGTTTTCCTTCTCCTAGGATGGTTGCCAAAAGGCTAGAGAGCCCAACCTGCCCTTTGACGCTATTTGTCAGCCCCTTTGGTTGTGACCTGTTTGGCATGGGAGGCCCTACCGGTGGCTATTTTGCCACTGCCAGCATAGCTCACAACTTCATTAATGTACGCAAGCCTCTCCCCCACAACAAGGGGGCACCAATGGAGAGGTAGAAAATATGATAATGCTTAGTGAAATAGAAGACAGTAGAAAAAGAGGAAGATTGCATTCCAGATGGATAGACTTAATCATGTAAACCAGGACTGTCCAACTTCTGCCGGCGCAAGGGCCGGACTTCTGGTGAGTGATCACCTGGGGGCCACTCGGCCACGCCCCGGCCACGCGGCTCCGCCCCCTCTCCCAAAGCGTCACAACAGCCTCGGAAGCGGGCGAAATCGCCCGCTTCCAAGGCTATTGTGACACTTTGGGAGAGAAGGAGGAGCCACGGGGAGCCTTCCACGGCTTCGCCCCCTCACCCAAAGCATCCCAACAGCTGTTGTGACGCTTTGGGGGAGAGGGCGAAGCCGCGAGGAGCCTTCCGCAGCTCCGCCCCCTCGCCCAAAGCATCCCAACAGCTGTTGTGACGCTTTGGGGGAGAGGGCGAAGCCGCGAGGAGCCTTCCGCGGCTCCGCCCCCTCGCCCAAAGCATCCCAACAGCTGCTGTGACGCTTTGGGGGAAAGGGCGAAGCCGTGAGGAGCCTTCCGCGGCTCGCCCCCGCGCCAAAGCATCACAACAGCTGCCAGACGCTTGGGGGAGAAAGCGCGAGGAGGCCCCCCGTGGCTCTGCCCCTTCGCCCAAAGCTGGCGTGATGCTTTGGGAGAGAGGGAGGAGCCACGGGGGGGCTCCCCCGCCCTCCCAAAGCGGGCAAAACCGTGCGCATGCGCACTTTTTTGGGGGATTTAAAAAATTTTTTAAAAAAATTCTATTTCTACTTTTTATTAAAAAGCTTAGGGGGCCGTAGGGAAGGGGCTGGGGGGCCGTATACGGCCCCCGGACCACCAGTTGGACAGCCCTGATGTAAACCATAGCTCTGAGTCTGAAAGGCCTGAATTGGGCTTTTGTGGACTTGGAGGTTTCTCACTAATGGGATCACTGTAAGTTGAAGTCATCTTGGTAGCAGTTCACAACAACAAAATTGGGTGGAATCATCTGAATGAAAGGAGTTAAATTTCAGCCAAAACAGGAACAGTAGCACACATTTCAAAGAGAGGTCTTAGACAGAGAAGACCAGGGAGTAGAGTCAAACAAGCTATGTGGATAATGAAGTATGGAAGAGGTTGCAGGGTTGATGAAGAAACCAAGAAAAATCAGGAGTAAAGCAAGCGTGTTGTGAGTGTCTGTGAACCAATTACATGTGATACTTTGTTGTGCAGATTTTGCTAACCGGAAAGAAAATGTTTATATTTTTTTAAGTGATGCAACACTTTCCAATCACAATAGAAAGGCTGGCCCAAAATAGAAAGCTGTCCCCCTTTCACACTACATAGTTAAAAGACTATGGTACTCTCTTGACTGCCATGGCGGAATCTTAAAGAGTCTGGAGGTTTGTAGTTTAGGGACCTTCTACACAAAGGTTCCTCTAATTATGTTTTCTCCTGCAGGGGTCCCTGAGTCGTAAATATCATTTCGAGGGTTCCTGCAGGCTAAAAATGTCAGGAAAGGCTGTACCAACACGATCTGGCTGAAAATACAGAGTACTCACCTCCAAATCCCAGGGTTTCATAGGATAAAACCATGATGGTTAAGGTGGAGTCATAGAACTATGTGCAATGTGAAAGAGCTCTTATTCTCTGTCTTGGACCACTCCTTCTGTTGCAGTTGGTAAGTGGTGCATCATGTTTGCTATTATTCCAATGTGGCATTACAGTGTTATAAATGTTTAGTGTGCAAGAGCTACTTGGGTCCATAAATACAGGAACTGTGGGCAGAAGACTCCCTTCTTTCCCAAAAAACGGAGTCCACCTGCAGTTACGCAACTGAACGAGGCCTCCTTAACCATAGATGAAATCTGAACAGCCACATAGGTACTAGTCATAAAGCCAAATAAATTCAGTGGAAGCCAGGCAGAATATTGACACTGGCTTGAGCCTCAGCCATACCAACCATGTGTGTGTTAGGCCGAGTGCCCAGTACAACATGAACCTGATACTTTCCAGACAATGAAGTTTGAGCTCTCATTAATTAGCAGAAGTGGAACACTGTGCTTTATAGTCTGAGAACAGTAACAAACTTTCAGCACGATCTTTAATAAAAAGTATAAAGTTACAATTCTTTTTGTCTGCCTTTAGCCAGAAGAGCTTTATATCAATATCTGTTCAACTTTTTGTTAGCTGAAATCTGACTTGAATGTGCATACATTTCTTAAAACAACCCAGTAGGGAATTTTCATGGATTCATTTGTTAAGTGTGGTTGTTAATCATGTGAATATTTTGAAGGGCTCTGCTGAATTGAACCAAAGATCTATGTAGCCCAACTTCCTGTTTTCAAATGTCCAACCAGACATCTATGAACAGGCCATTTTTGTTCCCAAGAAAACTGTTTCCCATATGGGAGATGACATATAAACATTAGCCCTGTTTTTGAACGTCGTATATATCCGAATTTCGGATGTTTTTCTTGTACTTCCGACTAATGAATCGATTACGAAGAGAATTAGGCAAACAGGAAGTGGATTCGCCATTTCGAAGTCTCTTGTCGCCATACTCGAATAGGGTTTGGATGTAATTTCCGCCCTTCTTTAGCTGCCTCTCCTCATTGGCGAAACGCCCGCTTTGGACATGGCTTTCCTTCCTGCCTTGGAGGGAAGGAAAGCCTTGTCCAAAGCGGGTTCAATTCCCAGTTTGGACACGCCTTTCCTTCCCTCCAAGGCAGGAAGGAAAGCCATGGCCAAAGCAGGTGAAATGCATGTTTTTACATGCACCTGGTGCCTCATTAGATTGACGTGTATATTTATATATAACTAGCTTGGGGACCCGGCGGTGCCCGGGTAATTTGAGAAAGGCATTGTGGGCCAAGGTTGGTCTTTATCCGTTATTTTTGTGGCTCGCAGTGCTCTCAGGAAGTTAGTGAAGGTACTGCAAATCTCATCGTACATGGTCCATCCTCCCCCAAACACAACCAGGATGTAGAGTGGGTCATGGAGGGTCTGTCTGCCAAGATTGGCTGTGATCCATCATTATTGGGAGGAGCAGTGGTATCATGAACTTACTGAAGGTACTGCAAGTCCCATCATCTGTGGTCAGTCCTCCCCTCAACTGGATGTATAGAGGGTCATGGGGGCTCTTTGTGCCAAGTTTGGTTATTGAAGGAGGGTCACATTGTTTTCAGGAAGTGAGTGAAGGTAGTCCCATCATCTATGGGTCCATAGAGTGGGTCATGGGGGATCTGTGTGCCAAGTTTGGTCTTGATCAGTCATTGGAGTAGGTTCGTAGCAGTCTTGGAAAGTGAGTGAAGGTACTCCAAGTCCCATAATCCATGGTGCATCCTCCTGCTAACAGCACCAGGATGTAGAGTGGGTCATGGGGGCTCTGTGTGCAAAGTTTGGTCCTGATCAGTCATTGGATGAGGATTGCAGCCTTTCCTTTTCCCTCTCTGCCTCCTAAGAGTGTTGGAAGGTTGGTGGTTGTTGCTGGCCAATCAAGAGTCCGTATGCAAATTCTCCCTCAGTGGCAACCAATCCCCTCTCTGCCTCGTTGGAGTGGTGGAATGTTGGTGGTTGGTCAATCAGAGGCGTTATGCAAATGCGCAGTGGCAACCAATCAAAACGCTGCCACATATTCCTCCCTCTGCACCTCCGGAAACACTGACTTTTATTATATACATAAATAACATACTTAGACAATTTTGAATGATTCAGATATCTTGGGTGATTTATACATTCTTATATAATGTACTTTATATCTTCCTTGCATTCAGGATTATATATTATATAGATCATTTCCCTTTTTTCGATCCACTTATCTTTTTATCACCCACTTTGATCATTTTGGACACTTGCTTCTGTAGTACTGTGGCAGTTTGAGGTCCTATTGGTTTTCTCTGTAACAGTAAGGAAGCCTTCCGAATTTCGGAAGTATATCCAAATGAATTTCAAGGATAATGCTGAAAACTTCAGCAGTCTTTCAGATACGAAGTGCCAGCGCCCCCTACATCTGAAGCGACTTTTGAACCATTTTTCCCTTCTAAAACAGGCCTAATAAACATCATAACAACTGGCTATCAACACCTGCATCCTCTATGCATGTTTATTAGGTAGCGGCTATCACTATATCATCCAAAATGGAATGTCCTTGACACACAGCTCCCTTTTCTTACTCCTAAAGCTCTTGCCAATCAACTTCAGTTGATGACTTTGAGTACTATTATAAAAGACATTTTTCTATGCATTATGTCTAACTGTATACATTCCAGTTATCAACCCCTTGTTTTTTCCCTCCAAATGGGAAAAAACATTTTATATCTCCTACAGATCTAGAATATCTATTTTAAAAACTTGTATAGTCTGGCATCATATAAGAGCATTATGAATTTGGAACATTTATTTTCAATACCTTTCCCAATGACCTGTGACATGGAATTGATTTTTACACTGATTACTTATACTAGGTCAGATCTTTCTTGAAGCTATCCCACCACAACCCCAAGTTCTCTTTCTTGACCAAGCAGTTCCAGTTCAAACTCTGTAGAAGTAGAAAAGAATGGCAAGGAGGCAGGAAACCAACGAGGCAAGGAGGCAGGAAACCGCGCCTTCAGTAGCAGAGAGTCCAGCAACCTTGCGGGGGTCCCTGCGAAGACAAGGTGGCAGAAAGCAGCACATTCAGTAGCGGAGGATCCAGCGACCTCGAGGGAGTCTCGGCTAAGGCAATGAGGCAGGAACAATGTCCCATCAGCAGGGAGTCCGATCACCGTAACATCTGCTTGCTTCTTCCTTGGGTTTCGACGGTGACCTGTGGTGCAGGCATAGCACGGCTGAACCGCAGGTGAAGCAGGGATGCGTCTAGGTGGAGCAGAGACGAACCAGCCCGAAGTTGGCTGGTTGGCTTTCTCCTGGAGGGAAGGCCCGATCGGTCCCTAACCCATCTTGAATGCGATGTTGGTAGAAGACAAAAGCTGGAGGGTGCACTGAGCAATTATAGCATCCTGAAAGTGCGTCGCACGTCAAAGCTCATGATGGATGATCTTTAGCATGTTGATGTGATCTCAGGCCTCTCGGAATGCAGGTCTCATTACTGGGAGCCATCTGGCTGAAGGGAGGCATTCTCTCAGCTGCTTTTACTATCAATTGCCGGGGCAACCCGGCCTTGGAGGCTCTGTTATGATTGCCTCCCCAGGCCAGGTCAAAAGGGCTTGAGCACAGTTTACGAGCAGGGCAAGCTGTTTCAGAAAGTAAGTTTTGATTACCTTGGCTGGGGTGCCGCGCAGGCCATGATGCTGTCTGAAGCGGCTGAAGTGTGACACCGGGTCGGCAGTTGGATATTACCTGTTGCAATATTTTATCTCTTTTAATTATTTTTTTCACATGTTGCTAACACTATTGACATATTTGGTCTTCTGGTCTTATTATGGGTAATAGCAGGCAATAACAAGTGATCTTGAAATGTGATATAAAGTTACGAGATATACACTACTTTCTCCGAACTGCACTTGTCATGTGTGTCCCCCGTCCCGTCCCCCGCCCCCAATAATCCTGTTCAAAGACACTCTTTTGGAGCTGTTTGCAGTTTCTGATTGTTTTAACTAATCTGAAGAATTTGGTATTATCTCCAAATCGGACCATTTCATTGTTTATTTCCAACTCCAAATTGCAGGGCTGTTCCCTATTATAAGATGCAAACCAAACAAAAGAAGAACATGAAAAAATGCTGCAGGTAGATTAGAAGAATGATAAATGACACTGAAGACCAACAAACAACTAGTGGGAATACCACAATCTGTAGAAGTCTAACAAATGAGCCAATGGAGTAGCAAAATACAAAAATATTTATCAAAGGAGCATATCATAACACAAGCCCAAGCAGTGACAATATAAAAAACAGGCACATATAGTCAATGAAACACAGTAACATATGCAATATACAGGATCAAGTGTGTTATCAGTCCACTGAGATCACAGTACCTCAGAAACAGCGTGGAGATCATGGAAATATTATTAGTCCCATAGCTGGTTGGCTGTCGCCAAATAGCTGTATCCCATGGATTAACGTCCAAGTCTCTACGCTGGTGTACTTCGATGTAGGCACCTCGGCTATGCAGCGGCAATGATGGAACTATAATCCGTGTTCTGGGGAGTGTGCGGGACGCCAGACCTAGCCGCAACGGTCGAACTACAAGGCCTGACCTGTTTCACCTAGCGATTGGCTTTCTCAAGTGGAAGAAATCGAAACCGAATATTTATTTATTTACTTTGCTTCTAGACTGCCTCTCTCAGCTTGAAGGCGACTCGAGGTAGTGTACAAATAGCAGAAACTGCTCAAGACAAACCAATCAACAATTATCAATACAATTCTAAAATATACTATTTAGCATTTAACGTTAAAAACACAATATCAGCGTCTCATTATTAAGTTGAATATGGAGCGTCCGTGGATAACACCGCTCTTCCAAACTGCGCATCCCAATCTTGTAGTGAGCCACAAACGTCAACGGGTTCTTCCATGTGGCTGCTCGACAAACCGCATCCAACGGGATACCCTTCAGGAACGCCGTCGAAGTAGAAACTGCCCTAGTGGAATGACCTCTCACAGAAGGAGGAGGATCCTTCTTGGCTATCTGGTAAGCAAGGCGGATGGCAGCAACAATCCACGCCGACACTCGCTGTGATGAGATGGGAAGCCCTTTCGAGTCCTCCCTGTATCTAACAAATAACCTATTCGTTTTCCTAAACGCAGTCCTATCTAAGTAGAACGCCAACGCTCTTCGTACATCTAGGTTATGCAAATAACGCTCAAGAGGAGAAGCGGGATTTTGAAAAAGGGCAGGCAGGACTAACTCCTCCGACATATGATATTGTGACGCTATCTTAGGTAGAAAGGCAATGTCCGTGCGTAGCACGACCTTATCTGCATGAAATCTAATATAAGGTGGGTCTGCATGCAAGGCACACAGTTCACTGGACCTCCTAGCCGATATGATGGCTACTAGGAAAGCGACCTTCCATGTAAGATGAGATAAATGGGCTGTGGCCAGAGGCTCAAAGGGGGTTTTTGACAAGGCGCTAAGCACCAATTCTAGATCCCATGCAGGAGCTATTGGGGTAACCGGGGGTTTAATGTTGTTAAATCCTCTAAAGAACGATTTCACCAACGGATTAGTAAAGCAAGAGACCCACATGTACATATTAACAGAAGACACTCATGGAAATACAGTTACAGGTAAGCAACTAATACATTCTACATATGGATGAAAATATGTATACGTATATCCTCATGACCCGAAGTCACAGTCAATTGTGCCCAAGCTATCTTCCAGCTAATGCAGCATGTCTCCCCTTGAGGTAAGCCATGCCTTTGATCTGAGAAGAACAAGGACCCTTTTGAATAAATTGGCTCTTTAGAAGCGAGATATGAGCTCCTCAAAAGTAAAGGATTCCTCAGGAGTAGCAGGATTTGAAAGCTGTACTGGTTGCAGCTGGCTTGGATGGGATTCTGGAAAAAAAAATCTCCAATTTTGGTCAATGTATGATTGTAACAAACAGGCATGCATATAAGCCAGCTGGCTGATATCCCGCTAACCCACCAAACATAACTCCTCCGACTCCTAGCTACCAGCTTCCTATAATATCCTTAGTTTCACTTAATAACCTTGATATCAGATCAAACTGTCCTTCAAACTAACTTTCCAGGTTTGGTCTCAGCTTTTGTTTGGAATTCTTCATTTCAAGCTGACTCTGCTACCCAAGGCATTCTGAGATCCTGGCACTTGACCAGTCCCGATTTGTACTCTGCCTTGTATTTGGGTCAGGGGCCAGCATGGATGAGGAAGCAGCAGTCTGCATGTTCGACTTCAATTGGGAAGGCTGTAGAAACAGCAAAGGAACAAACAGCAGAAAGAGCAGTGTATGATGGACCCCAGTATAGTGTGGGCATTGGCACATACCCTATGATACCAACCACTGATACCAGGCTTGCGTCCCACACTTCTGAAAACAAGGAAGGTTTCTTCTTCCGTTGCCTTTCTTCTGACTAGTAGCAGCTGAATGCTCAGTGGGCAGGAGAGATAACAGAGCCAGGGGTTATGGCCGGTGGAATAAACATTACCCTGTTCCAACAGAAACCTGCTTTCCAAAATACAAAGTAAGGCAAATAATTTGACCAAGATTATAAATACAAACTAGAGGGGATGGAGATGGAACAGTACAACACCCACAAAACCTGTTCATTTGCAGCCGCATATTCATCTTGCCTCAGAAATTCATTTCACAGAGAGTTAGGCTGACTCTTAAGTTTAAAGATGTTGAAAGAACATAAAATATAGGGAAAGATAGCTCCTGGCCGCTACCCAATATCATCCTAACACCAGCATACTGCCAATTTTCTTTTAATGGAGTAGTTTGGAAAAAGGTAAAAGTGAAAGAAAAGAGCTGCTACTATTCTCTTAAATACCACGATCTCTTCCAAACCCTCAAGGCAGAGACTATTTTTTTTTAAAAAACTGGCAAGAAAAGGTATTGTAGGTGGTACAGTTCAGTCCCAGTACCTTAAAAAAACCTAACATTTTGCTAGCCAGCAAAATGTGATGTCATAAATTAGATGTGAGAAATCATAACTGCTCCATTGTCTTGTGACTGTGACACTATTGCCCAAACCACAAATGACTCTGACCCCCCATCCCTTAAAAGCTAACTAGGCATAGAAGTAATAGGAATCTGGTGAAGAGCCGGACATTGCCATCTCCTGCCAACAGGCCAGTAGACAGAAAATTTGGCCAGAGGGGAGGGGGCTTAAACCAATTTTTTAAAGCAAATTATGAAGAGTAGATCCATAATACAAAATAATTTAAATTCTACGACTCATTCTATATTTTTATATAGACTTAATTAAATCAAATTGTTGGAAATGACCTTTCATTTATAGCTGTTGACACTGGCAATGTTGCAGATAGATAGATAGATAGATAGATAGATAGATAGTATGTAAGATATATATATATAAAAGAAAAAGAAGAAAAAGGGGAAAACCGAGGGGAATACAAAAATAGGATAGCTAGGGTAAGAGAAAAAAAACATTTTTGAAAAGGGAATTTTTTAAAAAAGTTAAATATTTATACATTTCCATTCTTATTCTTAGCGGTTCTATGTATTTCTATTATTGTGATAATAGGTTACATCAAGATATTTTTCACTGAATTAGCAAGAAGTTTTCAGCCAAGCACGATTTGTTCTGATGGTACTCTGGTTTTTTTGTTTCAATTGCATCTTTCTATCATACAAATCGTTTAGCAACCAATCCACCAAGCCTCTGATGACCACTTTTACCCCCAACTTCTCAAACACTACACAGTACTTACAGAGTGCACCTCATACATGAAATCAGTAGGCTAACTAGAGAAATCTGTTGAAAACTTAGATGCCTCTTCTCATCCACAAGAAATACACACCCTGGCAATGGATTCTGTGAATTTTGCATGAATTGAGCTTTCACTTAGTCATCGGAAACCATCTTGTTCATATAAAGTCCAAGGTCTAACAATTTATTTATTTGTCACGTTTCTATATGACACATCTTCTTGTCTTTGGACCTGTTCCATGGTTTCTTTGGCAAGGCTTGGATTAGATGAACCAGTGGAAGGCACCACAGTTTTCACCTGCAATCCAGGTATGCGTGTTCTAGGGTCTTTATCAGTACCAGATGCTGCAGTGGTCCTCAATCAGTTGTCTTCGTGGTCTTCAATATTTGGCTTTTTCTTTTTTTGCCATTAACTCAATAGTGTCCACTTGTTTTGATAGATGTTTAGGCATATTCTGGAGTCAGGTGGCTGAAAGGAAACATTTATAGCAGGGGTGCCCACACTTTTTCAGCGTGCGAGCTACTTATACTAAGCCCAAGTCAGCAAGATCTACCAAGAGAGAAGCAGGGCGGAGCCAGGGGAAGGGGGCGGGGCTTGGTGGGTCTTGGAGAAGCTCTGGAAATGCTCAAGCCAGAGGAGGAGGGGGCGGAGCAAAGTCCCACCAAGCCCGCCTGGTCCTCTGGCTTGAGCTCTGTCCCTTTCAAATTTCTCCAGGGTCTCCAGGGTACAGAAGGGTATGTTATGCCAAGCCAGTGGTGGCATAGATAGCCACTACTGGCTTGGCATAACCTTTCTCTACCCTAGAGAAGCAGTGGAAATGCTGGAGCGGGCGGGGCTTAGCGTGGCATGGCTCTGCCCCCTCAGAAGCGCTCAATCCAGCTGGGATCGACCTCCCTTGGTTCCAGGATCGACCAGTCGATCGCGATCGACTTCCTGAGCACCCCTGATTTATAGCAACTAACAGGGTTGTGAGTCTCAGAACAGCAACTCAAGCTAGCAGACAATTTCACAGTAAGATAGCTGTGTTTGGAATGACCCACAGCTGCTTTCATGCCTTCCTTTTATACCCCAGTGGGAGGAACAAAAAGGTGAACACAAGAGAGAGCCCTGAAAGGGGGAAGAGCAAGAAAACACTGATGTGACTACTTTGAGGTGTTTTCAAATTTCAAAAATTGATTAGAATCAGAGATACAGTATTTTGAAAGATCTCTTATACGAGTACATACATTTTCATTTTAAATTGAAATATCTAAAAATCAAGATCTAAGATGCACCAGTATTATTACATTTTTAGAAACTACATAAAATACTTTTAATATGGTACCTAGTTATAAAAAAAACTTGATAGTTTAGGAAAGAAATAAAGTATAAACTTTAAAGCAAGCACAAATGTTGTGATATCGTAAATTGTATTTATGTAGTTTAACCTGGGGAGTTCAATTCTGATGGTAGTTTCAGTGGATTCTGTAGTCTTCACATCAAAACATGGCCACTTCCACTATGTCAGCTATTGCAATGTAAATTGGTGGAAAGGTAGGTAATGATAGTGTGAATAAATTATCAAAATTTGGTTGAGATAGTGCTCGCAATTCTGGAGGAACTCTTATTTTTGCTTCTCATAGACTTAGCATTGAGATTTGGTTAACCAGTTAAATTTGTGAGTTTTATATACCTGAAAATTGGGAGGGGGGGGGGTGTTGAACATTGGTTTGCCTGCCATGAGTAGTTCTGTGAGGGGCAAAAACAGCAACCTCTGTGGTGACATGCCGAAACTTCATTGGATCTCTGTTATTCCCAACAGTGTTCACCTGCTTTTTCCAATACAGCATTTTCATTTGTGTTTTCTCCCAGCTTGCTTATTTTTTATCCCTAGATGTATCTGTTTGAGCAGGCATTTGCTGATGAAATATAAAGGTTTAATTAAATATATGGAATGACGACGATGTGACGGAAACTGATTTCAACATGACGCTGAGACTGCAATTGTATGTTTTTAATTGTTAATTTGTTGTTATATGGTTATTTTTTGTTTGTTTGCTTGTGTTGTGTTGAGGGCAGAGACTGCCTTGTGTAAACCGCCCCGAGTCGCCTTTGGGCTGAGAGGGGCGGTATAGAAACGTGACAAATATATAAAATAAATAAATAAATAAATCTGTTCTTCTTATGGCATTTTGTGCTGCTTGCATCCCTGTGTTCCCACCATTCAGGTTCATGTTTAAGCTGTCTTCTCCTACCGGCATTCAGAGAGCATACAACTCCCCTGTTGTGCAAGCTCCACTGGCTGCCAGTTTGCTATCGGGCACAATTCAAACTGCTGGCTTTAGCCTTTAAAGCCCTAAACAGTTCGGGTCCTACTTACCTGTCCGAACGCATCTCTCCCTATGAACCATCGAGATGTTTAACATCATCTGGAGAGGCCCTGCTCTCAGTCCCGCCTTCTTCGCAGGCGCGACTGGCAGGGACGAGAGACAGGGCCTTTTCAGTGGTGGCTCCTCGGCTTTGGAACACCCTCCCTAGAAACATCAGATTGGTCCCCTCCCTCCTGACATTTCGCAAGAAAGTCAAGACCTGGCTGTTTGAGCAGGCATTTGCTGATGAAATGTAAAGGTTTAATTAAATATATGGAATGACGACAATGTGACGGAAACTGATTTCAACATGACGCTGAGACTGCAATCGTATGTTTTTAATTGTTAATTTGTTGTTCTATGGTTATTTTTTTGTTTGTTGTGTTGTGTTCTATTGAGGGCAGAGACTGCCTTGTGTAAACCGTCCCGAGTAGCCTTTGGGCTGAGAGGGGCGGTATAGAAACGTGACAAATAAATAAATAAATACCACCACGTGCTGGTGAAAATTAGTCCCAATTTATGGATCTTCAGATTCTTCCAAGGTAATGCTTTTGAGTAGATAAATATTCAACAGCATTAAATAAATCTGTAGGATCTCTGTGTAGTCATTTTGGCTAATTCTCCCTCTTTCTCTCTTCCTCCCTTCCTCTGTGTGTGTGTGTGTGCTTAGATCATAGGAGCCTTGGAATATAAGGGCGACAAGGGGAAAGCCCCCTGAGCTTCATTAAGAATGTAGAGGACCCTTAAGGAATTAAAATATTAAGATGAGAACTATCATCTATTTTTGGAAATGTTTTCCTTTCAGGAAATATCTCCAAAATGGTTAATCAGTGTAACAAGAGGAGGAAGAGACTCTTGACGATCAATTGCTCCTTGCAAGTGAAGTAGTTCAAAATAATTGTATATGTTTGGGGGGCTCCTTAGTGTAATTGCATGATACCAAAGAGTCAAGTATATTTAAGAGACAGTCTCTTCTGCTCTGTAGTATACAAAGTAATAAATGCCTGTTGAGGCTGATTAATCACTGATGTGGCACCAAGGAGTCTAATCCATCTCAAAAGTCCTTTATTACAACCATCCTGCCATACAGCCGAACAGTTGTTGTAGGATGCAGGAAAGTCTTTTAACCAAACAGGAAATACGTTTTCATCTTTCCAGGAAACGTTCAAGTAGTAAGGCTATGCTGTCATCTCAAGTATATTTGCAATGAACAATTTCAGAACACACAGGACAGCGGAGAAGGCAGCTGGAAACAATTCATGATTGGCAAGTGGATATGGCGGGTTTGAGAAGGGCAATCACACTTGAGAACCATATCTAAACCACTACAGTTATTTGTTTTATTTCCGGAATGCCTGAAGAGAAAATTTCTGATTTATATTCCATCATTGGCCAGTAATAAAAAATGGTCTGTTGAAAATGGAACCTTGATGAATTGTAATTTGAAGGGCAGTTTCAAATTTATAAGAAGAATATGTGTGTGTGTGTGTGTGTGTGTGTCAGGCAACAACAGGGGATCTGGTCCTGATGATATTGTTGGGCTATAGCTCCCATCAGCCCTTGTTAAGATATTCAGTAGTTAGGGAGGATGGGAGTTGTGTCCCTCCAGCTATGGCCAAGTTACAAGTAAACGAGCCCCTGCAGGAAATTGTTTTTTAAAGAGCCTGCTCTTGTTTTTACGTATATTCAGTATTAAGTTGCATTGTTGTATGGTAGCAGAGGTGTTGTTGTATCTACTTCCTTGGGTTACCCATGAAACGGACCTTGTGTGATGTGATGGGACCTGTAGGAACCACTATGCAAAGGGTGTAAGAGTTGGGGTATTTTACTTTGTGATAAGGTCCGAAAAAGTTAAATGTTCTTTCATGGAGCTTACAGCCCTTTGAAGTCATCCTCTCCACTCTTAGCATCTGAATCAGAAGTAGAAGTTCTGTCTGGTTTTGAATTTTTTTAATATAATTGTGCCAGGCACAAAAAATGTTATGTCATCCAGAGTGCTAAAGTTTCCTCAACCCTGCTTTTGGAGGTCTGCTCTCTCTACCTCCAAAAGCAGGGTTGAGGAAACTTTAGCACTCTGGATGACATACCATTTTTTGTGATTGGCATAATCATGAAACAAATTTAAAACCAGACAGGACTTCTGATTCACATGCTAGGGGTGGAGAGGATGACTTCAAAGGCCTGTAAGCTCCATGAAAGAACATTTAACTTATCCAGAGGGCACTGAACCAAGCCAACGCTGGATCTGGACTAAAGTTTGCACATAGAGCCAATGTGCCCAACGGTGTATAGAGGCAGGGATTGGGGAATGATTGCCCCTTTTTAAAAGGGAGTTGTTGTTTACCTGGATCCAGAGATTCCCAGAAGGCAGTTGACGGGCTCAATGCACTCCACTCCTTGCCACAAGTGTGGCGAGACTTCAATGCACAGGCGCAAAGGCCTGCCGAGTGCACAGGCACGAAGGTCTATTGCAGCCTCCGAATGGTCTGTGGTGCGGCAGCATTCTCTTTAGCGCCTGAGCTGTCGGTGCACTCCCCTTCCTCTCCTGGCACCAAAGGCTGAAACCAGGGGCACCGAAAAAGAGTGTGTGCTGAGGGCCCAGGCGCAGACAAGGACGCCACCGTGCCACGGACCAGTAAGGCCTTCTCGTGGACCACCTCCTTACTACATGCCTGCCCCTAGGGCTCAGCCCTTCGCATGCATGCCTGCTGGGTCAGGCACGTATGCAAACGGACAAGCGCCCAGCCTGCCTCCTTAACTTTGCGTCATTCCCATGGGAATGGAATGAGGGTGAGGCTTCCCATGTGGCAGGGAGGAGGTGTGGCCCACTAGAGAGTTTGAGGGAATGTGTCATGGCTAGTGCTGACAACGAAAATGTAGAAGAAGGATTACTTCTCCCAGAATTTCAGGTGGGCTCAAATACAGAGCAAAAGCACATGCAGCCAGACAGTGCCCACCACTTTGGAACAGAAACAACAGCAACCCCAAGTGGACAATGAAAGACTTGCCACCCCTCTGAGCTCAGAGCAAAGGCAGGATCAGGACCTTGAGTTGGGAGGCCAGGAGTTGAGTATTTTAGTCTGGCTACAATTAAGGACAGATAGGATTCAAGTGTGGAGATCTAGTCATTTGGCTAAGAAGCAGGCCAGCAGGTGCGATCACTTGAGGGATCTGCATCAATAGCTAAAGTTTGGAATAGCTAGTTGCTGGTAGCAATGTCAGTATTCAGCTGCAGCCTGGATGTTGGATTGTGGATTATTCTTGGAAACTATGTTAGTGAGATATCCCAGCTTTGGAATATTGAAATGGACTTATGGTCTACTCTCTTGCCTCCTCCTTGTTTGGTTGATTCATTAATATGTTGACCTCACGGTTGAAATGGATAGATTGTATCATAGTGGTGAAATGTGAATTTGTGTATATATATATCTGGTGCTGTGTCAGAGCAAAGATGCAATGTACACTGCTGGTGCAGAAAGGGTTAACCAGCAGGTTGTGAAGATTGGGAAGTGACGAAGGACGTCTGTGCCAGCGTGCCTCGGCGTTTTGTATAAAAGCTGTGTAATCTGTCCTTGTCGCGTGTTGGGAGAGATTGTGCTGTGGAGTGAAGTGGGTTGTTTTTGTGAGTAAAGAATTGTTTTTGTACTACCGACTCAGCATCCTGTTTATCCAAGAAGCTTCATAACTTCGGCTTATCACCAAGCCTACGCTGCAGGCAATTCAACACTCACACTGTCCCTCAGCTAGTTTTTGTGCTGAGCTGATTTAAAGAGACTCACTGGGCAGGACTCTAATAGAAAGTCTTGGTACTTTACAAGGCCAAGTTGTGCAAGTCTGATGTAGAAAAAACGACTATCTTGAAATACAAGTTGAGCATCCCTTATCTAGAATTCCAAAATTCACAATGCTCCAAAATCCAAAATTGTCTACATGGGTGGCTGAGATAGTGAAACCTTGGCTTTCTGTCAGTTCAGTGTACAAAACCTTTTTTCATGTACACAATTATTTACAATGTTATGTCTAAAATTAAATGTAGAAGGTGCATATAAAACATAAATCAATGTTGTGTTTAAACATGGACACTATCGCCAAGATATATCACTATGTATATGAATGCAAATCAAATTATTTTAAGGTGTTAAAAAATCCAAAACATATCTGGTCCCAAGCATTTTGGATAAAGGAGTCTCAACTATACTAACTATACAGTATAAGGACACAGTAAAGCTGCTTGGAGGCAAAGTAATAGGGGCAGGCCCAGCCCACCTGAAACTCATTCTAGAAATGTAGGTTTTCAATTGCCAATGCAGTACACTGAGTTGTGACATCTAAGGTTTCTCCTGCTTGATTATATGATTCTGTATTTCTTGTCTCTAACGTATTTAGCACTGAATTTGCATCAAATAAAAACAAGGACTACAATTCACTGCGCACTGCTGAAAAGAGCCTTTTATTTCTATTAATTTGATTTCTTGCCTCCAAATAGACAACTACAACATAAAAGCTGTTAAAGGATAACAATTGCTACTTATAAAGTCTCCAATACATAAATAAAGGATAATGTAGAAATAGGGAAAGGGAATATAAATGCACTTATTGTTGGCATAGCCATAAAAAAACCTTCCTCCATGAAAATAACTGTAACATTTTATTAACACATTTAGTGAAACAGAAATGATGTTTTCCTCCCATCTGGTCCTTTCTCCTTTCTAGGATTCCGACTTAACTTTCTCCTAATTTACCAGTGATAAAAATAATCTTTCACATTTACACATTCCTCAAAGTTAAGCTGTTTCATGTGTTGATGTAGAGGCTGGCTGGCAAGCTTCTTTACTGAAGGCTTGATTTCACCCCATGGCAATATTTTCCATTCATATAAAGAAAGAAGTCTACAAAACCAAAAGATTTGGTTAAAAGCACTGTAACTTTGCCTTCAAAACTGGGGTAAAAGCTATACCTCACAGGTCATATAACAAGGCATCAGAGCTTGGCAAAAATTAGCCTTGCTGGCCGGAGAATTTGGGGAATTGAAGTGAAAGAAATAACTTTTGCATGCTGTGCAATTCACTGATATTGATCTCAGAATTATAAACCAGGGCCACAGCTAGTGGTCAGATCATAAATCGCTGGCATAGCAGTGGGGAGGTGTTCACATGGGCATGTTGGCATAGGAAGTGGTTAACATTGATATCTGGATTATTCAAACATTAATGGAGTGGCATAAAAAGCCTGGTGGATGTTGGTCTGCCATGTAAATCAGTAGAGTATCAAACAACAAGGAATGAATCTACTCTAAGTTTCGTATCACTTAGAACAACAAGCCAGGAATAATCCTAATGTACAATATACTTACAATTAATCAATTGTTGCACCCTAGACCTGAAGGAGCCCTCAGTAAACCACTTTAGACCAGCCGTGATTAAATGCTTTATTTAGAATAAAGGAAAAGAATAAAAGAGATAAAAATATAGTCTATTGATGCCTCCAGCATCAGTGTATTGCAATGCAATAGTCCAAAAAGTAAAAGGCTCAATAAATGCAGAAATAGTCTTGATGCCCAAGTGGGCTAGAATCCTGGATAAGTCCTTGGCAGCAAAGGCTTGGCAAATACTTGAGTACAATGACTTGAAGGCCCAATGGCCCAGGCTTGAGTTCCGTGGAGCTTGGCAAGGAAGCTTAACGTTGACGCGAGATGCGGAGCATCTCTGGGACCCGACTTAAATAGGCCCCCCAAGGCTTTGATCTTGAAGGCGCTGACTTTGACGCAACCCGTTCCCATGGACAGTTGGCTGGCTTGACTTTCTCATGCCTCCCGACAAAGGAAGGTATGTCAGCTCATTAGTAGCTGCACCTGGAGACAGAGGAGGCAACAAGGCTTTGCCTCCCCAGCGCTTCTTATCGGCCTGGGAAGGAGAAAGGCTGCCTCTGCCCTTGACCACTGGCTGACACAGAGACTTCTGCAGAGGCTTGCTTTCAGGCCTAGCTGAGGTCTTGGAATTAACATGGCTTTTGTCTGGCTTAGCTATGGAACCAGGCTGGGGCCTGACACCAATTGAAATTCAATATTTTATATCTATATAAGTATTATAATTTGGAGTAGTGACCTCCTGTCCACTGATATCCAACAAGTAATCAGTTCAACACATAATAAGTTCAGCACATAATATTTTCAACACATCAATAGTTCTACACAAAGGCGTTCTACACAAAGGGAGTTTGTACTCACTCTACTCATGGGCGTGTGAGTATAGTCCGGTATAAGCAGTCACTGTAAGTCCCAGTCAGCTCGTCCCAAGCGGAAGGAACTTCGAAAGAATACATAGCATCGCTCCTCAAATGAGGCACTTGTAAGATCCAAAGGGGTGTGTCCTGCACAGTTCAAAATCCCAGCACGCCGAGTGGTGAAAATATCTCATTATGGAAGAGACCAGAGTAGTCCAAGCCGAAAAATCACAAGCATAAGGTGAATGACAGTTGGAAGCGGGGTTAGGAGTCACAGAGAGATAGCTAAGTACCGCCTACGGGGAGGAGATGAATTGTATTGACTTATTAGTGATACCCTGAGTTGAACCACGCATGATAATTGTATGAATCTTCTAAAAGAAAGTTTGTTTACATTTGGAAATCGCCGCCCTGACGAAGTTCCTCCATACGAAACGGGACTGGATCCATTCATCTCCTCCCCATAGGCGGTACTTAGCTATCTCTCTGTGACTTCTAACCCCGCTTCCACCTTATGCCCATGAGTAGAGTGAGTACAAACTCCCTTTGTGTAGAACGCCTTTGTGTAGAACTATTGATGTGTTGAATGTATTATGTGCTGAACTTATGTGTTGCACTGATTACTTGTTGGATATCGGTGGACAGGAGGTCACTACTCCAAATTATAATACTTATATAGATATAAAATATTGAATTTCAATTGATTAATTGTAAGTATATTGTACATTAGGATTATTCCTGGCTTGTTGTTCTCTGTAAATCAGTAGAGTCTTACTTATCCAACATAAACGGCTGGCAGAATGTTGGATAAGCGAAAATGTTGGATAATGAGGGATTAAGGAAAAGCCTATTAAACGTCGAATTACACATTATGATTTTACAAATTAAGCACAAAAACATCATGTTTTACAACAAATTGACAAAAAAGCAGTTCAATACATGGTAACATTGTGTAGTAATTACTGTATTTACGAATTTAGCACCAAAACATTGCAATGTATTGAAACAGCTATAGATCTGGGCGGGAGGCAGACTGCGTTGGATAATATAGAACGTTGAATGAGTGAAGGTTGGCTAAGTGAGACTTTACTGTATTTTGCCATCAAATTAGTTTCAAGTTATGGCAACTAGATCTATGTGAATTCTCCAAGAGTCCTTCTCATCAGTTGGCCCATTCTGGCCTTGGATGCTCAGGCCCATGGACTCGAATGAATCAATCCATCTTTAAGGTGCTGTTTCTCTTTTCATGTTGCCTTCCTCTTTACTTAAACTTATTGCCTTTTCCAAGGAGTTGGGTCATACCTTGATATGTCCAAAGTCCTTTGGTCCTCTTGGCTTCTGGTGTGACTTCAAACTTAATTTACTCTCAAATCCATTTATATGTCTTCTTAGAGGCCCATGATATTGATTAAACATTTTCTTTAGTACCACTTTCAAACATAATGATTCTTCCCCCCACCCCCGTCAGTTTTCTTTACTATACAACTTTCACAATTGTACACCAAAATCAGAAATACTATAGAATAGATTATTGTGACTATTTTTATTCTATGATGCATTTTGTCTCATGGGGGTGAGACAACAGGAAGTGAGAGACATCTACCCCTCGGAAGGGAAAGTCATTCCCGGAAGAAATGGTGTCTCTATCGAAGCTTTCTCACCATTGAAGCTTCCTCACCAATCCTTATTTTCACAACAAGCCAAATGTTTCGAAATCCAATTATTACAGGGACAGAAAGTGAGGTGAAATCTTCTGAACCGGGGCACAGATAGCAAAACGAACACCACAGGGGTGTTATCACTTCCCTATGCTTTCCAAAGCTCTCTCTATTTGGCTGGATCTACACTTTAAAATGTACCTGTTCTGGCTTACATACAAATTCAATTTAAGAACAAACCTACAGAACCGATCCTATTCATAATTGTCTTTATTTCTGATCTTTCAATAATAATAATCATCATCATCAGTTTCTCACTTGTTAATCGCCCTCCATTAAAATGCTCCAAGCGATTTATATAAAACAATTGCATTAAAAATACACAATACCAAATAGACTGCATTAAACATTAAAAGCTCTGCTAAAAAGCCAGGTCTTGAGTGCCTGAGCAAAGGGTCACAAGTCACGCATGACCCTCAAATGGGGAGGCAAGGAGTTCCACAAGACAGGGGCAGAGATGGAGAAGGCCCTATGTCTTGTGTTCTCGAGACGTACTTCCCTGAGGCCTGGAACATACAGTAGGTTTAGTTGGAGGAGTCGTGGCGACCACTGGCGGCGAAGAGGGGAGAGGCGGTCTCTGAGATATGCTGGCCCCTGACCATAAAGCGCCTTAAAGGTCAGAACCAACAACTTAAACAGGGCCCGGAATTCCGTTGGAAGCCAGTGCAAATGTAACAGAGTTGGAGTTATGTGGCATCTCAAAGGTGTTTTTGCAAGTAGCCTGGCAGCCACATTCTGAATAATGCGGATCCTCCGAGTAGTCGACAGGGGAAGGCCAACATACAAGGCATTACAATAATCCAGTCTAGATGTGACCATCACGTGGATGATTGTAGCCAAGGCTTCCTCTGAAAGGTAAGGTGCCAGCTGTCTCGCCTGCCGGAGATGGAAAAAGGCCTGCTTACTAACATTAGCGATCTGGGCCTCCATAGTCAACTGTGAATCCAGGATAACACCCAAGCTCTTAACAGTGGAAGATGGATGAAGGGGGGCACCATCGAAGTTGGGCAGGGAGGGCACCACTCCAGGCAGGCGGCCAGGCTACAAAATCTCAGTCTTAGTAGGATTCACCTTCAACCTACTGGCATGCAGCCATCTCAATACAGCCTCAAGACATAAGGTGAAATTGTTTGGTATTGAGGTGACTCCAGGCTCCAGCCGTAAAAGCAGCTGGGTATCATCTGCATATTGGTGGCACTCCAGACCAAAGCTCCGCACGAGGCTGGCAAGAGGTCTCATGTAGACGTTGAAGAGGAGGGGAGAGAGAATTGCTCCCTGAGGCATCCCACATGAGAGGGCAGATCTGTCAGAGGTTCGAGCTAGGTACTCGACACATTGAGACCGGCCTCGAAGAAATGTGTCAAACCAACTGAGGGCCCGACCACGAACTCCCGCCATGGCGAATCGATGGATCAGCAGGTCATGGTCGACAGTATCGAATGCAGCCATAAGATCCAGGAGTATCAGGAGTGCCGACCCCTCTCTATCAAGCTGACAACAAAGTGCATCAGTAATAGCCACCAGAACCGTCTCTGTCCCATGGCCCGGGCGAAAGCCGAACTGAAAAGGATCCAGGCCAGTGGTATTGTCCAGAAACTGTTGCAGCTGTCTCAGTGTAATCTGTAACACTGTTTTTTCACTTTCTTCCTGAACTCTGATCAGTACTCCCAATCTTGTTTTTTCTTCTTCTTCTTCTAGTAATATTCTCTGGAAATCCTAAATCACTGATGTTCCTTCTTCCAGGTTTTTATACCTCCTTCCTCTCAGTAATCCCACTTTCCATATGATATATTCTGCATATATATCAAGGGATAGAGTCTTGTACCCTTGCCAATGGGAAAACATTCTGTTTCTCCATATTCAACACTGACAGTGGTCTCTTGTGCATAGTATTGGCTGTATAAAATATTGTAGCACTCCCATTTCTTTTACAGTGACCCATAATTGTTCATGATCTACACGGAGGGCTTTGCTATCATCTATAAAACACAAGCTGATTTTCTTCTGAAATACTTCTGTGCTCTTCATTAGCAAACATATGCTTGCAACGCAGTGCCTTTTCCGAACCTATCTTGAATATCTGGCATTTCATGTTTTGTATATGATAAGTCTCTGCTATAAAATTTGAGGATCTATTTGTTTTCCTGGTGCCGTCTTTCTTGGGGATGGTGCAGTATTGAACATTTCCAGTATGTGTTATTGCTTTGTTTTTTCATTTTTGTCGGCAGATTTTGCTAGTATTTGACCATATTCTGTCCCCATAACTTTTTTCTTGGTCTCTTCCACCTGATTTATTTCTACTAAGTGCTTTGATGGCAGTATCCATTTCACTTTTTAAAATTGCGGTTTCCTCATCAAAAGGTTCTTTTTTGTGTGAAGAGAATCTGTTCTTAGTATCACATAAGGCAAGAAAGGCCTCTCAAACAACTGTGAGCAATCAAATAGTATTTTTGCTGGCAAGAGCTGGTATAAAACAGCAACTCTGATGCTATTCTGTATGGTTGCCAATGTCAGGGTGTGGTTTCTATCAGTCTCTAAAAAATGATGATGGAATAAAAATGTACAATACTGTAATGTACTGTATGATACTTGAGCCAGACACAGACAGAAATATTGTATTGCATTTTATAAGGCACACAATGACATCAGTCAAGTGCAAATCATACTTAGGATTGTAGCTCCAGGAGGCATTGCTTCCCAATGAAGAATTCTGTTCCCCACCACCACATGTCCCATGAATTTTTCCTTCAATAGCCAAGTTTCTAGCTTTGCAGTAACTTATGTTTCTAGGTGTTTGGAAATTCCATCCAAAAGAAAGTGAACGGGGAAATAAAAACTCAGCAAATAAAAGTTGTCAATGAGAAAGATTTTCACTGTCTCATCCTCTTGAATGCTGAAGGAATTTTTTTTATTTCGGGATCATTGAGACCTTCCACACAGCCAGGCATGTAGCCGAGGGGGGGGGGGCTTAGGGGGCTTCAGCCCCCCCCCAAATCCTCAGGGTGGTCTTACTGGTACATTATTTAAACTGTTATGTTTATTCATATCATGATCTGATCACCATGCTCATTATATCCCACATTCATGGGGTTATTGGGATAACAATACAAAAGGTTTGGTAGGGTAGTCCCTCTCTTACTCAGACTCAGCCCCTCCAGAATCAAACTCAGCCCTCCCCGAATCAAAATCCTGGCTACGGCCCTGCACACAGCCCTATATCCCAGAATATCAAGGCAGAAAATCACACAACATATGGCTCTACCAGATTCACCGGGCCGAACGCGTTGCGGTGCAGGTGTCCTCACCGCCATCTTGGCCCTAGGAAGGGGGCTTCTTCCCAGAAGCCCCCTGGGTGGCGGGAGAGTTTCCCGCCACCAGTGTCAGCTGGCCAATGGTGGGGCTGGCACCGCCTCCCTTGCCCCGTCTGCAGGCCAGCCCTCCCTTTCGCCTGGGCAGTCTTCTTAAGGCTGCCCGAGGCTCCTCTACAGGCACTGAGCCTGTTCCTGTTTTTGTCCATCCCACCCACCCTGCTTGCATTAATTGTTTGTATCTTTTTATTTTTCATGCTATGTATTTATTGTTTGTATCTTGTTAACTTTTCTTGCTGTTACTGGTGTTCATTGTCACAACTCTGTGTTTGTGTGTTCATTGTCGCAACTCTGTTTGGCGTGTGGCATGGGCCCTGGATCTGGCTGGCTTATCACCCCCTGGTGTTTTCGTGGACTGGTGGCACCCAGGCATGCAAGCGTCTTTGGACAACAGCGGGTTGTCCGACCCCGGATCCAGGACCCATGCATGGCTGCCAACCCTTCTTCCTGTTATCAATAAATGAGTTGCGGCCAATTTTATCCCAACAAATTATGTCTGTGTGTTATTGGTTATCAGGCGGGAGGTGTATCACCCATGCACACACAACTGCTTTGAATCTGAGGGCCTTTCCAGACAGGCAATTATTTCAGAAGCATCCCTGCTTTCTGGGACGAGTGTCCAGATGTTCTACTGGGACTTCCCAGTATAACACTGGGACACTTAACCCCCTCCCCAGAAGTCCCCCTAAACATGGTAAAAAAAGAAGAAAAGAACTCATTTGGGCTCCATAAGATGGTTACCAGAGTTCTCCTGGAACGTACAAATGATGTGCCAGGAGAAGGGGAAGGTAGGAGTGATTTTCCTCTTCCCCCCTTCTCCTGGTGTATCATTTGTACGTGCCAGGAGAACTCTGGCAGCTGTCTTATGGAGCCCAAGTAAGTTCTTTTCTTTTACTGTGTTTAGGGGGATTTTGGGGAGGGGGTTGGTATTACCACAGTTTTCCGGGTTAATTTAGCCCAGAAACAGTGGGAATACTGTCTGGACTGCAGTATTCTGTAGTCCAGACACCGGAAGTAATGGGTTTATCCTGCACCTTCCAAGAAGGTGCAGAATAAACCCACTATCAAATTAATTCACCACAAATCAGGGTTTTTCTAGTTTGTGGTGACTTAATTCGGGTTTGTCCAGGACGTCATCTGGACAGCTCCCTTTTTATTGTGGAAGTTTCCACAATAAAGGGGCCGTTTAGATCCACCCTTAGTGGGATTTTCTGCCTTGATATTCTGGAATACAGGGCTGTGTGTAAGCCCCCCTAGTCTTCATCCCTCCCCCTCCATATCTATACCCTTGATCCTACTCACGTCTCCTTCAGAGTTGTTGAGTCAACTAGTGACTTCAGTGAACACTTTGGCAACTAACTTCCTCTGAATTGGGACAACAAGCCTTTGAAAATGACCAGTTCTAACTCAGCCCTACACATTGCTGAATATGGCCTTATTCTTCCCACCAATTACCCAGGTCATCTCCTCTAATAGGCCCTGGAAATGAACAACCATAGACCTGTTCCTTATATTATTGTTGCCTGCCATCGCCTTGCACTAAATTCCCGGGCCCCCTAGAATTTTTGAGCTTGCGCTAATCTTGGCCCGGCTTGTTAAATTGCCTTGAATAGGCAGGATTACTTTTAATATACTGTATGTGTGTTATGGCGACAATTTTTATGCGTATATTGTTTTTGTTAATCTTATTGTTATGTTGTTTTACTCTGTATGTATTGTGATGTCACTTGGAAACTTGGAACCGCTCTGAGTCCCCTTGGGGAGGTAGAGCGGTATATAAATAAAGTTTTATTTATTATTATTATTATTAATATTATTATTATTTCCTCACAATCTTTGTGGGTATTTTTAAATAAAATTTTATTTATTAATTATTATTATTAATATTATTATTAATTCCTCACAATCTTTGTGGGTATTTTTAATTTTTGGGAACAACCCACCCAAATTCACAAATTGGCAGGGACAGTCCTGCTTAATCCTCTGTTGCACCATATTTTCAGGTTCTTTCATTTCACAGATGAAAACCAGGAAATATCTGGCCAATCAATACTAGTGTGTGCTTACGATAGTAAAATTGATTAATGAAGAGAAACACACAAACTAGGTGAGGATGCAGCCTCAGTCTATAAGGAAGGCCAAGATTCCATTGCTTGCTTCACTCATCCCTCTGCTGAGTTAACTAACTACAAATTATTTTTGTGCTTTGATCTCAAGGCCCTTCCACACAGCCATATAATCCAGAATATCAAGGCAGAAAATCCCACAATATCTGCTTTGAACTGGGTTTACGCTTCTGGCCCAGCTTACTTGTCCGAATGTATCTCCCCTTATGTCTTCCTGGGAGTCCCTTCGTCACAAATATGTTTGGTGGGGACGAGGGACAGGGCCTTCTCGGTGGTGACCCCTCGCCTGTGGAACTCGCTCCCCAGTGAAATTAGATCAATGCCTTCCCTCCTTTCCTTCAGAAAAAGGTAAAGACGTGGCTGTGAGACCAGGAATTTAGTTAGATACTGGACAAATGGCGGACATTTACCTTCAGAAAAAGGTAAAGACGTGGCCGTGAGACCAGGCATTTAGGTAGATACTGGACAAATGGCGAATGATAAGACTATTGAAATGGACTGCAGATTGACATGGTTAACTTGAATACAGAACTGGAGTGTGTTTTGTTTAATTAACGTTATTTAATAGGTTAATCTATTTTAATGTATTTTACAATGTAATTGTTGTTTATTGTTGTTATGAAATGTTGTTAGCCGCCGTGAGTCCCCCTTCTGGGTTAAAGAAGAGTGGGTCACAAATGATTGAAATAAATAAGCAAATAAATAAATAATCTGAGTCCACACTGTCATTTAATCCTGTTCAAACCAAATCATATGGGACTTTTATTCAGCTATGTGGAAGGCTAAAACAATGAAGGAGGAGAGAGTATAACTAGGATACATTAAAAGGAACTGGACAGGTGGGGTGACAGAGGGGGAAAAATGGTCTGTTCCTCCCAATTTGTGATAATTGAAAGATATGGAAAGAGAATTACTCTACCCCAAATGGATTCTGCACACCAATTCTTGTTTTCTTATTAAACAACACAAACACAGTGCTGGCACCTACGGTAGATGCAACCCTTCAGTTGATTCAGACAATGATTTAAGAATCCCACAACCTTTTTTCGGCCTCTGAAATGCAGAGATACGGTAGAGACGAGTGTGAGCAGAATATTGATAAATCATAGTTCCCAAACACTGGTTGGCCCAATGAAGTAGTTTAAAAGTTATTGTCGTACAGGAAACAAAAGAGAGACCCAAGGAATACAAAAGGCCAAGGAACCAAGTGCCACCTGCTGGAAACCTTCGGCCAGATATGCCTGAAGCTATTGAACAATATTGTCTTTTGAGTTTCATATGGCCAGGAACCTCAGAAGGATGCCATGGTTGATAGTGTAAAATGTTTTTAATCTGCTTTTATATTTGATCTATTTGGGAACTGCGATTCCCCTTCCTTGGGCATCTGTGCCCCATTTTATGTGCTGGTCATACACCGTAATAAATCATTGAATGAATGATTGATTGATTGAATGATTGATAGTGTAAAATGCTACTAAGAAGGCCAGAAAAATCAGCAGGGACACATGTCTCCTGCACATGTCATTCATTCTGACCATGACCCAGATCTAAATTCAGACTCAAGAGAAAGTGGGAGTTCATCTGAGAAGGCAGGGCTGTGATTTCAACAGCAACTTCAAACATGATGATTTGATATTGTCCAATCAGTTACTAAAGTGGTAGGAGATAAATATAGCTTTTAAAAATAGCAATATTACTAGTATTTGTCTTGGAACTTCCTCTTTGAAGGAAGAATTTGCAACTTTTAATCCTTACTCCACATCCTTTGGTTAAAGTAAAAGAAAAAAAAGACATTTTATAGAATCTGTGATCATGCAGCATATTTATTATTTATTTATTAACATCATTTCTACCCCGCTCTTCTCAACCCCCGAGGGGAGACTCAGAGTGGCCTAACAAAAGGCAACAATTCGATGCCAATACACAATATAAATACAATATAAAACCATAAACATTCAGGATTAAAATACAATTAGCACTGACACATAATACACATACACTTAAGTTAAAAACAGAGTTTCGTCCACCACATTAACATTGAGCCATAACCAACAACTTACCAATTACGATTACAATCCAAAGTGCTGCATTGTACTTTGTGCTAATGTGCAAAGACCTGGTTCCAGAGCCACGATTTCACTTTTTTCCTGAATGCCAGGAAAGATGAGGTTGATCGTATGTCACTTGGAAGCGCATTCCACTGACGGGGAGTCACCACCGAGAAGGCCCTCCCTCTCGTCCCCACCAACCGCATTTGAGAAGTTGGCGGGAGCGAGAGCAGGGCCTCCCCCGGATGATGGTAGCAGCAGATGCGTTCGGACAAGTAAGCTGGGCCAGAACCGTATAGAGCTTTAAAGGTCAAAACCAGCACTTTGAATTGAGCTCGGAAGTGGACAGGCAGCCAGTGGAGCTGACATAACAGAATAGAAATGAACATGGTTGTGCCCAATTTTGTCAGCAAAATTTCTTAGCAATTATATTACAGTGTGTCTTAGAAGGCTTCTCTTTACTAGCTTGGGGAAAAGAGTAGGAAACAGTTTGATCACCTAAATGACATTGTGGGTTCTTCCACACAGCCATATAACTCAGACTATTAAGGCAGATAATCCATAATATCTGCTTTAAATTCGGTTATCTGAGTCCACACTGCCATATAATCCAGTTCAATGTGGATTTTATACAGCTGTGTGGAAGGGGCCTGTGATGCAGAAGAGAAGACAAATATCTACTATCATAATTATCTCCAGAATAAGGCCCTGAAACAGGCTCTAACCTGTGCTACATTTCCACCCAGGTTCTTCTCTACTATTGGTCAAGTTGTCCACCCAGGTTATACTTCATTACTTTAAGAGATTCAGAAAACTGAGTAATGGATGCTACACTTATCACACAGAGGACATTTAGGAGCAATCTAACCCCTAGTTATGTATGTGATGGACAACAATAATAATTCAATTAATGACGTGAAGCTTAATTTACATTTCCCAGGTTGACAGGGACTTAGTACAGTTACTGGTCCTTTGAATAAAAACAACTCATTAGATCTATGGGGTACTGTATTTTCTAGAGCAGTGGTTCCTAACCTTTTCTTGATCGGGGACCACTTGTCCAGGGACCACTCTTCAACATTAGTATCAATAGGGTTACAAATCAGTTGTTGGTCAAATTTAGATTCAGTTTGGTTATTTGGGGCGCTGATTCAGAAAATTGTATTAGATAGACCATATTTATTTATTATTTATTTACTTTATTTATGTTCCGCTCTTCTCACCCCGAAGGGGACTCAGAGCGGATTACAGGTACACATACTTAGCAGATAATCCCTGCCGTTTTCCACAAACACAACATATAGACGAACAGAGGCAAGCTCTGGCCACCAGGGGGAGCTGACGCACTCCTCATCTCTCAGCGTTCCCAGGATCCCTTGTTGTTCCTTCCACATTCCTCCGCATTCCTGGAGTTCTTTAATGGCCTCATAATTCAGTCAAAATTTGCCTCCCCACATAATGTGGTACCTTTATCTCCTACTTGACAGATGCAACTGTCTTTCGGGCTGCAAAGGTTGACAGCAGGCTACACTTAAAGGTCGAGCACCCACCTCGACCCGGACAGGCCTCAAACTCATGACCTACTGGTCAGAGAGATCTTATGCAGCTGACACTTAGCCGGCTGCGCCATATACCAGCTCTAGTTTCTGATTCAGAACATATGCCATCCAGTAGTTGCCAATTACCCACCCACAGAAAACCATTAGAGGGCACTATAAGAGGGTTTCACAAGACCAGTAGCTTTTGTTGCAACAGTGTAGTAATGGTGAGGTTGTGGATCATATTTTAGTTCTTGTGGACCACAGGTTGGGAACCACTGCTCTAGAGAGCCAGCATGCTGCAGTTTGAATGTTGAACAACAACTTTGGCGACAAGGGTTTGAATTCCTACTTGCCATTGAAAGCTATTATGTGCTCTCTTAGTTTTAGGGGAAAGCAAAGGCAAACCACCTCTGACCAAAATTTACCAAGAAAATACTTCAATAGGTTTGCTTAAAGGTTGCCATAAGTCAAAAAGGACTTGAAGGGATACAGCAGCAACAGTGTATTCCAGGTCACACGACAAAGTTAAGAGTGAGTTCAAAAATGATATAAGATGGTAAAAATTGCACTTCTCAACAGAGCATCCATTTTCAATAATTCCAAAAGCACAGACAAGTCGTTCTGCACTCCAATTAATTTCTTCAGTCCCCTCATTTCTGGCATTGCAACAACATAGAACTTCTTAACTTCTAGAAGGACTTCAGGCTTGATTTGCTCTGAGACTTACATATTTGTGGGTTTTTTTGGCAGTTCATAGTAGAATTTTCCTCCAGCATTATATTTCAAATGAGTTGATTCTCTTTTTATCAGCTTTCTTCACTGTTCAGCTTTCACAACCACACATAGAAATTGGAAATATGATTGCATAGATAATCCTAGTTTTGATATTTAATTATACATTTTACACTAGGTCAATGGTTCTCAACCTTCCTAATGCTGCAAGTTCTCAATACAGTTCCTCGTGTTGTGGTGACCCCCAACCATAAAATTATTTTCATTGTTACTTCATAACTGTAATTTTGCTGATGTTATGAATCGTAATGTAAATATCTGATATTGTCATGCCCCAGCCTGACTCCATAATCAAGCCAGGCCACAGCCATGTTAAATCCAAGTTACCAGCCAGGGCAGAAAAAGAACCTTTGCAAAGGCCCCCGAGTCAACCAGCAGTCAAGGTCAGACGCAGCCTGCTTTCTTCCCAAACTGATAAGAAGTGCTGGAAAGGCAAAGCTTTGCTTTCTCCCTTGTCTCCAGGTGCAATTACTAATGAGCTGACATATTTGCCTTCTCCGAGAGGCTTGGGAAAGTCAAGCCCCCAAACTGTTCCTGGGAAAGAGTTACGACGCAGTCAGCGCCTCAGAGATCTAAACAATGGGGGACCTATTTAAGTTGGGTCCCATTGGCTCTCAGGATCTCGCGCCAACATTCAGCTCCCATTGCCAAGCTCCACGGAACTCAAGTCCAGGACTAGGCCGTAGAGTCTCCAAGTCATCGTACTCAAGTATTCAGCCAAGCCATTGTTTGCCAAGGACTTATCCCGGATTTAGCCCATTGGGGTTCAAGACTATTTCTTCATTTATTGGATCTTTGAACTTTGCTAGAATTATTACCTTGCAATACTTGGATGCTGGATGCATCATTGGACTGTATTTTACCTCTTTCCCCTTTCTCTACTCTAAATAAAGCATTTAATCACGGCTGCTTTGTGGTGGTTTACTGAGGGATCCTCCAGGTCTAGGTTGCAACAGCTATGCAGAATGTATTTTCATTCACTAGGCCAAATTTGGCACAAATATCTGATACGCCCAAATTTGAATACTGCTGGGATTGGGTGGAGGGTGTGATTTTGTCATTTGGGAGTTGTAGTTACTGGGGTTTGGTGGGCATTGACCTTGAGTTTTGGAGTTGTAGTTCATCTGGATGTAGTTATTCAGAGAGCATTGTGGACTCAAACAATAATGGATCTGCACGAATACTCAACATGTCCAAATGTGAACACTGGTGGAGTTTGGGTAAAATAGACCTTGACATTTGGGAGCTGTAGAAATTCGAGTAGGCAAATAAGCAGAATCAAACAGTAATAATAAAATCAAAGTAGTTCATTTAGCAGTCAAGAGTATAAGTAACAAACTCCACAATGGGAAATATACATCAATTAGAGTGGGTAAACCACCATAGTAATATCGCTATACAGTATGTTCAATACAAGTAAAGTAATCTCAGAGGCACAATGGCAAATGCAAATAAATCAATAGAGGAGTCATTCAATACAGAAAGGAAAACAGTTGCACCTTCCTATAAAGCTCAAGGCAGTTCAAAATGTCACCGCCGAGTCAAGCGGAAAGGGCTGGTAACGCTCAATCAATCCCTGATGCTATGGCGCTCTTGCTGGCATGCGCAGTGGCTCGCCGCTATGGGTTGTGGGCGTTGTAGTCCAGCTAGGCTCGCTCTGTGATCCGAACGGGTCTGCGCATGTGCGGGAACGTACAGTGACGGCCCGTAGAGGATGTTGGGTAAGGTAGTTCGGGATGAATAACAGGGCGTCCTGGTCGTAAGAGGTATAAGGCAAATGCCTGGGTAAAAGTAGAGGGGTCCACTGTTCACCAGGTGGGTGTGGGCAGTGGAGAAGGGGCGCCTGACGGCGGGAGCTCTCTCCTGAGCCGGCTGAGGGCCGTTTCGTCGTATAGACTTCCTCAGAGGCGGAAATGATAGCGTCCTCAATTAAAGTGGATCTAAACAATAATAAAGATAATATTTTCAGAGCTCAAATGAACGGTGGGGACTGGGACCGGCTCAGGAGAGAGCTCCCGCCGTCAGGCGCCCCTTCTCCACTGCCCACACCCACCTGGTGAACAGTGGACCCTTCTACTTTTACCCAGGCATTTGCCTTATACCTCTTACGACCAGGACGCCCTGTTATTCATCCCGAACTACCTTACCCAACATCCTCTACGGGCCGTCACTGCACGTTCCCGCACATGCGCAGACCCGTTCGGACCACAGAGCGAGCCTAGCTGGACTACAACGCCCACAACCCATAGCGGCGAGCCACTGCGCATGCCAGCAAGAGCGCCATAGCATCAGGGATTGATTGAGCGTTACCAGCCCTTTCTGCTTGACTCGGAACACCGGGGATTCTCCCACCTTGGCGGTTCGTTCCTGTCCACGGTGACATTTTGAACTGCCTTGAGCTTTATAGGAAGGTGCAACTGTTTTCCTTTCTGTATTGAATGACTCCTCTATTGATTTATTTGCATTTGCCATTGTGCCTCTGAGATTACTTTACTTGTATTGAACATACTGTATAGCGATATTACTATGGTGGTTTACCCACTCTAATTGATGTATATTTCCCATTGTGGAGTTTGTTACTTATACTCTTGACTGCTAAATGAACTACTTTGATTTTATTATTACTGTTTGATTCTGCTTATTTGCCTACTCGAATTGCTGTTTTGCATAGACACTACGGTGTTGCCCACTGCTTTCATATTTGGGAGCTGTAGTCGTTGGGATTTATAGTTCACCTACAATCAAAGAGAATTCTAAACTTCACCAACAATAGAATTGGGCCAAACTTCCCACACAGAATCCTCATGACCAACAGAAAAGATTCTGTTTCCTGATGGTCTTTAATGAGTTCCTTGGCATCCCCACGTGACCCCCCTCAGGGGTCCTGAGCCCCCCACGTTGAAAAATGCTACACTAAATGGTTAGATCTCAGAGACTCTCAAATTTGCCCGGATTTAGGGTTTAAATAAATCTTTCTGTTTACAGTATTGCAGGATTCCTTTTTTGGGACAAAGTTCTTGGAATCCCTCGGCTGGCTTGGAGATATATTCCAAAAGATCTACATTTTCTAGCTCTGTTTTTTATTTCTTACCTACTTCATAACTTTTCTAAAGTAATTTGACTGCCAAGCAATATTTTAACTACAGTACTTAACATATTGTATTGTGACATTTGCAATATTTTCATGGCAAGCATCACTTATACTGAAGATATTTTCCCCAGGCTAAAATCAGCTCATTATTTGTACAGCGTATAGGACAGATTTGTGCTTCTGTTACGATCATAAAATATTGCTTTACTCTTCACAAACCTGCCCTGCATTTCCTTAGGGAGCGACATTTGTAGCGTCAGATAATGCTCAGGAAAGGCAAATATGCTGAACAATTCAACCTTTTGCTTTTTGAAGATATCTGCCAAGTTTCTTTCATTGTAAGGAGGCAGACTTTGCAGAGTTGCGTTTCATTCTTCACATACCATTGAATATGTTTAAAAAGTGATTAAGAAGACACAACAATAATATTTTTTCCCCTGTGACATTTGATGAAGTGATTGTGCATGAAGAAATATGGAATTGTTTGTGGATCTGGGGAGAATCCCCCACGTACTAAAATACAATGTTCACATATGATTAATAGATCGGGGGGCGGCTCAGAGGTTCTAATATAATCCTAACATCTATCTCTGTAACTTAGCAAAAGCAACTAATCAATAACAGTTGATGTGATTCAGCAAATAAAAATAAGATCTATTAAAATGGCAGTAAATGATATTTACTTCTGGTATTTACGCTCCAGAGTGCAATGCTGTCTGCCGATCAGTAACTTCCTCTTCTCCAGATAGAAGCAATTTGTGCTGCCTGATCCCAGTTTTCTCATTAATATGTAAATGAGGCATGCCAGTTGTTAGGTTAGAAGAAAGCTGTCATGTTTATTGTGACAGATTTAATGGATGTGTTTGGATTGTGCATTCAATGTGTTTTCAAGAGCATGTCTTATCTTTGTTTAGGCAGTAAATCAAACATGTAAACAACAATTCATTAGCATCTGTCAGAAGCTCAAAGCTACACATTGTTATAGTTGAAAATCTCCCCAGAGGTAAAAAAAAAAAGTATATCTGACTTTCTCCTGATTAGTCCGATTTCTTTTCCTCTTCTGTTTACTAACTTGTACCAAATGTTTGAATGGTTGCATAGATACATTTCTGATAGCACTAAGGATCGGGGATAAATGTGCAACATGCCAGTGATGCCAGAACCTATGACTTATAGCAGGGGTGGGCAATTATTTTTCCAAGTGGCCACACGAGAGCCAAAAAAATATTATGGAGGGCCGCACCTAAAGGCTGAACTACATTCTAATCTACATTATTTATTTATTTACTATATTTACTATATATTACACATCATTAATATTAACATATTAATATACCAAGAAATATTCATATATTATTAGTATTAATATCATAATTAGTATATATATAGACATTATGATATATTGAAATTATAATATAATATAAATTAATATTATTTATTATATTATTATATTATAATAAAAATATTATAAAATAATAATAAAAACCACTAAAATAAAATAAAATGAAATTCAAGAAGACAAGGTGCGATCCAAGGTGGAGGCTGACATCCTCAAGAGAGGAAGGATCCCAAGATGGAATGGCCTAATGGACCCAGCCCAGATGCAAGGAATGATCACCCCCCCAAAAAAGGCCAAGAGGAAGAGGGCACCCAGTTCCTGACTTCTACCCACCTCTGGCTCGGTTCCCTTGGAGTTTCCACTCCAAACAAAAGGAATCTGCATTAGGAAAGCGGGGGGAGAGAAGCAGAGGCAGGCACACTCAAGTTCTTTGGGAAACCCCACAAGTTCCCGGGAAAAGCTGTTTTGTTTTCTCATGGGGAGGGCTCTGTGGCCTTTTGGATGGATGGAATAATCAACCAAGGCAAGGGAGGAAGAGGCGGCGGGGCTTACCTTGTGTTGGAAATGGGGGAGCAGCACCCGAAGTCCAGGGGCGAGAGAGCGAGGGAGGGAGGGAGTCTGCCTGGTGGAGGGTTTCCTTGGGAAGGAGGCTGAAGCAGTCCTGCTCCGCTGCCACCTGGTTCCAGCAGGTGAAGATCGAGCCGGGAGAACTAACTCTCAGGCGTAGGCGTCGGAGGGGGATTCTGCCATGTCAGTCACAGGCGGCATCGAGCAGGAGTCCCTCAGGGAGGCGGGGCTTCCTGCGGAAGTTATTCCGGATCCGCAGTGAGGGACAGGAGGAGGCACTCTGCTCCCTCCCTACCTTCCTTTTTGCCCATATGGACACAAAGCATCATGTTGCTTTGTAGCCGCCCCAGTGGGAGTTTGCCTCCTCTCTTCGGGAAGGAAGTAGCGGGCTGGATGGCATCGCCCGACGAGCCGCATTTGGCCCGCGGGCCGTAAGATGCCCAGGTCTGACTTATAGGTTACCAGTATCAATCTATGACATATAGGAAGAAAATGCAAAGACATGTTTGCAACTGAACATGAAGAAAACAAAAATAATGGCTACATAGATACTTTAAAAGTAGATGATGAAGACACTGAAATAGATCAATATTTTCTATACCTTGGCTCAATCATTAATCAGAATGGAGACGGCAGTCAAGAAATCAGGAAACAGCTAAGATTTGTAAAGGGAACTATGAAGGTCTTCAAGTGAAAAGATGTATCACAAATACTAAAGTTTGGATTTTCCATACCATCTTATTATCTATTTTTATGTATAGTTGTGAAAGCTGGATAGTGAGGAAAGCTGGTAGGAAGAAAATCAACTCATTTGAAATTTTTGGAAGATGGAAATCTCCATAGCCTTTTGGATATTTTATGATCTTTGGAAAGGCATGCCTTTGTTAGAAGTCATAACATTTTGAAAAAAATGATGCCATAACCTCTTGGTAAAAGCATGACCTGTTAGAGTCATAACCTTTTAGGAAAATGGCATTCATATAAGGCCATTAAAAATTTGTTTCTAAACTCATGGGGGATTTCCGTTGGTGGGTCATTATAGAAAGTGTTCCGAATTTTTTAAAATAAATTTCGTAATTGAAACGTAATTAATAACGAGTTTTTGTTATTAGGGCGTTACTGTTTTAGTGCATGCGCAAAGCAGAAAAACAGGACTGACACTGTTAAAAGCACAGGCAAATCAATCCAACCATGTAATCGTGACAAGAACATATCAGTATCTAAGAGAAATGTATATATACAATGTTCTGATACTCAAAGCATGTGGTATTCAATGCAATGATAAAGATATTACACAATAATTATGGAACAACACTGTGGAATAACTGAGGTTTCCCCCTGTTTGGCAGGCTTTCTTTCACAAGCGGAGGGAAAGCCTGGCGAACAAGAGGAAAGAAACTCGGCTCCTGGCTGCTTCCAAAGAGCCTGGGGAACAGGAGGAAAGAAAGAAAGGGAAGAAATAAAAATGACATAATAACGCGCCCTTTACGAAAAATGGCAATCCCAGTAGGTTTTGAAACGTCACTTCCGGGTTGGACTCCGAGGGTCAATATAGGGTCAAAATAATTTCAAATACAAAAATTAATGGAAATCAAAGTATTATGACCGGAGATATCCACCCCTAGTAGTTAGGTTTCTCAGCTGTTAAACTGATGTACCTACGTATGTCTTTGAACTGTTAGGGAAAATGCACGAATCATATACCGGTATATATATAGCAGAGTTTCAGAAGTGTTCCTTTTAATTGTCCCAAAATATCTACTGTTCCTTAAAATATATTTGCCTTTTAATGAAGCTCTCAAGATACAAAAATAAGTAGACATCTTTAAAAGTAACATACTGTAGTTGGTTTACTCACAAACTTCATGTATTCAGTATACAGGCACTTTGCATATCAATCCAGTTACAAATAGGATTGGAAGTAGTTTTTCTGTGTGGATATTACACAGCATCATTTCTTATAGTCAACAGTCTGAAATCCAAAGACAAAGGCATCTCTCTGTTCTGAGAGTCTAATCTGAAAGTCCAATGAAGTCTCAAAGCATAGTGTTCCTGCTGGCGCCTGAAAGCAAACTGTTCTAAAATAGAGTCTGAGTCCTGAACAAGCCCAGACCTGATCACATGGTGTTAAGCCCCTCCCATAACAAAGCGTTAAGGTAAAATTGCATTCCAATAAACACATATGCAATACAGTAAGAAATCTGAATTATATACATAACAAATAGCTAGTGGAGGCTTGAGAAGGTTGCTATTTCAATCATCTATCTATCTATGTATATAATAAAAGTCAGTTTTTGCGGGCGGTGGGTGGGTGGTGCGACCGAGCGAATATGTCTCAGCGTTTCGATTGGCTGCAACTGTCGGATTATTTGTATAAATGGCTGTGACTGAACAGCCTCCCAACATTCCAACACAGCACAGAGAGGAAAGGGAAGGGCCTGAGGCAGGCATAAATGGCTGGAGTTGAAGTTAGCCAGTTGACAGTTTTTTCTGTTGGAAATGGAATATTCAATACCTTCACCCAATACACTTCTAAGGTGACTCAGAGGGAAAGCAAAAGGCCTCAGGCACTCAGCCACTGTGCCCACAGCAATGACGGATCAGGACCAAACATAGCAAATAGGGCCCATAGGCCCACTACACAACCTGGTGTGATTTAGGGCAGGATGGGCCATGAATGATGGGATTTGCAGTACCTTCACCTCATTCACTTCTCAAACAACACTGCAGCCCCTATACATCACAGACCAGACCCAAACTTGTCACACAGAGTACCCATGACCCACTCTACATCCTGGTGCAGTTTTGAGTGGGACAGACCATGGATGATGGGATTTGAGGTACCTTCACTCACTTTCTGAGACTGCTGCAACACTCATCCTGTGACTTCCAGTACGTTCCCTCACTTCCAAACACCACTGCAACCCTCATCCAGAGAACGATCAAGACAAAATGTGACACACATAGCCCCCATGACCCACTCAACATCCTGGTGCTGTTTGGAGGGGGATGCACCATGGCCCCCTCGCAGTACCTTTACTAAGTTCCTGAAACCACTGCAAGCCACATAAACATCTAATAGGAAACAAACTTGGCACACAATGCCTTCCTCAAATAACCCGGGCACCGCTGGGTCCTCAGCTAGTGTAGGAATAAAATCAACTCATTTGAAATGTGGTTCTGGAGAAGAGTTCTAAGGACACTGTTGGTTGCTAAAAAAGACCAGTAATGGAGCAACCCAAGCCTGGCCTCTCCCTAAAAGCCAAAATGGCAAAACTGAGACCCCTGTATTTTGCCCATCTTATGGGAATATATGACTCAATAGAAAAGACAGTCATGCTTGGTAAGATAGAAGGCAACAGGGTGAGAGGAAGACAATGTTACAGATGGATGGACTTAATCAAGAAAGGCAGAACCCTGAGTCTGCAAGACCTGAGCATGGCTGGCGAGTGTAAGGTGATTTGGAGGTCTCTCTTTTATGAGATGACCATAAATCAAAGTCACTGTGATGGCAGCTAACAACAAATGTCATGAGAAGTGTGCAAATTCTGATGGTCCAATACCATTTTAAAATAAGCACAACATATCTCCTTTGCCCAAGAATTGGGATTGATAAACGTTTTCTGATATTTCTTCCCTTTCACTATTTTGGAATGAATGATTGGGAAATGTTTTTAAATGTTGACTTATCGGACTTTTGTTTGGTTCAATGCCACAAAATACCTTAAGGAGCCACAAAATCTTTGTTTGTTACACATTGTGAAGGGAGTCAAAGTATGTGATGAATTTTTACCACCAAGTTTCAGAAGAATATTATAGTTTAATCTTATGGATGACCCACACTAAATCTTCCAAATTAGCAAATAATTTGGAAGATTATATTTTCATATGGGTCAAACTAGCTTGCTTTGAATATGTGACATCTCAGGTGTAGAAAGTGCATGAAATTTCAGCATGATAATGATCAAGGTTTAAGATTTTATCATTAGCTGTGAAATACCTATATAAGCTGGGAACATCTTCTCCCATATTGTTCTACCCAAGCAGTGGGTGAAGACCTCTCAAGGGTGCTGTAACCGTTGGTTATCTATTTCAGTGTTTTTCAACCTTTTTTGAGCCGAAGCACATTTTTTACATTTACAAAATCCTGAGGCACACCACCAACCAAAATGACACAAAATGACACTCTAACTTACTATATTGTACTATACCATTATACTATAATATTATTAGTACTATTACAAGTAATATAAGATATGTAATTTCAATATTGCATTTTTAAAAAGAATTATCTTGTATTAAATTATAATATAAATATTATAGATACATACAATATATTATCAGTAAAGCACAGGAGTTAATTCTGTTATCATTACTCTTGTAGTCAATAACGATATACACCATGACTATGACAAATACTGATAATATAACAATATAATAGCATCTACTAAGGGAAAATAATATTATGTTAATACATAGTTCATAATAATAATAATAATAATAATAATAATATAGCCCATGAGGCTCCTTCCATGTCACATCACAGTCTCTGAGCCCCGGTAGGCCGCTCGCTTACCTGCCCGGAGGCGGGCCCCGTTGTTCCCCGCATCGTGGCAGCAGTGGGCAAAGAGGCAGTAGAGCCGTGGGTAGGAGAGGAAGCTTGTGAAGGCGGAGGTGGCGGCACCGGCCAGGTTCAAGCTCAAGGGCTCCACCATCACGGCCGGCCGGACCAGCGCCAGGCCCGCCGCCAAGCCCGGCACTGCCAGGCACACCCACTGCCGCATCGCCTCAGATGAGGCACTTCCGCTCCACTGGCGTCCTCTCAGGCAAGGCGCTTCCAGTCCCACCGCCTCTGCCGCTGCCATCTTGGTGCCGGGCGGGAATTCAAGGCCACCACGACGGGATTGGCCCGCGGGGAATAAAGGGGCGTGGCTTAATTGTAACTCAAGAGATTACAATTTCCCACAGCACACCTGATGATCGCTCACGGCACACTAGTGTGCCACGGCACACCGGTTGGGAAACACTGATCTATCTGAACCAGGAAAAGAAGAGGGCCTTCTTTTGCTTTAAAAGATACCAAGAAAGTATCTAGATTTTGGAACAACTTTACTGAGTATGTAAGTCATGCTCCAATTTTATTGTTGTCCACTGCCTGGTGAAAACTTCTTTCAACAGGCAGAATAAACCACCATTTGATTGGATGGTGTATTTATTATGAATAAATAATATTCCTTGTTGTATCAGGTAAACATATTCCTTGTTGCATTTTTTTAACCTTGATCACCACTTCAGACATCTGTTCATGTTACAAAATATTGAAAATGATATTCTATAAAAATATATAAATCTTTTTAAACATAAAAACAAAACAAAACCATTGCTTGCCCAAGATTGCAACTTATAGTATTTGTTAATTAAACACCACTAGAGTTTTATCCCCCCACCCTCTTTCCTAGTGCCTTTTCTAGCCCATGAGCTCCTTGAGCAGAAAATGCCAACTGCCTTGAATTACACAAAAGTTTTTAATGCAAACAAGTGGCAGCTACAGAACAGCTTGTTTTCATTATGGCTTACAACCAACCCAGATCTTTTAGCGCAAATGGTAAGTATAATAGTTCGCTTTACCATCATGTCTAAGGCTTTTACAAGGAGAACGAAAACTAATAATTTAGTAAATTGGAAAAATCTAGCAATTATAGTCTGGCACAGATTTATGACTTGCAACTAATCCCTTAGTTTAGGTTTAATGAGGTCCAGTGATAAAGGAAAGCTAGAATTCCTGGAGGCCTGGACGACTCACTGTGTTGAAGGGTCACAGTCAGCCAATCGTGGCCCCACTATTATGAAGAATGGGGAAACCATCTCAAGGAGCAGGGTGTCAGGAACTACCAGAAGATTGTTAAGGCATTTAATTTGTCATTATGCCTGTAATTAAGAAAAATATGCATAGGGGTTTCTACTTCCTTTGCCTAACTTTGTATACTGTCTACCTCTTCTTGGGTGGGTTGAGGCCACCATTTTATTTCCTGACCCAAACAGCAAAGTATCTCACATTAGCTCTAGAGCAGGGGTGCTCACACTTTTTCATCATGCGAGCTACTATATGAACAATCAAGTTGAAAAGATCACCTGTTGTGCATGTGAGTGTGCGCGCACACGCGCGCGCGCATGCTCCTACTGCAGCCTTCCGTCCGCGCGGGGCTTCTTTCTTGCCTGCCCACGAACTTGCCGCCGCGCGCACCCGGGAAGGGGATGCTCCTTGCCTGCACGCGCGCTCTCTCTTAATGTCTTCGTTGCCTTCCTCCTTCCTGCTGCGTGCTTTCGCGAAGCAGGAAGTCCCTATCCTGTCCTGCTTCTTGCGTGCACAGCAGGCCCCTCCCACGCACGCAACAGGAGGGTATTTATAGGCGCACCCGCCAGTGCTCCGGCCAGATATGGCTTCGGCGGCGGCTTGGAAGGCGCAGGGCTGGGAAGAGGGGCCGCCTGGCTGCTGCCTGGGCTGGGAAATTCAACCGAGAGAGGGACCCACATGAGGCTGGAGCCTCCCCATGGCAGCCTCCCCCCTCCCTCGAGGTTTCCTTACCTGGGCAGGAGAAGGAAGAGTGAAAGAGGTGCTTCCCCAAAGTGACAGATGCAGCGGGGGGGGGGGCACCCTTCCTTCCTTCCTTTCGAGGGTGTCACTCAGAAAGGACTCCCAAGTGGATGGCTGGCAGGAAGGGGGACCCCTCCCACTGGTGGCAGTCCATGCCCACGGGAGGGAGGGAGAGAGAGAGAGAGAGAGAGAGGCTGGCTCTTCCTAGCCGGCTCTGAAGAGCCACCCTCTCCCCCCCCCCATGGGCCCTCGCCGCCTTTCTCCTTCGAGGGCGAGGTGGAGAAAGGCGGCGAGGGCACAAGCAGCAGCAAGTGGAGTCTTCATCCCCGCAGCCCCCCCTCCTCGGGTTCAGCCCCAGGAACACGGTGGAGCCCTCCCTCCTCGCCCCAACCAAGGAAAGAAAGCAGCCACACACAGCTCGTTCGCCCAGGTCTCAGCTTGGAATGGGAGTCCTGAGGGCAGCAGCAGGGTTTGCGGCGGGGCCTGCTTGGCTTTGCCCCACTTTTCCCGGCCTCCTTTGCCTCTTTCTCGCTCTCTCTCTCTCCCTCTCTCCTTCCAGCGCCCGCCCGCCTGCCTGCCAAAACGATGCGAAAAAGTTCTCCGGATTTCTTTCTTCTCTCCTTGGCTCTCTCTCTCTCTCTCTCTCACACACACACATTCACTCCATCCCTCCCACAGCCTCGCATCCTAACCATGCGCGTGCCTTCACCTTGCTCCCGCCCCCCCCCCCAGCAGCAACCAATGGGCGGTCATGTCACCACACCGTGCGTGGCAAGATGAGCGCCAGGGCCCGCCTACTAAAGCCTCATTTTGGCAAAAGAAGCCCCACGAAGGCGGTGGCGGCAGGAGCACACGTGCGCGCACATGGCAGGAGCGCGTCATCTGGCTGGTGAGGCCCAAAGATCACCTGGAAGAGGGCCGAAGATCACCTAGGTGCTCCCGATCACCATAATGAGCACCCCTGCTCTAGAGACAGGTTTAGGCAGATATATAAAAGCTATTGGAAGAGCCAGCCAAAGAGAAGAAAGGCTTTGAGTCCACAAGGACTGCTAGCACCAAGGGATCAAGATAAAGCGGCCTTTTACCGGACGCTTCTTACTGACACGAATCCCTGTTGGGCTTGGGGAAAATATGAAGGGGGTATGGTAGTGCTTACATCTAGCCTTGGCCTGTTCAGGTGGCATTGTTCCTTTTCTCTTTGAGCTGCTATAAATATTTTTTTGAGAGTTGCTTCCCCCCCAAGGAACTGTTTATAACAGCTTCATGACATCCATAGTTAACTGGAAGCAAGTTTCACTCAGGGTGAAATTTCACAAGGGTCTGGAGAACAAGCCCTATGAGGAGCGGCTTGAAGAGCTGGACATGTTTAGCCTGAAGAAGAGAAGGCTAAGAGAAGACATGATAGCCATGTATAAGTATGTGAGAGGAAGTCATATATATGTTGTGTTCATCGAAACAGGCCCAGGTTTCACACTGAGTGTATCAATACATTTAAAAACATATTAACTATATGTATGATAGAACGTGATAGAACGTCATTTTGTGTCATTTTGGTTGGTGGTGTGCCCCAGGATTTTGTAAATGTAAAAAATGTGCCGCGGCTCAAAAAAGGTTGAAAAACACTAGCCTAGTTCAACATTACTTGGCACGAGAAAGTACTTACTTGCTTACTTACTTAGGTGATCCCTCGTAGCTCGAGGATGTGGTGTTTTGGCGGTGGGTTTGTAGGTGGCTGTGGAGCCTTGTTCTTGATCCTCATGTTATCCTGCAGTGACAACATCGGTTTCCAGGCAGAAGGTGGTCCTGGTCAGGGTTGGCTTGACACACCGTCCTCTTGGCATGTTTCTCCCTTTTGTGCATCTTCGAATTCTGCAGCACTGCTGGTCACAGCTGACCTCCAGTTAGAGCGCTCAAGGACCAGGGCTTCATAGTTCTCAGTGTCTATGCCACAGTTTTTAAGGTTGGCTTTAAGCCCATCTTTAAATCTCTTTTCCTGTCCTCCAACATTACGTTTCCCATGCTTGAGTTGGGAGTAGAGTAACTGCTTTGTGAGACAGTAATCGGGCATTTGGACAATGTGGCCAGTCCAGTGGTGTTGATAGCGGAGGAGCATCGCTTCAATGCTGGTGGTCTTTGCTTCTTCCAGCACACTGACGTTTGTCCTCCTGTCTTCCCAAGAGATTTACATGAGAAAGTAGTGAAAATACAATATATGCTATTGCTATCAACTGTCACTCAGGGCTTGCAAACTTGTGTTTTCTCGATTGTGTCAACCCAAATGCATCCTCCCATTCTTGAACTACTCTCATTGTCATGGTGGTAGGAACTAGAATTCAAAACACTGGTGTAGATGCATTCTCGTAGTAGCATACCATAAGCAGCTTTCTCGTTGCTCCTGCTTCAGTACAGTACAGTACAGAAGGTGGGAGGGGCCTCTCTCATGGTATTTTTGCAGCCTGATAGCAATTTTCATGTACATAAATAGCACATATAGTGAAATAGGAAGACTGGAGGACGTCAAGATAGGTGTAGGGGATGCTGGCATATCGCTGACAAAGAAAAGTATCTATAACTTCTTACTCCACTGATCTCATGTCCAGTTGTGATGCTGCTCATCCAGCAAAGCAAAAAGCCCTTGGGTCACCTTTGTAAATTTAGCCTCCCCGGAGATGAGCCAGTGCCAGCCTTCTCCTTGAGCTGCAAAGACGCCGTTGGCTTTTCATTTCAGTGACTTCCCTTTTTCCCAAGGACCTTACAATTTAATCAGGACTTCTTAATAGTACATGAATTCCAAATTGCAATCATTTGTTGCCAAGTAGCCGCAGGCTTTCCTGTCTCTTAGAAATATCTCTGTTATTTCCTCTTTTTTTAGAGTTTACGTAAATAAAACAAAAGCAAACTTTCACAAATCGCGCTTGCCGCTTTAATGTTCGTAGCCCAAAGATCGTCCTGCCAAAATAGAAAGCCTCCTCGCAATCTGGAAGTGCTGCAGTACTTCCAGATTAAAGAGACATACAAATAGGATAAGGCAAAAGGTTTTGAGGCCAGATAAGAATTCTGGGAGAAGGTTATAGAGATGAATAAGAAAACTATAACGAAATTATACAACAAATTATTAGAGTGGGAAACAGAAAAAGAAGTAGTTAAAACATGTATGATAAATTGGGCAAAAAATATAGGCCAACCAATAAGGCTACAGGACTGGCAACAAATTTGGAACAAAAGAATTAAATATACATATACGGTAAGTTTGAAGGAAAGCTGGCTAAAAATATTTCACAGGTGGCATTTAACCCCAAAGAAACTAAGTATCATTTATAACAGTGTTTCCCAACCAGTGTGCCGTGGCACACTAGTGTGCCGTGAGCGATCATCAGGTGTGCCGTGGGAAATTGGCACTCCCCCTTCCTAGCAGCCCCTCACAGGTTTCCAAGAAACAAAATGAGCCTCGTTTGGGTTTTAAAAAACTATTTTTCCGGATTTTTCAAGAGTTGCACCCCCCCCCCCCCAGGAACTGTTTATAACAGCTTCATGACATCCATAGTAAACTGGAAGCAAGTTTCACTCAGGGTGAAATTTCACAAAGGTCTGGAGAACAAGCTCTATGAGGAGTGGCTTGAAGAGCTGGGCATGTTTAGCCTGAAGAAGAGAAGGCTGAGAGAAGACATGATAGCCATGTATAAATATGTGAGAGGAAGTTATATATATGTTGTGTTCATCGAACAGGCCCAGGTTTCACACTGAGCGTATAAATACATTTAAAAACATATTAACTATATGTATTACTGTGTTAGAGTGTCATTTTGTTGGTGGTGTGCCCCAGGATTCTGTAAATGTGCCGCTCAAAAAAGGTTGAAAAACACTGATGTATAAGAATAACTCCAGCGCTTGCTGGAAATGTAAGAAACATGAGGGTAGCTTTTACCACCTATGGTGGTCCTGTGAAAAGGCCACTAACATTTGGAAAATTATTCAAAACAAGACACAAAAAATTTTGAAAAAAGAAATACCTCTCAAGCCAGAATTCTTCCTTTTAGGCCTAACAGATAAATATATCTCATTAAGACAAAATGAAGATAAACTTTTTACCTATATAATAACAGCAGCACGACTGGTCTACGCAAAGCTCTGGAAACTTGAGAAAATCCCCGAGCTGGACTCTTGGCGGGAGAAGATTTTGGACATAAAGGATGTGGACAAGCTCACTTTTCTCCTACGTCAAAGTAATGGTAACCCTATTAAGACAACAGATTGGTCTCCAGTGGAGGAGTACTTCTTACTGCAATAAGTAAGAAGCAACGCAAAGACTGGACTACGCGGGTTACCCTCGTTACAAAACTTAAGACATATATATATATAAGTAGATAGAAAAAATTGTAGCAACTGTCTCTTGTAACCCTAATAGAGGACTTATTGGGAGATTAGGATTAACAACCATTAATTAAAGATTGAAGATATAGAACACCTAAGTATTTGACATGATGTATAAAATTGTCGCCCCCCTGGGCCCTTGGGACCTGACCTTCCTGGAAAGACCACATAGCAACTATGGTACAACGGGTTTTATTTCGAATAGGTAGATATAGGAAAGAGCCTGAGGCAATATAAGGCCTCCAGGTAGCAGCATTCAACAGGAACGGTGGCAAGTATATAATCTGCACCAAGGATCCCAAGCGGAGGGAAAACAAGAACAAGCCGGATGAAATGGAAAGTCTCTTAAAGGATCCCCGCCAAATACAGAGGCAGGGAACAGCTCCTCAATAGCAATAAAGTTCTGTAGCAATAAAGTCTTTGCAGGAACAGCACTGGATCAGCACGTAGTCGTGGCAGTGAGCAAGGAACAAGGCACAATGCCGGATCAAGTCAGCCCGGTGTTAGCTGGCTGGCACAAGCTTGCTGGAAGGCCCGATGCGGCCTTTCTTCCAGTAGTGTCTCCTTAGCATGACGTTGGTACAAGATGCCCGCAATGGGCATCCTTTGGCAATTATAGTGTTCACTGGCTTTGATCTAGGTACGTCGAGTGTCACAGTTTCATGATTGATGGTCATCTATATGTTATGATACCTCAGTCTTTCAGGAATGCGCAGCTCGTTAGCAGCTCACATCTGGACAGAAGGGAGGCAGACTCTCGGCTCCTCCTATCAGGGAGGCTGGTTGGTACAACCTTGAGCTGCCTATGTTATGCGTCATCCCTAGCTTCTCACGGGAAAGACCGGGAGGCCCAGGGCAAGGTTTGAGAGTGTAACAAGCTGGCTTGGATAACTCCTTGATGCCATCACGGCTGAAGGCCCACTCAAGCAAAAGTGATGCCTGAGGCCCTTGAGGTGTGACAATAATGTTGGAAGTCAAATTTTATTTTATTTTTATTTTTACCCTAATCTACTTTACCCTCCCCCCTCCTTCCCTTTCTCACTTCTCACAGGCCTGCACATTGGGTGGGCTGTTCTATGCATTTTCTATATTTTTCTGTATTTTTTGTATCTTTTCACTGCATATCACTGAAAAAAACCTCACAATAAAAATTATTTTTTTTAAAAAAAGAAAGCCTCCTCGCAATCCATCCTGCGGATCGCCGCCTCGACTCCTGATAAAAATAATAATGAATGTGCCACGTAGACCAAATGAGAAGAGCATATAATCAAAATGATAATGGTGGCTATTGTGGAACTGGCTGGAGGAAGAAAAGGGGAAAAAACCCAAAACAAAACAAGAACAATCACCTTCATCTCTCTGCAGGAAATCATATCTCAAGGCAATGTTCTCATCTCTGATATCAGTAATAATTGTACATATAAGGAAAGGGACAGCAAAAATGCTATATTGGTTCATTAGCCAAGTATTATCTTGATGGGCCCTGTCGTGCCTGGCCAAAGTCCTTAGCTGTATGGCAAAAGAACTATGGCTTTAAAGAGGAATGAGGCAAGAGAGGCATCAACCCGACCTTGGCCCTTCCAGAGCTACAGTTAGTAATTTGGACTGATTAGACACCTACCTTTGGCTGAATAATTCTCCTGCGGCTTTGAGGCTACCCCAATTCAACATATTAGGTCAGAGTTAAATGAAGAGCTGCAAGTATGTGGCTTTAGCTATTAAGCCCTCGGTATTTAAATAATACACACAGTGGGTGGAAGGAATGCATAAATCTTTCCACAGCACATTGAATGAAAGGATTTTCTCTTTGTTACCTTTAAATGTTTCAGTTGTAGAAGCCACTTCGGGAAAAAAAGCAGGTAAGAACAATCAATAGTTTGTTCTCTGATTGCTATGAAATCTATTTAATTCAGCAGTGGGAATATCTAAAAGGCTCTTTATGGGCCATAATAAGAGAAGTTTGACTGTGAATATGATTTCTTACTTGTCTGCTCCTTCCCCGCTTCCATCTCAGTTATATGAATGTAAGAAGAGCCCTGCTGGATTAGACCAGTGTTTTCCAACCTTTTTTGAGCCGCGGCACATTTTTTACATTTACAAAATCCTGGGGCACACCACCAACCAAAATGACACAAAATGACACTCTAACACAGTAATACATATAGTTAATATGTTTTTAAATGTATTTATACACTCAGTGTGAAACCTGGGCCTGTTTCGATGAACACAACATAGATATCCTGGCAGGAACAGCAGAAAGACACAAACTTCCCACACAGAACTCCCATAACCAAGAGAAAATACTGTAAGAGTTTGGTGGGCATTGACCTTGAGTTTTGGAGTTGTAGTTCACCTATATCCAGAGAGCACTGTGGACTGAAACAATGTTGGATCAGGACCAAACTTGGCATGAATACTCAATATGCTCAAATGTGAACACAGATGGAGTTTGGGGGAAATAGACCTTGACATTTGGGAGTTACAGTTTCTGGGATTTATAGTTAACACACAATCAAAGAGCATCTTGAACTCTTGCAACAACGGAATTGAACCAAACTTGGCATATTGAAATCTCATTACCAACAGAAAGTACTGAAAGGGTTTGCTTGGGAATTGACCTTGAGTTTGGAAGTTGTAGTTCACCTACACCCAGAGAGCACTGTGGACTCAAACAATGTTACGTTGTTGTTTGTTTTCTACCCAGAATCACAATGTTGGAAGGAAGCTCACCACTTTAAGATCCCTAAAACAGGCATGGGAAAACTTCGGCCCTCTGGGTGCTTTGGACTTCAACTCCCACCATTCCTAACAGCCTGAGGCCCTTTCCTGCTTAAGTGGCTGAGGGGGAGGAAAAGAGCCTGAGGCTGCTAGGAATGGTGGGAGTTGGAGTCCAAAACACCTGGAAGGTCCAAGTTTGCCCATGCCAGCTTTCAACAGAGACCTCTTCCTCCCCCTTCGCGCCCTTTCTTCCCCGTCCCGCCAAACACTTTTTCTTCTACACTGCCGCTTCTGCCGCCATTTTGATCCGAGGGGGCAGTGTGAGCGTGCTCAGGAGGGGAGGGGGGAGGGAGGGAGACGTGACCCGTGCAGGGGCTACTGCGCAGGCTCGCCCAAGAGCAAAGCGAGGCAAAGCAAGCAGAGTGAGGCTGGGAAGAAGGGAGCCTGAGTGGAGAAGAAAAGGTGTTTGGCAGGAGGGGGAAGAAAGGGAATTGGAGGTTCCAATTTCCCACAGCACACCTGATGATCGCTCACGGCACACTAGTGGGCCACGGCACATTGGTTGGGAAACACTGGATTAGACGATCACCACTGCCAATCTCATCCACTTGAGTTTGGAATGTGGTCTAAATCAACATCCAGGCACACAACACACTATCACCGTTGTACAAACCTAAATTGACGGAAATAATCAGTTAATCAGCCTTGCAACCTGAGACTATTATCTTTCTGGCCCCATGTTCTGGAGCCGCAGTGGTGCAGCGGGTTAAACCATTGAACGGTTGAATCTGCTGACCTAAAGGTTGGCAGTTTGAAGCCGCGGGTCGGGGTGAGCTCCTGCTGTTAGCCCTAGCTCTTGCCAACCTAGCAGTTCATAAACATGCAAGTGTGAGTAGATCAGTAGGTACTGCTCCAGCGGTAAGGTAATAAAGGCACCCATGCAGTCATGTTGGCAACACGACCAGGTGATGTCTTTGGACAACAGGCTCTTCGGCTTGGAAATGGAACAAGAGCACCTCCCCATGGCCAGAGTTCAGCACCACCTCCAGAAAGCTAGAAATGGAAGGGGAAGCCTTTACCTTTGTTGTGTGTATTTGTATGTCCTTGTTATTCCACTATATTCAAAGGCATTGAATGTTTGCCTATCTCTGTGCTTTTTAATCCAGTCTAAGTCTCCTTGGGGAGATAGAGTAGAATTATTATTATTATTTCAGGCATTTATATCCCATCCTTCTCACCCCCACCCCCCAGCGGTGTGTGCTCAGGGAGACTCACAACCAGCAACCATTAGTCACAATCCGAAGTCTGTCCATTGTCAGTCACATAAGTCATTTACATTATTATCGCTACATCTGCTGCTCGAATGCTTGGTCCCACAACCATGATAAGTCCCCCCCCCAAAGGATATCTTATTTCATTAAGTAAGGAGTTCCACAGACAGGGGGCCACCACTGAGAAGGGGCCACCACTGAGAAGGCCCTGTCTGTTGTCACCACCAATCATGCTTGTGAGGGTGGTGGGATTGAGAGCAGGGCCTCCCCCGACGATCTTAACCTCTAAGGTGGGACAGTGGGAGATACATTCAAACAAGTAAGCTGGGCCAGAACCGTTTAGTGCTTTATAGGCTAAAGCCAGCACTTTGAATTGTTCTGGGTAGCAGCGTGGCAGCCAGTGCAGCTGCCATAACAGGGGGGTGGTATGCTCCCTGCCCGCCCCTCCAGTGAGTAATCTGGCTACTGTCCATTGGACTAATTGGAGCTTCTGAACAGTCTTCAAAGCCAACCCCACCTACAGTGTGTTGCAGTAATCTATTTGGGATGTAACAAGAGTGGAATATAATTAAAGTGTTATTATGTTATGTTGAGGAGAGACTATTGGAAGAGGCCATTTTGCACACAAAGCAGAAGAGCACTTACTCCAGGAAAAATGAACTTCACACACAAAAGAGAAGTTTGCAAAGCACATATGGGAGTCTGAATGGACTGTTTTGCCATGAAACCTTACATATATCCTGCCTCAATACTCCTTACATGAACCCCTACCACCAAACAAATGGTGATGTTGATGATGGACGGAGGAGGCAAAATTAGGGCATTGCCACCCTATAAGGATTGTGCTACCCCAATTAATTTTGTTTTAATCTCCAAAGCACCAGGAATGTGGCGCAGCTGGGTAAGTGTCAGCTGCATAAGATCTCTCTGACCATTAGGTCCTGAGTTTGAGGCCTGCCCGGATTGAGGTGGGTTCTCGACCATAAGTGTAGGCTGACCTTTGCAGCCTGAAAGACAGTTACATTTGTCAAGTAGGAGATAAAGGTACCACATTAAAGTGGGGAGGCAAATTTTGATTGATTTATGAGGCCATTAAAAAGAACCCAGGAATCGCTGAGGAATGCAGAAAGAACAAGGGACGCTGGAAAACACTGAGAGATGAGGAGTGCGTCAGCTCCCCCTGGTGGCCAGAAAGTTTGCCTCTGTTCGTCTATATATGTGTGCAATATGTCAAAATGTATGTACTGTACTGTATTGTGATAAATGTCACATGTTTATATGTCATATGTTGAACTGCAGGGATTGTCTGCAAGTATGTGTACTGTAATCCGCTCTGAATCCCCTTCGGGGTGAGAAGAGCGGAATATAAATGAAGTAAGTAAGTAAATAAATAAAGTTCTTGCATTGCAGTAACATGGAACTTTAGTTGAGCTTTTAGAAATACAGTTTAGACGTCTAAAGAAAAAGGGCAAACAAAGATATCAATGCAATATCAACTTTATCAAGTTCAAACTCCCTGAAATGCTAGTCATTTGAGGACTGAGGAAAATTTCATTCGGAGGTGTGAAATTCTTATTCTGAGGCAATGCCTTCTTTCCTCCTCCCCATAGTTGCTCTAGTGCAAATAACTCCATTCAACTGGAACAGGGCAATGCAGCCCAGCAAAGGCAACCCTGAGAAATGCAAAGTAATCCTGGTCAGCATGACCTCTATAGCCACAAATTCAATAGCCACAATTTTACTTATACTTACTCCAAAAAAAAGCTTCTTGCCCAAGCATAAACAAAATATAGAGTTTGCTATTATCCATGGTTTCAATATTGGCAGAGGTCTTTGAACCTATGTCTCTTTATTTTTTATTTGAGACAGACAGTCTATGTCTTTTTTGAACTGTGTTGCACTAAAACCCCTGCAATGGTGACGAGGTGGCACAAGTTCAATTTTAAGGATGGCCATTGTGGGACCAGGGAAAACAGAGCCAAAGGCTACTGGGAATGGTGCATGGGAATGAATATACAAGGCAAAAAAATAAAAGTATATACACATATATAACCCTTCCATCACGAGGTCGGGTGACCTTTGGGAGGGTTATATGTGTATTTACACCTATATTGAATTTTGGATGCGCATTGCTATGTATCTTATGCCTTGAGAAAGCCCGTAAGGGCGAAACGAATTTACGGCCGCTTCATTCGCATTTGCAATTCGTCGGCTTGGCTACGGCTTGGCTCCAGCTTGGCACCGGCGGCTTTGCTTCGGCTTGGCTTCTGTTTACCTTGCTGCCTCTACGCCTGGAGGGACCGATCTTCTCCCTCAGCGTCCTTCTCTCCACGACCGAAACCCCATTATTGGGCTGGAACTTTACAAAGATTTAGTGCATTTGCACCTTTTGTTTTCATTATTGGCCATCGGGCCGGGAATACATTTATATACTTCTTCTTTTTTGGACTCCCCATTGCGGCACTAGGAATTGCTCCATCTTTCTACTTTAGTGTTACTCACCTGGAACTTTCATTACTTCGGCGCCGACCTTTGGGACTTACCATCTTCCGGATTGTGTTGAGTATATATTGGAATACCATTGCTGATATAAAATAGATATACTTTTATTTTTTGCTTTGTATATTCATTCCCATGCACCATTCCCAGTAGCCTTTGGCTCTGTTTTCCCTGCTTTGACACAGCCCTTGTGTTTTGCTTGCATTGAGGGACCAGGCCAGGAGGAAAGATGTTGCCGAAGGCCAGGGTGAGTAAATAACCATATGAAGGGTGATGGGAGTAATTACAATATAGTGCAATGGTGTCTGGCAACCAGAAAGGAGATACGATAAACTGGCCAAGAATGCCCTCATAGGGATGGGGTGTTAACTATCTCCTTTTTTTTACTCAATATTTAGCTACCCAAGTTTGTGATCCAAAGATTGCAGAGTTGCTCTGGTGCTTTCATTGTTTTGTTTGCTCTTTTCAGCATCCAGCACAATCTTTTCCAAAATGCAGTAACCATAACTGTTTGCAATATCTTAAGTGCGCCTGTACCATCACTTGTTCTTTTCAATTCCTCTCCTAATAAACCCCAAGGTGGAATTTTTCTTTTTCACAGCTGCCCAGTAGGGTCATTTTCATCAAGCTCTTTGCTGCAACACCAGGACCTCTTTTCTGGATGGTCACTGACAACTGAGACTCTTTCAGCCTAGATACAAAGTAAGTGTTTTTAGTGTGTGTGTGTGTGTGTGTGTGTGCTACACTTCATACTTTCCTTCACTTAGCTCCATTTGTCATTTTAATATCAATTTTCAACCACCAACTGAGAGGTTTTTAGGGCTAATTGTGTAACAGGCGTATCCAGCCAATATCAGAAGAAAAATAATTCTGCACGATTATCTCTGCGACAAAGAAATGAGGAGCCTGGAGTCTAGCCATTCTTCAGGAGGATAGGGCTGGTTGATCCATAAAAAAAGTTTTTAAACTCATGTGTGGGGGAGGAGCCGCTGTTGTTTTGAAATAGAAAGTGTTCTGAAAATTTTTGGGAAAATTTCGAAATTGATTCGTATTTAATTGCGAGATTTGTTATTATTTCGTTATTGGTGCCACGCATGCGCAGTGCGCAGGGGATGCCTGCCTCCATGCCCCCTCACCAGCTGAGAACCAACGCGGTTTGAAGATAACCCACATTGGTTGTCAGCTGCCAGGGGAGAGTGGAGGGCAACGCCCTGCACTCTCCCATGGCCAGCTGACAGCAACCAACGCGGGTTAAAGATAAGAAAGGGGGGAAATAAAAATGACATAATAACGCGCCCTTTACGGAAATGGCAGACCCGGTTTCGATTTAGAAACATCACTTCCAGGTTGCTGGCCAAGGGTCGAATTAGGGTCTAAATTGATTTTAATACAAAATAATAACGGCTTTCTAAGGATAACGACTGGAGATATCCACCCCTACAGGATGACGACAGTGCCAAATTTGCAAGCAAAATGGAAGATGCTCCTTGCAAGAGGTATCTATCAGGTAGACCTATTGCTGAGGAAGGAGCACACTGTCCCTCTTCTTCCATTGGCTGCTGGTGACTATGAAATCAGTAGAATAGTGAATCTGTCTCGGGTTTTAGTCTAAGTTATCCAAGGTCCTGAACTGATTAAAATATTCATGATTTCATCATATTGATGAGGTCCCCTGTGCTAATTCACCAGCCTCCATGGAAAATGGGTGGGAAACGGGGCAATCCTGGTGTCCTGTGCCCTGCCCATCCGGCAGTGATGCTTCCCCATCACATGTGGGGAAGTGTCGCCATACTACCTGTCCCTGCAGTAGCCCTATTGTTTCAAAGGGAACACGAAGAGGCTCCCGTGTTCGTGGTGCAGCATCGCACTATCCTGCCACCCCAGTTGAGCACTGGAGCCCCACTGGAAGTGAGGCTATGCAGTGTGATGGGCAGCATGAGTGCTGCTCTTTATTTACTGTCCTGATTTTAGAGGTTTTTAAAAATACTGGTAGCCAGATTTTGGTCATTTTCATGGTTTCCTCCTTTCTGTTTAAATTGTTCACATGCTTATGGATTTCAATGGCTTCTCTGTGTAGTCTGACATGTTAGTTGTTAGAGTGGTTCAGGATTTCTGTGTTCCCAAATAATATGTTGTGTCCAGGTTGGTTCATCAGGTGCTCTGCTATGGCTGACTTCTCTGGTTGAAGTAGTCTGCAGTGCCTTTCATTTTCCATGATTTGTGTTTGGGTGCTGCATATGTTGACATCTGCATGGTATACGGTAGACTCCTGCCCTTTGCTGAATGTAGCATTTACTGGATTTTCTTAGTGGGTCTGTAAATAGTTTGTAGGTTGTGTTTCTTCATCAGCTTCCCAGTGGTTCCCTTGATGTATGGTAAGAACACTTTTCCTCTGGGTGGATCTTTGCCTTTACTCTTGTGGCTTGCAGCTCTTCTGATGTCTTTGGTGGAGTATCCATTGGCCTGTAGAACCCAGTTTAGATAGTTCAGTTTACCTTGGGGGGGGGGGGGACTCACAGCAACCTACTATTGTGATTATTTGTCCATGCCTGCTAGAATGAAAGCATCAAGGATGGATCTCGTGCCAAGAAAAAGGCAGCATATAAAGAATAATTAAAAATTATGAACTTTATGTCCCTTTCCCGAGGTCCAACCTTTGTCTTTTTTGTTGCATTATACCATCTGAAACAAAAAAATTTTTTTAAAGCAGGCAAGCTGCAAAGATTAAAAAGAGAGCAGAAGCTGAAAGGGCGATTGCTAAATTGCCAAAATTCACAGATTTCTTTTTAACAAAAATAAAATGGGTTGACTGTGAGAAGCGGGAAGACTGAAACTGACATCAGGAATAATGATGGATATTGGTGTATATTCAAATTAAATTGGGAAGGGTGTAGGGCGGGGAGGGCGTCTATTTTGCACTGATGTCTACAACAAGCCACTGTGTGCATTGTGAATCTGAGTATTTATTTATTTATTTCAAACATTTTTACCCCTTCCTTCTCAACACCCGAGGGGGGGGGGGACACTCAGGACGGCTTGCAACTGGCAACAATTCGATGCCAACACATACAAAACACAACACAACACGACGTTGCACAATAGATAAAAACATTAGGTTAAAATCCATTTAAAACATTATTATTAACCATATAACCATATCTGAGTCCGATTCAGCGACCAATGACTCGGTCCAAAGCCTGCCCATAGTCAGATCTCAAAAACCTTTTGTTTGTTGCTCAAACACCACATTCAGGCCCGGATTAACACCTTTTTGCGCCCTAGGCCACACTTTGGAATTACACCCTTTTAAAGCCAACCTCTACCACCACCACCCCCACATCACTCAGACCCACACTAAAAATGAATCATATCATACAACTTACTTCAAATTCACTCAGGTAGCCCAATGCTTCTCAGTGGATCACCGTGTAGATACACAATAAACACCCTTTTAAATTTTTTATGTATTCTATTTCAACTGGAAACAATATATACTTGTGTCCCCGACAAATGATAACAGTCAATATTTCACACTTCTGCTACACAGTAGTTCATTCCTGAGGTTAAAAAATAGTATTGGAAGGTGAGAGTCTTCTCCTGAGAGCTTCCCCCTCTGAAGAAACCAAAGCCAAGCCTTTCGGCTCTTTTTGGCAATTTCCGTAAACGCGCCTTGCATAAGGAAGAGAGCGAAGGAGCGTTCGAGGTGTTTTCTTTTCTTTTTAAAAGTATCTGTTGTATCTTAGACCTGAAGGACCCCTCAGTAAACCACTGGAAATCGGCCACGTTTAAATGCTTTATTTAGAATAAATGGATAGAGGAAAGAAAATAGAGATATAGTCCTTTGATGCTTCCAAGCACCAAGTATTGCAATGCAATAGTCCAAAAGTAATCAGGAACAAAAGATGAAGGCTTGATGCCCCAATGGGCTAATCCACAAGTAAGTCTTAGCACAAGGCTTGGCAAATAGAGTTCAATGGCTGGAAGACTCAGCAGCCCAGGCAAAGTTCATGAAAGCCAGTATCCAACGTTGACGAGAAATACTACACATCTCTCAGCCCCAAACTCTTATAGGTCTCCAAAGCTTTGAAGTTACGACGTACAGTGCGTCGGAACGAGTTCTCACAACAGTTGCCCAGCTGCGCCTTCTCAAGCCTCCCGCATTGAGTTGGAATGCAAGCCCAATTAGCAGTAGCACCTGGCCGAATGGGAGTTACCTCGGCTCCGCCATTCTCTCGGTTCTTATCAGCCCGAGCTGAAGCGGCCTGGTTTTTGTCCTTGAACGTTGAATGAACTAGGGCCTCTTGAAGCATCTTGCCTTTAGGCTGTGCAGGCCTTTCTGTGACTGTGGTTTTAACATGGCATTGGTCTTTCTGAGGGCCAGGGGCAGGCTGGGGTATGACAGTATCTGATGTCCTCGCGTCACCTTCCCCTCCCGGTACGTGATGGGGTTTGGGAACGGGAGAGGGGGAGGGAAGGAAGAGGGAGGAGTAGTGGAAGGGGGCGGGGCCAAGGTTTGTTAACGTCTCGAGCTCCGCCTACTCAAAATGGAATGGGAGGGGGAAAGGAGGGAGTAGGAGGAGTGGAAGGGGGCGGGACCAATGTTTGTTCCGTCTCGAGCTCCGCCCACCAGAGGGGGGGGAGGAGAGAAAAGAAAGGACGGTTGTGGTGGTTGCTTGGCACGTGCTCTCTTTCTCTCTATGTACAATTCAGAATGAGAGAGGGGCGGGGGCAAAAGGAGGAGGAAGGAGGAGAGAGAGAGAGGGCAATAACTTCTGGCAGGTAGACGCACAAGCGAACACGCGCGCATGCCTTTTCATTGGAACTTTCCACCCCTCTGTGTGCGTGAGTGCACGCGCATGTGCGTTTTTTAACGTTTTTATTTGTTTCAACATTTTAAATTTTTTTTGGTCTGTGATCTGCGCCCCCCCCCCCGGCTTGCACCCCTAGGCCATGGCCTAGGTTGGCCTTATGGGTAATCCGGGCCTGACCACTTTGACCTCTTCCCCACTTCACAATCACATTAAGGTTTTGTGTTTTTGGTAAATGTGCCCACCGTGTGATACTTGGGGCAAGGTGAAGTTGAAGACCAGTCTCTGCTTAATCTGATTGAGAAATCCACAACATCCGTGTCCATTCAAGAAACAGATTCAAGTGAGAAAAATTATTATTGTATGTATGACTGGGTTAAATCATGCCTGCAAATCTTGAAGCAATGTCATAAAATGACTTTCAGTCATAAAACTGTCATAATGTGTGTGTGTAGAAGGTGGAGGCAGACAGGCATTGATAATATGGTATGAATGCTTCCTTGCTTTTGCAAAAGGTTGGACAAATCGAGAGTTACTTCCGCTGGATTGTTTCTATTTAAGGCCTTTATGTGGGTTATCACTGTTGTTATTTAGCAACCGGCATCACTCTATTTATTAAATGACACAACAGCACTATTCAAGATTCCAAGAACATTTCATTTTAATGATTAGCACTTTTTCAGCAACTCTTGGTGACAGAATCCTCCATTCTTAACCATTTGGGGGCCATTACAGGCAGTTGCAGACATATATAATTAGTGCATTTTTGAGACACAAATTGCTGCCTTTGGGGCCACTAGATACAACAGCTACAATCTGTCATGCCACATCTCATTCTCTTTTCTGCATCCGATTGTTGAAGAAAATTAACTAATAAAAATCATACTTATAATAATTGCAGTACTAGGATTGTTTCCTTAACCAACAAAGAGAAAAATATCAGCACCAGATGGCCAGCTACATATTAATGATCATAGCCCAATTTTTGCTGTCAGATACTCAAATGAACATAGAAAAGATAAAACTTAGTCCCATTGGTTTGAAAAAAAAAGATATTAAGTGTGTGAATATGCGATCCCAGCCAGTGAAGTCATTTAGAATTTTATTGTGGATTTAGATATGCACAAATTGCCCTTAATAGATTAGAAGTGAAGCTGCGACGTCTTAGATGACTTTTGAGTTTTCATGGTGATACCTATTAGGCATTAATGGCCTCCCAAATGTGGATCAAAGATATAAAAATTTATATGTATAGTAATTTAAAAGAAAACACGTATAAAATGGTATATAGCCTCAAATAAGTTGTGAAAAATGGCTCGGAATGTTTCAAATCAATATTGGGGGCGTCAAGATAAGGGGAATCCCTTTTCCCCAAATATGGTTGGCTTTGAAGAAGGCGAAGAGTTATTGGTCTAAGATTTACATGCTAATTCAAAAGAAATGTTGAAGATAGAGTTTGTAAAGCCATCAGAAATGTTTTTGCTGAGCATTGTGGATAAGAAGTATATTAAATATGGTTTGCAGTGGGCTCGTTGGATTTGTGGACTCTGTGTCTGCAAATTCAACTGACTATGGATTGTCATGCTCCATACTCTCCCACCCTCATGTAACCCCTATGTGTTTATGGGATTTTATATTTCTAGATCTATTGACTTGGAGATTTTCTCCATTGAGACCGCCCTGAGGAAGAATCCGTAACTGGTCGGATCCGCATATTTTTCCCCGTTGGTGGATCACTCTCTACTCTTTATTGTGAATTTCTACAGTGTTGACCTCTCCTCTTTCGGATTATTATATACCTGAGTTTGCTCTCAACGCAACCCGGATACGGAGCTATTGATGCTCAATGGATTACAAATCTTTTGAGTTACTTTCTACATATTAGGACAGATCCTTCCTAAGTGGATTACAAATTTACTTTTCTCCGTTTATGAAACCCTATGTAAGGGACTTTCCTTTGATTTCATGAATATACGGAAATCCATAAGACTTTGAACATCTTTTCTACATAGCCAGAGACTTTGTATATCAATTTTGTGGTAGTGAGTAACGAACTCCATATTGCATATATTTGGTTTATTTGAGAGAGTGTCTTACTGTATTTACTGTATATATTGTTGATTATATGCTATACTTCTCATGACCCATTTGGGTAATATATACTTTCATATATCTGGAACTTGTTAAGTTCTTCCCTTGTTACTTTTGGTTTACGTATTAGAGGGGAGGTACTTCATTATATACCCTTTTTTTAAGTGAAGTATGTGCATTCACATCTCTGCTTTTTAATAACATTGGGTGTGATCATTCATGTTTTTCACATCCACATGGAGTTCTGGAATCAAATCCACATGGATATAGTAGGACCACTGCATTTCTTTGATACTGAAGCACTGGTGATGAAAGAATGGATTATTGAGGTTGCTGAGTTAGTCCAAATGGTCAAATTAACATGGGTTTTATTGGAGAAACCAAATGAAGATTTTTGAAAGATTAGAAAGTGCTTATGGACCTTTTGATCAATAAGAAAAGTTATAATTATCTATAGCTATGAAGGTTAAGGTTTCCCCTTGACATTAAGTCTAGTTGAGTCCAACTCTGGGGGTGGTGCTCATCTCCTTTTCTAAGCCAAAGAGCCAGCATTGTCCAATGACGCCACCAAGGTCATGTGGCCAGCATAACTGTATGGAGCACTGTTACCTTCCCACCGAAGTGGTACCTATTGATCTACTCACATTTGCAGGTTTTCGAACTGCTAGGTTGGCAGAAGCTGGGGCTAACAATGGGAGCTCATTCCATCCTGTGGAATTGAACCACTGACCTTCCAGTCAGCAAGTTCTACAGCTTAAAGGTTTACCCGACTGCACCACCGCGATCCCAATCTATAGTTATAGTTACTAGTATTTCTAGTAGGATTATTTTGTGCAATCAGTGTTTTAGTTTGGTGTTCAGTGTATTTGGTACTGTTCCATTATCTGGACAGGCTCCAAAAGGGGGAAGAATAGTCCATTTTATGGGGGGGGGGGAGTTGAAGGAGTAAAACAATTTTCCCCATTTTTGCTGGTTATTCCCCACTCCCTCACTTCCCATGTCATAAATGAAGGTTGTTTCGATGATGGCAACATAGGTGGGGGGAATAACAGGAACACAGGGGGAAATGGTTTAACTCCTTCAACTTGCCTCCTTCCATAAAATGGACTATTCTTCTCTGTCTAGTGCCCCCTTTTGGCCTCCGCCTGGATGATAAAGTAGTAAAGTGTATTTCAATTTTAGTTTCTCTCTCTCTCTCCCTCTCTCTCTCTCTCTCTCTCTCTCTCTCTCTCTCCCTCTCCCTCTCCCTCTCCCTCTCTCTCTCTCTCTCTCTCTCACACACACACACACACACACACACACGGTATACATCTTTTTAAACTGAATATTCATTACTTTGATTGTGAAATACTGTGTTAAAATAAATGAATAAATGAATAAATGTTTTATATTGTCTGTTCCTACAAGAAAATGGGAAAAATAGTAGTTTACATCTTTCCCCTTTATTTCGCCATTGAAAAAGTGGCGGCAATACCAATGCCTAAATCCAGATCCTCTAAATCAGTGGTTTCCAAACTTTTTTGGCCTACCGCCCCCTTTCAAAAGAAAATTTACTCACCACCCCCCTTGAAATTATTTTTAAAAATTTTTTATAGCAATTAAACAGAAAGATATATGTATTAATTCACTGGTTCTCAACCGTTCTAATGCCATGACCCCTAAATAAGGTCCCTCATGTTGTGGTGACCCCCAACCATATTTTCATTGCTACTTCATAAATAATTTTGCTACTCTTATGAATTCTAATGCAAATATCTAATATGCAGGATGTATTTTCATTGTTACAAATTGAACATAATTAAAGCATAGTGATTAATCACAAAAACAATATGATTTGGGGAGTATGGACAACGGATGATGGGATTTTTTCAGTACCTTCAATCGATTCAGCTCTGACTTCCACAGACCACTGAGACCCCCCCCCCCACAAATTGCAGAACTGGACCAAACTTGGCCCCGAGAACCCACAGGCCCAACAGAAAATACTTGAGGGGTTTGGGAGGAATTGGCAGTGATTTAGGGGAGATGTAGTTCACCTACAACCGGAGAGAACTGAGAACCCAACCAACTATGGATCTGGCCCAAACTTGGCACGAATACTCAATATGCCCAAATTTGAACACTGGTGGAGTTTTGAGAAAATAACCCTTCTCATTTGGGAGTTGTAGTTACTGGGATTTATGGTTTACCTACAATCAAAGAACATTTTGAATTCTACCAACAATGGAATTGAGCCAAACTTGGCACACAGAAGCCCCATGACCAACAGAAAATACTGGAGGGGTTTGGAATGAATTGCCTCCGCCGGGGAAGGCCACGCTTTCTTTTGCGGTGGAGGGGAGGCTCCGCCGGAGGACACCAGAGGCCTTTTGCACTGCAGCCTGTCAGTGTGTGATTTTCAAATGATTCTGCAATTCAACCATTGTATAAGATGCTGTGTTGTGTAACCAGGCATTTACAGGGTTAAAACAGCACAAGTGGTGTCCAGCACTGTTTTGACCTTCAGCTGTGTAAACATACTGATAAGGGAGACGCTGAGCTTTTTGAGTTAGTCATCATGCTGTTTCCTCTGTGAGATGCAAGCTGCTGGATTGCTCTGTGTGAGAATGCTTTACTCACTTAAGGAATAAAAGAACTTTCTAAGTTCAGACCTGGCTTCGCTTCATCACTGGCGCGCGGACACAGCCTTCACAGGGGGCAGGGCCAAAGAAGAGAGCCGCGCGACCCCTCCTAAATGGCCAATCGTTCACCGCCCCCTTAAAGGAGTTTACCGCCCCCCAAATTCCCCTGAGCCTCCCACTGCCCCCTTGGATCGCCTCACCGCCCACCAGGGGGTGGTACCACCCACTTTGAGAATCAGTGCTCTAAATCAATGGTATTTGTGTAAATGTTCTCTTATTGTTCAGTCATTAATTCACTGTGATTATCCAAGACTAATCTGTAATTAGATTTAGAACTATACAATTAAGAATATATAGATTCTACATTCTAGAATGTTTCAATACATTCATAAAGTACAGCGAACTTTAATGTAGTGGGTTCCATTCTGTTGTGGAAGAATATATTAGCTACATGTAGTTTGGTAATACTCTTGTTCCCCACCTCAAATTAAGCCACTTTTCCTTTGACTTTCTTTTCAAAAATGAAATAAAATCAGCACTCTGTTTGGGTGCTTACTTTGAAACTAATTTAAAAGAAAAAGAGAAATTAAATAATAGGGGGAAGCGTACATGCAGTGAAGTGCATGCAGTGAAAAATATCTCTATATATCTCTGTATATCCAAATAAAGTCAGATTACCAGACTCAATCATTTCAAAAGAGAGAAGAAAGGAGTTCCTAAATGTAATGGTGATCCCAGCGCATAAATTAATCTTTTGCATACAGAGAAATAAAAGTCATTAAATGTCATTGTCTTATTTTAAAAAGCAGCAATATCCTGTCTGATTGCCTGTATTAAAGTGGGATGATTAAACAGAAACCTTATCTTCAGTGTTCCAAGGAGAAAATTGAGAGAAGTTATCCAATAATGGATAATAAAGAGTAGTGGAAATAAGAATGGAAAAATTGAGTTAGGTGAGTTGGAGAAGAGTAGTTTATAATATGTCAGTTAAGACATCTTACACTGAACACAAACAAATGGAAAGATAGTGCATAGAATACTGCATTCAATGTATTGTCGAAGGCTTTCATGGCTGGAATCACTGGGTTGTTGTAGGTTTTTCGGGCTGTATGGCCATGTTCTAGAACAGGGGTGCCCACACTTTTTCAGCATGCGAGCTACTTATAAAACAACCAAAGATCTACCTACACAGAAATGTAAAACGTATAACTATTTTCTAATTTGTTAAGGATTCTTTGTATGTACAATCTATGTTGATGTACCTTGCATAACTGAATAAGCCAATATTGCACAACACACATAATAAATAATTAAGCTTGAAGCTTCAAGGCCATTCAATGCTGATCAATGTGGCCAATGGTACATTCAAACCTGCACCCAACATACAATAGTTCCTTCTCCCTCCCTGGACATTGCTCCACAGATATATAACCATGCAGAAAGAAGCCAGACCTTTCAACTGCAAGGTCATTCAATGCTGAAGAATGTGGCCAATGGTACATTCAAAAATGTACCCAGACAAGAGTTCCTTTTCCCACCCTGACATAATTTCAGAGATATAAACTGGCAGAATGGAAGCACACAGACCTTGAAGCTGTAAAGCCATTCAATGCTGATCAATGTGGCCAAGCAGATGGACTCCTCGCAGTGGCAGATGGCTTTGGCAGAAAATGGCTGCCAAAGCCTCCTTCTGGTTGTCCTCCTCGTGGCTCGTCTTTGCGCCGCACCTCCAAAAGCAAATGTGCAGGCCGAGCGCCCGCCCCCTCCTTTGCTCTGCTGCCCTCCTTCTCTCTCCTTCCTCAGGCCACTCTGCAACGTCACTGAGGGGGAGTCGCCTCGGGGGCAGCATGATGAAAGGGAAAATGCGCCGCGTGGAAGGAAGGTGAGCGACGTGGAAGGAAGGTGAGCGATGCGCGAATGTAGCACTGCGCGGAAGGAAGGCAGGAAGGAAGGAGCGCTGCGTGGAAGGAAGGTGCTGCGATTGACTTAATTTGGCACTGTGATCAACTCGTCGATCGCGATCGACTTTCGGGGCATTGTGGATTCCCCACTCCGTTGGCTTGGGATTGGAGTCTCCGATATACCTTGGGAGCTCATGCTGATTTTTACCTCCACTGGATCAGGTTTATCGATACCTCGTGCTCAGCAATTTACAGCATTACCCTATTGTGGGATTCATCATTTTTGTGACTTTTGATAGCTTTATGTACTGTTTATTCCGGAAGCGGCATCTTATTTACTACCGTGAAACGTCTCTCCTGATGGTCAATCTCATTATCTACATCAGGTTGGAGTAACTTAAACCTCGTATATTCTGAATCTTTTCCATCTTACCGTATTGTGTGGACACTATTATTGATGGACTTTATCCTTAATAGAGACTAGTATAATTTGTCATGATTTATATGCACCGGGAATGTGGCGCAACTAGCTAAGTGTCAGCTGCATAAGATCTCTCTGACCAATAGGTCATGAGTTCGAGGCCTGCCCGGGTTGAGGTGGGTGCTTGACCTTAAGCGTAGTCTGCTGTCGACCTTTGCAGCCCGAAAGACACTTGCATCTATCAAGTAGGAGATAAAGGTACCACATTAAGTGCGGAGGCAAATTTTGACTGAATTATGAGGCCATTAAAGAACTCCAGGAACGCTGAGGAATGTGGAAGGAACAACAAGGGACGCTGGAAACGCTGAGAGATGAGGAGTGCGTCAGCTCCCCCTGGTGGCCAGAGTTTGCCTCTGTTCGTCTATATGTGTGTATGTGGAAACGGCAGGGATTGTCTGCTAAGTATGTGTACCTGTAATCCGCTCTGAGTCCCCTTCGGGGTGAGAAGAACGGAATATAAATAAAGTAAGTAAATAAATAAATAAATATGCCTAGCATATAATCGCGCTGGTTTTTGTTACTGTGGACTTTATGCTTATCCTGGATTTAAGGTAGAACAACGTAATAATTCACCCCGAGTCCCTTCAGGGAGATGGAAGCATGGCATAAAAATAAAGTATTATTATTATTAGTAGACTAGCTGAACCCGGCACACGTTGCTGTGCCATGTCTCTCTCTCTCTCTCTCTGTATCTCTCAGTCTATCTCTCTCTTTCTCTCTTTCTCTCTTTCTCTCTCTCTCTCTCTCTCTCTCTCTCTCTCTCTATCCCTATCTACCTATCTCTCTCTATATATAACTTCCTGTGTCTGTCTCTCTCTCTCTCTCTATCTATCCCAGGGGCGGTCCTACAAGATAGGCCAAGTAGGCGGCTGCCTAGGGGGGGTTATTTGAGTTTTATAGGAGTCATGAAAATATTTAGTAGAGGATAATTTCATTTAAATAAATAATTTTATTATTTTATAATAATAATATAATAGAATGTTACATTATATTATAATGTCAATATATTATAATATAATTATATTGTAATGTAGTATAATATAATTATGATATAATATAGTATGAGTATGGTATAATATATTGTATATACATTGATACAATATATTACTACTAATGCCATTGTGATGATATAATTGTATATTTGTTTTACATGGGGGGCGGCAAAATAATGTTTTTGGGGGGGGCACCAAAATAATGTTCGCCTACCATTTAAAATTACCTTAGACCGCCCCTGATCTATCCCTATCCTTATCTATCACTGTCTCTCTCTATATATATATTATTCTCCATCACACACTCTCTCTATCACTCGCTCTCTCTGTGTCTCTCTGTACTCACTCTGTGTGTATCACCCAATCTCTCTCTATCTACCACTCACTCTCTCTCTATCCCTATGTATCCCTCCCTCCCTCCCTCTCTCTCTCACGCTCACTTCCCCCTTCTCTCTCTCTCACTCCCTCCCCTGTCCTCTCTCCCCCCTCTCTCACACTCCCCCCTCTCTCTCACACACTATCTCACTCCCCCCTCTCTCTATCACCCCCTGTCTCTCACTCTCTCAGTCCCCCTGTCTCTCTCACTCCCTCCCCCTCTCTCTCATTCCCCCCTCTTTCTCTCTCTCTCTCACTCTCTATCACTCCCCCCTCTCTCACACTCTCTCACCCCCCCTCTCTTTCTCTCTCTCTCTCTCTATCACTCACCCTCTCTCTCGAAGTCCCGCCTCTCCTGGGGAGAAGTCCTCCAGGGGACTACACTTCCCAGAAGGCCCCGCACGGCTACTTCCGGCCGTGGAGGTTTCTGGGAAGTGTAGTGCGGCGCCCCAGAGCTGCTCCGGGACGGGGGATGTGCGGGCGGCGCCGTTTCTGCCTCCTGCACTTGGTTCTCCAGCGTCCGAGGGGCTGCCGGACCTGGGGCCGCGGCTGACCCGGGTGGGTGGGCGGTGCTGTGGCCGTTTCTTCCGCGGCCTCCTCGCTCGCTTCCCAGGTGGTCCCGGTGGTGCCCGAGCAGGCCGGGGCCGGGAACGGCAGGGAGATGGGTGAGGAGGCCGAGGAGGTAGAGGAGGAGGGGGTTAGGGCGCCGCCGGTGTGGCTGCGAAGGTCCCGGTGAGTGAGGAGAGAGGGCGACGGGATGGGTTGGTGGGTTGGGGGGTGCTGAGTGCGCCTGCGCCATTGCTCTCCCTCTCTCCTGCGCTCGCGGCTAGTGCAGAATGGGATGCAATGGGCTGTTATGGGGGGCGGTGTTTGGGGGGATTGAAAGGTAGGGAGGTGGGTTTTGTGCCACCTAATGTTCCCTGTGGTCTGGGGAATGTGTTGGGTGGGTTTTGTGGTTGGGGGCCTATAGTTTTCCGTGCATAAGCATCAAAACGGACCGTCTCTTTTATGTATATAGATGGTACAGTCAACCACCATGAATATCGACCATTTTATTTATGCACATCCAACAAATTACTATCTCAACTCTAGGTTTTTTTTGAAAGGTCCTGCAGCACAATTCTATCATATTCTTGAGTAGGAAGTATTTCATTTCAATCAGGTTTACTATCAACTAGGTTTTGTTTACTTACACACATGAAGTTTGGGACAGTATCTCTGGTGGAAATGGGAGTTGCCCTGAACATTATTTGCAGCCATAGCCCCATACACAGCTGAACAGCATTGTACAATTGCCCTGCCCATCTTCATTCTGTGCACTATATGAGAACAGTGCAAATGTTTTCAAGGTTGCACTTTTTCCAAGCCTTTGTAATCTAAAAGTTAAACATTATCATTTTTAT